>OZ030009.1:78255113-79602613 GCA_964023405.1 Apodemus agrarius
CAATAATAATGCAATAAATAACATAAAATAAAAATAACAATAATGCAATAAAACAGAATCAAAAACAAAGGAATCTCTTATAATTACCCACAAACCCATGAAGACTAAACACAATACTAAATGATAAAAGGAACAAAAAATGAACTAAGAAATAAAAAAATTCCTGGCATTAAATGTTTTTCACTCTTTTTCTGAAATCTCTTTGGACCTTATGCATATCAAACTATTCCTGTATCTTAGATGATGCCAACTTGATAAGTGTGGATGACTTTTTTATATTTGCCTATACTTTTCATTTTTATTATTTCTTTTCTTTTTGAAATTTAAAATGATTACATCTCCAAGATTTCCTTTCCTCCCTCCAAACCATCTCATATTTTCCTTCTTGTTTTGTATCAGATTCATGGCTTTCTTTTGACATTAATTGCTATTACTTGTATTTATATACATGTAAATGCTTAAATGTTCTTAAACATAACCTGCTCAGTCTGTATAATGTTACTTGTATATATAATTTCATGGCTGACCATTCAGTATTGGATAAGCAATTGGTATGTTCTTCCCTAGTGAAGATTAATCTTTCCCTTTCCCAGTATTCCAACTCCCAGAGTTCCCACTTCCAGTATTCTTTAGGTTTGTGTGTGTGTGTGTGTGTGTGTGTGTGTGTGTGTGTGTGTGTGTATTTCCTCAACACAGTGGCCCTAAATTTAATCTGCCTTGAATTATATAAGAGAAAATAGTCAGATGACTATATGAGGTATATTTTGTGTGTATATTTATGTGTCCAAATGATTTCACCCAACTATGTAGTAAATCCAAAAGAACTTTGTCACAACAAATGGTCATATCAGTGAAAGGTATTATTATGTTGGTAGGTAAACATAAGCTTTGGTATAGTATTTTTAAGATTACTTTAAAAAACACAGAACTGTAACCAATGCTGCATCATTATCCTATTAAGTTGTGAATAATGCAATTATTCTTTCTTTTAAAATTTTGCATTGAGAAACACAAATATTTGCTTTTAAACCCCAATTTTGTGAATATGAATATCTAGTATTTAATAATATACTTCATGATAACTTTTAGTGGATATATTCTATATTTACAATTCATTTCCCTTTTTCTGTTTCCCCATCCCCCAAAGGGCCCACATGCCCTTTTCCCTCCCCCTGCTCCCTCATCCACCTCCTCCCAACTCACTGTTCTTATACTCCCCCACAATGATGTTTTGGTCCATTCTAGCACCAGTGTCCACTCCTTTCTTCTTGTGAGACATCACTTGATATGTAATTTATGTCGTTGGTGTTCCAAGCTTCTAGGTTAATATCCACTTATCAGTGACTATATACCATGGGTATTCTTTTAAGACTGGGTCACCTCACTTAGTATGACGTTCTCCAGCTCCATCCATTTCTCTAAGAATTTCATGAATTCATTGTTTCTAATGGCTGAATAGTACTCCATTGTGTATATATACCACATTTTTTGTATCCATTCCTCTGTTGAGGGACATCTTGGTTCTTTCCAGCTTCTGGCTATTATATATAAGGCTGCTATGAACATAGTGGAGCATGTATCCTTATTGCATGCTGGGGAATCTTCTGGGTATATTCCCAGGAGTGGTATGGCTGGGTCCTCCAGAAGTATCACGTCCAGTTTTCTGAGGAACCGCCATACTGATTTCCAGAGTGGTTGTACCAGCTTGCATTCCCACCAGCAGTGGAGGAGTGTTCCTCTTTCTCCACATCCTCGCCAACACCTGATGTCTTCTGAGTTTTTAATCTTAGCCATTCTGAATGGTGTGAGGTGAAATCTCAGGGTTGTTTTAATTTGCATTCCCCTAATGACTAATGATGTTGAACATTTTTTAGGGTGTTTCTCAGCAATCCGAATTTCTTCAGGTGAAAAGTCTCTGTTTAGCTCTGTACCCCATTTTTGGATAGGGTTATTTGGTTTTCTGGGGTCTAACCTCTTGAGTTCTTTGTATACATTGGAAATTAGCCCTCTGTCGGATGTGGGGTTGGTGAAGATTTTTTCCCAATTTGTTGGTTGCCGATTTATCCTTTTGACAGTGTCTTTTGCCTTACAGAAACTTTGTAATTTTATGAGGTCCCATTTGTATATTCTTGCTCTTAGAGCATAAGCAATTGGTGTTCTGTTCAGGAATTTTCCCCCTGAGCCAATGACCTCAAGGGTCTTCCCCAGTTTCTTTTCTATTAGTTTTAGTGTGTCTGGTTTTATGTGGAGGTCCTTGATCCACTTGGAGTTGAGCTTAGTGCAAGGAGATAAGAGTGGATCAATTCTCATTCTTATGCATGTTGACCTCCAGTTGAGCCAGCACCATCTGTTGAAAAGGCTATCTTTTTCCACTGGATGTTTTCAGCTCCTTTGTCGAAGATCAGTTTGGCCATAGATGTGTGGGTTCAATTCTGGGTCTTCGATCCTATTCCATTGATCCGCCTCCCTGTCACTGAACCAATACCATGCAGTTTTTAATACTACTGCTCTGTAATATTGCTTGAGGTCCAGGATATTGATTCCCGCAGTTCTTTTGCTGTTGATGATAGTTTTAGCTATCCTGGGTTTTTTGTTATTCCAGATGAATTTGAGAATTGCTCTTTCTAATTCTATGAAGAACTGAGTTGGGATTTTGATGGGGATTGCATTGAATCTATATATTGCTTTGGGCAAGATTGCCATTTTGACTATATTAGTCCTGCCAACCCACAAGCATGGAAGATTTTCCCATTTTCTGATGTCTTCTTCAATTTCCCTCTTCAGAGACCTGAAGTTTTTGTCATATAAATTTTTCACATGTTTGTTTAGCGTCACTCCAAGATACTTTATATCATTTGTGGCTATTGTGAAGGGTGTCATTTCCCTAATTTCTTTCTTGGCCTGCTTATCCTTTGCGTATAGGAAGGCTACTGATTTGCTTGAGTTGATTTTATAGCCAGCCACTTTGCTGAAGTTGTTTATCAGTTGCAGGAGTTCTCTGGTGGAGGTTTTTGGGTCACTTAAGTATACTATCATATCATCTGCGAATAGTGATAGTTTGACTTCTTTCTTTCCGATTTGTATCCCTTTGACTTCCCTCTGTTGTCGAATTTCTCTAGCTAGTACCTCACTGTGATTTTAAGACTCGAGGTAACTCTCCCTGTGCATTTCACTAGGGAAAACAAGACTTTAGACTAAAGTTCTGGTTTCATTAAAGCTGGAGGTAACATAACCAAAGATGGTGGGGACCTCTGCATATTGTGAAGTTTAAATAGCTATGAAAGGAGTGAGGAAGATACCAAATGCCTAACAGAAGAGGAAGTTTTGTGTTCTGTGATTATCAATCATGCAATTGCTTCCTTTGAACTGAAAATTTCATCTCTTCATAACTAGAAGAGAGTTTGAAAAAGCAAAGCTTCAAGATCTTCAAATAGGCCCGCCCCCAAAAATGTGATCTCCTATGCCAGGGATCAGATCTATATGGCAACATATTTTTATGACACATCAATGTTTGCAACTGACCAGGTTAGCAAGAGGTTCAGTTTTAAAAGGAAAGTGCAGCAATAAAACTTTTCTTTATAGGAGTCATTTGCTAAAACACCTTTTTGGGTCCAGTGGCTGAATCAATTCAGATCTCTGTGTAATAGCTGTTATCACCTCCTATTTATGTGTAGTAGTCAATACCTCACTGCCACAATGGCTCTTTGAATTACACTTATTTATTTACTTGCCTGGCTGGCTTGCTTATTGTGTGTATATGCATATGGACCTGTGTATGCTACAGCACAAACGTAGAGGTCAGAGGAACACTTCTGGCTTAGAGTTGTCTTTCCCTCAGGAGAGTATCATGAAGACCTGTGATAAAACTCAGGTTGTCAGGCTTGCTGGGAAGCATCTTTATTGGCTGAGCCATTTCCTTGGGCCCTGCATCTTAATGAAGCAGCAATATGATAATCTGTGGAGCTTTATGTTTGATAGTTATCTTGATCCAGGCTTTGAGACCTCAATAAATTTACAAGGTCATCATAAGACACTCACTTTAAAAGGAAACAGCAGAGTGTGATGGTTGGGAACACGGGTTATAAAGGCAGACAAACTTCGAAAGAAAGTACTGTGTTGTGGCAAATTCATCTGACTTTGGTCAAATTTACATATTCTGTAATTGTGTAACTTTCCTGCCTATGTAAAATGAAAAAAAAAACTTTATGAGTTGTTTAATGGGTTAACTGGAGTTACTTTTCCTATGTCTTCTTGCTGCTGAAAAAAGAGCCTGAGAAGAGTAAATCAAGGAAGATAGTGGTTATTTTGGTTTGAGGTAAAAATATATGGCAAAGAGTGCATGCAATCCGAGGTAGGGTGGGAGGCGCTTGGTAATGTTACATCCATAACCAAGAAGCAGAGACCTGTGAATGCTCATGTTCAATGAGCTCTTCCCCTATCTGTGCAGTCCAAGACCAAAGTCCATGAACTCCATCTACAATGGTCGTCTTCCCATCTCATCTCAAATTAATCTCCCACAAGTATGCTCAGATACCCATCTTCCAAATGATTCTAGAGCTAATCAAGTGAAAAACTGAGATTAACCATTATGAACACATGCATTTCCACGTTTAGTACATTTTAAGGTTATAATAGTGTTATTCAGGCATTGACAAAACATTTATTGAATAACTACTATGAAGGAAATGAAACACAAATGTAGTTTGTATGTGTGTATCTTCAAATAATAGAGCATGCCCACCTCCCGCCTCTGCAGTATATGAAGATGTATAATTACCGTTTGTAAGCACTTTTTACCACTGGCACATTAGCAAACAACAAACACCATTGCACGGTGCAGAGTCTGTTTACTTGGCAAAATGTAGATAATGCAGCTGCTTCACACAACAGGCAAATGGGGGCGGAGTGCTGATTGCAGGGTGAATTGAGCCCAGAGACTATATTTAGTTAGAATGTGACATCATTTAAAATGTTGAATTATGTGATTCACACATTTTAAATAAGATTGGTTTGTTTACTTAAGGAAACCTGGGGAATCCAGTAAATTACCCACATTCTTCTGGACTACAAATTTCACCAATACAACTTAATGCTATAAAGCAACTAATTTCAAATTCCATAACATCTACCTGATTATCTGGGTCAAAATAAAGTCTAGGAAAGAAAAACCTTATGCTGTAAAATATAATTGATGTTACAGTGAAGGCCAGTAAGGTGAGACTGCATTCTGTCTACAGACATTAGCATTATGAAAAGGTTCCATGTGGCAATTACATAATTAGTGAAATGCCATCATGGCCATCTTTCCATGTATATGTAGGGCTGGGATTACATGTCAGTGGACACATACATAAATATCTGAAAGCTCAATCACATCTCCAGATGTTTCCAAATACCAGTGTACTTGGCCTATGGACAGAACACCTGGGCTTAAGTTTTTCATTTCATTTTACTCTATATGCTAATCTCTATGCAACCTGTGTAGAAGTTCTTTCCTACAACTTACTATTGAGAATATAAGCAAAACAGTGAAAAACAAAATCCTTATCATGAACATATGTTTCCTCTGTTGTAAGATGCTATCAGTTTACTAGATCATGCAAGGATGCCAGTTGTAAGGATAACAAGTGAGTCAGAAAACATGATTTGTTTCAAGAAATAAAATCACCTCCATATTTGGGTTTATAGAAAGCATGCACATTGTTATTGGTAAGTTTAGAATTTGTAAAGGGGAAGACTGGGTCTGGGGAGACACATATCAGAAAATCTCTGGGTTCTCCCTGTTACCTAAAATATCATGGCCCTTCGAGGCTCTGAGACTGAGCCATTCTGTTTGTCTGGAACTCTCCTGTATTATTAGCACACAGACTCTCCAGTCCCAGGAATTCTTCACTCCCAGATATTTGACAGTCCAGGTCCTCATCTAGGGTAGTATTCCCTTACCTAAGTGAAACTCCAAGTGCAGCCTAGAAAGTGGGGGATGCCAAATGGGAACTATTATCATCTTCCAGCATCTCATCCCCATTCCCCATTCTGCTTCCTCTCAGAGCTCAAGGTTGTCCTTTTCCATTTGCTTCAATACAATCAACACTTGGCTTACACTGTGATCGTCACTCTAATTGATTCCATCTCATCCTGAAAACACGTTTCTACACCGTGTTTTCCAGCCCTGACTCAGTGGCCACACACTTTACATCATCCTCATTGGAATCCCAAAGCTAACATCATATTTCCTGCCAAACAGACTTGCCATTCTGCACCAGTTCAGACTCAGAATGTGAAAATGTGGGTCTCTGAGCAAGCCTCCCCCTCTGCGAGCCCTCAGCAGCACATGGGAAGCAAATTCTTGGTTCTCACAGAAACTTAAAAAGTAAGAGAGGCTCAACCAAACCAGTGGATTGAAGTCAAGTTATCTGATTCTATCATAGACTTCACTGTGCACAGCAGACATGTAGCTTGCTGTGTTTTAGGTGTCAGCTTGCTGTATTTCCTTCTTGAACAAAAGACATTTGTATAGTCTAGTATTCCAAGAGCACTATGCCCTCCTCACTTCCCTGACTCCATTTTGATTTTTGACTCTCCAGATCCTGGTTTCCCTGCTGCTCTATAAACATATCCATAGGATATGTCTAGCTTTTTCACTTGGTCCAGCTCCAGATTCAAAGAACATAACCTCAAATACTTCAGATTTCTCTTTTTATCTTATTCTACCCCTAAAATTATTTCATTTCCTTTGGTTTTCTGAACCCTCCAAATCATAGCCCTCCCAATACCCTGAATCTTAATCTTGGACATATTACATTCTTTCTTTACTCTGCTTCTCAACCTGGGATCCGATTTGCGCATAGAGACCTTCCCAGTGTGCACCCCTAATGTCTGACCTACCAGTACAGTCTTGGCACAGCCATTCTCTCAGAATGCTGCCTGCATCTGGCAGAACTAGGTTCTCAATAACACTTACTAGCATGGTATTAAAGAAATGTTTTCACTTGTCTATGCCTTGATTATTTATTTCACAAAATGGGTATAAGAATTATATTTGTGTTGGTGCCAGCAAAATGGATCAGCAGGTATCAGGTGCCTACTGTCATGTCTGGCAACCTGCGTCCAAACCCTGGTCCCACATGGTGGAAAGAGAACACCAACACAAACTTCCCTCACCACTGTGAGAATTAATGAGCTAAAACAAAAAAAATCTCAAGATCCACAACCTTGTTAATCTTGGCATTGCTATCAGTTTTGAAGCAACCGTTTCCACAAATTCTGTGGAAGAAAACATTTGTGAGAAATCTTGACTACTTTGTTTTGGGCTTTGTTGGGCTCTTCACTTCCATTTCTGCACTATTCTAGAAGATGTAGGTCTATACTTAGTGAGAAGATCTTCCTTGGTCAGGACCCATAAATGGGAGATCTATCATAGAAGGATATCCTGAATGGGGACTTTCCAGAACCACTCTTGAGGTGGACGAAAACGTACCATTCTGGTTTCCCACTTTCAAGCAGTGACATGGCAGGGTTCATCTAGGTCTGACTACAATTAAGTAGTAATTGTACTACTTAATTGTAATTAAGTAGTACAAGATTAAGTAGTAATCCTACCTTAAGGATGTTGACGGCTCACAGCAGGTGTGTGCTTGCAGGAAATCATATGTGTGTGCCCTTTGTTCAAATTTTAAACTACTTAGGTTTATGGTCCTGACTGATGAAATTTAGTAACACTGCCCATTGAATTCCTAAGAACAGCTGCTATGCTAGCTTCTAGGCGTTTGTGTTAGAGTGGATGTTAAGAAGAAATCAGATTCTGGGTTAAAGTGCCTGTTTTTCTTCCAGAAGACTTGAGTTCAGTTCTCACCTCTTAAAGGCCTTCTATTAACTCCAGTTCCAAGACATCTGACATTCTTCTCTGGTACCCATAGTCACCAATGTACACAGTATTCACTCACATAGACATTCTGACATACATATAAATAAAAATAATAAAAACAAACCTAAAAGGAGGAAATAGAGGAAGAAAGGGAGAAATACAGAAAGAAGGAAGGAAAGAAAGAAACAAAGAAAGAAACAATGATCTCTGTGCATAATCCACAGGGACAAATTGTCTAACAGCGGTAAGCTGGTCCATGGCTCACCTAACTTTTGTGTCCCAGGTTGACTTCTCTGCAGTGCTTGAAGGATTGAGGTGAGAATTAGCTTTGTAATTTAACCTAACACATGCTCCATAGTGAGTGCTTAGTAGTGGTGTCCACTGTTAATCTACCTCTTATCATTAAGGCATATACAAGGAATTACAAATTTCTCAGATTAGTCTTCGTTGTGGGTGCACATTTCTGAGTGCTCTCACTTCACTCCCACACTCATCTTCCAGCAATAGTGCTTCCCTTTTCAGATTGAATCCACACGTCATCTGTAAAGTATCTTTATCACACTCACTTGGAATGAGGTTTTCTTTTGTAAAGGGAGAGAAAGACACTGCACATCTGTGTCTCTGTGAACATTCTAGAACTCCTCTGTGTATTCTGCATAACATGTCTGTAAAGTCTTACGATTTCCATTATACAAAGAAAACAGACTCAGATATAATTAAGAGAACAAAATCAAATGTGCTCTAAATAATTCTAAATCACTTTCTACTTTTTCCCCTTCCCTGAGGAGCTAAAAAGACTGTCTTTTAGTCTCCGTTTTCTCTCTAAAATGTATGACCATGAAGAACTTCCCTCACCACCCTGATCTGTAATACTCAAAGCTATAAAACATAGGGACTAGGGTGGATCGCTTTTAAGAGCCTTTAAAAAAATAAGTTTAAAGCTGGGTACAGTAAAATATAAGTAACAGTCAATGGCATCAAGGACAAATGGAACAGCCACTTCTTGGTTTCTAGCCCATGCCTTTTCATCTTGAAACCATGAAGGGAATAAAAAAATATAGAGACATTAGTGATTCTTGCCCCGCTGTATTTTTTTAATGTTTGTTGTTCTAATTTTTATCTCTTTAGTTTGTGCACAGGCACATTCCACGGTGAGGGCAGAGACAACTTGTAGAATTTGGCTCTTTCCTTCCACCACCCAATGGGCTTCAGTGATGGGACTTAGGCCGTCAGTATTGCTGGAGAGCAACTTTACTGCTGATCCAAC
This sequence comes from Apodemus agrarius, assembly GCA_964023405.1. Classification (NCBI taxonomy): domain Eukaryota; kingdom Metazoa; phylum Chordata; class Mammalia; order Rodentia; family Muridae; genus Apodemus; species Apodemus agrarius. The sequence continues at coordinate 78,264,245 of OZ030009.1, forward strand.
TGTTCAGCCCCAGTATTTGCTCTTGAGTTGACTTTGGAAGCATGATCCTCGGGAGACCAATACTCATTCCTCCCTCCTAGGTTTCTGCCATCTTATATATAGTTTAATTTCACCCAATAGAATAGAGTTTCTTTGCTGTCCTCTAATCAAATGGTGCCTTCATTTTCTAGTCCTTCTTCCTGAATATGAGGACAAACAGGAGCTCACTGAGGGTCTAAAACAATGTCTTGAAGGGTATACCTATGAGGACAAACAGGAGCTTACTGAGGGTCTAAAACAATGTCTTGAAGGGTATACCAGGATTTATTTTCACAAGAGAAACAGACAAACCATTGGAAATATTATATGTAGCAGGATCCTTCCTTGAACTTCCTTCCTTCCTTCCTTCCTTCCTTCCTTCCTCCCTCCCTCCCTCCCTCCCTCCCTCCCTCCCTCTCTCTCTCTCTCTCTTCCTTCCTTCCCTCCTTTCTTCCTTTTGTCCTTCCTTATTTCCTTTCTTTCTTTCTTAGTCTAACTCTTCCTAGAGTTCTTCATCAATTCTAATTGTCCTTAATATCCAAGCCCTGGAAATGCTTTTAAAAAGACATTGTTCCCAGGGGTTGCCTCTCATTCCTACCGCTGACCTCTTCTATTAAGTTTTTAGAAAATCACATGCAATGCAAGGAAGGGAGCGAATGTTTATAATCCAACAATCATGATTCAGAGGAAATAGATCTCCAAGTTTGATTCCACTTTAGGTTACATAGTAAGACCAAGTGTAATTTATTTTTTTAAAAAAGTTAATTTATTTGTCTATCTGCCGGTCTTTTGTTTTCCTTTGTACTTCTACACATATAATCAGGACATGTAAACAAAAGTAGTAGGTGGCAGCCACCCGCCTATTGGTCTCCTCCACAAAAACTGCAGATTTGTACCATTCTTACAATCAGATACCCTGTAAAAAAGATAATTATCATTCAAAAATAAGCTGTGTTTTAACTAGTTTAATTTATGCAGCTTATAAACATGTAAGTTTAATCTTTACCTTACAAAATTATTATGGAGAAAATCTTTCAAGGCCAAACTACTCTACCTAATTTTAATATAAATTTATATAGATATGGGTTAATATAAGGCTCTGTCAGGAATGATCTTTATATAGTAGTGTCTTAGCTCCTTCAGAGCAATGCCAATATTTTATTCCTTTTCTGCTGCATCCCCTAGTGCATGGTCTAGAGTCAATGCTTAGTGAGTACATGGAATGAATGCATAAAGAAGAGAAGGGGTGAAGAGTTGTATCTATTACTCAAATACTGACAACACACAACACCATGTGTTATCAGTTCCTACTACTTATCTCAGAGGACGACATAATGCTGGCTAATGAAATGAAATTGTTAAAATATTTTCAGTCTCTTATTTTGGTTTGCAGTCATTGAGTGACTACAGGAGAGAATAATCGCTGCTTGTTAGTTATTTGGGATGAGAACAACAACCTTTTGGTTGTCAGAGGCAAGGAAGCATAGTGGACCTGAGATATTTGCTCACTTACTTTCCTACTTATAATCCTGGCCTTCTAATTAGACAATAACAGCTCTGAGCTGTAAGTTTTACTAGGTTAAATTTGATGAGAGCCAGTGGATGGCATTCAGCCATTAGATGACTACTTCTAGAAGACTAGACTAGACTGTCTACTTCTTAGAAGAGAAAAGGCCAGAGCAGGTGCTGGCAATTTCAATAAATGATACCAAATCACATATAAGGAGATCTAGAATTGAAGCCTCACTCAAAAACAAAAACAAAAACAAAAAAAAACAACAAAAAACAACAACAACAACAACAACAAAAAACAATTTGAGGGCATATCTACCATCTTATCTGAGACAAGCCAGTGACATTAATATGTTTTTTTCAGTGAGTATGAACATGGTTACTATCTCAGCATACAGCAAACATTAGCAGGTGGAGTCAATAGTAAACATCCTCAAAGATATGACTGAGAAATGCAGGATGTGTCTAGCCTAAAAGCAAAGTTACAGGAAAAGGTCAAAAATGTTTACCCTGAAAATTCTGACTTACCTCTGGGCTCTGGTGGCGTATCAGTAATTCTAGCATTTGATAGGCAAGAGGAGAGTCACAAGATCGGGACCAGCCTGGTCAATCAACACAGTGAGTTCCATTCCAGCCACGGCTACATAGTAACTCAAGCAGAACAAAACAAGCAAATCAAAACAAACCCAGCATCCTGACTTAAGAAGTGGCATCAAGGCTCATTGTTTGTGATTTGAATGAGTGCCCCCCCCCCGACTCCTTGGAAGTTACTGTGCCTTGAAACTCTAGGAGTATTTGGTGTGGGCTCAGAGAAAGATGGTGGGAGATAGCTTCAAGATTTGATCTATCTTCTCTCTATATCTATGAGGAAATGAGTAGCAAAGTCTAATGTGCTTTAAGTCTGGAAATTTTTCATGCCAAATTAGAATCAGAAATTCCAAAACTTAGAATTCTGTTTGCAGTCATTGAAATTCAACGGTATTCTGCTACTGAGCAGGTTTGCTATTTTAATAAGTCTGTGATTTATAGCTATGATATATATATATATATTTGAGAAATATTTGATATTTGATAATTTGATATATATACATATATATGTATATATATACATACATACATACATATATATACATACATACATACATATATATACATATATATATATATATATATATATATATATATTTGAGAAACATAAAATAGCAAACCAGCAGCCCATGCTGCATGCCATTGACTGGTAAGCCATGTTGTAAGAAATGGTGACCCAGTTATGTTATCTTTTGTATTGTACAACACTCACTCTGAAGGAGTAGTCCACACACACATTCGTATGAGCAAATGCAAAACTGAAGGTGGGGGTGAGCAAACAAGTGAATTAATGCATTCACAGCAAAGCTGCCAGATGTGCAAGCAGTGTGTTCACTAATGAAGACACCAGAGTAACTGGAGACCTAGGAGAGCTTTAGAGGGGACTCCCCACAACAGTGCCAGAAGTCACCTCATAGTGAACAGATCCTATTTACCTGACCTCATAATGGGCTGGTGAAGAGATAATTTTGAATCAATCCAACTGACTCCTGTTTTCCATACATGCTCAGGACAAAACAAATATCCTATATCACCAATCCTGAGAACCCAATGAGCACAGACAGAATCACCAGTCACCTCAAGGAAGCACAAGGCTAGAATCAGCTAGAGCCACCAGCATCACTGTGAATACTAAAGGGGACTTTAAGCTGTGGAGAATGGACTTATCTGAGTCCCTTTCTTTACCTCTGAAGCAGATATATCTATTTCTTCTTTACATTCCTTTTGCCATCATTGCTGTTTCTCATCGCTGACCCTCGTCCTAAACACCTGCACCACGTGTTTGGGCTTGTTTGGACGGCTGTAGAAGCTGCTGATCGTATATGAGGTACAATTGTCAGCTTATGTCCCTCCCAGTACTTTCTATTTGGTAAACAATGAATTACACTGAGGACATGAGGCAGATTTTGTCTACTGTTTCCCAGTCTCCACAAATGAACCAGCCACTGGGAATATTAAGATACAATGTTTCCTAGACTTTCTCCTCTAAGTTCTAGGGAGATGAGATCTGGCAATGCAAGCCAACTATGATCTTCCAGTGGAAATGTGCCACGTCTCAACTGGCTCTAAAGCATTTCATATTCTTCAGTGCAGTGCATATGATTCTGAGTGTGACAACTTCCCTTAGGAATGTTAATAGCTGAGGTGGAACTGGACCCTTCATACCATTTCAGGTAGATCTAAACTACTCCTAAAGAGAGTTGCATTAAAAAACACCCTTGCTACAAATATTTATTCCATCTACCATCCTTCATAGCTTCATGTTTAAGAAAGTGAGAATTGACTTATGTGGGAAGACTTGGAGACACTAGTTTGGAGTGTTAACATGGGAAGGCAAAGAGGAGATGAGGAAACCCAGAGGCTTTGTTTATTGGCCTGTATCATCTGTCTAAGTAAAATGGCAAAGAGGGTTATTATATTTTATAAAATATTAAAATATAGGTCAGGATCAATGGAGATCTGAGCATTCTTTTGCATTTTTTTCTGTAAAGATTCATTCTGTAAATGTGAAAAATATTAATTTTCATTATTTAATCTTTATCTCAAAAGGTACATTAAAAGACCAGAATAACAAAAGGCAGTATTCTTATTATTTTATGATAATTGTTTTTGATGTGAAATCCTTTATAGTAATAGAGATAAACTACCACCACTGTAAAAGCCTCTTGAGAGTCACCGTCTCAAAAAATGCTACAAACAGCTAAAATATAAGATGCTTACCTGTGCAGGTAGACTCAGTGGTACTTAATGAATCACTAATTTGTTGCAAAGGTTACTCTGGGCTATTCCTATTTGGCTTCTTTGAACAAGGCCCAGCTTATGTTTCTTTTTCTAATTTGGCTAATACAAATATTTTAAGCGTGAAGCAACATGGTAATAGCAAGGGACAAGAGGTACACCTTTGAAAGGCATCATCAGGCCAGGCATAATCCCAGCATTGAAAGACAGAGAGGAGTATAAAAAGATCAAGGTCCCTCTAGGCTATGTAGGGACACTAGTCATTACAAGCACAAAAGGGGAAAAATAAGGAAGCATTTAAAACAAAAGTTACTTTGTCTACATGCCAAGCCATGACCCTGAACTTTGTATTTGAAGACGTTTGAAAGAAGCTTGTGTTTTTCTTCGAAACAGTAAAAACTAGTTCTTGCTTGCCAAGAGGACAAGGTCAGAGAATGAAGATTTATGCAGTCCTAACCGCGATCAAATGTGCTGAGTTACTGTTGAATGTAAAGTCCCTAAACTTGAAAGGTCAGAAGATTCCCTCAGATTATAAACAAATGAGTTCTTGGTGAAGAGATGCCAGAATCCATTCGCCCTGGAAAGGATGTATACCACATTCTTCTGAGGGTGCTATAGAATAAGGAGTGTGTAATATTGTCCAGCATAAGGCTGAGAGGTACAAGCATATTTCTGAAGTCTCATACACTTTTTTTTGTCCATGAGCAATGGGTCTGTCCCAATTTTCCAGGTAAAAGTAGATTGTAGTTTTCAGGTTTCTAGTGGCTCTCTATTGACACTCAAGGTTAAAGTTAATAGAGCCAGTCTGAGTTGAGTTTCTTCAATTCTCTTTTTTGCTTTCATTAGCAGCCTAAACTAGACTTCAATTTCTAATGTAGCCCAGGCTGTACTCAAATTCTTAATCCTATTGCTTCAACCTCTTGGGTTATTATATAGATGTATACTTTGGTCCTTCTTAGAAAGGGGAACAAAATACTCTCAGGAGCAAATACGGAGAAAAAGTGTGGAGCAGAGACTGAAGGAAAGGCCATCCAGAGACTGCGCAACCTGGGGATCCATCTCATATACAGTCACCAAACTTAGACACTATTGTGGATGCCAAGAAGTGCTTGCTGACAGGAGGCTGATATAGCTGTCTCCTGGGATGCTCTGCCAGAGTCTGACGAATACAGAGGTGGGTGCTCACAACCAGCCACTGGACTGAGCATGGGGTCACCAATGGAGGTTAGAGAAGGGACTGAAGGAGATGAAGGGGTTTGCAGCCCGTAGGAAGAACAACCATAACAACCAACCAGACCACCCCCCCAGGCTCCCTGGAACTAAACCACCAACCAACACATGGAGGGACCCAAGGTTCCAGCCACATATGTAGCAGAGGATGGTGTTGTTGGAGTTCAATGGGAGAAGAGGTCCTTGGTCCTTTGAAGGCTCAATGCCCCAGTGTAGAAGGATGAGAGGGCATGGAGGTGGGACTGTGTGGGTGGGTGGGGGAACACCCTAACAGAAACGGAAGGAGGAGGAATAAATAGGGGGTTTCTAGACAGGAAGCCAGGAAAGGGGATAACATTTGAAATGTAAATAAAGAAAATATCCAATAAAAAATAAAGATGTATACTATCATGCCTGCCTTCAGTTTTATGAAAACTTAATATATCTTAGGACATTTTCCCCCATTTTTATTGATTATTTTATTTATTTGCATTTCAAATGTTATCCCCATTCCCAGTTTCCCCTCCACAAGCCCCCATCCCCTGTCCCTTCCCTACCTCTATGCATAAACATGTATTCTTGTAAACCCTTGTTAGTACACACACATACACACACATACACACACACACACACACACACACACACCATATATACATCTATACATATCGTACAGCAGTGGAAGAGACATTTAATAGGTAAATTCTGGACTCAGTACTCTTAAAACAATATCACTCACTGAGATACTCAAGGCACAATTAGCAAGTCAAATGATTCCCAAGAAGAAAGGAGAGGACCCTGGGCCTGGAAAGATTGGATCCAGTTTTGTAGAGAAACTGTGGGGGGAGGGGGAATGATTGGGGAATAGTTGGGGGGGGAGAGGAACTATGGGACATGGGGGGGGAACTGGGAAAGGGGAAAGCCTTTGGAATGTAAACATAGAATATAGAAAATAAAAAAAAATATCTAATAAGACCAGTAAAAAAAAAAAAAGAATAAAGTGATTTGCTAGTTAGACTTTATACAAGCCAAGTAAGAGGAAAGCATAACAAATTATTTTACTTGAAGAAGAGGGCACTTGCATCCTGGCCTATTTTATTTCTGTTGCTGTAATAAAATATCCTGGAAAAAAACATCTAGGGGTAAAGGGGTTTATTTTAGCTCATAATTCCTGGTTACAGTCTGTTACTAAAAGGAATTCAAGGTAAGAACTTGAAACAGCTAGTCACTCTGCATACACAGTCAAGAACAGAGAAAAAGGGATGCATGAAGCTCTTTTACAGTTCAGTATCCTCTGCCTAGGGGATGATTTTGCCCATAGTGGGATGGGTCTTCTCACATCAATTAACTTAAGGCAATCCCTACAGATCTGCACATGAACCAACCAATATAGACAACCCCTAAGACTCTCTTTCCAGTTGATTCTGTATTTTGTTGGGTAAAAAATCTAGCAATCAGCCACCTCATAAGAAACCTGGGCATTAGAGTATTTGTTCATTTTTGGCTGAGCATTATAAAATAATCTTGGAGAAGTAGCATTATTTTTCCATCTCTCTACAACAACTGTAAAAAGTGGGCATATTTTGGCCATTTTACATAGAGAGTGGGGCTCAGAGGTTTGAGCGATGGCCTAAATTGCTCAGCTAAGAGCCAGAGCCAAGCTTCTAGCCACTCTATCTGAAGATCCCTCGGAAGGGATGAAATACATTGTAGATGCTTAGCATTATCTAGGGAAATGAGGTCATGTGTGGGCTAAGCAGAGCATATGGAAGCACCCCTGTAGCTAAGTCTGGTATCCCACAGCTGTCAGCTCCCTGTTCATCTACACGCATGTGAGAGTATACAAGAAATGCTTACGGTAGGTCATGAACTCTTAGAGATAATAGGAACTGAATAAAATCTTCAACTGTTTGAAGTTGTGCTAATTCTGATTAATCTAGAACTTCCCAGAGACCCTTCATTTCGAAGAGGGGAAGAGAGAGAATCGTTATTTACTGCAGTGAACATTTAAAAGCAAAACGATGAACGCTTCATAATTAACTTTAATATTTAAGGGATTGATCTATTGTTTCTTGTGATCCTCACTGAAACCTTAACGGGGATTATTTTAAGCTCCTCTTCAAAGAAAAGGAGACCTCTTCACTGTTTCCCTCCATCCCCTTCATCACCGTTGAGGGCTGCACGTCTGTCCATCACCATCCTAAATAGCCCATGTTCCCTCTGTAATTATTGCTCCATCTCAGACAATCCTCTCATCCAATACACAAACACCCACATTTTAATATTTTGAAAGTTTCTTTAGAATCACTATTGTAGACCCAAATTCTTGATATTATTCTCTCTGTATTCGTCAACTGGTTTCTAGGAGTGAAGCTGTACATGACAGTTTCAAGTGCACAGTTCTAGGTGGCCTGCTCAACAACCTGACAAAATAAATATAATCGTTTCTGTTTTTAGATAAAGAAATGAGGATTCTGGAAGTTTTAACCTTTAACCCCATAACATACAAGGCTCAACATGGATTGTGGTTTCTCAATCCGAAAGCTATTTCCATTGTGAATTGGTGAAGAGATAGGAATCATTAAGAAAACAAAGTAACCAAGTAGTGTTATGCTTAGAGATACCAAAGAGAAGACTGGCATAGAGAATATAGGAGATTCCAGGTAGGTGGAAGTCAAGAGAAGCAGTCAGAGTGGAAAGGGCACAGACATAGTTCTCAGTTATTTTCCAGACAGACTAGGCAAGTGGGCCAATTTCCAATTTACCTCACCTAGTTTGGTGATAGCAAAGGTGATAAATTCAAAAATAAGTCTGCCCAAGTGTTACCACACCTTAGAAACACGGACAAGGAGCAAAGAATGTCTAGCTATCTTGGTTTGAAAATAAACTTCAGATCAGTTTTCTGCTAGTTGGGTCAGCATGCAAGTCATGAGAAAGTCATTGAACCGTGAGTTACTGGTTTTCTCAGTCCTTTAAATGGGAGTGGTAAAATGGAAACTTCAGGGACATACCCAATGCAGAAATCCCCAAGAAGAAGAAACAAATCACTACAATTACTCACCAAAATTTGACTAAGTCAAAAGTTACATGAATACTCAAAATCTAGGTGGGATATAGGTGTGTTCTTAACACCTGCAAGTGCATGTAGACTCCCATCAGTAGATAAATCCTTGTCGCTTCTTCTTCTTCTTCTTCTTCTTCTTCTTCTTCTTCTTCTTCTTCTTCTTCTTCTTCTTCTTCTTCTTCTTCTTCTTCTTCTTCTTCTTCTTCTTCTTCTTCTTCTTCTTCTTTTTTTTTCTTCTTCTTCTTCTTCTTCTTTTCTTCTTTTCTTCTTCTTCTTCCTCTTCCTCTTCCCCTCCCCTCCCCTTTCCCTCCCCTCCTCCTCCTCCTCCTCCTCTTCTTCTTCTTCTTCTTCTTCTTCTTCTTCTTCTTCTTCTTCTTCTTCTTCTTCTTCCTCTTCCCCTCCTCCTCCTCCCCTCCTCCTCCTCCCCCTTCTCCTCCTCTTCCTCCTCCTCCTCCTCCTCCTCCTCCTCCTCCTCTTCTTCTTCTTCTTCTTCTTCTTCTTCTTCTTCTTCTTTTCTTCTTCTTTTCTTCTTCTTCTTCCTCTCCTTCTTCCCCTCCCCTCCCCTCCCCTTTTCCTCCCCTCCTCCTCCTCCTCTTCTTTTTCTTCTTCTTCTTCTTCTTCTTCTTCTTCTTCTTCTTCTTCTTCTTCTTCTTCTTCTTCTTCTTCCTCTTCCCCTCCCCTCCCCTTCCCCTCCTCCTCCTCCCCTCCTCCTCCTCCTCCTCCTCCTCCTCCTCCTCCTCCTCCTCCTCCTCCTCCTCCTCTTCTTCTTCTTCTTCTTCTTCTTCTTCTTCTTCTTTTAGAAAGTCCCTGGCTGATGGACCCCTTTTCTTTTCTTTTTATCACTCATCTTTGTCTGCAGTGTTGTAGACACATGAATATGACACCCTTAAGTCTAGCATTCCAATTCTTCTATTCTTTAAAATCATCCATCCATGCAAGTTTTGAGAAGCACTCATCTTGTTACAATTGACTGAGGTTCAGAGTATAATTTTTTAGGCCTCATTCATTAAGGTGAAATCAATGAAATAAAGAAGAGACATGGTGAGACATTTCACCAATCATTACATCTGTCAAAGGTCAACACATATTTTTAATTGACTTTACAAGTGCTAAGCATTATCCTAGGAACTCGTGTTCTAAGGAAAATCAAACCTTTTCCATCCCTGACCATGAGGAGAGTAGATTCTAGTAAAGAAGAAGAGAATTAAAGTAATAGTAAAACATGATTCCTGGCAATTATCAATCAGAAGAAAAAATAGGTAGGGCAATAAGTTAGTGTTGATGAGATGACATTTTATGCCACAGGGACAGGGTGTGTGGCAATGTATGGATCCTCATGTGGAATTTATTGACTGTGTTTATCAATCTGATATTGTAGGAACTAAAAGATGAGTAAGATGGAGTTCCTGTGCTTCAGGAGCCCACAGCTCACTGGGAGAACCTCACCACTTGCTCTATTAAGCAGAAAGATATGTCTTGGGACATATTGCTGTAGTAATAATGCACATATTGACCAAACTGAACAGATTGCGAGTATGCAGACTTAGTGCTGTCCATAAAATAATTCTCACTTCAAGTAAACATTTCAGCTGGTGAATAATGCTGTTTCCCACCAACATCATTCATATCTGAGAATGTCCTTAATGCCATGACAACTTGTTTTTCAAATTGTTTGCAGGGATTGTTTGAGCCCTTGTTGAGATGTACTTGCTTAGGTCTTCCACAGCAACTTGGCTGGTTTCTTGTTGTACTGGCAAATGCTGTCTCCTGTACTGAAAAATTTGTTCTTTCTGAAACATGTGTACTGTTCCTGGATGGGTTTCATTAAAATTTAAGATTATAAACACAGACTTTTAAAGTGGCAACAGAAGAGAACTTGGTATTCAGAAGCTTTTTATAAATGTAGGTCACATCCTGGATAGTATGCCATTTTATCCCATTTCTATGATGTTTTGTGCAGATACCTGGCTCAGAATTTTCTTATTCACCAAGAACATAGAGAAGAGCTCAATTATGGACAAAAGCCCTAGCTTATATAAATAAACAATTTTCCTTTCATACAAACATGTGTCTCCAGCCATACAAATGTTGTAATAACATCACATTGTTAGCAAGATAATTCAGTCATGTGACTGAACAACAACAGGCAGAAGAGTTTTTGTTTTCCCTTTTGTCAGGGGTGAGATCCTATCACACTGTTATTTCTCAGCAGGCGACACAGAGGTTGCTTTCTCTACTCAATCTCCAGGCTCTTTCTTTTTTTCCAGTTTGCATCATCACAATCAGTTTCGCCCCCTTCCCCTATTTATGACATGGTACAAGAGAAAACATGATTCGGCCAGGAGGGTAAGACATGCTACAGGTGGTGCCACTCTATAACTTTGTACTTTTTGTTACAGGTATGAGCTAACTTTGTAGCAGGGTTTGAACAGTTTGTTTCTGTGAGAGAAGTGGAAGAAGCAATAGCTTTGGGCTATAGCTGGTGATAGATTACACTGTTGCAGTTTTGAACATGTTGCCATCTTGCAGGAGACAGTTCCTCCCTAGCAGAGCCTCCCGGGATGAAGGTACGGACTTGCATTGTAGGACAGCCGTGGTCAAATGCCTTAGTTCCTTACTGTTCTGAGCAGTGAGTCTGAGCAGTTCTTCCTGCTCTGTATTGGTGAAATCTCACACCAGAGTGTACATTCGGTTTTTCTATTTCTTTTTTTTTTTCTTTTTTTGCTATACTAAGTAATTTGTCATGAGTTCCCTTTTCTCCACATGTTGGAGCTCTTTACTTTGGTAAAGTTTTCATGCTTCCCATGACATTTTTATATAGCAGCTCCCACTGCCATGACCGTGTCAGCATCAGGGGTAAATGACAGACAGGAACTCTGCTATCAAAGTTACTTCCAAAGCCATGAAAGTCAATCACTGGATACGATCAAGAACTTAGTTCTAAATATAAACTCTTTCTCAGCACTCGGAAGGAATAAATTCTGCCAAACTCAAGCTCTACCCTAAGATTCCCCATAGGAAATCTGCTCCTTCCTAAATATTCTCTTTTCTAAGGACTCATTCAAGGTGAAATTTGTCTCATTGAATGCTAAACTGCTGATTCTATGCCCCATCTTTCTTTGGTGACAGTGTTAATGTAAAAACTTGCATTTTCAGCTCTGAGAAATTTCTTTCTCTGTGTGCTTTTGGGGGAGGGGGGCTTTTGCAATAGGAAAGATGCACCCAGGGCTGGCAGCTTTGGCTTGGTTATCCATTTTATTTGTTTGGGTTGTATATTTTGAACAAGTGCCCGGGGCTTTTAAGAAGAGGGATGGGTCGGACCGTGGGACCGTGTGTACAAATGAAATTGAAAGCAATGATATGAGCATTGCCAACACTTTAATTACCCACCTAGCAACATGTGGGTTGCTTTGATAGTTTAAAGGGCATAAGAGAGGGGAAAGTGGGGTACCTAGTCGTCTCAAACAGAATGACATAATGCCCAGCTTATCTGCTTAGCAGGCAGGAAATAAAAAAGCATAAAGCCCTTTTACCCCTTTGGCTGTTCAAAGACATGGCAAAGTGCCTTGTGCCATTTTCTCAATTCCAATACCCTTTCCAGCCAGGCACTAGCAGGACTGAAGGTCGAGTTCTGAGGCAGTCAGAGTGGTCACTGGTGTCAGGTAACAGGAATAGTCCCCTTTCTCCACCCTTAGTGTTTCTTTCAAGTGGTGGCAAATCACAGGGTATTGTACTCCCAAGAGTATGTGTTCATGTCTGTGGCATAACCATTCCTATTGCCCACAGGGAAGAAGGCAGGCTCTTCAGTCTCTCTTTCTGTGACAAACAGATTCCCAGAAACTGTGCCCAGAAGAGCTGGGCAGTTGTTACCCACTGAGACCTTACTAAGCCTGCATGATAAACCAAAAGTATTAGGAAAGTATGAGACTCAGTAAAGGTTGGTAGTTGATTCACATTTTCTTTTCTTTTATGCCCTGAGGTCCCCACCCTCCCCTTGCAGTTTCAATTCTGATCAACTGAGTTTCATTCCAGACACAAAATCAAGACCCTCTCCTCTTCCAGGCTCTGTGAGGAGCCGGAGTCATTTTGAGGGCAGAAATAACATTCTCTGCTCTCTTGAGAAATGTGGTTTTATTTTAAGGCTTTTGCAGGCTTTGCTTACAATTTCTTGTCATATATGAGACTGGCTTTCCAATGCAACTATTACGCTGGGCAAACTAAGAGCCTAGCTTCGCCACCGCCCTGGTTTTGTTTTTCTTTTTGTTTTTAACTGTTGGGAAAAGGCAAAAAGCACCACAGAGTTCATGGCCGAGTCTCCTCTAGTGAAGCTGCTAGAATGGAAATGTCCTGGCAGGTTGCTGGGATTGTACTTGGATGTCCAGTAAATTTCATGTAATTACAGCTGCCTGCTGAAGGACCCTGAGGTCTCTGCAGGCTGTTAGGATGTTAGTTATAGCCAGGAGGGAAGTGGGTAGGATCCAAGTCCCCACAACTGTGCTAGGAGCAGGGCATTTCTCTCAGAGTAGAGGCCATTATAAGCCAGCCAAGCAAGGCAGAATTCAAAAGCTTATAAAGACTTAGGTAAAACCTGTGACCTGTTTCCTTCTACCAGTTTAAATAGTAGAAGAAAGCAGAGGTAGGGTGGAGCCAGGGACAGAGCTTGTGATGAAAGGAGCTTGGTAAAAGACAAGTAGCTTTATAGGGAATGTCAGATTCTTCTCGGTTGTACTGATATCATCCTAGGAACAATTAAACAAATCAGTGGATCTGAATTGTGTTATCATGGTAGTTTTCAGAATTGCCTGAAAAGCTTGCCCAAACTATTGACTCCCAGCAACTGGCCCTAAATTTTGGACTATAGTCTTAGTTGCCTGTATAATGTATATCTTAGAAAATTATAAGGAACATTAAAAAAAGATTGGTCTCTCAACTTTTCTTGTGGACTAGAAAATGTCACAGGTATGTTCACTCTGGCCAATAATGAGTAACTGGTATCCACATATCTGCTAGGAACTCCTGGAGGGAGATGCCTGTTCAATATGTATTGATAGTTTCTATTATTAGAGTTTACCAAGAATATTTTTTTCTCTCAAGAAAATGAATTCCTTGAGGCAAAAAAAATGGGAGCAACCACTTTCTTTCTCAGAAGTAGCAGTTATTTCTGTTCCTAATTTAACTCTGAAAGTAATATACAGATAGCCAGGGTAGTTCCAATGTGCTTCTGAGCAAGATGGTTCAGTTCCTCCTGTCTTTCACCCACAACCAAACACCCCCCCCTGCACTCTACTTTCTTATTTTAATCACACACTTGTTTGGGTGAGATGGAATTTAGGCTGCGGTGAAGACAAACTGTCCTCTTTTAATGAAACTGCAGAGAATAAGTCATTAAATCATATTTGCATTATATTTAGATAAAAGTGTTTCATCACCTGTGCCTTCCTCACACACACACACACACACACACACACACATATCATAACATGATTAGATATGCATAGTTCACATACTTCACACACAAAGGAGGTCTGATGAATGAGCATTGAGGTGAATGGACCCCCTTGAAACCTAGGTGGTAATAAATGCTACAAACACCACAGGAGAGTGAGAAACTTGGGTTGCCACTTAAGAATGCAATTCAGTAAAGGGGTCATTCCTTTTCACTTATGAAATCAAAATTCCTTCACAAAGACCCCAAAAGCTGGGAAAGAGAAAAGTCAGAGTTTAGCTAGTTTAGAATTTCTGAATCATCTGTCCTAGAGTTAGCAGAGCAAGCTTAGTCACCACCTGAACTAAGCATGTGGATCACTTGAAATGCTTTTAAGATGCAGAGTCCAGAGTCCTGGCCCCGCAGAACCAATTCAGCTGCTACAAGGGTGTTGTGGCCACATAGCAAGGTTCAGAGATCATAATATATAGCAGGGTTATAAATAACCATGTTAGCATTTAGCAATACAAACGATTGGCCTCACAATGTGATAAACACAATTATGCTTCCTGAAGACAAAAATCACAAAACATATTAAACTGAAAAATAAGTTCTGTGTTTGAGCTACAATGAATCACTGTGGTGCTCTGGCTGGATTGGAATGTTCTATGTTGATCAGGCTAGTCTAAAACTCACAGAGATAATGTTTAGGTTTCCCATATACTTGGATTAAAGGTTTGTGTCACCACACCTGGCTCAAGTTTTTCAGTAATTTGTTTGTTTGTTTGTTTGTTTTTGGCAAGTGTTAGACTCCAAAAAAAACTATAGCTCTACAAAGATCCACTAACATCTTAGAACATTCTGCCTCTGGGTAAGGGTCACACAAAAGACTAGCCCAGTTCTCCCTATTAACCAGTTATAGTTTTTCAGTCTGAGAACTTTCGAGAGGATAGGAGTTGGCCTGTGGGAGAGGCATAGAGATTGGAGTATAAAGAAAGCTAGTGAAAGGCACACATCATGTGAATGTCCAGGTAAGAATTCGTCACACCGAAACCAGAACAGCTTCCACTGCTGGCTCTAAGTTTTTGTATCTTTCTCCACTTTCGAGCTGGCAAAGTTGAACAGCTTGGCAATCTGGGAATCTTATAATGAAGTTTAATTTGGAGCTGTTTTGGAGGGCAGGGCATAGGCACTGAGATAAAAATGAGAAATAATTCAAGAGTCCTTGTCTCTTCTCACCTCCATCTCTTTTTAGGGAATATTTTGTTCAGAGACTGGGAATTGGGAGGAGAGCCCTCTCTGAGGTGTCTTCCCCTGGAATCCCTTGGTGGGGGAAGCCCATCTGCTCCCCATGGGAGCTTCTGTGCTTTTCCAGACCCCGTGCTGGTGAGAGTCCCATGTTGCTTCTTCTCTAAGCTGAATTCAGAAGCCAGGATGCCCAGGAATGTGCAGATCGCTGGCTGCTGGCCTATCATGCCTGAGGTCCGGGGAGTCTCCAGCACTCTGCAAACTTACAGAGACTGGCAAGGCTGTCTGTTGCTCCTCACATTAGCTTTAGCTCAGATTCCTTAAATTCCTCTGTTCTCTTCCCAGCACAGTCTCCTGGCATGAGAGCATTCAAGGTAGGATTAAACAAAGTGCTTCTGCAAGAGATGATTAGGTTTCAGTTGGCATAAACTCCCACTGACTCCATCCAGGTCATGCATGTATTTATTGTACTTTACTACTCTAGTAATGAGATGCAGACAAACAAATTTAGCCATAGAAGAGTATTGGTGGGGGGGTGGGGGGAGGAGGTGTTTAATGTTTTTGGTTTTGTTTTTAACAAGTTTCAGTAGCTTAGTCATTTACCTTGAAAGAGATTCTAAAGATCATAAAGAAAGTTTATATTTGGGCAATAGAATCAGAAAATCAAACAATGTATAAGGTGAGAGGTTCCTTTAGGGACGGTGACTGTGTAACTGTTAGGAAAAGAATGCAGTTTCATGTAGACAGTACTAGAGGCTAAGACGTTGGTAGTAAGGATTTGAAATTTAGCATAGAAAGATGGGCTTAGGTAGCATTCCACCCAAGGATATTGAATGGTTCTAGAACACTTGTGAGTAGCTGAACCATTGAGTTCCTCAGGGTGGTAGACTTGGGTAATCAAAGTTGTGTTTTATCTGAATCAATAGGGCAGCAAAATGGGGACTGGATTGGAGCACAACCAATTAAAGATTGAGAAGAGAAGAATATGCAAAAAAATAATCAATATAATAGCCCAGAAATGCATAAAGACATTGGTAATGGAAAAATGGGTCTTTGGTGGTGTGAAACAAAGAAATAAAACATAACCTTAGTGAAATGACCAACTAGATAACTAGCCAAGAATGGTGTTTGCCTTTATACCCTTGTTTGGGCTTGTTTGGCATTATGAGTTGTGGAGGCTAATGGGTTTTCAAAAAGAAGGTGACATGGTAATATATGATTAGATAGGAAATAACGTTTACAAATAGAGTGAGGTATTGAGAACTATTTCTATCTAATAATTTACTCAGTTAAAAATAAAAAGGCCAGTACCAGTTAGACCTATGAAAGCTTTCCCCTATTCAACTGATAAATAATTCTGACACCTTAGAAGAAAATATAAAACTAAAATTACTCTCATCAAGGATTCTGGGGAACTATGAATCCATCCAGTTCTGCTCAGATTCTATTATTCCCTATGACAGCTCTGTGCGTGCTAGGACTGGTGAATCTTAAATGACCGAACTAGGTAAGGTCGCCTTTCAGTGCAGGCTGAGGAAGAGCAGACCATGAAGTGGTGCCTTGCCAGCCACAGCGGGGTTAAGCACAGGTTGTCACACTGGTTCATGCAATGCATATTTGTTTGAGATGTGCATTGAGTCCAGGTGTTGATGGTGATATCACGAATGTGGAGGAGCTCAGGGCCCAGCAGAGTGCTCACACATATAGTAAAAAGGCATAAAGATCGGGAAGAAAAAAAAAGAAAAGAAGACACAAGAGCTAAAAGACAGGGTGGATTCAGTCTATTGAATTGGTGTGGGAAACTTTATAAAGGAGGTAATATTTTACCTCAACTGGACTTCTGACATTCAATTATTCTCATTTCCTCCTTTCCCATTTTCACCCTTCCTTTGCTCTCTCAAATATTTATGAAGTCCTACAGTGCTTGCCATACTGTGCTAGGAGCTTTTCTTGGTTCTGATCAGACAGTAATCTCTTCAAATAGTTGAGAAACTATGCCACCAGTTCTGAACTTGAGCAAAGTTAGGTGATGTAGCTGAAGTCTATAGCACTATAGGAGACATGAAAAACGAAGAGAAGGAGATAAACGCAACAGTTGGAAAATAGTGGTCTTGGTGCGTTTAATAACTGTTCTTGCACGCATGAGAACCAGTAAGACCTGGAAACTGTGAGTCCCTGGCCCAGGATATGAGGAGCTGTTTGTCGCTGATTATTTCTAAGCCCCAAATTCCATATAGACACACTTCTCATGGCATGGAGATCAACTTACAGTGTTTTGCTTCAATGTCTGAAAGTCATTTTCTGAAACCTTGAGAGAACAAACATTTAAAAATAATTTCAAGTCTCTGTTAGTCTTTTTTTTTCCCCTAAAAATATGAAGCTGAACTTTATTGGTGACCTTGGTTGTTGGGTGTCTTATTTGCTTTGAAAGACAGCTGAGCTTTAGGTTTTAATTTTTTTTTCTGTTGAATCTTGACACACATTCTTTCATTAAGGAGATTCAGCTCCCTCAGAGTCGCTGATTGCCAGTCATTAACAGCCTGCTGCATGTCACAGGCTTAAAGATAAGAGTCAGGCTTGTGCAAATGAAACTTAAGCAAGCGCTGCTGTACTTTTCTGTCATTCTCTTAAGCAGTTCAGATTTTGGCTGGCCATGGGGTCAAAAATAAAATTGTGGTATGCAGTTTAATTTCATTTCCAGGTTGTGTGCTATGAGCTTGACGATCCTCAGATACTGGCATCAAGACTTTCATTCTTCCCAAGATTCTCCCCCACAAGAAAGGTCTGCGATTCTTTTTCGTTGTGTGCCCTGTTCCTGTGCCAGTCAGCTAGACAGCCTGCATCATCAGCTCCTTCAGTTTTGGCTTTCTGTAGAATGCCCTCTATTCAGTGATTAATTACTAGCCCTTCACTGACTTCTTAATCTCTGCTGTACTTTAAAATATTCCTTCCTTTGCATTATGGTAAGACAAAGATACTAGGCAGAATGTAAATACATGCTCACTCTTACTATCTTCTCATTCATCCATCCATTAAAAATGTCTTTTAAAAAATGGGGCCAGCAAGATGAATTAGGGCACTGAATGCCTACCTAGATGGACCAACTGGAGCTGAGCCCCCAAATCTACAAGGTTGAAGGAAATAACCAACTTCTGCCATCAAGGTGTCCTCTGACCTCCACATGTTGCTTGGCATGCAGAAACACTAAATAAATGTATTTCAGAATATTAAAATGGGGCTGGAGAAGCAGCTCAGTGGGTCAAGGCCCCTGTCTCCCAAGCATGATGAGCTGGGCTCCATGCCTAGGCCCCACATGCTGTTCCTTTCATCTCTCTGTGCATTCTGTGGCATGTAGTAATACACACAGAGGCACGTGCATGAAAGTGCATGCACGCACATGCACACACACACACATTTTAAAGTAAAAAACATATATAAAATGTAAAGGATGGATTAGAATTATCCACAGTTAGAACAAAAAAAGGGACCGTAGGCAATTGTTCTCAACGAACAATTGAGAACAATGAACCTGGCATGATGAAGGTGCGCTTGTGCCTTACCTGAGTAACTGTGCACCTGCACATGTTAGCAATAGTGCTAGTTTTAGTTTACCTCAGTTTTATTTTCTGTGAGTCCTGGTCTCACTATGTAGTCCTGTCTGGACTGGAACTTGCTAAGAAGACCAAGTAGTCCTTATATTTGTATAGGTCCCCTGGCCACTGCCTTCTGAGTGCTGGGACTAAGGGAGGGCATCACTATAATTCACCAGTTGTGATATTATAATAAGCGATTTCTGCCATTTAAAGACTGGAGGCCTCTGAATATTTCAACTACATGGTTTTAGGAACAAAGTTGACATAATTTTCCTGTTAGGGAATACCAAAAACCAGTGCTCAGTGAACGCGTTAATGGGGCTTCTTGACAAATCACCTGTTAGATTTCAGCTGACAGCTTGTCATAGGATAATTATAAATAATTGTAATATACGACTATCATAATGCATGCAACAAAAAAATCTAGGAAAGTAATTAGAGTATATCCTTTGTTCCCCCCTCCCCCCTTCACTTCTTGCTCACATGAAAAAAATGACCCAATGCGTCACTTGGGTTGGGATAGCGCCAGTGGTTAATGGAATGCCCCACTCTACTAAAGAATTTAATGGGAATATCCATTTGTCACCGTTGCATGCTGTAATCTCCAGTAGCTGAGCCAATGGAAAATAGCATTGCAGCATAATGTCCTCTACACAGTACAGGTGAGGGGGGAAATGCGGCCACTGAGCTGAGCTGGCCAAGGAGAGGCCTGAAGGGTTTTTACTTTCTTTCTTTTTTTTTTTTTTAAAGAATGATAGGGATTTTTTTAAGTTGTTGCCCCAGGTTGGGGGGAAATGTGCACTTATTTCATATGCAGAGATTGTAAATGTTTGCACAGCCCTGCTCAAAACTCCTACCCAGCTCCTGTGTATGAAAAGCCTACTCAAATGTCAGGGCTCTTTCCATAGTAGATGAGAAAGGCCAGGGTCTACTTCAGCCATTTCTTGGTGCTGGATTTGAACTTTCAGACCTGAGGGATTGGAACAAAGCATGTACACTTGCAGCACTGGTTACAGAATCCACAGCCCTGTTCAGATGAGTTGCTGGTTCCATTCTTCTCTGCAGTGTAGGCAGCATTATTACCGCAGGTATGGGAGTGTATCTTCTGTCTCTGAGTTAAGCTGAATAGTGTTTGCTTTAGGCTCTCCCTCCCGTTTCTCTAGCTTTTCTTCAGGCTGCCTTCTGTGTTAGGAGCGCCCAGCACATGCAGCCAAGAGCCAGTACACGAATTCAATCTAGGAATTTCTCTCTAGCATTTTAACTTGTAGCAGTGAATGTTTGAGGATTAAAGCCATTCATTATTATTTCATTTCTGCTCTTAGCAACAAGTTAATAAAGAATGTTAGACACAGCCTAGCACCTGTAGGAATGGTCTGATATTAGCTTCAGTACTTATGAAACTATACACATGTCATTAAGATCTATGTTGTGCTTTTCCATTCTAACTGGATTACATAAAGAAAAAAAAAATACACTCCTTTCAAGGAAAATATGATTAACAGCAATTTATTGCATCTTTTAGTTTATATATTTTCATCATTACAGAAATAAAAGCAGTTTGGATCTGAAAAGATATAGGGGCAAAATTCTAGCTTAGCTATTGGCAAGTTCTCGGAATGGCTAAATTTTGTACTTAATCTGATCCTATTTCCTCACTTAAACCCTGAAACTAATAATATTCAGCCAGAAAGGCAAAGGTTATGGTTGGAGATGAGGCCATGGCTTCTAGACTTAGCCCCATGATCAAAGTAATTCTTTCTTATTTTTCTTTCATTGAAAAAAAATACTGTATGTAACCGCTATATTCAGGAACCTCTCAAAAGGTGTGTGTGTCTTTGTGTGTGTGTGTGTGTGTGTGTGTGTGTGTGTGTGGCTAGCTGGAATCTCACTCCCACTTCTACTTGGATGTTTCTGTTTCTGGGTGCCTTTTGAAAACCAGTGGGAACTGGGTGTGGTACATAGTTCTATAATCCCAGTACCAGGGTAGAGGAGGCAGGAGGATCCAGAGTTCAAGGTCAGTTTTGACTACATGAGGCTTTTTTTCTATGACGCACCACCCATCCAAGCAAAACAACATGATTTGGTATCATGCTTCCTACATAATACAAAATAAGAGCTATTCTTCCTGTCAATATGATTATTTAAAAATTAATTTTGCTATGCCTTCTAATAAATGAAAGTAAAATCTCACCCGTACTTCTAGAAACAAACGGCTTTGGATGGGGTCCAATACAAACTCATAGTCACCCAACCAAGCTGAATTATGCACTCAAGGGGGTGTGTATCACAGCAAAACTCCAGCGTGCTATTCCTCACCGAATGCCAGAGCTGGAAGGGAATTAAACGGGTGCAGCTCTACCGCTCCGTTTTCTTTTGGGTGAATGGCCATCAATTTTAAACAGTCTACATGTGTTGATCAGTGATGACGTGGGAAAATGGTTTACTTGACCCGAACTTAAAGATGATTGTGGATATTTTAGCATCAGGGAAACGGGGCCATGGCACCTGGATTTGTACTTTACCTCTCTGCCTTAGACACCTTGTGTGACCTTATAGTCTCAGAGAGGAAGTTTCCTTGCCTGCAGTGATGGAATGAGACTAGTCGGAAACCTCCCCACCTCTAACGCTCTTTGGTTAAAACAACCAGAAGACAAAGAAGTCCAGCTGCTGTGTGAGCTGCTGCAGCATTAGCTGCTGAGTGCATTTGCTACCACTGTGGCCATGTGTGTGTGCGTGCGTGTGTTTGTGTGTGTGTGTGTGTGTGTGTGTGTGTGTATGTGTGCACGCGTGCCTGGCTAGAATCTCACTCTCACATCTACTTGGATGTGTCTGCGTCTTCTCTGCTGCCTTCCTCAGCAGCATCACCCTGCATATGTCTACGTTCCTTTTGTACAATAGCAGCTGCGACTAGATGCCACTCAGATCCCGATTTCTTTTTTTAAATATGTTTGGTTATAACCGGGACTCAAACATCTAGGACCTTCTGGTGCTGAAGAAGTTGGGCTTGCCATTCATGTGTGCTCACCTTGGCAACAGCCAGGGCTGAATCCTGTAGCTAGTCTAACTTTCTCCTAGTGTGGGGGGGGAGTACTCTCCAGACTATGAACCCAGGTTTCACGGCTAGCCGCTTCTCAACAAGGTCAGATGTGGAGGCAGAAAGCTCCTTGTCTTTCTGGTCCCCAGAGGAGGGTATTTCCAACATCTGGATGAGAGAGAAGTGGGGCCACTAGCTCATGAGGAAGGAGGTGGCAATGAGAAAGACAATCTGTAGTTTACACACTGGAGGAGAGTCATTTATCAATATGCCCAGACTTCTAGATGAGCTCTGAGAGCAGGAGGAAGAGTTAGCCATTCAGAGTCTCTGCTCAGGCTTTTGGCATGCTCCACCCAAAACTTGGTTAAACGTGGTGTGGAACCTGCGCAATAACGCACTTCTTTCTGGTTCTCACTGTCAGGCTAACCGTTCAAAGAGGAGAAGAGGGAGGTTAAAAAAAAAATTAAGGGAGCATTGGTCGAAGGTGTTTCTTTACTCCCAACATGTTGAGAAACTAAACAGTCTCTCATAAGACTCCTTGCAAATGGTATGCCTTCCTTTTGCAGTGTACAGTGCACAGGAGAATCCTGACCATCCGTTCAGTAATTTTGAGGTGCACAGCATGCAGAGGATCGAAGCAAAAATACGCAGGCAGCTAGAGACGGGAGTCAGGATGGTAGCTCCTGGAGCACTAGTCAGGATGCTAGATACTGGACTGACCAGGTTGCTTCTAAAGGGGTCTGCTTACCTTTGCTCCTTCCAAGACTGTTCGGAGTCTGCAGGAGTGTGTGCTGTTTGCCTTGGCTGGCCTGAACACAGATTGAGCAGTGGAGGTGGCTTGAAGGCCCCGGCTTCACTTCACTTGACCTTTCTCATGGTGTTCCTAATGAATTTTGATGGGCCGGTTGCCAATGGAGGCTTCCAGCTGCTGACTTCCCCCACATGCTGGAGATCGAATGAGGAGGGAAGAAGGTTAAACACCACGGACTTTTAGCTAGCAATCCGCACCAGGCACCTTATCCACCCTGGTCCAACAATTGGTGCCTGGCTGGAGAGGTTTTTTGTTGTCTTTCGCGAAAGCAAGCCCGAGAGCAGTGCTTTGCTAATAACCTTAAGAGCGAGTAGCTGAAAGCACCCTAAGAGTTCTCACACCAAGATTTGGGTACTTCCCTTCCTTCCTTTCTGCCTTCAAAGTGAGGATCCTAAAAAAAAAAAAAAAAAAAAAAAAAAAGTCCGAGGAGGCTGCCAAGGTGAACTGGGCTAGACAACTCAGTCTCATCAATGAACTCCCCTTGTATTATTCAACTGCTTTGAATAGGGCGCGACCAGCCTTTCTTCCTCCTGTGCTTCAGGAAGCAGAGCGGGAAGAGCCCGGGTGTGCGTGTGTGTGCACCGGGATGAGTTGAGTGAATCTGAGAGGGTCTTTTCTGGCTGGGTGGATGGATGTTGGGGAGTGACGTCACCCCGCCCCCTCCCCTTTCTCTCTCTCTCTCTCTCTCTCTCTCTCTCTCTCTCCCTCGTGCTTGTGTGTGCGCGCACGCGCTGTGTTTTGTGTGTGCATATTGTGTGTGTGTGTATGTTTGTGTGCGCGTGTGTGTGTGTGTGTGTGTGTGTGTGTACACGCGCCTCCTCTCCCAGCTCTCCAGCCTGTCCCTCCTTACTCCTGCTCCGTGGCCCTCAGTGAGTCGGCGGTCCGGATTGAAGGTTTGCCAGCGGGCGCAGCGGACTGGCACTCCACGCCCGGGACGCACCCACACTCCCACTCGGGCTCAGACGGCACTCACACACAATCCCCAAGCATTGGGCACAGCGATCCGTGCGATCTCCAGCACTTATGAGGATTTTTAGAAATCACCCAGACAAGGAAACAAAGAGGGAAGCCTAGAACATTACTTTCTTGAGCTCCCTCAGTGCATTTCCCCCAACCGAGCGACCTCGCCGGCAACTGTGACCGCCAGGTTCCCGCCAGGTTCGAGGTGTGAGCGAGATACTCTGTCTGCCCTGGCCCCAGCCGGTGCCGTCAGGACCCCATTCCCGAGCTGCGGGCACCCCTCGCCCGCTCCCCTCACCCTCGCGGGCCTCAGTATCGGGTTATCTCGCTCGCGCTTCACTTTTGGGGGGAAGAAGACAAGGACCGGAGGGAGGCGCTGAGGGGGGCAGCCGAGTTGCTATTTGTGGCCAAAGAATCTGCTTTAAAAGCAGCGGCGGCGGCGGCAGCAGGAAGGAGGAAACGGGAGAGGCGGAGGGAGGAGGCGAGCCGCGGCCGGACCCCCCAGCAGCGCGCCGGAGCAGCGGCGCGCGAGGAGGAGGAGGAGGGCGCGGAGCAGCGTGGAGGAGCGGGAGGAGCGTGGAACAGCGGGAGGAGCGGGAGCGGCGGCGAGCGGCGGGCGCCGGGGCCGAGGACACGGCGCTGGCAAAGGGAGGCGGGGCGCTCGGCTGCACGGCCGGGACTCCCGCGGACTCGCCACTTGCGGCTGCCGCGCGGGCTGGGCGGCGGCGGCTGCGGGACTGAGCGGCCGCCCGGAGGCGGCGCGGCCTCGGAGGGCTGGAGCGCCGTGCTGGGAGCGGCGCGGGCGGCGGCTGCCCTGAGCCGACGTGAGCAGGTAAGCCGTCCGGGTTCTGGAGCCCGGAGCCCGCCTAGCCCGGGACCGCCGTGTGCCCGGAGCGACTCCCGCTCCGGACCCTGCTTAGCCTGGGGTCGGCGATCTGCCCCGGGCGGCAGCGGCCGGTTCTGGAGGGCGATTTTTGTATTCTCTGCTCTGAACTGGTGCGGAGAAGGAAAAATAGGAGACACTTGAGGGTCCGCGGCTGCCTGTGGGAGGGGGATTGTTTGGAGCGCTTACTGTGGCCGGGTCGGAGCTCTAGTTCTGCTCGGGGAAATTTGGTGTACTCGCACACACTCCTTCCAGGGAGAGGGAACACATAATTTATTATGAAGAGTTAAAAGTAGTAGGAAACAATTCAAAAAGAAAGCCACCAACCAAAGATCCCTTGCTTTGCTACACGCTGATTGTAGGCTTTTCCATAGACGTGTTAAAAACAACAACAAAAACTTGCCCTGGTTCTTCTCCGCGACGTTGATTTTATTTTAAAATTTTAACAAGTGAAGTCAGTTTTTGTTCCGCTCATATTATTTTTTGAACAGTAAGTATGAGCTTGGTTTTCATTAGTCGTGTGTTCTAAATTACAAATAGTAGTGCGGTTCTTCAAAACCCGGACTACCACAACCCACTTGTGTTGTTTCCAGTTTGCCTCCTAGTACTCTACTTGCCTAGCCTCTCCTGTTGCCTGGATTTCTTCGACTGGGTTATACACCCCCCAGCCTCTTCTGTAATCTGCACCTTAAATGCCCTGGAAGATTCCTGAGGGAACGCTGGCCCCGTATTTGCTCTTAAATTGTTTATCTTTTCTCTCTTACGTGCTCCGATAGTCAATGCTAACGAATTAAGAGGCAGCAGCTCACACATTTTGAGCCCTTTAGTAACTAGTAACTGCTTAGTTCACAGACTCGAGGTTGTAATTAGCTACAAATGCAGACTTTGGTGTATTCTCTTTGCTGGTCTGTAGAACAACTACGCTGACTCCCTTCTACGGGGGGGGGGAGTGGGGGCTACTTCTGATGGTGTGCCTTATTTCTCTGTCTCAGAGTGCACACACCAAGGTCTCAACTCGATGCAAATCCAGGATTATATGCCTAAATTCAAAACATTCTGATTTAAACGAATCGTTAAATGATTCCAATTATGAAAGTACAGTTGATGTTCATGGAAAAGCTTAGTAGACATTATCCTCCTTTGAACAGATCTCCTATATGGCCCCATATACATTATACCAAAGAGGAAGCACATTTTCTATGCTCTGTACCCAAATTCTTGAAACAGATCTCCTAAATGGACAATAAAATTTCCCCTAACTCCTGCCTCCCATAATTATGTACTGTACTGTCCTTTTCAATGGAGCTAGCAATTCTGTGACAGATTTTTTTAAATTCATCCGCATGTTATCAGCTATTATTGTACTTTCAAAGTGTGAAATTGACAAGCTGGTCAGTTTCATGAATTCAGCTGTCAGATTATGTCCAGTTAAAAATTGCTAAAAGCTGTAAATGTGCCTCCCTGGAATTTTCTTTTGTGAAGGAAAGACACAAGAGGATGGAGAATTGAAGGGTGCTATTAATTGTAAATATTTTTAAATAGGTACTATTATGGGAAACACATTGAGATTTCTACATCCATAGAAGTATCATTTAGATTTGCCTATCTAATTTACAAAAAATGAGCACTTAATATAAAACCCTTAGTAATGGTGATACTATAGAAATGGGATTCAAATAGGAAAAGTGGCCCTCAGATGTATTTTAAGGCAGGTGGCTGAGATACTACTTTCTACTGATATGTAAAGAAGTGGATGTGTCAACTGTCCTATTGTGGCAATCATACGGCAGAAATTCTTGGCCAGTGAAGTTGGACAATTAATAAAAGTAATGAAATGCATATATATATATATATATATGGCTATATTTATGTATACATATACATATATGTATATATATACACAAAGCTGCTTAAAATACTATATGACATTATTTGACATGCTTTTTAAGATAGACACTCGTTTAAAACCAAAATACCCCAAAGTCTAGAACTAAGAATTGGATTCCCCTAACTGCTGCTATTTGCTAAGCCACTAGGGGCCTGTATAACTGTTCTTAAATTCAGGAGACACCCGGCTATGGCTTACACAAACCCTTCCTAGAAGACATTTAAGACAAATTCAAGTAGGCAGTTCTGTAAGTTTTTTTTTTCTTTTTCCTTTTGAGAAAACCCCAACCCGTGCTCTGACATTAGCTGTGAATGCTGATGGAGGGATATCTCAAGAATTTTACTAAGGGAATCTATGGCACTCTAGTATTAGGGTGCTTTTTCATATAGACTCTGAAACAACAACAAGAAATTACTTATGCAGATTCTTATACAATGCCTGTTTCTTAGTTTATAGTCAGATAAAACAAGAAAAGAAAACAAAAATAACTTTTCCTAATTGGTCTCATAAGGCTATTGCTTACACAAGGCAGGTTTAAAAGATAAATGAAGCAGAGTTACTTTAAAAGAAGTATACACACAGATTAATAGTGTGATTAGAATGCTTTTGAAAGTGCTGTGTACGTTTGTGAGGGAGAAGACTCGGAGCTCTAAGTGTAGTTCACTCAGCATTTAAGTGACCTGGACTGAAGATGCTATATACAGTTTTAGTGTCAGTTTCAAAATTTTGAAATCAATCAGCTGTGCCAATCCTGATGACATGAGACAGTAAGGTCAAGTCTACTTACACTGATCTTTTGTTGATTTTCAGTTTTTCAAATTGAAAGGGATGATTCTTTGTAGAACACACTGTAAATATTTCCATATTGGATTCCTTCAAACTTACTTGATCTATCAGGGCACTGAATGACTCTGTGGTTTAGAGGATAAATGTGGAATTATCAACACTGTCTTATATGAAAAATGCCACCCTACAGAATATTGATTCCTTAAGGTTTTTTTTTTAAAGCATGTATTTGTAGGCAGTCTAGAGTTGTAGCTTGTTTATATCCTGAGAGCATTAGTCTTATTAAAGGCTAATATCTGACATCTATAAAATAGCCCTTAGTTCTATTACCCGAAAGTTTCTTTGAAAGAACTTTACCTTTGATGTAGAATACTTAACAGGGTGGCTACAAAACACACTTGCAGTTACCCATCCAGATACTAAGTTAGTAGGTATAAAGATAATAATGCTCTGTTTTCCAGGGGACTCAATGAGTATTTGATAAGTCCCATTTTTATAAAGGGACAGTCATTTTTAATTGAGAAGGTCAGTATGAGTGAGATTGTGTTAAGCCAGATTTATTGGTAATCTCTTGCTGCCTCGTGGGTTTATTTATTTTTTTCTTGCTCAATTCATGTACCATTCAGAAAGTCGCTAAGGAAAGCTGTTTATCTGTGGTGGCACACAGGTAGTTTGCGGCCTCAAGCAGAATCAGTACTTTAAAACCTTCTGTTTCATATTATCACTGATTTGCCAAGAAAGACCAATGAGAGGAGTTATTCTCTGTAGCCTATGAGACTGAGGATCCCTGTGTAATAATACTTCAGCTGAGGAAGTCTGGGAATGTGGAAGGAGATTACTTAGATAGTATTTCCCAGGGACTTTTGTTGAATAGGCGTCCCTTGCCTAAATGTCTGTGGGTTTTGTACAGTTCTACCGAAGGATGGGTTTGTTTGGGATATTCTTCATGGATAAATCTCATTTGCTTCTGATCAGGCGTTGGTAATGCTTTTGAAAACGTCATCCTTGGCTCAAGTATATCTCAACAAGGAAAGTGTCCAAATTTCCCTTTTTTTTTTTTTTTTTTTTTTTTTAAAGGAGAAGTATATTTAAGTTTTTCACAGTTAAGCTCTAAGGAAAGACAGCTGAAAGGACACATGGCTTTTGTTTGCTGATTGCTCATCTCATAAAATTATAGCGTCCAGTGTAAACATTGAGACATTTATATTTTTTTGTGTGTAATAAGCCTTGGCAAGGTCAAAGAGCAAATGCTCATATTTTGTAGCAGTCTCTGACCTAATGAATCCTAAATAGTAATGCCATGTTAAAATGGTGAGTTTGGAGCATACCAGGCTCTTTTTCTTACCAGGCACATACCATGAAATTACCTTAAAGTGTTAGCCACCCTCCCCCCCTTTGCCTCCCCCCCCGCCCCGTTTCCTTTTTAACAAACCACTGATGCTTTTTATGCAGCTAGCCAATTTCATTTCTTTCAGTTAACATTTTATTAATTAAAGTATCTTTAAGACTTGGGTATTAGGACTTGGCATTACAGTCACTTAAGTATCCGTTCATTCTTATCGCCACCCTTCTCAAAGCAACTGGAGAAAAATGGCCCAGGATGATGCTTGCAGTGTCTTCTCTTTCAACATAACTCAGTGACCAATTTTAATTAGTTCTGTTTGATGCTGATATATTTAATCAATCAGTCTATATCAATAATTTTTTAAAAGAACACCTTTCATGGTTCTTTAACCCTGGGCTTCTGTTCCCTAAGTCAAATTTCTCTATGTTACAGGCAATAAAATTTCAAAAAGGCGATCATTTGGAAAGCAAAGGCAGCTTTCTCTGTCTGCAAGGGCTAGGACATGGATACAGGCAGGCCGGCACTAATGACTAACCACTTAGGTGCTCCTCTCCCCCAACCTGAAAGGTGCAATCAAACACACAGCTTTCCACTACCAATGGCTGTGTGGCACTGACAGCATATTGCTAGGAACCAAGTCCCACAGCCGAGCACCATCAGAGCCCAGGCTTTGTCACAGTGCTCTGCACTCGCTCGCTGACCAGAAAGACTGCCTCGCTTTGCTGAGGTTTGACCTTCAGATAACAATGTCAAGAGATCCATAGCCCTTCCCACGGTGCTGTTTACTGGCTTTAAGATTCATACATCTATCAGCTCCTTGAAATGAATTGAATTTACAAAATCTTAATTGTCTTTAAAGAGCAACAAAACAACAAAAATCCAACCTTTTGAGCTAATGTAGCAGTAGCTAATGAAAGAAACTGAGGCTGAGGAATTGATTGTACTTTTTAAAAAAGTTTCTTGGCTTTGTTTAGAGATTTGTAGAAACTGTATCTTAAGTAGAATGATCAACTGTTAGCATTGGATCATAAGTTAGACTCCCCTGCAATGTCAACTCACTTCCATTTCTTTCTTTCTTTCTTTCTTTCTTTCTTTCTTTCTTTCTTTCTTTCTACCTATCTATCTATCTATCTATCTATCTACCTATCTATTTTTGCCCCAGCCTTCTAAATGTTGGATAGCCATAGGTTTGCTCTAAGGAAAACTCAGGCTCTCAGTCCTATTTCATCCTTCCTGGGAAGGGAGGCTACACTTGAGAGTCTCAGTTTCACCATCTCTAAGGAGAAAAAAAACATCCACTGATGACAATCCAGCTACCTGTGTAATAAAAATTCGTTATTGTTTGAGGTCACAGAAAACGACCTATATAAGCCATGTATGTGTTAGCCATGTGATAAATGTGCTTCAGGCTAGACACATGTTTTATGGTAAATAGCCATTTAGATCATTATCTGTTTGCTCTAAATTGCTGATGACTGATTTCAAACTCAGATCTGTTGGATGTAGGTGTCTGTATATCCTTCCCTCCTCCTCTGCTTTCTGCTGTGCATTTGTTGCAATCATTGCCGATCCTAGAGATCCTAGAACAATCTTTCTTGCCCAGCGTGTTCATTGCAGTCTGTGCATATTAGCATGCCTCAGTACACCACTATCTCAGAAAAGCTTTCAAACTAAAAGCTAGAAATGACTTTGCCTAGAATGTTCGGGGAGCATTTCCTTTAAAAGTCAAGAATGAATTAATAGATTCCCAAGGATAGCTGTTGATGTGGAACTGCAGTTTGGGGAAAGAAATGCTTAGAAACGCAGTTAATTAAAATACTAAACCAAAATAAGTGCTTTGAAAAAAAAGTGCATTGCATCTTAGAAAGCTGCTCAGCCCTTGCCCAGTGCAGCTGTCTTTTCCTGAAAGATCCAGTTTCAAGAGCAGTGATGGATGGTGGGTGCCTGTAGCCAGTTGTGGGGTTTGCTCTGAGGTCAAATGTGTTGATGGAAGATAGGAATTTACTTACTGCCTTCTGTCTTTCCCTAAGACTCACCAGCACAGTTCCACAGAAAGAAATCAGACTAGTCACATCAAATGCCGACACAGCGTCCTATTGTAGGTCAAAAGACATTTGTTTTCAGTATTTAGCATAAGATTATTTTCTATCCTTCCCAATGTTCACTACAACAAAATATTGAATGGCACTAATCATTTCTTTGTTCACAAGTAGACCCTCAACTCCCTGGGAAACATATCTCGAGGTTGTGTTTTAATCGACATATTCTTAAAGGTTTTTAAGGGGGGGGGGCATCACCAATTCAAACTTCTCTGGTTGAAATGATTCAGTCTGATTCTTCAGATCTGTTTTTATACCTTAGTCTAATCTTTCTCATTTTTATTTCACTAGCAGGGAATAATCACCTAGAAATACCTTAAATACTCCAGATTTACTTACTGTTCAAGTAGTCATTTATTTTTCCTTGGAGGATTGTAGTAGTTCCCCACAAGAATAAACTATGGAAAACAATTTCTATTGGAGGCTCCCACGGATGGGTACTGCTCTGAGCTCTTTCCCTGATTCTTGCTTTCTTCTGTTCATGGACTCTTCTTTCCTGTGATGTTTTGGCCTCCTAGCTTCCATCTCTCTTATAAACTCTTTGAATATTAATTAATCTACTCAGATCCTCCTATGCTGTCTCCTGGGATATTCCTGACAAGTTATTATAGAACCAACAATTTCTGCCTAGATTACCCTGAAAAGTAGATTTCCTAGCACTTGTCAAGTACCTATCTTAAATTTCTATCAGCTGAATGGATTGTTGTAAATAAAAGGCTTTCCTGAATCACGAGCTCTGTATAATAAGCTCTAAATAATTATCTCCCATACAGTATTTGTAGTCATTTTCCTTCACAACGCACCATATCTGATTTAGCCCTCCGGAAGTAAATTTGGTGTCATCCTTTACACCTTTCTTCTTTCCTTCTTGTTATCTAGTTCTATTCCTGCATTTTTTTTATTGTATGGCTTCCATTCCTTTTCTGACTTCACCATGTGCTTGGGTGTTCAGCACTCCATAAATATCGTTCCATGTTTTCTTAGTGTTTTCTCTCTCTTCTTTTCTGAAATGTGGTGTTTTTCTTTTCCGTGTATATACAGTCAAGTAAGTGCAAACTCCCCATCAACAGCAGGCACAGTCCTCTGCAGCCTGACTGGAATTTGCATGTCCTGCCTGCTCTCTCACTAAGAGCCCCAAGGTGACCCATTTTTGGTGCAAGAGCAGATCCTGAACTATCATGGAGGAAACTGCTGTGGGACTCTCTGCTTTTCCAATATGGTTCCAAGAATCCCTCTTTCCTCCATGTCTGTTGTATCAATTTGTGACCAATGAAATGTTTCTAAGTATTGTCTAATCAACTAATGCCCAACTTATTTACTCTGTCTTTTTCTTTGGATTGAATGGAACTAAGGATTTGAATATACGTTGTATTTCATTTAAATCACGAATGTATAGAATAAATTCATCATAAGCCAATGGTGTTCAACCTATGGGTTGCAACCCCCACGAAGGGCACATATCATATTACCATGCATATCAGATATTTACATGACTATTTGTAACAGTAGCAGAATTATGTTGATGAAGTAGCAATGAAATAATTTTATAATGGGGGTCCCCACAACATGAGGAACTGTATTAAATAGTCACAGTATTAGGGATATTGAGAACCACTGTAAATATATGCCTATGATGATAGCCTGGACTTATAAGAGATAAAGCTTAGTGACAGCCTAAGCTATGTGGATGTCCTAGGCTGAGTACTTCGAAAAACCTCAGGACTCTTGAGATAGGTGAAATTTAGCATTCCTCTTTGGAGATAATTTTGTTTAGTATTGTTGTTATTGCAGGCCTAATGATAGTGATCACCATGCAATAGTCATGTTAGTGGTAGTTGCTAAAATGTACTGAGTACTTAATGTGGTGCTAGACATTCTTCTTGGTTCCTTCCTTTCAGTATTACATTTAATCCCTATACTGATATTATGTATATTACATGCTAATTAGCTATTTCTACATTACAGTTTCACAAGAAGAAACTCTGATTAGAAATGAGCTCAAGGTAATATGGGTGGATCCAAGGGCCAGAATTATAAGTCAGGCGGTGTTAGCAAGCAAACTATTTCACCCTTAAGCCCCTCTTTCCTGTGTAAAAAAAGAAAAAAATGTTAAAAAACATATCTCACACATAGCAAGCAAGCAAGTTGTGCCCCTTTAGCACAAAATTTATGAAAAATATAAGCATATGTAGAGTATCTGTGCCCATTCTGAAGGTTCTCTTCCTTATTCTGCGGAGGAACACGTTTCCCTACAGGGGTCTGGGCAGTTGACCTTTGGCTGTTGTTGCTTTCCAGCGCTGCTCTGTCAGGTTTCCAAGGCGGTGATGAGCTGCTGAGCTCTGGACTCGGGCCTGGATATGGTTAGGTGAAGGATCTGTACCAAAAATGATTTCAAAGTAATAAAACCTGGCACTTTCATACTACCCACTAGGAATCAAAAGCATTTGTATAAAGAGAGGGATAAATCAAGCAGGAATCTCCGAAGAGCAGCCTCCCATCAAAGACATGGAGCTCTGCCAAGGGGGTGGCGCAGACCTGCTCGGTTTGCTGGCAACCAGCCTGTTTCACGTGTATCTGGGAACTTTCCTCCATTTAGAATGGCTTCTAAAATATTTGCTTTTACTGCTCTTTTGATAATTTTATTATCAATAACAGATGGGCAAGTTGATTATTTTTTTTCTCCATTTAACCTGTTTTATAGGATCTTATTTGGAAAAATTTTTTTGTGGGGGGGGAGTGGAATAATGTTTCAGATAACTATTTCTAACTAATTATGGTTTTTCTAAAGAATAAAATTCAGCATGTTATGTTTGTTTGATGATTTGGAAAATTATTTGTTTCCTTGACAGCAGGGCACCCTGAAGTTTTAAATCAGACATGGTACATAAAGTCACATGGAGAATGCTTTTTTCTTTTATGAGCCTTTTTGTGTCTTAGCATTTAAGTCCTTTGGGTCCAAGTTTCCAAAATGCTTCTCAAATGCAAACACTGGGCTGTTTAGTCACACACTTTTCCATAAATTAATCTCTTAACCATAACCTCCAGAAAGCATGGGGCAGGACTGCTTCCTTTGTCCTGAGAATGTACCCATACTTTGGTTCTTACTAAGTGTCCTTAAATAAAAATACTTAGAAATTGAGAGTAGCAAATTCAGTAAATCTCATCTGCATGCTCAGTTACTATTTTTAAGCAATATATATGTGACTATGACTTTGTTTTTCTAGGTGCAACCTGAAATTGATGCATTTTCACACAAACGAATAAAAGAGTTTAGAAGAGAAACTTAACATTTGATTTTAAAGTTCATAATTTAGAATATTTTCTCTTGAAGCTTCCCTGTTTATCTAGGTGGTACTCAAATAAGTTTTAGCCTCTTTCTAGCCTTCTTCTGGCTGTACAGATCCAGGCTCCTTTTTTTTGCTTGAACTGCAGCTTCCCACGTACCTGTGACTGCCTTTGCTTTTTGGCTCTGTAGCAGCTTGACCTTTAACAAACCCTAAGCAAATGCTTGTATTGGTATTCAGGAGCTACCAACTTGTGTGGGTAACATGTGTGGAGACTGATTTTTTCCCACAGTTACTTAGTGCCTTTGTTGTTGTTTTGAGGCAAGGTCTCCTGTATCCCTGGCCCATTTTTACTGGCTCATCAGCTGAGGATGGCCTTGACCTCTTGAGCCTCCTGCCTGTACCTCCTGAGTGCTAGGATTACAGGGGAGTATCATTACACTTAGTTTTTGTAGTTAGTACATGATTTATAAAAATAATTCTCACAATGAAAGTATGCAATCCTTGATTTCAAGCAACAGTTGGCTACGTTGATTTGGATTGTACTTTATTATTGACTAGAACATACTTGAATTTGGCTCCTGTTGCCCTGATTGCAAACCTTGAAATAATACTTAAACAAAGCCACCTGATTCTTGGTGTCCTTTCAATCCCTTTTCTCTTGTTCCCTTACCATCCACAGTCATTTCCTTTTTCCCCTTACTCACCTCAAAAGACACATATTATAGCTTTGCCAAAGACTTTGCAGTTCCCAGTGTCCCTCTGGGACTCTTCTATAATCTTGAACAGTCTCTTTTCCCACTTGAATACTCTCTCATTCATTTTTCCAGTGCATACAGAAAAACCAGAGATGAGTTAGTTCACAGTCCAAATCTTATATGTTTAGGGTCCGCCAGTTTATGAGCACATTGTTGGTTCCTTTGCAGTATTTAATTTATTTTGTTTGAGAAGGTTCCACTTACCTAGTTGGTTACTAAACCACAACGAAGCCAAATCTGAGTAGACTGTGTGTATCCAGTCATATGCCACCAGACAAGACAAATCTGCCTTTACATCTGGCTGTGGTAAGAATTCCCAGATGCACTTAATTCTGACACATGGTCATTATTGAACCAAAAGCCATCGCTTGGCATGATTATAGCTCTTATTTGTTTTCATTTTAAGGGGTTTCATCCAGGCTGCCAAATGTACAACAGGTGCCTTGGTTTTATACTTGCCAATCTGTTGTTATTCAGATGACCGTCCTGACAGACACTAATGGCATCTAATAAAATGATCTCCGTTCTGGCAAGCCAGGCTTACAAGAGCAAGGGCAGTGGAAACTGCAGAGGCCCCACACATAGGCCTCTTGTTTACCTTGAGCCCTGGACATTTCCTCAAGCTTGGTGTTACTTGAACACTAGGGTGTGTAGCCTCCAGTCTTATTGGAGATGGACTGGCTGGGTATGGCAAACAGGCTAGACGCTCCAGCTTATCAGTGAATGGCCGTGTCCTGACAGTAAGGCAGAGCCAGGCAGTCTGTTCATGCCAAACAGCTGGCATGTAAGATGGCTTGTATTTCCTGTTGTTAGGAATCTGCCACACTGTTTCCATAAGGCTGTGGGAAGACAGGACTGCTACCGGAGGGAAATAGCTAGTGTGCAAATAGGAGGTGATGACCGCATGCTGTAGACTCAAATAATGCATGCAGTTTTGGTGTTATCAGTTTTAGAACATTAACAATGAATAGCATGTTATCGCTATTGCTCAAAGCAAGAATTTTTGACAGCTGGCTGTGCACGCGATTTAAAATTATGGGTGATGGCATAGGTTGGAATGGGGCTTGGGGGTGGGGCTGTGCAGGTATGCATCAGCAGGGCAGATAGTCCCAAGATGTTATTTAACTCTTGAACTCTGCTGCTCTTCTGTTGAGAATCCATCTTCTCATGAATTGCCCACTGCAGTGTCCACGGTGCTGAGTGGATGTGGGAGTGAGGGAAACACTGCCCAATGTAGTTTGCACTGACAGAGTTTTGTTAGTTGCTTCGTCCTCACCTCCAATTGGAGATTTCTGTGCAGGCTGTTGGGGGAAAGTGTTGCGCTGCATCACAGTCATGATGATTCAGAAAGTTAGACATGGGGAGCTCGATCTTTGCTACAGACGTGGCTGTTCTTCGCTTTCGCTGCTTCCACAGTGAACTGAGCACGTGTGGTTTCCGGTGACCCCATATCCAGCATAGATCTGAGGTTAGGGCTTGCCTATTATTGGACCATCTTTTTGTATTATTTATGCCCATCTTATTTCAAAAAGGATTCGTGGCAGCTATTAAATCATACGCTTCATTATCTTTAATAAATCACTTTGGTAGAATAGACACTGGCTTATTGTACAGATGGTTAGTCTCTCTGAGAAATGTTTAAAATATGCATCTTCTAGGACTCGTCTTGAATGTCATTTTGTGTGTGTAATGTTTATAAAATGAGAGGGCCCTTTAAGAAGTATACTAGTATGCGTACTAGTCAGTTCATAATTTTAAAAGATAAACAATGAGGAATGGCTTCCAAACACTTTGAAAAGTACATTACTTAAAAGGAATGCTCCCGTGGTTAACATTTCTTTAGTAAAATTTGGTAAGATCTGCTACCTTTGTTGACTGGGTAAACCTTTCAAATTCTTCTTTAGACACATAGGAGTGCAGTAGGGCTTTTACACTGTAATGTTCTTGTTCTTGGCCATTAACTTTAAGGGAAACAATGCAGCAAGCAAAGGTTGTCTTCCGTCCACATACCCACAGCAACCTGGTGTTTCTTATGGGATGATTACAGGAAATAAGTGCCCCCAAGGCATGTCCCCCACCCCTTAGAATATTTATGTTCTAAAATGAATATATATCTCTTTAAGTGTAGGTAAGGACTAAGAGCCCTTGGGGCAATGTCTTGATTTTTTTGTGGGAAGGGTTGTTTCTCAGATACTAAATGAGAAATTTTCCAAACATTATCTAAAGAACATTAAATCAAATTACGTACATTTTTGCTAAGGATCTAAGTTGCCAAAACCTCAAGAGTCTCCAGTTGACTCCCTGGAGCCCAAGACTAGTTGTCTCCTGATTGACACCATCCCTGGTGTTCTGACAATCATAGTGCCCAGGCCCATACACTGCAGCCTTGAGAGGAGTCTGCCGGAGTCTAGCGTCTTCTCATCGGTACTCATGGGAAGTAACAGCAGACAGATCTTCTTGTTCCTAATTATCTAATTTAAGAAGCCAAGTTTCCTTATTACTTAATTAAATTTAAATGTAATTAAGAGCTCAGTTGTGCTAGCTACATTTCAAGTGGCCGAGCCCCACGCACAGCTAGCGGCCATGTAGAGGAGCTCTGGCATGGAGGTTTCCATTGTTTCACGGAGTCCTGTTGGATAACACTGGTCCCCTTGACTTCTGAAACACTATTTCCTCCTTTCACAGTTGCAGCATCATAACATAAAGGGCCACCATTTACATACTTAGGGTACCCAGTGATCTTATTAGCAGGGAATGTACCGGCCAGATGGGAGCGAATGTAGCTTGGTTCGGAAATACATTTATTCTCGGAGAAAGTGAGTTGATAGCAGATTTTGTGCTTTTTGTCTAATGAGTACAAGTTCTCTGATTTTTGTCCTGGCTTATTGTGGAGAAATAGACTTCTGTGAAGAATTAATAAGGAAACAGATTGAGCCTCACCAGGCTCACATCTCCCAGATTTCCAGGGAAACCTCTATGCTGCCTTCCAGGTGATCTTTGTCTGGACAATATGGGTGGAATTAAAGAATGGTGATGGAGCTGAATGAGGAGGCTCAGCATGATGATTTGATAGTTTAACATTCCTATGGGAAGCCCTGAGAGAGAAAGGGTCGCCTCTACTGGGACAGCAGGCTGGCCTGGCCTGTATAAAATGGATAGGTTTGCTATCCCAAATTCCACCTGCAGAGAGGAGCAGCTGTGTCTGGGGGGTGGCAGAGCTGGGCTGAAGGGAGGGGTGTGAGCCCTGAGCCTCCTGCTTGGCAGCTTTCCTGATGCCTTTTGCTTTATTATAAGGGCTTTTACATTTTGTCAGCCATCAAGCCAATCCAGTGTCACATGTAATTAATGCTGACAAGCACATATCAGAACAACCTGTTAGAAATTGCTGAAAGAAGTCTGGGGGCAGATAAGTGACTTCCAGGCTCCACCCCTGGCAATCTGTTGGCTATGAGAGGCAGGGAGAGCAATGGGAACTAGTCTCTTAACCCTTGCTTCTCCAAACCCGAGATTCCCCAGGCAAAGGGTTAAAGGCTCAGTTCAAGATTTCTGCAGGGCCATCAAATAGAAGAGCTGAGAGGAGGGGAAGGACCTCCAGGGCTTGATATAACTCCTGGGAGCATCACCCTTTAGCTCAGCCTTTCTTCCAGCCACAGAACGCCAGATGATCCTTCATATGCCTTCATATATCCTTACCATTGTGAGCTTTTGTGGCTCTCCCCAGAGGGCACAGGAAAAGGGTGTTGCTTGAGCTTGTGTATTGCAGGTAGAGGGTTTTTTTCCCCCTTCTCATCCCTATTGCTTATCAAGATGTTATTTTGTTTTATGTTATTTAGAAGGCATATTTACGTACCAGCCAATGAAGAGGAGCTATTTAAAACTCAGTTTTTGACTTTGTATACATGCACCTAACAGGTTTTTTTTTTTAAATATTAACTAAGATAAGCCAAAATAGTCTTCTGAGAGGTTAAGGGTTTTTTAAAAAAAATTTTTTTATTTATTTTTTTATGGTGATTCATAGTGGATATCATTAGTTTGGATTTAGCAGCGATTTTACCTTAACAAATGTACAAAGGCTTTTGTTAAGATAGCCTATGTATTCTAAAAAAAAAAGACTTGTGAAAGTTGTTCATTTATTGTGGTCTGTCTATGTGTATGTGCCACAGTCTGTATAGGAGGGTCACAGTTGTGGAATTGGTTTTATCCTTCCACGGGGATTGAACTCATGTCCCCAGGCTTGGCTGGCAAGGGCCTTGGCATTACCTACTGAGCCCAGGAACAAAGCCTGTTGCTTTTACTCAAGACTGCGTGTGCGTGTGCGTGTGCGTGTGCGTGTGCGTGTGTGTGTGTGTGTGTGTGTGTGTGATACTAATCTTGTGTTGTCTTTGTCCTGCCAGACATTTAATTCAAGAATAAAAAATGTTTCTGCTACAAAAAAAAAAAAGTGTTTATTTGCTTAAAGGATTCTTGCTTGGGTGGAATGTGTCTGATGGTGTTTTGTTGTGTTAAGCCAGGAGTTCTGCTTTCAACCAGTTAATCCAGTAGAATTTGGGAGCATTCACCTCTTACAAACTCTCATTTTTCAAGTCTTAGCCTTTTTATTACGTAGCATCTTTCTTAGTAATTGGAGTGAAATCGGGCTCCTTCCTATAATTACAGATCTAAATCTTTATGGTTACAAGAATATTATAAGCTATATAAAATGGCCACACATTTTCACCCCAGAACGATTTAATAGCCCATCTCCTCATCCCCATCATAATGTAGGCATTGCATATGATGGTCCAGGTCATGATGAATAACCTGAGCTTAATGTCGTAGGAAGGATTGTAGGACTTGCCATTATAGAGATCCAGCAATTCATACGTGGCACTGCTCTGCCTTAGCTCTGTTTCCTGTGCTGCAGAAGGGCAGGCTGGGTCAAATGGTAGACTGCACATCTGGCTTCACTGACACAGTGTTGCTAATTTCATTAAAAGGGCAATGAATCATTTCATTCTTTAATTACCTGCGTTTCAGTTTTAAGGGTGGGCATGGTTATTTTTCAGAAAGACACAGTTTATGTCTCACTTTGTCTTTGTTTATATGTGTTGTGGTGCTGAGAATGGAACACAGGTCTTAAGACATGCTGCATAACCAATGAATCAGTGAGCCATAACCCCAGCTCATACCAGTATATTAAGATGTTACCTATAGAGATTTACTGAGTAAATTACTAAGCCTTAGCATTGACTCCCATTCTGAGTGATCACTGGAAACAAACACACCGAATACCCTATTTGGGGGCGTTTTAAAAATGGTAATATAAGAAAAGATGGGACAACAGTATAGTGGTATGAAAAAGAAGGAGCCGAAGAAACTCTATAGGTGAACCCTTCTCATTAGTGACAAAACCACAGCCATCTTCACCTTCACCAATTAGGACTTGTTTGTATTTTAAAGCCATAAACACGATAGAGCCTTTCTTAGAAAATTCATAATGAGAAGAAAAAATGTCCCTCATAATATTTTTAACTACAAACAAACCACCTTTTCTGACTTAGTCCTTGATACATCACAGTGAGTTTTCTATCTGCTACTTTGCCAATTAATATCTAGCACGCACAAGTATTTTCCTTTTGAGTACCATCGTCTTCCTCATGAAGGCATCTCTATGGCTATCTAGTATTTTGCTGAATGGGATGTGTTGATTTTTCTATTGACCATCGACTCTCCCTGCCCCACATACATTGCCTGTCTCTCTTGCTATTATGGATACAATGTTTTGTTCAGCATTTTCATGGAAATAATTCTCTCTCTCTCTCTCTCTCTCTCTTTCACACACACACACACACACACACACACACACACACACACTTACTCATTTACACTTGTATTATGTCTTTGTTTGTGCTTTTCATTTTTGAGATAGTTCATTATATAACCCAGGCTGTGTTCAGATTTAAGTTCGTCTGGTCTCAGCCTCTTGAGTGCCAGGATTAGAAGTATGTGCACCACTTGGCTTGCACTATTTCTTTAAGATCAGTGTAAAGAAATGATTTGCATGTTTCTATCTTTTAAAAAAAATGCAAACTTATGACCCAGAAGAAGTGTATGTGATGGCTGTGATCTCAGTGAAGACTAAAGATACTGGCATATTTTCTCTTTGTTCACTTTGGAAATCACATCTATGTTTTGTCAACTTAATAGGCCAGGTCTGCTACCTTATTGTTCCTTTTTGTGGTTTCATAAATCTGCTTGACACCCATTGTTTGCTCTCTTGCACATTGACAGTGAAGTTTTAACTGTGATTTCAGAGACGTGAATTACCAAACTTTAAGACCTGTTTGGTGAATATGGACAAATGTACACAGACATACAATAAATGAGTGGGCTTTTCAAAGCCTGATATCAGTGGGCATATTTGGAGTTCCCATCTCCTTCATGGTAAATTATCTGATTTCTTTGAGTGCCCAGAAGGAACATGTCTGAAAGCCTGCTTCAAGATGCATGTGCTTATCAATGGTAATGGTTTGTTCTCCAGTGACCACATTGATGGTAGGACAGATGGTCCATTTTCTTACCACTGTTCCTTGTGGAAACCACTCTATTAGGTCCGAGTGGAAAGAGAAGCATCTTATTTTTTAAATCTGGATTTCTTTAATTACAAAAGTGATAATTTCTCCTTTATGTGTTTTAAGTAAAGGCTCCTATTACATGGACCATCTCTGTATTTTCTTCCTAGGGGGATTTCATTTATTAGTTCTTGTTCTTTATATATTAGACATAGTAACTCTGTTGTGTTTATAACAAATGTACTTCAAATCTATTTATTGGCCTTAATAATTTTTAAACTTTTATTAAAATTTTAATTTTTATTTTACATGTATTGGTATATATGTTTGTGTACCATGTGTGGGCAGAGGAAAGAAGATCATGTCAGGTTCTCTGGGATTTCAGTTAAAGACAGTTATGAGCTGGCCTGTGGGGGCTGGGAATCAAATCTGTGTCCTCTGGAAGAACAACTTGTGTTCTTAACTGTTAAACATCATCTCTCCAGCTCGCTTACTGTTTTGATTTTTTAGCATGTAGAATTCTTATTTGTACTGCGTTGTAGCTTTCACACTTGCTAGCTTTCCCCCGTTATTCCTTTTCATTTAGAATTAGGACGCCATTTTCTTTCCTAAGTGTTCTATTTGAATGTCTCGTCCTTGTTTCATGCTTTCTTCATTAAAATCATTCCTACTTTATTTGGAGAGTAAAGTATCTAAAATTATTATGTAATTTCAAGACACCATTGTGTTTAAACCCACAATAAAAACTCAGGTACTATTCTTTGAGACGATTTGACTAAAACATCATAAATTCACAAGCAAGAATCATATTCACACATGCCAGTAGATAATACAAAATGTCTAAACAAGTGACTTATATAAGGTCTCTTCAGGTTTCGTTTCTTGCTATTAATGTTTGTTTGTTCGAAGGCAGGATCTCACTATGTAGTCCTGGTTGACCTGGGATTCTCTATGTAAATGAGGCTGGCCATGAATTTACAGAGATCTCTAACTTCTGCCTCTTTAGTGCTGGAATTAAAGGCCTGTGCCACCATGTAAAGTGAAATTTTGCTTTAAAAATTTAGCTTCAATTTCTTTATTACAGAACAATATAGAATTTGGTGAATTAGCTCTGATAATGGGCTAAATTTGGAAAAGTATTAATTTTATAATTAAAGAATTGAAGTATGTTGAAACATACTGAAATATCTCATTTCTGTGTGGAATGGAGAAGTGCGAGAGACACAGAGAGGTTGGTATAGGGAGGGAGAGAAACAGAAAGAGAGAGACAGAGTGACTGAGAGGGAACGACACACAGAGAAACAAATTCTGGCTCCACATCCCAGGGGGTCTTGACTTTGTCCTCTTGCCTCGATGCCCCTAAGAGCTGACATTATGGGA
The DNA here is from genome assembly GCA_964023405.1 of Apodemus agrarius. NCBI lineage: Eukaryota > Metazoa > Chordata > Mammalia > Rodentia > Muridae > Apodemus > Apodemus agrarius. The sequence goes on from OZ030009.1 coordinate 78,306,916, forward strand.
TGGTGTCAAGCCTCCTAACCTTAGTTTGAAAATCTCACAAATAATTTAGGCTACGTGGCTGTGCTATGAGGCAAGGTGGCTCTAAATAGATGTGAATTTTTACCCACATACAAGGTTCTAAACATTTATTGCTTCCCCAGTTTTGTGCTAAATAAGTTTAAAAAGTCTCCTTTGAAAGCATGCGCTCTACCTTATGTTTTTCTTTATTATTATTATTATTATTATTATTATTATTATTAATCATTTTATTTCTCTGTGATAATCTTTCCTGGTTATTCTGTTTCATGAACCTATCTATATGGCTTCTTGTGTTCTGGGTACGAAATAATGTTTTAGGTTTTTGTATAATATCATGGAACTCATATTCTAGGAATGGGTATATTATTTGTGAATCTTTATAAGAATACTATAATGATGAGGCTTCCCTTTGAATTTGCAACTTCAAAATAAAAGAAGAAACAGGCTGCTTTTCTTTGTGGACAGTTTTATTTTTAATGCTGAGAATGCTGACTCCTCATTAATTCAGTTGTTTTTTAGTTCTAGAATATTGTCTCCATTTATTTTTTAGTTGGAAGCAAAACATTCAGTGTTTATCTGCTTTAGTTTCTTAGTGTTGTTTTGACCTCTTCTTTTAGATATTTGCTTTTAGTAATGGCTTTAAGACAATTTCTTAGACAACTCTATAGCAAACGTGGTGAACATTGACAAAATGCTAATATTTTTGAGGATGAATTTGTATAGTGTACTTGATACATGACTAGTTACTCATCAGCTACAGTAAAGAAGAAAATTCTGAGAAGAATGCTAGTTCCCAGTAATGAGCCTCTGCTCCTGGTGGCTTAGCCGTGTGCCAGCAGCTTTCTTTCCTTGTGAAATAGAGCGTAGTTTTCAGTGTGCTCTGTCTGTGTTCCCCTAAAATGATCCACACAGCCAAGTTCTGCATTCTGAGCAGTAGTTATGCCTGAATTAATTCACATGTTCCAAGGTCACTTACTCTGATAATGTTATATTTTCATCATTTTAACCACCTCCTAATTTGAATAGAGCACGTAGTGGTACCTAAAACTCAAAATTCTGAAAAATGAAAGTGACATTAGGATCATGTTGTGTTCCAACTTACTCCTATTGAAACTAATAGGTAGTTGCTACTGTGTCCCAAACATGAAGAATGTGGTTTTCTTTTAGCTTACACCCTGCTTCAGACCTAGTATGTAACAGAGCACATCATCAGGCACACAGAAAACAATGTGTCAAGAAACTGGGCAAACAAATGGGGTTGAATCATTGCTGTGTCATGGATATGGTCCAGGCAGTGCTTTGGGATGGGACGTGAACTGAGGACCCTTTAAATCCTCCAGTACTCTGCCTCAGAGTGTGCCCAGCTTCTATTCTTTCATTAGTTTGAAAAGCGAACTTCCTTCCTAGCTCAGCTTCTAGAGGTTGTCATTCTAAACCTAGCTTGTCTATGTGCTACTCTGGGGCCAGATGCACCTCTGCCCTGTGATGGCCATCCAGGCGCCATACATGCTGGTGATAGTTAAGCAAGCTTAAGAAAGAAAGGTCATTAAGTTCCTACTTTGTGGCCTGGTTTAGTTTGTTGACACTTACACTTAAGCTCCGGGGTCCACTTGGATATATGCCCTCATCACTGTCTTTCGGAGGTAGTGACTTTAATCCTGGATGCTTACACAACTTGAGAAGAATCTGCTTCTGAATCCAGGCAGATGGATTCCTTAGTACAGCCAAGCCGGGTTTTCTTTGCTCCAAATTAACCCCGTGTAATTAGTGACCATGAAGAGAAGCTGTCTACGCAAAGCTCTTCTGTGTTCTCTTTCTTTTTCTGCCCAAGTTTTTTTATGAGACTCTTAAGAGAAAATATTTATCTTGCTCAAAGCCAGAGGAAGGACATAATGGTGTGTTAGAAATCACTGTTTCCTGTCTTTTTGCATAGCTTTCTGGATGGATCAAGGGTTGATTCCCTGCGGTGTAATCTCTTTGATTCTTAGCTGTTGTTAGTTTTTTAAAGGATGTAAGGTGAGGTGGGGGGTGATATGTGTTGTGTTGGTGCTTGTGGTGGTTTTGGTGTTGGTAGTTTGTGTAGTATGTGTGGTATGTGAATGTGCAGGTCCATGTGTACACTACGAACCAGAACAGGGCATCAAATGACCTCCTCTTTGCTCTCTGCCTTATTGTCTAAGATGGAGACTTTTTTTTTAAGACATAGCGAACTTCTATGTTTTTATTGTACTTCAGTTACTCAAACTAAAATTTGATCTTTAGCTCTTCATTATGCATTCAGCTTCTTTCCATATTCCAAGTCAACTAAGGATTAGGCACTGGGAAGACATAGACACTAAGAACAATAATCCAAGATCGGAGGACTCATGTTCACTCTATTAGTTTACATAAGCATCCTTTCAAATGATACATCTTCACCGATTTAATGAGACATTGGGTAACTTTCTTTTTTTAAAAAAAAAAATAGGTATTTTCTTTATTTACATTTCAACTGTTATCCCCTTTGCTCTTTCCCCTCCAAAACCCCACATCCCATCCCCTGTCCCCCTGCTCACTAACCCACCCACTCCTGCTTCCCTGTCCTGGCATTCCCCTACACTGGGGCAAGGAGCATTCACAGGCCCAAGGGCCTTTCCTCCCATTGATGTCTGACAAGGCCATCCTCTGCTACATATACAGCTGGAGCCATGGGTCCCTCCATGTGTACTCTTGGGTTAGCAGTTTAGTCAAGACAGGGACTTTTATTGAACTAGATGCTTAAGATTGTGGCTATTTTGGCTGGCAAGTGGGTCTCAGGATCCTGTGTCTGTCTTCCGGTGCAGAGATTATAGATAGACACTAGCAGCCAGCCATGGCTAGCTTTTTATGTAAGTACTGGATATTCGGATTCAGGTCATTATGCCTGCAGATGAGTCTAATATTCTTATCCACCAAGCCATCTGCCCTTAATTTTTTGAACCCGAAAATAGAAACAGTGGGGATGTATACTTCTCTTACAGTGTTGCTAGGACCATTAGGTAAGATGCCTTAACGTGTTAGATGGCTGGCTGAAGCACTTCCACCTATTAATATGTTGATAAAGGAATGAAGTAGTTGTTGATCATATTTTTTGTGTGTGTATAAGATAAAACTTTTTCTTAAAAACCTTAGAGAAAAAAAAAGAAAAGAAAACATAAAGTCTCAATTTTGTTTCATTAGTTGAGAATTGTATCTAGAATTTTATACCCTATCAAAATGTTAGATGAATTATTTTAAAGTGGAAGACACAAATATTTAAAATATATTTTAATGTTGAATTAATTTTAATTCTATTTAATATTGGGAATGCACTTAGCGTTCTCCAGAATCGAGGTGGTTTCTCATGCCTATAATCCTATCTCCTGAACCAATAGGAACTGGTGGCAGTCATACCAGGTTTATACTTCAACAAAGGCTTCTCTCTAGTAATGCAGAAGAACAAAGCCACACCATTTCAGTTTTGTCCTTCAAACTCTGTCCCGGTCTGTTTTGTTGTTACCACTATTGGCTTGGCTTGGGAAATGAACCAGCCGTGTTTCCCATCTCTTAACTATCTAGAGCACATGAAGAAGATGCAAACTCAGTTATAGTATGTGAAAATGAAAAATAGAAAGTGATGGAAAAATATATCTGCTGTATCGTGGAGCTCTGTAGACGATGATTGGTGGATGCTGCCTTAGTTTGATCTTTGTTGCCCCCACCAGTACTCTGGGCAAAAGCAGTGTGGGGAGGAGTTTATTTCAGTACATTTCAATGTCACACATCATCAATGACAGAACATGTGGCAAGAACTCAAGCCACGGAGGAATGGACAAGGAGAGCTTCTTTCTCGCCTACTCTTGGCTCAGTGACTGATTCATGCTCTAACCTGGCTTTCTTTCATATCCCAGACAAACATGCTTATGCCTGGTCTACCTCAAAACTCTCGATCAAACATGCTGGTCCAGTGGAGGCAAGTCTTCAGTGGATTTTTTCCCCCTAGACGATGCTAGGTTGCATTACATTAACAACAACAACAACAACAACAACAACAACAACAAATACTAACCAGAATAGAAATTGCATTTATGAGAGTACTAAGGAGAAGTAAACTGTTATATTAATTTCATTTTATGTGTTATTTTCTGTTTTGAGGTGGTGTGCATCATTATATGGTTTACGGAAAATGAAGCCTCATAAGAAAAAGGAGGAAACAGAAGGAGAGAGATGGGGACGATATAGAGAGATAGTGGAGCTAGCAAGATGCTAGAGAGATAAAATGAATATACACCAATTCAGAGAAACACTGACTGCCCAGCCTTCTCCAGAGACAATGTTTTACACTTGAAAGGCTTCATATTTAAAGCAGTCTTCCTGTGAAGTCTTGTGATCCTGTAGTGTGACGTAAACTTAAGGAACATCACATGCTAATGAGACATACATCATGGGAATAGACCCAGCTACTTTCCTTTCTCATCCTCACAGTCCACTGTGGCCTTATTCAGCATTGGATTGCTGAGATATGTGGCTTGTGAGGTAGGTCCATATTGACGCTCTCTTCCTTGGGACTCGCTGCTTATTTCCTTCCTGGCTTTCACATTGTGGAGTGTTGCTGAGCTGCCGTGGGCCTTTATGCTTTTGTAGTCCTGCTGCTTCCATATCTTGCAAAGTCCACTGCTTCCCACTGTTGGATTTCCTTGTCTTCTGTGACCTTCCAAATCAGTTCTGTAGTAGAAGTGGGAAATGGAAGCTGGGGGTCAGTGTAGACCCTTACATCAGCCATTTTCATGGTAGGATCTGTAAATATCCCTAACCTGTTACCAGTCATATGCATATAGATACAGATAGATAGATCAAGTGTATATATATATATATATATATATATATGTATGTGTGTGTGTGTGTGTGTGTGTGTGTTTGTGTGTGTGTGTTTGTGTGTGTGTGTGTGCGTGTATGTATGTATATGTAATTGTACATATATACAATTACCTGCGCTGTACTGTTTACATTCCATGCACATTATGACTCTTTGAAGATGGTAGGCACTTTTCATTACTGCCCTTTTAGCTGTCATGCTGTCTGAATGATTTTGCTGGACTAACATAGAAAATAGATGCAGGCAAATTACAACATGCACCCATTTCCAACTGTCAAGGAAAAAAAAACTGAAGAAAAAGTAGAAGCACTATGATTTGGCAAGCCATTTTTGCCAGATTAGTATATGTAAATGGCTTTTACCCAGTGAAACTTTCTGCGAGGTTTTTCAGTGTTTACAACAGCTGACTCATAAAAGAAACACTGCTGAAGTGAATAGCCAAGCATTTCCAAAATGATAAGATTCATTCTGAGCTGGGAAGAGACAGAGCATGTGTGGGTTTTTTTTTTCCCTGAGTCGGTAGCAATGATATGTGTGATTCAGAAGGACTTGGCATTCAGAGGAAAGTAGTGTGTGTTTATGAGGAAGCTTAGCAAGCCTTAATTTTGCTCACCTTGCCATTTCTCTTCCTGACTAGATTTGCTGATTTCGACGAGGGTGTTCTTCTTAATTGTATGTGCACTCTGTAATCTCTAGTCCAGTCACAGAGCATGCTTACATAATATATTCCTCAGGCAATTTCATAATGGCGTAGTGGAAGCCAGCCAAGTGTACTTTGACACAGAGGAGGCAGGACTTTTAATTTTTTATCCAACATAGTTAGCATTTAACCCTTCTAGACATTCTCCTAGGATTCAATATCGATCAGGAGAAGAAATGGAAGACCTGAGACAGGTGGGAATTTTTAGGAACTCTGTGAGGCGTTTACAGCAGATGGCCTCAACTCTCTTTCTTGCTTCCTTTTTAAGGACTTAGAGAACAAAAGAAAAGCCATCTTTTAAAAGGGACCCATGTCCCAAGATCTCAGAGGTTGCCTGGCTTGGAACAGACTTGGAGCCTATTAGACTGGCTCGTCGGAACCTTTCCTCCCGCCATTCCTCCCCCTTCCCTCCCATTCCTCCTCTTTTCCTCCCTTCTTTTATCCTCTCTCTTGCCTTCCTTCTTCCTTATCTTAAGAAAAGCAGGCTGGAGTTCTCTGATTTCCTACTGTTGCGGTAGTCTACCATCTACAGGTGGTTTTCAACCTTCCTAATGCTATGGCCCTTTGTTATTATTTTTGTTGTTGTTGTTGTTGTTGTTTTTTTGTCTCCTACTTAACTTTTTAATTTAAAAAAAATTTTTTTACACCCCAGATTTTATCCCCCCCCCCCGGTCCACCCTCTGACTATTCCACATCCTGTACCTTCTCCACTATCATCTCCACTAGGATGTTCTCACCCTCCCCCACCCCACCAGGTCTCTCCATTCCCTGGAGCCTCCAGTCTCTTGAGGATTAGGTGCCATCTTCTCTGACTGAACCCAGACCCAGGAGTCCTCTCCTGTATATGTGTTGGGGAACCTCATATCAGCTGTATATGCTGCCTGGTTGGTGATCCAATGTCTGAGTGATCTCAGGAGTCAAGGTTAATTGAGATTGCTGGTCCTTCTACAGGGTCACTCTCCTCCTCAGCTTCTTCCAGGTTTTCCCTAATTCCACCACAGGGGGCACCAACTTCTGTCCATTGCTAGTGTGTAAATATCTACATCTGACTCTTTCAGCTGCTTGTTGGATGTTTCAGGGGGCAGTAAGGAGAGGCCCCTTTAGTATGGTTCCTCATGTAGTAGTGACCACCCAAATATAAAATTAATTTGTTCCTATTTTGTAACTGTAATTTTGCTACATGAATCATAATGTAGTATGATATCTACATTATGCATATGATAATCTGATATGCAGGATGTCTAGTATGCCACCCCTGTGAAAGGGTGGTTTGACCCACCCAAAGGGAGGGTACTCACAAGTTAAGAACCACTGATGTAGATGATGACATTGTAGAGGTAAAGAACTCTGCCTAGTTAGGCAAGCCCACAGATACCCATCTAACCAAGAAGCTGAGCTTCAGGTACCTACCTTCACCAGGGCACCCATTCCTTGGAGAGTGGTATAGACTGAGTCTCTGGCTTTGGTTTTAAGTCATCCCTCTCTCCTCATGCCTCATTGGGAACATGCTGTATACTGTGGATCATAGGCAGGGCCAGTTAATACAATTGGAAATGACGTGGCCTGCAACAGGGCTAGTTTTCTTTCAAGAATGCAGTGCAGTGCATTATCAAAATGCGATTGTAAGCAGGATAATGCATGTAAGCTGTGTACACAGAACAGGACAAATGCATCTAAAAAGGTGTTTCTTCCCCAAATCTAATTTAAAATAGCAAGAAAACTTGATTTGGACAGCTTACACCTTGTTTATGTGGAGCTGAGGAGGCCAGTCTTAAGGCCATCTGATGAGATTCTTATTGATCAAGTACCATGTTTTTCAATATTCAAGGTGTTACAGCTGAAGCCCATTGCCCTTCTATACAACTTGTCTACACACAGGGGCTAACTGCACCACAGTGGTTTCGTAGTTAAAAAAAATCTTTAGTGTATGGTTTTCACTGTTAAAAAAAAATCCTTAGGCCATTGAAATAGTGTCCCCCATCTTATGCTCTATTTTATTATGCTGTTTCCTGTTGTCGTGTCACATTTTCCCTACAAATATAGCATTGAACTTCAGCACAGTTTTTATGTACAAGAATAGGATATGTATCAAGTTAGGGCCATTAATCCAATCTACACAGGTTCCATCTCTAGCCAAAGATTTTTTTTTTTGAGGTTTAATCATCATATTCCAACATTTAAGCTCAAAGCTTGGAACACAATAACATTTTCAGTAAACATTACTTTTATTTATTATCAACTGCAGACATACATGCTAGAGATACATGCTAGAGATATTTTCGCCACTAGAATCTTCTACAGAACATGTAAACTTTGCAAGCCCACCTTTCTTTCTTTCTTTCTTTCTTTCTTTCTTTCTTTCTTTCTTTCTTTCTTTCTTTCTTTCTACCTGTAACATGTAGGAGCTGAGTTAATCAGGTTCCCACATTTTCCAAGTATGTATATACTTGTATCTGGGTCCTGTGTATGCTACAGTATATTTTTCAGTGACTTATCTCTTATCCTGATTTCTTGATTCACTCTTTTTATTCTGTGCATGTTTTGAAGATGGTAGGCATCTCTGTCAGTATCTCTCTAAAATTCTTTCATCTTCATCCCTTGTTTTTTTTTTTACACCTTTAAGCAGTATAGTTGAAAATAACATTATAAATTTACACCCCACAGCGATTTTGAATGGAAGTAAGAAAAAGTGTTCAAAGTGTGCTTACAAGAGTCAAAGTTCCCTGGTGCACAGTACAACTCTCCTCTCTCAGCTGTGAGAACTTGGGTAGGTTACTCATTTGTTCTGCTGTGTTTGATCATCTGAAGAAAGAAGGAAATGATATTATTAAGGGATGTATTAACAATTTTAAATATCTAATATATGTAATATAATAAAATAGTGTAAAAAGTAGTGCAAGATAAACATAGGAGGTATACCCATATGAGAGTCTTTAAAATATATAAAATTTGTATTAATTTTGGGGGAATTTCATACAGGATATCTTGATTTTATTCATCCTCTACCCTTTGTCCCAACTCTACCCAGGTCCAACCTCCCCTTCTGTCTGTTTTCTTTCTCCTCTTCTTCTCTTTTTTGTTCTTGTTTTTATTTTATTTATTTAGTTTTTAGAAGATACCAACTTATAGCATATGTCTTGGTCCTCTGATTCTCACAATCTTTTTGCCTCCTTTACAAAGATGTTCTCTGAGCCTTAGTTGAAGGTCTTGTCTTGTAGATGTTTCACTTGGAAATGGGCACCCTGCAGTCTTTGCATTTTGGCCAGGTGTGACTTATATAAGGATCTCTGCTGCAAAAAGATTTACTGATGAGGGGTGAGAACCAAATTTAGCTGTGCATATGAGGATTAGTAGAATATGCTTAGGAATTATACTGGTTTGGAAAAGTAGCAGTAATGGGTTTTCTAAGTTGCAAGACCTTATTGGCAATGGGTAGTTAACTAAATGTATAGTGTCAGGCATGAATTTTCTCCTATTGAGTGGTTCTTAAGTTCAATTATATGATTGTTGATTACCCCATGATATAAGTGCTAGTATTGTTACCTACCCAAATATTTTACCATTGCTGGTTATTGTTGTGGCTCATTGGCATTATAGCTATGATTTTTTCTTCATTAGCAGCTTACATGGCTTCTGAGACTATTAGAGAGCTATTCCTCAGTGAGGAGGCTTCCAGGTCAGATCTAGCTCAATTTCTCCAAACCTTCTGTCCTAAGTGTGTGGTGTCTTCAGCCATAAGTTATTACCTTCTTTTTTTTCTGGGAGGGCAATGACAATAATCTGTGCCCTTTGGGGGGTCATTAGACTACTCTGTCTAACAACTAGACAGGAGGTTTCCTATGCAATGAATGCTCAGGCCCAAGATAGAAAGAAGTTAGGGCGGGGCAAAGAGCATGATGGGAGGGACTTGAAGAAGCTTTTTATATTCAAAGGCATGCTCCATAGCCCGATGAGGATGTAGTTATGTAGACATGTGTATTTGAAAACTTATCCTTCTGTACTTATAAATCTCCAAATTGTACTTCAGGATTAAAAACTGAAAAATAATTTGCATGTGCACATAGGGAGCTTTTTGCTGTGGTAAGCTCTTCACAGTAAATGAAAACCATACACATGTTGTTAATAGAATATAAGGAATGGTTCTAAGAAGCACTTGTGGGTATTACATGTTATAGGATATTCCATAGTTTCTATGAAGAAATGAAAACATTCTGAATTATTTTAAAATATGGTTTGAGTAGTCAGGGTTTACTTAGGGATAGAATTACACAAAATTTAGTTATATTTTACCCTGTTGGAAAGGTTAAAGTTTTACAGTGAATCCAGATGGAACATGCCCTACATGTTGTGAATATATACATATATATGTATATATTAAAATAATTTGATTTTTGTGAACTTCATATGTGAGCTTTACATCTATAACATGCCTGCATCTTCCCGCCTGCTGCTGCCTCCTCTCTCTCCAGCTCTTCTATGCCTGCTGTGATTTTGCTTCCAGCTATGCCCCTTGCCAAGTGCATTATCTTTATTATAGTTACATGTATATACATATGGGAAATATTTGTATATATACACACACATATATGCACACATGCACACACATATCTACACACACACACACACACACACACATATATATAATATGTATATATTATATATATATAATGATTGGATTACCTGGGTGAGAGCTTGTTCATGAAGATAGCTGGATCTCCCTCTCTAGAGCTATATGCTTTAGAAATACTTAAGCAATAAAAGTCTCACTAAGCTTCTCATTATCGATAACTGCTCTGCAACTGATCCTGGCATCATTTTGAACAACTCTGTATATTACACAATAATTCAAGTAGCCAACTGTCATAAAGTATTGCCACCAAACCTTCCATCCTAATGTGCATATGCTGCTTTAACACAGTAATATAGACTGGAAGGTTTAGACAACAAACATTGTGTCTCACAGGTTTCAGAGATAGAAAACCAAGATCAAGGTGACAGGCTAGTGTGCTCCATGATCACTGAACCAGCTCTTCATTTGTAGATTGTGGAACTAAAAGGCCTTCATGGAATTTACATCCCTTTTCAGTAATAAATGTACTAGTGAAATAGGTCACACTGTGTCCAGCATATTGAATATATTATCATTATTTTTGATGATGGTGCTAAGTGCTAACTAAATGTGCTTTGGGATATTGTACTAATAATTATGAAAATGTGATATCTCGAGAAGATGCTCTTCCACATAATTTCAGGCCTATTATTTTAAAGGGTTTCTATTCAAGTCCATTTAGCCATGGCTTAATTGGATTGGATCCATGTTTGGTTTAATTCGAAAATTTTAATAACCTCTACCAAGTAATAAATCTTTGAGTGATGGAATTTGATATATATCCTATAGGTTCCAGGCATATATGCTTTGAAATGTAAATGATGAACAGATTTATGTTCTAGGGTCTAGGGAAAAATAGGAAATTGTTTCTGATTCTGTGGAAGAAAATTCAGTCCTTAAATACTGTTCATTGATAGACTCAGTCATTTATTCATTCACCATAAGTTTGGAGGATTGAAACATGAAACAGAGATTTCTGACTCTTTTTATGATAGCTAAGTAACTTACATATGTCAGTAGCTGTGGGGATCGAGACCATCATCTTATTTTGTTGCCTGCAGAAGCCTAGGGACTTCCCTTGATCTTTTAGGGACCTCAACCCAGATAAAAGTTGATCCTTGAGCTGGCTATAGAAAAGAATTTCAGAGCAAGCCAGTATGAAGAAGACTTGGAGCTTCTCAAAATATACTCAACACATTTCAGAACAGATATTGATATGTCCTCAAGGGGTCCTTAAGGGAGAAGAGAGACTTACTCAAGTGTGGGTGTGAGTTTCTCCAGGGAGGGTCAGGATCGAGCGTCTATGTAGCTGCTATTCTGAAGACACTTCTTATGGGAACAAAAAGAGATCATATGCAGGGCCTATGCCTTGGTCTTGGTTGCAGCCTCTAAGGTAAAACCCTGAGTTTTATTCACAAGATTGCTGGCATAGACACATTGTACTATAAACTGAGGTTGGTCCCTGTTTTTGAAATTCTTAGTTTACCTAGAAAATGAATGAAGTCATACTTGAAGGTCATATAGGCTTCATGGTTCATTTCACATCCATCGTTGTATAAAAAGAACATTGTCTAGGTCAGCAGCCTCCAAAGAAAATGGTAATATGCTGGACATCTTGGCTCTCACCTGTTAAGAGGTTTTGGATGAGGGGTTTCTGTCCCTTGTCATATTGCCATAATTTCTTGTCTTTGTATTATGCCTGAATGATACTAGTTTAATAGGAGTACAACACAGAAGGAGTAATCAGTTCTACCTTGAGTGAGTGTAGGCATATGGAGAGTAAAATGTACGAAAGTCTGATCCAAACAGTGAGTCTTTATCTAGGAGGAGATAGAGTAGTCTGGGATGAAAGGTGTAAATAGGCTCATTGAGTATCCCCCATAGACATAGCATCTTAAAGATATCCTGGGAATGAGAGTGCTGGGTTAGTGACCAGAGACCAGGGCACATGAGCCTGTGGATTCTGACGTCTATAGACTATGTTCTGTACATATATATTATATGGCCCCAGGCACTAAGCAGTCACTGTTGATCAGGGAAATAGGATCCATACTGCTAGGGAACATGGTATTCAGGAGACTAGAACAATAGATGTATATAAAATGCAAATTATTTATGGTTAAAAAATATATCTGACCTCTTAGAATCAATCCAGTGTTTATAAATTTATCTGTTGAGGCAGCATTTAAGTTGAGGCAGGAGGGGTGAGATATGGTTATCTAGTTATGTGTAAAAGATACCTACATCTACTTAGGAAGAGAAGAAGATAACAGAGCTTTGGTAACCAGGACAGGAAGGATGTAAAGTAGTTGATTGGGAGAGTCAAAATTTATGACAGGGGAGAGACAGCTAGGAGGTCTGATGGCTCAGGGCCTGTGGGCCTCTTTAAGGAGGCTGTTTTATTCAGGGCAACATGGAGGACCGTGGAGAGAGTTTGAGGCAGATGAATGACACATTGGATTTTGTTTTTAAAAGATTAGTTTGTCTTCTGTATTAAAAATAGACAGAAAATTAAGATAGGGAAGTTATTTAGGAAACTTATGTATAGTACAGATGTGAATGGTGATGGCTATGGAGATAGGATTTCCAATTATTTTTAGATTATGGGAACAGGAAGGGGAAGCTTAGGGGGAAAATTAGGGTAGAAATGTAGGGTTTTGGTTTAGAAATGCTGTCTTTATTCAAGGGCTGGTAGCCTGGAAAATGTTGCACAATCAGAAGACGGCGGTTGTAGTGGGGTAGTGTTGTGTACTAGCATATTCTGTGGGTCAAAGTCATGGTGGTTGTTGAGCTAAACATCAGCTACTCGCTGGAGCATAGAAGGCAGCTAGTTGGAAAAAGTGTACCTATCCAAAGACAGTGAGGAATGAGAGGCTGTATACCTGAAGTATTAAACAGGCAGGCCAAAGGTAAATGTTTGTGAATTCTGAGGAAAATTTGGTCAAGCAGTAGGAAGAATGCCATAGTAGTCTAGTAGGGTAAAACTTCAAGAAGGGGGAGAGCTCAGGGGTGCTCTAGGGTAAAAGCAAGCTGGGAGCATCACTGTTAAAGCTCAAATGACAGTGACCATTTACAGACCTGAATTCACATCACAGCGCCCTGGGATGCCTGTTCCTCCATCTTGTAGAACAAGTGTTCCAGTAAGCTGAGTAGAGGAGTTTGGTCCACCACACTGAAGAAACAGGAAAGAGACCGAAACCAAAACCAAAAATACCTCCAGTGGTTCAAGATTACTTTGGTTGTAGTGTGAGGACAAGAGCGTTGACTGGCAGAACTGTTAGCTGTTGATTAAGTGCAGGGAAGGAAGCTGGGCAGTGGTGGGTGGCATGTGCCTTTAATCCCAGTACTTGGGAGGCAGAGGCAGAGGCAGAGGCAGAGGCAGAGGCAGAGGCAGAGGCAGAGGCAGAGGCAGAGGCAGAGGCAGAGGCAGAGGCAGAGGCAGAGGCAGAGGCAGAGGCAGAGGCAGAGGCAGAGGCAGAGGCAGAGGCAGGAGGATTTCTGCCAGCCTGGTCTACAGAGTGAGTTCCAGGACAGCCAGGGCTATACAGAGAAACCCTGTCTAGAAAATCAAAACAAAACAAAACTACAATAACAACAACAACAACAACAAAAGCAAAAAAAAGAGAGCAGGGAAGGGAATTTAACATGCGGTTGTGTGGTGCAGTTCCAGGAGAAATGTGAACAAATGCCCACCCACCTGTTAGGGAACTGTAGAGGGATCACATGGACAGTGTCATCAAAGCCCACCACAGTGAACCAGTGAGGTTTCAGGGGCTGGGGGGTATTTACAGATATATGTGAGAATTCTAGACAGCTACATCAGCAAATGCTCACCAGAGGCATTCCTGGGGCTCTGCCTGAGAGGCACTTGGCCTGAAAATTGGAGTAGTCTTCTTGCCTCAAGAAGTTTGTTCTTTATGTAAGGAAAATTTCAGGGACATCCTGGGCCCTGTGACTTGTTTACTTCCTGAGTCCTAGCAGCCTCCCTTTAGACCTGGAGGTATTTCCTTTAGGTATGATGTTTCAATTTGAAGAAATTTGCTTCAGCATACACATCGGGTGAAATTTGTATCTTCAGGAAGTTATCTTTCCTTCTGTTGAGCATAATTCCTTGGCATGTTGTATGATGGACTCCAGTTTTGATTTTCAGTCTGATCTTTTGTGTCCAAGTGTAAGATCCTGGGCCAATGAATGATGTGCAGTCAAGTTTCTTTAACAATACTCGCTGTCAAATGTTGGACTAGAGTATCTAAGCTTAGGTCAGCTGCTGGTGGTAGGCGGGAGGCTCTAGAAAGATTTCCTGTGGACATTTGAAGTGGCAGGCAGGATCTTCGATCCTTTTCCTATTTCTGGGATGAAATGACATGACAAAATCCAGGTAAGGGAAAGGGGTTTATATTACCACATTTCAGGGTAGAGTTCATCAGGGCAGGGAGGTCATGGTGGCAACAGCGGGTCACATTGCGTCTGCATCCAGGAAGGAGAAGAGAAGGTCTATTGGTGCTTAACTTTATCTCTCCTTTTATGTAGTCCACGATGCAAGGGAATGGCGCTGTCTACATTAGAGTGTGCCTTCCCACGCTAATTAAACTCTTCGAGGTAATCTCTCACAGGCATGCCTGGAGATTTGTCTCCAAGTTCTAGATCCTATGGAGTAGAAAACCAGCATTAACTTTCACAAGCATATTTTAGGAAGACTGCAATATAAGGGCTATGTTAATACTGGGTTCAATTTGGAAATCATTTTTATTCCTCTTTTTTCCTAACCTGTTAAGTATTTATTGCTTGACCATTCAATTTCCTTTTAGGGGTTTTATGAATGAAAAAAGTCATCCCCCTACCCCAGAGGAAATGTTATTAACAGACAAGGAAGTCCTCTGTAATATCCCTTCTTCTGTGTACTGGATTTAAAAGCAATTGTATACTTTTCTTAATGATTTTAGCTCAGTAAATCTTTGTGCTTCCTCTTTCTGTGTCCTAGTATTTTAACATCAGCCACCAGTCACCTTGTATAAATGAGGCAGTTCTACTCTCACTGGGCAAATTTTCAAATTGTAGCAAGTGCCTGGCCTTGAACAATTTAAGGTCCATTTTCTCTGTCAGAATACATGCTTATATTGCTTGGCACTTTAACATTTTATTCCCAGTTCTTATAGCCTTTTCTTTCCCCAACTATGTTTGCTTTGAAATCCATTAGGATGTTAGGTTCAGGGCAGAAGCTGAGAAAATTTCACTTCAGATATGGAAGCTTAAAAATGAAAGCTTTTTTTTCCTGAGACCTTAGGGAGTTGACCAGTTTGGGGTCTGAACCTAGTTTCTGTAAGCAGATGGAATATTTTTAAAAGATGGGAATGCAAAGCAAGTAGGGAGCTGAGGGAAACAGCAGAGTTATCCAATTGTATTTTGACATAGGGTTAATCAAGGGAGTTCCCATTGGAGGCTGGGCCATATCCAGGGCATCTGACTACATGGTCCTTAATTCATTCTCCTAGATATTTGATCTAGAGCTCAGAGTAATAAGAAGACAAAGGAAAAGGTCAGCTGCATGCAGCAATTAGGGTATAAAAGACAACTGGTTATCTCTTTTTACAACTTACAGAGTTTGGTTTAGATAACAGCAATTTATATATTCTTTACTGGTTAACAGACAACTAAGAAAACATTTAGAGAAGAGAGATAGGTATTTGTTCCTAGGCCTGGGACATGAACTTGTTTGATGCTGCCAGCAAAATGATGAAGTTGTCCTTGAGATGGCTGAACTCAGACAACTGTCTCCTCACAAGTTGTCCCTGAGATATTTGGACTCAGAACACTATTTTTCAACAGAAGGTGTTCAGCTAAAGGGAAGTCCCCAGCTCCCCTAGAGTCCGGGACCTAGAATTTAGTTTCTCTTTATTATGAAATGGGTTCTGAAAATGATATGATAGTACTTAGAATAAGTTTCTTTTTGCTCATTCCCAATAAGGTTACTGGTTTTGCTAAGGTAGACACTACTAGGGCAAAAGTCGAAGAAAGCAGATGTACTAGATCATTGTTGGCAATTGTCAGTGGCTCATTTGATGAAGTGTAAGAAACAGGAAGAAAGTAGAAGCTGGAATACCAAGTAAGCACAACACAAAACAAAACCAATAAAAATGTCTTTTCTGTTATAATAGTGATGTTAGTTTTGCCAGTGAATGGCAGGCAGGCAGTTCTGTTATGACCTGTGGCCATAGAACATTTGATGATGTTTGCCTGCTTCAAAATTTTATTTCTTTAGATGTTGAAAGACAGCACAGATTTGAGAATAGTACATTTATATTATTTGTTAACAATATGAGCTACTGTTTTGCAAAATAAACTAATTTAATTCTAGTCCTACTGTTGAGAACATTTCTTCTTTAATACTCCTAAATACTCCAGAGTATTGGTTATTGAATATCTACAAAGAATTATAGGAATATATCTATAGCTAATCTACTTTATTAATGGATTAATCATAAGAAGTGTACATTTCCAAAGAGTACATGGTGGTACACACTAGTATCCCATTATGTGGAAGGACTAGGAATTCAGGAACAGCATCAACTATATAGTAAGAGTTTGAGTCCATGCTGTTATGGTATTACAGGAGACCTTGTCTCAAAAAGTCAACAAAACAAACTAAACTAAACAAGCAAGCAAACAAACAAACAAACAACCCCCCAAAAAACAGGTCACAAAATCAATACAAATGTAATCATAAAAAATCATAAAAATTAATGATATGTCCAGATTTTTTTCAGATCTTAATAGCACCAATATCTAAAAACATTTTATTCAAGAATGTATCATCTAAAATTGGTTTTACACTGATTCAGATACTGATTTTCAATTGACCGTAGCACAGGCATAATTTTTCTTCCCTGGGGTTAGGAGGATGGTGGGGATCCAACCTTAGGCTGAGGCTGAACGTGATCTTCCACCGAATGCTACATGTCCCACTCCCAATACTCCCAGTACTCTGACTAGAAATCCTGGGAAATAGTTTTAGTGATGCAGTTGAAGGACAGGGTTCTCAAAGATAAATCGTGTGGGTGAGCCCCCCTCTATAAGAGGCCACCCACAGTCCTGACTTAAGCCACAGGGCAGGGACTTTTCACAAGTGACCTCTGTCGGTTCTGCTTTTTCGTCATCTTGACACAGCTAGAGATATCTGAGAACTGAGAAAATGCCTTCATAAGATTGGACAGTAGACAAGCCCATGGAGTATTTTCTTAATTAGTGGCTGAAATGGGGGCGGGGCGGGGAGGGCAGACCCGATGAGTATGGTGCCACCCCTGGGCAGTTGGTCCTAGAGTGTATTAAGAAAGAGAGTTGAAAAGACCATGGGAAGCCAGCCACTAACAGTGTTCCTCCATGGTCTCTGGTTCTGGCTTCCAGATTCTTGCCCTCACTTACATCAGGGATGGAGTGTGATCTGAGGGTTGTTTGTTGAGATAAAACATTTCCTTCGAAGTTGCCTTTGGTCATGGGGGGGGGAACATCCTCATAGAAGCAGAGGGAGGGAGATGGGATGGGGGATTATGGGGGTCAGGGGAGGGACCAGGAAAGGGGATAACATTTGAAATGGAAATAAAGAAAATATCTAATAAAAGAAAAGGAATTGTAACTAAGCCCCTTAGTGCTTTCCAAATTAACCAAAGCAACCTCAACAGGTATAACGAGGCCTGGTGGTCTTGTTTCTGTGTAGAAAATCTAAAAGGATCAAAAGAGAAGCAGGTTAGCTATTCACCCCAAGAGGGGAGATAGAAGATAGAAAAGGTATATGTTGAGGTTTCCCTCCATTCTGAGTTTTGTGGTAAAGAAAAACATGGGGCAGCCATTTTGGATGCTTCCTAGTCTGCCACCCAACACACCCATGTGAGAAACATTTATGCCTGAAAGTGTGTGTGTGTGTGTGTGTGTGTGTGTGTGTGTATGTGTGTGTTCGTGTATTTGTCTTTATCTCCATAGTTGTATAGACACTTATGTTAGCCATTGACACTGTTACTCCAAATTCTACAATCTCTGTAACTAGTACTGACTTTTACAACCCCTTGAACTGTGCTGAGGTTTGCTCCTTTCTGGTAATTCTCTTAGTTCACTCCCTCCCATCATGCCAACCTAGTCATTTCAGGTTCAGAAATAATGGGGTTGAAAGATCAAAGGAAGGAATAAAAGGAAAGGGGGCTGATGTCACCCTTTTTAAATCACCAACACTTCTGTGTAGCTAACTCTATTTGGATAGGAGAGATACCTAGAATTTGAGTTTTCTGATGGACAAAGCTAGACATTTTACCTTTGCATCTGAGTCAGAAAAGTAGTTAAGTTGAGTAAGGGTTAAATAAAATCCTTCCCTATTGGCTGAATTTTAAAGGAACAGTGAAAAACAACATAGTAGCAGAGTTAGTTTTCTTCTTGCTGTGACAAAAATATCCTACAAAAGGAACTTAAGGAAAGATATATGTATTTGAGCTCACAGTTTGAGTGTGTGGCATGCAAGGGAAGGTATTGTGGTAGAAGAGTGAGGCAACTGGTTAGACCAAATCCAGATTCAATGACCAGAAGAAGATAATGTGTGTACTGAGCTGTGTTTCTTCTTTTTGTTCAATCCAGCATCTTGACTCAAGGGATGGCGATCCCACTTTCAGGATGGCTTTAGACTTATACAGAATTTTATTTCCATATGTATACAAACCCAATTAAACTCATAGAAAACTATCATCAAAGCCTTCTGTGGGTTCTGATCTTGGACTCTTGGTTGGACCCAGAGATACAATATATAGAGACATGAATGTATCCAGGAATGCAGTGTTTGTGTATTTTAACATCAAGAAGGCAGATAGATATATCTGCAGTACCTTTTTCAAATAGAAAGCAGGTGAGGAAGCCAGGCTTGGTGGTATAATATATTTGGGAAGCAGAGTGAGGAAGATAGTAAGGTTAGGACATTCCTAGATTGAAGAGTGAGTTCAAAGTCAGCCTCAAAAATCTGGTAAGCTATGTCTCGGCGGTGAAAGGGAAAATCAACTGGGCCTATCTATCATTCTTTTTAAGTTTTCTTATGGACAATATGTTGATGTAGGTATTTTAATTTCAGAGGGAGGACTAAAAGTGGTGATGTATATATACATACACACATATGTTTTATCTGTATATGTATAAACATATGGTATATATATATGATGTGTGTGTGTGTGTGTGTGTGTGTGTGTGTGTGTGTGTGTGTTTATGTGTGGCAGAATGTTTGGATGCTTGGATACCCAAGATTTAATTCCTAGTACAAGAAAAGTGCAAAAGGTGGTGAGGCAGGAATTATATTTTCCTTACTTCTTCATTCTAAATGATGAGTTTTAAGAGACAGATTAAGAGATTGAAGCACTAAGTTGCTTACTAGGGTGGAATTGTAGCAAGGAGACAGGAAAGCTGAGGAATGTACACCAATCCTGTGGAGCTCTGAATAAGAACCTGCCGATTCATGGATTTGAATGCTTGGCCATTAGGGAATGACACTACTTTAGAGGGATTAAGAGGCGTGGCTTTGTAGGAGGAAGTTTGTCACTGGAGGGTGGCTTTGGGGTTTCAAAACCTCAAGCCAGGCACAGTGTTCCTCTCTTCCTTCAGTTTTTGGATCCCTATGAAGAGCTCTCAGTTCCTTCCCCAGGACCATGCCTGGTGGCGTGCAGCAGTGCTTCTCACCGTGCTGAGAATGAACTATATCTTTGAAACTGTAAGAAAGCCCCTATTAAGTATTTCCCATATATGAGTTGACATGCTTATGGTGTCTCCTAGCAGCAGTAGATCACTGACTAACACAAATCCTCAATTTTTATATTTGAATGTAAATGGCAATAACATGCATACTACAAGTGCTTATAATAAACACACACAAATAAATGTGTTTAAATTGTTTTTAACTTTGGTTTTATTTTGTAGTTGATTTTGTTCAGATTTTTGTCTTTTTTTTGAGACAAATCTCATTAGTGCGGGCTAACCTTCAGCTCCCTCTGAAGTCACTGCTTACTTTGAACTCCTAATTCTCCTGCCTCTGCTGGAAACTAAGTCATGTGCATCAGGCATTGGCTTTTATTTTTAAATTTACCAAAACTTATAGGGATTTATTTTATACAGTTTGATCATTTTTAATTATACACCTAAATAATTAGATTCACTTAAAAGGGACACGTATGGGCATATTTGTCATCTTTTGCTCTTGTTTTTTAAATATATGGGTGCATTTCCCTTTTGCTATCCTTACTGAGGGAGCACGAGACTGTAGCCTCTCTATATGCTGCCTGTGAGCATCTTTGTCTGCTGGGAAATGCAACTTTAAGCATTTTGACACAAAAGCACTCAACTCAACTATCATGGGAAGTCACACTTCCTTTACACCCTGGTTTTAGCGTGTATAATTGTGTAGACAGGAGAACAAGACACAGGGAAGCCCAGGAGTGGGCCTTCTCTTTGCTTTTTCTCCCTGATTATGTGGCAAATGAGAAAATTATCTGGTAGTTCTAGCTATCAGAAAGTTCACAGTGCTGGAATGCAAAGGGATTTTGGCTTTAAGTCTTAACCAGATAATTTTATCGAAGTAGTCAAACATAATGTAGTAGATTAAAATGTATACTACATTTTCACTGAGGTTTTATATTAGAGAAGTATAAAGGACTGAAATTGATTTATTCATATAAAATAGAAAGAAAGAAAATGTGTTGGAAGAACCTTTCTGTATTTTATAATTCGGTTTATCCATAGTGAAAGGAATAGCATGCTGACACACAGACACTATCTCCACTGAGCAGCAAGAGCATATGATTTGGAGAGAAAGGGCCAGGTGCTGTACATATTGTCTCCTCTAGTGATTTCCTTTCATCTCATCAAGGTTAAGAATTAATCCTTTGTTTCTTTCTTTGCAAAGTCAGCTCTGGTTAGAACATCCTTTCTTAGCATTTGTGCCACCTTCTGGTTCCATGATATTTTGTATTTAACTAAGCAGTCAGGCATAGAAACAAATAGACTATGTTCTTTTAGTTCTTGCTTTAATGTTATTCTAAAGGACCACAGAGGAAGCCCTCAGGAATGTGCTACATGGGCAAATGGGTGTTCTGTAATGAAGATGTTTAAATTGTCCCTGAAAGACAAAGTTACAATTCCAAAGCCAGATCAACAATTAGTCTCAAATATTATAACTGTTAGAAGTAACTGTGTTAGCAAAGACAAGTCCTGAATGAGAAGCAGTGATCTGTAGTAAACAGATCTGTGTGTTTGATTTGTTCTTGGCACAAAGAGAAATGTGCTGGTCTACTGGAGCTGACTGGGGGTTCTAGCTACTGGTTCTCACAGCTCAACTTTGACAGGCCATTTAACCTTTCTGAACCTTTGTGTAACGACTGTAGACTGTGAAATGAGTATAGTCACATCTCAGAATCACTGTGACAACTGAAGACATTGTTTGTCTGCCCTGATAATATGTTAATAGTAAAGAAAAATAGGCCAATTAGTTGGTGGTTAATAAAATTTGATGTTATAGTTATTATTGTAAGAGGAAGCATTGGTAATACACATTCTTAAACTAATTTAAACTCCATTTCTTTTCAACAAGTATCTACCAAAATTGTGAAAAAAATAAAATATCTTGAAGCAGAAAGGAGCCAAGACATATTTCCAGTGTCACATACAAATACAAGATAATAGCTTTATTTAAGTTTAGGTGTTTAAATTTGTTCTCAAAGTTAATTAAGATGTCAATTTCCATATTTTAGGTTAGCACTAGCTTCATGAATTGAAACACTTGAAATTACAACAGATAATGAGTGTTGATTCATTCAGTGTTTCAGATTTTCTTACTTGTAATTTAATTATTTATTGCTTGACATATAGGGATCACACCAAGAACCTGCACATGCTAGGGAAGTTCTATACCGTTGAACTCTGTCCCCATTCTTTTACTTACAATTTAGTTCTAGCTGAAATTTCTTCGGTCTCTAGTAAGCTGTGCACAGCTCAGATAACATGAAGACAATACGTTCATGAGTTTCTTCTTAACTATGTACACATCAAACCACATACAGTTTCTAAATTCAGGTTACACACAAACAGTTAGTTCAGGAGGATAGCATTGGCCAAAGTTGATGTTTAGTGGTGCTGATGATGTTTTTCTTTTAAAATCTCTGAACAATTAACCTTAGCTTTAATTGATCTCAATTTATCACATTAGTTTCATTCTGGTCATAATTATCAAGTGTTTTGATGTATATTCTTTTCATCTAAAAATTTGGAATTCCTCCCATTCTAGGAAAAAGATAGTACATAGTTTAAATTTAGGATAGTTATTAGGGAGACTAGAACCATTAAGTGCCCTTCTCATAAAAGGCTTGCCTATTTGTTGTCTTAAGAAATCCTTCATTCTATAACAATAAAGTAGAATATATATATGTATATATACATATATATATATACATGTATGTGTGTGATTATAGTCTATATTTTAGATTTTAACAATAAAGCACTTTAACAACAGGATATATATGTATGCATATATACATATATATATGCATATACATACATGTACATATATAGTAGGATTTGGAGGACTGATAGGACTATAGAATTTAATTTCTTTGGGTACTTCTGAGTAAAATTAAAGATAAGAATAGGGAAAGTTTTTTCTATATGGTTAACTATGATTTTCTTATAAAAGTCTCTTGTCGCTTAAGACAAATATCGAAGTTAATAAAGTCAACCTCTCTTTCCGGTTTTGGGTTGGGTGGAGATAGGGCATTATTATGTAGCCCTCACCAGCCTTGCATTTCCATGCAGCCCAGGCTAGCCTTCAGTTCACAGCAACTCTCTTGGTTGCTGGACCTCCAGGTATGAACCACCACATCCACTAGTAATTTCTGCTTTGTTTTTGAAAGCGCATACAACAGAGTGAAGCTTGATAGAAGTGGAAGTATAGTAATGTGAAACCATGTCATTAATGGAAAAGTCTTCAAGTTTATGACTATAATCGATAAGATGTTCAAGGGGCCTTACTAAGGAAAATACACTGTAAGAAATGGATTCCTTTTTGCTTACACACCTGGGTGCTCATGTGGACGTCTAATGCTGGGACCCTCTTTCTGTCAGTTAGACCTGCAGCACTAATGTGTGTTAGAGTTCTCTGCTTGAGTTAGACCTGCAGCACTAATGTGTATGTGTGTGTGTGTGTGTGTGTGTGTGTGTGTGTTAGTTAGTGTTCGCTGCCTGAGAGTTGGACCTGCAACACTACTGTGTGTAAGGCACACGTTTTGGAAGAAGTCACAGCAAAGTACAGGAAGGAAAGGAATGCTCTGTCTGCCACCCAGAGTCCTTCTGGTGGGCCCCTTCCTGGAAGAGTCTTCTGTTGTCTTTTACGGAAAAAGACAGACCTTAACTCATTTAAGATGCTTAACTAATTTAAGATGTTAATATGCCTAGTGCTAAAAAACAAATTCCTCTACTTGTATTGAAGGGCCTTTTGTCTATTTCTAATAAGGCAGTAAATTTCCTTTTAATTCCCCCTCTCTCTCAGCAATATTTTATTCATTTACAGATAATGTAGCCGTGTATACTTGACCCAGTTTAGTGGTGAGTTCTTTGACCTTGGCCTTTCGAACTTTGCAATTTGAGCCATTGGTTTTGGACCCAGCACACTGCCTGCCCAGTACCAGCAGATCTAATCCTTATAATCATCCTTATGGCTTCTACCAGCCCAGAGCTCCTTTGTCTCCCTAGTTAACAAGTATGAAGCAATAGTAGTGATATACCATCTTGTGGACTAGTCATTCTACCCTGACCTTCTCCTTGATGCTGGAGTAGAGAAACCCTGTCTTGTGATAAAGAACAGGCAAGAAGTTCTGCACTTTAACAGTGTCTACGTTGGACATGCCCCTTTGCTCACATGTTGTTTTAGCATTGGCCAGTAGTGTTTGCTTCTTCTATTGCTTTGTCTGTGGCCTATACATATGGGCAGGCTTACTCAACTATGGATTGATCCAGGGCCTGAGTGAATTGGTTAATGGAAGGAGGTATGTTGATCCTCTTATAGATTCCTTTACCACTGTTGACCAGTGTAGTAGGACCAGTTAAAGGAGTTAGATCTTTTTTGGGCTAGATGTCTTGTCCAATGCTGAAGTACTTAGGACTTCTCCCAAATGGGATTCACCACATTTTTGCCCTCCTGCTTCTTGAGGATGGCTGGGTCTAGGGACTCTTCTTTCCTCTTGTCTTTCATTCCTTTGAGTGTCTTATAGCCATAGCACTCTGAATGTGCTTGGTCTTGGAAGCTAATCAGGGTTGGGCCTGGTTAATATTTGGGTGCAAGTTACACTTTCTATATGAGTTTGCTAACAGAACTTGACACAAAAGCTTTTGTGAAGGAGCCTGATTGGTGTGGTTACCATAGCAACATGGTTGAAAGGAAGAAAGAATTCCTTTAGGACCTCTTTCTAAATGCTGTTTTGTAACCCATAACGATATCGCTGGCCTGCCATCCCTGTGTAAAGGGAAAGAGATCACTTTGAGGGTCAACCTGGTGTCTTGTGTTTATAGATTATGCTAAGCAATCAAAACTGCTTGGCTCCTCTCATAGTCCCATAGCTGAGCTAGTTCTGTTCTTCAGGATTCTAGGAGAATAGGAACCTCACACAAGAGCTCTTTATGTCTGAGAATGCACAGAGGAAACTGGATCCAGACCAGCAACCAAATTCTGTTCATTGCACTAGCTAAAGCTAACGTCTGCTACAGATTTTTAATTCCCTGTTTATCTTTGTCTGAAATTCTTCAATTTATCAATAATTTGTTTTGTGTGTGATGTTGCTGTTTTAGGAGACAAAAGGGTTTTAACCAGTAAATAGATCAGTAGGGACTTCATTTAAAACCCTTCCCGGTGGTTTGGTATTCTGGAATTACTGTAAACCCCAAGGCTTATATTTGCACTTTGCTTTGTTATAGGGTAAATGTCTGCTCCATTATCACAGCAACTGTGTACAAAAACACATCAAATCAGTCAAGTACTACCATAGGGTGTTTTCCAGAGCTTAAATTGACCTAATTTTTATTTCCCTTGTACCCTCAGTAATAACAGCAGTCAGGCCAGCACTACCTATTTTCCAATCAGCCACATGTTTGCAATTTTTCCTTTTTACTCATTGATTTAGGACCTTGATATCAGATATTTCAGATTTGACATGCTGGCTTTAAAGAGAAAATCCTAACTTCAAGATTATCAAGGGGTAACTTTGTAGAGGAGATAAGAAGAAAATATTACTTTATATTGATATGCATATTTAAAGAAATGTGTTGCTGGGTGGTAGTGTCGCATGCCTTTAATTCCAGCACTTGGGAGGCAGAGGCAGGCAGATTTCTGAGTTTGAGGCCAGCCTGGTCTACAGAGTGAGTTTCAGGACAGCCAGGGCTATACAGAGAAACCCTTCTCGAAAAAAAACAAAAAACAAAAATAAAAAAACAAGCAAACAAAAAAAGAAATGTGACTCATAGAAAAGCTTCTAACTTTTGGATCCCATGATTGGTAACAACATTCATTCATAATAACATGATGAAATTATATTTAGGTGATGTTTTTGAAGAGTAGTCTTTTGAATTCATTTTCTTGATGTTTATTTATAATTTCTAAACCAAGGTTTTGTTTGTTTTTTTTTAATTTCAGTTATCTTAAATGATCTGCCATTTAAATAAGCTATTGGAAATCTCAAAATATGCTTTGAATCAAGTTCACTTCAACTCTCATTATATGTATTTAGGAATTTTCAGATTGTTTTGGTATGCTTTATGCTTTTGGTGGTGTGCAATTGTGGTGAAGCTTATGATAGTCACAGCTGAGGCATGACTTAGAGAATGCATCTGATAACGAGCTTATGAAGCCAGGACCTATTCTCCTCCTCTGTCACCATCCTCCATTTCCTCCTCCTCTAAATAAAAATGAAGCGGAAATGAAATCAAAATGCCAGTTTTATAAGGGAATACCATTATAAAATATGGAAAATGAGAAGGCTCATCTACCCCAGAGTTGGAGCTATAAGAAAGCTAAACCAGATTTGTTTGTTCTTAAGAGGAAAGAGTGGATTAAGAGTCCAATACATTTGTATTGGAATGAGTGTCTCCCTGGTAACATGGATGCACTTATAAACAGAACCTCGGGTTCTGTTATGGATGTGCCTGCACAAGGTCAAGAGCTTCTGTTTATCTTTTGTCATGTCCACAGACATCTGCATCCCTTAGTAGATGTGCAACCTGTGCTGCGACCATGTGTGTGCTCTGCATATCCACAAAGACAACGTCCAGTGAGGGGTTTCTCTTCTCTTCTCTTCTCTTCTCTTCTCTTCTCTTCTCTTCTCTTCTCTTCTCTTCTCTTCTCTTCTCTTCTCTTCTCTTCTCTTCCCTTCCCTTCCCTTCCCTTCCCTTCCCTTCCCTTCCCTTCCCTTCCCTTCCCTTCCCTTCCCTTCCCTTCCCTTCCCTTCCCTTCCCTTCCCTTCCCTTCCCTTCCCTTCCCTTCCCTTCCCTTCCCTTCCCTTCCCTTCCCTTCCCTTCCCTTCCCTTCCCTTCCCTTCCCTTCCCTTCCCTTCCCTTCCCTTCCCTTCCCTTCCCTTCCCTTCCCTTCCCTTCCCTTCCCTTCCCTTCTCCTCTCCTCTCCTCTCCTCTCCTCTCCTCTCCTCTCCTCTCCTCTCCTCTCCTCTCCTCTCCTCTCCTCTCCTCTCCTCTCCTCTCCTCTCCTCTCCTCTCCTCTCCTCGTCCCGTCCCTCCCCTCCCCTCCCCTCCCCTCCCCTCCCCTCCCCTCCCCTCCCCTCCCCTCCCCTCCCCTCCCCTCCCCTCCCCTCCCCTCCCCTCCCCTCCCCTCCCCTCCCCTCCCCTCTCCTCTCCTCTCCTCTCCTCTTCTCATTCCAACCATGCCAGCATTGTTTTTGTTTTCTTCAACTTCACGTTGTGCTGGGTCTCAGCCTTGGGATTGGTGCGTTCTGTGTGCTTACAGATGTAACAGGTTTCACTTGCCAAGGCCAGATAGGGTTTCCTCTTTGGGTGTTTGTTGTTTTGTTTCTGTCCTTTCCGTGATCCCCTTGCTTCCCTTCTTCTATGGAGCTTTATTTCTCTGTGAGCTTCAGGCTGGCAGCTCTTCCCTGCTTTCTGCGCGCCTGCTTCCCTGCTCCTTCTTTCCAAACACCTCAGTCTTGGCTCTCAGAGCAGTTTTCTCTCAAGAGATTGCTCCTGCCATCTGCCCTCTCATTCTCCACAGTGGCTCTCCATGAACCTGCTTGGAAGGTAGCTTGTGTAGATAAGTTCTCTGCTCAACATGATTTTACTTGTGTTTTTGAAGCACAGTCTCATGGTGGGGCTGCAGTTGCTTTTGACATCACTGTGTAATCCAGGCTAGCTTGGTCCACCTGACTCTCCCTCCAGAGTGCTAGGGTTATTAGACCCGTGTCACCCATACTTAGTTTTCTGTGTACCTTTTTTTGTTTTGTTTTGTTTTTAAAGGAAAAATTCCAAAAGTTTTATTCATTTATATACATAGGAGCATTTGGTCTACATGGATGTTTGTGTGCTCATGTGTGCCCGGTGCCAGTTGGAGGTCAGAAGAGGGCATCAGTATTCCTAAAACTGATGTTACAGCTAATCATAAGCTGCAGTGTAGGTACTGGGAAGGAAACTAAGGCTCTCTGCAAGTATAGCCAGTACTCCTAACCACTGAGTCATTGTTCCAGCCCCATTATTATGACTTTTTAACCATAACTTTTTGTCTATTGGATGACACAAATTCTTTCCTGGGCTTCAAGGTAGCACCTAGATTCTCTTAATGGATGCCCAAAGTCCACTTTACATGTGCGCAATTTGTTTTCAGTTGTAAATCAATAAGCTCTCTTTGAGCATCCGTTGTGTGTCGGGTGCCGTGCTCTGCAGAGGCAAAGATGCATGATCCTTGGCCTCTGCTCTTTTAGAGATTAGCGGTTTAGAGGGCGGCAAGGAAAAGTCTGATTGCACTCAGTGTCCCGTGGCACAGGAAGAAGGAAAACACTCGAGAGGTGTAATTAACTGAGACTAGGAGTGGGAAGAAAGGTGAACCAGAATCAGAGAAGGCACCACACTTAAGGCTGCCAGTTTCCTGCAATATTTTTTCTTCAGTAAAGTAATTCTTCCCGTAGAGTTACAAGTTGGGACTTTATTTCTTAAGTATAAGTTCTGTAGAACTCAGCCCCATGTCTCATGTAGGTCTACCACATGTGTAAATGTCATTCTGTGGCTGAGAGGAACGTGTTTTCCATCCCGTGGAAGAAAAAGAATAGAGAAATGCATGCTGTCCTTTGCTTCTTCAAGTTTTCAAGGCTATTTTGGATTTTAATCCTATTTTCCTTACTGGCTAGTAGCTCCCCCTAGCCTCCCACCCTCCTTCCCCCAGGTTTGGTTTTCAAACAGTTCTCCTCTGCAGACTTAATGATGGTACCAACTATTACTCTTTCCAGGTCAGAGCCCTGCCCAGAATTAACTACAGTGAAGCTCTTGCAGTACAATCCCTTTAAGGCTCACTCTGTTTCATCCATAGTTTTTGATTAGGTGTGGCCTTCCTGTCACTTCATAGCTATGCAGTGTGCATCTCATTTTCTCAGGTTATTGATGAGTATGTCCTGAGTAAGAGAACTGAAAACTGTGAAAATCAAAATATCAGTCATTCCTTGCTTCTGGCTCTTCTTGATCTATCGGACTATTTGATCCATCAGAAATTAGATTATCTTAATTGCTTATTTACTTATTTACATACTTATTTGTGTTTATGTCTGTATGAGTTTAGGTATGCTGTGGTTTTTATTTGCTAGAATAAAATGTCTAGTTGGGCTATTGTACTTGTGTTATATGGAAATTCTATATAAATTCTATTTACATATATTTATGTCTATGAAGATATATATGTATGTGATTTGGAAGCTTATATAGGTGGGATTTTATAAGGATTTTTCAAAAGGCTTTTATTGTTTACTTATCCCTCTCACCTTCGGCGTCAGTATTCTCTATGCAGTATGTCCTGACATTTATAAGAGTGGAGAATCAGTGTGAATGCAAGCAAGCAAGCAAGCAAGCAAGCAAGCAAGCAAGCAAGCAAGCAGATAAGTAACCAAGAAGTGTACATACATTAATTTTTCTGTGTTCCTGACTATGTGTAATGTGCCTACTTGTTTTTAGTTTCCTGATACCATAGATGTGACTAGGAACTGTGAGCTGAAATAGGCCCTCTTCTTCTTTTTGCTTTTTGTCGGGATATTTTTATCATAGCAACGGAAATGAAACTAGGACACAGAGTTTGCAGAGAAAAGGGCAAGTTATGCAAAAACCCACAGAATTCAGCTTCAGTAGTTGTATATATTGAAACTGAATTACTATTGCATTATTTTGTGTATGCAATTTAATTTCTCCACTTATCACTATAAATGCATAGATATTTTTAAATTTGTATTTGATGGATAGGTACTTGTAAATATATAAACATGCATTTATACCTATATGTAAACATAAAAATATGAATGCACATGTATACATATACATTGCGTGTATGCTGGTACCTGCAGATACTAGAATGTGGCATCACATCCCTTGGACTGAAGTTTTAGGCAGTTGTCAGCCACATGATCTGGGTGCTAAGAATCTCCATTTTATATTTATTCCCTTTTTTATAATTGAAGCAATATATCCCCTTCTTCAGGAAACAGATTTTATCTTTATCTCTGATTATCTCTTTATCTTTATCTCTGAATAAGAAGGCTCTTTCAGGAAGTACTAACTGATGATTCTGCCTGGCATGGTGGCTCATACCTTTAATACCAGCGTGTGAGAAGCAGAGGCATGAGAATGTCTGTAAGTTCAATGCCTATGCAGAGAGTGTCAGCCAGTGAGATCTACCCAGTGAGATTTGGTCTCAACAAAATGAAGCAAAACCTCCACAAACAAAATACCACAACTCAACAGCAACATAGCAACAAACACCCAGCAATGATTCTTTCTAGTCTACTTTAGGACTCTGTGTCCAAATACAGTTTGATATTTAGTTGTAGCTAGCAGGGTGGTAGTAGAAACTATGTTTTGGGCAGACATGTAGCACATGCCTATAATCCCAGTACTCTTAAGGCTTAGGAAGAAGAATCACTATTCAAGGACAAGCTACTATTCAAGGTTAAGCTACAGGGCAAAACTCTACTACAAAATACAAGTATCTCTTATGTAAAATAATGCTATATAACATAGCATAACATAACATAACATAACATAACATAACATAACATAACATAACATAACACAACACAACATAATATAATATAATATAATATGTAATTAACTATGTAATAACTAAAGTCTTAGTTTCTTTCTCTGTGATAAAACACCCTGACAAAAGCAACCTAAGACTCCAAGGAAGGATTGTTTGTCATAAAATTTGGTGAAGGCTACAGTAATATAATTGCATCTTGGTGAGGAAGGCATGGCTGTAAAGAGGAGGAAAGTCTTGGCAGCAGGAGCGAGAAGCTGGTTGTTCACATTGTGAATGCTTCAGGAAGAAGAGTGTGAACAGGAAATTGGCCAGACAATAAAGCCTCAAGGCTCTCTCTAGTGTCACTTCTTCCACCTTGTAAAGGATCTACAACCTTCCTCAGCTACACGACTAGCTGGAGACCGAGTGTTTAAACAGATGAGCCTATCAGAGACATTTCGCATTCATATTACAGTGTGTGTGTGTGTGGGGTGTGTGTGTGTGTGTGTGTCTTTGAATCATTGTTCTAATGATTATTGATTTAGTTCCACAGTCACGGGAATATCATTCACATTTTTGACTGCTTATCCTAAGTCAGGTGCAATGGAGAGTCAACATGTCCGTATTGCCTGTGGGATCCCAGACGTGTGAGCACATGGCTCAGTGCGGGTGTATAAATGCTGCACTATCGTGGGGATGGTGTGCTTCCCTGTAGGGCAGTCAGCCTTTTGTCTAAATAAAGCAGAGAAATTTGTGAGCCTTATCAGGCTGGTTCCTAATTGTTCCCAGCTTTATTACCTATTAGCCAGTGACTGTATCATTACATCCTTTCAGTCACCTTTGCCCTGAGGAGTAAGGAGACTCCGTAAGTCACCATGACTTTTCACCTCAGGGAGCATTGCATTTCTGTTCAGGGCTTTCCATAAATGAGCCAACTCAGTGCTTTGGCTTGCTAAGTTACAAAGTGCAGGGGAAATATAATCCGGAGGAACACCTGTTAAGGCCATAAGAGACATGTGCTGGGGGTGGGGATGCATGCTCATGTGTTGCTTTACCCGAAGGGAAGAGTCTGGAGAGCAAGGACCTGACCAGTTTCTCTTAATTGGTTTTAATTCCTTTTTTTTTCTTTCGGAATAAATTCTGAAATGAATTGCCAGAAAGTCTGTGTTGTAAGTTCTACTTTCGTGGAAATCAAATATTTAAAAGTTAGAAGTTTAAAAAAAAGAAGAAAGAAAAAAGTAAAGAAATCACTTCTTATCGATCCTCTGATATCTCCTTGTGATAGCAGTCAGCTAATGCTGAACATCGACTGCTGCTTAGAACGGGATACGGGTTCCCCTCACCTCTGTCCAGTTTGTCTCTTTCTTTAAAATACCAATCAAGTTTTAGAAGGAGAGGATGGGAAAACCCAGGTTACATGGAAAAGACCATCTATCAAAGCCAAGGAGTCATGGATGCTGTTTGTCTCCAGGAAGGAGTGTGTGTGTGTGTCATAGTCTTCCAAAGTTCACACTATGACAATAAATGCAACAATTCAAAAGGTTGGCAGTTCTTGTTTTTACCAATTAAAATGAATGACCATCAACAGTGATTCGCTGGATCATGCAAACACTGTACAAACAGCCCTATAGTAATCAACACCCTTTGTGTGTCAGGGAGACATATGTTCTTCATATCTATTAGGGCAGGCAGCACTTTGGGCGAGAGTCCTGATGAATTGCCTTGCGTTGTCTTGTCACACAGCTGTCACAATGGCTCTGATGGCAGGTGATAGTTCTGTTAGAACATGTCAGCTTGGTGCTTATCTCTCACGACATCTATGGAGGGAATCTCCCGTGTAGATTTGATCCAGACAGTGACCTTGATATTCCTGGTGAAGAATAAAGGATCACAATTATGGTTTCGTGATGGAGAGATGTGCAGCTGGGGCCTCACACCCTTCATATTAAATTATCGACCTGAAACTGATAATGTGATGAGTGCTAGCTTCTTGACAATGCAGCTGTAACTGCTGGGTCCGGATGCAGATTACACCTTCCACCCGCTCTCAGACAGGATCCTCGGAGCTCATCCAATGTGTGTCACACTGCTTCCAGGTGTGATCGCAGAGCCTCTGATGTTGTAGGTTAGCATCAAGTTCAGAGTGAGATCCTGAAGGAATCCTTTGAATTCAAGAAGTAGGGGGAACAAGTCAATAGTTTAACTGACAAGGGTTTTATGTTTTGTTTCGTCTTGTTTTAAACACATATCAGCAAGGCATAAATAGAAGCATAGCTGCACTTAGAAAATGCGGCTCAGTGTTGGAATCATGGCTTCACTGTTGGGATCATGAAGGGTTGGAAAACTTGCTAAAGGCTGAGAAGCTTGTATTCTCTCACCTGTGAGGAAGGACCAGAGTATCCATACTTAGTTCTTCCTTCTTCTTGAGCATCATTTGATGCTCCTAGACTGGCTGCTTAACAATCTTTGTTAGGCAGTTGTAAGAAAATTAGAAGCATTTGTTTGTTTGTTTGTTTGTTCATTCGTTTAGAGAATATATCAATCTATAGTGGTCGTTTTGTTTTAGTTATTTGAATATCTATGTATTTTAAAATATCAAAATGTGATGTAACATAGGGTTTTTAAATTGGTGCTTGTTTTAAAGACAAAGTTTTGTCATTTACTCAATGCTAGATCCAAATTCAAAACCATCTTGTTTCAGCATTTTTATTACTAGTATTAGGAATATCCCATGATAGGGTCCCCCTATGTATGTGTCATGCACTAGCAGAGCCTCCCAGGTGACAGCTATATCCAGCTCCAGTCAGAAGTACTTGTGGGCATCTATAATAGTGTCTGGATTTTGTAATACTGTATATGGAATGGATCACTAAGTGGGGTAGTCTCTGGATGGTTTTTTCCTCAGTCTCTGCTCTACACTTTGTTTCTATCTCCTTCTGTGGGTATTTTGTTCCCCCTTCTAAGAAGGACCAGAGTATCCATACTTAGTTCTTCCTTCTTCTTGGGCATCATTTGATATGTGAATTGTGTCTTGGGTATTCCAAGCTTCTGAGCTTATCACTGAGCTATTCACGTATCAGTGAGTGCATCCAATGTGTGTTCTTTTGTGATTGGGTTACCTCACTTAGGATGATATTTTCCAGGAAAGGACCCAAGGAGCTGAAAGGGTTTGCATCGCCATAGGAGGAACAACAATATGAGCCACCCAGTACTCCTAGAGCTCCCAGGGGCAAAAAGATCAACCAGATAGTACACATGGTGTTATCCATCGCTCCAGATACATAGGCAGCAGAGGATGGCCTTGTTGGACATCAAAGGGAGGAGAGGCCCCTGGTCCTGGAAAGGCTTGATGCAGCAGTGTAGGGGAACACCAGGACAGGGAAGTGGGAGGGGGTTGATTGGGGAACAGGGGGAGGGAGATGGCTTATGGGACTTTCGGGAGGGGGAAACTGAGAAAGGGGAAATCATTTGAAATATAAATAAAGAATTTATCTAATATAAAAAAAGTAATGTCCTATGATGCCTGGACTGCAGAGAGATGGCATATAGAGTGCCAGATTGCACATCAACCAATGAGAAAATATACATTTGAGTACCAGAAATGTCACAGTTATCTGATAACCTTACACATGCCATTTCTATTCTTCTTTAGCCCTATGAAACTAACTTCTAGATTTTTCTCCTATTATTTTTTTCTCTGTTGGCATCTTTCCTTTGCCTGGTACTTCCTTTCTCTCACTGTGCTCTTTCATTTCTATGTGATCCAGAAGTTCAAATGCTTTGTTTATGTCAAAGCCTGTGGTACTACAGTGCTCATGAAATGTATCTGAAAATGCATGTCTGCGGCTCTATAGCTAGAGTTTGATTCAATGAATGCTATTGTAGACCCAAGGATTCAAATGTTTTTTAGCATCTCATTTGAATCTTATGCAAATGGCCTTTTGAAAGGCATGGGTTCTGAACACACATTACTAAAATCCATCAATCATTTATAGAATAAAATGAGATGGGTATTTTCAGGAAGAGATGGCGTAAACAATATAGAGAATCCAAGACATTGTTGTCTATTATTTTAAGTGAAGTCTGTGGGTTTACTTCAATCACTAAGTTGACTTTATACAAATATGAAGAGCCAGCCAGCACACAAGGATTATTGAATGTTTCTGAGGTTACTATAGTATGCAATGTATTTGAACAGTTAGTTAAGATAGCTTTTTTACTGGATATTTTTTTCTTTGAATGTACCAGAAAGCCACATATGATTTTTTATGGGTACAGTGAACTTTACTGATGGTAATAGAGAATAGGTCTTGTCTTAGGGTTTATTGCTTTGAAGAGATCATATAACAACAGCAACTCCTATAAAGGAAAGCATTTGATTGGGGATTGCTTACAGTTAAGTGGTTTGGTAAAATGTCATCAGGGTCGAAGCATGGTGGTACACAGGTAGATATGGTGCTGGAAAAGGACCCAAGTATTCTATATCTGGAATAGCAAGCAGAAAAAAGGAAACTGAGCTACAGGGACTGCATGAGCATTAAACACTTCAAAGCTCACCACCAATGATACAGTAACTTGAGCAATTCATCATCTATTCTAATAAGGCCAAATGTCCTAATCCACTCCCTATGAGCCTATGGGCTCCACAAAAGACTTCTTCTCCTTCTCTTTCTTCTTCTCCTTCTTCTCCTTTTCCTCCTCCTTCTCTTTTTCCTCTTCCTCCTTCTCCTTCTCCTTCATCTTAGTTGTCTTCTTCTTCTTCTTCTTCTTCTTCTTCTTCTTCTTCTTCTTCCTCTTCCTCTTCCTCTTCCTCTTTCTCTTCCTCTTCCTCTTCTTTCTCTTCTCCTCTTCCTCCTCCTCCTCCTTTTTCTTCTGTCTACCTTAGGAAACTGTGAGGGGATATGTTTAGTACATTAGGTGCTTAGCTTGGGTCATGGACCCCTTTGAGGCATAGAGCTTCTCTCTTTTTCTCATGATTTTGTTGGGGTAAGTGGTCCAGGGTTTTTACTCCATGGATGCCATTTGAATTATAAAGTCTGCTGCACTGTTGCTTTAGCTACATTCATTGTCATACACAAAAATCAACTTGACTATGTAGTCTTAAAGGGCAATTCCTGCCCCTGTATCAAAGATGGATGAGTACGTGTCACTGTCAAAATTCCTGGGGACAGCCTGGTACTTAGTATGGCTAAGGATGTCCCTTAGAGAGCTCTCTGGTGTCTGTTTCTCTACCTTCTTGAAATAGTCGTATTTGGCAGCTTTCTTCATGTATCAGGTGAGACCAATGACAGAAATTTTGACAATTTCCTATTCAGTTCTTGAATGACCTTGCTTAAAGTAACATGCAGGCCAGTGGATTCAGTGATCATGTTCTGGGTTTTCCCTCTTATCAGAGCTATCAATACTTTGAAACGTGGCAGTGAATGGTAAGACGGTTGTCTAGAGTCCCTTAATAATACTGAAATTGTTATGATTATTTTTCCCATGAGGCCTAAGCAGTTGGTAGTTAAGGAGGCATGCTTACAATCTTAAGAGTGTTTTCTCATGAATTATCTAAATCACTGACATAAGGACGTCAGCAGAAATGGCAGAGATGATGAATCTTTGGGTTCCATTCTTTAAATGAGCCACAGCTTTCTCTAAGGTGGTGAAGATGCCAGGAGACTATATAAAATATTCAGAAACAGCAACAGCCCATTTAATATTGGTGGAGTCTTGCTCCTGGAGGATGGAGATGCCCTTCTGTTTGCTGACAGGCTTCTCATTTACAGACTTAACCAGTCCAAGGAATTTCTTACAGGTAACATCCGCCTGGAATATGGTGAGGTCAGTGAAGGAAATATTGATGATGACTGTATGCAAGTTGCCAAAGTTGGACGACAGTCCTGGAGACCAATCACTCTATACAGCCAAACTCATTTCCTGTGACCTTTGCTGCCCGTCTCACAGTCTGGCAATGGGTGAAAAGATGTGGCTGTCTCTGGAATAAAGCTGGATACAGACCCAAAGCCACATATATTTTAAAAATTCCACTCGCAGACAATCTTTTGATTTGTCATTATTTTGAAGTTGGCAAATGTAGAATTAATTGCATCAGGACTTTCCATGTAAAAAGATCTGGTGATAGATTGCCTTTAAGGTGAAGGAAGCAAAGTGGGAGTAGGGTTGGTTGCTTTGGGCCAGCCCACATACTTTTGTAGTCATATGCTTTATATTTTACCTTTATGTTTTCAGATCACAGATCAGTTAAAGGAATGAAAATCAGGAGCTATCGTAGACTTTAAAGGAGTGCCCAGGATAAAGGAATACAGCAAGGTCAACTGGGGGACTATATGCCAGCTTGAATAGAATGCATCAGATTTCCATTGCTCATCAAATTTGTCCAGAGCAGTGTTTGCATTTAAGCTCCTAATCAGTGTGTGGCATTATATGAGGAATGCTTGGGTTCGGTAGCATGAATATTGGTTAGATATTAGATATTAGATATTGCCTCACAACCCAAGCCATTCATCCCTCTCATTGTAGATGCTTCATTAAGGGAGATGCATCTCTAGGAAGAAAGTGGAAGGACTCTAGATTTGAAAGAAAGTGCAGCAGCAGCAGCAGCAGCAGCAGCAGCAGCAACAACAACAACAAAAACTTAGGGGTTCAAAACAAG
The DNA here is from genome assembly GCA_964023405.1 of Apodemus agrarius. NCBI lineage: Eukaryota > Metazoa > Chordata > Mammalia > Rodentia > Muridae > Apodemus > Apodemus agrarius. Next base: position 78,344,040 of record OZ030009.1, read on the forward strand.
TTCAAGTTCTGAATAACCATACAAGACTTTTTTTTTTCATTTTATTTCATAAAAGTATTTAACAGAGAGATGATTAAGATATGAAGTGAGCTTTGACCAAACCCATATTATTCCAAAAAAGCAAAATCATTTATAAAAAAAAGCAATTCTAACTTTATTAACCATTCACAAATAAAACTACCCATGTAGAGATCTAGTGAGACTTTCTGAATAATAGTTCAATCTCTCCTAATGTGCAGTTGCTTTGTTTGTTTGATTACAGTGATTATAGTGTTCATTAGTACTGACTGGGTAGGTGCACTGGCTCATATCTTCAGATAAGCTACGGTCTGTGAAATCTCACAGCTTCTATTTTCATCAGCTTTAAAACTGTGCTTTCCACTTCTCTCAGTGTCAGCAGCTATTCCTTTACCGTAAATATTTTTATCACTGTAATTGTGATGGAACAAAGACAATTCCTGGTTGTTCTTGCATTCTGGTTGTCCTAGTTATTATACTGGTGACAGAATTGGGTTTTTGTTTCCATGGACTAGGTTATATCAGTGGGAATGTATTTCTGATACCTTTATAGTACATCTCAGCACAGCACTCATATGGAAGGAGCAGGTTTGGATATTAAACACGGGAAAATGATTTTAAAACGTTTTTAATATAGTGATCCACATATCTCTTCCATTAAAACCAACTTAAATATATGTGATGTATGAATAGATTCCCAATTTGTTAGTACAGGACAGTGATCATGCCATTCTTAAGCCAGCCAAGATGAAATCTACTATGGTTCTGCCTTAAGCAGATAAAATTTAGCACTCGTTGGGCTTTGTCAGAACTTACTAATATTATCAGGTAGTCTCACATCATGAACTTTGGATTCTACACAACTCACAAAACTTTAAGGTGGTTTTATTTCAGTGTGCCAGGGACTTTTTATATCTCTGGAATAGCAGTGATGGTTGCTTAGAATGTGTTCATTACACATGAACATAGGTTCTCTGTTTTAAGAAAATCAGAAGACAGTTGTGGTTTGGAATTCGAAACTAATTTACTGGCAATGCTTTTTGAAAGTCTTTGAAAATGCGATATTTATGTGCACACAAAGATGTCCCAGTTATCTCCAAAAATAACCACAAAAAATATATGCTATAAATCATAGTTTGGACATCCAAAGCATGTCTCTGTTTCTATTCACATAACGGCTTTTCTTTGTGTTACAATTGAGTTCTATAGTCATCTTGTGTAATTGTCAGCTACCCTCTAACTTGCTTTGTGGGCTTGAGCTACTCAATTTACTAAACATCAGTTTCTCTACTATAATTTGGATCATACCAATCTCATATAATTGTTATGAAATTTAATGGCCACAAGGCATTGTGTAGACAGCTCTAGATTAGTTTCCCTTTTCCTTCTTATATTTCTAGACAGTAAGAATGGGTTCTGAGCCAGCAACATTGGCATTGTGGGCTCAGGTCCTATGAAAGAACAGACAAAAGTTTCTTCCATTAGAGATATGAAGTCCCTTTTGTTTCTTCCCCCAACGCTCTGTGTTAAAACAGAAGCAGAAGACAAATTTGGTTGGATATAGTTCCCAAGGTTTTCTCTCATCCCTAGAAGGCCTGGGATGAAGCCATCTCTCAGATTCCCTTCAGCCATCTTTGTAGCTACCACACCTTTACACAGGTTTTATGGGTTTACTCATCTGTCTTCTTCATCATACTTTGAATGTTCAACAGAAGGGACCATGTCTTACTTACTCTTCAATGAACTAAAATGTGGCCAGTGCTCAAGTTCTTTAACTTAGAAAGCAGTAGAGATAAAATATTCAAAACTAAAGGAAATTCATGCCAGGCACTTCAACAATAAGAATAGCTCTTTTATACACATCTGTAGTTGTATTTGGAAGAGGAAAAAATATATATCAAAAAGAGTGAAATCAATTAAACATAAAAGAACAGTTCAGGTTTATGTTTTGAAAAATGTTTTAGCCATAAATAGTTTTGGTAGTATTCTCTAGCATTTGGTATTTTCTCTATTTTTACATTAAAATCATTCTCATGATTGGGATAAAATATACATCCTATTTTTATAATATTAATAAGAATGAAAGGAACTCAAAGGTTAAAGATAATGCAATTGTAGTTGTTAACAGAATCTGAAAGGTGTATGCTCTGTAAATGAGGTCTCAATTGAATTCAGTTTTCTGACTGGCAAAACTTAATTCCATTTGATTTTATAATTTATTATAAGTGATCCATTCTTTCAAGTAAATTACAAGATAAGTTTATTATAATAATAACAATAACTATATTAATAATATTATTATTACTTGAGGTGTTTGTTCACATGAAACTAGAGAATTATTTTTTCACAAAGCAAACACTTTGCATGTGTTGTCTACATGTGTAAAAGTAAAAGTGTAGCTACAAAAGGCAGTGGTAAATTCACGCCTTGTCAGTTACATCACAAAGATACTCACTTAGCCCTCTACACTTCCTTAGTGATCACTTACCATATGAGAAAACTGAAATTGAAAGTAATAGATTCTCCAAGATCATGTAACTGCTATGTGCTAGCTCTTGGGTACTATCATTTCCTGCATAGATGCCTGTAGTTTTAAGATCTATAAATCTCCTTGGAAGGATGCAAGGAGAATTCGAAAATGATGTTGGAAATGCTTGGTGCATTTGGGAATGTCATGTACTCAGTATAGCCTGTTTACAGATACACCCAGATTTCTCTCAGGCACCCAAACTTTTATAGTTACTTAACTTGTCTGTCTCTTTTTTAACGTTTATTTTTTGTATTTTCTCTTTTTGTGTTTTGAAGTAGAAGATATCGTTAGAAGGGGCTGTGAATGTTCTGTCATATGGTAGTTAGGCTTGGCTAGATAGACCTTCTATCCTACTGTTGTTAATGAAATAAAACAAAGAAACAGTCTAGGGACTCTTGTGTGCACCTTGTAATGAAGCAGGCATCTCTACACTTTCTTCACCATTAGGCTCTGTGAACTCACATCTTCAGAACAGGAGAAAAGCTGCCTCAAGTAATCCTCATGAGTCTATGGATACGGATGACTGAAAAAGTTAGAGGTCTCAAAAGGCTCAAATCACAGTGAGAGTGGGTAGAGGTGAAAGAGAGGGAGGTCTTAGATACAAAACAGAGATGGAGACCTCAACCTATTCTTTTCATATTGGAGTAATTTGGGGAAAGAATACAGAGACTTACTAGGAGGAAGTATATACTCAGTGGGTGAGTATGGCAGAGAGAGAGAGAGAGAGAGAGAGAGAGAGAGAGAGAGAGAGAGAGAGACAGAGAGAGACACAGAGACACAGAGACACAGAGAGACAGAGACAGGGACAGAAACAGGGATAGAGATAGAAGGAGGGGAGGAGAAGGGGGACAGGGAGAATATGAAACCCTAATACCATGGAATTTTAAACTTTGAATAGCTTCAGTGTGAACTGTAATAAGAGGAAGAATTTTGATGATTAATGTGGGTGGATGAGATGGGCAAATCTGAGAATGGGTTGGTGGGTTAAGGTCTTCCAGTTACTGGTGCAAGTACATTTTTTTTGTCCTGATATGAGGCTTTCTCTTAGGTTATAAAAGTAGGTACATGATGCAAACAGCAAGTTGGATAAGGACAATGAACCCAAGATGGCATTCTAATTAGCAAAGGATAATTACTGACCATTTCAGTAGCATATGTTAGTCTTTTTTGTTTTATAGTTTTAGAGGTTACATGACAGCCCACTCCAGAAGGGATCTTCAATTCTGTCAGCTCTTTGTTAATACAGTATCTGCTTTTCTCCCATGTTGACCTAGCAAATCTCAATCATATAATAAATCATTTTTGCCATTGATACAAGTGATACCGCTTGTGAAATGGAACTAAAGTATCATATGGGTAATAATAAATAGTATGTTGCAATTTCCATACTCATTTTGCTTATATTTAGAGTATCACTTACAGAAGTATCTTATTTAGCCCTTCACTTCACATCCTGTCTTTCTCTGTGGAATGTTAACATTGTTAACAGAGAATTGTGATAATACAATCACAATGGCGCTAAAACTGAGACGCAGGGGATGATAAATATCATGACACATACTGGTTAGTGCCATTATTTAATATCATTAAGGAGATAGGGGCAATGAGTGACCCTTATTACACAACATCAAAATGACTAAAACACGTTCAGAATGCACAGATATTTTCTAAATATCTGTGAAACAACTACCTAAGCACCTATTTAAATTCTCATGGATGATGTGAAAATGTTTAGTTTATTGTGTATAGCGAAGGAGATGAAGTAGTAGCTATTTGAACTGACAAAAGCTATCATTCATTTTTCTCTCTTGATGCATCTGAACATTGGTGACTGGGAGGTAGTAGCATGTTACCATGTACTTGTGAGACTGGCAAGAGAGATACTGCCAAGCCAGCAGAGATTAGTTTGACATGTAAGTGTTATGTTTCAGATGTATTATTTCTACTTCGTTCAAACAAAATTTACTTACTGATACACTAAGTTGGCAGATGAAGAAATTAGACTAAGCATTTTTTTTTAATGTTCTAGGCTGTCGATAAAAGTCTAACTTGACCCAGAGGGTTCTCATACATTTACGCAGCTTTTTAGTAGTGTAGTTTTCTGACAGAACATACTTTGGTCAGTTTAGAGAAAGACCGAGTGGTTCATTAGGAAACAAAATAAGAATCGCTTGTCTTTAAAATATTCTTATAGTTTTTATTTATTTTTTGATCCAGGAAGCCAAGAAACCGATTTAGCATGCATTTGAAGTCAGCTCCTAGATACCTGATGCACACAAGCACTTATCTGAGTAGGGAGGAGCGAATGGCGTGAAGATGCCTGTCTCCTGTCTGGAACGCAGACACTGAGCCCAGGACAGCATGCATGTGTTTGTGCAGTGTGCAAACTCAGAGTCAATATTTACTTACCATTTGCGCACCAATCAGTTATTTTAAAATTCTAAAAGAATTCTGTTAACATTTGCTTCGGTATAGTGGAAATTTGGGGCTTGAAAGAAAAAAAAATAAAGTCTGTCTGTTTTGGGTTTCTGTTTCATTTAAGTTTGGGACAGAGGTTCAAATTGAAGTGGCCTGGCTCCTTGTAAGCGCCACTCCTTAATGAACCGTCTCCAAGTATCCTGTTTTGTTTTTTGAGTCTGAGAAAAATCTTCCCCAGATTGACTGGGGTCACATACCAGTCACTGGGTATGTGTGTGTGTGTGTGTGTGTGTGTGTGTGTGTGTGTGAGCTCGCATGCACGCGTGGGTGGGATATTGGATATTAAAAGTGTAATTAAGTGGGAGGCATTCTCTGCGGAATGCTGCTAAGGTAAATAAGAGTAATGGCTATTCATTACAAAGTGCATCTAGACAGGAAGGCTAGCTCTTAATTGAAACTGACAGTATTGGCTCTACTGTCTTGATTGGAGAGGCAGCCACATTTTCATTAAAGCTTTTGAGCTCCGTGACTCCCAAGTTTCATTTCTGGGAGGATGGGAGCAGGAGTCTCCTTTGCTAACATTGAAGACGTCAGCGCTGGCCCAGCAACACCATCTTCCTCTGCTGGTGCCTCTTAACCTGATTGTACCCTTCCTTTTTCTTTATCACCGGGCTACGTAGTTATTGTTTGTGTCTTACACACTGTTCAATTCCTGGTCTCCTCAGATAAAAGCAGAAAGTCTCCAAAGGAGCACCCTGAGGCAGTTCTCTTTAATGAATATGTAGATGGTTCTAAGGATTCTTTTTCAAACCAACCGCGGCCCACACCTCTAGGAAGCCTTTAAAGAAGTGGTTCTCAACCTTCCTAACAGTGCAAACTTTTAATACAGTTCCTCATGTTGTTGTGACTTCCAGTCATAAAACTATTTCATTGTTACTTCATAACTACAATTACATAAATGTAATTGTAATATAAATATCTGTGTTTTCCAGTGGTTTTAGACAACCCTTGTGAAAGGTTCATCTTACCCCCAAAATGGTTGCGACCCACAGGTTGAGAATCACTGCTGTAAAGGGCCACAGAAAAATTGAAGTCCTTGCCACCAGAGGACTAATAATGCCTCGTGGCCTAAACAACCAAGTGTGTTCATTTCGAAATGAACAAAATTTGAGAGATCAATTACATATGATGTAGCACAAACGTTTCGTTAAAATGCACCGGACTTTAATCAGCCTGTATACTCAAGCTCAGTGCTTCATCACCCTTTGAGTATTAGGAATCCTCATAATGTCAGGAATGCAGATTTGAGCTGCTGTGTCCACCTTCACACATGAAATCAAGGATTCAGTTCCTATTTGCTTCCTCACAGGCACTTAACTGCAGAAAGAAGACAAGAGTTTCTATGCTCTGACTCACAGCTCTTTGTAAATTTATGTCAATGAGAAGTCTGATTGAAACAACCATGTTTATATGTGATTGCTGAAGCTTTGAGTGGGAGGCACAGTTTCCGATGAAATATATTTAACTACCTGCACATTTCAAGGAGGCTCAGTGCCTTTGTACTAACTGCTGAATGGCAGCCTCCAAGTAGTGCTCGATGAATGGACGAGGAAGAACACCACAGCTTCTGGGTGGTTTGCTGTGCCAGCTCTAGAATGCATTAGGACGTCACTCTTTTAAGATGGTTCGAAATAACTTGTGTCGATTTGCACAGTTCCTGTTTATAATGTGCTCTGTTAGCATATGAACCTCCCTGGGGATTTGCTTTGCTTAGACCAGGCAGTATAGAGTTGTTTCGTTTTGCACTCTAAATAATCCCTATTAGAAAGCGTTATTTCCTGCATCCTTAACACATGGTTGGATGGTTGGTGGGATGGCCCTGTAGGTGTGATTAAAAAAAAATAAGCCCTCCTCTGTGAAGTCCTTTGTGTGTTTGCTTACTTTGGTTTGTTGGTATAGAGTATCATTTTGTATACCAAGATGCTGTAAGTTGGGATTTTACTTTTGTGTTAACATGCCCTGCAAGGAGTTCTAAAGAGTATTGTTTCCTAGAGCTGTTTCCCAGTCCTTTCCTTTCCTTTCCTTTCCTTTCCTTTCCTTTCCTTTCCTTTCCTTTCCTTTCCTTTCCTTTCCTTTCCTTTCCTTTCCTTTCCTTTCCTTTCCTTTCCTCTTCTTTCCTTTCTCCCCTTCTTTTCTCTTCCTCCACTTCTTTCCCCCCTTCTCCTCCCTCCTAGCCTCCTCCTCTTTTTCTGGTTTTGTTGTTACTGCTGTTGAGTAAATGCTTTCCCTGTGTATTCTAGGCTAGGCTCAAATATTTTGTCCTTTTGCCTCAACCCCGCTCCCCAAGTGCCAAGATTATAGCCCTGTACCACCATACCAGGTATCTTTGTAGCTATTAAAGACAGAACTCCACAGGAAGACCAACAGAATCAATTAACCTGGACCCTTGGGGGGTCTCAGGGACTGAACCACCTACCAAAAAACATAAACAGGCTGGACCTAGACACCCTGCACATACGTAGCAAGTGTACAGGTCTTCATGTGGGTCCTAAACAACTGGAGTGGGAGCTATCAGCTGTTGCCTATATTGGGATATGTTCTTCTAGATGGGCTGCCTTGTCTGACCTCAGTAGAAGAGGAAGTGCCTAGCCTCTCAGAAAATTGAAGAACCCATACCTACTCAGAGGAGAAGGGGAGGGGGTATGGGAGAAGGATTGTGTGAGTGTGTGTGTGTGTGTGTGTGTGTGTGTGTGTGTGACTGGGATGGGGGCAGTGAGTAGGATGTATGTGAATTAAAAAAATATCTTCTCTTCTCTTCACCTTCCTCCACCTCCTTCTCTCTTCCCCCCCTCTTTCTGTCTCTCTCCCCCTCCCCCCACCTCAAAAGAATATATGAAGCTCTGAACTTAAACTTCTGGAACTTAACCTACATCATGACATTTTTAAAATTATTTTATTAGATATTTGTTTTATTTACATTTCAAATGTTAACCTCTTTCCACATTACCCCACTGAAAACCCCCATTCCATCTCCTCTCCCCTGCTCACTCTCCCCCCAATTTCCTGACTTGCATTCCCCTATTCTGGGGAATTGAACCTTCAGAGGACCAATGGCCTTTCCTCTCATTGATGTCTGAAATGGTCATCTTCTGCTATATATGTAGCTGGAGCCACGGGTCCCCCCATGTGTCCTCTTTGGTTGGTGGTTTAGAAGAGGAACTGGGGAAGAACCTGGAACACATGGGCACAGGGGAAAATTTCCTGAATAGAACACCAGTAGCTTAGGTTCTAAGATCAAGAATTGACAAATGGGACCTCATAAACTTGCAAAGTTTCTGTAAGGTAAAGGACACTGTCAATAGGACAAAATGGCAACCAACATATTGGGAAAAGATCTTTACCAATCCTATATCTGACAGAGGGCTAATATCCAATATATACAAAGAACTCAAGAAGTTAAACTCCAGAGAACCAAATAAACCTATTAAAATGGGCTACAGAGCTAAACAAAGAATTTTCAACTGAGGAACACCAGATGGCTGAGAAACACCTAAAGAAATGTTCAACATCCTTAATCACCAGGGAAATGCAAATCAAAACAACCCTGAGATTCCACCTCACACCAGTCAGAATGGCCAAGATAAAAAACTCAAGAGACAGCAAAAGCTGGAGAGGATGTGGAGAAAGAGGAACACTCCTCCATTGCTGGTGGGATTGCAAGCTGATAAAACCAATCTGGAAATCAGTTTGGCAGTTCCTCAGAAAATTGGACATAGCACTACCTTTGGACCCAGCTATACCACTCCTAGGCATATACCCAGAAGTTGCTCTGGCATATAATAAGGACACATGCTCCACTATGTTCATAGCAGCCTTATTTATAATAGCCAGAAGCTGAAAAGAACCCAGATGTCCCTTAACAGAGGAATGGATACAGAAAATGTGGTACATTTACACAATGGAGTATTACTCAGCTATTAAAAACAATGAGTTCTTGAAATTCTTAGGCAAATGGATGGAGCTAGAAACCCTCATCCTGAGTGAGGTAACCTAATCACAATAGACCACTCATGGTATACAATCACTGATAAATGGATATTAGCCCAAAAGCTAGGAATACCCAAGATACAACTCACAGACCACATGAAGCTTAAGATGAAGGAAGACCAAAGTGTGGCAACTTTAATCCTTATTGGAAAGTGGATCAAAACACCCATGACTCACAGCCAACCAATAGAATGAGAATAGGGTCCCCAATGGAGCAACTAGAGAGAGGACAAGGAACTGAAGATGGTTGTAGCTCAACAAGAGGAACAGGAATATGTACCAGCCAGTACCCCCAGTGCTCCCAGGGACTAAACCTCCAACCAAAGAGTGCACATGGGACCCATGGCTCCAGTTTATTTAAAGAGTTAGCCTAGTAATACTTGGTTGAAAACAAAAACAGGAATAAGGGAAACATTCCTACATAAATACAGAAATATTTAAAATGTTCAAATTAGCATATACTGCCTAAAGTATAAAAAGAGAGAGTTTGGTTCAGTAAAATATAAAGGGTGGGAGTCCACATAATCCCAGCCTGAGATATTATATACAACTTTGGTTCAATCAATTTTGTGTTCTGTTTCCTCTTCAAAGAAAGTTACTGGTATACTTGTCTACTAAGCAGGTGTAGTGAACACCAAAATGAATAAATGCACTACAGCATGAAAAGACATTCACATTTATCAAGGTATCTACAGACTAAAGGAAACATTGGCAAACACACCAAATTCATTTATTCAAGCACACACAATAAGATACACAGTTCAGGCTGTGCTCCCTGTGAGAGTGCTGAAGTAGTAGGTGAGAGATAGTTTGAAAGTTGAGTGACCATAGATATTGGGATATCTGAGAAGTTATAACCCCCCTGCCATGTGTGCCTGTCTTGAGATGTGAGCTTAGAAAAGACTTTCCCCAGCTGTGTCATGGAATGCTTAGGCATTCTTTGTGCATGTCATCAAGATTCCTTTTTATCTGTCTCACCACTTGCGAGACCTACACTGGCACAGAATAAACAGATCACAATTAAATGGTCTATTTATTTAATAACTTTGGAAAATGAATTGAGAGAGACACTTTGGAATTCATTCATAAATGAGGTTTCTAAGTTCTCACATATTATAGCTTTGAAAGAACTTGGGCAAATCTCTTGCTCATGTGGGTTTTGTGGTCAGCTGGGGTTGGACTTTGTTTATAGCATGATCAAATTTTGGAAGCTTTAAGGCTTTAGAATATGCTAGTACTAAGAAATGCCATGTGATGGCAATTTTCGGTTTACTGCAGATGGCTGAGATAGAATGTTGTGGTTAATCAAACATTAGAGTAGCTTTGAGAGTACAGAATTATTTTGCTGGGGTCATTCAAGTCCATTAACTAGAATAAAACAAAATTTCTTGGCATGTAAAATATTGTAAGCATATGTAGACTAAATTCCATGTTTATTCAGAAGGCCCCTTCAGGTACTGGGGAGGTTTGGAATTATCAATAGAGGTACATGATTTTCTTTGTTTCTTAGGAAATGGGTTTGATTCTCTGGAATTTCTGGTTATTCCAGTTCTGAATAAATCAATGCTTTAGTTTCTAGCCTATAAAATTATAGCTTTTGTTATTTGTTTACAACGATCTAGACACCGAGTATGCCAGTAATATAGGGATCTCACTGTTTTAAAGCCTTTTATTTGGATGAAGATTTGACTAGATACATTACTGTAAGTTAATATCTCCTGATTAGAAAGCCACAAATATTAACAGAGATTTTAAATATCAGGAGAGAAAAAAATAGTCATATTTCACATTCTTACTTCAGAGTCACATACGCTGATATCTAATAAACATTTTGTGCTGTAGAATTCTTGGTTTAAGGAGTAAGTAAGGGTCATTGTAATGAAGTGTGAGGTTGGTATCATGTTTGAGTTGCATTTTGCATTAATATCAACATTTAAATGTTCCACTGGCTTCTGCTAGTTTCTAATAAAGAATGGTTCTCAATTTTATTTATTTAGAAATCCCTTCCCAGGAATTTAAGGTTCACATTCTATTTTTTTATTTTTTTATTGGATATATTCTATATTTACATTTCATTTCCCTTTTCCTGGTTCCCTGCCCCCCAAAGGTCCCACATGCCCTTTTCCCTCCCCCTGTCCCCCCACCCACCCCTTTCCACTTCCCTGTAGATATGCTGAAGAGGCAGAGGCAGTTCGAGGACAGCCTGGTCTACATACACATTTACACATTCTATTTTTTATGGTATTTATTTATTTATTTATTTATTTATTTATTTATTTATTTAATACCTGCATGCCAGAAGAGGGCATCAGATGGACATGAGACGGATGTGGGGGCTGGGAATTGTTATCAGAACTCTGGAAAAGCAGCCAGTACTCTTAATTCCTGAGCCATCTCTCTAGTCCCACATACTAGAATTACCAAAATTTACTTATACCTCAGCAAATAAGAGTCATAGCAAGCTGAAAATGGTGCCACTTACCTGTAATACCAGCACTTGGAAACTGAGGATTGCAAATTCCAGGCCTGCCTGGTCTACATAGCCAGACCCTGTCTTGAAGAACAAACACAAGCAAATACATTAAGGCAGTTCATTCCTATTTACCCTCGTATTTATATACACTTACATGCTGTCTTTTGACTTCTGTAATTTTTTTCATCTGTCCTACTAGCAGTGGGTAAAGTTGGCTTCAATAGGTCTGTGTATTTTCATTACAAAAGTCATTTGGCCATTAATTTTTTTTAAGATATGGTTCTTCAAGTTGAGAATATCCCACCACCTTTGAACTATATGAGATAAATGGGCATTTTCTTGTTGTTGTTATTATATTATCACTATTACATTTATTTATTTTTTTTTATCTTTTTTGAGATGTGGTCTTGCTATACCACCAGGCTATCTGTGGTTTGCTGTGCAGACCAGGCTGGCCTTGAGTTTATGGCGATCTTCTTGACTTTGCCTCCTGAGTGCTAAGATTATGAGAGTGGGGCATTGTACTCATCTTTTTTTTTAACATGAAACTTGATGCTATTTTAGCTTTATTCTTTGAGCTTAGTTTTTGTGTTGTTTTATGGGAGACAAGCTTTCATTATGTAGTCCTGGTCTAGGCTGGAACCACAGAGATCCACATGTCTCTCTGCCTCCTGAGTGTCGAGATTAAAGGTGTATATCATCATAGGCAACAGTTGGATTTATTTCAATTTGAAGAGAAGACATGAAGAAGCTCTTGTTACTCCATTCTTTACATCTAGTGTATAACATAGCTGCCCATAGCGGAGACGGGCATAGATAACTTTAACTCTGGGCTTCTTCTTAAGGATAAGAGTGTATAAATATTTTCTAGTCTTAAAATTCTTAAACCCTTAATGGATCTTACATTTTATGATTGTGTGGGCCTATTATGGACATTACTGAGATGATAGCAAACAGTATATTGATTGATATCTTACTTGAAATTGTGTATTTATCCAAACCCCATTGTATCAATGGTGTTATCAAGCCCATGGGGTTCATTTCCCATCATACTTTGTTTTACTTTGTAGGTGGACCATTTTATTTTGTCATTTAAAGTAAACACAGATGTAGGTAATAGAGTAATGAAAATATTTTGCATTATGGGTTTGCTGAAGAAATTGTAATGAGACCTTAAAATGACTTCTTAAAATGTCAAAATGCTTTATCCTTTAGGCTAAATGATCTTGCATAAGTGTACAGAAGATAAGCAACATTGTCTTGAGATTGGCCCAAAAAGAATTTGTCTTCAGTATGAAACAGTTACTTTTGTAAGTCCCTTTTGTAATGTCAGACACTGGCCATTGTCAAAGGCAACTCTAGTCCCCATGTTTAATCATAAGTTCATGTCTCTTTACCCCATCTCTAGCTGTCATGTTGGTATTCTGATATTCTACTTTATATTTAAAAGAGTTTTTCGTGTGTGTGTGTGTGTGTGTGTGTGTGTGTGTGTGTGTGTGCGCGCGCGCGCGCGCGCGCTCATGTGTGTGGATGCCTTCAGAGGCCAGAAAAGGGTGTTAGATCCTCTGGAGATGTAGAAGTGGGTTGTTGTGAACTGCCCAATGTAGCTGCTGAGAACTAAGCCCCGTTCCTGAGGAAGAACAGCAAATGCCCTTATCTGCTGAGCCATCTTTCCTGCCTGAGCATTTATCTTATAATTCACTTTCTTCAGTTCCTGGAATCCAAAGACGTATCTGCAGTTTATTTTAGAAGAAAATAAAATTTTGGCTCTCAAATGAGACTGCACGATTATCAATTACCATACATTCTACTAGAGAATTTCCTGTAATTATTTGGAATTCTCTTGGAGTGGTGGATACAGATAAAAGGCAATTCTCCACACAGCTTGACAAGTAGTGTAACCTGATGGGCAGCAGTATGTGAAATGGGCTTCGGCGTTTTCGAATTTCCACACTCTCTGATTCCTCAATTACCTCCTCTTCCCCCACGAGCTAGACATGTTGCACTTCCATCTGCTCTGTGCTGTGGACGCGTCACATTTATTTTTGTAGGGATATTTTTTAAATGAGTTTAGGGAGCAGCTGCTTCTGCATTCCTGCTTGCCTTCCTCTGCGTCTGCACATATCGGGGAGTGCATCCCTGCTGTCCCCGGTGGAGTTTGCATATCTCTGGTTCAGGCTGATGCACTGTAATGCCTGATAATGGGAAAAGTGCAGCCAGCGAGCCTTTCTTTCTCAGTTTCCGAGTATATTTCTATCAGTAGCGCAGCTGTGCTGAAGGGATCTGGCAAGCCCATTAGCTCTTACTAAGTCTCCCTAGGGTATTTGGGTGCAAAGCAAATCTGTCCAATTCTCTCCCTCTGATACTTTCTGAATCAAGTGTCTCCAAAAGTCTCATTTGTTAAACTTGGTCACCAGCCTGTGGAGCTCTTATGAGGTGGTGAACCCTAGCAGGTGGGGCTCCTGGGAGGACGTTTAGTCACCTGAAGCATGCCATTGAAGCAGTTGGGACTCTGGGTATTTCCTATCTCTCACTTTGCTTCTCTGTTCTCCAAGCTTAACTTTTTGCTCTAGCAAGTATTCTGTCCCCTGCCGTTTTGCATCCATGATATTACGCTCTCCCACAAAGCCCAGAGAAAGGATATCATCTAAAACTGAGACAAAATCGCCATCTCCCCTTGTTGCTGGCTATTTCTGGAATCTTGCCACAGTAGTCAGAAAGGGAACACATCCCCTTAATCTGTCCTGTGCACTCACATGCTGTGCTGGCAGTTAAGTGAAGGAATTGGTTTGCTATTGTCCAAAGCTGGAGTATTTCCGCTTCGTTTTCCACTTAAAAAATGACTGCAACAGGTAATTTCACACATTTCAGGTAAATCTCACGCATTTCTTGACTCCTTACTTACCCAGTCCTGATTTTCAGAGTACCTCCTGTCTCATATACATATCAAAGAGAGAATGGAGATCTGGGTATATACTACAGGTATTCTCTGGCCCTGAGCACTCAAACTCTTTTAAAAATATTTTCTTCTGAAATGGCCCTTAATCTGAACACCTGATTCAAGAGAGCTGTTTGCCTTTGTCCGCCCATTAAATTGGCTTCTTTAGGAACAAAGACCACCTCAGTCTCTCAGATCCTCTTCCTCTCCATCAAGCTTCATGAACGAATTGAGATCCTCCCTCAACAAATTTCTCCAATCTGCCTTCCCTCTGAACCACACCCTTGGTCTTCTGCACTTGTAGCACTTTAATTTCCTTGTTGGACTTCTTGAGGATTGTAGTTCTTTTCTTTTTAGTTCACTCTGTGCCTCCAGAAAACTCATGGAACATTCCTGAAGTTAAAATAAAGTGATGTCTTGTTAGTGTCTAAAGTAGCAACACTGACTAAATCCTTTGTAATTATGGGGATGCTATCACACATATCATATAGTCCATTGAGGCAGCTCCTAACCACTGTGGTTCTCAAGCACTTGAAGTATTGGTAGTTATGGTAAGGTACTGTGTGTGTGTGTGTGTGTGTGTGTGTGTGTGTGTCTGCAATTTTGTTCCACGGCATGAAGGTTGAAGTCAAAGGACAACTTGAGAGTCAATTTTCTCCTACCGAGTGTAAAATGGAATTCAGGTCATTGGGTTTGGTGGCATGTACTTTTATTCACTAAGCCATCTTGTTGGCCCTTAAGTCAAAGAGAAAAGTTTACATAGGTCAATGGCTGTCATACCAGACAGTGAAGGATTTAGGATACAGCTCTACCATTCTATTATTATTATTATTATTATTATCATTATTATTATTATTCTGTATGCTTGTGTAGTAAATTCATGAGATTGTAGGAAAGCATGTTTGTGTGGTTTGTACATGCAAATGCAAAAAAGTATGCTTATCCGTGCATAGTGCAAAGGCCAGAGCACATTAGGTGCCTTCTTCAATACTACTTTTGAGACAGGCAGTCTTAACTAGAAACTTGTTTTGGCTATGTTAATCGACCATTTAGCTTTCTAGATCCTCCTGATACTACTCCACAATGCTGAAGGTACTTCTCCATGTACAGCTTTTTATGTGGGTGGAGTAGGGTTGAATTTATGTAATCATGCTTGTAGTACCCATTGAGCCATCTGTCCAGCTTCCCAACCTTTCTCTTTTCTTTCCACCACATACTACACACACACACACACACACACACACACATGTATATGTATATGTATATATATATATATATATACATATACATATATATATGTATGTGAAATGAAATGTAAATAAAGAATATATCCAATAAAAAAGAAAATTTTTAAAAAGATATGCTTAACACAAATATATATATATATATATATATATATATATATATATATTTGTTATCTTCTAATTTGGTACCTGGTAATCATTGTGCATTAATGTGTACTGATATGCATGTGTGTGTGTGTGTGTGTGTGTGTGTGTGTGTGTGTGTGTATGTTTAGGTCAGAGGACAACTTTTTGAGAGGCATTTCTCTCTTTCCACCTTTAGGTTGGTTTGCGGACTGAAGTCAGGTTCTCAGGCTTTTGTTGAAAGCATACTTAACAAATAAGCCATCTCTAAGGCCCTAAGAAATACACATTATTTTGTCTGGTTCTGGAAAAGCTCAATGCATCAGTGTAGGGGAATACCAGAACAGGGAAGTGGGAAGGGGTGGATGGGAGAACAGGGGGAGGGAAAAGGGCTTATGGGACCTTTGTGGGGGACGAGTAACCAGGAAAAGGGAAATGAAATGTAAATAAAGAATATATCCAATAAAAAAGAAAATTTTAAAAAAGATATGCTTAACACAGTCATATATATGTATATATAATACATACATACATATATATATATATATATATATATATGGTATATATTTATCACTAATTGTACATAAAGAATCACAAATATACCAAATAAATATACCCAGTGAATAAAATATAAGATTTCCAACCATCCTGTAGGTAGCACTCTACTGGCTTTGAAAGACAATAGTTAATAAATAACAATGATAAACAGTTGCATAAGGGACTAGAAGGTAACAGAAAAGTAAAATGCAGACTTGGCAAAAGAGGGACAGAGAGAGGGTATAGGATGTAATGTTAACGAGGGTGGTTAGAGTAGATTTTGGAAGCCAAGGTTTAAAGGAATGAGAGTTAGCTACTAGACATGGCAAGTTGATTCATTCATTCCAGACAGAGAATCCAACCCAAGGCCAGAAATGCACCATAGAAGGAAATATGGCTGCAAAGGTAGAGTGGAGAAATTGAGAGTTAAAGTAGAATGGTTTCATGAGCTAAGTTAAAAACAAACAAACAAACAAACAAACAAACAAACAATCACAGGCCAGCACTGGTATTGGTGAAGGATAGAGAGAGGCATGGGGGCCACAGATGACATCAGGGCCCCTATTGGGAAGCTGTATCCTACATAGGCAATTGATGATTGATCGTGTCTACATCAGTGTGATAGCAGCAGAAACACTGACTGAATCCCTGATGCTGGAGTGCTCATCTGCTTCCAGTGTGGGAGGTCCAGAAAGGCCTTCTGCACAGTCTTAATTTTCATAATCCTTTTTCCCCAAGAAGAGAGATGTAACCACTTTTCTTATATGTAGTGATTTCAAACCCGTTTTCTTCATAATCTTGTCAATTACACAATATAATTTTGTTAATAATGGAATGAAATTTCATGCATCCTTTTTCATGTGACCTTGGCATAATCCCACATTTGTGCTGGTTGTTGATGTTTTTCCATTTGCGCAGTCTCTTCTTGCTCTTGGCTAAATAGTGTTGCATTTGTGTAAAGAACTAACATTTCTATCTGTTGAACTACTGTTCAGCTTTGGTCATTTATGAATAGTTCCACTCTGAGCACTGCATATGTATTTTATTGTACATGAATATGTGTCTGATTCTCTCTGACAATGGAATCACTCATCTTCCCTTGTGTTTACTGAGTACTAGTTCTCCTCTATTGGAAAGTACCTGTATGTGTCTTATATTTTTCTACTTCCTTGCCACCATTTTTTTGTTGATTTATAAGGCTTTATATTTTGTCGGTATCTTCTCTTGCCTGTTTTGTGCACTCTACATGTTCTTACCTATGTAACTTTCTTTCTCTCCTTTGATTAAATTATATTTAAATTTTTAATGCAGTAACCTTTGTAGATTTATTTCCTTTATAAAAATATTCATGTGTTGTTTAAGAAATATTTTTTCTGCCTTTCAACAGAAAGACACACATCATAAGAGTCTTATAGTGTGAATATTTACATTGTTGTCAGTCTACTTGGAATACATGTTAGTATGGTATGAGATAGAGTATTATCACTGCTCAAAAGGCAGTAGGACCTGGGAGACTGGAGCCAATAAATGAGGCAGACCAAAGTTTCGTGCAATAGTCAACTTTATTCAGAGCATCAGACAATTTATACTCTGAGGTTTAATAGAAATGACACGAGTAAAGTGTGCAATCATAGAGGCAAGCCACACATGGCAGGAAAACTACAGAACAAATAACAATTGTGAGTTGAAATAAATAATCTGATGTAAACTCATTCCTATCCAATATACCACAGAGGAGCACAAAACACATTCCAAGAACAATTTCATATTTATAAAGAAACTGGTATCAAAAGACTCTTGTCTTGTTTTTTGGAGTTTTCTTATGAGCACACAGAAATCTCCTCACACACAGCCATTCTTGTATATGTTCTAACAGAATATGAATATCTCTTAATTTTTCTCCAACATAGAATGCCAATTCTGCGTTCTTTTATTTATTTACAAATAATTCTTATTATAACCCATTAAATGATAATGATAATAAATACTATTTTTGAGACAGGATTTCACTATGACTAGTCTACAAATTCACTATGATCCACCTATCCCTGCCTCTTGAGTTCTGGGATTCAAGGCATGTGGCATGACCCTGACCCCTTACATAAATTTTGTATCACTATTACCATTAATAATCTACCTGTGGCTTGAAACAGTTGTTTTGCACTGCTGAGTCTCCTCACAAATACTCGAGACACTCTTTGTAAGTGATAGACTCTGAAGTTCAGCCAAATAAAAGGAAACAATGATGCCAGAAGCTGCCTAGATGGCCCATAGAGTGGTGGAGCTGGGATATAGCATAAAGAATAATGAGATAAGGACAAAAATAATTTTATGGTTAAGAATCCCCACAATATGAGGAACTGCATTAATTGTTGCAGTGTTAGGGAGGTCGAGAACCATTGCCTTAAACCCTCTAAGTGACATGCTTAGAGATGTTAGTCATTCACAGTTACTGAAATTAAGGGCTTAGATACAGCTTATTGGTGGAAGCAAGCACAATTGAACAACAGATTCCAAAATCAAATAACTTATTATAAAAACAACAACAACAAAAGGCAGTGGACTTTTTTTCTCTATTTTAACCTGAGAACTTCCTCAATTTTTTTTCTTCATGTTCAAATTGTTACATTTCTTTGGAGTACAAGGCTTGTCTTTTTGAAAAGGTTGGTGGTACAATAAACTATGTGAAGTGCTTTGTATAATTTTAAACTATAATTTATGCCTTCACTCTTCTGTTATGACTCTGTACTTGTTAATATGATAGATGAACTACATGTAAACGCTTAGCAAAAGAAAAAAAGAGGGGAGACAAGACTAGATTGGAATCTGAGCACTGTTTCTGAACTGATGTGTGTGTTTCTCATAGAACAAGTTAATATGAGTTAAGATTACTCACAGTTCCTGATGTCATGTGCCATATTCCCATTGCAGGGAGGTCATGGCTGTACATGCTTCAAGTTTTTGTGTTTATTTATGTATTTACTTATTTTTGACTCATGTAGCCCATGATGGCCTTGAACATGTTATGTTGCCAAGCCAGCGTTTGAACTAGTCTTTTTCTTAGTTCTGGATCCCAAGTACTGGATTATAGTCATATGCCAGTACATCTCTCTCATTGATGAGTTTCTACCAACAGTGACAGCTTCTGTTGCAAAATGTGACTGCTAAGGAGAAAACAAAGCTTCACACCCATGTGTTGGTTTCATGGAAATGCATGGGTTAAAGCATGCCTATGACTATATGGCCTTGGGGCCTTTATGCATGCCCCATATCACATCTGACTAAGATTCCATTCGAAAGTGTGCCCATGCCTCTGCACACCTTTCAGATCACATGTGAGTAAGGTTTCACCCCTAACTAAACTGCCCTTTTTGGCGATTAAGATTTCATCCCCAACTAAACTGTCATCTTTGGTGAATCTTTCCTAGTCATCATCCTGGCAAATGGCATTCTCAACATCAACGGCCTTTGTGGCTACTGCCTACTGTAACTGCTCCTCCTCAGCTATGCTTTTGATCCTGCAGTGAATTGTGCTGATAGTATGGTTTTATAATAATGACAAAGTCAAAACCTAAAGAATTTGTGATGTAGGAACAACATAATATTGCACACTATCTTAAGATCTCTATGAACTTGTAAATTGTGCAGGTTGCATTGTTTGTAAGTAAATAAGTGGTAAATAAAATTCTATTCCTCCAAGATGAATCTGAAGCAGCAGGATTCACCCTGGCTGTTTCCTCTCATTTATTATTTCATTTTTGCATTTGAAAAGAATTATATCTTATTTGAATGATAATGTTATCATCCTTCCACCATAACTTGTTCATTGTTGATTTTAAGAAAAGTATGTTTGGGCAAACTTCAAAAATGTCAGATTCTATCAACTAAAATAATTCGATGATGTTTTTCTACCATAGCCACAGTATACACAACCCCTTTTACTTAGCTAATTTAATTGTCCTAAGTGAATTTTGGATGTGATCAAGTCCAGAATGTTTTTGATATGTCCTGTGATTCTGTTCAGCTTTAATACAGCAAAAGGCTGTCCTAAAATATGGTCATTCAGCTGGGCTTGTTTATTTTTCAAGCAAAAAAACAATGTCTAAAAAATGCAAATGGCATTTGGGGGTAAAGTTTAAGAAGCTTCAAAAAAAAAATCTTATATGACCAGGAGGCAAGGTTGTTTCTCGAAGAAGATAAATCTAGAATGTTTGCCCGGTTTGACAAGAGATTATTGTAGTGTGTACAAATGTGCTTGGGGAGTTGTAGACTGTAAGAGTGGGGTCTGCAGAAAGATGTGCAGAGACGGAAAAAAAAAGGGAGCATGCCTGGTGAAGATCTAGTTGGCACTGTCTTCCCCACATTCAAGCTTCACTGCATGTTTTGTTGTCCTTTTTCTGTCAGCCATCTCAAGAACACTGTGCTACAGACATTTCTTTTCTGACCCCTTTTCCTACCCTTTTCCACTGTTCAATAAATATTAAAATATTCAGTAGGACAAGGCTTTATTCAGGTCCCTTCTCCTCCACTTTATGGAAAAATAGTGGTACCTTACTAGTGATACTTCTGAGTAAAAAAGACAGAGGCAAAATTATATATGCTAAATGGGTTAGAATAAAGTTGGTTGAAAAGGGAATGTGTACTCACCATATTTTAATTATATGGATACCTTCCTTACCATCTCTTATTTCCTCTACTCTCTGAAACATTTCTCACCATATTTTAATTATATGAATACCTTCCTTACCATCTCTTATTTCCTCTACTCTCTGAAACATTTCTTTCCAATTTACTTTTAAGTCTTCTGTGTGTGTGTGTGTGTGTGAGAGAGAGAGAGAGAGAGAGAGAGAGAGAGAGAGAGAGTCAGAGAGAGAGACAGAGAGAGAGACAGAGAGACAGACAGAGAGGCAGAGAGAGATAGACAGAGAGAGAGAAAGATGGGGGAGGGAAGGAGGGAAGGAGGGAGGAAAACAGAGGGAGAGGGAGAGAGAGAGAGAGAGAGAGAGAGAGAGAGAGAGAGAGAGAGAGAGAGCATATGTGTGCATTGCCTCACCTGTTTAACCAGGGTTTCTTGTATGACCATGAGCAGAAGACTCTTTACTTGGAGCATAAGCAACATATCAGTGACTATATCACTATAGAAAACAATTTCCTTTCCCTTGCAAGCCATTAAGACAACCAATACCTGCCAATAGCACCTCATGAAGGAGTAGGGGAACTCATCAGGTTCTCTGTCATCTGTGATGTAATACTAAAGGACTCATTTTGAGCGGGTCCAGGGTAGGTAGCCAAGGCTGCTATGTGTTAATGACCACAACATCTCCCTAGTCCCATATTTTGTTATTTTATAGTTATGTGTGCCTGTGTGTAGTTATGTGTTTGTGAGTGCAGGTTCCTAATGAGTCCAAAATAATACGTTGGGTCCATTGAAGTTTCAGGTGATTATGAGCTACCTGCCATTGAGTACTGTGAACCAAACGTGGGTCCTTTTGAGGCCCGAGAACCTCAGGACAGATAATAGACTTGGGGGTCAGCAATCACTTTATAGTTCTTCATAAAATGACACCCACTTTTATTCCCATGCAGCTTCCAGCATGTAATGCCAAACCTTTTTTGTATTTTGATTCTGGGACAAATCTCAAAAGCAGATATTTTCTAACACATGCAAAGGTGGAAATGACCACAATTTTCAGCTTCATCATTTGTTTTTAGGTGAATTCGTAACATTTTTTATGTCGACTAACAAGGTCAGAACCAAATCATACTTAAATCAGGCAGGAATTCTGTTGGCCTGCGTCATTAATTAATAAAAGATGTCACAGTGTTTGCCATAATGCTCTTCCTCTCAGTTTCTCAACTTCTGGGTCAGTATTTGACTTGCCATTAATGGTGAACAATTATTCATCCTCATTCTCTCTCTCTCTCTCTCTCTCTCTCTCTCTCTCTCTCTCTCTCACACACACACACACACACACACACACACACACACACAGACACACAGACACACAGACAAACTCACACAAATACACAGACACACAGACACACAGATACACAGACACACAGACACACAGACAAACTCACACAAATACACAGACACACAGACAAACTCACACAAATACACAGACCCACACAGAGACACACACACACAGAGACACACACACACAGACACACACACACACACACACACACACACACACACACACACCACTACACTACTAAATTAAATGCCTTCTCAGTCCCATCTGTAACAATTAAAGATGACTTATATAGTCTTAAAAGAACATGGTATTCAGGAAAAGGGTAATAGCTTTTGTTTCCTTTCTAGTATGCATAGAAACTTGCCTGATTTCCTTTCAAAAAAAAAAAAAACACTAGAGAGTGTTTGTGTTCTGTATGCTTTTGCTATGTTTGTTTGTAGCTTCTCTAAGTTTCATCTACCCTTAACTTACCTAGCATGAAACTCTGATTTGCTGACCGCACGTGAAGGATCGTGCACAGTGTAGCTGCCGACTGCTTTGCAATCTCCATGTGTGGTTTGATGATTTTTGTCTATGCCCTTTATCCCTTTGGCTAACTGACAGTGGCTGTGTGGCACGGCTTTGACTGGGAGAGTTGTTGTTGGTAGCCAAGGCCCTCTGCAATCTGGACGCAGAGGATTTGGCAGGAAGCAGTAGGAAGACGATTTATATTGCAACCTTTTACTCAAAGTGTGAATACACACTATAGGTCATCCAAAGGGTATTCAGGTTTGGACAGAACCACAACTGAGGGAATTCACTAAAAGATTCTTGTCTTCAGAAACCCTAGTCAGGTTACAACTTTCTGTATTCCCTTCTGCACGAACAAAAGTTCCCGTCCAGTCAGCCTTAAGGCCCCTGTCTGTGCTAGTTTCGCCAGATTTGACTGTAACATGGTTTTACTTTGGAAATCAGCACCTCTCCCAAATTAGTCACTGCCATTTCTTGGTTTCAGTCTCTTTTAAATACATGTTCCGTCTTACCAGACTTCTTTTTTTGTGCCTTTGTGCCTACACACCCGGCCATGCGTTCTGGTGGGCTGTGGGTGGCCTCCTCGTTTCTATTGAACAGCTTCATAAGGAGCCCAGCTGTTCTCTGTCAAGGGTTTTTCTCTTTTATTAGTCTCAGAAGGCAGGGCTGGCAGGGTGCAGCATGTTGGTACAAGATCCCAGCTGTTGTAATTGAGCCTTTGGACTCCCTGATCATTTGAAACTTGGAGAAAAATTTGACCTCATCATGGCATTTGTTTCTGTTTCTTCATTTGTTTGGTTTTGCGCATCCTACAGCACAATGATCACTCTGAAACCTAAAAACAGTATGGAGAAAATTAAAGTTGGATTTTCTTTTCAATTTGTGTGTGTGGGGGGAGGGGGTGGGAGGGTGTTTAAGAACTAGATAGAATGTCAGTTAATGAGGATACAGATAAATCTGTCCAGTCATACCTTTATTTGGTAAACAGCCTAAGCAGCCTTAGCAAAATTTATTCACACTTTAAAAAATAGTGTGATAAGAAAGCCCTTTCTTGAAGGCACTTTGAAAAGTGGTTCAGAATTGAAAGGCCTTGGCGCTGCTTAATTAAAAGAAAACTCACAGCCAAACTGAGATTCTGTTTTAAAGGAACTTTGCACTTCTAGTTATCTATCGTATTTTTCCAGTTCTTTGGGTTATTCTGTAGGACTGGAACTCAGGATAGCTGCTCTGATTTGCTGACCAGCTATTGAATAATGGAATCAAACACTTTAAGCAATGACAATATCCACTTTCCCTTCATTGTGGATGATTGACAGACAAGAACGTACATAATCACACAAATTTTATTTAAGAAATGTAACTTATTTAAAACAGGGAACCTTGAGGGAAATGCTTGGTTGGGACTGAGTCATTACCCAGTTAAAAATAACCTTTCCAGGTCATGGCGTTTTGTTTGCCGCAGTGAAATAAGTTTATTTCAGCAGAATGAAGCCATTATTAGCTTGGCAGAGTCCACTTGTCAGAATTTTATGGAGCAGAACACCGTTTGGCTGGGAAATTCAATAAATACTGTAATGTGAGAGGAGTTAAACTCCAAGGGCTGAAGGGGCAAAGAGTGGGGGATTTGTTGCTAATTCATGGCTTTACAGCTTCAGTATAGCATTAGGATGGAAGATGAGTTATCATTAGAGGTCAGGTGCACAGGCCTTCTTTGAACTGCTGAGGAACCAGGAAGTGAGAGTAAAATAAAAACTTAAAGGTGCATGAGGAGGTAAAACCCTGACCGAGTGATGTAACTATGACGTATCCTGAGACTCAGGTTTTCATGTTTTTTTTTCGGAAGTTACTATCTTTTTTACCTGATGTTTTGTCCTATTATTGGTTTCTTTTGCATACGAGTGGACTTGAAAATCCTACAACAATCTCAGTCATCAGAGCAGCATTGTAATATGAAAATGTACCAGTGCAATAGCATAAAAACCCAAATCATTGGCCACTCTCAAGTGAAAATCTGCTTGCTTCACCTTGAGCAAATTTGTCAGCATGACAGAGGGCTTAATTCCTATCTCTGTCACAGTATCACCCTAGGCAAGCTCTATAACTTCAGCAAGCCTTGGTTTCCTTATCTGCAAAATGGTGCTAGGTGTATTTCCCCTACAGAGTTACTTAAAGGTAAAAATGAAATCATGCATATAGATTTAGAAATCTATTTAACAAATTAGGTGTAATGACTTCATATTTCTCAATTGAAAACACCAGTCGTTCTCAGACGTTTAGAGACTTACTAAGGTGAAAAGTCTCTAACTTACTGGGAAATAAACCCAACAAACATTGTGTCTGATGCTATTTCCTAGGTGTATGCCATTATCCCTTGACTTCTGAGTGTCGGTGCACGAATGTAATCTGTACTTTACATAATTAAAAATCATTTTGTAGGTACTTATTTGTGTTCTGGCTTTAACATTGGTCACCCTCTGGACATTTACATTAATTTTGAGATTGGTAAGTTATTACCAATCATATTATCCACCTAGTTATTTAGTGTTCTGATTGTGTTTATATGCTTTGATTTGCTTCCTTTTATGGAATCTTTTGGGATCATTTGGGAAGCTTACATGAATGGAGAGAAATATCCAAGACTTGGAGAAGAAAACTATTTTGAAGTAAATTGTTAGCACGTACCTGTTTGGAGATTATTTTCTTATTATTTGAATTGTTGAATTTAATATAAAAAGGAAATATAAAACATTAACATGTGAATTTTCTTGAAGCCGTCTTTGTATTGAGATAGTTTGGAATGTCCTTCAGTATGTATAATTGAAAAGGATGAGTTGGGTGTGCTATAGCCAGGTATTTGAAGAAATTGGGGTTACAGAAGTCCATTTAAGCATGTGAAAAAGTTCAGGAGATCTGTTATACAATATGGTGACAAGAGTTAATAACAGTGCATTCTGTACTTGAGAATTTCTAAGAGTAAATTTCTAAATGTTCTTACTGAAAAACACTAAGGAGCATGGGAAGCAACGGATATGCTAAGTGATTTGGTTTTGCTATTCCACAGTATGTACACATGTAAAAGTGTGTTAGGCGCCATTATTATATAAACATTATTTATATTCATTGTTATGGGAGAAAATTAAGAACATTACCTACAAACACCATACTTTTAAACTGCCTAACTGGAAGCTCGTATAGACATATTGTTGGTTGGATCCACCTGCTGAGCTGTGTAAGGATGTACAGTGAAGTCTTTCACTTTGTCAGAATTATGTAGACTTTAGAGATAGGGTCTATGCTGGTCCCTCCAGAAAGGGTCGCAGTGTAGGCCAGGAGCATAGTTTGTGTCATTGTGTAACTGTAGGATCTCCTCACATACTCTGCACAATAAGATGAAGAGATTCTGAGCTCATTTAATCATGAAACCTCCGTGGAGTCAGTTATTATAGAATATGTAGAATATGTACCCTTACCATTTTAGGAAACTTTAGGAATATACAGTTTGGCTATTTTACACTTTTTTTTTTTTTTTTAGTGCTTTGCCTAACGAGCTTTGGCCATTTTTTGTTTGTTTGTTTGTTTGTTTTTTCCTGTTAATTGGTTGTGATGTCACTTTAGTCCCCTTCTTTTCATTTGTTATAAACATGTCTTTTCCCTACGGAGAGTGCAGGTCTCCCGACCTTGTCTTCTCTTCTTCGACTTAAAACCTTTATTTCCTCAGGGTACTTTCTTTGAGACTGATAATTTAAACTAATATGGATTAAGAGACTAGTGCACCTCAGGCTTCAGAGGCAGCCTCTAAGCCTTCTGGAGGCTTCACCAAAGTCAATTAAAGAGCAGCCCCTGGACTCCCGAGATTCTTCAGATAAACAATGCACTTCTTGACAGCTGATTGCCAGCTGCTGACAATAAATTGTATTTCTTGTGCCATCCCTTCAGTCTGAATGTGCACCAAGGCAAAACATATTTTGAGTCATAAATTGTAGAGTCTCACTCTCAGGGACATCAAAGAGTGACTGGGAATAAAACAGCTCCTCTCTCCTCCACATTGTCCAGTGGAATCCTGCCTGTAATTATTGCTAAACATAGAAGAGGATTTCTTCTCAGAGTAATGACTCCCGTGGGGATTTTTCACTGGAGCATGTTAATTTATACTTACAATATCTGCCCAAGCTAATCAATAACAAGTCTGAGATGTATAGAGCCAAGCATTAGAGAGACTCTGATCAAATTTATCTCAATAATAAACATGAGTCTAACCATTGCCAAGTTTATTTTTGGTGTGATCTTTCTCTTTTTTATTATATATTTGCTTTATCTACATTTCAAATGTTATCTTCTTTCCTCATTACCCCTCTGAAAATCCCCTATCGCATCCCCCCTCCCTCTGCTTACTAACCCTCCCCTACTTTTCTGACCTGGCATTCCCCTACACTGGGGCATCGATCCCGATCCTTCACAGGACCAATGGCCTTTCCTCTCATTGATGTCTGAAATGGCCATCCTCTGCTACATATGTAGCTGGAGCCATGGGTCCCTCCATTTTACTCTTTGGTTGGTGGTTTAGTCCCTGGGAACTTGGGGGGTACTGATTGGTACATATTATTGTTCCTTGACCTTTCTCAGTTGGGCATGTAGAAACTGAGTTAAAGGGATTCTTGTTTCTCTCTTTAACTCTTTCTGATCTCAGTCTTTTGGGGGACACTATATCCTGGGCCTTAAGATCACACATGATAATTAATGTTCATTTAAGAGCTATCATTCGGGCCTTTTCCCTCCAGAAGTCTCCCTAGCTGACAACCTGTGGCACCTGTGTGACTCAGAAGTAGCGTTTACAGTCTCAGATAAAAACTAAAGTAATTTAGCTTGGCAGAAACTGCTCTGGACATTTTCTTTGGATTTCTCTGGATAAGTTCAAATGAAAATGTTAATCGTTTGGCTGTCTGAGTAGGACACTATGCCATCTAAACCCCTTCAGGAGATTGTGACCAGATTAGGAACTGCTATATAAAAAACAGTGTTTGGATTTTTTGTGAGTTTTTCTATTGTGCCCAGAAACATAATGTGTGAGCAAATATGTCTCCTTGGCCTGCTGACTGCAGCATTCACAAAACCCCAGGATTTGGCTGAGTTTGTGGAATGCCAGCCTGGGGCAGAGAAGCTTGTTTACTGTGCTGATTAAAAGGCGAGCTTGAAGGGACTGGAGAGATAGTGGCGTTTCCGGCTTGGCGTGTGTGGAGATGGCTTTGGTGATGTGGTTCTCTCTCTCTCTCTCTCTCTCTCTCTCTCTCTCTCTCTCTCTCTCTCTCTCTCTCCCTTCTTTTTCTCTTCCTCTTTACAGTGTGAGTGAAGAGATGGCACTTGGTCATGTGGTTCTCTGTCTCTCTGTCTTTCTCATGTCGGCATGCACATGCATATATTGGCATGCATTTGTGTGTGTGTTTGTGTGTCAGTGTGTGTGAGGGGGGTTCTTTGTGTTGAAGGTGGTCCTTGGTGATATTATATGGACTAGAACATTTAACATTCATTGGAAGTGGATACAAGCTTTAAATTTTCTAGAAATGTAGAAAGAAATTCCTTTTAGGAACTCAACATTCGGTTTTGGCTCCTTTGTAGCTCCCTTCCCCTCTGGAGCCCCTTTGTGATAATGCGAATCCGTCCTGAAAGTTCATGAGACTGGCAGGGCTGAGGGATAAGTGAGAAAGTGTATGAGGTGCTGAGGGACGCCCATGTTTATCACGGTTAATGTAGAAGTTCCAAAAAGAAAACAACTAGATGTATACACAGATAAGAGAATGCATTGGAATTAGTTCACTTGGCATTATTAACAGCTCCATGTTCTTAGTAATTCATAACATTGTTACTTATCATATCTAGCTATCAATATTTATTATGTGGTGTTCAATACCTTGTTTTGTATACCCGTGTATCCCCTCCGCGTGGGCATAACGGGGCTTGTTCTCCCACCTAATTTTCGGTGACTGTTATAACTCAATATACTCAGCAACTTCATTTTTTTTCAGTTTTATGTGATTATACATGGCTCAGAGACAAGAAATGTTACAATGAAATGGTCATCATAGGTACCTGGGAAGTACCTAGGCTGTGTGGGCTGAACAATACTTTAAGAGGTGCTCACAGGGTTTCCCTTGTTGTGGATAATTTTTATGGTTGGTTTGGGGATGTATATTAGTTTATTTTCCTATTGCTTTAACCACTAAACAAACTTGGAAAGTTATTGTGTTTCCCAGGTTGAAAGGCAGGAGGGCATGGAGGTAGAAGCACGAGGCAGTAGTCACACTGAGTTCTTTATACAGGAAACAGAGGGATGTGGACGGTGATTCTCAGCTTACGTTCTCCTAGTTTCCTGGTGTTTTGTTTGTTTGTTTCCTCTCAGTCCAGCACCTCAAAACTCATGATAGTGATCCCCATATTGAGGAGGAGTCTTCCATCCTCACTCACATTCTCTTGTATACCCTGGGGTCTATCTCCAAAGTGTCTCTAAGTCCTGTCAGTTGGATTAAAATGACAGTTGGATTAAAAGCATAAGCATTATACACTCTGCTTGAATTCACTCATTAAAATTAGATTCATAGGACCATGTCTTTGGTAAAAAGAAAAATAAAGCTAGAGAAATCAGAAAGTGAGAAGACTAAGAATTTCAATAAAATTTAACATTTGGGCTAGTGAGATGGCTCAGTAGTTAAGCTTCCCCATAACCATCCCTGAAGACCTGAGTTTAGTCCCCATGGTCTAAGGAGAGAACCAAGTCCTGTAAGGGGCCTCTCATCTACATGAACATGCACACTCAGAAAATAAATGTAATAAATTAAAATTGAATATGCTTCTGGCAGTGGTGCATTTGAGAGTCCAGCAAGTCGAACTCTGTGAGTTCGAGGCAAGCCTGGCGTACACAGCAAGATCCTGGACAGCCAGACTACACAGAGAAACACTGTCTCAAACAAAACAAAACACCAAAACCAAAACAACAACAAGAAACCTATAACTACCACCAATCAAACGAAAACAATACACCTTTAAGATCACTGACTTTCATACCACCGTACCTCTGATGTGTATGAACAACACTTAAGGTGGCAAAGTTTCAGAATTTAAAATTAAAGTATGTCTTGCTCAAGCAACATACTCAGGATAGTTTTAGGACTGTTAACAAAACCACTAACTCTCAAGTCGTTCCCAAATTAAAAAATTTATTTTGCCAGGATACAAAGTCGTTTTGCTTTGCACATCTGGGAAAAGTAGCATATCAATAATTTGTAAGGTTACATAAAAATATCCTGCTGTTAATTACTACAAGTCTGCCCTGAAGTCATTTCCCTGTTAATGCATGCCTATTCCCAGAGGAAATGTAGCAGAGGGTGAATGTGTTATTACCCATTTGGGCAATGCCCCTGTTTCCATTTTATTTTAGGCCTACTTACTTAACAAGAGAGCTTTAAGTGATAACTCAAGGGTAGGGGTTATTTCTGATGAATGAATGTTTGGTCTAACCTTTCAGCCATATTTCTGCCTAAGAGCTTTTCTCTGTTTCATGGCTTTCATTCAGCTGTCAGAGTACCCTTGTAGCATATTGGTCATTATGCAATGTAAAGTAAACACCATGCTAGTTGTGAAAGTAATAGTTTATGTGACTAAAATAACCATTCATTGTTACATATTATTTAGTCTTAGAAATTTGTCCCTTCAAACTGTGGTAATAGAAATGGCATGCAGTGGAGGCTTTTCAGTTTCTCCTCTAAGTCCAGCCACTCAGATATTCCACACCAGTTCACTGTGATGCCTTACCTAATTGGCCTTTGCAGGGACATGACTTTGCTCTATACACTGTTTTGAGAGTTAAAGTTATCCGTTCCGTTTCTCTAAGGAGGAGACTATCTCAGCATCCCCAGTCCTGCCTCAGGAAGCAGGAAAGTTTCTGGAGCCTCATAATTAAATGTTGCCCAAGGCCTTTATTCTTGCTTGGGAAGTAAACAAAGCTTAACCAGACCCCAATCTGAAAGAACAGGCTCTTTCCTCAAAATGTCTCAAAAACTGTTTTACTCTCTGCTGTTTGCTCTGCAACATTACAGATTCTGTATTTTAAACACAAACACTGAAAAGTTACTAGTAATTATTTCCAAAATATTTTAAAGTCCTTCATTTAGAGCATCCATAGACATGGCCAAAAAATAAAGAATTGTCCATTTGTTTCTCAGTGAGTCATTATGAAAGGTGGCTTCCCACTTTCCCTATCTCTGATGCAGTTGAGCAGGGCACTTTTACATATTGCCTTTATTTTAGTTTCCCTTGAATGATAAAATAGTTCTGTAGTCAACAATTGACTTATTCACCTCTAATGCAGTCTCTCTATTTTCACATGCGTTTTGATTATATTTCTCATCTTACTGCATGTATGTGGTTATAACGTCTTTTCTGTAGATCCTGGCTTCCCTGATGCTTCTTCAGCAGCATCCAGTTATCTCCCGGCTGTTTCTCTCTTATCTGCCATTCTGAAGCCTCTGAGGTCATGCCTGTCTGAAGATTATCCATGTAGTATTTATAGCATATGTGGTATTTTAGATTAGTAAATGCACCCAAATGCTTTTAAGGTATATGGTCTTTAAAAGATATTCTAAAGCAGAAGGGAACGAATGGACTATGTTAATGAAAAATGAAGCTAATTTAGCAGTTTAGAGAGATTTACAGTATAGGTCCCGACTGTTCTTTTGTCCATTTCACATGAGAAAACTGGTTGTGCGGAGCTCTTTAAGGTAGGGAGAAAGAAGTTCAAATAGATAGCTGTGGCACACAGTAACAGATACCCTAGTAGAAGTAGAGAAAACAGGATCATTGAGAGCTGCTCTCTTGGGTAGGAGTGAGGGATGCGTGTGGTAGTTGGAAGGATGGTGCCACGGTGATATTACATTTTTGATGCTAATCCATGGATAAATAAGACATTTGTAGCCGCCAAGCAGGGAATGCGCTTTCCAAATAGAAGAAACATCTGCACATGGAATGAAAACTATTTTGTGTATTTGAAATTGCAATTATTTTATTCTGAAGTATTGTGAGACAAGATTAGGAAAACAGACAGGCTTTATATTAGAAAAATCAATTTCGAAATCAATAAAGAAACCTTGGAGAGTATTTTAACAATAAAAATTCAATGGTGCATTTTAAAACAGGAGAGCTGTGATCAAAACCGAATTGTCCAAAGGTAATTCTGACTTTGGCTTTGGGCGTGTAAATAATATATCTACTGGCTAGTTTATTCTACGGCCTGAAACAGGACATCAAGCAGATGAACTATACAACCCGGTGCTCCTTCAAAAACCTGATATAAAGTCACCAAGGCCAGAGCCATCAGGGCGGGACCAAGCAGCGGGTCCCAGTGAGATAAGCTAAGAGCCCATGGGAGGAGGGCAGTTTACATTCTGCAGGACACGGTGTTGGAGATGAGATGGCTGAGAGAATTCTGGAAATCTGCCAAGCTCTCGTGGAGTGGTTCAAAGAACTACTGGAAGGATCCCTGTTCTTTAAATACAGTTAAGAGTGGGGTCTGGCTGTGCCTCTCAAAATAGCAAGCTCCAAAATTCCTGGGGCACCTGATATGGTACTCAAAAACGTAGTCTACTATAGAAAAATTAACATGAGGATGACTCCTGAACTGTTCTCATTGTTCTTAAGCCCCAAATCTGAAGATGCCAAAATGTCTTCAAAAATTTCACTTGCTTCCCCAGCACAAAGAGCAGTTATAGAAACATGAACGTATTCCGAAGCCACAAAAATCAAATAAATTATGTCTGATATCCCATACAGAAATGTAAGAAAATTGTAGCATTAAATTGTTTCTTCTTTTAGTCTATGGAAGAATAAATTTTAGGTTTTTAGTGGCAATTCTTGTAGTCTGATGTTTCCTAATATTGAATAATTATATACCACTGTGTAGAGTGCCCCATTTATTTGGTTGATGATCCAACATTGCTTAGAGACTAAAAGACCGAGATTCTGAGTTCTGAAGGAAAGACTCTGGTAGAGGCTCATATTAGGAAATAGCGAATGTCTGAATGGGTGTGTTTCAGCTGTTCGTAGCGCCTAATGGTGGTAATGGTTTTACCATTTATAACAAAGGTTGATGTGTTTCATTGAGCATACATTCCTCTGTTTACAATTGGAGGTAAATGTTCTCTCATAATCATCCTTTACATATTACTTTTATCCTTTTGAAGTTTGCGGGTTTTGAGTAAGGTTCTTTTATGTGTAAAGTAAATGCACTTGGGCTCATTGGTAACATGTTACCCTGTGGGACCATAAGGGTCCAGGACTAAGGAGGAAGGGTGAGAAGAGCTTCACCCTCAGATACCTCAGATGGGGACTGCAGGAGATGGCTTCGCTCCCTCTCCCAAACTCATGCCATGAAGTCAACTATTCCACCATAAGCCTTAATAAGAATTTACTACCCTTATAGTTATCAGGCTGTATAACTCCTTGTTGGACCTTGTAAAGTACAACACACACACACACACACACACACACACACACACACACACACAAAACACTACAGCTGCTGAGTATGCAGATGGGACATCTTCCAATACTGTCCTGGCCAATGGTGCACAACCACACTAACCATGCAAAGACCCTGGCCACCTCCCCAGATGTATAAATCCTCCTTTCTTCCATCCAACCCCCAATAAATGAACCAGTTCTCCATTCTGTTCCTGGGTTCCCAGATGCATGTTCTTTGACTAAGATCCTGTCTGTACTCACCTGCCCGGTGATGCTGTCCCCAGCTTACCTCCTCTGTCTTCTGTCTAGTTCAGTGTACAATGGACCTGGCTACCCTGAGGATGTAAACACTAGATCTACAGATGGTGCCCACCATGTGCCAGGCCGTAAATTGTATCTATAGTAAGAACAGAACATAAAAATCAAAACAAAGTCATCCCCTTCCCAACATAATGAGTTTCCTCAGTGGTCAATCAGGAGCAGGGTATCATTGAGCTGTGCTTATAGGATTGGACACTCACAGTAACCCTTGGTATTTATAACTTCACTATTGACTCAATGTACATATGTCACCTGTCACAGGTGGGGCAAAGGCATATCCTTTTGGTTTCATTGTCGTAGTTAAAATCTGCTGCTCACATTGTAAACAATAAATTGAAAAGGTATAAAGATGGTACTGAGTATTATATATGCATGTATGTGTTCCCTAAATATTCTCTGCAGAAGGTAAAGTACTGTAAATAACTAAGAAAATTATCACTGGATGCACTACACTGAAATGATAGAAGCCTTATTTAAAGCGTGCATGTGTGTGTGTGTGTGTGTGTGTGTGTGTGTGTGTGTGAGAGAGAGAGAGAGAGAGAGAGAGAGAGAGAGAGAGAGAGAGAGAGAGAGTCTGTGTCTGTGTCTGTGTTTGGGTAGTGTATGTGTCACGGTGTGCATGTGGAGATGTATGGACAAATTGTGGGAGCTCGTTCTCTCCTTTTATCATATAGTTCTTAGGGATTGAACTTAGTTCATCAGGTTTTCAAGCAAGTGCCTATATCTGCTGTAGAATCTCACTGGCCTTAAAGAATGTAACTAGTAGTATATCTATAAATGTACATATATTTATACATTTCCTAAATATTTTCCATAGTGGTATAAGTAAACAACTAAGAAGAAGTTGTATATAGTTAAAGGGGAAGGTGAGCTTATGTATTTGTATATTTATTTAATTGTGAAATTGGGGGTTGAACCTTAGATTTTTTTATGATAGAGAACTGTACCGCTAAGTAAGACTTCCATACCCAGCCTCAGTATTTATATTTTTATTTTGAGACAAGGTCCCATTAGGTTGTCCAAGCTGATTTTGCGCTCACTCTTTTGCTAAGGCAGATCTTTACTTGCCTCAGCCTTTGATTATAGACATGGACCACCGGGCCTGGGCAGGAGTTTTAAACATAAAGTTAGTTATCAATAGAGGTATGCAATGAGAAGATGATTAATTCTCAAACTTTCAGGGATTTTTTTTTTTTTGTCTGTGTTGGTATGAGTTGTTTGTGTCCATGAACTTTTTGTCTATTAATGTATGGGCATTTTATAGGAAAAGAACTTGACAAAATAAGCAGAGGAATGCAGTTTGTTTAAAGGGAATAGTATTTATTTCTAATGATTATGAAATTCTAAATAATAAAATAAGTAAATATCAGATAGATATTCTTCTTTTCTTCTATTTTCCCTGTGTTTGGTCTACTCTAAAGTGTAAGAGTGTGTTTTGAAGAGTCTTTAACTGGTTTCCTAGGTGGAGAGACCAAGTACTCTGTTGTCTCCTGATCATACATCTGTTTATACCATTAATCGAGAATACATTTTATGAAAATAGGAATAAATTGTGTTTGAAGAGAAAATAGAAAGGGCTCCATTCACATATATTGTCATTCTTTGAATTTTTCATGTAATAACTAATTCATTGGATTGGTATAGATGATTGATGTTATTTTGATTTTTATGTTATAGTAGATTGTGGAAGTACTTTGAAACAGACTGGTTTTAATCATAGCTACCAGATAGTTTTGTGTCACGTGACACCAAGTAGCATCATCTGTCGTAAATGCAAATGTCAACTGAGGAATTGGTACTTCAATGGTGGCCTGTAGTTGAGTCTGGAAGGCATTTTCTTGATTGGTATTGATATGAGGAGGGTTCAGCCCACTGTGGCAGGTGCAATCCCTTAATAGATGGCTGAGCAAGCCTCAAGGAGAGAGCCAGAAAGCAGTGCTTTACCAAGGCCTCTTCTGCAGTTCCTGCCTCTAGGTTCCTCCTTGCATTCCTGCTCTGACTTCTCTCTGAAGGACTATGACCTGAGAATTTTTAGTTGAAATGAAATCCTTATTCCCAACTTCCATTTGGTCATTTTAGTTATCACAGCAAAAAAAAGTACACCAGAACCATATCCTAACACAGTCATAATTTACAGCCTAGTTTTGTATCCTATTTTCCCCCCAAAAAAAGTAGAAAGCAAAGGAATGAGGCTGGATTTCCTTATGTGCTTTTCAGATGTAAAAACAAAGAGAAAGTAAGACCAACAAAACTCTAACCCTAAAATTTAAGGCAAACCAAAACACTTTTCTAAAAAAATAAAACAAATCATTAAAGGAACTGTTTCTACTGCACTAGATATTCACAAAGTAGACAACCTGTCTCTACCGCCCTTTTACCCATCACATTAGTACCCTGGCAGATTTCCACAACTTAGGAGAGTAAGTAATCCATCATGGGCATACAAACACCATTATTGTCTCCCTCCTAGGCCAAATCACATCATAACCTGTGGATGTTCAATAAATCTTGATTGACAGCATTGTGAATTCCAAAACTCAGGACTGAACTCAGGAGTCAGCTCTTAACTGCCCACCTAGCTACAGTAACACTTTGGGTACTGCCATTTGGTTCCTAGTACTAATATTTACAAAACAGAATCACTCTGAGGAAGCTGAACAGACACAAATAAATTGTGAATGCGTTAGGGAAGAGGTTCTGAGTGAATTCAAACAAATCTTTAATGCAGAAATGTGTCTTAATGCTTAGACATTATAACATAAATGACTTGGTACCTTTAGTAATTTCATATTGATATTGCATGTTTAAATATGTTTAATATTTCAGTGATTACATAATATACTCTCCAGTGATTCATAAATCATTGAAAACTGTTGGAACAATGTTAACACAAAAAATAAGTGGTTTATTTTGAAGCAAACTTTTCCCATGCCTACTGTTTGCACCAATACACCTGAGGCATGATTACATATCATTGTTATATCACAGTATTGTGGAACAGTCTTAGACTGAGTTGTGCATCAAAGTATTAGTCTCTTGCATACCATTCAACAACTGCTTGATTCCTTCAATGTCAGTTTCCTTATGCCTTAAAAGGAATGCTAGGTTCTTTTGTTTCTATTATCATTACATTAATGATTGCATAAACATTTTAATCATTTTCCTTTTAATAAAAGCTCTCAAATTATATCCTTAAGTCTCCATTAGTCAGAGAAAAATAATAAAATCTTGCAAGTAGCAGTGTTATGTAATATAGATTAGGTGGTTGTATTATTCATATTTCAGTTTGCAGCTAATGGTTTTTTTAATCCTTTTAGTTTTTGATATTATAATAGAATTACACCATTTTCTTTTCCTTTTTTATTCCCTCCAAACCCTCCCATTTACCCCTCCCTTTTCTCTTTCAAACTCATGGCCTCTTTTTTCCTTTAATTGTTGTTATTGTTGGTAGTGTTGTTGTTGTTGTTGGTGGTGGTGGTGTGTGTGTGTGTGTGTGTGTGTGTTTGCATAATTTTATGTCAACTTAGCACAAGTTAGTCATCAGATAGAAGGCAAACTTTTTTTTATTAGATATTTTCTTTATTTACATTTCAAATATTATCCCCTTTCCTCATTTCCCTTCTGAAACTCTCTATCCCATCCCCCTTCCCCCTGCTTACTAACCCACTCAATCCTGCTTCTCTGTCCTGGCATTCACCTATACTAGGGAAATGAGCCTTCACAGGTCCAAGGGCCTCTCCTCTTAATTGATGTCTGGCAATGCCATCCTCTGCTACACATGCAGCTGGAGCCATGGGTTCCTCCATGTGTACACTTTGGTTTGTGGTTTAGTCCCTGGGAGCTCTGGGAGTACTGGTTGGTTCATATTGTTGTTCCTCCTATGGGGCTGCTAACATCTTCAGCTCCTTGAGTCCTTTCTCTAGCTCCTCCACTGGGAACCTTGTGCTCAGTTCAATGGTTGGCTGAAAGCATCACCCTCTGTATTTGTCAGGCACTGGCAGGGCTTCTCAGGAGACAGTTATATCAGGCTCCTATGAGCAAGCACTTCTTGGCATCCACAATAGTTCTGGGTTTGGTAACTGAATATGGAATGGATCCCCAGGTGGGGCAGTCTCTGGATGGCCTTTCCTTCAGTCTCTCTTCCATACTTTGTCTCTGTATTTCCTCCTATGGGTACTTTGTTTTCCTTTCTAAGAAGGACTAAAGTATCCACATTTTCATCTACCTTCTTCCTTGAGCTTCATGTGGTCTGTGAATTATATCTTGGGTATTCTGAGCTACTGGGCTAATATCTACTCATCAGTGTGTGCATACCATGTGTGTTCTTTTGTGATTGGGTTGCCTCACTCAGGATGATATTTTCTAGTTCCATCCATTTACCTAAGAATTTCATGAATTCATTGTTTTTAATAGCTGAGTAGTACTCCATTGTGTAAGTGTATCACATTTTATGTATTCATTTCTCTGTTAGGGACATTGATTGCAATCTGGTAAAACCACTCTGGAAATCGTTTTTGGCAGTTTCTCAGAAAATTGAACATAGTATTACTGAAGACCCAGCTATACCACTCCTAGGTATATACCCAGAAGATGCTCCAACATGTAATAAGGACACATGCTCCACTATGTCCATAACAGCATTATTGATAATAGCCAGAAGGACATAAACTTAATTAAGAAAATGCCTCCATAAAATTGTGCTGTATGACAGCCTTTTATTAACTTAGAGATAGGTGGGAAAGGGCCCAGCCTATTGTGAGTGGTGCCATCACTGGCCTGATAGTCCTGGTTTCTATAAGAAGTCAGGCAGAATAAGCCATTAAGTAATACTCCTTGGGCTCATCATCAGCTCCTGCCTCTAGGTTCTTTGCCTGTCTGATTTCCCATGGTGACTTCCTTTCTGATACACAGTGTGGGGTAAGTTTAAGCCAACTAAACCCTTTCCTTTCCAAGCTGCTTTTGGTCATGATATTGCATCACAGCAATAGTAACCCTAAATTATGTATATTTCCTGCTCAGTTTGAAGAAGTTAACTGTATGTGTGTTTTCAGGATTGACCACTTGGGACTTGGATAACTAATTTGTATGCTTTTTCCTGGGGAAGAGTGTTTCTCCAGGTTTCAGCCTTCTTTACTTACCTGTAGTTATTTTGGTAGGATTGAGGACTTCTGGGCTTTCCTCTGTGCTCATTAGCTGGTTTTTTTTTTTTTTTTTCTGTTGTCCTTGTCCAGGTCATGTTGATGCGGTCATGTAGTTGAGGCATTATGGGTTCCTAGGAGATAGAATTTCACAGCAATTTCCCCAATCCTCCTACTTTCTCCCCTTTTTCTAAAACTACTTCTAATTCTTAGGGGCAGGAATTGTATCGTAGATTTATGCAGTGGGACTGGCATACAACTCTGCTTTTTCTTGTTTGTGATTTTTCTGTAATGCTCAGTGTTGGCAAGAAGTTTTAGAACTATGCTTATCTGTTCTTCAAGGACAAATATTTAGAATGCAGCTTGGGATTATGCTTTTATTTTATTCCGGTATATTTCTGCTAGTTCTACATTCCCCAGAACTTTTATTTTGAAGGCATATTGGATTTTGTCAAAGGTCTTTTCTGCATCTATTGAGGTGGTTATGTGATTTTTCTCTTAGAAATCCATTTTTATGCTTTACTACATTTATTGACTTGCATATGTTCAATTATTTGTACATTTCAGAGATAAAGCCAGTTTGGTCATGGTATATAATCTTCTTGATGTATATGTCTATTTTGTTTGCAAGTATTTTAGAGCATTTTTGAGTCTAAGATCATCAGCAATATTGGCCGGTAGTAGTAGTGTTCTCTCTCTCTCTCTCTCTCTCTCTCTCTCTCTCTCTCTCTCTCTCTCTCTCTCTCTCTCATATCTTGGTGTTTAAAATGATAGTGGCTTCAAAGAAGGGGTTTATAGGGGTCAGATGTGGTATAGAAGTAGCATTTGGGGTTTGTGGCAGATAAAATGGGCCTGGTGGAAGCCTAGAGATCAGTTCCAGAGCAAGCCGGTGGCCAGAATAGTCCCAGGCTGCAGATGATGTGGGTCAGGGCCAGATCTTAGGGTGGTGAAGGGTACATAGAAGGGAGAGAACTTACTGGACTAGACCTTAAAAAATAATGTTAGCATCTTGCTAGGGTTGCATATAGTCTACAATAATTCATAGCCACCTCATAGCCCCCACATCTCCCTTCCTACTTTGTATCCTCTTTTAAAATTAATATTTTTATTGAAACTCCCAAATCTCATTAGTGCTGACCATATGTGATTTGCATGAGGGCCTTTATTGGGGTGTGTGCAATCTTACTTTAGCCACATCCCTAAGAAATGTTACTTTCCTTCACTCAGAATATCAGCTGTCAGTATCTCCTCAGGTGGGGGTGGGGCTGTGGGAGCCCTCTCCTTATCCATTCTAGAATGTTGACTGGCTTAATACTGTGCAAGCAGCTATAGCTACTGCATGTTGATGTGTGTTAATGGTTATCTTCTGCCCCGAAGACAACATTTCATAGCTTTCCTCTCCACTGCAGCTCTTCCATTTTTTGAGCCACATTCCCTTAATGTTTCCCGAGCCCTGGGTTAGAGGATGTTGGTATAGATGGCTTATCTATGGGTGAGCACCCACAAGGTCTAATTATCAGAACTTTAAATAACCCCTGTAAAATGAATCTTCTTGACAAACCTTGAGAGAAGTACAAATTCTTCATTGCATAAATATAACAAGTTAGAAGGCAGGTTGACGACATGAATGTTTGTGGAACATTTCCAGTATCCCCTCCTAAGGCTTATACTGTCCCTAGCTAAAGACTTTTGGTTAGCACTACACAAGAAATGCCTCATGTAGAAAAGGTCTCAGTTTCAATCAGACAGTCATTGGCTACAATCGATAGGTGTCATTTTACTATTGTACCAGTGAGCACATCTTGTCTGGTGGGTAACTATTTTTGCATTTACAGTCAAGTACTGGGTTAGTTCTTGGTGTCTTTTTTCCCCCAGCCACCTCCATAGAACCTTCTCACACTATGAAATTAACAAACCATAAAAGGGGAGAGTTTCCTGGTCAGATTGAGTTCTTTTTTTTTTTT
The DNA here is from genome assembly GCA_964023405.1 of Apodemus agrarius. Taxonomy (NCBI): domain Eukaryota; kingdom Metazoa; phylum Chordata; class Mammalia; order Rodentia; family Muridae; genus Apodemus; species Apodemus agrarius. The sequence continues at coordinate 78,384,785 of OZ030009.1, forward strand.
TAATGCATTGTAACCAACTCATGTGCTATCTTTAGCCATATAGGGTCTTTGCCATTTACTTACTGTGGGAAATTAAGAAAAATGGCAATACCCTGTGTTATTTCAAGGGCATTTGGCATCTTCTTGCCCAGTCAATCCTAGGGGTTTTCCTGAGATACACTGATATTTTCATTTAATAACCCATGTTATCCTGGAAACAGCATTGTCCACCCATGAAGAGTACCTCTGTTCAAACTCCTTTTTATATTTATTTTTTTTAAAAAATAGCTTAATGTCTTCTGGAACTTTTAGTGGTTTTTAAAACTTGGGACCAAATAGCAATAACAGCTTTGTTTGTTCCGTATCATACAGTTATTTGAAAAATTTATGAGACTTTGTCTTGTTGACCTTTTGAGTTGTAGTAATTCATATTCCTTGTAAAAAAAAAGGGGGGGGTAAAATTTCCTTTCTACTTTAGTTAATGTATTTCCTTTGAGATGGGAATGATATACAAAATGGGCCTTTCCTCGTTTTTTAGTAATTCAAGACCTTGCTCTTAATGGCTCTCAGCTGGAATACACATTGCATCATCGAGTGAATTTTACAAACAGCACAGAGCTGGGACTCATCTTCAGATATTTTGGCTGAAGAAGTCTGCATCATAGCCTCAACAGCTGAACTCAGGAACAAAAGACCAACCCAACTGCCCCTTTCAATCTTTGCTATTACATTGGTGCAAAGTTCTAATAAATGTGTTTCTGAGTTTTTATGGAAAGTTTTTGTACACAGTGTTCTATAATAGTTAAATAACTTCAGTGTTCATCCAAGAAGTATGGTAAGACATTTTACATAAATCTCTTACATAGACTATTATTTATGTTTACTCTAACTTAATGAAATTATCTTTTCTTTTTTTAAAATATAGAGTGGAAAGGTAACATATTAACTCATGCTAGAACCAAGCACAGTATTTTCTCTTTCAATCTAGGGAAAGAATACTCTGTGTGCTCCAGCCTCTTCTCAATTAGACAGCTTTTGAAAGTAGCCCTATTGCCTGACTGTTTTGTTGATTTCTTTTGTCTAATTAAAGGTAGAGTATCATGAAATAATTTGTTTACAATATGTATTTATACCTGGATGAGGAAATGTTGCTTAGAGATACTGTCTCACCCTTTCCTATATCATAAAAGGGCACAAGGGCATGTTTTGTTCCTGGACTTGTTTGAGGACTAAGACTCTGTCCCTTCCCTTCATAGCATAGTCTTATTATATGTTACAGTAGCTACTTATTCCTGGGAAGGAATCTTTCCCAGTATTCAAAACTTAAAGCAATACTTTTGAACTTACATTCCTCTGAATTACACATACAGCAGTTTGTGAGCCTTTGTCATAAGGCTTTTTACCTCTAGAGCTGAAGCCATCTGAAGGCCTGACTAAGAGATACTGGATTCTAGTCACTCATTTGGATACTGACCTAAGTGACCTCTGGGTCATTCATGTGGTCATTGTCAATGATGAATTCATCAGTATCTGAGACTCTTCAGAAACTATCTAATCCTCAGGTGTGGAAGCTACTAAGAGAGACAGAGAGAGAAGGAAGCGGGGAAAGATAAAGACAGGGATGGGAACATGTAGTATCTGCACTAGAAGTTGGCAGGCCTGGCTTTCACTGGGAGTAGAGTTATATTTGCTGTTGATTATATATGAGACTAATAGTGCAGAACATTTTATAAATACTTATTTAAGTGCATATGTGCATGTGTACTTGTGTACATGTTTGCCTGTGTGATTTGATACACGACTATGCCAATGAATACACAGATATGTACATGTAGAAGCCAACAGAGAATGCCTGGTGCCTTCCAATAATCACTTCCTTCCTTAGCCTTTTGCAATAGAAGCTGACACTACCCAGAAGCTTGCCACATATTTAGCTAAAATAACATTTACTGATTACTTTCTGCTATTAAAGGAAGTTGATAAAATTGTGTCTTAACTGAACAATTGAAATATATATTTCTAAAATTAATATAGAGCTCAACAATATGCAAGATTATGCCTGGTGGATAAATAGGTGATATATGCAGACAGAGTTTTAACTTGTGTGTATGCTCATGTCAAGTCATGAAAGGTGCTTGACAATTACAGGATTATATATTAATTTATGCATCACCTAAGCCCTGTCTCCACCAAAAGGACCATTATTTTGAGTATTCCATAATGGTTGGTATTTTTAGTGCCAGACTCATGATCCCTAAAATCTTAATGCCTGCATTCCAGATGTTTATAATCTCTAAACTGTCAGGGTGTTACTGGGAACATAAGGTAAATGCCTTGAAGCAAAACAATAATGTGTTTTTAATGAAGAGGACTTTCTGTGTTGTTGAAATCTGAATCAAGAGGTTTCCCTTTCTTGCAAATAGCCCTTCATGCCACTCTTTGTAGGCGAACATATGGCTCACATCACAGTGAAATATGTAAAGTGGGGAGAATAAGAAAAAGAAAACTCCGCTCCATGCATGTATCATGTCTGAGGTAAGGCCACATGTGCCGTTTTCAGATTGGACAATAACTTAAGTGCAGTCATGAAATAATCTTGGGATCAAGGCTCCTTCGTGTGTTTTAAATGCTGCAAATGGTTTCACATTTTCAAGTAATTAACACTCACTTCACTTTTAATATTTGCCTTTCCTTATTAAGAAACAATCTCCCAATAATTCTTAATGAAAGCCCGAAATGGTGATATTTAGAGAGCATTAGCTTTCTGGAAGTAAATTACTAGGGGAAATGGTTTGGCCTTGAATTTTCCATATTTAATATGCTAAGAAGATTTTAAAAAAAAAAAGAAATAGAAAATGTCTTTTGTGAAATAAATATGATTACTTGTCTTTGTGTATGTGACTTCACATTTAATTTTTGCTTTATGACGTGAATGTTCCCTTGTAAAAAATATGATCCTCCAAGATAAATAATTCTTTAAAAAAAGTAATAGTTTTCTCTTTTAAAATGCTTTCCTTTCACCTGTGCTGTCTATTTTTCCATACAAAATTGTATTCAAAACAATGTGTTTCAATCTTAGGCATATATTATACACATGTAGTAGTATGTAATTTTTCTTATTATCTGAAGTGTGGTTGGTTATGGTAGCCACTTGGTTGGCTCTATGTGCCTATGAAAGAGGTGGAAGCTAGTGCATCTGTTCTCCAGAAACCAATTCCTTTGAAGCCATTTTGGCCAACAATCCAGGGTGTGTGATTGATAGTGCTACTGGAATGGGCTTGGCTGCTGAACACACCTAACCTCTAGTTGACTACCAACCCGGAGTTGTGTACATAACTGGAAATTTTGGTACCCAGTTGGGAGGGGCCTTCTCCTCTCCTGTTGAAGGGACTGGACCAGGCACAGTTCAGGACCCTTGTTCTCAGGCAGTCTGTGCTTTTATCTCACCTTTTGGAGACCAGCTTTTGGGAGGAATTGCTGAATTGGATCACTCATCTATATAGCTGTATCTCTGGGCACATAAAAATTTGTCTCTGCTATAAAGAGAGACATTTTTCCTATGGGTTAACTGGAAGAAAGGAGGTGGAGAAAGTGCTTTTAATTTCAAGGGTCAGAAGTTAGGAGAAAGCCCATAAATATGTTGTTCCCGAGCACTCATGATGTGCACTAGGCCATGAGTTTCGAGAGAGGGTTTCCTTCAAAGGCACCCACTTCTCTGGTGGCAGGATTTGTTAGCCTGTGCTATTTCTTTCCTCCATGCCACAGGAGGTTGACAAGAAGCAAGGATTTAATTTAAGGGTGCCTTTTAGAAAAACTCCACAAATTAGATTAAATTTTAAAAGTAATAAAGGATGGATATTAAACCCTATCAAAAGAGAGGGCTTCCTGTGTGGTTTGCACATATCATGAACCTGATATCTGCAGCTTCATGAATATAATCCCAACAAAACTGATGTTTATTTATGCTTTGTACGTGAAACAATTCCCTAAGCTAGTCAAGTTTTATTATTCAAACACTGAATCTACACTGTTCCAAGGAAGATGAGATATGATACTTTTCCATACCAAGAATGGTTACTGAGAACTATACTGACACATTCAATGCAGTGTAGAAATATTCCTGTAATGGTTATTTACAGTGCACATAGTGAGGGTTTTAGGCAATTCATACATGTGCCCCATGCATGTCTTTAGTTTAGACATTGGAGTAGACAGGCTTTGATATTCCTCTCTTCTCACTATTTTCCCCAATAGCTATTTTTAATGCACCTAAATTCAGCATTCAAGTTTACTTGACCATCTGTGGCTCATGTGCTGATGTTGCCTGAGGGAATTTGGTTTATAGCTCACTAGGGAAGAAAAGGATAATAGACTGTGTTTCTACTCTTCAAGACCTTTGCAAGTGTAGTTAAACTGAACTTAATAATCTCCTGTTCCTTTACTCTCTGTTTGACGATGTTCTCCTTAGCATTAACCCTCATTCCACTCCTTTCTTTGATCGACCCTGCATCTTTTATTTTATCTTCCTTGGGCCAGAATTATTATTCACAGTATGATTACACTATAAAATTCTCTGCGACAGTAGTCTTTACAGTGAGTAATTAGCTGTATGCTTTTAGGACTATAGTTCCTTTCAGAATGTGTTTGATGGATCTGAATTCTCTTAACCTTTGCCCTGTTCTTTCAGTTCCAGCATTGGTTGTAAAGCCACATGGAGGAGCCTCTGTCTTTAGCTTTTTCTTACTGTGATTATTCTCTCCATCAATAGTATTTATAAAAAAGGAATAGACTGTGACATGTAGTTTGATGAAAAGAGGCATTCAAGGAAATTTTATAATTGATTGTGGAATAAGTCTTTCTATTCTAAAGTTGTAGTTTCCTAGATTGTTCCTTATTCAAATACTACTTTTGGTAGTTTTATTCTTTTTGCTGGATTATCTTTGTCTCCTTATGTCGCTGAAGTATTACAAGTTATTTCCTGTCCTGTCATAGCTTAGTGGTCACCTGGATGCCTAATTAGCATAACATGGGCAGCTATTTATCTACCTTCATTTAAAGAGAGTTGTTCAACTGAGCTTTAGGTTGCTGATTTTTAGGCAAAGAAATGTCATCACTGTCTCTTTTATTTTAAAATTTGGTTTTTTTAAACTTTTTTATTGGATATATTCTATATTTACATTTCATTTCCCCTTTCCTGGTTCCCTGCCCCCCCCCCAAGGTCCCACCTGCCATTTTCCCTCTTCCTGTTCCCCCATCCACCCCTTCCCACTTCCCTGTTCTGGTATTCCCCTACACTGATGCTTTGTGCCTTTCCAGAACCAAGGTCCTCTCCTTCCTTCTTGTTGGACATCATTTGGTATGTGGATTGTGTCTTTGGTGTCCCAAGATTCTAGGCTAATATCCACTTATCAGTGAGTGCATACCATGGGTATTCTTTTGAGACTGGGTTACCTCACTTAGTATGACATTCTCCAGCTCCATCCATTTCTCTAAGAATTTCATGAATTCATTGTTTCTAATGGTTGAATAGTACTCCATTGTGTATATATACCATATTTTTTGTATCCATTCCTCTGTTGAGGGACATCTGGGTTCTTTCCAACTTCTGGCTATTATAAATAAGGCTGCTATGAACATAGTGGAGCATGTATCCTTATTGCATGCTGGGGAATCTTCTGGGTATATGCCCAGGAGTGGTATGCCTGGGTCCTCCAGAAGTATCCTACATCTGACAGAGGGCTAATATCCAATGTATACAAAGAACTCAAGAAGCTAGACCCCAGAAAACCAAGTAACCCTATCAAAAATGGGGTACAGAGCTAAACAAAGACTTTTCACCTGAAGAAATTTGCATGGCTGAGAAACACCTTAAAAATGTTCAACACCATTAGTCATTAGAGAAATGCAAATCAAAACACCCCTAAGATTTCACCTCACCCCAGTCAGAATGGATAAGATTAAAAACTCAGGAAACAGCAGGTGTTGGCGAGGATGTGGAGAAAGAGGAACACTCTTCCACTGCTGGTGGGACTGCAAGCTGGTACAACCACTCTGGAAATCAGTCTGGAGGTTCCTCAGAAAACTGGACATGATATTTTAAAATTTCTTACATGCAGCTTCATCTCACAGTATGACTGAAGAGATGCTTAAAATGTTGTTGTCATAGCTCCCTCAAATTATAAACCTTTCAGTGACAATCACTATAAAAGGTTACATGATTATTAAGTAAATTATAAGATTGATTTAATCTTATATTTTAAGATTAAATAATTAAAATTAAATGCTAAGTAGAATATTCTCTAGAAGCAAAGTAGAAAAGTTCAGGCCTGAAAATATTTAACTAGTCACCTCACAGGTAGTGAACAATAATGACATGGGTGTGTCTTAAGTTTCTTTTCCATTGCTGTAGTCAAAATACGGCCATAAAAACAAATTCAAGGAGAAGGGTTTAGTTTTGCTTATAATTTCAGGGGGATAGAAGCCATCAGGTAGGAAAGGAATGAAGGCAGGATGAAGAAGCTGGCTGCTCACATTGTGTCCACTCTCAGGAAGTTGGAGCCAGCCTATAAACCCACTCACCCCACCCCCAGTGATATACTTCCTCCAGTCTGTCAAAGGTCCCACAACTTTCCCAAGTCCTACCACCAGCTGGTGAGCAAGTGTTAAAACACTTGAGCCTGTGGGGAACTTTTCTCATTCCAACCACAACAAGTCAGCTTTGACCATGCAACTCTGTACACAGAGTATTAGCATAAGTCTTTGGGAATTAAACTATGGTGAGTGAGAATAAAATACTGGAGTGGTGCCATGAACCCAGGTTTCAGCTGAATGGAAAAGTTGTTCCACGACTGAGGAAGAAAACATGCAGTGCTCTTCGGAGGAAGATTTATTGCTGTGACCAGGAGAGAATGTTGAACAGATGTTTTTCTTCCTGAACAAGAAGAGAAAAGATTTATGGGCATGAAAAAGCAGAAAGACATGGGCATCAGAAAGGTGGGGACTGGGAGAAATGATTGCAGAGGGTCTCTGATAAGAAATAGAAGGATTTGGAAAGAAAGAGTAGAATAAAGGCAAATTATAGAAGTCATGGATATATAACTGAGGAAATATGATAATCCCCCCCAAAAAATGTGATGCAAAGGGTGTAATGTTAGTGCTTCTAAGATATAGACAGTCATACAATATTTTGAAAATGATGAGGGGGATGAAGGGGGGCAAACCTGAACCGAAACCAGCCAATCAATCAAAAGAAGAAACCCAAACCCAACGACTGAAAGACATCAGTGTGATCTTAAGTATCTCTTGATTAGACGGCTAAAAAGAGCTGAGGCTTCCTCAGGGAAGCATCTATTTGTGTCTTTAACACTTTCTTTCAAATATTTAGAGAAAAGAAAAGTAACATTATTAAAAATATAAATTGTAGTTAGATTTTAGTCTATTAAAATTTAGTAAAATATTAAATAATTACAATTTCTGATTATTTTTACATTTAATCTTAAGTTTAAAATGAACTGGTCCTTTAAAAGATTCGTGTTATTTTTTAAGCCTGTGTACATGTATGTCTACTTGTGGGGATGTACATGTGTTTGCAGGTAAGGTACCCAATAATGTGGGTATTGGAAACTAAGCTCAGGTCCTCTACAAGACCAGTGTGTGCTCTTAATCACTGAGTCATCTCTCTAGTGCCCAAATGGAGTGCTTATGGAAAGTGATTTAATAACAATAAATTAGCTATTATTCACTGGACATTTCCTTATTTCCATGTATTGTTTGTTCTCATTAACTCTCCTGAAAGAACAACTCCCAGAATAGAAGATGAAATATTTCTCATTTATTTATCATCATCTTCATCATCCTCACCTTTAAGCAATAGACCTGTATCATAGTTTATGAATATGACTTACAATATAATGAAGTTAGAAGATACTATTTCCTATTTTATTAATTCTTTTAGAGTTTAATAGAATGTGTGTTTTGATCACATTAAGTGCCCAAGTCTTCCTACTGCCTACTTTTCCTACCTGCCCAAATTTATATTCTTTCTTTTTAGCCCTTCAAGATCATTAGGTCTTCTTGGGTGGTTGATTTACTTACTAGGAGCTATACGTTTAGAGAAAAACCCTGTGTCCTCACAGCTAACAATTGTAAATAGGTCCATCACTTAGGGTTGGATTTGTATCCAACTTCCCTCTCTTTGGTCCGGCTTGTCCTTGTATGGGTTTTGTTCATGTTGTCACAATACAAATACTTGCAATTTTCATTTTTCTGCGTAGATGAATAATATTCTATTGTGTAAATATACCACATTTTCCACTCATTATAAGTTTCATTTTTACTTTTATGAACAAAACAGCATTGAACATGGATAAGCAGGTATCTCTAGAGTAGGATCTGAAGTACTTCTAGTGCATACTCAAGAATGGAATCATGGGGTAATCGTTGAGGGACTGATTTCAGTACTTGCATTCCCATTATCAGTAAGTGTTTGTTTCTTAACTTTCTCCTCAACATTTGTTAATATTATTTTGTTGTTGTTGTTGTTGTGTGTGTGTTTTTATTACCTTCCACATTCTGACTGGAATAAGAACTTAGTTTGCATTTCTTAGATGGCTCAGGATGCTGAATTTCTTAGTCTATTGATGAGGTCCTTGATCCACCTTGGATTGAGTTTTGTGCAGGTTAGAGATGGGATTAAAGTTTCATTCTTCTACATATAGATTTCCAGTTTGACTAGCACCATTTTTTTGAAGAAGCTGCCTTTTCTCCAGTGTTGTCTACTTGGTCAAAATCATATGGCCCTAGGGGTATAGGTTTACATGTTTTCATCACTGTAGCTCTGTAGTATGATTTGAAATCTGGGATCGCCATGCTTCAAACAGATTTTGGTTGTTCATGATTCTTTTGGCTGTCCTACCCAATGGCTAGTCTTTCCCAAATGTATTTATTTGCCGAAGGAGTTTTTGCTTGGACACTTTGTTGTTGTTGTTGTTTGTTTGTTTGTTTTTGCTTTTATTTTTTTAATGCATAGAAGAAAATCATCTGAAAGTAAGGATATTTTGATTTCTGTATTTATAATATGCATCACCTTTAGCTTATCATTTTACTTATTTGCTTATTTCTCCATATTACTATTCAATGGAAGGGAAGAAAATTCACATGCTTGTTTTACTGGAACTGCTTTTTTTTAAATTTTTTATCCTTTAGGAAGATGACGTCATTGGGCTTCCTTTTTGTTGAGATTTGTCCTCTGTATCCCTAAGCTCATGTAGAGAGATTAATTTTATTGAAAGATTTCTTTGCATAGAACCTGTTAGTTTCTTTTATTAAAATATTGTCTCTGTGCATGACTGTTCCCACTACATGTATGGAGTAAGAAGAATCTACTTTCACCATGTGGGAACTGGACATATGGACCTTAGATTGTCAGGTGACAAGTGTCACTACCTGCTATGAATCTTAGTCAGCCCCAAAATGGCATTCATTTGGAAACAGGTTTTTCACAGAGTAATAATTTTCCATTTTGCTACCTATTAAAATTATAATCAATATATGTTTACTAGCTAGAATTTATTTTTATCAACTTTTATCAAATGTTTAGTTATACATATAATTCATAATAATTTTAACAGCCAGATTATATTGTCAGAAAGCTGAATTGCCATACAGCAATAATGAATACTTCAAATATTTAGCTTGACAGTAGGTTTTGTAGATTTATTAATTTTTATCAAAATGAAAATAAGCATTTTCTCCTTGATACAAAGCAGATTGTTTTAAATGAGGTCAATTTAAAACATAAGAACTCAAGCAAAATAAACATTGTAGACTTACAGAAAATTATTCTATACTTAGTGACATTTGAGTGGTAATTTTTGGGCGGGCGGATTTGGTTTTTCTCCAGACAGGGTTTCTCTATATAGCCCTGGCTGTTCTGAAACTCACTCTGTAGACCAGGCTGGCCTCGAACTCAGAAATCTGCCTGCCTCTTCCTCCCAGAGTGCTGGGATTACAGGTGTGTCCCACCACCACCCAGCCCTAATTTTTAATTACAGATTTATTTAGTTTCTCTCTATATCATCAATTTGCTTGTTCTGCTTCAACAAAATACCACCCACTGGGTGGTTTAAATGACAAAAATTTCTTGTCTTAGTATAAGAGACATATGGATGTTTTTAATGGCACTTTGTCACAAGTTAGAATCACTCTAGTAGGAATCCTCACCTGAAGAATTATCCAGATTTCCTTGACTGGTGTGAGAAGACCCATCTGTTTGCTGCTGGCTGCAGCCTATATCAAAAGCGGATTTCAGAAGACACTTTCCTGAGCCTTTTTCTGCCTTGCTTTCGCTCATAGGGACCTTATTGATTGGTTCCGTTGTTGTTACCCTGCCGGTACCATTCCTGACAGTAGCTGTCCAAGCTTGCAATCATGGAATGAAACTCATGGCTCTCCCAGAACTTTCAGGGTTCCTAGTCCCAAAATGGGACCACTGAGGCATTCCGTCCCGTGGACTGGTACCTGCCTATGGTTGCCCTCAGTGAGAGACAGGCAGCTATTCCAGGACGACTAACAATGTTGAGGAACCCAGCCTCCACTACTGAGTTTTCAGCATTTTGGTAGCGATTTGACTGTTGTCGCTATTTTAAAGCTCATTTAATAAATATCCTTTCTCCTCCAATCTTTCTCTTCTCTCTAGCCTCTCTCCCTTCTTCCCATGCACCCACCCCCAATGCCATTTAATTCTATTCATCTGGGAAATTCCTTACAAGATATTCCTTCTAGAGATTGAGGGAAAAATCCATTTCCCCTTTACACAGTGGATGTCTACTGGATTCATGGGTCTTCTCATTGACTGTCTACTTTCTTTGTTCTTTAGATGTTTTTGTCTAATTCTCCTCTTCTTGGGAAATATTAAAGATCAGAAAACCCGAATGAATCATTTTAACTTAACTACCCCTGTGAAAACCCCTGTCTCTTAATAATCCCAACTCTGAAATACTAGTGGGTTAAGTATCAACATGAATGGCACGGGGCACAGCTCATTGAAATCAACAGTCCTGTTTGTCGATTTTTTTCTCAATAGTGGTTTAGGGAGCTAGGTGAGATTTCCAGTTAGAGGAAACATACCTTTTGCTGAGTCTTTTAGAGAAATACTGGCTCTAAGTTCTTCTCTGGACCTCAGCTTTCTTCCATCTTTTATGGATGTATCTTCATGAGATTAATTAGCTTCAAGGTAGACAATCCTGTGTTGTGTTAAACTGACTTGAAATCAAGCTTCTGTCTCATGCCAGATCTAAATGTTTCAGAAAGCGATTTTTCTTATAGCCTTCTCTAAGACAGAAAGCAAATGCCTTGCTGAAGCACATGCTCAAGCATCTTAAATGAGCTTCATAAATACTGGCTGGTAAGCCAGGAAATGCTTTTCTGCACACATTTTATCAACTGTAATATTGTTGGTCACTTTTTTGTTGTTAATAATATGTGACTTCCTGAAATCTACATAGAATCCACTCAAGCATTGCTCCAGGCTCTTTATTTTATTTTTCTTCAAATGTACAGTAAGGCTTTGGCCCACAGGTCCATAAGTTTTTTTCTTAAAATGACTGCACATACAAAAGCCTCGTTTACATATTACCTATTGCATATTGCTTATTACATATTATTACATATAGTGCCAGCTCCTTTTACCCTGAACTCCCAGGGAAACTGAGCCTTAATGCTCAAAGCATCTGTGGTGTGGGATGAATTAGCTTCCATCCTATGCATCTACAATGGTTCTTGCATTGTGCCAGCCTTGGGAGAATTAAGAAGTGACATTCAGATTACTTTTAGACGATTTCATGGAACCCCACTTGAGAAAGGCAGGCTGAATTTTACCTTGAGTTTATTGACAAGGGACTGATGTTTCTCTCTAAAACCCCGTGGTGGTGTCATCGATTTGAATGTCCTTTGTTTGCTCACTGATGTCCAGGCAGGGAGGAGGCAGTGGCTGTTTCGTTTCACACAGATGGACTTTGAAGCTAGGCAGTATCAGCAAATGTGTGTAGAGCCTTCCAGAAAGAGCCCTTGACAAGGTAAGAAGAGCAGCCTTCAGTGTAAGCAGCAGATGGCTTCTGGAGGATGAAAACTCCAAATTACGTAGCAGATGCCAGGAGTTCTTTAAAGACACAGATCCTAGAGAGAGCAGAAGTGTGGAGTGCCCTGTGGGACACATGGGGGTAGAGTGTCATCAGTATTGTGGCTGTAACTTGAATCTATTTTTATTATAATTAAAGTTATCAAGTTCGCTAGCATTCCTGTATTTTTGTTGTTGGTGGTTCATTTTAGGTAAAACATGCACGTTTATGTATAAAATGCAGAAACTTGGAATCTCTAACTTCAGTGCTATTTACTTCCTATTTTGATTAAAACTATTACATATGCATGGTAAACTTAACACTTTCTGAATATTTTTAATCTATTTCCTTTTTTTTTTTTGCTTAGAGTTAAAGTGTCTTATTCTTAAATCAAGATTCTACATATTCTTCACATCTTTGTCTTTTCTGAACCTTTTCTGGAAGTTTTCTGACCATTGAAACAGTATTTTCTTCCATGCTTACTATGGTGAATTGCTAATATTGTGCGTTCCGATTTCCAAGCAAGAAAATTGATTAGTACCCTTTCATGGGCTTTATCATTTTTATGTTTGACATAACATATAGGGTCTTCATGGTTAATTTTCAGTGAATACTTATTTACAGATTTTTTTCGAAAAAAATATAATTCTATTGTTTTAGCATTGAACAAGCTTTTAAAAATATTTTGTTTACAGAAAACATGAAATTTGTGCTAAGTTGGTTCTTTGGAATATATTGGTTTTATTTTTATTTTCATATCTTTTTTTCTTTTTTCCTTGGATATTTTCTTTATTTACATTTCAAATGTTTTCTTCTTTCCACGTCTCCCCTTCAGAAACCTTCTTTCCCATCCCCCCTCTCTCTGCCTCTATGAGGGTGCCCCCACCACCACCCCGCCCACCCACTCCCATCTTCCTGCCCTGGCATTCCCATACACTGGGGCATCGAGCATCCTCAGGCTCAAGCAATTCTGCTGCCACTGATGCCCAACAAGGCCATTCTCTGTCACATACGTGGCCAGAGCCGTGGGTCCCTCCATGTGTACTCTTTGGTTGGTGGTCCAGTCCCCAGGAGCTCCAGGGTTCTGGCTGGTTGACACTGTTGCCTTTGGGATATATTGTATTCTGGTATGCATGTGCCTTGGTGCATATGTGAAAATCAGAGGACATGTTTCAGAAGTGTGCAGTGTGTGTGTGTGTGTGTGTGTGTGTGTGTGTGTGTGTTCCTTCAAAGGAGGGAGGGAGGGAAAGCAAAAGAAAGAAAGAGCAAGTGAGAATTGTAATGGCTTTTATTTCCTCCTCCTCACCCTATTTATTATTGGTGTACAGGAATGCCTTTTGTTTTCAAATGTTAATTTTATATCCCCCCACTTTTCTGATTGTATATTATCAGCATTTTCTCAGAATGTTCTTCTGTTTCTTACCTATAGCATCAGATCATCTATAAATTAGAATTCTGTGACTTCTTCCCTGCCTGTTTGCATCCCTTTGATGTTCTTTTCTTTCCTATTATTCCAGCTAAGAGTCTCAGTGCTATAATGAATAAAAATGCAGAACTTGTATACCCTTGTTTCTGATTTTAGTGGAAGTTATTTCTTATCTCCCTTATACATTAATGTTGACTCTAGTTTTGCTGTATATCACCTTTGTTTTTCTTTTCTTGATGTTTCTTTAGTTCTAAGTATCTTTAGGACCTTTGTCATAAAGGAATATAGGACATAGTTGAAATTCGTTTCTGAATCTGATGATCATGTGATTTTTGCCCTTGAGTCCATTTATGTAATTTTATTTTTAAAATGTTGAATTACACAATAACTTCTACATAATATTTACTTATGTAATGTCTTGCTAATTAAATTATTTAGGATAAATTCAAGAGATACATATTGATAAGCAGTTCTTAAAAACTACTATTTTTCATTAGATATTTTAAATTTTGGTTGATGGATTTACTTAGTTTATTGATTTGATTAGTTATTTGATTAGTTTAATTGTTCTAGTATTGATGGGCATTTTAACCCTTCTTTTTTGATTTGTACCATTAAGAAATAGTAGCAGCTATTACTCTTAGTGTGCAAACTAATCAAACTTATTTGGTACAGTAGGATGGTCTTTAGTTGTTAATGCAGAAGCTGTTTTGCAAGAAGGTTTTACCAATTTATACTTCCAGCAGCAGGACATCAGCATTTGTGTATTCTTCACTGGGGTAACAGTCAGTGCTGTTTGACTTCTGATTGTAATTTTCCTGACTGTTTACTGTGTACTGACTGTTTTCTCTGTAATATTTTGCATTTCTTCGTGGACTAACAGTCATATTCTCAATCACCATTAATATAATGTCTCTTATGAAATGCTTAGTGCTTTTGTCTTTACTCTCTACTCCTAAAATATCAGCCCTCCATGCCTATACATGCAGGATAGCACTAGACATGTGGTAGACATCTGTTTTGAAAATATTTCTACTGGGTCGATGCCCTTCTTAAAATACCTTTGATGAACAGATTTTTTAACTTTATTGAATTGTAATTCATCAGTTATTGTCACTTTGCCTTTTATTCATAAATCTTGGCTAGCTCCAGGATAAATTTATACTGTATGATTTTTTCAAGATATACTTCATCTTATGTATTTATGCACCTTATCCATAGATACATGGTGTGAAATAGGAGGTCAACATTTACTTTCGTTTATGCAATTAACTATTGGATCAAGCACCTCTGACTCAAAAAGTATCATTTCCACTTTATACCAGTGCTTGAACCAGTTTGTCCTATCTTGTAACTTTGTATTATATTATGGTTCTACTTAAACCAATACTTTGTCTTCAGTTTGTTACAAACACTATAATTTGTTTGTGAACTTTGTTAACTTCTATTACATTGATTTCTTGACACTGTTATAAGTTGTTTTACAATTGTGAGCCTATGGACCATTCAAAACTTGTTGAATAATTTCTTTTATGATCGTCTATCCTCACATTTTCAAAGTAGTTGGTTTTATTTGCTCTGATCTAAGTACAGTCTCTAATAATATTGGCCCGAGAAACACACAGAAAAGTGCCATTCCTTTAAAAATCTTGAGTAAAAATGATCCTGGTTATTAACCTACCTTAAAGGTAGGATTTTTTTTCCCGCTGGTCAGAAACATCTTAAGGAAAACATCATTTAAAGTTATGCTGAACATTTCTTGTCAGTGCCGTATGGTAAGATCAACTGAAAGCTTCCATTGCTTCAGCTGGGCCACCATGACAGAACAGCATGCACTGTTGATTTTAGTCAATGGCTAAGGATAGGTGAAGACAATTTCACTGTGTTTGAGCTATGAGAAAGAAAATACCCAGAACTGAAATAAATAGTTCCAAGTGAGTTCCGAGTTACTAACGTTCATAACAGAGAACAGTATGCTATCCTTTAAACATCCTAAAGCTGGCAGCATTAATTTTATGAGCTAACTGCTATCCAGCAGACAAATGAATTTATCTGCAACCATCAGAAGCCTGTTGACTGTAGCTGACTAAATATAGCTAAGAAAACATACTGATTTATCTTTGTTTTATTGTGGATAAGGTGAAAAAAATATAAAACAAAACACTTGCTGCCCTTATATTTTTGCTGTGTAACATCATAAACTTTAGTAAATACAGGATAATCTGTACATTTGTCTTCATAACTCAGCAAATGGGCTCAGCGAGGCAGTTGGAGTGTGGTGTCCATACTCAGCACATGTTGACTGGGTCTTCTGGAGGCATTGACCACTGTGAGATGCTCTGGTGTGGTTTATCTTCCTCCTAAAATGTCTCTTGCCCCCACCCCCTGCTGGGCATCCTGGGAATATCTACATGGAAGTAGGTCATTGGGGTCCCTCAGCACAGCTAGTGTAAAGTCTTTCTTGGAAGTTCTTGAGCACAGGATGCTGCTACCTTGTGATAAGGCCAATTCAGAGAGAGAGAGAGAGAGATCTTGTCTGAGATCTACTCTGACAATCGACTCACAGCTGGACCCAATTTCTAAATCTTAAATGGAAGGTGCTTTTTAAAAAATATTGTAAAAATCTTGTTTTCTAATTGTCTGAATTCCAGTTTATTATTGAATATCCACATGACTGCTGTTATTACAAGGTTTAAACACTTTTTAAAGAGAGAAAGAAAGCAAGCAAGCAAGAAAGATAAAACACAACAAAAACTTTCCTTGATCTATAACACTGTAGAAATTTAAAACGTTTTTAAGTGTAGAAAGCCTTTCCGGAATCAGCCATTTAGAAGTGTGAGCACAGGGGCCTGACCTGCCCACCAGTTCTTTGTACATGAAAGCTTATTTTTTCCCATTTTTTTTTTCAGGACACAAATGAGAGCTAGCATCAGGAACTTTGCTTTTCAAGTAAAATTCTAAAGTGTGTTAAACTTCTCCATGGGAGATTCCAGGGAGGAAAAAAAAATGTTTTTCAGTCCATGTTGCTATCAGCGGAACAGGCAAGTGGTATCCACCTCTCAACAAGCAACACATTATTTCCGATTGTCGTATGGAGGCTTGAGAAGAGGAGGCCAGTGAACAGTGAATTTTGAGGAATGTATCAGGAGTCAAAAGTCTCTGCAGTAGACTTGTGTCTTCTGCATGGTCACAGTGTCTGAGTATGTGATTTGGGGGCA
Organism: Apodemus agrarius; assembly: GCA_964023405.1. Classification (NCBI taxonomy): domain Eukaryota; kingdom Metazoa; phylum Chordata; class Mammalia; order Rodentia; family Muridae; genus Apodemus; species Apodemus agrarius. Next base: position 78,401,524 of record OZ030009.1, read on the forward strand.
GCACAGCCAAGGGCATTTAGAATCAATCCGCACCTGGCTGTTAGGAAGACCATCTGAAAAGTCTAAATGCAAACTAGAATCTTTATTACACACCCGTGTCTGCATGGGCATTTTATATGAAATCCAGTCTCTCCACTGCACCCTGACGCACCATGTAACCTGGGTACACTTTGCTTTCCCAGTGTACCAAGTCATTTTCTCCCAAGGCAGTCTGACATTAGCTTCCACTTGACGCTTATGCCTGTCCCTAAGCCTCTAGGCATTTTGCCATTTGTATCTTAGGCAGCACAGTTGTTTATTCTTTCTTCCGTGTTGAGGCCTACCTGCTGTTTCTTGAGGACCCTTTTCAGAGCACAGAACCCTATCAAAACTTCCTCTGTCCAAAGCTCACATATTCTCTTCCCACACCTGGCTCTCCCTTGACCCCCTTTTTCTTGTTGGTTTTCTGGTTCTGGAGATTGAACTTGGGTCAGACATGCTGGGGAAATACCCAGAGACTGCACTGCTAGCACACTTGCCCCTCCCCTTCACATTGCTCCTTTGCTCTCATCTCGTCACAGTACCCTGTACCAGGATCAGAGTACACACTGTTCTGTGTACTAATACATGATGCTTGCACCACTCTATTCCTGCCTTGTATTCAAATTTTTCTGGAAACAAAAGAACAATATTAGTCATTTTAAAAACAAAACCCAGTTGTGTATAGTTTAGTGTTGACGGATTATACTAATAAGGAAAAAGGACAATTGTTTGAAATCTCAGACAATACCAACGCCTTTTTGTCTTATCCATTACATCATGTGGAAATTGGTCACTGGACATAGGTCCTTTAGTTGTCACATTAAGCATTTGAATCCTAAAGGGACTGGTGGGCAGATCAGTGCAAATGTTCATTTTTGCCTGTGGTCATCACATTTTGTGCCTTAGGAAAGAATATAGAATTTATTTTTCTATTTTTAAAATAACTTTTGTGTTTTTCTATTTTTAGTATATTAAGAGTGTGTAAGATATAAAATTTATATTCATTATCTATTTTTAACACTGTACTTGTAAGTAAAATATAGATATTACTTATCTATGGGGTGTATGCAGTAAAGTAACAAATTTGTAAATGACAGAATCCTTTAAAATGAGTAGTTTGACTATAGACAGACTTGTACTTGAAAGAAGTGTGGATTTTCAAAATTTCATAGAGCTAATATGATCATTGCCTTACTATCCATCACTAGAAACACTAAAGAAATATTGTAAAAAGATAAGGGACTCTGCAGTATGAATACTATGCAGGCCACAAAAGGAAGGGACAGTTTAATTTTGGGTTTGACCCCACAAGGCACAGTAAGTAGACCTTCAGTCCCACTCCATCATTGATTGCCCACCTGCCTTGCATCACTCCTCCCAAGCTCCCGGGGCTTGCTCCTGCTTTTTTTTTTCTTTACCTGCCCAGTGCACTTCCAAATGAGATGTGAAGCCTGGATGCAACCACGGAGTTTGATTGAAGTGTTATTGACATTTCGTTTTCTTTTAGTTATGTGACTATTCATTTTACAACTGGCATCTTGAAAAGTTCGGTATTGAGAAAGTTACTGCATCTCATTGATTGGTATGCATTGGGTGACTTTAAAATCCTTTTTTGATATCTGTACCGTGTATTTCATTAAAGGATTTTATGGGAGCACAATAAAAGTAACGATATTTTACAAAGCTTATTTTGTGAAGGTCTTGAGTATATATTTTTTTTCAAAGCAAATCTGCGGCAAAATATTTTTATCATTGCTTGTCTGACAAATCTTGCTGTGGGAAATGCATAGTGCTTTTATTGCTGTAGGAAACTTTAGTGCTTTATTATCAAATCACTTTATAATGTCAACTGCTTCTGAATAACCATTGTGCATCTTCATTTTTTTCTTTCATTATGGCCATGTTGCCCTCAGCAGTTTTATACTCAAGTGAATCTTGTCTGGTATCTTTCCCCCTGGATAAGCATCAGCATTTGGGTGAACTTACTTTCAGATCCACCCGTCATCTTCTCTTTAGCTCTCTTGTATTTATGCTAAATTCTAAAGAGAAAAGAATGCTTTAGCGATCTTGATGGCAATATGTAAAAGTGGGTATTCCTTGAGGTGTATGTGCATTTATTCCTTCAGTTACTAGCTATGAGAATTTAAAGTCTACTTCTAGTTGATCCGTTCTATTAAGCACATCTTCTAAGCTCTTTCAGTCTAACAGTTACAAGTGTGTAATGATGTACCACTAAAGAAACAACAGTCCTTTCTTGGGAGGTTCTTTGTTTCTGGAGTGAATGTTCACTGGGGAATTATGTAGGTCTAGAGGGTAAGGACTCTTATACAGATCTATTCAGTAGCTCTGTCTATATTTCCTTTATTCCCTTCTGTACATCTACCAGAAATATGTTTTCTCCTGTTGAAAATCAGTAAAATTTTATCTGAGCTGGGGTTAGAGAGGATAGAAGCAGATACTATGCTAGGAAAAAACCAAGTGCCTACCGACCCTCTTAGCCAGCCAGAAATTTATCTCTAGGTGCTTGGTTTTATTATATCCTTTTGGATTATTTATTCTCTGATAGGTGAGGTTGTTGATGAAGGGTATGCATTTTTCCTTATTTTTTTTATCTCTCTACAGTTTCACTGAAGGAAAGAGGGAATAACTAGCTTGCAAAATGAACATCGTATAACAATGAAATGTGTGCTGCTAAGACAAGGCTGGCACCTTTAAAGTTCTGATTAAGAATTTTCCATTCCACCTCTCATTAATTTGCTCCTGTTTGTGTGAGTCGCCACTTGATTTTACAACAGAAGAAGGAGTTCCTGCCAGTGTTCTCAGTAGCATTCCAGGTAGACTGAGCGTTGATCACAACATGACTGGGGAAATGGACACATGAGATTCCACTTCCCAACCTGTCCTGATGACCTCTCACCATTCTACCTAATCTGTAGTCCTTAAAAAACTCAATCCTGGCAACTGAGTCATTTCTTCCTTGGAGCTGCAGTATTCCTATGAGTGGGGGGAAGGCTTCTGTTCAAGGACATGCATCAGGATCATGTGTGCTGAATTCCCTAGTTCGGCTATTTTATTTAATAACACTAATCATGCACCCAGTCTTGTAAACTACATTCTCTGTGAGGCAACCCAATGTTGATCAATCATGAAGACAAAAAGGGAAGTTTGAGAGAAATCTAGTTCTGATAGAACTTTGAGCTATGATTGACTGTAAGTTAAGATCAACTAGAAATACCTTACATGTGCGCTTTTAGAGCTTATTCTACAAAGTATGTCTTAAAATCCCCAGCCCTACCTACTATTCATTTTCCCTCCTTGATCAGTAGTTGTCCTAGGACAGAGTTTTCTAGCTGTGCTGACATTTTTGACTGGTTTATTTTTTGGAATGGGGGTTTTCCTATACAGGAATATACATTTAGCATTATCTCTGATTTCTCCCTCTTACCAAACATTAGCCCTCCTCTTCCTTAATATTATTATTACAAAGAATGTGTTTAGAACCTGCCAGATATTTGCAGGAAAGAGGGCAACATTACTTTTAGCCAAAAGCCATTATCTAGAGGTTTGATACAAAGATCTACTTATAGATACACCAAGCAGGAGTAGGCTGAATTAGTTTTTCTTTACCCCTCAAGTAATAAAGTGTTTAAGTCAGGCATCAATGGGAGAAGAGGCCCCTGGTTTCGTGAAGGCTCGATGCTACAGTGAGGGGAATGCGAGGTCTGGGAGGTGGGAGTGGATGGGTGGATGGGTGGGGGCACACTCTCATAGAAGCAGGAGGAGGGAGGACAGGATGGAGGTTTGGGGGAAGGGTATAGCATTTGAAATGTAAATAAATAAAATAAACTGTAAAAATGTGTTTAAAACGATTAAGTAGAAGAAAGTAGGTGGATCATCTGGTGATGTACAACTCCAAGTGCTGCCTGTGTAACCTTAGCCCTGGAGAGTCAGAAAGAAGGTGATTCTTGGGACTAGCTGGCTGGCCAGCATAGCATTTTGGTGATGTACAGGTTAATGGGAGACCTGGTTTAGAGAACATAAAGTGGATGAGACTTGTGGAATGTAAATGACAAATTCTTGTGGAGTGGAAATTCAAGTAAATGACACTCAAGGTTGATGTATGGACTGTATCTGTGCACATACAAGGGCATGTGTGCACATCCCACATCCACATGAACAAACACACATATAAATCTTGAGAAACTTGGGCATTTAGGCTTATGTCTATAATCCCACAATTTGGAGGTTGAGGCAGGAGAATCATTTTCAAATGATTGAGGCCAGCCTGGCTACAGAGTGAATTCTGTGTCATTCTGCACTAGAGTAAAACCTTGCTTTAGACTACATATTTACATTCACACACACACACACACACACACACACACACACACACACACATACACACATATACACACACATATAGACATACACACTGAAACATACACATATACATACTGAGAGAGAAATAAATATGTAGAGAGAGATTGACTAAAAGGTACCCTACTTTTATTTTAAAATTAATATTAAGGAAAATAAGACCAGTGCTAAAGTACTCAATTTAATGGAGAGTAAATACACTTCAAGGTAACATTAAGTTACTTTTATAGTAAATTTTATATTTGCAAATTTCCTTCAAGTTATTTATTTATTTATTTATTTAAATTTGTTTACATTTCAAGTGTTACCCCCTTACCCGGTTTCCCCCTCTCCCAGAAATCCCCCTATCCTATTCCAACTCCCCTTGCTTCTATGAGGGTGTTCCTCCACCCACCCACACACCCTAGTGTCCTGCCCTCGATTCCCCTACATTGGTGCATCTATCAAACTTTCATTGGATCAAGGATCTCTCCTCCCATTGATGCCTGGCAAGGCAATCCCATGCTACATATGCAGCTGGAGCCATGTGTACTCCTTGGTTGGTGGCTTAGTCTCTGGGAGCTCTGGGGGGTGTCTAGTTGGTTGATATTGTTGTTCTTCCTTCAGTTCTTTCTCTAGCTCCTCTACTGGGGACCCCACACTCAGTGCAATGGTTTGCTGCAAGCATCTGACTTTGTAAGACTCTGGCAGGGCCTCTCAGAGAGCTTTATCAGGCTCCTTTCAGCAAGCCTTTCTTAGCATCCACAATAGTGTCAGAGTTTGGTGACTGTACCTGGAATGAATCCCCAGGTAGGACAGTCTCTGGATGGCCTTTCCTTCGGCCTCTGCTCTGCACTTTGTCACCATATTTGCTCCCGTGCATATTTTGTTCCCCTTTCTAAGAAGGACTGAAGCACCCACACTTTGGTCTTCCTTCTTCTTGAGATTCATGTGGTCTATGAATTGTATCTTGGGTATTTCAAGAATTTGGGCTAACATCCACTTATCTGTGACTGCATACCATGTGTTTTTTTTGTTTTTTTTTTTTTTTTTTTTTTTTTGTGTGTGTGTGTGTGTGTGTGTGTTTGGGTTACTTCACTCAGGATGATATATTCTAGTTCCATGCATTTGCCTAAGGATTTCATGAATTCATCATTTTTTAATAGTTGAATAGTACTCCATTGTGTAAATGTACCACATTTTCTGTTTCCGTTCCTCTGTTGAAGGCTATCTGGGTTCTTTCCAGCTTCTGAATATTATAAATAAGGCTGCTGTGAATATAGTGGAGCATGTGTCCTTGTTATATGTTGGAGAATCTTTTGGGTATATCTCCAGGAGTGATAGAGCTGGGCCCTCAGGTAATTCTATTTTCAGTTTTCTGAGGAACTGCCAGAGTGATTTCCAGAGTGCTTGTACCAGCTTAAAATCCCAGCAACAATGGAGGAGTGTTCCCCTTTCTCCACATCCTCATCAGCATCTTCTGTCACCTGAGTTTTTAATCTTAGGCATTTTGACTGGTGTGAGGTAGAATCTTTTAACTGGGTTTTAACTGTGTTTTAGGCTTATTTATTTGTTTGTTTATTTATTTATTTATTTATTTTATTCTTACTACTCTCAAAATTTGTTTGATTTCTCCAAATAACAATTGTTTAGCCACCCAGAATGCCATAGTAGTATATACCATTTGCCCAAAATAAGATGGTCAAGTCATTACTTTGGCATTGCATGTAATAGCTCATAAATGCTTCTCAATTTTTCTAATTGTTATGAAAACACACTTAAAAGAAAAAAGCATGGATTTTCCATTTGTTGTACTATAATGGGAAAGAATGTAGTTTTAAATTGGTTTTTGATTTTTTCCCTAAAAAGACTTACTTGAATCAATCAGGTCTGCTCATTTGATTCAGAGATATTTATTCATTTTTCTTTTACTGTATTTCATTCTATTTCAATTTTGGGGTGGATTTAAAAAGTAATAAGTATGGAGGTTTCTCAAATGATGTATTTAAGAATGTGTTTTCGGTGCCCTTCACTGCCATTGTATGTACATCTATTAAAAAGATATTCAGTGTACAACTTATTTTATATGATGTATGGGTGTCTTTCTGGCCAGAAGGAAGCTTACCTCTTTTGTTTTTTGTTTTTTGTTTTTAATAATTGGCATCTGATAACTCATGTGTTTATGGTGTATAAAGTTGCATTTTGATACATTGGAATAGTGTTTAATAATAAAGTCAAGATAATTAGCATTTCTACTGTCTTAGTCACTTTATTCTGGCAATAGTCTCATCTGTCCTTCTAGCTGTACTTAAATGTACAATGGATTATGGCTAGACATAGTCACTCTCACTCTACTCTGTTGTAGAACTAGAACTTATTCTGCCTCTATAAACTTTTTTGTGCTTATGTAAGCAGCCTTTCTCTCTCCTGGTCAAGTGATAATTGGCCTGTTGTTGGCCTATTGCATTTAACATGATGAGTTTTGGTCTCATCCCTGCTGACATGAATAAGAGAATAAGATGATTTTATTCTTTTTATATTTAAACAATATTCCATTTATGTCTGTGCACTATATTTTACAAAAATCTATCCATCACTGGGCATATTCAGATGATTGTATATATCTTGATTTTCAACACTGCTGCAATAAATGTGGGTGTGCAGATGTCTGTTATATACTGGTGCCTTTCCTTGGGATATATGCTTGAAGAGTTATAGATGGATTATGTAGTAGTTCCATCAATATACTTTTGATTTTTAAGCTTTATTAAAGTGCCAGGTTCACTTCAGAGGCATATTTTTGTTTTACTATGTCTGATGGCCACTGTTTCTCTGTAATTGCATAATATTCTAAACATATTTAAAACCAAGAAAAGGGTAAGCTTCCTTCTTTAAAAACTAATCAGATAATCAGATAAAGAACATGTTGTTGGCAGAGGGACCTGGGCAATGTTTATGAAACACAAGAGGAAGTTCTTACTTTGTATGATTGAAAGGGTAGCCAGATTGCAACTGTTGTAGAACTACAGATAGATGGGCAATCTCACCAACTATTTAAAGAAGGCTTAAGAGACTTCCTCCAGTAACACTGGTCTGTTTTGGTGTGCTCAGCAGTCATCAAGGTGTAGTTCTTCAGCTAAGTGATGCTCTTGCCTTCCTCTCTGGGACATGAACTGGCTTTTCCTTTCACCACTTGCATTTTTTCTTTAATCTCTTCGATAGAACTAGGCCACTATATGGGTTAGGAGATTTTCCTTGCCTTTTGAAAGAATATTGAGCTTTTGATCTTGATGTTGGTGCTTTGGCTTTTTTTTTCTGTTTTTTTTTTCCTGTTTAGACTTTTATCTGGAATATCTACTATATAGATTTATTAACTGAAGCTGTGAATAATCTGTGAACCTGATTATTCTGAATCATCATTTTCTCTAGGTTTACCACCTCTTCCTCTTCTTCCTTCTCCTCCTTTTCACCAAAGTCATCATCATCATTATAATCAGCTTGTAGTTTTGTTTTATTCTCTGGAGTCTTGGTACTATTTCTTCCAGGGTAGATGGCTTTCAAAGTATACTTAAGAGTTTTTTGTGTTCCTCTTCTTGATCTTCTGGTGGTGATTCTTTCTCTATAACTGCTAGGTGCTGTATAGTAATATGCAAATCCTTAAGCTATGCCTCAGTCTGATGGCCACAGGTAATGTCACTTCAAAACCCCTGGGAAAATCATTGGCTATACAGACATTTTCAAAGTTATCAATACTACTCCAAAGATAGCCTTTGCAATTCCTAGCCTCTGCCTCAGTGGCATCTAGTTCATCTTTTGCCAAATTGGCTGTTTAATAATAGGTATAATAGCGGCTCTTGATGATCATTTGTCCTCACAGTGATCATCATTTTGTCCTCACAGTGATCATCTATGTTTTACTTTTAGTTTATGAGCAAAAAAGATAGTTGTTAGACTTTGTTCATGACCATTGAATCTCCTATAGGATGTTAGCACAAGTATCAGTAAGAGGGAACCAAATTGAGATCCCTGATGATATTCCTCTTGTTACCCTTTTGTTGGTGTCCAGATGTCTTTGGAGAAATACCTCTTCAGATCATTTCTCATTTGTGTGTGTGTGTGTGTGTGTGTGTGTGTGTGTGTTTGAGTTTATTCCAGATGTAGTCAAACTGACAAAATAGAGATAAGGTGGTTCCAGATGTGAGTGGAAGTGGAGAGGAACTGGGAGGAGGAGACTGAAGAGAAACCATAACCAGAATATATTCTGGAAAAAATACTTTTATTTTTCTCTATCTTGTCTTATAAAACAAATATGCTTTAATATATGCATATGTGGGTTTGCACATATATGCATATATAGAGAGAAATATAGATAAAATAAGATAGAATAAAAACTAATACATTGAAATAAGACAAAACCAACAAGAGTCCAAAAAAACACACAGGAACCTGATATAGATACAGAGATACATGTTTTCACATATACAGAAATACCATTTAAAAAAAAACCACCAAAATGGGAGCCATAATGTGTGGGCAAAGGACCTGTAGTGTAAAAAAGAAAGAAATTATATATAAATAAAATAAAAACAAAATATAAGATAACATCTAAAAAGCACTGATATGAACTTATGAGACAAGCAACCTCCAGCAATGCTGTTGAGCTCATTTTCTGTTGGCATCTACTGTTGTATGAACCTTTCAGAAAAGTTTGTTTCCCCAGTGAGACACCCTTGGATAATGCTAAATTTTCCTCTGGAAATAGTTATCAAGTGGAGATTGCATCTGCGTTAGGGATGGGGGCATGTATCCACTTCTTCTTTCAGCTATAAGACTCCATCTGGTACAGAGCTGTGTAGGCCTGTGTGCCTCCTTGATTTCTGTTAGTTCATATGTGTGTCAATCCTGATGACATAGACATAGCTTCTTTCCTTGATGTTTTCCTTCATCCCTCCTGGCTTTTATATTCTTTCTGACTCCTTTTTGACAGGGTTCCCTGAACCGTTAGGGCTGAATGCTCCAAAGAGCACTCATTTTATGCGTAATACGGAAGCAGTGGGTCTGTATTCGTTCCCATCTGCTGGAGGAGAAAGCTTCTGTGGTTATGGCTGAACAAGGCACTGCTCTATGAGTATGGAGGAATGTCTTTTTATTGCTATATTTATTGCTATATTTTTGTTTAAGAAGAGAAGTAGTTGATTTTACCCTAAATTCTAAGGCTATCTAGTCCCAGGCTCTTGGTTACTCAAGAAATGTTTGGTTTAGGTTTTATCTTGTGGAGTAGGCCTTACGTCAAATATGGATGGGTACTCCCACTATCTTTGGGCAGACATTGCCCTGGCCTATTTTGCAGGAAGAACGGGATTGTAGGTCAAAGAGCATCATTTTCAAAGATTTTAAAAAATCATTTAAAGATAGTTTTAATATACCTTTAATATTGTTAAATTATTGAATTTGAATTATTTGTGTTCTTATTATTGAGTTGTTTGCGGTTCCTCTATCTCCTTAGTGTTAACCCGTGGATTTTGCAACCTCACCTAAAACCTCCATGACTAGGACAGGGCCCTCCTCTCACCTATGGTCACTTCTATTGCTATCAAAGTTTTTGGTTTATATTTGTCCTTCATTGATTGTGAAATTTTATATTCATACATATACATACATATATACATACAAACATCGACATATACATATGGAAGCTTTTATGTATGATATATATGACTAGAAACAAGGATACAGTTTCATTCTTTCGCATATTGTGGAACTTTCACACAATTTTATTTCAACAACAATAGAAATAATTAGATAAAAATAAAGCTGTGTAAGTGTGTATGTGACTGTCCACAGAACATAGGTAGGAAATAAATGGTCTAAATATTAAGTGTAGCATTGCAAGCCCTCAACAGTGCAAGCTTATAGCTCTTACCATAGGTTCCCAAGAATGAAAGGACTCAGAAATTGTATCATCATGTTTCAGTCAGGACTGAGAACACGTCTCTATGGTTTCATTGTATTGCTCATTGCTGAATGTGCTGTTCACTAGGATAGCCGTGTATATATGAGGCTGTTTAATTAATGTATGTAAATGTGAATTAAAACTGTGCTGCTTGCCATACTTCAACCTGTTAATACAGTGCAGTAACGTTTCCATAGTGCAGGAAGTTCTGTTGGACAGAGCTGGGTGCTTTTGCAATTTATCAAGATAAGTAGTCCAGGGGTCTGTCTTCTCTTAGAAAAATCAATATGAGAAACACTGAAGGTATAGGTTTTGAGTCCTTTCATTTCCTTTTACTGTGCTGTGTATTGAGGACATAGAGAATTTGTATGGTGCTCAGAGAAATCTCTGTTGGCACTGCAGTAGATACTCCACTTCCGCCCGAATGCCTATGCTTTTGTCTCTTTCAAACTGAAGCTGCCTGGTAACTTATCCTTTGTACAAATGGCTCCTTCTCTTAAATAATTGGAAACCATTTCCAGTTGATTTATGGACATCTCATTAAGGAGGTTGATGAGAGCTGTCACAGTAAGTGAAGACTCTCCTTGCAGCAGACTCGATTTCTACAGTCAAGTCTGCCCAGGTTGAACAGTATTAGGAAATTACTGCTTCTACTCCGCAAGCTTACAATGACGTGTTACGAGACAGAAGGGGCCAAGTGCTTAAACAGTGATACATAGTTTTCTCATGATAATAACAGTGACTTCAAAGTCCTTGTGGAAATTATTTTCAATTTGATGGTTAATTCTTTTCCGTTCTTACCCTGTTTTCAGTTTAATGGCTGTATTCTTGTGTTAGTCAGTTTGCCATTACTGTAACAAATACCCAAGATAAAATCAGCTTGAAGGATAGAATGGCCTATTTTGGCTCATGATTTTAAGTGTGGCTAGACCATAAATGATTGGCTCTGATGCTTTAGGAATATAGTGGCTTAGTGTATCAAGGTGGCAGTACATGGCCGAGGAAATTCATTTTGTTGACTGAGACAGAAAAAGAGGAAGAGGAGGGATTAGCCCTCAATATTCATGCTAAACCCTGCCTGCTCTGACCAGAAGATGTCACATAGGCCCTAAGCTTCTATGGTTCCAGTTTCCCATTAGGGCCACAGACTAGGGACTAAGCCACTAACACATGCCCCTTGGGAGACACATTTTCAGACCATAACTGTTTATTAACTTCTCCAGAGTGGTTAATATAATTTAAAATGATTTGAATTATGAAGCCAGAGGTTTTAAAACGATTTACTTCAGTTCATGGCTGTTATGGGTCTTCGTTCCAGCCCGATCCCCCTACATTGAGTTGACAGCACCTCACTCTCCTGAGCCCTCTCTTGGGTACATGCTGGGAGTTACTGAACATTTTTTTTCCTCCTGAATGTGGCAAGAAGTTCCAGAAAGATTTTCTACAACTTAAAAACAGCTATTCCTACTAAAAAACAAAACAAAACAAAATAAACTACATTTTATACAAGGCATTAATGTATTTTAGCACTCTGGAAAGCTGGAGAAAGTTCAGTATTGAATTTAGTTGAAATATTAATATATTTGTTGTAGTAGAAAACGTCCCTCAATTAAGGAAATGAGTTGGATTCAGCTCAGGCGATTCTCAAGTTCCATTCTGTCTGTACTATCTAGGAAGGTCCCTACCACAGGTGCATGCTTCCGGTTTAGTGTTACCAGTGACTTGACATCTTTCACAGGGACTTTGTGGCATGGGAAGTTAACAGCAGTGTTTACAATATTTCAAGCTCATACCTTTGTGAGTTTTATTTGTATGTCTTTGTGGATGAGTGTCGCAAAGCCTGAGAGGCAGAATTTGTCTCTTCTGATGTCCTAAAGCACAGGGCAGCTTCTGCCTCGCCTCATTTTACCCCTAAAGGCTAAAGGGAAAAGCCATCATTCTTTTTGTTTTAAATATCTCCCTAAAAACTTCACTTCCAATCTTTTTGTATTGCAATATCAATTTCATTGTACCGATACGATCCAGCATTTCCTTTTCGGTGGTGTTTATGGAATGAACCTCTGGTATATGTATTTTTGCACACTTCTGATTACCTCCTTGATGTACTGGCCAACGGCATAGCCTATTTAAGTGTAAATGTGTCTTTTCATGTCAGCATTCATTTTTAGCGAGCAGAATCCCGTCACTGACCCAAGCGAGAGGGAACATTTGCAGACTTATTTGGAAAATTTGGGTCTTCATACACTTGAGCCGAGCGCATGGAAAAGGCAGGGTGCCCTTCCCTGAGCAAGCTCCTGTGGGTTTCCCGTGCCGCGGTGGCTCAGAGGCCTTATGTAGCAGTTGGCTCTGATATGCTTGCCCAGACACAAATTGAATCCGACAGGACTGATGTCTCCTGGACTTTGCGGCCATCTGAAATGCTGGCGTGAGAAAGAGGCGGTGGCAGAGGGAGGAGAGAGGGCGAGGAGAGCTGATTCCTGTAGCTCCTTTCCTCTGAAGCTTTGCGATTTCCAACAGCTGAGAGCTGTGAACTGCTTGATAAGCTGTTTTACAGATGAGATTGATAACCAATCACTGTTCAGGAACAGCTGGCTAGCTTTCAGATTCAGGATGTGTTTCAGTGTTCAGCTCACTTCTTCATGTCCCAAATCTGTCTCAAAACAAACAAACAAACAAAAGAAGGGCCTGCGGAGTATTATGGTAACTAGAGAGTGATTCTGCTCTTCCTTTTTGCTGTATTGTTCCTGCATCCAAACTATTCCTGCATAGTAATGAAGACCCGGGCTTTTTTTATTTAATAAAAACAACATTTTAATTTTCAAATCCAGTGTCAGAAAAGACAAAGTGTTGAAAATAGGTGCACTGCTCTTCTTTTAAGATCCACTTATTTTGGGGTGTAAGGTTGTGTTGGGGTATCGCTACTCTATATCCTGTCAAAGTTTCATGTGGTTCAGACATTGAGAGATATGAAAATGAAAGGTGCGCAGTTTCATTTTGAAAACAAATCCTCTTGACCTTACGTTCTCATCATTGAGACAGGGGAAGCTATAATTTCTGGCACAGCAACTCCACTAATTTTGTTTTTACTTAGTTTACTCTTTGTTGGAAGCTATGCTGTATTTCAAAGGTTCTGTAAGCACAGCTCCATGTCGCTTTGAGAAGCACACTCCAGGTTATGTCTTAGAGCCTATCAGTGACCCCCTCATTCCCTCCCATTTCTGTTCCACTGCTGTAACAACCAACTCATTATTTAGGGGGAAATGGCTTTTTTTATTGTATTCCATAGAAACTTTCATTTTTCATTGGATATATTCTCTATTTACATTTCATTTCCCTTTTTCTGGTTCGCTGCCCCCCAAAGGACCCACATGCCCTTTTCCCTCCCCGTGTTCCCCCATCCACCCTTTCCCACTTCCCTGTTCTGGTATTCCCTTACACTGATGCTTTGAGCCTTTCCAGAACCAGGGTCCACTCCTTCCTTCTTGTTGAACATCATTTGGTATGCGGATTGTGTCTTTGGTGTCCCAGTATTCTAGGCTAATATCCACTTATCAGTGAGTACATACCATGGGTGTTCTTATGAGACTGGGTTACCTCACTTAGTATGATGTTCTCCAGCTCCATCCATTTCTCTAAGAATTTCACGAATTCATTGTTTCTAATGACTGAATAATACTCCATTGTGTATATATACCACATTTTTTGTATCCATTCCTCTGTTGAGGGACATCTGGGTTCTTTCCAGCTTCTGGCTATTATATATAAAGCTGCTATGAACATAGTGGAGCATGTATCCTTATTGCATGCTGGGGAATCTTCTGGGTATATTTCCAGGAGTAGTATGGCTGGGTCCTCCGGAAGTATCATGTCCAGTTTTCTGAGGTACCGCCAGACTGATTTCCAGAGTGGTTGTACCAGCTTGCAGTCCCACCAGTAGTGGAGGAGTGTTCCTCTTTCTCCACATCCTCACCAACACCTGTTGTTTCCTGAGTTTTTAATCTTAGTCATTCTGACTGGTGTGAGGTGAAATCTCAGGGTTGTTTTGATTTGCATTTCTCTAATGACTAATGATGTTGAACATTTTTAAAGGTATTTCTCAGCCATCTGAATTTCTTCAGGTGAAAAGTCTTTGTTTAGCTCTGTACCCCATTTTTTTGATAGGGTTATTTGGTTTTCTGGGGTCTAACTTCTTGAGTTCTTTGTATACATTAGATATTAGCCCTCTGTCAGATGTAGGGTTGGTGAAGATCTTTTTAGGGGGATATGGCTTTAAGGGAATTTTATTTACTTTTGTGTGTGTGTGTGTGTGTGTGTGTGTACATATATGCACGTGCATGCTCATACACGTGTATGTATATGGCATGACACATGTAAAGGTCAAAAAGAACAGCTTCTAAATGTTGGTTTCCTCTTTCTTCTGTGGGTTCTGGAGATTAAACCAAGGTCATCGGTCCTGTGAAGCAGGCACTTGTACTCCATGAGCCATCTTGTCAGACAAACCATCACCTTTGAGTTTCATCTTATGTTTCACCTGGATCTCTAGCTATGAACTTAGTGGCATTCTGCATTGTTCCTGATGCAGCTGTCAGTAAATTTTCCCAAAGCCTAGTTTTCTATTTTTCCTCTGCTCTTAAACAGTATAGAGCATTTTTTGTGCTGGCTGGGTAATGAGCACTAGACATAGACTGATAGCCAAGGATCTCTTTGTGTCCTCTTTTGTATCCTCTTCTGTTCTCCCAGTAGTTACCTCATTCTAACCCTGTGGCCCTCACAAACCATGTGGATCTCAAACCACTTCCCCGAAATGAGGAACACAAGAGAACTTCAGAAGTGTAACCTCTTGCGGTACCTAGTTTTCTGTTTTAACAAGCTAGCCCTACTTCCACACCAGCACCTACTGTTTTCAAAGCTCTGCATGGAGTTCAGGGAATACCCATTCCTCAGCCTGTTAAAATCCTGCTCATGTATGCTCAAGGCTTCCCTGCACTTCATGGCACTCTGCAACCATCTGTAACTCCAGACACAGGGAATTGGACATGCTCTTTTGGCTTCCATGGGCACCAGGCATAAATGTGGTAAACAGTCATGGTACATACATGGTACACACAGACACAGATGCACACATATACAGCCACAGTCACACAATACACATACCACACACACCCAAACACACACACACACACACACACACACACACACTCACACTCACACATGCAAAACATCCATATAAGCCTTCCTTTATTCTGTCATTAATATATGGACAGACTTCTCTTAGGCATTTCTTAAAGCTCTGATGTACCTTTTTACATGGTGCGTTCATATAACAGATTTTTGCATGAAAAGCCTGTGCCCCCCCCCTTAGAATATAGTGGCCAAAAGATGGCATAGAAATTAGTTCCTGTTGATTGGTTGTAGGTGGTCTGGCAGCAAGAATGTTAAGAACCCTCCATTTTACAATCCTAGTTCCCAATACAAAGACATGAGATCTCCAGTGTTTATTGTGTTTTTACAATAGGGCAATGTTTTTCTAGGTTGGGGTAGGACATGGGGAAAGAATGAGAAATCTAAATGTCTCTGTGTTTTCTTCTTCTTTTTGTCTCCTCCCTTCGCAGGCTCTAAAGGGGTTCCAGCTGAAGTTTCTGAGCAGACCAGTCGCTGTGGCTCCCTAGGCTGAGTTTCCAGGCTGCTGGTTCATGCCATTGACAAGCTGCAGGATGGTGCCCGTGGCCAGGCCGCTGTCGCTGCTCCTCACCTTCGTCCTCTGCGCCTGTGCTGAGAGTAAGCCATCCCGCCCTTCTCTGGGGAGCTGTGGCCATAATGAGTGGTTTTGTTTGCAGTTGGCACCAGGCTCAGGGCTCTGAATATATTTCCTTGGGAAGTATATCCTGAAACACTGTGGGATCCTCCTTGGCTTCTTGCCAGCCTTTGAAAGAGTTTATTGATGTGTCTCTTCCACTACCTCCTCTTCTGTTGAAGGCCTCTTTGCTTGTGTGTCTAACTGTTCCCACTGCTTATTTCTATTTTTGTCTATTTTTCATACTTCCTACCAGCCTTACGACAAAGATAAAAGGAGACCAACAATATCACTTAAACTGTGGCTGACCAATTGGTAGCGTTAATATGTAAACACCCTTGAGACCCAATAGAAATTTCTTTAGTTGTATGGAAATTTCCATGTTTAGAAAAATGCACAATGTCACATTGAGCCCAATTAAACTTGCAAGCCCCTTGTAGCTGTCACAGCAGCTGTTCTGATGTACTGTTTCCGACAGCTGTCGTGGAGTACAATATTCAAACAAATCAAGCAGAACTGACAACTTTGTGGCTGGGTGGAGGGTCTGGAAGTGGGAAAAATTTTTTATGCAATGCACACGCGAAAGTTTCAGCTTCTGGACGCGATTTATGAACCTGGGATTGTGGTCAATGAGCTTGCCAACTAATGAGATGATCATATCTTCTTTGTAACTAGCAATCATTAGTTCTACACTGTTTACATCTGTTTCTTTCCTTATGTATTCTACGGCATTCACAAGACAATAGTGCCCGTCCCTGACTCGTTTTGCCATGCCTATTTTCTATTTCTTTAGGAGCTTTGCAGTTCATATGTGATTTAGTCATCCTCTTGAGGAGTCCCCTGGTGTGATTAACATGTATAACATCTGCAGTCATTAACTTTTCCTCCACTGGCTGTCCCAGGGAGATTAAATTTGATTCATGTTAAGGATATCTCAAAGACAAAGAGCCTATGTCATCTTAGCACTTTCTTATTAATTGTGTCTTGACAAGAATTTCCTCACCAACAACCAAATGCTTTATTTAAGTAGGGATCTATTTTCTAAAGGAATCTTTCAAGAAGGAAAAAAATGTTATTAATTAAATGCATATGGAACATACATGTTCTAAGTGCAACATTCTTTGGTTAAGTATATATATATATGTGTGTGTGTGTGTGTGTGTGTGTGTGTGTGTAGCCTCCTAATTAGCACTTGGGAGTATTGATTTAAGGTTAAGACTAGGAATTTCTAATACCATGCCAGGAAATAATTAATTGGGCGAAAGATCCAAATGTAAGGTATTGTTATTTTAAAGGCATTTATATCAAAACTTATTTCAAAAATATAAATTTACTTTTTTGGAAAGCAGTTGAATGTATAGCTCTGTGAATTCTGTTTTGGCCAAAGTCCAGAAGTAACTGTTTTCACCGTTGTTCATTTTTGGCAAAAGCATATTAAGACCCTAGGAACCCACTTAAACGTCAGATCAGAGCTGTATGTTTTTCTAAACCTTACTAGTTACATATCTGAGAAAGATCATCCTTGCAGAGAGAAAAATCCTCTTCTTTGGAAAAGTTGTGTTTTTGCTTAATGCTTTGGTGGAAAGGGGCAGACAGATGTCAAAAATTTAGGAACAAGTATTGCTGAGATTATATTTCTCTGCCACAGATGGCATTTCTCTGTCACTACTCCTGTGTAAATTCTTCTTTTGCTCGTTCCTATGCTTTATCACAGATCTTATATGACTTTCTCAGTTTGCCTTCTATTGTAGTGATAGAACACTCACCCAGTGCCACTTGGAGAAGATAGGATTTACCTAATCTCATGAGGTGTAGTTCATCATGGAGGAAAGTAAGGGCAAGAAATCAAGGCATGAACCTGGAGGCAGGAACTGAAGAAGAGTTTTGCATAAAAGCTTGATGTCCGTGACTCGCTTGCTTGCTTGCTTGCTTGTTTTATACAGCCCAGGACCACCTTCCCAGAGGTGCCACGACTCCCAGTAGGCTGGGCATTCTCACTTCAATCATTGAACAAGAAAAAGCTTCGCAGACTTTTCTATGTGCCATTCCGATGGAGGCATTCTCCCAATTGAGGCTCCATGTTTCCAGTGGATTCTAACTTGTGTCATGTTAACAAAACAAGATAAAAATATCCAGATTATATCTCACTATATTCTTTCTCTTTTTTTCTAAAATTCCTTGAAAAATATGGAACCATCTAACAGCCAAGGAATAACTGGTTTCATCATCTTATAAAGATAGCATTGCCAGGCTCTCATTATTCAGGTTGTGGGTTTGTCTCCTTATTTCTTCATTAGGACATAAGGACACACTCTTCCCCCCCTTTTCATCCATGTTTCATGTTGATCCAAGTTATTGAGTTATGATTCAAAATTTAATAGTGACCAGCCATAGATATTAGAGAAATCTGAAAATGTTGTTTTTTCTTTTCTACCAAGAGATGATTCGTGATTAGGCAATGTGAAGTATGCCCTGTAGGTTACTATGCTGATTTACTGCCAGTTTAATTCCTTTGAAATAATTATCTTGAAATAGCCTGTGCTTTGTCTTGTAACTGGTGGTGGAAAGGGCCATAGCTAAGTGTTGTTACATTAAGGAGAACTCTTAGAGTCTTAGTTCAAATGTAAGTTAAAAAATAGTGATAATATTCCCTTAGGAAATTACAGTCTTTGCTGTTGTTGGTTTAAAGTGTCCTCCTGGACCACACAATTTCTTTAAAAGGCTGTATTTGTGGTTGTTCTTACTCTTAGTCTTGAGTGCTCTGGGTGATGCTGCTAGTTATTTTTATGAGTGTTTACATGAGAGAACTGTGCTCCAAGAGTCAAATGTGACTTGTTAAAGAATGGTGAGTAGCTCTTACTGATGCTGGGTCGGAAGGTTTACTCCTTAGAGCCAGGTCTCTCACTCTCTCTCTCTCTCTCTCTCTCTCTCTCTCTCTCTCTCTCTCTCTCTCACTCACACACACACACACACACACACACACACACAAACACACACACACACACTTCAATTAGAGATAAATTTATCCTTTAGTATTTTAACTCCAGGGCAAACCTCTTCTCTTTTGTCTGAAAAGTTCCTTCTATTTGATATTTACTTACCTGTGTAGCTTTTTCTTTCTTTCTTTCTTCCCTCTACTACCCCCCTTTTGAAAAGTATCATGTACATTCCAAGAACCAGCTCTTGGCATCTTTTGGTTAAACCAATTTCACCTTACATTTTGACTATAAAAACTGGGTCTCAGACTTTACCAGTCCTTTGATAGAAACATAAACTTTCATATTTATATCTTGAAATGGCTTAGTTTAGTCTATTCTCAGTTGCTTTTCTGCCAGTTTTTCATCTTAAGTGGTGATGCCCCTCTCATTTTCTTTTCATGCCGAAGCAAGCACCTTGCTGACGTCACCACGAACACTGTATTTTTTTCTCATGGATGAAAGCCTCTGACTGCCTGCTCTTTGGGGATATGTTTCATTTTATATATATATATAAAAAAAAACAACTTTCGTTGCAGTGGAAGAATTTGCACTTCCACTGGAATGTCACTAGAGTTTGATTTTGATTTCTGGCCATCACTTTACTAAATCATATACTTTACCTACAGTCTTGTTTGGAATGTGGAAGATGACAATAACAGATGCTGGTGGTAGAATAATAGAATTTCTAGCACTTGAGTGCTGTGAGGGTTAAAGGAACTGGAGTAAAACACAGACCGGCCGATGGCATAGGCTGGGGGTTTAAGACATGGTTTTGTTACCTTCAACTGCCATTTTTGCCAAGCACCTGCCTTCAGTCCTCTGCTGGCATGCTTCGTTTTATCTGGAGACTCTAAACTTTGGGTGACAGAAAAGCCAGGCCTTCTTGCTTTGTGTTAAATTTGCTAGCCTGCTTTCCAAGAAATCCTATACATAGAAGATCTTTATAAAACTTTGCCTCAGGAATTAAAGTGAAAAATAAGAAGAAATATGAAACTAGTTCTTTAGAAAGTCTTTTCAAAGAAACTCGTCTGTAGAATGACCTATGTAAAAGTCATGTGGATTGAGGGGAATGGCTATCAGGAGATGTCCCGCTGTCCCTTTTGTTGTTCATGGTGATGCATTTTCTTGAGGTACATGGGGGAGAGGACTGGAGATACTTTCTGTAAGGACACACAGTATCGCATGGCCAATGGCCCAGACAGAGGAAGGGCATGACCATGCTGACAGAAAGAGTAAATGGACATTAAGATAATCAGAAGTATTGCACAACAGCAACAACAGCAACAGCAGCAGCAGCAGCAGCAGCAGCAGCAGCAGCAGCAGCAGCAGCAGCAGCAACAACAACATCTACCCAAGCCACTTAAAGAGACAGAAATCCATATGCTGTAACAGAGTAGCAGATGAGTGTTTGTATTTTGAGAAGCTCCAGAGACATCTTACCACCATAGTTAGTAGAGGAGTGGGTACTTTCCTGTTCCTCTGTTGGCCATTTTCCCAGAGGCAGTTTCAGTTTGCACAAGGAACATTAAATTTCTCATTGAAAAATCTTTTTATTTTAGGTTATGATTGCTCTCTCCCAATCTCTGTGGTTATATAAACACCCTTTAAAAGGTACCTGCTTCTGGTGATGAAAATATTACTACATTGAATTGGCCTGATGAGAGGAAGGGAGCCTGAGTCTGCAGCATATTCGAGTATACATTTGAGTTGCGTGGATTAATGGAAGGGTGCATTATTCTTAAAATGTTAAATGAAAACACGAAGGTTGCTCTTTACTCCTAGTGTATGGCTAAGGTCCTTTCAGTCAGGACAAACTGAAGGTAGAGTCCGTTGGCTTTTCGGGTGAGGCAGGATGAGAAAGCTAGCCAGGAAGTCTGCTGTCCTTCTTCTCTGAGTGACTGAGGTGTGCTGATCTGGGAGGGCTGGATCTCCTCCTTCCTCCAGTCATCTCAAAGTGGCTGCATTAGCTACCAACAGCTGTCTGAAGCAAGGAGCACTCCACAGCTGTTCTGCTGGTCCTGGCCTCCTTTGTGGCCGTTCTGCAGATTTCAGAATTAATTGCACTCCGCAGAGCTGCAGACACCTAGTAAGGTTAAGATTGTGTCACAAAGCCAGCGTGTGTACACACTTCAGAGCACTTGACTGAGCACCTAGGGATTTGCTTTAAAAAGGAAACAGGCAAGGGTAACTTCCCATTATCTCTGAACACTGTCTGTGTTGAGGCCCCAAGTGTTAAGGACACAGCAATGCCTAAGATTTTGTGAGCGTTTTACTTTTAATAGCCCCTTGGCATGTAATTATGGCTGGTCATGATTTCCTTTTTTTTTTTTTTTTTTTTTTTTGCATTTTTTTTCCAAGCCAGCCCACACGGCTCACTTCTTTTACCCTGCATGGTAAGACTGTGACCCCCAGAGCTCTGGAAATTAAAGATTCCTCTTGCAAATTGAAAAAAAAAAGGATATATTCTCTATTTACATTTCATTTCCCTTTTTCTGGTTCCCCTCCCACCCCAAAAGTCCCACATGCCCTTTTCCCTCCCCCTGCTCCCCCATCCACCCCTTCCCACTTCCCAGTTCTGGTATCCCCCTACACTGATGCTTTGATCCTTTCCAGCCCCAGTGTCCACTCCTTTCTTCCTGTCAGACATCATTTGGTATGTGAATTGTGTCTTTGGTGTCCCAAGATTCTAGGCTAATATCCACTTATCAGTGAGTGCATACCATGGGTATTCTTTTGAGACTGGGTCACCTCACTTAGTATGATGTTCTTCAGCTCCATCCATTTCTTTAAGAATTTCATGAATTCATTGTTTCTAATGGCTGAATAGTACTCCATTGTGTATATATACCACATTTTTTTTGTATCCATTCCTCTGTTGAGGGATATCTGGGTTCTTTCCAGCTTCTGGCTATTATAAATAAGGCTGCGATTTCCTAATGTTGTTGTTGTTGTTGTTGTTGTTGTTGTTGTTGTTGTTCTTCTTCTTCTTCTTCTTCTTCTTCTTCTTCTTCTTCTTTTGGTTTTAGTTCCCTTAATTTTCCTCATTCAGATACTATGTGCTCTATTTCAAATACTGGCAACTTCAGAGGCAGTTGTGCCTTCTTCTTCCCATATACATGTGCGTCAGTTGCTTAAAACTATTTCAATCCATAAGCCATCTTTCTCTTGACTTATTAGTTAAGAGAGAGAGAGAGAGGGAGAGAGAGAGAGAGAGAGAGAGAGAGAGAGAGAGAGAGAGTGTATGTGTGTGCGGGAGGTGAGGGAATGGGACAGTCCTTCCTATCTGTATGTACCATATGTACCATATATGTACAACTACCGGAAGAGGGTGTTGGATTCTCTGGAACTGGAGTTACAGGCTGTTGTAACCGCCCGGTGTGGGCACTGGGAATCAACTCAGGCCTTCTGCACCAGTTCCAAGTGTTCTTCACCTTTGAGGCATCTTTCCAACTCACAGCATCATCTTTAAATGAGAAATCATGAATTTAAAGACTAGAGATCGAGGGAAGTACTTCTTTTTACAAAATAACTAACTTATACATTTATATTTTTCTTTTAGCTTCTTTTGTTCCATTTCAAAACCATTCTGAATGTACAAACACATAATGTCTGTAATATGCAATATGAAAGGGTGTACAGTAATTGAAATATTATTCTATGCTAGCATGTAACAGTTTAATCTTCAAATTTCCATAATATCACATTTTACTTGAGTCTAGGTATTTTTTTTAACTCATCTCTATCATAATATTTGTTAAAATTTTCAGCTTAAGAAACAGTTTAAAATTATTAGTGAAGTTCAATATGTTACTATGGAAGATACTCAATTCAGATCTGTTTTATAATGCAAGCTATAGATTCATAATTTGAGATTGATTTCTGTGAAAATCACAGAATAGTATTTTGGCAATCATTTATAATAACTACTATTATTAAGTCTGGAACTAGAATATGCAAGTACTTATATGTTCATGTTCAGTGTAGTAAATACATTAATTTGAGCTGAAAAATACAGAAATTTAATAATCCAAAGTAACCATCCCCCTCGTGTGTGTGTGTGTTTGAATGGATAACAAATCTATTAAGTACATTTAAGTATTTGTCATTTAAGTATAAATAAATGTTTATGATGAATTTAAATTAATAAATGGTTTTGCTTTTTACCAAAATGACCATTCAAACCTGTATTGATTTCAGACGGGCACCAAAGACCTTGTTATGCCTATATTTGTGTCTTAATATACATTTTTATCACTATATATAATTTGAAAGTGATAGTCTGTTAGCAAATGTCTTCTGCGTGCCCTCGAAAAATCAGATTCAGGTTCTTGCTAAAATACAGCTGCTGCTGCTTCTTCTTCTTCTTCTTCTTCTTCTTCTTCTTCTTCTTCTTCTTCTTTTTCTTCTTCTTTTTTGTCTTAGTGGAGTATGGAACAAGGAGAACATGATGCAGTTATAGACAAAACATGAAGGAGAATTGAGATTTTAGGGAAGGAAGAGTACAGTAAGCATCATGAAAGGTGGGAACCGAGGGTATCTGCACTCATGGGAAGGTGCTGCCCATTTCAGGACAGCCCCAAGCTAACAATAGGGAGGAGCCAGCTCTGAAGAAGTGGATTTCAAAGGTTGAAAGGCAAGAAGGAGGAACCTATCTGGCTCAGAAGCACAGCAGGTTCATGGGGCCAGGGTGATAGGCAGGGAAGAGCCAGAGTTGGGAGCCCTGCAAGAAGGAGCTTGCACTATGCGAGTGAGTGTGCAGGGAAACCGGAATGCTCTGAGGATATCTTGGCTACAGTGCTATTATCCTCGACTGGAACCAAGTAAATATCTTCATGGTAATTGTACTGTCTCCCATGCAGCTTAGCTGAAATGTCCTTTGTATTAAGTAGCCACTGTAGATTGGAACATTAAGGCAGAAGCTTGCATTTCCATGTGAGCTTTCAACTCTTTATCTCTGGCTAGTGTTGTTTTCCTCTTAAAGTAGATTACGTTTTATTTTGGAACTGTATATGTGTTCTCTCCATCCTTTGCTTTAGATGACTAAGGGACATTTTTAAAGGAGGAACCTAAGCCGGGTGGTGGTGGCGCACGCCTGTAATCCCAGCACTCTGGGCAGCAGAGACAGGCGGATATTTTAGTTCGAGGCCAGCCTGATCTACAGAGTGAATTACAGGACAGCCAAGGCTATACAGACAAACCCAGTCTCGGAAAAAAAATGAACACAAACAAACTAACAAAAAAAAGGAGGAACCTAATTGGATGGCCAACATGAAATTACAGGAAAATGGAAAAAAAAAAACTTTAATGGCTCTTCTCTCTATATTCTTCAAGAATATAGAGAAAAGAGCCATTAAAGGTAGATAAAATTAATAGCAGTAGGATTTGTAAGTGATTTCTCAGGGATATTGTCTATAAAGGTAGATAGATTTTTTTAAATGAAATCTTTCCTAAAATCCTCTCCCATTTGTTATATGAAGGAATCATTACTACTTATGAGACTGGATTTAATTTCTGTTTGTTTTATTTTGTTGTTACTTTTGTTTGTTTGAAAGAAAGTCCTACCGTATGGCTCTAGCTGGTCTGGAATGTTTTGTATAGACAACATTGATCTGCAACCTGCAGCAACCCTCTTTTTGTGCCTTCCAAGTGCTAGGTATGGAGGTAATTCACCAGGGCTAGGTTGGATTACGTTTCATGTTCAGTGGGAATGTAAGCTAATACACAATTATTAAACCAAATGATTTCTCCAGAATAGCATGGGGCACCAAGAAGGAGGTTTAATTTGCATTCTAGTGTCTTGCCTTTGCTTATCTGGAATCATTTTCTCAGTTTCTCTGACATTCTTGGGCTGTTCATAGCTCTTAAACCTTCCTGTGAGGTTTGATGGGGATCCTGGTTGGACATCCTGTGAGCGCTGTATACACAGGCACTCAGTGAAGGCGTGTTTCCATTCCATCCGGTGCACCTAAGGGTGACACCTGGTATATGCAGACATTAGCATTCTTCTATTGCTACCTATTGAGATAGTTTTAGATCGAGACAATACTTAAAAGAAATATCAAGCATACAATAACAAAAAGAACAACAACAAAAAAATCAAATCGAAGATAGCCTCACCATTGTGAGTCTTTGTTGAACAGTGCAGGTATATGAATGAAGCCTTGCGTTTTTTACGTCTGAGACTTTTGACATTTTGGATTAGACAGGTTCTCTACTATGACTCTCTAAATATCTTCATGTTAGCATCTTACTTTGAATTGTGAAAGCCAGATTATTGTCATCCATTGCTAGTCTCCTCTGCTAGGAAAGGCAACGCGGGTTGAAGACTCCTAGAACATTTAGGGGAGGGATTAGAAGAAGTAGATGACTGTCCATATATGTATAACAGACAGGGTTTGAAAGAGAAATCTTTCATCTGAATGATGATTGAGCATTCACTGGTTTGAGAAATCATCTACGTCCGTTTGGAATGATAAATTGTAGCTCTTTTTGTTGCCTGTGTAGTCAGGGCAAGAGTGTCTCAAGGCTTCATCCTCCAGTTTTGTTGTCTGGAATATTGGGTCATATTGGCCTCAGTGAGTTGACTAACTTACAGTCTCAGACACGTGATACATAGTAAGTGCTAAATAAATGTGGCCATTGTTCACCCATGAACCATGTTATAGTATATTAATTTAATTTTATTAGTACATGGTTTTGTTTTATTTTGTAGTAGTTTTGTCTAAACTAAAACCTTCCCACAGCATACTCATTCAAACATGTTAAAATGTTGGTGGCCCTGGTTCCTGAACATTGTAAGAGAAGCCTGTTGTTTTGTTCTCCCTTGTTTTATCTTGTATTTTAGACAGTCTCACAATGTAGCCCAGGGGCTTCTTCTGAACTCCCTGGTCTTCCTGCATTTTCTTCCCAGTGTTGGGATTAACTATGAGCACCAGAACACCCAGCAGCCATATGCTGATAGAATTTGCGTGGCCAGTTTCACTGAGAAGCACCCAAGGATCAGCCCAGATGGAGTGCTTCGAGCAAAGGGGCGGAGTACTGATGAAGCACTTAGCACTTACCTCTCTGCACCTTTTCTCACAGAAGAAGCAGAATAGCTAAGCCAACAAAACACAAGCTCTCTGCCCCAGGAGCTATGTGGTCTACCCTGGCATCAAGCTAAAAGTCACCCAGAACTGACCACTGCACGCATGTAGGACCACTCTGATGATAGTGTCGGTGGAGGTATAGTCATGCAAGACATTCATATCATTGTGTCCAAGATGTGTGTCAGCTGCAGAATAGCCATGAGTAATTTGTAAGTCGATATATTACTTTCACCTAAAATAAGCGAAAGAAAACTTATCCATTTGGAAAATTGAGTGTTTTATGTTAAAATTACTCTACCTTTCCTTAGGTTTCCCTGTTTCTTTAGCTGTTCATTTGCTTCTAAGTTGTCAGTGGTAAGATCTGCCTTTGAGATTCTATCAAAAATCCAGCAAAGCACTTCTGTTGTCACAGTTGTACAATCGATTTCCCAGCTCCTTTTCTTAAAGTGGAATCAAACTCCATATGGTTTGGAGGTGTTATTCTACTGCACCTAGAAGGTGCAGTAATCGAATGGAATGGAAGTGACACTGTGTTTGGGATTCCTCTAGCAACCAACAATTGACCTGTGCTGACCTGTCTTCTGGAGGGAGGAGAGTGACTCTTGACACATAGAAATTTTGAAACTGATAAGGATCATGAAGCTTACAAGGTTAAAATGTTCATGTGGCCGAGTTCTAGGGTTCTGTTAGCAGTGGCAGTTGCTTGGGAGGAGACAGCCTTGACTGAGATGCCTGTAGCAAGGGCAGAGGTCCCAGGGATGCAGCTTTTGAGTAGTGATCCTTGCTTATTAGATTGATCTTTTCAAAGATGGAGCTTCCTGAGGCTCACCGAACTCTGGGAGGAATCCCAATAAATCCACTGGTTCAAGCGAGCTCTACTTAGGTGAAATCCTTTCTTTAGCATATTATCACTTTTATACCTTGGTAAATCAATGGCTGTTCATATCTCCAGAGGAAAAGCTGTACAACACTTCACCATAAAGTGGAATTCTTATCAGCTGAATAAGTAGCCTTAGCCCTACCTTTCTTCAGTCCTTGCTGATGTCTTTACATTGTCATAGAAGTGGTATACTGTGTCACAGATGTTTAAATGCAGTCTTTTCCTGTGCAAAGAAACCCATGAACGTACAACATTAAAGCTTAGTACAAAATGTGTCACTTGTCTTTCAGCCAGAGGTCCATCAGTGCTTCTAGAAAGAACTATATTGTAAATATTTTAGGAC
Source organism: Apodemus agrarius (assembly GCA_964023405.1). Taxonomy (NCBI): domain Eukaryota; kingdom Metazoa; phylum Chordata; class Mammalia; order Rodentia; family Muridae; genus Apodemus; species Apodemus agrarius. Next base: position 78,428,937 of record OZ030009.1, read on the forward strand.
TTGTGGGCATGGGGAATCCCTGGAGCAACCCTTTAGCTCTTGTGGTAGGCAAAGAAGGCAGCCGCATTGTTCATAAATAAATGTGTGTCTGTGTCTCAGTTTGGTCCTAGGCTTATAGTGCGATGACCTCTGCTTTTGTCTTAACTTGTCTTCACCTTCTCGGCAGGCAGGGAGAAACTAAGCACATCCGGAAAGGGCCTTGTTTAGCCTAGTGAGATGAGCTAAGGGGAAGGGAAGGACTTGATTGGTCTCTTTTGCACTCTGCTTAGTTAGTAATGTTTACTGGGAGCAGATTAATTAGAAGGAAGTTCAAAGAGTTCATATCTCTTGGTAAACAGAAGATGTTTAATAGCACTTAACCTTTGGAATTTATGCAGAAAAAGATTTGAATGTTATTCTGCTTTGTGTCTTTCAGGGGTGCTTCAGGTATTTGGCTGTTAGTGCTACTTCAATTGCAAGCTCCTGAAAAATGAATAATTTATCAGCTGTGGGATAGTTCTCATTGCACTGTGTGCCTGACATTTGGAGCTCTGAGCATCTTAAATAAAAGGGGAAGAAAGTGTTGGGAAGTGTTGTGTTTGCTGGGAATGTGTTGAGAGCGTTGTAAAGAGACAGTTTGATCGTGGGTATCAAAGCCTGATATTGGTTTCCTAAAGGTAGGCAAGAGCAGACATGTCATGGAGAGTTGCTCTTGTTGTGGGCACTCCTGATGCAGAGGCTGCTGTTCTGTTTCAATGCTTATTCATCAAAAAACCGAAGACAACGCTGCCAGGAGGGCACCGTTGATCCTGCAGCCAATGGGAAGAATACACATACAGGCTGCATCATGTCAGAGAATGGAAAGCATTTGCGAGGCATGGCTGGGAAGGGTGATGTTCACTGTGCTGCAGTTGGAATCTCGGACACACATGGGTGGATGCAAAGCTTCAGCGATTGTCAGTTCATCCTGACTGCTGGCAGAGGCCACCCAAGTCTACAGAGGTGTGAAGGCTATAAACACATCCTCCTAAGGATTGAGGTTTGTTCTAGTTGTTTGAAAAAGGAAGACTAATTAGACCCAATAAAAATCCTGGCTGAATATGAAGGCAAATGACTAATGGGGAAGTCTATTCAAGTGTGGAGTAAAGTCCCAAGGGGGAGCACTGAGCGCCTCACAGCGAGAATCATTTGTGGGAAGCAGAAGCCATTGTAGATAGCTGCTGCCTCCGAAATAGTCAGAGCGGCATCAGCAAAGACTATAAAAAATGGTCTAACCATTGTAAAATCTGTAATTCTCCTTTTATTTTAATTGTTCTGATGTACAGAGATGGAAACTGGAGGGGTATGGTGGCAACTATAATAAAACAGTTATTCGCAGTCTGGGATCACTTTCCTCTAGAGTTTGCAGTTGGACAAGTGAATCTGGCATTAACATTGGGCATGGAACACACTGGCCCACTTCCCTTTGGTCTGAGTCCTCAGCCCTAGGCTTTATGGCCTCACAGATTTTAATTGCTAACAGTTTTCTAACAGTTTCCTGTGTGTATGTTTTTTGTTTTTGTTTTTGTTTTTCAGAAGAGTGTTTCGCAGCTTTGCCCATCACTCCCCAGTTGTATCTGTTCAAATCCTAAGTTTCTATTCCCAGTCCCTCCATCCCTCAGATCAATCTATACTAACATGCCCTAAGGACATAGTAGAATAAGCAAGAAGCCAGCCCACTACTGTCAGAGTTGGTAGAGGCAATAAAAAAAGCAGTTACTTTACAGGGAATGGAATGTTGCCTTACACACACAGGGAGTGGTGCTGAGAGCAGCAGAGTCCTGTTGGCATGCAGAGGAAGTGTCAGTGTGGTAAAGTCACAGGATCTGTTTATTACAGTAAAATAAGAGAGCTTTGGGGTTTTGAAGTAGATCTATGTTTGGAGCTGCTGACACAGTGGAATCAAGTAGATCTCTAGGTATGGACTGACTGAGGAACTCATGATATGTGCCCAAAAGGAACAAGGATGAGAAATGGGCTGGGTACCGCTCATTCTTAAGTGCTGCCTATCAATAAGCAAGGGAAGCCAGTGAAAATGGGGATAGTGTGGTCCAGATTTGGTGAGTGGCTGTGGTGTGTGAGATTCATCTCACAGTTAGGAGATGGTTGTAAAATCAAATAAGGTAAGCATCATGGTAGTTAGAATTGAGGCTATTATAATGTGCAGAAGGGTCATGTGTAAAACTTATTCAGAATGTGAAATATTCAGGATTTTGTAATAGTTTGAACTTGGTGACTTTGTCTAGATATGTAGGACATACACCAGAGACAATGAGAAGTAGCTAAGGAAGAGCATGTCTTTAGTTTCCTTCCATTCATGTCCCTTCCTCAACACACTGGATTCAAATTAATGTGAGTTTTGGGGCCTCACTTAAGAGTTTGTGGTGGTTTGTTTGTTTCTGTTTCTGTCTAAATCCTCATTTGTTATCTTCATGACATCTATCTTTCATCTTAGATAGACCCTTGTCTGTTTCTCCTTGTCTCAATATGTAAGCCTTCATTGTAGCTATGGGAAGTAAAATTCAGAAGCCTATGTTGACTAAGCAAGTGGGATTCATTATTAAAGCAAGCCGATTCAACTTTGTGCCATCTATCCTAATTCTATAAGCGAGATAGCGATACAGTCTGGTCTTGTCTTCTGGAGAATGCATGCTCAGAATCTTTTGACTTTCCAAGGGAAGCTTGAAATGCAGATTTATAGGTGAGTTAAACCTCATTTTAATGATTTTAATGGATTGAAAGCCATTAAGTGTGAATAATACAGAGATTAAATGATATACTTATTTAGAATGGAAAAAATTAGACTCATCAGAACATAGGGGTTCTATAAATTTGTATAATTCCATCAAATAAAATTTCCCTTCTCCAGCAGTTTCTAGTCTTATGGTTAATAAAAGCAAAGTAGGTACCAGGCCAACCATCAAAGCTGTGTATATGAATCAAGAGTGGAATTCCATGTAGCCTTGCCTCCCACACTGTAATATAGACATGGAGAAATTCAAAATATCTTACTGCAGTTATATGGATAATTAGGATTGGTGTGGATATGGAATGATATGTTATTCATTCATCCTTTCCTCTCTCCTTGTATAGTCTAGAAATGGCAGATATACAGACCTGAAGTAGCTTCTGGTTGACCAAGGCTAGGGAAGGGGTGCCTCCTCCTTCCTTTGCCTCTAGAACAAAGTTAGCATGATGGTTAAAGCCAGGTTTCTGTTGGGGGCTACTCTGCTAACAAATGTGAAGTTTGATGCATACATAGCTCAAGGAACTAGCATTTAAAAGTGGACCCTTGAAGGCACATTAGTGTGTGGCCAATAAGATATATCTTTGAAATTGACATTGTGATTGTCCAAAGACAATCACAACGATTGGTGCTAAAACTTTTTCAGGATCCACGTGGATGGAAACAGCTATAGAATGTACCTTCTAATTTTCAGAATTAAATAGGCCAAATGAAGTGAGATCTTTGAGATGATTCTCACTAGGATTATTTGTGCATGTGTGTGTATGTGTGTGTGTGTGTATGTGTGTATTTATATATGTGCCACATGTGAGTGCACGTGTGTTTGCAGCTACATGTATTGGTGTATGTAGATTAGTATAGCCAGAGCACTCCCTTGAGCATCACTTCTATCATTCTTCAGACGCCGTCAATTGGTTTATTTGTTTGCTCATTGTTGTTTTGAAGACAGGCTAGACTGCCTGGTGAGTGTACCCTAAGGGACTTCCTGTCCCTGTCGGGATCATAAATGTTTTAGGAATAGCAATCTTTGCTACTTTCTTTCACCTTAAGATGCTGTGACTAGCATAGTGTTGGTCTGGGCGATGCCTTATTATAGGCTGTGTTAGCTAGTTTATGTCAACTTGATAAAAATCTAGAGTCATTTGCAAAGAGGAAACTTTCATTAGTGTCCCCACCATATTGTATTGTGCATAAGCCTGTGGTACATTTCTTGATTGATGATTATTGTGGCACAGTCAGAACCAAAGAAAGCAAGCTGAGCAAACCAATAAGCGGCATTCCTCCATGGCCTTCAGTTCCTAAGGTTTAAGTTTCTGTCCCACATGAGTTCCTGTCTTGACATCCCTGGATGATGAACTACAGAGTATAAGGAGAAATAAACCCTTTCTTCCCAACGTTGCTTTTATCCGTGGTGTTTCATTATTACAATAGGAACCCTAACTATGACATAGGTCCATAGATGTTTTCTGATTTTTATTAACAAAAATATGGTATGGTTAACAAAACAAAAACAACAAAAATTAGCATTGAAATGGAAAGATTTGAGTTCGTGCTGTTTTTTATTACAGTTGGGAGGTCTTAGATATACTATTCCGTTATTCAGCTAGTATGTGTTCTGCACCCTGTACTGGGAGCTTCTCACCAGCTGCTGGAGACTATGATAGTGAAGGAGATGGACGTTTTCTGGCTGGTGCCAACTACCTCTTGTCTAACTGGCAGTTGCTCATCTGCAAATGTGCATGAGGTCCTTCTCCTGCAAGTGTTAGTCCAGAGTTAGCTGAGATGTGTAGGAAGACCATGGACTTCCTTCATAATTGGCAGCTGTAGCCGCAGCATGTGCTCGGCCCTTGTTTTCAGGCTGCGCCTTCCAGTATAATCTGCGAGGCTGTTTTCTTTCAGAACTCAGTTTGCACTTTATTCTCATTCATGGATATTGTTGAGGTCCTAAAGGTTGATTGGAACACTTACCTTCTCCCCTTTCCAGGTGTTTTGTATTACACAACTCCTAAGTGACTTACTCTCTTCACGGATCTTCGCCATTCTAGACTCTTTGGGCGTATCAGTAACCATGACTGAGCCACAACATTAAAAACAAACAAACAAACAAAAACCTACGTATGAAGGTTTCATTTTAATGAGTTTGATACAATGAGATAAAATACTTAACACAGTATAGAATCCAGGTTACAAATTTAAGAATATGTGAATGTTCAGAGGCAGGGGAACTCCCCCCTCCTCTTGGGATGATTCAAATGAGATCTGTTCTGCGTTCTGCATGCTGGCCTGGCCACCCTGAATCACCATACCTGGTTTATTTACTGCTAGGGATTAAACCCAGGCCTTTGTGCATTATGTCAAGCATGCTACCAAGATCTGTTCTGACCCTCAGATCTCTACTTTTGAGTTTTAAATATTCTATTACTAGATAAGATTCTGTAATTATACTTAGCTTCAAATTATTTGTTTCCTTAAAGATCTTATTTGAAGGTGAGAGTTGCTCTATGCTAATTAATCCAAGGCCTTTAAAAAGGTACATTTATTGAAATTTAAATAGTCATGAATGATACTTATTTAGAAAATTATATTCCTCAATATATTAATAATTATATATTTCATTAAAAGGAGTACTTTGTAGTTATACAGTTTAATTATATGTTTGAGCAAACTGTCTCTAGGACTAAATGAGCTTCATTAATTACCAAGATAATTACTTTATATTGCTGGTGAAATATGTGATTATCATATATACTTTTGGTAGTGAATTCATGTAATGTTTCATAATTATATTTAACCATTTAGTCAATTGTCTTGAGTTGAAGTGTGAAACAACATTAGTGATTCCTGAATTTGGCACTATAGATATTTGGTATTCAGCTAAAGTTAAGATATTTTCACATCGACCTCTACATACAAAATAGCAGAGGAGGTTTTTAAAAGTTAAAGCTCCCGAAAGGAGTGTGATTTGGTGATCCTTACCTAGTGTGCTGGTTAGTGTTTTGCCTACTTGACACAAGCTAGAGTAATATGGGAAAATGGAAACCCAAATTGAGAAAGGTTGGCAAGTAGGCAAGGCTATGATGTATGTTTTATTAATAGTTTATGTGGGAAGGCCCAGTTTACTGTGGTTGGTTCTACCCCTGGACAGGAGTTTCTGGGAAATATAAGAAAACTAGCTAAGTAAGCCATGGAGAGGAGGCCAGTAAACTGTACTTCTCCATGGCGTCTCCTTCAGTTCTCACTCCCAGGTTCCTTACTGGAGTTTCTGTCCTGACTTCCCTCAGTGATGCGATCTATGAACTCTAAAATGAGATAAGCCCATTCCTCTTCAGGATGGTTTCATTCCTAGTGTCTTATCACAGCAATAGAAAGTAAACCTGAAACACAGCTAGAGTTCTGTTTTGACCTTAACCCTGAGCTTGACCATCCCCAGCTGATCGTGTCAGCTGCTGATTAACTGCAGTATGTGCATACTGGCCTGGGAACACTCGGGATGGCCCGAACCTTCCAGACCTCTGTTTGTCTCTACAGGGCAACACCTGCTTAGCACAAGTACTGAGAAGCAACTGGGATGCCTTTTTTGCTGCTAGCTGTAAAGGGAACATCTGTCGAGAACTTAGAAAGTGTGTCTCTGAGGCTGCATAGAGTTGACGCCATTCTGTCACTGTGGTCCTGAGTTTTAGAAATATGTTATTATGAATTTATTATAAAGACATAATAATATAATCCTGAAGTGTGAGTTGTATAAACATATGCATCCTGTGGGTCATGATAACAGATATTGGGGTTATTCTGTATATCATATATTTCTATTATGATTTATAAAGATAGTAAGATTACAATGAGGATGTAGCAATGAAATAATTTTATGGTTAGGGCATCGGCACAGAATGAGGAACTGTGTTAAAAGGTTGTAACATTAGAAAAGTTGAGAACCACTGTCCAGGGGAGCATAAGTTCCAAGCCCAGGAGTTACATAAAATGTCCTCAGATATCTGTCCATATCCATTTAAACCTATGCTTCCTACACAGCCAGATCTCAGAGTCCATCATTTAACTCCTGCACTACAGGGTCTAGCATCACCATCCTTCTTGATTGTGTTTGAAATCTCCTCTTCATTGCTACCTGGCTTGCTATTTTGTAACTAAAGTAACTTCTACCCCACCCCTTTGGTTGGTCTCCTTGGTTTTTTCTAGAGTATACCTAGATGAGATTTCTTTTAAATTATTGGTTTATTTTCTAAGACAAAATTATGCACTTTGAAGTATATGTATCTTGTAGAATAACTGAGCAGGCCCAGTGACACTCAAGTGTCTGACATTGTTACCTTTTTTGTTTCAAGAACTTGACTTCCGTTTTTGGCCTTCTAAAGAACACCAAATATTATTCATTATTCTCATTGTTTTGCTGCAACATCTTTATATACTGGTCGTGTACAAATGAACAAGTCTTTCTTTTGAGTGATACCGACCGATCCAGTTTTACCTCTTTTCAGCTTTGTGCAGCAACTATTATAATTTTTAGCCATGCAAGGCTGTGATTTTAGATTGTGTGAATGAGTTAAGGCCACAGGGTATTTGTTTTTGGTGTGCTGGTTCTTGTTTTTCAAGGTTCCATCATGTTCATATGAAGAGCAGAATTCATTCATTTTGATGGCTAAATAGTTTCCTTGGTTCATATTTTCCAGTGTCTTTGCCCATTAATCTATTGAGGGACTGTTAGGTGAATCACATTTTTGTGACTTATACTAATGATGCTGGCATAAACAGTAGTGTGGTGGTATCTCTGCACCATATTGGATTCCTTTCCTTTGGGCTTGCTAGCTCTTAGAGTCCTTCTATTTTTCTGCTGTGCTTGATGAACCTATCCACTGTTTTCCCTGACATCTATGCTACTTTCTTTCCCTACTAACATTGCACATGGGTCCCTTGAACTCCACAGACTTGTCAACACTTGTTATCTTCTATCTGCTTGCTAATAGCAGTTCTAACATGTGGGAGGTGATGCCACATGGCTTGTGTGCACGTTGCCCATCACAGAGCTGGCTGTCAGTTACTGACTTGGTGAATGGGGAACAGGTGTGGATTTCACATAGCTTAACACGTGTATTTTCCAAGGCTGAGATTTTCTTTCCTTTCAGAGGTGCCTCTTAAGACTTACAGAGTATAATCAGTTATTATGCCTGGTTCAAGGTGGCTTCATATGTAAGGTTTAAAATCTTTGCACCTGCAATCCGTGGGTGATTTAGTTTGTTACCACTGCATGAAGAGACCTGTTCATGGACTCAGCATCGTTCTGAGAATTGAAGGCTTTCCTCAACTGCATGTGTGGAAATTTGGTTCCTAACTTACAGTTCTGTTGATAGGGATTAGCACCTTTAACATGTGGGGCCTACTGGCATGCAGATGTACTGTTGGGGATTGTTCGGATACCACTTCACACCCTACCTCCCAGATGTCACAAGTTGAACAGTTTTGCCCTTTCCTGAATCTCTACCTCACCCAATCCTAGAAAAAGGGAGTTTTCAGCATACACCACAGAGTAAAGCCATCAGCCCCCCCCAAAACCTCTTCTTCTTTTAAATTGACTTTTACAGGTAACTTGTCTGGTACAGAAATCTGACTAGCACAGAAAGGAAGTAGCAGCTATTATAACTAACCCAAAAGCTAAGGTAGATATGAGGTGAAAGATATGAATACTATGGTATATATCTCATAATGATGGTGATGGTGGTAGTAATGATGATGATTTATTAATTATTATATTATTAGTATACTACTATTATTATTAATGAAGAATAAGTTACTGAGGATAACTTTCTAAGGACAATAATTGATGACGTTGACTTTAAGACTATGAGTAAACAACTTGTCTCTGTGAGGAAGTCCCAACTTAAATAGGGAATTAGATCACAAACTTTCCATAGTTGCATTTAGAAATTGGGTACTCCGCTCCAAGTCTGCTGCTTGCTTGTGTGCTCCATCCTGTATGACCTGAGCCTGGAAACCTGACTGTGGGTGCAATAGAATGACAAAAGGACACATTTAGAAGAAAGCTCGGGTCTAGGTGGCTCTGCTGACTCTGATGGGGCATCACCAACTAATAAGCAAGCTGGAACCTCAGCTTTTGTTAGCTTTGGGACAGAGGGGGGAAGTAAGCTAGTGCTTAGATGGAGGACTCTGAAGGTGCACACTCTTGGATTGTCCTCATTCACGGAACAGGAAGTTGCAGTTGCTAGTTACTGCAAGTACTGGTCAATCCTTCCAGGCTTCCTTGACTCTGCACACTTGTCTGTCCTGATATCTTATGCAATCTGAATGTCTCAGTCTGTGTAATCAAAAAATACTGCTGTCTGGCGGAATTTGAAAGAGGCTTTATAGTCTGCTGTGCTTACTTTGAAGTAACTTAAATCATAGAAACCAGGTGACCACAGGGACACGTTACTGTCTTTGTCCATTGATTGCTTTGCAGAGCCATGATTTGGTTTAAAATCTGCAGTTCTCTGTTTCTCCTACCTATCCTGTAATACAGCTCTTATTGCCAAAGAATCACTCAACTGACCATGCAGACTTATTGAAGGCAGGGTGGGGGGCATATCACCTGTAATTTGCTCCCATCTATTTTACTACAGAAGCTAAAGAAAATGCCAAAAATCCAAAGAAGTCTTTAAAGCCCTCCATTCAAAATGGAAAGTTAGGACAAAGCTAATTGATTTTAGGCTCACTGTTGTTCATTATCTTAATTAGTCTAGGCAATTAAAGCATTAATTGATTGGAGTTGATCCCTTGCTAACAAACAGTAAAAGTGCTTTTTGGCTTGATTTCGCCAAGAAGTGCTGTTTTATGTATTCATGATCTTTAGCTGAGGCATATACACTATGAAGACGTGTGCTTTCATTCTGTCCATCCCGAGGGAGCAGTGGCATAGGAGTGTTCTGCTCTCTTAGCTTAGGAGTGTGGCTACTGAGGTCCTTTAATAATATCAATACACTCCCAGCCTGGCTATGGTTGTTTAACAATGTCCACTAAAGCAAGCAGCTGCACCATCTCCAGTAGCAACCTGGACTTGGCAGTGTGCTTCCCGAGGTTGCTGTGCCTTGCTTGGGTACCTCTGTGAAAAAGAGGGCCTGTTGGGATTGTATTTTCTTCCTCAGGTTCAAAGCCATGTATAATCACTGCTTCCTAACTAGATGAAATTCTCTGGACACTTCAGAGTCCCCCTGAGTGTGAGAAAGGGATGGGGAGGTGAAGGCTTAGAGGCCTCCGGGTAGATTGACCAACTTTATTAGGAGGGGCTATGGAAGAGCTAGTTCAAGTGTGAAAATCTCTTTAAAAATGAATTACTAATCCAATAATTACACTATTATAATTGGACTAATGATGGAGAAGAAACGCACCAAGGGGTTGTTTTAACAGGAAAAATCAGCAAAGCTCCCTGAAATTCCTGATGTATTTTATTTCAGAAGAATTTCTATAGTTAGGTGGGTTGATAAATATCTCTTAGATGTGAGGTTTCCCTTTTTAATTTGATGCTACCTTTTGTTATGCTCCCCTAGGATATAATCATGGAAATAATGAAATTCTTGATTGGCATTGGCATCGGCTTTGGCTTTTTTTTTTTAATTTTTTTTTTTATCAATTTAAGTCCTTTGTTTCTCACCTTGTTTCAACAGCATGGTAGTCAGCTCAGAGTAAGACTGAAATGGTCATCTCTCTTGGAGGTGACATACAGTGTTCTGCAAACCAGCCTCTTCATTGTCACTGACATGGCTTTGATGACTGTGCTCAGAAAAAGTTAAGAAAACAAATCTAAATCCTAGATATTATTATTTAATAATACTTTCAGAGAGTTATGTGTACTGTATCTCTGATAGTTGGTTATGGCTGCTCATCTAAAAAAAATAATTATAATTATTGTATAATTATAAAGATATCTTCTGTATAGATGCTCAGATCCTTAAAAATGTTCTCTGTGGGCAAGATGAGTGATCCTCCTTTACTCTCAGTGTAGCAAGCAAATCTGGGAAGAAGATGGGTCTTTCCGGTTTGTAATTTGCTACTGATTTCTTTCTTTTTGTACATGATAGAAATGCTGATTCAGAAGTGGAGAATTTTATTCCCTAACTAATTTAAATTTACAATGAGTGTTACTTGATATTGTAACTTTGGGGAATTGTGGAATTGGTCTTTTAAAATTTGTCTTTGTATTTTTTAAATGAATATATGAAATAGTTAGGTTTAGAAATACATTTAGTCTGGTGATAAAAACCTACCAGGGTAATTAGTGTTCCAATTCTACAGGAAAAACAAATTTGATAATCTTGAGATGGGTTAATACCAAGGATACTCCCCCCCCAACCAGAGCAACTGAAATAAAAGTCTAAGGATGTGTTCTCCACTTTTCATGGACATGTTGAACTTTATATATTTAAGAAATGAAAAATGGAACAGAAGAGAAAAAAAAAGCAGGTTTGAGAGCTCAAGATCAGACACTGCTATCCATTTAGAGTGCACAGCCCTGCCTTAAGCTCCTGGAGTGTTTTGCATGTCTCCTCTGGGGAATGCTTCCTAAAATACAGAATCATTCAACACATTGCAGTGTTTAGTTTTACATACCCTCTAAAGGTGAGCCCTTGTCCATCTTAGAACTCATGTAATTTTAGGTAATAAGGTAAAATAGGGAAAAACTTATACTGCAAAAAGAAGACACTTTTTAATTTTCTTACCTGATTGCATCTCCCAGCTGCCCCAGTTTTCCTCTCATTCACACTCTGTTTTGCCATCCCCTGCTCCTTTCCTTTAGTGATCCATTCAGAAAAACCCATGGAGGGCCATTTTCTGAAAGAAGCCAAGTTTGGCTGGAGTTGAGGCCATGACAGGGAGGATTATCTGGGAAGAGGAGTAAAAGGAAGATGAGGAGGAAGGAGGGGAAGAGGAGATGGGCATCCTACCCCGCTTGGGAGTGCTGCCCATCAAGATAAAGCAGTTTATTTTTCTGAGATAATAAGGGATGTGGAGCAGAGAAGTAAATAATTTTTTTAGAAAAACAGAAGGTAGAGTAAGCAGGCATAAGCCAGGCAGTTCCTCAGATGTGGATGTTAGGGAAGGTGAAGGCGACACTATGATTCTTCTATGATCATCTGGCTGGATGGTTGTAGTGATTGTGGAGAGAGAAGAAAGCATTAAAGAAGAATGAGTATTTCAGTTGAATGGAGATTCTTGGGTTTGGCTTGTAAAGAGGTCCCCCAGGTAAAGAATGAGAATTACCTGGAAGTGTGGACTCAAGGTAAAGATATGAGTTGTAGATGTTCTTGGAGGAGTCATGTACAGAAATGCTAACACAGACAAAGTTAGCTACACACTGCAGAGACAGGTAGCTGCAAGACTCCTCCCTTGGGTAGGCCCAAATCTTAGAGCATGAATACAGATCAAGTTGGAGAAACTATAGACAACTCAAAGGCAATGGGACAATTCCACTGAGTTTTGCTTTGCAGATCTCAAATGGAAACTTTCCATGGATCTGAGCATGACTCCTGACACAGATGGGAAGAGGCTGCTGGGGTGGGGAAAGTGAAGTGATGTGGTAAGGGAGAATTCCGAAGTCTCATTTCATTCTTCTTCGGTACATACAAGTAAAAGTTGTATCTTTTTAATCTAATGTTGTAAGTGCTTATTTAAAAAGAAAATGGCAAGCCACTGGGTGTCTAGACATTATAATCTTTTCCCCTCTTTTTGCTGATCTCTTCAAAGACTAGTCTGTGTAGCCCCATCTTGCATGTCTGGTCTAGGGAGGAGGTCTAAATTGTGGTTTACATTCATGGTCGATATACCTCTTGAGCTTTTTCATGATCTGGTGTCTGATCTGCCCTTCTACAGATTGGGTTGAACTCATTTATTCTTAATTACCTTCTCCACATAACTGGTGATTATGTGCATAAATTACACCCATTCCTGGCCGTCAGGTGTATTATAGTGCTGATTCTGACTGCTGCACCCACTAGATTGTCTCCTTTTCATCATAGCTTCTCATGAGGACCTTCAGGCCCCTCTGCGCCCTCTGCCTTGCAGACTGTTCTAGTACCGTTGTCTGCCCCTATTTCTTTTTATGTTTTCCTGAAGATAAGGACGGGTTAATGATTATTATTCTAATGACTCAGTGTGATATTAATCTGTAAATGTTTGTTGATTTAATAAGTGGACATCACCTATGCTGATCCAACTGAAAACAAGGAAAAAAATAAGATTTCTGGAAAGCCACAGGGCCACCAGCACAGAGCAGTAGCTACTGGCATGCTTCATCCACAGTATGGGCCTACAAACTTGCTTTAGAGTCTGTTAGTTTGGATTTTATATGCAATTATAAACTGTATATCAAGCCTACATCTATGCTAGACAAATATAAAAAGTCTTGTAAAACGTAAATGAGAATGAAGGCCACAAAAAGTAAAGTTTGTATTCTTCATTTATAAATGCATAAGATTACTTTTACATGTATATGAAGATATATACACACATATACAAACATATATCTATACACACACACACACACACATATATATATATATATATATATACATAATATGTACACACACATACAGATTTGTATGTATAATGCAGCTAAATGTTTTTGCAGGAAAATGGAAATGACCCCACAGGTCAAATACTTAGTCCACAGTGTGAGAAAAAAATCTTTCCCACCAGTACTTCAGTCAGGAGATTAATATACAGAATTTACAAATAACAGCAAAAGTTAACCCTCCCCCACGAAAAGAACTTCTAGTCACAAATGTGCTGATGAACAGACAGTTCTCAACAGAAGAAACACAAGTGGCCAATTAGTATCTTTAAAAGTCTTCAACATCTTTAGCCATCAGGGGCATGAAAATTAAAATTATTTTAAGATTTCATTTAATCCAGATAGAAAGTCTGTCACTTTAAAAAAGAATGACAAATGCTGGCACGGATATGGAGAGAGAAGAACCTTTATCTGTTGTTGGTGAAAGTACAAATTGGTCCAGCTTCTACAGAAGCGAGTCTGGAGGTTTCTTAAAGAACTAAGACTAGAACTATCATATGGCCAGCTATTTCTTTCTTGTGGGCATGGACCTGAAGACTGAATGATATCACAGAGATGCTTTTATGGCCATGTTCTAAGAGCCAGGATAGAGAGCATGTCTAGATAAACATCAACAGGTGAGCTAAATTATGGTGCACATGTACACAATGCAATTTAATTCAGTTGTAAAATAATGAAGTCATGAAAGTTTGCAGGAACCATGGACACGTCTGTAATGAGGAAAGACTCATGCTGAAGTTGTATGGTTCTTCTATGTAGACCCTTCTTTACAGTGTCCGACGGAATGGGGTGAGTGAAGATCTCGGCCTTGGAACTAGAGTAAAAAAGAAGGAAGAAGTGGACTGTTGAACACATGACATGAAAATAGAAAAAGGCTATGAGGAATGGGTTCTGAGAGAGGAAAGAGATCAGGAGGACACCAGCAAAGCCAAATTGTGTTTGAAATAATGAAACCCCACTGTGTGCATGCTAATTAAGAGCTTAATATAAGAAACATAATGATTAAATTTCTTATATTTCTGTAACTTTGCCATGATTAAAAGGATTCTTTAGTCATTCTTGTGGAAATAATATTATTTCTTTCTTTTACTTTTAGCTTCAGTTGCCTATTTGAATTTATAAATGAGTGAAACCATTTACTAAAAATCTTTAATCCCATTATTATTTTTCTCATCCCTTAGCAATTGGGAAAGCATACCCTAATACATTTGTTCCTAGCAGAGGGCCTCTGGACTTCTGTGGAGTTTGTTGATTGGACAGTACTTTCTGTAGAGGGAGACACTCAGTATTGGGAATGAATTAAATAAAAATTTACATGCATGTTTGGTGAAGGCAATATGCTTCCTTACAAATTAAAATAACCACAAAACCATATATTTTCCACTAAGATATATATACTAGGAAAGTGTCACATCTAATGGTAAAAGATGAGTAACATTTTAAAGATACAAACTATTTGCAATCACACATATGATAAGAGACCAGAACACCACAGGGATTCCAGGTGATTCTGCTACTGCTCAGAAGTTACTGATCTGTAGCATTGCGTTTTCTACATTTCGAGAGTGTTCCATCGTGAATGCTAGAATTACATTCTTGCCATCTCTCATATTTAAACAGTGATTTCCTAAAACCACGAAGAACTTCATGTCCCCACTGACATTTTTAAAAGCTTAAATCATTCAGCATGGTTTAAATAATTGTTTTCAGGTTTTGCCCTCAGTGTCATAGAGGACTCATATTACCTTTTTGAAGACGTAATGTACAGTGTTTTCCCATTGTAAAGAATATTCCACTAGACCTATTGGTTTTTCTGCCTTGCTCAGGCCTTTGCTTCCAGGAGGAATCATGTTGAAGCTCAGTGAGGGATTGCTTTTCAGAGACAAGCTAATGTCTCCCAACCCAGTCATCTAGAGCATTAAGCATCACAATGTGTGGAGTTACATCTCTGACTTGGCCAAGGAGAATCACCAGTCAAGACACTTGGCTTTCATTTCAGTGACTTTTTATATATTTCAAAGTGTTCAGTGGGATTAATTTATGTTCCTTTGTTAAATATGTGTGTGTGTTTTCTAAATGATTGGCTGCATTGAGATTTAATTCTGTTTCCTAGAGGAGGTGGAGAAAATGTCCTCAGATTCTACATCAGAAAAATGCTGGCTAATTGAGAGCACTATCTGTTTAGATTATTTCAGGAATTAGCTTTTTTTTTTAACTTGTAATTATATGCAGCGTATGGCTAGCATTTCTTTGTCTGCTTCCTCTTTCTGTGGGGATATGTCGAAAGGCTCTGAATAAAACCAGAAACTTGATTTAATAACTTGCCAGAACAGCTGTTTAGCATCTGTCCTCAAGGCAAAGAGTTGAGCTGATAGGTTTCATAAAGAAAATGAGGAATCATTATACAGTTCATCTGAATTTCATTACTTGTTACAATTCACTCAAAGGATCATAAATCCTGTATTTTTCATTATTCAAGAGTTATGAAAGAGGGGTGTGTATTTTATGATAACAAAAATCCTGATAGGGCACTTGAAATTCATCCTTTAATCAAAGAACAAAAAGAGATTTGCAGTTTCAGATGGGTACTGATCCCTAAGGAAGGACTGACCCAGAGGCCAGAGGTGTGGCCCCTTGTGTGGGTGCAGAGCGTCCAGCGAGGGTGCTCTCCACACTGCAGTTGGTATTTTGAGTTTGAGATTGCTCATAATATAATCTAATTTGAATTATGAAAGTTTTTCAATTAGGCATGAATTCTCCTGACATCAAAGTTTTATAAAACTTAAACTTTTCAACCTCTTAATTGGTTTTGGTGGCACTGACCTCTCAATCACAAAGGTTTGCCATCGCAAGCCTTTCTTCCTGCACTGCTGTAGGTTAGTCTTTGTCTTGTTTTGGGACTTAAGTTGAAGGAGCAGCACTGTTTTGGTACATGTCAGTCTTGTGGTAACAAATTAAAATAATAAGCTGGCCAAAACCACTGACTAAAATTGGGAAGCATCCCGTCTGCCAGAATCTATCTGCTATTGCAAATCACATGGTCAAGAAGATAATGGGAATGTGTACTTTGTCTCTGTGGAGAATACATGCTGCACATTGCCATGAGTAACTAGTATACCATTATGGGTCAAAAACAATCATTTAAGAATGTAGCCATCATAAATATGGGAATGAAAATTTTCTTCCCAAATCTTTGTGATATTTGAAAAATAAAATGTGTTCTGTCAAAACAGGAAGAACACTGAAGACCTTACTGACAGTTAGATGGTTACTGCATCTGACAGCAATCCTTTTATAGCTTGCATTTAGTCACTAGTTGTGGTTTGTCTGTTTGCATTCCAAGCATTCTGAGATGGCCAGAGCCTGCTTCCATTTTCTTTTGGAGTTTTGGAGTTTGCTATATTGGGGGCAGGGTGGTTGGTAGAGGTTGCTGCGGGTAATAAGTAGTGAGAGGATATATCTTGGCCACATTAAGAATGGGAATAGTTGGGGGGGAGAGGACTTATGGGACGTATGGTGGGGGGGATCTGGGAAAGGGGAAAGCCTTTGGAATGTAAACAAAAAATATAGAAAATAAAAAAATAAAAATAAAAATAAATAAAAAAATAAAAAAATAAAAAAAAAGAATGGTGAAAACAAGGGATAGAGATTGCTATGCACAACTAAAAACTAGATTGGTACTAAACTTTGTAATTTCTTAGAAAAAAGCAGAACAGTTCTCTAAGCTCTATGCCTGGCCTAATAGCTGTTGAAAGAGTTTCAACCTGAGAACCCACAGTAGAATTTGGGTCCATAGGAACTAGGATATTGCCGTGGTTTTGTAGAAAAGCAAACAGGGTTGAAGCAGAGACACACATGTTTAATAGAAAAGGACTAAGGGACACTTTCTGATCATGTTGCAAGTCATCTGGGAGGTACTTATTATATTTAGTTCATGAAAGTGGGCTTTTCTCAAAAAGGATTTGCAACTATAATTTGCTATGTGCACCTTTTGTCTGTATGTCCCTGGGTATTGCCTGTATTTTTTAATACTGGTACTTGTGAGAAACTGCACAGTGATTCAAGCACACATGATGTGAGCAAAGTCTGGGCCTATCTGCCATAGTGAGTATGTAGAACACAGATGTGTTTTGAAAACTGCAGTTACCCTGACCTTTATATTACCTAAATGACTGACTCTGACCCGCATTTATTTTGTATGGGTAATAGTAAAAATACCATACTTATGAAAAACAGCAAAGCATTGTGCTTGCATCCTGTTTTAGACTGTAATTTTGTAAAGAAATTTATACTAAGTGCTTTTTGTGGGGTAGATAATTTATTCATAGCAGAAACTACAAGAGAGGGCAAGTAACATTGTCCTTGACCTTAGAACTTGTGTCTTGTTATTGTACAGTTTGCAATAATGGATGGAAAATTAAGGGATATATTATTTAAATGATAGTCCACATTTACCAGCGAGCTTTGGTAGAATGTCTTGAATACCCGAATAGCTATTTTGATTTGTTTTTCTCTGCACAGCATAGTTGTTCTATGAAATGATGTCTGCTTCCTTCCTAAATATACATCCAAGAGCTGAGGCAGGACAAGATCTTTCCAAGAAAGGACCACTTAAACATATTTAAGATTCACATCATCCATGTTATTAGACTGCTAAACTTTGTCTAATTACCAAGCTAGTGACAAGTTATGAAGAGACTAGAGAGTCTGTTTCTTCCTTTCTCCTCCTGAGGATGCATACTTAGTCCACAGAAGTTTAACTTACCCTTCTGTTTTCAGTCAACTATGTTATTTATTTATGACTGTATTTCCATGATTATAATTTTCCTAGCTGCTCACTTTAAGGCCAAATAAATATTAGTCATGTTCCTGTCTTTGTGGAGTAGGAACGCCATGTAATTCTGCCAAGCCAGACAATATTATGCTTTATTGTTAGTAGTAATGTCAGTATTAGTATGGGAAATTGAGACGTGAGAACAATTAGAGCTCATATTATTATGAGAAAATACATTATGTTTTCAAAGGTATCTTCATAAAAATCTGAGTTTTCAACGGGAAGAGCTGAAGAGAAACAGTTATTGGCAACTCCCAAGTCAGGACTGTCTACATAGACCTGGTTTTAGCAGTCATATACTGACAATCTGGGCTGAGTACTTACTATGGAGCAGTTTTTAAAGTTCTCATAATCTTCTATAGCATAAGCACACTTTGCAGCATCTGTGAATTGGAGTAAGGAATTATTTTCTTCACTGTACCGGGTGCTGACTGCCCCCTTAGCTGTCCCCCTGCGTTCTCTTGTCACCCGGTGCTCTTCCTCCAGTGGGACGCCCCTCCATCATTTCATGCTACCTCCTTCTTTGCTTACTACATTGTAATTATCTTAAGACCTCTATGCACGACCCTTCTGTTTCTATTCTCTCTATGCTGATGAAGACATCCTTTCTTGTCTGCTCTGTCCTTCTTGTGGTCTACCTTTTACATGCTCAGGAGGTTTCTCTGCTCTACCATTTCAGACCGCATCCCAATTCTTAACCCATGGAGTAACACTTCACATTTTGATTACTTGATTAGCTCTTTCTCTTAGCACTCATGATTGAGCCCTCCACTTCCCATTTCCCTACCTTGAGTTTCAGGTGGTGCTTGGATCAAGCAGGTTCTTAGCAACTATTTGCTGGTAAAGTGTTTGGTCCTGTTAATGGGAATGAACTGAATGGTATTATGGGATTTCTCTCCTTATCTGTAAGATAAAGTCTTGATCTAGATAATCTGTCGCAAAGCCAAGTTGGTAGAGTCAGATCTATTGGTATTTCATCTGTCACCCCAATGTCTCTGCCGTTGTGATACTACCATAGAAAACAAAGGGAGGATGAGTTTTGGCCCATGGTTGAACTAAGGTTTTCTGCTTCTGACAGGGTCTCTACTGCTATTTCCAGATACTCTTGGTTCATGGTATTACCCTTTTAGATTTTTGTACTATTTCTGTAGTCTAGGCTATTCTAGAATTCATTATATAGTCCACACTCAGAATGATTTCCCATTCTTTGCCTTCTAAATGTTAGCGTCATAAATTGAGTGATCCAGTTTGTTTAAAAATTTAACAAGGTAATGTGTTGAAAGTGACATGGTGAGTATATATCATAGCCATAGTACTACTAGAGGAAACATGGGTATCCAGAAACACAACACCTTCTGTTGAGGGATGTCTTCATTAGTGAATACTGGAGTAGGTTTAAACACAGCTTGAATCATCACAGGGGAATTTATTGATGATGACAGATCTTTGCTATATAGAGAACATTGTTAGTCAATAAATCTTTGCCACGTTCTCTTTCACTTATGGATGGAAAAATAGAGTTAGGCATTTATCAGCTATTAGAAGTTACATACAATCTTTTGTGCAGCTGAGCTACCTATGAAAATGATTAGTGGGATACAAACAGGTAATTGATAGTATCTACACATATAAGCAGACCCTTGGCAGATGTGGCTCTTTGTCTAGCTGAAACGGAATGAGTATTCCTTGTGTGCTTCTAACAACATCTATATTTTATGTACCCTCATTCTAACTGCCTGTGTATTGGAAGGAGTGACCAGGTCTTTATTCATTTCTTTAAGGTAGACTCTCACTATGTAGGACTTGCAAAGGTGGTATCTGCCACCCAGGTGCTCATATCATGGGCAAGTGCCACTGTACTTGGTGTACTAAGAGCCACTAAGTAGACAGGTGACTTAATCTGGCAAATGGAAATTACTAGAAACATCTGCTGAAGTACAAGATAGGCTTGGTGCAGGTGTCTAAGAAGAGTTTACTCATAGGAAAGCCTCCTAGGCAGGCAAGTACCCTTCATTCCTCAGTGCTTTCTCAGTGTTCCTGGGATTGCTGCAGGCAGCCAGCCCTTCCAGCACAGTGATGGGGCAGCATGAGCAGACAGTTGTGAGCTACAGAACACTGGCGCTGTCACTGGTCACTGAAGAAATCTTCTGCCCGAAGGTTTTTGTGAGAGGATGTTAGCCTCACTAGTAAAATCCCTTACTGGGCAGTTTTGTTCCTAATAGCTGAAAGTCTTTTAACATATTAATGTTTATGTTGCCCTCTGAGTACACTGCTTACATCACAAAGTTACCCATTTGAAGAGACAAGTGACTGTGATTACCGAACAGACAAGCTCAATAGTACCAAGCCTGCCAGCACTGACAGATACTAGATACTTGTTAGTCACAGCTCACCAAGAAATAGCTCTCTGAGGTTGTGTACAGATGTCTAAGCAAATGCACGTACTTCGCCTGCCATGTGAATGAGACAAGTGTGTTTAATCTTGTGGAGAATGCACCGTTCTCTTTTGCTTTTGATAGCGGGCCGCTTCCGATCCCACTTACAAATATATTTCTTGTAAATTCAACTTTTCTAAGAAAATACCAAGTTCTTGAATGTTTCCATTTCAGTGGAGCTGACTCTAAATCTGATTTCTATTTGACTTTTACCTTGAAAGTTGCTTTTGGTGTTGCTTCAGTGGCAGGAATTCACTTAAGGGGCAGCTGGTTCCAAAATTGGGTTCCTCCATGCATTTGACTTTTTCCCTAAAGAATAGAATCTCGGAAATAGAATATATTTCTCTCCTATGGATATATTTTATTCATGTTTCCTATTCATTTTTGACTCTAATGTTAGTAATTTATGAGCTTTTCAGGAAATTATTTCATTTAGACTTAAAAATGTTCTATGTCCCCTTTGTTATGCCTATTCTCTCATAAGTAATGTCTTCTCTGGTTACCATTAGGGCATCTTTTCACATCCACACATAGCAAGAATTGCATCTGATTCTTTGCTATGAGACAAGCAAGTACCATCATTTGAATTCTGACAAGATTGTGCATTCAAGGGAACACTCTGAGGATTGTACCCAGAATTATGATTCTGGATGCTTTTGTTAAGTCCTTAATTTTAATTTGTGACAGTTAAACCTTTCTGGTTTTTCATAACCATGTGTCAAACATGGAAGTTCTTTTTTTTTAACTTTGTAGTATGTTTATTTCTTTTTTATTAGATATTTTCTTTATTTACATTTCAAATGTTATCCCCTTTCCCCATTTCCCTTCTGGAAGCCCCCTATCTCACCTCTCTCCACCTGCTCACCAGTTCACCCACTCTTACTTCCCTGTCCTGGCATTCCTCTACACTGGGGCTGCTGGTGTCCTGTGAAGAAAAATGTCAGTTCACACAAGTCTACTGAAGAAACACAAGCTGGTGGGTGACTTGCTTTGTTGTGGATGGCAGTGCTGCTTTTTTAGCTTGATGTTGCTTTCCTCAGAGCCCCTCTGAGCAGTGAATACTTGTGTTAACAAAGTAGTTCTACAGTTTTGCACTGGGAAGACTGGTGATTTCTTCTTAGACAATAGAACAAGTCCTGTCTGGATGTACTTACTGAGCATGGGCATCTAAAAGATATGAGCCTTCATAGCACATGAACTCTTAGGAGGCTAGACCAACTGCTTTCTTCAATTTGGATTACATCTTAGGAAGTGTAAAAATTGAAGGGACTGAAATAGCATGGCAAGTGGTAAGGAAAAGAGTGTTTATGCTTGTATTTGGCCATGTTCAAATTGAAGATAGGTTCTTTAAAAATGTTTCATTTGTTTGGGAAATAATTATGAAGAGAAGAATCTTAAAATTGAAGGAAGCTAATTTACCATGTCAAACCAAACAGGAATTTACTTTAAATGAAAATGTGGTTGAACAGAAGGCCCGAAGCCACTAAAAATATCTCAATATTCATGAATTCTCAAAGGAAATGAATCTTGATAGCTGATTGTGGTGGTACATGGCTGTAATCCCATCCCTTGAGAGATGGAACTCTAAAGAAATAGAACATTGTGTAGGACTGGAGGCCATTGTCATGTATTTATCCCTCATGTCACAGTTTAAAAAGTCTTTTGTTAACATTTTATTGTTAAAAATTTATTGTGATGATTATTAGCACTCAGTAACATAGGTTAATTGTTTTCTGTGATATTTCCATATCTGAATACATTATGCATTGATCTATGTCTGTCTCTTTTTCTCCCTCCTCTTTCCAAGTCCCTAGCGATCTCTCTCATAATTTGGTCTTATTATGTGTGTGTATGGTGGGGTATTGAGAGAGACTGTCTCTCAGCTGGGATTACTTCAGTTAACATGGTAATTTTCAGTCCATTCATTCTGCTGATGGCAGGATTTCATTATTCTTTATGATTGCATAATACTTGACTATGTGTGCATGTGGTGTGTGTGTTTGTGTATGTGTGTGTGTGTGTGTGTGTGTGTGTGTGTGTGTGTGTGTGTTATTCCATATATTATCCATTCATCTAAGGAAGAGCCCCTATGCTGATTCGGTAGCATTTATTACGCATACTGATTTGGAACACAAGCATACGCCAGTATCTCAATGTGTGTGGGTTTATTTCCCCTTCACACTCACTGCCTCTTTGCTTGATCAGTTGTTGACCTTTTGTATGTTCTCTCTGTACCCATGCCTGTTGACCAATGACACAGAACTTATCAATTCCAGGACTGAGATGATGGGAGAAACAGAGGCTCCTAACTGTTGTCATGGAACTGAGCTTCCCTGTAGCCTGTGTTAGATTGTGACATGAATGAAGAGTCACCATCATTGTGTCCAACCACTGAAACCGGAAGCTAATTACCATAGCAGAAAGCCTTGCTTAGCACTCATTTCAAGCTTCTCCTGACTCTTTTATTCTTCATATTGTCAGCCTAAATGTTTTATTTATAAATTATTGTGAAACTATTTGAGAGTCTAAAGAAGCGTGGCAGACGAGGAAGTGAAATCTCTCACTATCAATAGGACAGGTGATGAGTTCTCCTAAAGGAGAACAATGAAATGATCTTGAAGTGTACATAGTTCTGACTCCAGGGGCATACAGTAAATGAAAGAAATAGGAGGCATTCAGGAAAACCCATGTGGTTAGGGGTGGGATGGGACCGAAGACTTTTGTAATTGAAATACAAGCTAGTGAAATCTTGGCATGAGATCAGCCTAGGAGGGATGAATGAATGGGTGAAAAGTTGCCTCCTATGAGGTTAATATTGGACTTCGTAGCAATATGAACATCTGACGGGAAGTCAGAAACACTTCCTTCGTGTAAACTGGAAAACAGTGAATAAAAATTATTTTGGTTTCGTGGGTTCTACTCAATGAGTACCACCTCAAAAGATATTTGACAACAGTGTCTCAAAAGTATATCCCAGCAAAGCGACTTCACACCATTAGGATTTCTAGGTAACGAACTCTCCACGACTGGTGGATGGCTATGCAGGGTAGGCATTTGTTCACTTCATTAAACTTCACATGCGTCTCTGTCCTGTTCCTCCTCCAAGTCATGTTCAAGACGAGCACATGCCTGGTGGGTCTGATCACAGCACTCTCCCTTTTCTTCTAGTGAAGTGGCCTCTATTTGCTGTTGCCTTGGACTCAGTCAGAAATTCACTCCCAGAGAGGCAGCAAAACCGGGTGGGAACAAACACTGGCAGGGGATACTCATGTGTTTGGATAAACCCTGCTTTAATCACAATTTCTTTATTTTCATTCTTTTCCTTTATAATGGGATCTTTCCGAGGTTAACTAAGGGTAGGTTATAAAGCAGTGGCTCTGAGGACTGCTTGGGGCTGTGACCAAAGTCCAGTCTCTTTGCCTCGGGTCCTTGATTCTTTTCAGTTTCGGAGAAGTTTTCTGCTCCAGACTCAAATACAAGGGCAATTTTCTTTTCCTTCTGAAAGATTGACCCTTTGAAGGTTCATTGGTGCTCCTTTAATAAGTAAAGGACAGGATGAGCTATCCCACTTTTTTTCCTTCTACAATGTTAAATTTCCTAGATTTTTGAGAAAAAACATGGAATCAGCAAAAAAAATGGAGGGCTTCCTACTTGAATACTCAATGTATTTACCCATAATTTGGATACATAAATTAAATATTGTATTCTGTATTTTAAATTAGCATGAAAGAGAAGATTCTAATGATTCTTATCACAAAAATGTTAAGTATGTGAACAGAGTTTATTATTCTCTTCTAATCATCTCACAATGGAGCTATGTGTCACGGTATCACATATTAGTTTAAAATTATACTTGAAAGGATAACTAATGTGCTCATTTCTTTTAAACTCATGTGAGAAGACACTTTGTTGGAAACTATCCTTTAAATGTTTATACTTTTTCTACGATGTTCCTGTGACTGAATATTTCTCAGTATACCAAATTGAATTAGTATTTCTCTTCGTGTTCTCACTGCTCAGCCAATTTCCGATTCTCTTCATCACTTTCCTGCATTTTATGATTTTAATTATCACCGTTAGATCATTTATTTTGCTTTATATGAAATATTAAGTATTCTCTCAAATAAATTAGCTGCTGATAGGTGATTGAATTTCTTTTTAGCTCTAAATATTTAGTTCTAAATAGTTTAGGTAACGAATTTATGTTAACTAATATATGTGAGAAAACTGTTACCTAACTTTTTTTATGGAAAGAGATTTAGGATAGTTAGAACAGGATGTTAAAGTATTCTATCCAAAAAGCATCACTTCTTCCATTGGTGTGTGTGTGTGTGTGTGTGTGTGTGTGTGTGTGTGAGAGAGAGAGAGAGAGAGAGAGAGAGAGAGAGAGAGAGAGAGAGAAGCAATGTTCCAGAGAACTGTAGATATTTGTCCATTATATCATCAGGTACTAAAAAATAAACTAATTAGTTACTATTTCTTACTATGATGTACACATTATCATATTTTATGTTCCTCTCCACTCAGATACTTTTGATTTCTGTAGATATTTGAATTTTGCATGTGTGTGTGTGTGTGTGTGTGTGTGTGTGTGTGTGTGTTCTTTTAGACAGTGGTGTGTGTGTGTGTGTGTGTTTGTGTGTTCTTTTAGACAGAGGTGTGTGTGTGTGTGTGTGTGTGTGTGTGTGTGCATGCGTATGTGTGTTCTTTTAGAGAGTGGTATAACATTGGAAATTAAACCCAGGATCTCATGCATGGGAGGCGCATACTCTTCTATTGAGCTAGAGCCCCAGACCTTGTTCTGATCTTTAAAAAAATATATGTACAGGTTGTCAGTCAACAAAGAATATGCAGTGCAGTACCTCCACTATCACCCACATTTTTAGATATTATTTAGATATGGTTCTCCACTTAGATTTAATACATTATATTTGAAACTTTTAGTGACAGCTGACCAATAGGAAGCAAACTTTACTATTGTACATAGGAATGCTTTGATATGTTTACTCCAGAATCTAATACATGCCGTTTCCTCATTCCACAGCTTTGAACTGGACAGCCTGATTTTATCCCAAATGTCAGTTGTCTTGGCTGACATTAGAAAAGACCAGGTTTCCTAGACCCACACTTGTATCAACCTGGCTGGTAGTGGGCATGGCAAACATTGTGATTTGTTAATGTTTGTTTTTATTGGATATATTCTATATTTACATTTCATTTCCCTTTTTCTGGTTCCCCATCCCCCAAAGGTCTCACATGCCCTTTTCCCTCCCCCTGTTCCCCCATCCACCCCTTCCCAATTCCCTGTTCTGGTATTCCCCTACACTGATGTTTAGAAGAAGTCTCATAGTCCCTGCTGTCCATGTTATACACCTCAAGCACACCATCCCTTCTTTCTGAAGGGTGTTCATCTTATTTTATTTTATTTTTTAAGAAAATGTCATGTTCTTTTGTTCTTTTAAAAATCATTTTGGAAATTTCATTTCCATCCCTTAGAAGCTTTTGCCAGAGATTGGAGCAAGGCTGTGAGAAATTTTAAGATACAGAACTGAAAAATTTTGAAAGTATATTTAAACCAAATAAGAATAAACTTTTATGCTGTCTTGTTGCCTGCTAGATATCTCCCAAACCTGTAAAATCCAAGGGTGGAATTTGATTTAACACACAATATGTTTGAAATATTGTCTCATAGTGTCTACCTGGCTACATTTAGAAATACTTAGTGCCCTTTGTTATTTGGAATGGTATTGCAGTTCTCCCATGAGAAATTTAATGGACTTTTTTTCAGTCAAGGTAGTGGAGAATAAATCCTACGCAGGCTCTTGTCTCCCATTTGCTTTGTAGAGAAGTTAGAGTTTTAAAACTTTTATCCAGTTAGTCCACTTGTCTTTCTTGACAGAATGCACATGCTTCTCAGAGCCAGTTTTCAGTAACAGCCTATGCTGGAGAGAGGTATTGCTCATGCCTGTAAAATGTAGTTTGGCTTTCTTTGTAATATATAGTTGTAATACATTCCGAATAAGATTTTATCCATTTCTTTCCAGATGCTTAATAGTCAAAATTAATGCAACTTATCCTGGGTTTGCTAGGTTCATAAAAATATTTTGAGCTTCTTTAATTATGATTTTATTTAGTATTACACTGACTTGTTCCCTGATTTCTGGGATTTCTATCCTGCATTAAGGGACTAATATATGGAGGACAAGCTTGTGTCTCTATTCTCCCCGTCGTTCATTTGTTAAGTATGAAATTGGGTCATATTGTTTACTGTACACTGTACTAGATGAAGTTCAAGGATTATGGATGTTTTGATAGTTTTCCTTGCTTTCAAAGGAGAGTGTTTCCCATAGGAGAGTCCCTTTGCATTCAAATGAGAATACTTGTGTTTGAACATTTCCCCAAGAGCTACACTGGACAGATGTTTTCTAAAATGAGCTGCTGAAAACAACTAAAAGTAGAATTTAGAAGAAAATAGTCTAATCTGGCAGAGTCTCTTTTAAACACACAACGCGCGCGCATACACACACACACACACACACACACACAAACACACACACACACACACACACACACACACGTGAACATGATGCTGTTTTGGCTTTTTATTAAAAAAAAATAGACAACCACAAAGTACCTTCCAGTATTTGATATTGTATGCTCAACAATTTTAGTTTAAAGATGAAGATGTGATAGTGCTGGGCTCATATGTGTTGAGCAGTTTCTCCTGCATAGCCAGCCATGGCTTGGCATTCTTTGGCACCTCTGTTCTTTGGTGATGTTATTTATACAGTTATCCAGTCAGTGTTAAAACAATCCATTTATGGTAAATTTGAACCCTCTAGTAGATTGATATCATTTTAAACAAAAGAGTTGGCTGGTGTTCAGTTGTTTCTGCTGTGTTTGCTACCTTCAGAGAGACGCATCCCACCCTATCTGTTTTACATGCAGTTTGCCCAGCGGCATTCTGGAATCTGAACAAAGTGGCAACATTATGTCTGAGTGGATTTTCAGTTCCTGGCAGTCTTTTTTTTTTTTTCCGCCAGAGAACCTTCAAATGTGTTTTACCCTCAAATTTTACAAAATTCATAATGAAAAACTCTTGGGCCATTGGGCCTTCCTATGTCCCTAGTCTCACTCCAAGTATAATGTACCTTTTTTTTTTTTTTCTGCTTTCCACATTTGTACACCTTTTTGTATAGGCCTTTTTGTTTTCTTTAAAACACGGTTCCTTTCATCTTTTGTCTTTGTTTTCATTCGTTGCCAAAGAAAAGCTTTCTCTTGAAGGCTTGGAATATAAGGATGGCTCTTTACAAGCTTAGTCCGCCAGACTAACAATGTGATGCTTTTGCCCTTGGAAGTGTGAGGACAGAGGGCATCCTGGCATTCAACTCCTCATGCAAGTGTGGTCCTTCCCCAGAAGAGCACCATTCACGTTACACAGATTTACTCAAAACAACTTTAAAGTGAAGAAAGCAGCTTTGGTTTTTTTTCTGTTTTGCCCATAGTGATGTTTATGAATACTGTCTGAGGACATGTATATTAATCATATACCCATAGAGAACGATAAAATTCTTTGAATGAAAACAGTCATTGTAAAATAAATGAATGCAATTATAATTCATGGGGGTGCAAAATGTAATTTGTAACCCTTAAAATCTAAACACAGCAAGCACTTTTACTGTAGTTCTGAAGACATAGCTTCCTCCCAAATACGCTTTCTATTTATCAACTGTCAAACTCCTCCATATTCCTGTTTTGTTTAGCCTCAGCACACGTAGGAACAACTATAACTTCCAGCTGACTGACTAGTCAGCTTGCTACGTGGGAAGGTAAATGGGTGACGATAATTTTACTGATCCAAGAGGTTTTGCTGGGTTCTTCATTATGACTTTTTCTAGTGCCAAGTTCAGTCCTTGGCTATGTCACATTGCATCATTACTATTCTTAAGTCTCTCAGGCCTCATTTGTAAAGCAAGGCTACATAACGAGAAGATTATGAAGAGAAAAGATAATGTACAGGCACAGACTTGACTTAGGCAAATATTTTATTTTGCAAAGAACTGGGTTTTTGACACTGAGCTTAGCATGTAGGGAATCTTCCAGTTACTATAGGTATGAGACATATTACACTAATACAGTGACCAGGTTGGGGATTCAGATGGGTCACAATGGAAAAGTCTTTTCTACTCCATTGTGTCTTGACTTACATCGAGAAGATGCTACTGAGGTTATCTGGGGTCATCTGAAGCTTTACTTCTCCCCATGTGACATGTTTGATATTGTGCTGTTGTGTTATCAGAATAGGGTCATTGATATCATTCTGTGTGAGTGTTCTCTCCATGAGCACTTTTTATCTCAGTCAGTTTATAATAATTAAAATTCCTTATTATTGGCTCAGGATACCTCCAGATCAGGTTTTGGCAGATACAATGAAAGAAAAGTAAAGGTGACTGAGAGGGAAAAAGAGGTGACAGAAATTTTATCCTCTTATGACTTAGACTCTGAGACACTGGGTCACTTCTAGCATAGACTTTGAGTAGTTCAGACACATATCCCCACAGAGGCAGTTTGAAAGAAAATACTAATGGGATAGATATGCACACTATGGAAGCTACAGTTGATCTCAAGACAGTTGTCTGGATCAAGAAATTTCTTCCTCCCTGCCATTTATCCCCACCCCCAACCCTCTCCTAGCCTTTTCGCTGACATATAGAGATAACTTATTTCTAAGTGGTATATTGCCTCTAGATCTGGCCTCGTTATTATTAGGCTAAAGAAAGTGAACTGTGGGAGTCTTCTGGAATTCTCTCTATATAGCTGTGTCTCTATGAATATGTATTTGTATATGTATGCATACATATTTTCTCTATGCAATTACATGTCTGTTTGTACATATATATGAACTTAACCTTTTTAGGAGACAGGAATAACTCCATGAATGAGAATTCCTTTCAAATTATAAAATACGTTTTATCAAGGAGGGTTATCCTATCGGCTTCAGTTTTTCCTTCTCTAAATTCATCATTCAGAACGAGCAATGCAATCCTAAATATGAAGTTAAATTTGACTGTAAGTTACAGAGAGCCATCATATCTAAAAAACAAAGCTTTTTCTGTGACACCCAAAATGCATACACCTTCTTGAAGCAAATTTTCCTTTCCATAAAAATTAAATGTGTCAAATGTTGTAACTTAATAACCTTTATTCCTGCTATTGAGATCAGTATGAAAATTCTCCAGAATATGGGGTTAAATATCTTTTAGTCAAAGTCTGGACCCAAAAAAACACACAAATTCTAAAAGCAAAATTAAAAACTTCCTTGCAAAAACAATCTCAGTAACATGCTAGAAGCCTAAGTTAAAGTATGTCAGCTTCTTGGACTTGAACTGTGAAAAGAATCCTTATAATCAGCCTTAGAAACCTCTGACATTTACTACAAACTACACAGGCAACTCTATCCCATTGTAGACCCTCAGATGTGATGTTCTGTCCCATGTTTTAATAGGGAAGAGCTTCCCCCAGACAGTCCCTGTGAGGAGGGCAACACTTGCCTCAAATGTCCACAAAGGCATCTCCACAGGTGTCAGCCAAGAGGAGGTGACTTGTTAATTATTGAAGTCCAACTTCAGGCTTCCTCTTGAGAACTCCTGTTGTTAGTTTCTGTTTGGCTGAGAGCACACATCCTGGCAGGAGTCAGGGAACCATGGAAAGGGCTTTAATAAGTAAGTTTGCTGTCCAACTGAGGCCTCACTTTTGTTAGAATATTTTGTAGTTTGTCTAATGCACAATACATTTTCAATAGTGTTGGTGACACTGCGGTAGCTCATAGCAATCCAGTGTGCCCTTCTGCTGTTCTGCGCTCCTACCAAACAGGAATACATGCCAGACTTGTAATGTGAGACACATCTCTTTTACTTACAGAGATTGGTTTCTTACACATTTTTCATTTGTTTACAGAGATGTTTGGTATAGCCTTCCATGCCTTATATGAAAAGCTCCCTGGGCTTTTTGGACGTCTTTGTTTGTCACCTTGTTCGTAGGTAGCAGACCCTCTATTCAGCACTTTTAATTTAATTTTTAAAATCCATACACATTTGATTAAGATAAAATTCCATCACTTACTCTCTCATTTTTCCTATGTCAGCCCCTCCTAGGTCTCATACTTACAATTTTTTCCCATATCACCCACAAATTGACAGACTCCTTTTTTTTTTAAGTTTATTATTGTTCAATCTGACAAGTCCATTCTTTTTTGTTTGTTTGTGATGTATGGTTTCAGGGTTGACCATTTTCTACTGGACAGATTATATGTAGCTTATTTCTGGGAGAGGCTAAGTCTCTGTCTCTCAGGATCATTATTTTCCTGTTGTCTACTGTTGAAGAGTGAAACCTGTGAAATTTGACCTGTTCTGTGTTAGCATGTCTGTTGATATTAGCATTTTTTCCTATCTTGTTTATGCAGCCATTTCTTTCTTTTTTTTTTTCTTTTTTCTATTTTTTTTTGGTTGTTAAGCATAATTTTTCTTTTATTATTTTTATTATTAGATATTTTTATTTACATTTCTAATGTTATCCCCTTTCCTGGTTCCCCTCTGAAAACACCCTATCTACCCCCACTCACCACCACTCACCAACCCACCCACTCCCGCTTCCCTGTCCTGTCCTTCTCCTATACTAGGGCATCAAGCCTTCTCAGGACCAAGGGTCTCTCCTCCCTTTGATGTCCAACAAAGCTACTCTCTGCTTTATATGCTGCTGGAGCCATGGGTCCATGTACTCTTTGGTTGGTAGTTTAGTCCTTGGGGTCTCTGGGGATATTAGTTGGTTTAATTGTTGTTCCTCCTATGGGGCTGCAAGCTCCTTCAGATCCTTGGGTCCTTTGTCTAGATCCTCCATTGGAGACCTTGTGCTCAGTCCAATGGTTGGTGGAGAGCATCAACCTCTGTATTGCTCAGGTACTGGCAGAGCCTCTCAGGAGACAGGTATATCAGGCTCCTGTCAGCTATTTCTAGGAGCTCCTGACTGAAGACTTCCTGGTATTCTGAATCCTACAGTCTGTCTGCTCTCTCTTCTGTAGTGTTCTAATACCACTGATACAGGAACTGTGGTATAAATGTACCCATCTGGGCTAGGCTAATTCTCCCTCAATCTCTGTATTATATTCAGTTGAGGTATTCTGTGATGGTCTCCATTTGCTGCAAAGAGGTTTTTGTGATGAGGGCTGTTAGCTATCCTGATCTGTCAATATATAGGTAACAGTTAAATACAGTAAGGAGCTACTCTATTCTAGAAGAGTGGTGGTAGTAGATTATTTTTAAGTCCATGACTTAACTATCCTCGGGAACTTGGCTAGGTTTCTATACCAGGGATGATTTCACTACCATTGACTGGGACCTAAGTCTAATTAGACAGCTGTTGGTGGCATTGATGTGCGAGTGTCACTTCTTGTGCTTTTATTGATATTATACATCATGATCATTACCATGGTTAACTGCTGGTGGGTAGGATTATTAATTAACTCCCTCCCTTGGAAATTTGCACAGTATTTCTACCATGTAAGACAGCCCATAGAAAAGAGTATTTCAAGTCAGATCCAGTTCCAGTAATCTATGTTTCATGTTCTAAGTGTTGATTCCAGCAATATGGGCATATCATCAACTTCAGCTAGGACATTAAGGCCTTTATCCATAGTGCAAATTATTTTAGGAATTAGTTGAACTACTCTGAGCAACCTTTTGAAAGGAGTTTACTTGTGCTCAGTACAGGAATTATTGTTAGTCTATGGTTTTTATGGGAAGCATTGTCAGACCAAGTGGGATACGTTCCTTTAAGCTGTGTGTGTGTGTGTGTGTGTGTGTGTGTGTGTGTGTGTGCCCATGTGCGCATGCATATTGACCTGTAATATGCAATACATAAATCTTTGAGGTTTTGTCAAACAATATTGTTATTATCTTTTCCTTGTTCCTCCTTCTCTTTCTGTGTTGACCCCCATCTCTCCTTTCTCACTTTTTTAATGTTTCTCCCTTGAAATCACCTATATTATGATATTCCTATATCAAGACCTCTCTCAATTCAAATACTTGGTATGTAGTTTCCTGGGTTTTATGGTTAATCTATATAATATACTCACATCTGAAGATTTGGAGCTAGGAACTGCAGATGTGAGAGAGCACACAGTGTTTGTTTATTTTTGTCTGGGCTCTCTCATTCAATATGATGAACAAGAATAGAACTGGATTTTAAGACTGTATGGACTATAAAATGTATTCCATATTTTTTTCTTATAAAGGACAACATTTAATTGGGACTGGCTTACAGGTTCAGAGTTTCAGTCCATTATCATCAAGGCAGGAACATGGCAGCATCCATGAAGGCATGGTGCAGGTGGAGCTGAGAGTTCTACATCTTCATCTAAAGGCTGCTATGAGGAGACTCACTTCCAGACAGCTAGCATGAGCGTATTAAACCAACGCCCATAACAACACACCTACTCCAAAAAGGCTACACCTTCTAGTGGTGCCACTCCCTGGGCCAAGCATACACAAAGCATCATATTCCACTCTCTGGTTTTGAAAGATTTGATTGCTTAGCCACTGTTGTCTTTTATTTAACTTTTTTTTTTGCTGGAGTTAATAGTGATAATGAGGAAATTAATTTATTTACAAGGATGAGGATCTTGTAGGTCACCTTTAAGAGAGTGTTACATGGGCAACAGACACGGTTCACGGGTTAAGAACACTCGACGCTCTTGTAGAGAACCAGAGTTCAGTTCCGAGCACCCGTTAGTGGTTGATATCCACTTCTAACTTCAGCTCTGGGAGATCTGATTCCCTCTTTTGGTTTAATGAGCACCCACATATGCATAATGGGCAACTACATGGACAAATAAATCAACAGATCAACGTTTTCCCTGCCTTCAACGACAAATATTAGAGTATCTCTATTGAAAATAATGATTTATCTATGTCCTTGGCAAAAGAATGCTCAAATCCTTTTTTTCTTATTTTGTTCACTCGCTACCTTTCTTTAAGTTGCTTTTTTTAAAAAATCTCATGCATGGCATTTTTCTCCTTTTGTATTTTGAGCCAATCCTTTTAAAATCAGACAGGAATAAACTCCAATCTGTAGATGAGGATAGCCTTGAACTCCTGATCCTTCTGCCTACACTTCTGAAGTGCTGGGATTATAGACATTTAATCTGATCCTTAGAAGCAAACAGGTTCTTTATGAAAAATTATGTATATGTGTTTGTTGTGATTATATAGGTTTTAGCATATGTAGGTTTTAACAATAGAGAATTGCAGACCTCAGAGTTCATCTGTACTGAGCGAGTTTGGGGATGATTGATCTGGGAAACTAAGGATGTGTTTGCATGAAGAAGGAATAACAGTGACATAGCCTTAGTGGAATTTCTCCAGCAGCACATGGCAGAGGGACTAACACAGGCAAATGGTAGGAAAGGTAAACAAAGGACAAAGACCTCAAAGTAACCACTGCAACCCTTTGCTCTTAGGAAGCATAAGTAGCCTTTCTTCTTGTCCCATTATTGATGCTGCCTTTGTCTTCCAAGACCTCAGAAATGAGTCATTCCTGTTAGGTCATGAAATCGGCCAGGTTCTACTATCCATCCTTGATACGCAATTACAGGAGTCAAATTCATAATGAAAGAAAACAAAGAAAACAAAAAAGACTTATTCAATGTACTTATATTGAGTAAAGGAATAGCAAGAACCAGTAACTACTCATCAAGTCCATCTTCAGGGTCCTAAAATGAGGGTAGGATTTAAAAACTGGGCAAAAATTAAACACAACTTAATTTGTTCAGTCTGGCCAAGTCACCTGTCTCAGCACTAAGTCTATCTGCAAAATAGGTCTTTGTTCATCATATGCTAAACAAAGGAAGGGACAATTGGCAGACAATTGATACATCACCATATGTTGATTTTATATGACTCTGATCAGCCCACCTGGAAACATATACGAGAGCTTCCTTAAAAATTTTTAGAGTTGATTATCAGTTTAAATAGGTGCATAACTGTATGTATATCCTGGTTATTTCTTCCATAGCACCGAGATCTAGAAATGAATGTGTGTGTTTCTAGCTGTTTTGTATATTCATATTTTCCTATTTCATAGACTGCAGGATGGTAGTTTTCAACTGTTCTAATGCTAGGAACCTTTAATACAGTTTCTCATGTAGTGATTCCCAACTATGAAATTATTTTGTTGCTACTTCATAACTGTAATTTTGATACTGTTGTGAATTGAATAAATATCTGATATGCAGAATATCTGATATATAACCCCTGTAGGGGTCATGATCCACAGGGTGAGACCTACTGCTATAGAAGATTTTATATGTATATATATATAGTATCACTGTTTAGAGTATGTGAGGATATGTGTATGTAGTATGCTTAGAGTTTAGTGTAAATGGGAAATAACTATTGGCTTCAATAGGTTGTGGAAATATGTGGCTTTAAATTTCATAATTGGAGCTCTGGAGAGGTAAGTAGTTATCTGTCAGGGCATAAAGAAAAGATTCACAGGGGAGGCAGACACCAGGAGCTGGGTAAGAGAGTCTGTCCTGGGAGATGTACTTCTTTCTTAATTTAGGAATGAAGGAAGGGAAGATATGTAATTAAATCTAGATGATTGTGTTTCCTAAGGTGTATTTTAATTAGCTTTCGAGGAGAAACAGGTGGTATAATTGAAAACCATGGATTCTCCTCAGCACTGCCTTCCACTGTTAGTTCTTTATACTCCTTACAGCATGCAGGGAAGGTTTTTTTTAACTTCTTTCTTTATTTTGCCTTTAATTAAGTTGATTTTTATAATGTTTCATATAACAAATTATGTATTCTAAAATTTCAGTCCAGTTAAAGGAGCTGTGTTGTTTAACATATAACTTAAGGTTTATAAGGAATGTTTACATATTATATTTAATCTTCTCACTACAGTATATTACATGAAGCATTTCAATTAAATTATTCTACTTCCTGGCCAATTGCTTATCTTTTTTTGTAATAGATAAGCAATCTTATAAAATATAACATCAACAGTTAGAATTAAGTTATGCATATATATCTATCTATCTATATCTATATCTATATCTATATCTATATCTATATCTATATCTATATCTATATCTATATATACACAACCCACAGGTTATGCTAGGTTCTCTCAGTATGAGTGGATGAACCCTTTCTAAGGAGTAGCTAGAAAATATTGGTGGAGGATGATCTCAGCAAGAAACAAAGGGAAAGGATGTAGAAAAATCCTTGGGCCATTCTTCAGGTCATAGCCATTGGCCACAGGAAGAAAGCATAATGGCACCACATATTCTTTGAACTTTGTATTTTGGTATTGGCCATACATATTTATTTCTTAACCCATATGTTTTCTACCAATATAACTGGTGACTTCAAAAAGCAAATTTAGTGCTTTTGGAGGAACACTGGCTCAGGCCTGAAGGTGGGTTCATTTGGACAATTGCACTATTTTTATCCCGAGAGTTGTGGTAGGAATTCTTGGCTGAAATAAACCTTTGAGAGAGTAAGGATAGTCAAAGGAAGAGGTGTCTGCATTGTCTCATATCTTTCTCTTGTAATTGTGATGAAGCTAAGAAACTGAAACAGTGTTAGGAATAGGAATTTTAAGAGTAAATGTATATATCTCCAAAAATAGAAATCAAGTAAAAAATGAGTGGTGTGCTTTTGAATAATATTGAATGATATCAATTTTGAGTGACATCAATCATTGAATCATAACAATATAATATGTTTGGGGAAAATCCAAAAAATGGAATTCATTGACGATGGTTTCCACAGATATAGTGGGAAGCAATTGTTGCCTTTACCTCCATAGACAGATTTCTTTTTTATGCCTTTTTAATGAGCTCAACTCATACTTGTATCCAATGGGTTTACCTTACATATTTCTCAAGTTGTTTATCTGAATTGTGTTGTATCGTGAGTTACTTCATCTTGTTACTGTCTATGTTCATGTTTGTGTGTGTGTGTGTGTTTGTGTGTATGGTGTTCTAATGACATTTTTATCAAAACATTTTAAGTTGTATAAATTATCTTGTTGTTTTAAGTTCATAAAGGAACAGATTCCAAAATATGAAATCAATTTGGTTCTTGGAGTAGAAATAATTATGATGTGTTGTTTTATGGTCACATACACATGCACATGTGCACATACACACACACATACACACAGATATTTATGCATAGGAGAATCTATTCAGTGAACTACTGTAACACATGAAGTACATTTCTAAACTTGGTCCTAAACAAAGCCTTGGGACACATTTGACAATCAAACTCTACCTTTATTCTGTGAAAACGAGACATAGATTAAAAACATTCACCACTGTTGTCCAATGGATTTGTTGGAGATGTTGTCAGGGCCATCTTTTGTGCTCACTGAAGTTCTATTCTAATGATAGACTGTAGGAGGAGAAGGAGAGCTTAGAAAGTAGAGCTTGTCTGGATTCCTATGTTTTGATGGGAGAATTTAAACTTTTCTTCAAAGGGAAAGCCATATAACAAGAAAAGAGGCACAAGACCGTAAGTGTAGAGGGGTGGGTGCTCACCGCTAATGCAGTACGGTTATGAAAGGGCTTGAGCTGTGAGAGGAAGTAGCAGAGTCGCCTGTTCAGTCAGGGTTGTGATGCATGAGTGCAGAATGCTGGCTGAATTGATGTTCTTTTGTTTGTTTTTTCTTAATCTCCAAGCTCTGTGAAGGAAGTCATTTTCTAAATATTTAATGCATTGAGGACATTCAGAAATAGTGCTGAAGTTTAAAATGTTTGCCTATATTTTATTGTCACACTTGACTGCTGGGATCCCAAGCTGTCATACAGTGAAGCTGTCATTAAAAGCAGCAAGGAAGAGAGACACTTGGCCTGCATCACAAAGGGGCCAGAGACCAGAGGAGATGAAGACACGTAGGGCAACGAGATCCCCAGCTGATGAAAATAGCTGCCTCGTTTTCCTGCCTCTGAAGCATCCATCTTAGAACTAAGGGCATTTCTTATTCGCCTTGAGAATGCTGTCTCCACTGCCTCTGGTGTCACTCTCTTAATAACATAGGTTACATTACAACATGCCATAGGGAAGCTTAAATTTCTGAATAAAAATTGTAATTACATTGCACATTATAGTTGGTGGTTTCTGAGAATTGTGTAGCAATTAGATTGTCAAAGTTTGCAATCCCATTTTGTAATTTATCCCATTAAATCTGACAAATCACTGCCATGTTGTATATGGCTCATTTTGTATTGAATGGGATCTTTGTGTGTTAATATGAGGTACATGGACTTTTGAAACAAATCATTTGATTATTTTCATTACTTATCCCATATAGAGTCACTCTATGAAGTTGTTTCATTCATTTTTTGTCCATACATCCATACATCTATCCATGCATCCATGCATCCATCGATCCACCCATCCATTCTACTTTTCTAATACCAAAAATATTTTGAATCCTACTATAGACCAAGTACACAGTAATGATTATGTAGAAAAAACAGATTTAAAAAGATGGCTAGTGTTTGTTGATAAATTTTATTAAAGGGGATAGATAAGGAAGCCAAGTATGCTAGTAGTATCAACTCCTTGAGGTTTATTCAAGTGGTCTCAGAAATATACAAATGGGGATGGCTTAGGTCTATATTTTATGAAACAGCTTCTGAGGAAAGCTTAAATGAAATCTGAGCACATTCTAGACAAGACACAGAATATATCTGACATGCCATGGAGCCATCCTGATATTCCCAGAAACATTTCTAGAGGAAATGGAAACAATTGAATATATTTGTTATATCAGTTTATAGAGGAAACACTAACGAATGAAGCAGATGAACAGACCTGACTCAAGCCCCTGAGAACTTTCCTCAGTAGCCTTTGTAGACTAGAGTTTCCCATGCAAGTAGGGCATTTGGATATACTCTTACATGTCTAATAGCTAAGTAGTAACAATACATGCATTTTACAAAGCTTACCTTGGCTTCACTATGAGGGATTAGTGAAAATGGGAATGATACTATAAATAGGTAGATATCTACCTTTTTCTGAATCATTGAACAGAAGGGCTTTGAGTACTTGGGTGCAGTGAGGGTGGAACTGAAGTTGCATATAGGTTTTTTTTTTGATGCTGACATGAGAGTATACATTATAAAAGCTTAGCACCTGGTGATGTTGATGGAGCTATAGAACGTTTCTGGATGAAAATTAGTGGTACGGAGGGTAATGTAGAGATTCACGATGGTTGATATTTTGGTTAAATTCTGAGAAAATTTGGATGACATACAAAAATATAGTAAGATAGATTTGAAGGGGGAATGAGTTGGGCTTCACATTAATGGCTTGTTACTTTGATATCTATCCACTGATGGTTTGAAAAAGGGGTAACATTTATTAAATGCACATTACATGCAACAGGTTTGCTAAAGCCTTTGCATTTAAAATTAAAACAAACAAAAACCTGATGTCCATGCAGAGATAATCACCATGCACACATGTGTAAAGAGATAGTCTCATATTCAATGTCAAGCTGATATTGAATATTTGGGAGCTAGAATGTGATTTTTAGCTTAGGGCCCAAACAAGTTAGTACTATTTAACAAAGATTCCAATTTTTTTTTAAAAAAAATAGTGTATTCATTTACTTCTTGTTGTATTAGTACTTAAGGAAGTGAGGAAGGCCCATGTTGATTATTTATGTGTCTGCTGGCCACCAAAGTGAAACTGTTAAAAAAATAAAATAAAAGGTTGAAATTTGTACCATGATTATTTTGGCTATAATGTATAAGGTTTTCAAATAAAGCACTGTTAACATAAAAGTTGCCTGACAGTGTAAAGATTTATAGTAAAGCTCAGAAGTAGGAGTACCTTGACTAGTTTAGAGAAGCAAGTAGGGAACTCTTGGAAAATAGTGAAAGCTTGGCCCCCTTTTGAAATGTACTCTGACCTTGGAAGAGAGTAACATTTTTTCTTCTCTGACTATATGTTAATCATCATGTAGCCCAGGGGAGCCAAACATTTTATATGTTTTAACAAGCTAAGTGATATTGTAAAAGTGTTGCTAGGGGGACTTATTTTAATTGGAAGTTAAGACATCTTGCTCTTAAATCAGTTGGTGCATTACTTAAGAGTTATGTTCTAGATTAGCTTTCATAAGTGCAGTCACTAATTTTTCTTTGGTCATCAAATAATCCCTGTGTTAGCATCTCACTTGCTTTCACTTGTGCTAACATGGGGCTTCTTAAAAGTTTAAATCATACATTCAAACCATGTGTCTGGTTTATGTGTGATGTTTAACATGATTTCACACTACGTAGTTCACATTTTGACTGATTTTCCTGCATGGGTGTAACGTTCTTAAAGGACGGGCTTTGCTATATTGCTGTGGACTTTTGGAAAGGGGGAACTAGGTTAGGAAGGATTCTTAGGGGTTATCTGGAAATACTTGGAGACATTTTGCTTTTAACAAAGAGAAGGAGGGTATATTACTTGGATTTGTAGTAACATTAGGAGTGCTGGATAGAAGTCCCCAAAATACTTGGCCCTCATATATACGTCTATATCCTGAAGTTTCAGAGTTCAGAAATTTCCCTTAGTGCCTCAGCTAATGAATGGTACTACCTCCTGTCATCTAGGATGGAAACGTCGATGTAAAGGGTAAAGCAAATAGAGGGACAGTAGAGAAGTAGAGAAAGTATGTAAAGGAGAGTTTAAAATGGGATAAAGGGAACGCGGAGACTGCCCCTCTGTCCCTTTAGGTGTCTGCTGGAGGACTCCACGTCTGTAGCATGTTGCATTGTGAGCTCGGTGTCTCTGTGTCAAGGAAAGAATACACTCTTCTTCTATTCTATTCTATTGTTATTAATGACTTGCAGGTCATGAAAGCCTATAGAGAGCTGAGCAGAAGATATGCTGCATCATCTTCTAGTGGAGTCTCAGCTGGTCCTTAAGCAGCCGACTGAAGCTTAAGAGCTGAACAGTAGGTGACATAAGGAAGATGTCCTAAGTGCTCGGGACCTTTTTTCAAGCATATTTCACTTGCATTTAGTTATCCTTAATTGTTTGTGTGTCTGTGGGGGTACATTTTTAAGGTGGTGTCTACTGTGGATCAGAGGAAAATAATTTGATACTACTGAAGAGAAAAATTCTTACCAGACCGACTGCATTAGTTACTTTTGTTGCTGTGTTACAACACCATGACCAAAAGTAACTTATGGAAAAAATATATTATGTTGGCTTACAGTTCCAGAGGGAGAGTTCATAATGGTGTGGAACCCACTGGAGCAAGAAGATAAGAGATCACATTTTCAACTGCAGGCAGAAAGCAGAGAGAACAAATTGCAAGTGGGGTAGGCTATTAACTCTCAAAGCTTGCCCCCAGTGACACACTTCTTTTATCAGGGCTGTACCTCCCAAAGCTTCCCTAGCCCCCCCCCTCAAGCAGCTCCAACAACTTGGAATTAAATGTTCAAATACCTGAGTCTGTGAGGGCATATTTAAACCACCACAACAATCAATAAGAATTATCTTGAACTATTTGTTATAATATATACGAAGAAATTTTATAAGAAATACATAATGAAATATTTTATAAAATCTGTTAATTATGTATCAGAGACTTTTGATCCTTATTTGCATGGATCTTCTATATTTATTTTAAAACAAGAAAATTAAGAATATATAGGATGCAGGGCAGTGGTGGTACACTCCTTTAATCCTAGCACTCTGGAGGCAGAGGCAGGCAGATTTCTGAGTTTGAGGCCAGTCTGGTCTGCAGAGTGAGTCCCAGAACAGCCAGGGCTATACAGAGAAACCCTGTCTTGAAAAACCACCACCACCACCACCAAAAAAGAGTATATAGGAGTGTGAAGTAAATACAATTAACATTGTAAAATAAGAACATGTTTATCTTGCTAACTCTGATTATTGGCCTTTTATTGTGTTTACCAGATGCAGGTGTTATTTCAAGGCCAGGATAGAAAGGAGCACATGAAAGATTCCTTTCTTAAGAATATTTGACAATGGACATTTTGTTAAGGAGTGCTTGCTTTCCAAGTTTACATATTTGACTTTTTAGGAAGCAAAACTGCCAATTAGAAATTACAAGAAGGAATAATTTAATTTTGTCTTGTGTTTAAGACATCACACTCTGTGCTTACATAAAAATGAAGTCTACTTGAACCCTAATAAAAATGGAAGATTACAGCTGGACAAAAATGAGGAATTGAAATGAAAAAAAATTAAACAGCCAATTTTGCAAATACATATAGTGTAAGATTCCTGGGGAGAAAGCTAATATCCAACCCACAGGTGACTTTTCCCTTTCATGTGAAAATTGGTATCCTAAGATAAGTGCTTATTTGCATAAACTACTTAAATCCCATTCTTTTAATTAGAGAGATTCTGCACTAATAAGATCAACTCCATGTCTCAGTGAAGGAACAGATATAGCTGAGACGATCTAGCTGTACGTTCAGCGAAAAGATTACCTTAAAGTTTTCCTTGGAATTAGATTGGCTTGAAACCGTCACAGATTTGAGTATCAAAAGCAAAAGAAAAAAATGCAACATAAATGGCTTATTTGCTACTATGAGGGGACAGTAGTTTTGATGGTAACTTAGTGCAAATGGAGATGTGTGACTGTGTGCCTATGAGTGTTTGTTGCCTTGTGATGCTTTCACATGCCTTGTGATAACTTGGGTAGTAATTTGTGTAGGGACACACTTACTGGTGCTTGGTTCCTTCCTAGGTTTATGCTTCCTTAAATAAATGCCCCAGTGTAGATGCCTATAATAATTTCTTTTCCATGGATGATACAGACATTTCTGTCATCTTGCAAGACTTAATATCCTCTGGGTACTGTTTTCAAGAGTGGGCTTTAGAAATGATTGCTCCGGTGATCCTGCTCCACTTCCTCAGTGTTTTCCACTTTAATGCTTTGTTCTTCTTGGGCGAGGTACTGTTGCCTTAGCTCATCTTAAATGAATGGTGCACAGTACTACCTGTGCTACCAGCACTGCCTGTCACCTCTTCAGGCTGAAGCATCTGTCCAAGCTTGGCTTATTTATATGTACTTCCACATTAGCTACATGTTTAATTCACTTAGTAAACATGGCTGTGGGGTGTAACCGGGCACATAAATAAAAAAATAAACGAAGGACTACCGTATCATATTTTTTATGCAAAATAAAACAGCTCAGTTTTGTTATTCGTTTAAAATGATTTAATAACCATGCTGTCTTTATTCAATCGCTTTTAATTTATTTTTTCATTAGGTGCTTTTCGTCATGTCTGTACAGGAAGTGTAGGGGTATCTAAGAGTGTCTTCACTGCCTCAGTACTAAGCAAAGGAAGTACTCTCTGGGACTCAATAGATGCTCAGACCCTGTTTGTCCTCATACTTTCAGGAATGTTTTCTTTCCTTCAAGGAACTCAGCTAAAGTTGTGCCCTTAAATTGAGCAGAGCCCAGCACTGTAAAGGGGCGGTAGCCTTCCCTGGCCTCACTCCTGCATCTCTCCTATGCATGTGCACTTTGTTCTGCCAACCTCTACTTTCCGCCTGAGGACCTCAGTAGAGGATCCCTATGGATACATGGATTCTCCATCTTTTCTAAATTTTCTTATCTTGTCCTAATTGGGGTGACAGTATAAGAGAAGGCAATGGAATGGAAGAATATACTATCCTTGTGAAAGAAATGGAATGACTTTGAATACCTGTCATATGATAATTTGAAAAATAAAAAGTCAAAACAATTACCTTTCCATCTTTCTTTAGCATTTTTAGCACTTGCTACAAAGGGCAAAGAAAGCTGTCACCTCAAGGCCTTGCCAAGCTCTGGTCTGGCTGGAGACTTTATCCCCCACCCCACTTTGAGTTCTTACAAGTGGGTGACAGTGACATTCTAGGAAGACTTCGTTTTCTGTTCCATCTATGTTCCAAATGATCCATATTCTGACTCAAGATTACTTTTCCC
The DNA here is from genome assembly GCA_964023405.1 of Apodemus agrarius. Lineage (NCBI taxonomy): Eukaryota > Metazoa > Chordata > Mammalia > Rodentia > Muridae > Apodemus > Apodemus agrarius. Next base: position 78,472,554 of record OZ030009.1, read on the forward strand.
CACTTGTCTCTTCACTAAAATTTCTGCTCTATCCAGTCTCATGAAATTCACGAAATCCTCAGAGACTCTACTCTATCCAGTCTCATGAAATTCACGAAATCCTCAGAGACTCTACTCTATCCAGTCTCATGAAATTCACGAAATCCTCAGAGACTCTACTCTCTCCTTGGCTCTTACTTTTGTAGGCTCTCTGACTTGGGTTTTCCACTTTTGTCCTTGAGGTGACTAAGACAAACCATTTGTGATGTCCTTGGCTTCTTTTCATGTTGGAGGATGCAGCACATTGGATCATTCTCGAACATTCTTAAACAGTGGGATTGAGATTTGTCTCCCAGGCACCACTCCCTACCATTGTGAACTTGAGGATGAGGACTAACTCTAGCCATCTTCCAGCCTCAGAAATTTCTACTGTAGAAGGGAGCAATAAAGTCAATTTTCTAAAACATAGCTGCTTAAGAAGGTAGAGTTGCTTGGTGGTATGGGCAGGGGAAGGGGTGCATTACTCAATCAAGAGGCAATCTAGAGGCCACCCTGCTGGATATCTCCAAGGGATTCACACTGTAGGATGCTTCTAAGGTTTAGAAATAATAGAATTCAGTGTGTTGTACACTTTGTCTCTCAATTTTCTAAATGAATTGCATAGATTACAGATCTCTTGGCTTAAGGGACTATGTATTTTCACTTCTACCTGTCTTAGGACACACATATATAGCTTAGGACACACATATAGACATACATATATAGTATGTAGTTTTTGTGAAAGAAAAGTCTTCTGCTTTCTTGCTGGGACTTTATAAGAATAGAAGAACTAACTGTAAAGAGTGGTGATAGGGAGCCATATTAAGATTGCTAACATATGACTTTCATCTCTTACATGCCTTTTCTTCCCAGGAAAGCTCTTAAAATCGAAAGAGCGACAAGAAATATTCTTGTTCTACTTTCTAGTCAAACCACTAGTTTCATGGTGTGTTTGGGGTGGACCTCACACTTAAAACCCTTGGAATGGGTCAGAATCAGAATCAAGGTCATAGCTACTTGTTCCTCTGTGTTCAGTGGTTTGCGCAGGTGTTCACACTAGATGAGTAAAACACCAAATTTTCAACTAAGAGTTTCAGTGTAAAAATAAAATGCACAGGAGAGGATAGTCTATCTTATTAAAACACAAAAAATGCCCTGAGTCTTAAATATTAAATGGAATCCATTCAGAAAAAGACGTGATAAGATGTCCAGGCGATTGTATAGTAATAATTAGTAAGAGATAATTGCTTAGTTTTTCAGTTAAAGCACTTTACTTTAATGAACCGTTTTGAATTAATAAACATACCCATGTGTTTTTCCTGACCATAATAGCCACAGTGTATCTTATCAGATAATTAACTTTCACAAACAGAATAAGCAGCCAACAGAGAAGTAGTGACACTGTTATAACAAAATATTCCTCTGGATCCTGAACTCTTAGCAGAAGAAGAGTGGCTGAAGTTTCGCTGCTTCTTCCTGTGGAGAGGCTGCCCCTCTGGTTCTATAGTAATGCCGGCAGACATCTTTGTGAAGAGAAATCAAAGCAGGCAAAGAAGGAGACAGAAACAGAAAATCGGAAAAGCCTGCAAACAGATTTAAAAGGAAATGTGTACAGCTACCATGAGTGGTGGAGACCCAGCTCTTAGCTGGCTCCCATGAATGTCTAGTAATGTCTGTGTTGGTCTTTCATTAGGATAAGCTACCGAAGACTTCAGCCTTGGGTTCTAATTCAGGTCAACTCTCTCCCCCTGATAGCACTTTGCGGGATAAGCAAATGGGAACAAATCAGCTTGCTTTTTGTTTCTTCTCTGTGCTTTGAAATAATTTCATTAAAAGCAAACTTCAGACTGTGCAGTTGATATGTCCCATTTACCCATTGTACACCCCCATGGCGAAATGGAACTACTCCATTGGGGAGAACCCCTCAGTCCTTCAGCGTGAGGCTGTGCATCTGAGAGGTGACTCAAATGGCTAGTGTAAAATGTGGTTTTGTTTCTGCATACATATGATGCCACACATTTCAAGTGAATATAATTGTTCCTCTTTTAACTCCTGTCAAAAATGCCGGGAAAATAACAGACCTGTGGGAAAGATAACTCAAATGTACTTGGTTTTTAAGAATACTCATATATGAGTATATACTTTTTGTCTTTACTGATTTTCTTCCTTCATTTTGAATTTTTCAAAACTGAAGCTAACTCCTGAGTGAGTCGATTTTAGTGTTCAGAAAGAAATCATGAAATACTTTATTCTACCTAATCACTCAATTGCATGTAGTTGGTGGGAATGTTCAGTGCTTCAATATTGTTAGGATGGATACTCACCTCATTTAACTGAAATGCATCTCGATTATCCTGCTACGTTAGAGATTTATTTAAAATTAGGTGGAAAAGATATTCACTTGCTTGTAAATATGCCAGGAGAATTGTTGTAAAATAGCTTCCAGCTGTCTTAAGGTCGGTATTGTGTGCGAAACAGAGAGCCCGAGCTCCAGATTCGTGGACTCCAGAACTGGCCTACAAAATACAACCTGGTTGTTTTGGCCAGTGGGTCACAAATGTCGCTTCACGCCACTCTGCCAATGCTGCATGTTAGATGCAACATAGGAGTCTGTTTTCTCATCTTTCCTCCGAGAAGTTGGGAAGCGCGGAGCCCCCTTTGTGTTGATATCTGTAGTGTTTTAATCTATGATCTGCTTGTGTGGATGGAAAGCTCGATGGCCTTAACACACTGTTTTCACAGTGGGAATATGCCTTCTTTCCCCAAGAAAATCCTGTCCTACTCACATGAGGGTAGAATGTGCTTCTGAAGAGGAGGCTTACACTGTAGTAGCCGAAATCGAGAAGGGACACAACCTTTTCTTTTTCAAATGAAAGTTAACAGAAACTTTACAGTTTCTGCTAGAAAGCTAGAAAGTTAACAGGCAAAATCCCGAAATTATTTGTTTGTGGATGATTGCAAGCAAGCACGTTGATCTTCCCACATCTTTTCCTTTCTTGAAAAAAAATTGGGAGTGTATAAAATACATACCAACTTTGTACAGCATTCCAGTGTTCATTTCTCAGGATTTTTTTTTATTGGATATATTCTATATTTACATTTCATTTCCCTTTTTTTTTGTTTCCCCACCCCCTAAGGTCCCACATGCCCTTTTCCCTCCCTCTGCTCCCTCATCTACCCCTTCCCACTTCCCTGTTCTGGTATTCCCCTACACTGATGCTTTGATCCTTTCCAGCACTAGTGTCCATTCCTTTCTTCTTGTCAGACATCATTTGGTATGTGAATTGTGTCTTTGGTGTCCCAAGATTCTAGGCTAAGATCCACTTATGAGTGAGTGCATACCATGGGTATTCTTTTTAGACTGTGTTACGTCACTTAATATGATGTTCTCCAGCTCCATCCATTTCTCTAAGAATTTCATGAATTCATTGTTTCTAATGGCTGAATAGTATTCCATTGTGTATATATACCACATTTTTTGTATCCATTCCTCCATTGAGGGACAACATCAGGATGTTTTTAATAAAAATATAGTAAGAAGACCAAAATATCAGATGTAGTCTTCATTCCTCCTTAGTGCTTGGATTAGGCACTAGGGTACCCAGCTTGAAATATCTCTTTGCCATCATCTGGAGACATTAGAAGGTAGTTTGAAATATCAAGTTCAAGTGAAAAAGATTGATGCTCAGGAAGTCAGAAGAAGATGCATCAACCTAGAGAAATGCAGGTATTAAAAGGAGGTCTATGCGTTTAGGTTTCCTCTTCCACATGCAAAGTCTTCATTAGTAGTAAGCATACTACTTACTTTGTGACTTGGGTCAACGAAATGTGCTGAGGTCAGGTTTCAGGTTGAAATCTTGTTGCAGTTTCACGTTCACACATGTAAAGTGAACATAGTTTCCTGTCATGGCCGGGACCCATGGTGCCACTGTCCTAGTTTGTAAGAGAACAGATTTCCCTGGCTTTTAAATTTTCTTTTCATTAGCATTCTAACTGCAACTGGCTTTTCACCTTTGAGTTATAACCAACAAAACCCATGTAATATTCTTGGCATTAATTTGTGTTGGGAAGAAAATCAAGATTTTCAGGTGTGCTACTACTTGATTATATATAAAAAAACACTTTTCTCATCACAAAAGAATCTATCAATCAAAAGTTGTTTTTTATTTAAAAGTGAGTTTGAAGCATCATACCATCTCAAAAGTTTGGTGCTACTCAATTATACTTCATATAGTTTGTCACCTAGGTTTTTTCTTGTTTTTTTTTTTTTTTCAGTATAGCAGTCTAATTCTTCTGAGACTTCTAGTGTGTTCTACTACAGTGTAGGAAAGCACAGCCCTGTTTTCTTAGATCCTAGGCACCAAAATTTTCTTTCCCAGTATGTCTTTGCTCACTGTGAGAAACGTACTTCATCTGTGGGATGAATGCACTCGCTATAGAAAACGGTTACCAAAAAAAGTTAGTATTGCAGAAACAACATTTAAACAGTTATTTCTACAATGTAAAGAAATACACATTTCAATAATTAAAATATCTTTGCACTTGAAGTTGACAAATTTAAGTGCTTACAGGTTGCAGTCAAAAGAGTCTCATGTAACAGTGTACTCCTGAAATCCCACAACTTGGGAGGTCTAGTTAAGAGGATCAGGAATTCAAAGCTAATAAAGCTACTTAACGAGTTGAAGGCCTTAAATTATATGGCATGATGTGGCTCAAATCCCCTTACTTCCAAAAGAGTAGTACTAATCTGAAGACAAGATAGGAGAGAAAAGTACCCTTTTGTACTCCATGTGTTTGAATTGGAGAGAGGCTGCCACTGGCATGTTGGTATAATGCAGACCTCCCCAATGATGGCAGGACCCAAGATAGATGGATAGATAGATAGATAGATAGATAGAGACTATAATTGTTTTTAATCACCTTAATAGCTCACTGTAGCTATGCATTAAACATTACCAAATACAGACAACCTGAATCAGGAAAAGCTGAAAGTCCGGAGAATATGTGACTTTAGAAAGAGTGCTGCTACCTCCAAGACATTGTGGTGTCTAAGTGACACTACAACTCACGGTGTCACTTAGAGACTGCAGTGAGCCCCCTCATATGTCACAGCCTTGATTTTCTTTTAAGTTCAATTCCAACAGTCCTTTGTATGAATTTACTAATTAAAACTAAAAATTATGTATTCCTGTTTTTTGTTTGTTTCTTTGTTTGTTTACTTTTTGCCTTTTTAAATGTTTCCTTGAAAATCATTAAAAATGAGAGTAAGTACAGGGTCCCGAGAATGAAGGAAGCCAAAAGCATCCAGCGGAAACAATTACATGGAGTGAACTGGAAAGGACACCATAAGAAACAGGCAGTGGTACTGTTCTTTCTGGATAATGGGTCCTTTAGTGAGCTGTCTAGATTTAGTCTAGTTCCTCATGGTCGGTTTTGGAGTTAAGATTCCTTCATTATGGAAGAACCTAGGCATTCCAAACTTACGGGGTGTTTCCCATTGGGCTGTAGGGCACAGTTTCTATTCAGATGTACTCAGTTCTCTGCATGTATTTTTTTTCTAAATGCTAAAGGAAATTACAAAAATACTCAAAGATCTAAAATCACATCTTTTTCTGGGAGATTGGAGTTACCAATAAGAGAGTCTGATCTATCTGGAGAAAATGCTGTAGTTGTGTTTTGAAAATAGAATTCTGCCAGCTACTGATACTAAGATACTAAGCTCTTGTACCTTTTTTCCCCCTAGAAAAATTGTTATATTGGGAAGGTTGAAAAACTTAGTGAAAATTCCTACGAAAGAACTTGTAGTGGTTTTCATTTTGAGCCTATAGATTTACCAAATATTGGAATAAATTTGATTCTCAACAGTTATGCATACTTTTCTGATAATAGGCATTAAAAATAACAACAAAAAGCCCTTTAGTCTTTTGAGATAATTGTTTGATTTCAATAGTCTGTACAACCTTGGTGTTATGTGTGATCGGTTACATTGAAGTTAGATAATGTATTAGGGTCTTAAATAAGCTGAAACAAATCAGATTATCATCTATATTTACTTCATATATTCTGAATTCAGATGCTCACAGAGGAGACCAAGGAAAGCAGACCTGTTTTAAACATAATATAATATTTTATTACGAAAATTTTCTCAGCTAAGGAGAGATGAATCTATTACAGTCAGAAAAAGACTATGAATGACTACAAGATGGAGTTAAACACAAATGAAACAATTAGAGATAGCACCTGCAATAGAATAATGGGAATAACTTAGTTCATGGTAATGACCTTTGGTTCAAGGCTACATATGTATGTATATGTACATACATACATATATATGGTTTATTTATTTAAATGAATTAAATTTATTATCCACATGAAAATAAATATTTTCATTTATTCATTTTATGTATATGAGTACTGTTTCTGCATGTACATCTACATACCAGAAGAGGGCATCAGACCACATTATAGATGTTATTAGCCACTTTGTGTTTTTTAGGAATTGAACTTCTGTAAGAGCAGACAATGCCCTTAACTGCTGAGCCCCCAAAGTATGTTTATTTTACAAACTGATAGTTCAGAGAATTCTATTCCTGTGTTTTATTGGCTGTATATAATTTCTTTGATGGTAACTATGTTTTATCAGCACATACCAGTTCTCTTGTGTAGTGGCGGATCATAACACCCTTCAAATATATGACATACATCAAGTCACCAGTCATTCCCGTCCTTACTTTAGCAAGGGAATAGAATTCTGTCAGCTACTGATATTGATAGCACAGTGACAGCAAACCACCTTTTCCCATAAGGACAGCTCAGTGAAGTATGAGCAACCTTAATATAGTCTTTAAAATACAAAGTCGGCCCCAGTTCAACTGCCCTTGATGGATCCCACAGCATTGAAGAATTGCTTTTTGCCCCTCTAATACTGAGTGTGTGAAGAGTGGAAGTATCCATGGAGGGACAGAAGTATCCAGTCCCTTTAGCTGCAGGGCCACCTCTACATTTCCTTCTTTGTCACAGTTATGATTTTCCCATAAAACTTACTTTATGCCCCTCAAAACAAGGCTTCCCTGTTCACCAATTGTGGTATTTGAGTACTATGAACTCAGAGGGAATAAAAAAATTATGCTATTTGCCTTCAGAATTTCAATAAATTCTGACTGAAGCAGGGAACATCATCCTTTTTGCCATTCAAGTTTGTATTGTATTCCGAGGTGTAAATCACCCTAATGCTCCTCCTGAAGCACATAGCTTCCATCTAGAGTTTTGAGACCTGTAGACCTTTCCCAATAAAATCCTCTGTGAGAAGCTGTCCCCATAGCCTTCAGACAAAAATCTGTTGTGTGCTAGGCTGCCTCTTGGGGAGGAATGACTTTCCACCATGCCTGCTTTTTCCTGATTGCTTCCTATTTTCATTTTTACTTGCTGTTTAACATTATAATACCATTCACATTTCTAAGCCATGTTTAGGAATCTTGAATAAATCCATACTGGCTTATATTTTTGACGGGTGAAGTGATTTTTGTTTAAAACGTAAGGACTAGTAAAAATACTAAAGGAAAAAAAAACATACTGAAAAATAGAAATAACTGATAACAACACTTGGTGGGATCGCGCTCAGAAAGTAGTAGACTCTCAATTCCTGCTCTTGAATAGTTTCACCTTCCTTAAGGCATCACCAAAGGATGACCTGTGATATGGTAGAAGCCAGCATGCTAGCTATTACAGACACATACTAAGTTCATTTTATTTTATTACTTCTCATCCAAAATATTACCGGTTGTCTCACTAAGATAAGTTCACCATTGTAACCCCCAGTGCTTGTTTATGAAGAATTGAAAATATATTTAAATTTCTTAGAGTGGTTGCGAGTTTGCTGCACTTGTATTCTTATATGTACTACTAAAACTGTTAAGTAGTTACCTCGTTCATAAATAGCTCTTCGAGATATTGGAGCAGGGTCTGTGTTCAGCCAAAGAAAGAAGACAGATAGGAAACATCTAGGAGCAAGATCAGTGGCGCAGCAATGGGAACAGTGAAGGAATGAGGAGAGTGGTGATCGGTTGGTGAAGTCTGAGCTAGACTGTTGACAGCTCTGGAATCTGCCCAGATAGAGTCATTGCTTTTGATGTGGCAAATTTGAATATTCCCTCGGGGCCTTATTCACAATGCCTGCTTGTCTTAGGTGATGGGGAGGGTGTTACTGGGATAATATTGGAGAGAGGCCAGGAGTCCTGTATACCTTCTGCCATACACAGACCTGTTCAGCTCCAAAATGTGAGTAGCTAGAGATGCTCCCTGCTTTTTACAGGAAGAGTCTGTCAGACAGGGAGAAAGCAGAGTTGGATGCTGTGTATGTAAATACATAAGTTGTGTAGCAATGCCCCAGGGTATGAAGGAGGAGAATAAACAACACACAAAACAGTTTGTCTTCCCGGAGCAAACTAAAGAGGAGTGTTTTCTAGTTAGATGTGAAAGAATTTACACATGCTGGATGACATTATTCCTGTGAAGCAGGAAGCCTGAGAATCTATCTCTCAGGGGGTGAAAGGTTAGAGCAGGGCGGGCTGCTGTAGACAGGTACAGGTAATAGGTTAATTGATAGATGGTATAAGGGTCCACTTGAGGTTGTAAAATCGTGAGGTTTTTGTACTAGTTCTGACTGCTGTGATTTTTCTCAGGTAGGGTCGTCCTATCAAAACAGAAAGGGAGAAAGATATAAGTGATTTAAGCCAGTTTGGTCAATGGAATGCAGTGAGTGTGTAGGCATACTCATGGTTGTGGTTAGAACAGTTTCACCACCGAGAACCTAGGGTGTGCAGAGGATGGCAGAACGTCTAAGAAAGGACCATTTTTCCACATGCCCCTGGGCGAGTCCAGAGTCTTCAGCATGTGTTATGAGTGCTTGCTGTCTTTATCACAGTTATCTCACTGAGATGCTTAGGAAATCCTAGGTACCATTTGTCTGGGGAGCTGGAATCACAGGTATTTAAGAATCAGCACCTGCACATCCCTTCAGAGTGCCTTCTGTCTTTTTGTCTTGCAAGTAGTGCCTTGGAAAAGAGATCTTTTGTAGCATTTTTAGATCCACCTCAAAAAGCAGCCTTTACTCTCTACAGTTCCTGAAACATCAGAGACTAAAATTTGTCAAAGGCTCTGCAGCAGGCTTTAAAGCACCGTCTCCTCTCGTGGAATTAGAAACTGTGACGTGGCTATAAAATGAGTCCAGGAAATAAGCCTTGTTCATCTCTTTCGGGATCCCCAGGGCTGCACTTCCACTTGGCAGAAGGAAGTATTTTTGCAGGATAACCTCAGGCTCCTTTACTAATTTTCCTTATGTCCATCTAGGTTATGACCTATGCATCCTGCTGTGTATTCAGAGATGGTCCCATTTCTCAAATACAAGAAAATATTTTTTTTCCTTTCATAATATTCTATGGACACTAACAGGGTCCAATCACTTTTGGGGTCTTATCTAAAACTTCAAGTCCTTGGGGTTCCACATGGATGTATTAGAGTGATGTTCAAAGGCCAGTGTTTTTGTAAAATTGGAGTCCTTAATAATGCCGACTGTATTTTTAGTACCTGAAAGTAGGGCCAGCACAGGAGGAGGTGCCGAACATGGTCAGTGCAGCCCTGTTGGCGGAGCTGGGTGGCTCCAGAATGCCAGGGTCTGGCAAGAGGCCTTGGGGCTCTGCAAATGTTTTCTAAGTTAGCAGGGGACTGGCACATCAGCTGTCAGCCCCAGCTTCTGTTTATGTTGAAAACAATAGCCTGGTGCTAGGGTAGTAATTATTGGTTGATTTTCTTTCTATAATAAGTATCTTAATAATTTGTCACAAAACCAACTTACATTGCTATGATGGGGCCTGGAGCAGTTGAATTGGGGAAAGGGGAGAAAAAAAGCCCACAGCAAGAAATGTTTCCGGTTATTTCTGCATGCATTCTCTATTGGTAAACAGTGTAATTAAAATCTTGTTTGCAGGTTTTTCACAAAGGTTATTTCTGTATGGGAAAATCCTTTGTTTTCTTAGTACCCTGAGCTGTAAATTAGAGTGTGGCGTGGCAGGGTCAGGAGGGGGTGCGGTGGGGTGGCATTGTTGGTAAATAAGGTCCTCACTGTCTCTGCTTCTTTGGAAAGCCTCCCATATCCTTGGAGCTTAGATACTGTGTTTCTCTAGAAAAGCATACATAATTGGAACGGAAATGAACTGGTTTCAGGGTCTACATTGGCCAAAGGAGGCAATTAGGGACTTGATATGTGAAGATCAAGCCATCTGATTAAGTGTTTGCACAACATCTAAGCAGGTTCTCTGTTTCTGTGGCCCTCTTACCACCAAAGGTGAAATGACATTTATGTATATACATATGAAATCCTAGGAAAGTAATGGAACTAAAGGAGGGGTAAAAGACCCATCTTCTTATTGACTCTGTTAATATCTGTTTTGGGTGTATTGCAATTCACAAAGAACATGAATACAATATTTGCGGGGTAATTCTCCTAGGCTAATTTTATTCATGTATAACTTTAAGCACACAATAGTAATATTATTATGTTATCCTCTGCTCTACCTAGAGCTCATTTTATTAAGTTCTTTAAAGGTTTATTTTTATCTACAAGCCAAGGAGTTGAATCCTTGGCTGTTTCAGTGCCAGGCTCCAATTACTGTCAGCTCAGGTTTTCACCACGGACAGGGCCAGGCCACGGCTGGGTGCTCATCTATTATTATCATTGCCTGCTTGGACATGACTTCACAGCCTTAGCATAGAACCAGTTGTCAGGCTTTCCATCTTTTGTGCTTTCAAATAGCTCGCTGAGGAGTGTTTGCTAGTGGGTGGGGCAGCCGCCTGAGTATGTAGAGATCAGTCATGGTCAAGGTTGAACTTAGACAGGACCAGCACAAGTCCCTCATGGCCAGATGGTAGGCATTCATGTAGACACTTTCCTGGCCTCTAAAGAAATACAAATTATATTTTTTAAAATCAATTTAATACATAAAATTAAATTGCCCTGATTCAATATATATCTTTAGCTGGAGTGGTTCCAGTAGCCAAGAAGTTTAATATCCCTTAAAATGTTACTGGTTCTAATAGTTATCTAACATTGAATGAGAAGATTTAGAAGACTGTAGATCATTGCCATAACTGTCTGGCCTAGAGCTGTGGCTATGTGGAGAAGTACATTTAAATGGAAATAAATAGGGGATCTCAATTTAGTGGAAAATATCTAGGAGGGACAGAGATGCATTCCTAAAATTTCTTATTACTTAAATAATTGTATTTCTGTTAAAGTGTCTTGAATGCCTATAATGTGTGGGTATTACACAAAATAAGCTCATGACATAAATATTACAAACTTAGAATACTAATGCTCCTAGCAGGGTACTCATCTAATTGAGAACAACTCTGGGCAGTTTCCAAACATAGCATTTAAATCACCACTCCTTTTAAAAACAGCACTTCTTTAGAGGGAAGTAATTTCTTTTAGTTTGCATTTTAATTTTCCCACTGACCATTATATACTTGAATAAAAATTAACAAATTATGAGAGCCTTTAAAACACTGAATACCAAAGAAGTGTTTTTATATGAATCAGATTTTAAGTGCTTAATCATTTAAAAGTCATAATATTTATGTAGAAGATATTATTAATTGCCGGTTTTTGCTGAATTCTCAATAAAGACTGTTTAATGGGGCCCACAGTATTAATCCTAGTATGCAGGAAGTAGAGGCAGGTGTATCTTTATGAATTCAAGTCCAGCTTTGTCTACATAGAGATTTCTAGACAAGCCAGAAGCGTGAGACTTTCTCAACACAAACAAAAACTGAATCAGTTCATTCTGCATATCTTATTCTATAAAAAGATATCTATATAATAGTATGAGAAAATAGTGTATGTCCAACAAAAGCCATATCTATTTTGATAAAGGTATGTAATAATGCTTTCAGTTTCTAAAACAAATGCATTTGAAGGATATTTATAATCAGTTTTATGAAAGTATCTACATGTGCACATACAACTCTTCTGCATTATCACTTGTGGGAATTTTCTTAGCTTCTTTTATTCCAAGACAACCTTCCCAACTTAAGCAAACTGAAATTGGCATCAGTGAGAAAATGGTTGATTGGCTCCGAGGTGAAATCAGCTCCAGCAGACACCTTGGGATTTCTCTACCAGTTCCTTTCAATCCTGGATATCATCTCCATTTACTGCACATTCCAGAACAACAAAAATTGCAAGTTCTCTTGTTCAAAACACTGGGCATATTGCAACAGGCCTATTCACATGTGCAGATACAAGAGTGCAGGTCTGGGGCTCATAGCAGCAAGTAGCAATGATGTGTCCACTATATTGTAGCTATCTATCTTACGTCAAGATATACTAATACCCAAATCATAAACACTTACTTTACAGCTGGAAAAGGTGTATGGTCTCACCATCATCATATTTTATTTAACACAGAATATAGCATATTATGACCAAAATAAACCATCCTCTCTGATTGTGTGCAATAGCAATAAAATGTCTCTAAACTATTGACAGTCTTAGTAAGACTGGCCATTTGTTTTGGTGTAAGACACTTAGAGTAACCACTAGTTTATGACATAATCTTAAATCACAGCCATAGTCTGTATAGCCATCCCATCATGCCTTGGACCAGAGTCACACATTCTAATGAAAAGACCCTATCAGCATCACCATTTACATATTCACTTAGCAGTTCCACTGTAAGGCCTCCTCTAGCCAATATTTTGAAAATATGCAGACTCTGAATATCTCACCATTTCCTGGAATGATTTAAGAGAAGTATGTAAAAAGCTACACATAATGTATTTTACTGGCTTTTCCTGTTTCTTCTCCGCCTCTTTCTCCTCCTCCTCTTCCTTGTTCTTCTTTCTTAATACTAATATTGTTGTTCTCTGGCTACTTAACAGAGACGTGGTACCAAAAGAAGCTCTTCTACTTTTGGAATGCCTGAGCTATAAACTTCTCTGAACTATTAGCATTCTCATTAAGACTGGTCGTATATTTTGGTGTAAGACACTCATACTAAGCACTAGTTTACCATGTTTACTAGTTTATCATGGGTTTAACAATCAACTACATTTTGTGGGCACAAATTTCACTCTGTTTAAATTGCCAAGATAAGGCGGGGAATGAGAGTAGCTAAAGAAACTTGCTACTTCATAGTGTCTTTGGTTTCGAATTAGTTTCCAAAGCAGATTCATTACATCACTCACTGGTAATTTACTTATCATTTAATCATAATTTATCAAATCAGATGTACTGATTATCATTAAAAGGAATCATTTCTTCTTCATCCTAACCTGCTATCTGCAAATTGGATCACACAGGACAGGTAATTAGTTTATTTGAAGAAGGAGTGACACACCAGATGTAAGTAAAGACTCGGGCAGAGCATAGAGAGAAGCAATACCTCTTTATGTTTCTGGACTCTGTGCCATCATGCTGTCACATATCCACTAAGAATATTCCACTGCACTTCCTTTTATTCTTTATGAGTGTTGAATTTTCTCTTCCTCCTTCTTCCTCTTTCTTCTTTTTCTTCATGTTCCTCCTCTTCCTGCCTCTCCGCCTCCTCCTCTTCCTCCTGCTCCTCTTCTTTGAAAGAGTATTGCCATGCATCCTTGGCTAGTCTAGATTCACCATGTGGACCAGGCTAAAACTCAAAGACGTCGACCTGCTTCTGCCTCCTAAGTGTTGGAATTAAAGACATTCACCAGTACTCACCCAGTTTCATTATTTTTATAAACATCTTGAGTGATGTGCAGTTCTGGTTACATTTTGAATCCCATCAGCGAATGAACTAGAGAAGATCCAAGAGTGTGACTTTACAACTGGAAAGGCTTTGAAGCTGTATGAACTGTTGTTATTCTTCATCCCAGCCATGGTGAGGCTTTACCAGAAGTGACAGAAACTTGGATCACATCTAAGCTGTAATATATTGAAAAACACTATTGGTACTTGCTGCTCTGAGCCCCGGGCCTGCCCTCTGGTTAAACACAAATGTGAACGTGCCTGCTGCTATATACAGAGTGTTGTAAATAGAGAAAAATAACAATTATTTTGTTCTTGAATGTGAAGTAACTTCAAATGATATCTAGGATTGAAGAGAACCGGTAGACAAATCCCAAGGTGTCTGCTGGGATGGAAGGCTAGAGACAGTGTTGGAGATAATTTCCTCCTGGAACCAATCAACCATATTTGCTGACACCAATTTTAGTCTGATTACGATGGGTAGGTAGTCCTGGAATGTAACTAGGTAAGACATTTTCCACAGACTGTAACATAGAAGAGGTGTGTGTACGTGTGGACATTTTCAGTGAATCATAAAACCAACAAGAAATGATGTGCTGCCTTATGAGGTTGGTCAGTGTACTAATGATTTATCCCTGATCATTGGTTACAGAGAATATCACAGACATTGTGGTGAATGTTTGATATCCATGCCAAGCTTTTAAGTTGGTACTATGTTTTGCTTGGTTTTAACACATAAAAAAATAATGTTTTGAAAAATACTCATTGCATACACTTTTACATCTATAAATAAGACAAAGAATCTGCATATTGAACACATTCTACATCATTACAGATTGACTTTTTGTAGAATTTTAAATGTAATATCACTGTTTGAAACTATTTTTATTTGTAATACTATTATACAGATGACTTAGTTCTTAAATCTTTTTCAAAGGAGATCCTATCATTTATTTTATAAGTAACTTCTCTCGAGGAGAAGATATGGGTGTCACTCAATTGAACTCCCAGGACTACTGGGAAATATTAGATGAATTGAATTAAATTTTTGCTGAATATTCCCTTAATGCTGCTTAATTAAAAGCAAGGAGCCCAAGCAATACCAATTAAAAATTAAACTAAGCTTACAAATTATACCATTTAGCATATTTGAAATTTGTACAAATAATCAATCTATATTATTTAAAAGTATTGGATTATTTTATGTGTAGATATAAGTGTTTCAATAATTTGTTGATAGTGCCAAATAAAATACACACGACCATGAAAGTCATTAAAATGGACAGAGAATCCTAACAGTTATGTCAGGAAGATATTAACTGTTATAATATAATTTCTATGAAAAGTTTCCTCCCTAAGAATTTCAGAAACAACTTTGAAAATCTAACATATTCCTGAATACTTGACCTATTTAATCTGAAAATTATTTTTATACTATACAGTGTTATATTCAGATTTGTCTAAAAATAAAATCTCTTCTTTTTTCTTGTTGATATTTGTGACTTTATCACCAGGAATGACTTTTTTATGTCTCTACAAAAATGTTCAAACCAGGGTTATAGGAATTCCTTCTTTGGGTGGTGGATCAGCCAATGCCCTTCTCAAGCTATCCCATTTTTTGATCCCCACATTCTCTTAGTTTAAAAGAGATGAAACTTTGGTAATGATAAAGTCATAAATTTTAGTATTAATCATGGCTCACGTATTTAGACCTCTAATAAAGTGTAACTGTGAATAGTTACATTGTTTTTCAAACCCACTTTATTAAAATTTTTGATAAACTTTTACGTTTTCATTTTTCAGCCTATATATAATAATTTATCATATAATATAAGCTTTTGGACTTCTTTATTGTGTAAGTAAAAAAAAATACCTAGATATTATATTGTTGTCGAAGCACTAGAACAAAATGTGTAAAGAATTAAAAAGAACAAAAAGCCTCCACAGTAATATGATTTTCAATTGATGGAAGATATGAAAACCTGACTTAAGCCTTATATATAATAGCCAGAAGCTGGAAAGAACCCAGATGTCCCTCAACAGAGGAATGGATACAAAAAATGTGGTATATATACATAATGGAGTACTATTCAGCCATTAGAAACAATGAATTCATGAAATTCTTAGAGAAATGGATGGAGCTGGAGAATGTCATACTAAGTGAGGTGACCCAGTCTCAAAAGAATACCCATGGTATACAGTCACTGATAAGTGGATATTAGCCTAGAAGCTTGGAACACCAAAGACACAAATCACATATCAAGTGATGTCTCACAAGAAGAAAGGAGTGGACACTGGTGCTAGAATGGACCAAAACATCATTGTGGGAGAGTACAAGAACAGTAAAGTGGGAGGGGTGGATGCGGGAGCAGGGGGAGGGAAAAGGACATGTGGGACCTTTGGGGGTGGGGAACCAGAAAAAGGGAAATGATTTGTAAATATAGAATATATACAATAAAAAAAATCAAAAAAAAAAAAAGAAAAAGAAAACCTGACTTAAGAGGATGTCAATCAGCCACACTCAGTACTAAACAAATCTGACAATTATTTACAGATTATTTACCTCCCCCAAAGAGATTTTCTCCTCTTATGGACCTCGGGGATGATACAACACACAACTGTACATCTTTGCTCTGTGGCTCCCTGGTAATTCTAACGTCCATTTTAGAAAGAAAGAAAAGCCATTCTTTTTGTGTCTGAAATCAGAGAACTAGAGACAGTTAAAGGCATATTATGTGGCCTGAGTTGGTCATGGGACAAATATGTAAGAAGGTAAGGTGAGTCTCAAAGGTTGAGCCTCTGGGATGTGAAGTTCCTCAAACGGAAGTGGCCATGTGGTCTGAGGAGCACTAGGGAGATGTACAACATGGTGTGCTTCCCTTGACACTTTTGAAATGTTAGAAAACAGTACTGCAAGTATTGGAAATGAAAATCAGACATTGAAAACATACTTCAAGTGGAATATATGTTTTATAAAGTCAGATTTAGTTTCCCAACTTATTTCTTTCCAGTTATCTTTTTTCTGTCCACCAGTGCATATATTGACCCTTATTGGCTAATACAGTGATAGCTGTACAGAGGCTTCTGTTTTAAAATGTGAGCACACTCCAGTAGTCATTCACAAAGAATTTGTAGTTGAAGCCTTAATAAGAATCAATGGTTTATGCAGGCATAGCAGTGGATATGAATCAGTAGCAAGAACCTTAACATGTTGGTTGATAGGTTGGTTGGTTGTTTTAATGAGCAAATATTGATCACATATATAGATCAATACCAGTAGTCACCTCTGCTGGACTTGGAATCCAGGTAATTTTTGAATGAACTTTGGGATTTTTCTGTTGGTCATGGTGCCTCACCTCTGATCTATTTGCATCCTGAAATTGTGTCCCACTATAGAAGAACTTTCCTAGAGAGCATCTTCCTGGTGGATTTTCTTAATGATCTATAACTGCTCCAATTAACACAAATTGCTTAATCCTGTGGAATACCATCACTATGACCTTTATAGTTAAAATAGTTGAATATACTTTTAAAATTACAACAAATTGAGTACTGTACATTGCCTGTGCAGTATCTGTAACTTTCTACCTTCTGGTTTGACATAGTGAAACAAAGCCTCACAATTAGAATAGATAGTCAGAAGTCTCTTCAGGTAGTAAGTCTTCTTTGCTTTCTTTTGATCCTTCTTCCTCTTCTTATTTCTGCTCCAGATATCTGTATTAACCTAATGCATTGCCTCTCAACCTTCCTAATGGATTGTTCAATACAGTTCTTCATGTTATAATGACTCCCAACTATGAAATTATTGCATTGCTACTCCATAACTCTAATTTTGCTACTCTTATTAATTGTAATGTGAATATTTGATATGCAGAGTATGTGATATATGACCTTTGTGAATAGGTCTTTTGATTCCCCCCTCAGGGGTCATAAACCACAGGTTGAGAATCCATTCTCTAAAGCTATCAGTTTATGTGATATGAGTCAAAATTACATTTTGTAGGAAATGTACACTATAAGATTGTGAAAATTTTTTGTCTAGTGCATGCAACTCATAAAGAATAATTATTCTTTAATTGATTCTGAAATGTTCTGTCCTATAAATCAACATTTAAAGATAAGAGGTTGTTTAGGTAGTTATATTAACATGGAAATGGGATAAACAATTCACAAACAGTCTGTTTGACTTTGAAGATTGTGTAGAAGACCCTGTTCAGATCTAAGGTAACCGAGTGACAGGAGAGGTGCCCCTACATTAGCCACAGTTTACAGGACACATATCGGGAAAACCTTGCAGATGACAACTGTGCCATGGGCTCTATCCTCCTCAGATACACTTGGGACCTCTGTCTTTCTTCATATGCCCAGAAGGTTTTGTCACTGTCTCCCCCCTGCACAACTGCTCAGTGGAAATCAAGCTTATCACCATAGTATGCACACGAGCTCTAGCTACTCTTCCTTTTCCCTTCCATGGCTCTAGGCTATCCTTTGGCTATAAGAGAAGCTAAAGCTGTATCCCAACTGAGTTGCGGCAGGCATCCTGTTTCTGATCCATTTTTTTCAGAGTCCTTGCCTGACATTTGCAGGGACAAGTCTGAAATTGCGCAACGTGAAGGTGTGCCGTAAGGGAGAAGGCTCGTTCCTAAACATAGGCTGTCTTCGTCTTCCTACTGAATGTTCCTTTTCTCCTTTTGTGTCCCCTAACATTATTAGCCTTCTCATTTCAAGCTCTTTGAGAACAATGTTATGACTAATCTCCCTTTAAAATCAAAACTCTTTATTTAAGGAAATGATAATCAGTGAGAAGAAATGAAGCCAATTAGTTACATGCTGCTTAGTGTTGTTTCCTGTGAGACATGGTTCCTTGCTGTCCACAGAAACATCATATTAATTAGAGTTAAATTACACAAATGACACCTCATTTCTCCTTTCACTTTATTCTGTGTTCTCTCTGTGATCCTAATTTAAAGGAGTCTTGGTTGACCAACCAAATTATATCCAACCTGAGTCATCTTAAGCTGTAAGAATTTCCCCAATACTGCTTTTCTATAGATGCTGATCATTCTTCAACGGTTTTGTCTTGCTAATGTCTGGCTCTACCTAACAAATTGTCCTAAAGAGACAACTTTGTCTTCCATAGTGTATGTGATTAAGGATGGCCAAAATGGTTTGCTAGTCTTAATTAGTTCATTCCTATAAACTTATCACCATAATAGTACTTTGGACACACTATCTCGGCTTTAGAAAGCTAGCAACTTAAAACACAATATAGTATCAAACTATGAAATCATTACATTCAATTGTATCATGTAACAATCTATTGGCAGCTTTTCGATCCTCTTCTGCTACCATAGTAAATAACAGTCTACTGTATTTTTGGAGCTTCTATGTGCACTGTGAATGTATTATGAGATTGTACAGTGAGTGAAGATAGCTAGATACTATTGTAGGCTATTTATTATCTACTATGCCCATCTTCTTATTCCTCTGTGTGTTTGTAGCTTCCCTGTCTTGCATTTCGAAAATAGGCTTTCTGTGTTGAACAGTAATTTGACCTCTGTAGTGCCTATTATTGTGTGTGGTGTGTGTCTGTGTATACACATATACATTCTCACTTGTCAAAATAAGCTTGAGTAGAAATATATCACTCAAACTACAGTCTTGGTAGCTGTATATGTGAAGAGCAGTGACATCCAGCTATCTGAATTAGGAATAGTACACCAGGGCTCAATATAGTGGTAACTGGAAATTTATTCATTACTGTTTCTCTTTATATGCTCACATCTCTTGGGCTTCTTATCTTCAGGGGAAGTATACACAAATGGTCATATTTAATTGAATAAATGTTCATTATGCAGCCCTGTTGAAGTCCTTGTGTGTTTTGTCCTCATCTATGATGGGCTTCTCTGTGATATCCTTATTTGTGTGGTTTTTATTACACTGTTTTTTGTTTGTTTTGTTTTGTTTTGTTTTGTTTTGTTTTGTTTCTTCAAGACAAGGTTTCTCTGTATAGTCCTGGCTGTCCTGGAACTCACTCTGTAGACCAGGCTGGGCTTACACTTTTAATTATATACTTCTCTTTCCTTGTTTAGAGCATGACTAACATTTGGGAAGCATGCACACCAAAATATGATAGTGTATTCATCTAGATCTTTTCATCTTTTGCCAGTGTAGAAGGGAAATGCCTGTTTCATGTTCTTATGCCTTCTGAAGATAAAAATATTCACCATCCCCTAACATTGCAGGAATCATGGAATTTAGGCCTTTATTACATATCTTCCAGTGACTATCTGCCAAGAATTGGCAGCACCAGTCTTAGAAATGGTCCAACCAGAAAAAATTATTTATACAAAATACATGTCTACTGAAAGAATTATCAAAAATACGTATTGATTTCCTTCATAGAACAATGACATATATTCATTTTATGGTTTGGAAAGTCTGCGCAAATGTAGCCTTTAACCATGTGGCGAATATTCATTACAGGTTTTTAGAATCTGTAACTTTCCCTCATTCTCTGGCAAGAGAAACAGAACAGTATCCCTTATAAAGGCTCCATTAATACAGGAGAACTGGCAATTGTTTTAGGATTATTAAATATGTAATAGGTATGTACATAGTCATTTCATTCATTGGCCCTTTATTTCTTTTCTCTACTCTTACAAGAAATTTTAAAACATTATAAATGTCAATTTTAACAGATTTTAATTCAGGCTGATCAATTTTGGAATATAGAAATGAGATTAAAGTTCTCAAAATTAACAGTATTGTGAAAATTTGAGGGCTTTGTTTATCAGGGACAGTTACTAGGAATTTTCTTTCATTATTAATTACATTTTATAGATGAGATTGGTTTTATATTTATGAATTTATTTTTATTTGGTACTGACAAGGGCACAGTTTTCATCAATTACTTCACATGAAATGGTAAAAAGAGAAATAAGAGAACTTGTAATGCCAGGTTTGTTTTCAGAAAAGTGTTATCATTAATTTATTTAAATCATTCTCACTATTAGTTTCAAATCTTTTTTAAGTATTTCTCACTGCTTATTATAATTATCTCATTTATATTTCTATCCATGGATGCCACGTGATATTGAACAAGCAGGGCTGCTAGAGCCCATTTGTATTCCTAATTTTTCTTAGCATAAACATGCCCCAGGCTCTTGTATTTCCATCTAAAAGCTGAATTTGCTAATGAAAAAAGGAGTCACTTCCTATGATGAGATTATAAAGATGCTTCTCTTTCATTTCTCCTGAACTCCCCCATTTATGTAATCATATAATTAGATAGGAACCTGCAAAACTGGAATATTTGCAAAATAATTTGTCTCTATCTCATGTCTTGACAGCAAGCAAAAATAAAGTTATATGATTTTCCCCTCTGTCTCCGAGCCTTTGTCTTAGTCTATTTGTCTATCTATCTATCTATCTATCTATCTATCTATCTATCTATCTATCTATCATCTACCTATCTACCTGCCTTCCTGCCTACATGTATGTCATCATCATTTGTGAAATGAGGTTTGAGCTTATCTGCTTTTTCAATCTGCCAAGAAATAAAACTGTTTTGGAACATGTTAGGGGTATTGCAAGACATCAGGTGGAAACATGAAGGAGGGCAAAGCTTCATGACAGCAATGAACAAGAAAGAGATAATGTTGCTCTTTCTTGTCCTATAGTTTGAAGATTATATTTAAATTAAATATTAATTAGAACTAGTTTTCAGCTGTTTTCAGTGATCCAACTAAAAAACAGTAGGTGATAAGATCTGTACAGTCATTAAAAAAAAGAAAGAAAAATAGAAACATAAAGTGTTCTTGACACTAAAACATTTTTCAAACATAACAATTGCAAATCTCAGACATGGGGAAAGCCAAGATGGCTCACCAGTCAAAAGCTCTTGCTGCATGACCAGTTCATTCCTAGTAGCCCACAGCCTGTAACTTCAGCTCCAGGGAACATGATGCCCTGTTCAGACTCCTTCAGATCAGTGCACATGTATATACATACCAACAGACATTATGTATCCACAGATGAAAATAGAACCATCTAAAAAGGATTTAAAGTACTACTTTACAGGCCACTGTCATTAATGCTTTCCCATACTGTGCATAATTTGTTTTCTTATCAGATGTCTCTCAGAATTCTGCATTACGTTTTTGTATCTTTTTCATTGACTCATAAGTGTTTCTTATGTCATTGGATAAAATAATTCCTTCTTATAGAACTATTTCCTATTCATATTGTAATTCATTTTAACATAAAAGCTTATATTATTAATGCTTGTGCTGCTTATATTTATGCTGCCTATATTCTTCTGCACAATAAATATTTTTATATATAAATACACATCATATATATATATGAGTATATATATATATATATATATATATACACAATATATATATATATTGTATATGTATATATATCATCATATTCAGCTACATCTTAGGGCATCACCCTGTGATTGATTTTTAGATTTGAAAGTATAAGATAGGAAAGAAATGTTTTCTGAGAGGAAAGAAGTATTACTGCTCAAAGTGTCAACTGAGACAGAGACTCTAGAAAATTCCCTTTCCATTCTTTCTTCTTTCGTAACCATAAGTTGGTGCCTCCTAATAAAGTCTCTTTCCTGATAACTTGGGAAGTGTCACTGGGTTCCTTTTCACAAAATGAGGCCTATATTACAAGACAGTGTGTGAATGCGCCTGTCGCATTTCCCCCTTCCTGTTTCCTGCTGTGCCTTCTAATTCCAGGCTATATTTCTTGTCTCTTTAAAATTTCCTAGAATGTCCCTTAAATGTCACTAATTTTAATAGTCTAGCCATGGCAGTGCTGCTTTCTGGCAACCTCCTGATAGTGACATCAAAGCAAAGTGCTGGAATTTTACTCGCTTTGATTGATGAGCTTTTCGTTAGCATGGACAAATTGGATTTTTAAATACTGGTAATAAAAATTAATGTGTGATGTTGCCTTTTGGATGTTATTGGATCGCTGCCTTAATTCAGGTTTTAGCAATGAAAGCACTAAGAGATAACAGACTTTGACCACAAAGTTACCCTCTAAAGCAGAAGGTGGCTGGTGGCCTTGGGGTTTTTTTCACCTTCCCACATTGATACTGTGCATGAGGCTGTGTACTGTGAGGGGAGCAGTGGAGACGGTTCGTTGTCTATTTCAATATTGCTGCTAATTGTGGTGTTTATTTCTTCTTATTTCTTCTTTCAGCACCTCCCAGGTTTACACGAACTCCGGTTGATCAGACAGGGGTCTCTGGAGGAGTTGCTTCATTCATTTGTCAAGCTACAGGAGACCCAAGACCTAAAATTGTCTGGAACAAAAAAGGAAAGAAAGTCAGCAACCAGAGATTTGAGGTATTAGGTCCATTGTTCTGTTTCTCTGGGGAAGAATGCATCTATTCTCTCTCTGCTCTGCTGTGAGGTGTCACAAGTACTGCGTTGTGACAGTTTTGTCACCTGCAATGAACACTGTAGCTCAATGTCTTTCAAGCATTGAGAATGCGGCCATTGTAGTGGCTGAGATTTGTATTCACTGGTGTTAGGGCTTAACTGGAATCTGGGGATTTTTTTTTAGAGTGCATGTCTGAGATTCTTGTTTCTATTGCAAGTAAGGGACATAATGGTGTCGTGGATCTGTCTGCTAGACTCATCTTCAGACTGCTTCCTCTTAAGATAGCAAGGTCGAATCCCATATCCTCATTTTCCCAATTTCAAAGGACACATGAAAATGTATGTCTTTCTAGAAGTTTCTATCCTCCTCAATGCTACTGAGTGGCATGGTTATTTCTGAACACACTATGTGGATTGGTGAACGGTGTCAACTTGTTTATGTAAAACAGATTCTAAACTTTTTTGTTGAAAATGCGATCAATTGTATTCAATCCTATAGTTTAAATTTAGGATTATTTTCTTGTGAGGGGATTTCATTCTCTATGACCAAGTCTAAGTATCAACTTCACTAACCCTGTGGACTATAATAAGAAAGTCCCTTCTGTGTTTTAGTGTAAAGTACCTTAACAAAAAGCCAGACATTGTAATTATTCAGGGAATCTAGTAGAGACTTTTTGTCTTCCTTCAGGAAAAAGTAGACAATGATGCTAAGTCATTTCAGTATCAGGAGGAAATGTTTAGTTTAGGAATCTGTTCATTCCGAAGCATTCCACACTCAAAATGAAGATGCCGAGAGTGTACTATGATTTTTAGGGGACACCAAGACTCCTGAGCTATCCCATATTATAAAAGTTCTCTTCCACTTTGCATGATTTTCTAAAAGATGTCAGGGCCTAGTTCACAGTTTGGAAAATTGATTACAAACTCTGGTGAACAGTAATATCACAACTAAAACCTCAGAATACTGTATAATCATTGTTCAGAGTGTTCATAGCAGGTTCATGTTTATAAAAATTCTGATTAGAAATAGTGAAATTTAAAATGTGAACTTCATGTTAATTTTACAAATTTAGAGATAAGTTTTTTACATGTTTGAATTTAAGATGCAGAGGTTTAAACTTTTCTTAAAATATCTCAAAGGAAATTTCTACACAATACACAAACTGATATGTTGTTTATGAGAATTTGGGGTATATGAACTTTTTTCCCTATTAAGTTAAAAGTTCTTTTTTCCCCCGCAAGAGGAATGCTCTTTGACAAACTCATTGTTCACCGTGACCTTCTAAATAAATATTATAAAAATTAAATGATAGGACCATATAGTTCGAAGCATGAGATCTTCTTTGTACATAGTTGTGAATGAGAATTGTATAAACAAATTCAGGGAATATTATTTTATGTAAAACAGCTATGTGAAGTGATACCAAGTCTCAGGTTGGGAATACTTAACCAACTTTGTAGTACAAACACACACACACACACACACACACACACACACATACACACACACAGCACTAGTACACCTTGTACTCCTGTGTGAGTAATAAATGGGAGTGGTTATGCTGCTGCTTCTGTCAATGCCAAATATGTTGTTTAGCACATGCATGAATTGAGGGCTTTCAAAGTGGGAATCAGAACACTGGCTCTTAATGCATGACAACATAAAAATGTTTTCATATACAAAACGATTAAACTTTATGAATATACAATGATATTTAATGTAAAATTAATTGAAGTTTAAATTTATACTAATGATCCACATACATTTTTCTATATTAAATGTGGTATACTCAAGTATTTTTATGTATAAAATTGTGGATTATTTAAGAAAGATTCTAGTAACTGGAACTTGTGTCTCTTAGATATATACTAGATTCCTCTCAAATGTGTGCTTGATTGAGTTGAAAATGTACAGTGGTGTTTTGCGAAATCAAACATTTTGAATATTTCTGAATTTACAATCAAAGTGGCACACATGAAGGAGCGAAAGTGAGTGCAATTAAAATATTTAATCTCCTTTCACTGTATGGTAATACATGCACACAGAAACAGGGATTAAGCTCCTCATAACTGGATTTGATGGAAAGTCTCAGTTTATTTGCAGTCACGGCACATCGAAACACTCCCGCAGCACAGTGTCCAAGTAAGCAGCTATACTCAGACATCATCAATGGAGCTGTGATGCTCCTGAATGCTGTACAGACATACCACCACCATCGTGGTTTGCAGACTTTATGATGGTTCTTTTAGCTTCTGTTAGTACCAGTGTTGCTCTTCTCTTTCACAGTGGAGCTCACAATGACAGTGAACTCGGGGTTAGTGCTTAGCGCATTGACGTTTGGCCTGGTGAGGCAAGCCTCCATTTCATAGGAAGAAGGCCATAAAAAGGCAGAAAAATGTTAAGCTGGAACAAATCCTGGAGTGATTTATGACAAAATTAATGCAGGCCGCCAGGCTTTGGGTCGGCTCACTTGTTGGCTGCCTAAGTACTAGATTTATGCAGTTTCTCTTCATGGTTTGGCTATATATATTGTTAAGAACAAGACCCTTTAAACAGACAGAAATATTTGCGGTGACAGGCATTATGTTTTAAAGGGGTCCACGTAAGCACATGTGATGTCAAAAGGAGTAACTGAAGTTCATCCATGACAGCTATGGTATTCTTGTAATTATTAAGCTTGAGATATGTTAATGAGAGAGTCATGGTGGGTTTTGGTAGGGACTAGGAATCTATCCTTGCCTGTTGGTCGTTTTATGTCTTTCTTTTGTTCGGAACAAGTTGTATATATTCGATCAAATGTTCTGCTGTCCCTCTCTATTAGAATTCAGTGCTCTATCAGAATGATGCCTTGTCTAGTCAGCGCCTAACGGCTGGCTCACTACTGTGCTTAGGAGTTTAGCTGAGAGGTAGATGATTGTAACAACACCTGTGACAGCTATTGTTTCCTCTAATAGGTAATAGAATTTGACGATGGATCTGGATCAGTTCTCAGAATTCAGCCCTTAAGGACTCCACGGGATGAGGCCATTTATGAGTGTGTGGCCTCGAATAATGTGGGAGAAATAAGTGTGTCCACCAGACTCACAGTTTTACGTGGTAAGTGCTCAGGTTCACGGATGCTGTATCATTGCAGCAGTTCTGTCCGTCAAGTGCTCTTTTATGGGACTGTTGGGAGAGCAGAGTTATGGTATGAATATCACACACAAGGAAAGCGCCGCAATCAAATGTTGGGATGTGCCAAATGTTAATCAGACACGGTGTCTTCTTGGTTCTTGATGGAATTTTAATCAAGAAAAGAAAATAGCAGTGAAAAGATGTGTTTTAGATGCCAGGTGCCATTTTGATTTGGGCAAAGATATCTCTTTTTTTTTATTGGATATAGTCTATATTTACATTTCACTTCCCTTTTTCTGGTTCCCTGCCCCCCAAAGGTCCCACATGCCCTTTTCCCTCCCCGTGTTCCCCCATCCACCCTTTCCCACTTCCCTGTTCTGGTATTGCCCTACACTGATGCTTTGAGTCTTTCCAGAACCAGGGTCCACTCCTTCCTTCTTGTAGGACATCGTTTGGTATGTGGATTGTGTCTTGGCAAAGATATCTTGACAGGAATATGTATGGCTCTCTCCACTGGTAGCATCACTTGTGCCTAGTCTTGTTTTAGAGTCCTATTGCTGCTGGTCTTCTGTACACACTAAGCATGTTGACACTGGTAGTTACAAAATTAGAGAAACCATACTATGCAAAGGTGAGTTTCCTTCCCTAAAATGATTGATTTAATTTCCATTGGTTTTTTAAAGAAAAATTTTATTAGTTTAATAAAAAAATTTAAAGAAAACAACAGAAAATGAAGGAAATCTCCAGGCTAATGTTCCCTCATTGACTTTAAAGAGATCTACTCAAGGATAGGATATCAATTGGAAGCTGACTTGATGTAAATTGTTAGGACTCCACCCATATCTACTAAATAGATATGCATTTATCTATTTTGAACTACACTTTGAACCATTCAAACCAACCATCCCATTTCAGATCACTTCTAGGCCATTTCCATTGTTTTTAGAACTGATGCCCACTGGTGAATGAAATGATGTGGCAGGTGCCTTTCTCTTTCTCTGAGTTGCTTATGCAGCCTACTAAAGCATGGCATGGTCTGCAGATGGCTATTTTGTAGAGTTCCTTTACCACGACAGTGCTGCTGTATAAAACAGGACCCATTGCTCTATGTCTAGTACTGAGTCTTCCGTAGAGACATACACATAGCCTAACTGGGAAGCTGGCAGCAAACACTATCATGGTAATGTTCTGTGTATCTCATCTCCTCTATTATACTGTTTTCTTGTTTTAGGCTTCAGAATTGTTTGCAAAGCTTACAGTAGACAACTTTTCTTAATACGATTTTGACAAAATTTGAGAAGAATTAAATGAGTAAGAGAAGGTTCCAAGTGTTATAAAGACGGAGATACCCAGAGAATAGACCTTTATAAAGATGGATGCCCGGAGGAAAACTGCGAGGATTCTGGAGTTCAGCTAGGGTTTCCAGGCTCCATCAGGATGCATGAATGTGAAATGTCAGGGCTAGTAAGGCATGTCTGCTCCCTGTCAACGCGAGGCTCCTGCTACATTCTTTTACTGCTGTTCTTGGAGCCTAGGAGTATAACCCAAAAGCTCAATTGAAAACAGAGTCCCAAATTAAGGAACAAGAGTTCATAAAAGCCCCTATACTGTAGAAAACATGCCCATTGTAGATTAACTCATAAGTACATTTCATAACCATATGTATTCAAAACCCCAAATTCTAAGGAATTTCATATAATTTCAATCCTTCATGAAGCTCAGACAATGAGGGTGCAAATCTTAAGTCTTTGTGCTCATAATGGATGACATATGTATTTAAAACATTTGCAAAGATAAAAGGAGGAATAAAATTTACCAGACAGGTATAATATCCTGTAAAATAAAATGTTGACAGCTATTGGAATTCAGATGTAAAATTTTAGTGGAGTGCTCATCCATGTTTATAGATGCTATGGAAAGTCTAGATATCTGTCAATCTATAGGTGTATGTTTGTATTGTAACCAGTCTGGGAGCTAGATTCAGTCTTTACATATCCATATCTGAGGAAATCTCAGACTCATCTGTGATATTCCTTTAAACTTCAAACAATCAATTGATTATTCTAGCAGATAGAAAGGGTATTAAAAAGGTAAAATAATGGCCTGGAGAGATGGCTTAGAGGTTAAGAGCATTGGTTGCTCTTCCAGAGGTTCTGAGTTCAATTCCCAGGAACCACATGGTAGCTCACAACCATCTGCAATGAGATCTGATGCCCTCTTCTAGTGTGTCTGAAGACAGTTATGATAAATAAAATCTTTTTTTTAAAAAAAGGTGTTGGAAAGGATCAAAGCATCAGTGTAGGGGAATACAAATACAGGGAAGTGGGAAGGGGTGGATGAGGGAGCAGGGGGAGGGAAAAGGGCATGTGGAACCTTTGGGGGGTGAGGAACCAGAAAAGGGGAAATGAATTGTAAATATAGAATATATCCAATAATAAAAAAAATTTAAAAAAGGTAAAATAAAATAAATTGGAAACTTCTTTTAAATCATGTAAGCTCTTTGAGTTTCTGCAAAGGAAATAATATATGTCATTGCTTGTCTCTTTATTTCATGAACATATTAACAAAATGGTCACAGAAAATATAATTTTTCTCAGAAATTCACAGGGATTTATGTTTTCCTGTTTCATGGCTGGGTGGACCCTTGTCACCTTTGCTTTAAATAGTCTACCATTGTGTAAACAAATGCATTTTACAACTCTAATACGATCTTGGCTTTCTACATGACTGTTAGTCATATGCTATTCATTTGAATGAAAATACATGCTTCTCGTAGGATATTTAACCTTCCACTCTTAGATACCTGCATTTAGCTGTTCTGAAAATGTTTCGTGAGAAAACTCAAAGGTGACATTGAAAAGTGGAAAAGTAGAATGGCCCCAACCTTAGAGTTCTCTCCACTGCCATTTCATGAAATCATTGAGGGTGGAATCACCTTTGTTTCCCACAGTCACCACTTTTCTACATGCTGATAATTCTTTCTATTACTAACAGCCTCTTAGTAATAGGCCAGCAATAAACTCGTGTTTATGGGCTTAGAATGTTGTGAAGAGTTAGGGAGGGGACCGTGTCTGTGTTGGAGCTAATGAGCCTTCTTATCAGCTTGAGTTTACTTTCTCTTGCGAATCGTGCTGGCAGATATTCAAGCATTCTCACGCTATAGGATATGGAGACCACTTTACCCTTGCTGTCCAGCGGCCCTCATCACAGGCCCGTTTCAGCTATATGGGTCATTTATTTCCTTCCCACTTTGCTGACAAATGCCAAAAATGTGCCAACTGTCATGATGGCTTTTGTCTAAGTAGGATGGATGAAGAGCACTCATTTATTTCAAACGGGCTCCAGGAGAACCCAAGTAATTGGATATTCAAATGTCTGACCTGTGTGGCTAAATGCAGACGACATTACTGTAATACCCTGACCACCCATGTGCACTGAAGGAGCATTTCAGGGACATTTGTCCTCAAGAGCTTTTTCTCTAATTGCCCTGACCTTCAAAACCATTTTCATAGGACAGACACCTTAAGTCCCAAGGCTGACCATGTCCTGGGATGAGATATTGGACAGTTAAGCATGTATCCTGTAGTAAGAGGAGCCAAGAGGGGACCGTGCAGGATAAATGTGGTTGTTCAGGTTCTATTATTATTGATATTATTATTATTATTATTATTATTATTATTATTACTGCTTCCCATTGCTGTTGTTGTATAAGCACAAGCACACACTGGCACTAGTTACCCAGCTTATTAGGAGGCTTTGCATGATTCTTAGATACATATGTTCCTCCAGAGCAGGCTTCCAGTGAAGGCTGCAGGGACCACTAAGAGCTTAGCGAACTCTGAGGCTTATCTACTGTTCGGATACTGCTGAGGACAATGGATTAAATATTAGACTTGTAGTTTGGTTCATGCCAGGGACCAGAAAGTACATCTTAGGTGTTGGAATTGCCACCCAGATAAAATTGGTTCTCTGGATCCGGACTTGATTGCCTGTGAGGGTTGCCTGATATCTGCAGGGAAACATAGAAATATATATAATGAAACTGGGGGTGAGCACATTCTACTGATGTCTGTTATCAGCTGCTGGGCAGATGAGACTGCCCTGTGCAAAGTCTCTTCTCACTACTGAAAAAAAAAAAAAGTCCAAGAATGTCTGCTGCTTTAGGCTGGAGGAAAGAGGTCAAGTATCCTTCCTTCCTCTAAAAGGAAGTTCTAGAATAATTGAATCATTCTTTACCTTAAAACATGACTGACTAAATATCATATGTGGTTCTTGAGCTTTTTATTTATTTATTTTTTTTGGCAGGGGGGCAGTCTGAAAATACACCCTTCTCATTCAGACAAGTAACGCAAACTAGGCATTATCTAAATTTTGTGGCTTATGTCCAGATATTTGCCCGTACACAAATAGCGCCACCCCCAAACGACCGCCAGCACCATACCAGCACCACAGCAACTAACCATAGTGAATGTCACCCAGCTTTCCTCATCTGCTCATTGAAAAGTAGCTTTTTCACAGAGTGCAAGCCGCCGAGTACCGCTTCCGCCTAATGTGGTAGCATGCCAAACCTGAGGCATTCCTTCCATTTACACATTTTAACAACTACAGTTCAGTAAGTGGCACTTTTTTATATATCACTGGTTATGGGCACCATTAGATGTTAGACAGTGCAGAGTGCTTATGCCCAGGCTGAGGTCCTTTGAGTTCCCACACTGGCTCTGTCTCAGAAACATGTGACGTTCTTATTCAATCTGCCCATGCCCCTGTTCTTTTGGTTATGCCTCTTTTTCCTCTTCTTTACCTCGTTTGTACAGAAAACCATGAGCTTGGGGATCCGATCAGTCAGATCCCTTCTCAGCTCCTGTTCTGTGATTCAGTGGCATGCCTCATTCAGGAAGTCAGTTCTTGCAAGATGGAAAAAGCATGTTCCCCCGAAGGTGACTGTTACCGAGATAGTAAAAACACAGTGAGCAGCAGTTTGGATGAGGCGAGGCAGCACCACATTGTAAAACACGGAGAGATGTTTGCATAATATGTCTGTTCAAAAAAAAATAAGCCATTATAGCTGTTGTTAAGAAAAGAGGAATGTGAGCAACTTTTACCATCATTCAGGGAGGTGGCAGGGAAGCCTGTGCCTTTGTGCACTATCCTGCGATCGGAATTAGCATGTTCATTACAGGCTCATTTTATTAATGCCTCTTTTTGAAGATGAACACAGTTGTCCCTGCTGTGAAAATGGTACTTTGCCGTTTATGTTATAAAGTGATTTCGGCTGGGGATCTAGGCTAGGAACATTAAAGAACAAAGCGCAGCTGCTTGACTGTCACACAAAAGGATTTTTATGAAAGACTGAAACAAAAGGAAGGGTGGCCAGCACTGAACAAACTCGCTGACAATTACGGGGCTGAGGGAAGACTATTCGAGAAAGCTCGGGAAATGGTGAAGTGCTCGGGATAAATTGATAACAAGATGATAACATGTTCCTTTCTAATGCGGCCTCCCTGCTAGAAAGAAGCCGCAGAGGGCAGAGCCGGGTTATGGGGAGAGGAACAAATGACTTTCAGCAGTTGGATCTTTAGGACTTGAAAACAAAATTCCATTCTGTGTCAAGAAGGCAAAAAGGATCCCCGTTAAACAGTGTTGGGAGATTCTGGTAAGAGGGGGCGTTATATTCTCCCCTAGTGATGTGTATGCCACGTGAGGGCTGTCCCAGTTTGCCTGTCATTTCTCCTCATCAGCACTGCCGGGTGGTTGGAACAGGCTCCTTCTTCACAGCCATCATCATGCTCTTCTCCTCACCAATATCATGTCTTAAGAGAGAATAAATGCCATTTATTCACAATAAATAATTGTGTTCAAGAGAGAACAGTTTTCTTCTCTTTACCTCATAGTAAAATAAAATATTTAACGATTTTAAGATGCATTCAGAAGCCATAGAACTGTTTACTAATGATTGCCTTAAAAAGACTATGGCAGTGTTGAACCAAAAAGGAACTTGGTCTCATAGTATCTGTCAGTTTATTCATGGTTTGAGAGAATAACATCTAGAGAGCCTGAGATTGTTTGTTCTAGGCCATATAGCTAAGATCTTTGGTGGGGGGTTATGTGATGCTTTTATCAAGGAAGAACAACATTTTTGTGGTAGTCAAGTCTATAGTTGATCATGAGTGATGAAAAATGCAAAATATGGTAAGATACTTACTATTTACATGATGCATCAGGGGAGGGAGGAGACGTGAGAATGAAAACTTAGAGGATAGCCTTCTATCAGACAGAACCGATGTGATGGATTGTAAACCACAGAGACCTAGCATGTCTGAGAAACGAGTCCCTACTTGTGCAGAACATGGGGTGGAGTATCAGTCAGGGTATTCCAGAGCCAACAGAAATCCCAATTGTAAGGTATTGGCTAACATGATTAATGAGACTGACAGGTCCAACAATCTGCTAGGTGTGTTGGCAAGCTGGGCACCCAAGAGACCGGGTGGTATGTTTCTAGTCCCATAGCCAGCAGGCCCAAGGCCCAGGAAAAGCAGATGATTCCAGTTATGTTTCAGTAGGAAAAGCTAGTGTTCTGGTTTGCAAGCTATAGGCAGAAAGAGTTCTTCAAGTTGTGGAATGCTTACCCATTTTTATTTAGTGCTACCCTAATGTAAGGGAGAGCAATCTATTTTACTTCGTGTCCTGGATTACAAGTTAACCTTGTTCAAAGCAACCTCATCAAGAATATTTGAAGAAATATCTATGCAATCTGTGAACTATACAAGTTTTCCAAACTAACCCATCATAGGGGGACATACTAGTTCAAACTGGAATAGAATGTCTCATAAGACAACTGGCTTAGGTGATTTATCTATGTCAATGGGGAACTATATGATGAAACAGAGACCATCTCTGTGAATTGAAATTTGCAAAGGAAATTACTATAGAACTCAGCAATTCATGTCAGTATTACATAATGTTTATACTTTAAAGCTATGTATTTAGCCACCTCTCAGTAATAAAATTGGGATGAGTTTTTAAAACTTCAATATCACGGCTTTCAAAATTAGTCTTATTTTAAGATACTAATTAAGATGCAGCTTTAAAAGTTATGCATGTATAATTTATTGGGATTTGGGGCACAGATATACCAAATACCTTATCTCAGGCTTAATTATCAGAGTCCCAATTACATATTTCCTTAGAAGAGCAAGCAACTTATTTTATCCTGTTAAAAAACAATGAGAGGCTGAGACATGGCTCAGTGGGTAAGAGCACTTCCCATATAACCAGGAGCACTTGAGTGTAGATATCAGCTCTTCCATAAAAAGCTAGGGAGTGGGAGTGGAGACAGGAGCTTCCTGGCCAGCAGGCTAGCTCCAGGTTTGGTGACACACCCTGCATTGAGAGAATCAGTTAGGGAGTGATACCTCTCAACACAGGCGTCTGTGTGAGTGGACATGGCCATCTACCTTTGCCTGCACATGTGTATACTTCACTCCTGATTGTGAGTGTGAGCATATAGATATATCCCCCAAAACACACACACACACACACACACACACACACACACACACACAAAACTTATGAACTAACAATCACACTGACACACTAAATTAAGTGTTATAATACAGCCAAGTATTCTTATTTTATTTTACTTAAGAAATTGATAGTACATTTTAAACTTTTCCCTCTTCCCCTATTCTTCCCAGACGGTTTTCTTTAAGAAGAAAGGGAAAAGCAAACAAATAAAAACCACAGAAATCCCAGAAACACACACAAAAAAACCCCACAAGGCAGAAATACAAACAAGCAAAATACCAATAAAGCAAACATTGCCAAGACAACAACAGGCGTGGGCCTCTGTGTTTAAAATATTTTATTGAAGAGGGTAAGAAAAAGTAAGATTAAATTTTTTTAAAGATTTAAAAATGAAAAGTAAGATAAAATGCTCTTAACTATGCTCATTAAAAATTAGCTAACATTTTCATTTATGTCTTAAAATGTCCATGTCCTTCCTTTCAATATCTTTAACTGTAACACTTGATGGCTCAACTTTATTTTTTGCATTAAATATGTATTTTTGCCAACTTTTAGCTTGATGGCTTCTTTTTAACAATTACAATATTTTGGTCATACCTACTGGTGTCTATGATCAGGTTCTAAATTTGACCATGCTTTGTATTCTCAGAAGAAGTAGTATTTTACAGAAGTAGTTCCTTTGTCAAGTAATAATAGTGACCATACCTGTAAATCCAGCATTGGATTGACTGAGGGAAGAGCAGTGTACTGGGGAAGCTGAGGGAGGAGGATTGCTGTGTAGAGACTGAGGGAAGAGGATTGCAGTGGGGAGACTGAGGGAGGAGGATTGCTGTGAGGAGACTGAGGGAGGAGAATTGCTGAGGGGAGACTGAAGGAGGAGGATTGCTGAGGGGAGGCTGAGGGAGGAGGAATGCTGTGGGGAGAATGAGGGAGGAGGATTGCTGTGGGAAGGCTGAGGGAGGAGGATTGCTGAGGGGAGACTGAGGGAGGACTCAGTATCTATGTCTTAGGTAAAGGTATAAAATAAAAGAATGAAGCGAGCTGCAAATAAGAGTAGAAATATAATATCATTGGCTTGAAGATGTGTGATCAGCCTTGCTTGCCTTTGACTTCTTGTGCATCTGTGCACTCTCAAGGCTAGCCAGAGATTTGGTATGAACCGGGAAACTGGACACTGAGATTCTACTAGAGGAGCATAGGAGTAACAAAAAATTATGGGTTTTAATAAATCTGTTTGTCATTTTTCATGTTAATACATTATATGAGTAAGTAAAACATTATGTAAATGAAGTATTTGTACACACACATATATATGCACATGTATAAATGTTTAGTTTATAAAGTGTATGCTCATATATATATGTGTGTGTGTGTGTGTGTGTGTGTGTGTGTGTATATGTTTAACTTCAAAATGCTTTCTATTTTTGAAATTCTCTATTATTTTACTTTCATTTTATGTAGTCTTTCCATGTGTAAGCACTGTTACTTTTTTCCTGGCCTACACAGATTTCCAGAATTTAATACTCACCCAGAATGTCCACATAGAATGAATATACACATGGGCAGAGAGATAGAACATCATGCATACATCAAAGATAGCCTGGGCATAAGTTAGTGTTCTTTACCTGATATGACAATATGATTATTATTTTCTTGTCTACTATGGTTTGGAGAATAAGAAAAGGAATCACAAAATCAAGGTTAAGGGAAAGTCAGAGAGAGCGAAACAGGGAGGAAAGAACACTCTTGTTCTTGCTGGATCAGGTAAGAGATCATATGGGCATTCCCTTGTTTCCTAACTCCATAGGTTCAGACACACTAAATACAACGAATTGTGAAATTCTTTCATCTTTTAGGTTATTGTGAGAAACTAATTATTTGTGAAGCATTTGGCATACTGACTTGAATATTAAAAATACCTGAAAAATGTTAACTCCCTCATATCTTAGTTGGGTTTGCATTACTGTGAAGAGACACCATTTCCAAGGCTAGTCTTAAAAGGAACAACTTTTAATTGGGCTGGCTTACAGCTACATGGGTTCAGTCCATTATCATCATAACGGGAAGCATGACAGTGTCCAGGTAGACATGGTGCTAGAGAAGGAGCTGAGATGATTCAAAGGCACACGGGAAAAGACTGGCTTCCAGGAAGCTAGGAGGAGAGTCTCAAAGCCCACTCTCAAAGTGACACACTTCCTCCGAAAAGGTCACAGGCTAGAAGGCATGTTTGACATACGACATCAAGTGTAAGAGAAGTTAAGCTCAACCAGGTCCTGCTGAGAAGAATGTTCTCAGGAAGAACATAGGAGAAAAAAAGTAGGATTATTTGGAATCTACTTTGTTAGGATTCTGAGAAAATATGATGTAGTATAAATTAAATAGTTACCTTTAATGAAATCTTTTGTCCCAGCATGGAAGACCAAGCACACTTGGAAAGAAGAAGCACACAGATCTCTATGAATTTGAAACGAGGCTAATCTCCATAGTGAGCTCCAGGGCAGGCAGGGCTACACAGCAACACCTTGTCTCAAAAAGAATTATATCTACTGTTTCTCTTCTAACTTACAGTTAAAGCTTTTATTGCTGCACTTACTGTTTTCTGTTTCCTTCTCTTGCTCTAGCTAGAGATAACAAAGTACATGATACAGTATGAAAGTATGGCCTTAATATGTACTAGTAGAACATCCTAAAGTGTCCTCTCTCCCAGAAGACTTCATTAAGCAAAATTGATTTTTGTAATATAATGTTTATTAAAAGTGACATAGATGTTTTCCCCCTTAAGAATCCATTAACATATACTCTAAAGCAAAAAGCACTTGCATATATTATATTTAAGGCCTACTGACTTGAGGTAGAACCCTAAGTCTTAAGGGTTCTAAGCATGTCCTCATGTGCTAGCATAATAGATCTGCATGGGAAGCTGCCATCAAGACCATTGTAAATGGCCATAATTCAATAGCCAGCTTACTGTGAGCCACATTTTTCTTTGTTGCCAACATATATTAATAAATGTAACTTTTACTAGTTCTATGGTAACTGAAATTCTCTTGGCTTGAAAGAGAATTCTTCCAATGTCAACTGGGTAGAAGAATTCACTGTGACTCAACTGATTATTCTTTTTCTTTCTTTAAAAAGATTTATGTATTATTATATCTAAGTATACCGTAGCTCTCTTCAGATGTACCAGAAGAGGTCGTCAGATCTCATTACAAATGGTTGTCAGCTACGATGTGGTTGCTGGGATTTGAACTCAGAACCTTTGGAAGTGCAGTCAGTGCTCTTAACTGCTGAGTCATTTCTCCAGCCCTCAAATGATTATTCTTAATGATTAGCTTTAAAGTTCTGCAAAGAGCTGTGAAAGACATTAAATATTGTCTCATTGAACTAACAATTTGCCTCATTAGGACTAGGGTTTTGGATAATGTCATAATTCCCTATCAACATGATTAAAATCTGGTTATGATAGCCTAAAAATGAAGGATTTTTTTTGAAGTATACATATGCAGCTTTATGATGGAAATGAATGTGATATGTTTTGATCATGCCTGGCATGTCTGCATGCACATTAAGTTCAGCATCGGCTCTCCTGTCTTCCATTATCTCAGCTACTGTCACAGTCCCAACAGCCTGTAAGAGGTGATCTGACTGGAGCAGATGCAGAATGAGTGCCAAGCATGTTTCAGACCTTGGTACCTTCCAAAGACCCGGAGCTCCTTATACTTGATTTGTGTTGTTTGTAAGATTTGCAAGAGTAAGAATTTCCCAGTTGTTTAGATAAAGGGGTCTCCTAACATTTTTCCAGGTTTTGACTATATGAAGTCTGCTTCTGCCACTGTGTTTGGACCAAAAAATAGAAGATCCAAACTGTGTTTTCTGTGGCTGGCCATGGAGCTTCTGGAAAAAAGTCTCATAACTTTTGTTTTCCACCTTCATGAGGCAGCACAGGCTCAGGACACTGTGTATGTTGATGATTCTGGAGCTCTCCATTTCCAACATACCCCTTAGCCCTGTATTCCCCCTCTGTTCATTAGCTAGTTCTGCATACACAGCAAACATTGTTATTTCTCTAATAGCACAATACCTGTTTCTCTGATAGCTAGCCTTTATCTGATAATTTAAACCCTGTTTTTATTTTTTCCTTTATATTCTGTCACTCAATTACTATCTCTGATGAAAAAAATTTAGCAAAATGCTCTGGTTTAATATATTATCTTCATATATTTTGCTCAAGAAATTTGATGGCACTTTTATAATTCACCAGATTACTTGTTAAGCTATTTATGTAAATTACTATTTTCTAACTGTCAAAGTGGAAGAGAGAAGTGGGAAAGGGGCAGGAGCGGTTGGAACTACTTCCTTATAGGATTCATAACAAAATGAATATTTAAAGTTTCTTCAGATACTGATGAGAATACCTGTGCACCTATTAGCTTTTTCAGGGTTTTCATGTCATTGCAAGCAGAACACAAGCAATAACAATGACAACAAAAGGAGATAATCCCAGTGGCTACCACTCACTCAGCAGGAAGGAAATAGGAGTTTGGAGGGATAGATTTTAGCTTGTGTGTCTTCCTTATGTGAAATTCGGTGATGTTGACATCCTGGAAAAAGGATTTCCCTTTTTTAAAGATTTATTTGTTTTCTTTATATGAGTACATGGTGGCTGTCTTCAGACACACCACAAGAGGGCATCGCATCCCATTACAGATGGTTGTGAGTCACCGTGTGGTTGCTGGGAATTGAACGCAGGATCTCTAAGCCATCTCTCTAGCCTGGATTTTTCTTTGCAGAGAATCTATGTGTATTTGTCTAGGAACTAAAGAAAAACACTGGAATTCAGAGGCTCTAGACCAGACTCACACTTTAGGGCATCCCTGTTTTGTAACTCTAGATCTGTTTCCTGCTTCTTGCTGAAAATGTTAATGTTAATGAGTCACTCAGAAGGTACAGGGATATATCAGCATTGATTGCTCATTTCTGTCTCTATTTTTCATTCCCATTTAAAGGATGGAAGTATATGAAAAGTGTTTTTTAAAAGATCCTTGAATCGCTTGAGGGATATTTTACCCATCTTGATTTTTTTCTTCTGTGAGAAAAGAAAGCCTTAAAATAGTATTATGATGTTGTGGCGTGAAAGAGATGGGTTGTTATAAAGAAGGAAATGTATTCCTAAGTTTCCATTTAAAGAATAACAAATGTGGACCTAAACACAGATTAAAGGCATGTTTGAAAGATATATTTTATTGTTATGTAGAGGTGTCTCAGTGGTTAAGAACACTTAGTAGTTTTATTCCTTGCTTCCAAATGTCATAACACCAGTGTTGGTAACTCTAATTTCAGAGGATCTGATACCCTCCTCTGGCCTTGTTTCATGAGCTCCTGAACTTACGTGGTGGTGGGCATAGGCTCACACAAGGACGGACACACACACACACACACACACACACACACACTGTAACTTAACAAAATACATTTGATTGCTATTCTGTTTTACTAACTTCTTTTTTACTGTAGCAAGTTGACTAAATAAGGAATAGAAAAACAATTCAGTAGGCTACCCATATAGAATCTAAAAATGTCTACCTCATATGTCTATCAAGTAGAATGGTAGTTACTAGTGGCTGGGATAGGAGAGAGTTAGGAAGATGTTGACCAAAGTATACACAATTTTAATTAGGAAAAATTCACTCGAAGAGATCTATTATAATAAAAATTCATTTCTTTTTATTTTGTACTTTTTCTTGAAAAGTATATAAAAATATGCCATTATTTCTACAAAAATGCTAACTCTTCATGGTAATGTATTAGTCAGATTCCATCATTTGCCCAATTTACATAGACCACAAGCCCCCATCCTCCACCTTTATACATACACTTAAATGTTAAATTGTAAATAAACATTAAAAAGAAGAGTAATTAGATGTTCCAGAGGGCCACAGAAGTGACAGGATCAGTTTGGGCTTTTCAAAGTTGGAGACTTTGCTGTGATAGTAGTATTTTGTGACCCCCCTCACTTTCCCATGTAAACCTCTGGATGATGGAAACAGCTCATATCTCTCACAGAATGTTTGACAAGTCAAGAACCTGGTAATCTCATGCTTCAAAACATGTTCTGACAATTTTCGTGGTTTTATTTCAAGAGATTTTCATGTAAACATGTACTACAGAATGAGTTATGTATATTCTTCTTAATGCTGTCAACTGTTACTCTTGGTGAGCTCATTGAAAGTTGTTACTTAATATTTATTAGAGAGCAGGGGTCATGATATTAAGTTCTGCAGTTGCCAAATATTTCACTGTTCTAGCGAATGGTTTTATTTATTTATTTATTTTGTATTCAACAACTTGGGGGTTTAGTTTCCTTTCTCTGTCTAGCATGAACAGCAGTGGAGCAAGCCTCGCAGGTCTTACTGTTGAGAAAACAACGTTAAATTCTTATTTTAGGCAAAGGCATCTGGAAATTAAGACTGCGGAAAGCAGCAATGAGAAGATTCTCACAGTTAGACTCAGTTGGACAATTCTTCATTATACTGACAATTTAATTGGGTGTGAAAAGAAATGGCAATTTAAAATCAAGGCCTTTAAGTGAGACAACTTCTTCATTTGAAAGTTACTTTAGAAAAGGAAAAAAAAAAACAGAAGGTATATCTTTGGTTCTCCATTTAGTTATTTTCTATTTAATGTGTCCTCGGATATATGTGACTTTTAGTGACAACTTTTGCAAGAGCTTGAAAATAAAGAGAAGAAATAGAATTTACAATTTTATTTATATACATACAGCAATGCCTTTTTGTTGTTGTTTTTTGTTTGCTTGTTTGTTCATTTGTTTTTTGATACAGGATTTCTATGTGAATCCAAGGCTGTCCTGGAACTCAGTCATTAGATCTGATTGGCTTTGAACTCAGAGATCTGCCTGCCTCTGACTCCTCAGTTCTTGAATTTAAGTCTTTCCCACTACCATCAGGCCTATTTTAATGATAGAATTGCTGTTCAACATTTAATTATTTCAATGATTCAAAGAACTATTGTTTCAATTCAAGCCATTTGTGAAAGTCGAATTGAAGGAATAAGATTTCTTTTAAAAAGTACTTTTGCTTGTTCTTAAAAGTGAAGTCACCATTGCTTATTCTGGAGGGAAGAGGTTGTATCCGAATAGTCTAAGCCAATGTCCTCGGTATCTCGCCAGGCATAGCCTCAGTGCAGGCACTTAAATGTGGGTTAAAACCACCCATTTCTATAAATGTTATAATTTGGAATGATCTAGGTGATATATTTTTTTTGTAGCCTGATTAATAGAAACTAGAATTTTAGGTCCAGGTCTGTGCCACCAGGTATTTCTTTAAGACGATACACAATGTCTTTCTCCTGAACGATAAAGTTCCTCTGCTGATTCTGCATCATCATGCAGCCATTAAATGGGTGCTCCCTAGAAGTGCTCTTAGTAGAGGCACCTTGTAGGTACCCTCATTCCCGTCCCTTCTTGCTCTTTCCTTTCTGAGAATTCTTTCACCAAATGTCTTTGGTAATTGCCGTTCTTAATTCTCAGGTTTTTGTTCATTCAATGCTGTACTTATGATTTATGAACTCTTAGATTTTTCAGTTTTATATCAGATGGAAGCATGTATCTGCTTTTTATTTAGAGGGACCAGGTGAAAATAAATACCCGGTAGACAAATAATAATTTGGGGAAAAGTTATATAAAATAAGGAAGGATGTGTCCTGAGAATCTTTGAAGCAGTGGTAATTATCTGCAGTGGTAATGTCCCGTTAGAGCATACAAACAGAACTAGGTATGCTCTGCTCCCATCTTGAGTGAGCTTCCCAGGCCTTCTGGAAGCTTGCCTCAGCGACACCCAGTGCAGTTGTTCTCAAAAGACTTT
Organism: Apodemus agrarius; assembly: GCA_964023405.1. Classification (NCBI taxonomy): domain Eukaryota; kingdom Metazoa; phylum Chordata; class Mammalia; order Rodentia; family Muridae; genus Apodemus; species Apodemus agrarius. Next base: position 78,514,281 of record OZ030009.1, read on the forward strand.
GTTACAGGTAAACTGTTAGGACTTTGAGCCACAGTAGCTCAAAGTCATTTACTGGATCCCAATACTAACATTGGTGGTCTCGTTCACATGTGAAGGAGGTTTTGTAACTGTGATATGCTGTAAAAATAGGCTTTCTATCCCCCTAACTTTGTAAATAGGGCTTTGGGTTTTATAGGAATAAAACTTTCTTGGTATGAAAACACTTTTAAAATATTTCTCATTTTTACCATCTCTCCTTATTCAGTATTCACTCTGTTAGAGATTGAGAGGTGGATAATCATTGTGCTCAGTTTTAAGACTGCTCTTTCATACAGCAGCCTTACAACTCCAGCAAGGGGGATCAGCTCCCGCTCCTGTAAGGTTATAGCAGTACATATTAGTGCGAAATGATGGCATGACGTTGGCATGATCCTTTTCAAATAAGAATTTTCTCTTCGTTTATCTCCCATGTTACAGTGTCATATCTCCACATGCTAATGTGGAAGGAGAAATATGATGGAACTCAGAGGATATATAGCCTTTTCTCAGGGAGGTATCCTCTAGCTGATTATTCAACACCAAGTGCTCTGCCTTGAAATCATACACATTTCATACACACTGAACCAACTTAGCAGGCTGTGCATACACATACACAGAACACACAGCCACAATGCACCATGCACACCACATAACACATCACACAAACACCATACACACATTGTCTGATCGTTCTTCATTCACTGCATTAGAGATTGAGAAGTGAATGATCAATATGCTCAGTTTTGAGACTTTGTTTACAAAATCTTAGTGTGTGTGTGTGTGTGTGTGTGTGTGTGTGTGTACAACAAAGAATATGATGTGGATCTGAGATGGCTTGAGTATGGGGCATGGGTCAAGTAGGAGGACAGAAACGGGAATAGAAGAAAATGATGCATTTATGTTTAAAATTAAAAAAAAAAATGTAAAAACAAAAGGAGTGTGAAGTTTCTTGAGACCAGTACTGATGTGGTCATGGTTGTTTCTACGGTCTGGATACAGAGAAATTTTGATTCTGATATAGAGACTCAGGACTGGATGTTGGATAGAAATTTTAATGTCACTACTAGGCAGAAAAGCTATTTGTCAACTTCTAAAGTTGCCTGATTGATTCATTCTGATTATGGATGTTACCTTTGGTAACATTGTCAAAGTTTGGGAGAAGTATTTAAATAAATGGTCACGAGTTGTTTTCAGTGATATCCACTCCAGAGAGGCTTGATAAATACTGTTGTTGGGCTCAGATTAACTAACATTAATGCTTTCTCAGTTAATGGATGGAACGATCTGGTGGGGTATCCTTAGGAATGAAGGTATGGGATCACTGCTTCCCAATATGAACAAATCTTTACTAAGGCAAACTTTTTTCTCTTAATTCTATTTTTTAATGACCAGTCAGGGTTATTTTTTCATTTTCCAATTTTAGGTTAGAAACTAAAAGGCAAAAAAGAAGGAAATGAAAAGCCTCTGATGGTGTGTGGATGTTTTGCTAGAGATTTTCATATAGAAAGAATGGTCGTGATCTTTATAAATGGTTTCTCCTCTGAGGCTACTCTTTAAAGCAGTGAATACTAATACCTATAGAAATACCTAACTCAGCTTTCAAAGGAGATGAATGGCTTTTTCAAGGCACTGCGAATGGGCATTGTCTATATCTAAGGGGATAAGGGAAATTATAGTGGGCCTAATTTAGACGTTTCTTATTTCATGTGTAAGCGGATGAGATACCTTACTTTTTCATGACATGAACATCCTTGATTTTGTAGGAGTATTTTGCGTTTCTTCTGTGCCTTTCTTCGAATATTTGGGCCATAAGGTTTAATTGCGTGCTCATCAAGCAAACAGACTTAGAGGTATTCTCTGAGCAGTGAACTCCCACAGCTCCCATTAAGGCTAATAGGAGCCACACATGTCTACTGAGGAGAGCATAATACCGGCTTTGAAGTTGGAGTTCCTAATTGAGGGCTTTCTTCAGCTGCACTCAGCTTCAGTGGCTAAGCTGAGTTAGAGTGGTCTGAAGTGTCATTCGTGGTAAAGCCCTAGAACATTATCAAAGCAAGCTGCCAGTGCTCTGTAAGCTCAGACAAAAGAGGCAGGAAAGGCTCATGAATGCACCCCTTCCTCCAGAGTGGCTTGAGCTGGTTTACCTCAGAAGATGGAAAAATGAAAACCCTTTATTGGTGGTGGTGGGGGTTGTCCTAGCCTGGGTTACTTTTTGGTGATGAATATTCTACTTTGACTTGGGCTAATAGTTGCAGGAGATCATTATCTTTGTAAGGTGGTACAAATAACAACATCCAAGATGACATAACATCCTGAAGTTTCCAAAGCCACCTGTGTCCACCTTTTTCTTCAGTAAATCTCTTTGTAGAAATGGTCTTGTAAGAACCTATGGATCTTGTAGAAATGTCCCTTGTAGGTTTTATACAGGAGAATCGATTGACTAACTCCTGAAATATAACTGTCTTCTCCATTAAAGTCAACGTGCATGCTTTATGGATTACAGGTTTGTAAAACCATCCTCTTGCTATGGTTTGTTTTTAACCCTTATGCTAGTGTCCATGGCAGTTTCAGTCATTTCACGAAGTGTTAACATTAGAGTTGCTTCGTGCATGCTTCCAGCTGAGGCCAAGCATCACAAGCCTTTCCTGCATTTTCTCCAGTAATACTAATAATTTCAAGGTTTTACCTTCTCTATTAGCCCAGAAGCTCTGAATACTCAAGTCACAATTAGCAAATCATATGATTCCCAAGAAGAAGGAAGGAGAGGGCCCTGGTCCTGAAAAGGCTTGATCCAGTATGGTAGGGGAGTACCAGAACAGAGAAATGGGGGGGGATTGGAGATTGGGGGGAAGAGGACTTATGGGACATATGGTGGGGGGAAGGACTGGGAAAGGGGAAAGCATTTGGAATGTAAACAAAGAATTTAGAAAAAAAAGTTTCCCTGGCTTACATTTTCTCTGATGATAAAACACAGGGATTAAGAGCAGGTTCTCTAAGGCCGGTGTGACAGCATCTATGTGAAACAAAGGAGACTCTTAATTTAGCTTCTGGAAATACAACTTAAATCCTTCTTTCAATAATACAATATTGTATTATACTGTATTTCTATGTTCAAGAGAGATGTTGGAGATAATACAGTGTCACATAGCAAAGAAATTAAAGAGATCATATTATACTTGCTGTCTAGTTCTGTCAAACTAGGAAGGATTTCACCAAATTTAGGGGAAAGTGAAGAAATAACTGACCAGAAGCTGCTTCAAGGAGACACCCTTTACTTATTTCAGAACACTCTTGCTCAAATTGCTGAGAATGTGGAACGCAATTCTTCTAGTTCCCCTAGGGTGGTAAAAAACAACTAAAGTAGTTATGAAGTTGCTTGTGTCTCTGGGGACTGTCATAAAGAAAAGGGTTAGACTCAGCTGTTCACTCAGAGAGTGAGAATGTGAAGTAGAGGATGACAGATCTCTGCATGGGTCCCTTCAGAAGCCCTCTGGTCTAAACTTTCTACAAATTCTTAAGCTACAATTTGGAAATAGAAGTAAGTAGTTAGGAGCAGTGAGAAGGAGAGGGTAGGGGAGTTGGGGAAAATGTTCTCAGAGTCTATGAGAAAGGAAAATTCCATTTGTTATTAAAGGTGTAACTAAGAACTAAGCCAACTGGAAAGATGGCTCAGTGGTTAGGAGCACCGGTCCTCTTCCAGAGACCCTGGGGTTCAGTTCCAGCACCCACATAGCAGTTCATAACCATCCTATACACTCTTCCAGCTTCCTCAGGCATGAAGCATTCAAGTAAGGCACAGACTTCCATGCTGGCAAAACCAAACCACATACAATAATAACTAAATAAATACTTTTAAAAGATGTATTTAAAGATACAGCATCTACAATGTGCATTCTCTTAGACAATTATTTTTATGGTGCTTGGAATGCATTTTAAATTTTTTTTAATTTTTATTTTCTATATTCAATGTTTACATTCCAAAGGTTTTCCCCTTTCCCAGTTTCCCCCTTCCTATGTCCCATAACCCAACCTGGTATGGTGGTACCTTGCTGTGATGCCAACACTTGGGAAGCTGGAGTCCAGGGAATCAGGAGTTCAAAGTCATCCTCGACTACAGAGTGAGTTTGAGGCCAACTTGAGCACATGAGGCTATGTCTCAAAAAGAAAAAAAAAGCAAATAAAAATAAAGAAATTTAAATTTTGCGGGAGTAGGTGGGTAGGTGGGTGAGCACCTTCATAGAAGCAGGGGGAGGGAGGATGGGATAAGGGGTTTCAGGGTGGGGGGCAGGACTGGGAAAGGGGATAACATTTGAAATGTAAATAAAGAAAATATCCAAATTTAAAAAAAAGAAGTAAATAGTTGTTTTCAGGGGGTGCTGAAGAATCAAGGAAGCCAAACAAACAAAACAAGCAACAAACAAAAAAACAACAACAAAAATAACAAACCCTGCTCCCTGCAATGGTGATTGAAATAGGACACTGCTATGAACATTTAATCTGCTCTTTGACTTTTAACTTGTACATTTTACTAAAATTGAAAATATAAAATCTCTCCCCTTGTTCCTGATATATTTGCAGTACTTTTCCTAGGGAGCAAAACACATAATACACTGTACTATTTGCAACTTCAGTGTTTGTATTGAGGACATTCTTTGTGTCTCTCTTGGTCTGTCCTGCATTTTTTCTCCAGCAAGAATCCACAAGGCTGAAAGAGTACAACATATTTTATAAAACAACTGGTGTGATTTTATCACCATAAATATGTAAGCTTTGTATTTTTTAATTTAGCCCATTCCTTCAAATCTGTACTTTTGCTATCTATTATTCTGGATATGATACAATATTAACACTTTGCCCCAAAATATAAGTAAACACAGCAAACTGAAGTCTTTTATTTATTGGTCCAGTTTTAGGAATTTATTATTACCCAGTAGAGAGTAAAATATAGAAACAGACATATTAATTTGTTGCTGTGATGGAAACACTTCCTTTCCTTTTGTAATTTTTATTGTATAATAAATGAATGTCAGTGGTTGTTCACAGAAATGCAACTTTCACATCACGGGATACATCAACATTTAATAAAAACATTTAATTATAATTTTCAACAATCACACTTGAAAAACTGCTAAACAGTGCTAATAGTCTTTCACAAAAATAATTTGGATGGAGTTTTTTTTTGTTGCTTAAAATATAGTCCTCCTTAACTTTAAATGCACACAAATACACAGAAATACAATCTCTCTGAAAATACTCCAGACTTAACGCTACGAAAATGCATAGACGATTTCCTCATTGCCCATGGGAGGTCCATGGGGCAGTCTGCTATTTGTGTGAAGATTGCTTTTAATAGGATCAATCTTTGTCAACAAGGATATGTAGACCTGAAGTTTAAACATAGGCTTTCTTTACCTGATGAAACACATGGAACCATGTTGTGTGTGGCCATGTTAGAACACACAGACCGACAAACCCAGAGGTACATAGGGGTGTGTTATCAATGCCGTACACTCAAGGGTAATATGGAGCTGTATGAGTGTCTGTAGGATGCTTAGATAATATATGGAGGAATTTAATTCCAGCACCATGACAGCTCTGCTATGTGATTGCATCCAAATTCCTGTGTCAGCTAGAATGAAGACAAGTCACACACCTTTAATCCCTCTGGCTGGAATATAGACATGCCCTTAACACGCTTTTGAAAGTAATGTGTCATTGAGGATCAGACAAAATAAAAAGTCATAAAAGATTTTTTTCATAGAAAGATTTGTTACAATGAGTCAGAGATAGGATATGCCCAACTCCCATGAGAACAGCACAGGAAAGAGAGGTGACTTAAGAGAGCAGTGCAAAGGGAGGGAGGGAGGGAGGGAGGGAGAGAGGGAGGGAGGAATGGAAGAAGGGAGAGGGAGATTGAAGGAGAGAGAAAGAGAGAGAGAGAGAAAGAGAGAGAGAGAGAGAGAGAGAGAGAGATCAGTTTTATGAGGACACTTTTACAGACAGGTGGTGGCAGGTGAAGTCAAAATGAGCCAGAGTATGAGAAGGAACTAGAAGATGAAAACATATTGCAAGAGTTACTTGGAGACCAAGCAGAAGTTGAGAGAAGCAAATTTGAATCAATCATGTTGGAGAGAGTTTTGAGTCTGAACAGCTGAGTTGAACCAGGCAGCCATAGTTCAGAAAGAACCAGAAAGGGCTAAGTTTGTTTAGTAGCAAGCCTCTGAGACCTGTCACATCGGTCTGATGAATAATGGTTACTTTTACAATAATAGACTTTGCTCATGCTCTTTTAATGCGAATATTAATACTGATGTGGGATAGATACCTAGAGGTAAATCTAATTTTGTCCTCTACCAGTGTAAGACTGCATATGAAACCTTACACATGTAAATTTATTACTTGACAACTAACACTTTAGTGGTAAGGTTCCAGTAATCTGAAGCAAAATTACATATTAATGAATTGCAAACTGGTAAAACTTTAAACGAACAATATTTCACTTACTGAAGACTCAATCATATGTGATGTTTAGGCAGAAGTTCCTATAAGTTGGTATTTGAGCTTTTAAAATTAATTTTTGGAAGACTTGTTTTAATGCCAACACTAATCTGGGGCCCTGTAGGACAGCTCCAGAGTGAGGAAGAGAAACTCAGAAAATTGGCTTGTCTGATGAATTCCAGTGCAGCAGAGACATGCTGAGTTAGTTTTAGAGGCTCATTAAATACCCTTTTAAAGCCCTGGTATCCACTTTAGAGAGCTGCTTTCTTACCTTTCTATTAACCACTCCTACAAACAAGATCAGAATGAGTTCTATAGGTACATCAGAAACTAGGATGTAAAAATCAGGCATTGATGATTAGTTGTTAGTAAGTAATTAATTTCAAAATTACAGGTCTGAAGTGTCAGGGTTTCTGCTCCTGAAGCAGGTACACCCTGACTGCTTCTGTCTGCTCTCACCCTCACTTATACCTCAGCAGTTAACCACGCAAAATGATACTCAGAAAGGACTACAGATGGACTCTCAGATAAATACATCAGACTTTAGTCCTCTAACAGTAACTTTTTTTTGTATACTAACCTGAGATATGTTCCACTGTCTATGGGAACATATGCTCAGTAAAGGATGGTTCAGTATTTCCTAGTAATTTCTGTATGATCTCTAGTCTGCAGTCAAATCTGCAACATACAGACATGGCTTTGATTTTTTTTTTTTTTTTGGCAAACTGGAGCACCAATACCTCTGCTGCTTTCAATTTCCACATTGCATGCCAGTGGAGGGTTCATTAATTAACTATTACGCGCTAGTATTCATTAGAGGGCTTTAGTGCAGATGTAGAATATGCCCTGTTCTCTTCACTCAAGAGCAGAACACCTACCTAGTCTGCTGGGCTGAATTTATGGAATTCTATGTTCTTCTCTTGTGATCTCAAGGATGTAAGAAAGTATCTTCTGTACTCACATGGTCCCTTTAGATCTAATGTGCTCCAATGCATCTCTATTCTCTCCCTGTCTCAAGGGGCCCCATTAGGCAGTGCACTCTTCTCTTTGCTGACACTGCTACCATGCTGCTAAAATTTGTCTACAAGAATCCCCTGGGTTTCCATTAACTCATTTTTCCTTTCTTTGTCTTTTCTGACTGGTATGCTCCTGTGCCATGGTTGACACAGTGTCTTTGTCTCTCCATTTCATCCCCAACCCTTTAACTTAATAATTTCCTTTCTTCATTGAATAGCTCCATAAATTGTCTACCCACTATCTCATTCACTCTCCTCTACTTAACTCAGAAGCTCCTAAGCACATCTTTAGCATGTGTAGTCAATTTTATACACTGACTACTAGATTCTAAAAATAAACACATATTCTCAATGTTCTTTGAAATGTTCTGAAATGAAATGTAGGGATCTAATATTGTAAACTGTGAGTACACTTGCTGGATGAAGTATTAAGACATTCTGTTTTACAACCCTGAGATTTCACCTCGTACCAGTCAGAATGGCTAAGATCAAAAACTCAGCTGAAAACAGGTGTTATCGAGAATGTGGAGAACGAGGAACATTCCTCCACTGCTGCTGGGGTTGCAAGCTGGTACTACCACTCTGGAAACCAGTCTGGCAGTTCCTTAGAAAACTGGGCATGATACTACTGGAGGACCCCGCTATACCACTCCTGGGCATATACCCAGAGGATTCCCCAGCAAGTAATAAGGATACATGCTCCACTATGTTCATAGCAGCCCTATTTATAATAGCCAGAAGCTGGAAAGAACCCAGATGTCCCTCAACGGAGAAATGGATACAGAAAATGTGGTATATATACAAAATGGAGTACTATTCAGCTATTAGAAACAATGAATTCATGAAATTCTTAGAGAAATGGATGGAGCTGGAGAACATCATTCTAAGTGACGTAACCCAGTCTCAAAAGAACACTCATGGTAAGCACTCACTGATAAACAGATATTAGCCTAGAAGCTTGGAACACCAAAGACACAATCCAAATGATGTCCAAGAAGAAGGAAGGAGTGGCCCCTGATTCTGGAAAGGCTCAGTGCAGGAGTGTAGCGGAATACCAGAAGAGGGAAGAGGGAAGGGGTAGATTCTGGAACAGGGGGAGGGAAGAGGGCTTATGGGACTTTCGGGAAGTGGGGATCCAGGAAAGGGGAAATCATTTGAAATGTAAATAAAGAATATATCAAATAAAAACAACCCTTAAGAAAAGATATTCTGTTTTATAGAACATGCAGAGCAAAGGAAAAATACTTGGTGGTATTAAAACATCATCCTTTGAGAGCACTATGATACACTGTCCCTGCTCTCTTCATCTCTTTGCTGCCTTTTGTTTTGGAGTCTCTGACCCCTTCATCCTTTAGTGGTGATATTATAATAACGATGTCATGCATGAGTTTCTAGGCTCAGTGTTATTTTTTATAATTACAGGCAACATTCTTAATTACATGAACAGAGTCACAATTACTTAGTTTGAGTCTTTTGTTTTTAATTAAACATTCAGGTTTTTGTTATCTATGGGGTTGTGCCAGTGGAGAGGAAAAAGTTTCCATTCATGAAGGATTGAAAAATTACATTTTATTTAATATGAAGAAATTTCACATTTCAAGTATATTATTAAATAATAACACATTTGACTGTCCTAATATTTTAAAAAGAATAAGTCATGAGCTTAGATTAAAGGGTTCATGAGAGTTCACTTTTAAAGTATAAAACCATTTGGCTTATAGTTGGGAAAAATTAATGGCACCGCCTTATCTTTGGAAAAATATTTTCAGAATGTTAGCAGCTTACTAATAAAAAATATTTCTATAAGGTTTTTACATTTTTCCTTCTCATAAGGAAACTTCTGTATAACTTAATGTTATATAGAATTTAACGAAAGTTATATGGAAGATTTTAAAAAGTAAATCAGAAAATAATGTCTTCTCCAAACTAAATAGAAATACATAGAATAAATATATTGAATGAAATAATCCCCATACCATTTAAAATTATGAATGAAGCCACAGGATGAAGTCAATAAGTAACTTGGCATGTGGCCTATAAATGGAATGTTTGGGTCAATAGTTTAAGTGATGTGTAGCAGTCTTACATCTTTGCTAACAGCTGGAGCACACAGTGTCAGTTTTGGTATATAGAATGGTTACATTTTTATTTTTCCCAACAATGGAGAAAATGAGAAATAATTAACTGCCTAGTTTAGACTCAGCTATAGGTTGAAGGGTATAGATAAGAACAAGTACAGGACATTGAAGGTCTTATGGTAAATAAACACTAAAAGGCAAGCAATGGTGATGAAAACCCTTGACCTTCTGATGCCTTAGGCCTTTTTTTTTCTCCAAGGACCCACAATGATAATAAGCACCCATTTGGAGTGATTACTATGTACCGAACATACTGAACTAAAGTTCTTGCTTTAGTCTGTGACACATTGTATAGAGTAATGGATGAGTACACTAAGGTGCTCTTAGCTCACATAGCTGCTCTTAATATCACATGAAGTCTGCTCAGTTCTTGTTCCTTTATGCCACCTCATTCTGCCTTTATGCCTGTCCTATGAATTATATTTCTCATTTCTGTAATGGGGAACATGGGGTTCATTGAGTATTAGTAACTCAGATAATATCCAAACTGGATGCACATAAAAAGTGGCCTTATTGAACATTTTTGTGGTCATTTCTGGTTGGAGAAGTGTCCCATGTTTCCTCTCTTTAGAGGAAGATATGGTTGGGATTAAAAGGGCAATAATATCAAATGATTAGAAGAACCATTTCAAACATCCAAGATTCCTTTCCATATCTATAAGTTATTATCAAACCAATTATTTTGAGTACCTAGAACCCTAAACATCTATTGGTAAATAAAAGTTAAATAGTGAAATCAGAATTAGAGTCTGTGCTCATGTTTAGTTTTACACTAAGTGCCTTCTTTGGGAGGGATGAAGTGCAGTAGGTTTTCGTATATAGATACTGGGACAGTTCCACATGCTGAAGATGTTTCTAGGTCCGAGAATCCAGTAGATTTCATGCATTCTGCCATAGGCTTATCATCTTTGAATGCCTATTATCTGGATAGTAATCCTATCAGATGGCCAGTGGTTTCCAGAATCTGTAGATGCAAAGGTTACGCTGAGATAATTACCAAAACTACAAAGCATGGAACAAATCCTGACCTTGGATAAAACCTTTTGAAGTGCCTACTGAGCGATAGAATCCGAAGCCATCAAGAACACGTGCTTGGCATGGAACACCTAACCAGACCACATGGAGAAGCACAACTAACACTGGTCATTCTCCGGAAACACCAACTTTATTTAGAGATTTAAAGAAGAGGAAAATTATGCTTAATGTTTAAAATTTTAGTAATATTCATAAAGTGACTGTAAATTTTGCTTCAACATTTTTAAAAATTATTTTTTAAAAATATTATGTGTATGTGTGTGGGTACGTACACATGAGTACAGGTGCTTGTAGAGTCAGCAGAGGGTGTTGGATTTATAAGAAGTTTTCTGCTTTACTATGAGGGTACTAGGTAATGAGCTCAAGTCCTTCAGAATCAGTGTGTGCTCTTAATGCTGAGCCACCTTTCCGGTCCCACCTTATGGACGTTTATGACGCAGTGTAAGGTCTGACAAGTTTTGATGTTATGCACGGTTACCTTTAACTTTTTATATGTACATCAGTGACCTGTTCCACAGACTTTGTAGCTGATGTGTAAATCATGTTTCTCATTTGGTTTGCTCATGAATATTAGCAGACTCACCAGAGTGGAGACTTCAGTCTCTCTTTCCTCCCTTTCTCCCTTCCCCCATTTTTCTTCTTTCTCCCTCTATTTATTTTTTCTCAGATGTTAAGAATATATGTGTTCCAATTCTTTAAGACTAGAGAAACATACCCATAGAAATCCCCAGAAGCAGTATTTCTTTCTTTACTCCTTCTATTCATTAGATAGGCACAATTCCAAATTCTACATATGTCATTAATTTCTCATCACTAGTCTAATGAGATTATTAATCATTACTAAGCATGATGCATGTTCTACCATACGGTGAGCAATGCATAGTCCCAGAAGCTATGGAGCACGATAGGAGTCAAGCTAGAGAATTTGGGAGAAACTCTGGAGTCTAAATATTTCTCAGTGACTCTCTGAAGAGATCCCACCAGTTCTGGATGTGTACTCTGTGCCTCCTGACCTTCAGGTCCACCTGAAGACTATGCCTTGCTGATTGGAATTCTAGTGCTTGGAAATAAGTCTTTCACCTTCTTGCTTGTGGATGCTTTCTGGCATTTCTATTTTACTACAAGCTAACTCCTTTGCTAATGGTTTACATTTTACTCTTGAATGATACAGCTGAGTGGATCATTTAAACTACTTATTTCCATTTTAGGATATCGCTTAGTTCAACTGTTTTGATTGTCTAGGTTAGTAGAGGGATCCTCCGGTCTACACTTTGCTGTGAAGTATACAGATATATCTGAATTTTTTTTTTTTTTAGAAATCTTCTGTCCTCTTCTAAGATGTATGGGAAATTGCATTGGTCATAGACACAGAGGCACTGTAGAGTTCATGGTAAAGATCACTATCCTGGGGCTGGATAGATGGTTCAGGAGGTTAAGAGCACTGACTTCTCTTCCAGAGGCTCTGAGTTCAATTCCCAGCAACCACATGGTAGATGACAACCATCTGTAATGAGATCTGATGCCCTCTTCTGGTGTTTCTGAACACAGCTACAGTGTACCCATATACATTAAATAAATAAATAAGATATATATATATATATATATATATATATATATGTCACTGATATATATTTGCAGCCCTGAGTGACAGATATCATATTAACTTAATTGGATTATACTTGTTACATGAATATGTAGCATCAAAATATCTGTTTTTCATGATGTTCACCATAACATCATAACATGAGCACATTCCTTAAAGTTGTTAGTGTAGCCCTAAAATCATAGATACTAAATTTGTATCTTTCTGTATTGAGATGAACATTTGCTTATATTGTTTGCATAACCATTTTCTTCATGTCCATGGATCACACACACACACACACACACACACACACACACACACACACATATATACTGTAATCAGGCATGACTATCCTCTACTATAAGCATTACATACTTTTCTTCCCATTATGTTATAGTTGGTTTTGTAAGTCACTATACTGAAATGCCAAATGACTCAGTTATGGATTCTTTTCACCTAGTATGTTGCCCTCCCTCTGTAGTAAGGGATGCTCATATCACATCAATAGGAAAGCATGATCAATCAGTGAATGTGATTAGGTATAAGAAAGAAGTTTTAGTGAACTCGGATCTTGTCATGATCTAAATAATGTTCTTTGTGAGTATTTTGAGTGATATTCCTAGAACTTGTCAGTTGAGGTGAGAGATCCTTATTGTATGTTAATAAATGTTTATAGTTTATATTTTAATATAAAATATATTAATTTTGGATTTTGGTACTAGAGTGATTGAGGTGGGTTGGGTAGGAGGAGAGAGAAAGAGAAATAGATTTCAAACTGTGAAGCACCTTGTGTGTGACTCACTCCACTATGTAACTCCCAGCATTGGGTTCCATTACCCTAGGGGCTATGTAGGCTAAATACTCAGCCCATTTCTCATACACATCCTTTAAACTTTTATGGCTGCACACAGGCAATGTTTATGCCTATATATGCTTCATATCTTTGCACATGTTAAGAGAAAAGGCACTATAAAAGATATTATTTGTGTGTGAATGTTTTCTCCTCTGTTAGCCTTTGTTTACTTCCCTGCAAATGAGAGACAGGCAATTAGTGATATGGTCATCTAGCTCCTTCCAGCCATTAGCATCCCCTCATTACTGAATTATGTTGATTAATTAATGACCCTTCTACTATGTATATGCGGGTGCAACATGTACACACAGTTCTATCCAAATTTCTGTCAGAATTTATTTTTTCTCCTTTTACCACTATGCCCCATATTGAAATTCCTGCAGATAGCTTTCCGTAGAGGGTTTGTGTGTGTAGATGCATCAATTAATGGTTATTCTACTTAGAATGCCATAAATAAAGTAGAAAGAAGAAGGATTGAGTTCTTCTGCATCTCACCCCTGAGAAAACACTTATCAACACTATGACTCCTACATTTCATAATTAAGTACTTAGAGAGAAGTGTCTGAAATATCAGTTAGGATGATGAAGCCCCAGCAAACAAGCTAGCAGATGTTGTCCTCATTTGTGAAGAGCAAAAAGGCCTCGAAATGGTAGAGCAGTGCAGGAGCAATGGCACGAGTGCTGAGAGGAGCTGGCGGCAACTGGCCGTATTGTGTATTGAGATATCTGCAGCGCTATTTACGTACATTCCCATTTCAGCCTCATAATAATTTCAGATGACCAATAGCACCTTTGTGTAGAAACCAAGGCATCAGTATATGTAATACTATATATCACATATGTAATATGCCATAATCAGGCTTGTCCAAAACTTTCTTTTTTTTAAAGAAAACAATATCTTGGCTAATTTTTTGAGGATTTCGTGTGTATTTTTGCTAATATTCACACTCTTCTCCCAGCTGCTCTCATATCCATTCTCCCTATGCTCATTTTCCTACCCACTAACATTTGAGGGTTTTTTTCCTTTTTTCCTCTCTCCCTATCCTTTTCTTCTTTCTTTCTTTCCCCCACTGAGTCCAGTTTGTTTTTCCCAACTGCTCTTAGGACTGGGTTCTGCTTCAGAGTGTGGTCACTCACATAATGTTCATGCCCCTGTTTCAGCAGCCGGTGAATTCTCGGAGCAAGTCTTTCAATCTGGGATTGCAAATCAAGTTTTCTGATTTTGTACTAGTGATGTTCCCATAGTCCTTGAAATCTTTGTTTCAGGTTAATCTTATACACATAAATATAAATATAAAATATATATGTGTGTGTGTGTGTGTGTGTGTGTGTGTGTATGTGTATATATATACACATGAGTTGGCTTTTATTTTTTCCTATATAACTTGGTCAAATGAGCTTCAAAATGAATATCTATACCTGTGTAGATATAGATACGTATCATGGTTAAATTTGTATTCCATTAAATCTATGCCAATAGTTACATAAAATTCTGCTCAGCACTTTAATAAATATTAAATTGTCAACTTTAATGAAATTCGGAATCTGCCCATTCTATATTGTTTCAGTGTTGCTGTTTTAAGGAATGCCGAAACAGCTTATGGATGTGGAATGTGTCTTACTGAAGAGGCTAATGGAACAATTTGTTTGGGGGTGTTTCTTGTATGATAAGTTCTTCATATGCTGACCTCAGCTCAAATATATACAAATACATGTAGACATGTATATCTGATACATAGATATTATCTTTCTTTCGCAGTGCTGGGGGAAGAGGCAAGAGCCTCACACATGCCAGGGCTCCTCAGCGGCTCGGTATCTCCAGCCTTCCCGTAATCTATTTAGCCCTCTTGTCACAATAAAGTTATCCCTTCTTTTTAGATATCATTCTTGTCTTCATATTTCTGTTCTGGCACCTGCAGTTCCTTTGCTACTTTTTCTTGCTTTGTTTGCTAAAACGTTTCTTGGGAAATGTGTTTTTCCTCTGATAAATCATGTAATCCGTGTGTGACTTTTCTGGCTATTTCCAGGCTCTGATAGGTTTGGCTGCTTTGTGTGCACTTTGGCACTTTCCTAAACTAAACGTTGACACCTTGTGCTTCACTGTACATCTGTTGTTAGATTTATACAGCCATAGCCTAGCAGAGGTAAAGCACATACTTTATGTTGGTTCCCTTTATAAGTAGTAGCTACTCCCGGATTTATATTCTAAGTGGATTAATCATCTAATTGTATGCTGAACTTTGGTGACTATAATTGAGAGCTTCTCCTTCTGAAATAATTGAAGTATTTAATTTAGGAAATGGGCCTTGGATGTTAAGGGTCTTGCTTTTTTTTTCCCACAGCATGGAGAAATGCTCCCTATAAGTGAGTAAACAAAGGCCAAGCAGCTTCAGAGTTATTCATTAATAATTAGAAGGCTGTCTGTGAGGACATAGATCAGTGTTTCTTAATACACCAATTTTAAACTGTACTCTGAATATGTTACCATATTTAGGAAATGGTATATTTAAAAACTCTTTTCTCTTTCAATTACCATAAAAGCAACCTTTAAATCAAGTTTAATCCAATAATTGTGTATGTAGTTCCCCTGCTGATGTTAGTGAGGAGTAATGAATGATTTTCCTAAGATTGAATTAAGCAACTTGTAAAGGGTGAAATCTATGAAGTCAAAGCAATTTCATTAAAATCATTATTAGTTTCTGGTAGGAATTATAATATGATTTCTGTGAATACAGATCGGTTTTCAGGTTGTAGAATACTATTTATGATTTAAAATCCCTTTGGGAGAGCTCTCACTGATCAAGGCAGCTTGAGTTACTGACACTGATTGCAGTATTTCTTCATCTTCCAATAGCATCAGTTTGAGGAAAGTAAAGCACTTCATTGGTGCATTCGACTTAGGGAGTTTGGTGTGAATGGACTATATGTGATGCATACGGACAAGAGGAAATTAAAAATATAATGAGAATTTATATAAAAGCATATACTCCTTTGTGCATAAAAGTTTACATGAGCATGTATCTATGATCATTACGGTATATAATTACATATTTTTTCTTAATTTGGATACAGCTCTCACTTTGAAATGATATTCACACAAGTGAGTTTGTTTGTTTGTAGAGATAGAAAATCTCTTCTATCTAAAGTTTTCTGTAGTATCTTATCGCATGCTACCTGAGACCTTGAAGGGAGACCTGTTTAGGTTTTATGCCAGATACAATTTTCTGAGCCACCCTATGTTTTAATAATATACGTTTGGATGTTTATATGGTAAAGCATTGTTCAAGTTCACAGAGTTTGCTGTTATTTTTTTCTTTAGGCTTAAGTATAAGCTTATATTTTATGTTACCATATTTATTCACTTAACCAATTGAACCTGTACACATGCTCTGCTGAAATATTTCAGTTTTAACTATGTCTATGTGTCCCTGCCACCTCCCATCTCCTCTGCAGTTTCAGTCTTAGAGGTTGTTGGAGAGAAGCAGATTTCTCAGGCTTACTCAGTCAAAGTGCTGTGAGATCTCAGACATCCCGGGAGGCAAGGAGGCAGTGTCTTAGTGAGGTGGTGTCTTTACAAATAAATGCAACTTGAAACACCTTACCTGACAAAGCATGTTGCTAGCTCACATAGAAGTGTTGACTTTGTAGAAAGCATAGATGGCCAATATTCCTGGTGCTCTTTCTCTATATTTTTGTTTTGTGCTGTATTTTAATACTGTGCCTCAGCACATATTTATAGATGCGTTTTTTTCCTGTTCACTCCTTGGCTGTTTTGCATACTGCTTTGAGCTAGTACTTGCATGAAGTGTCCCAGAACTGCCAAATTATTCTCTGCCCTTGGATGCACTGCCTTGTGTCATGAATTTGAGTACCTAAAAATTGTTGTTCTTTGTAGACTTAGACCCAGTGGAAACCTATTTGTGCAGACTTTTCTCCCAAGATTCTCAGATATAGCACAGTGTTTAGCATCGGTGTTTGATGCTTGCCTCAGAAACAGCAGTGCTAAGTGCATGATTTTCTAAGTTGTTATTTTATCCCTAGTTATAAGCATAATTCCTTTGGAAAATTTTGTGCTAATATATAAAGATCTTACTTTGATCAATAACCAAAGAGACTAATACCACATCCATCAATAGAAAAAAAATATATCCAATTCAAAATGATTCCTTGACGTGGGTAATAAGTTCTGATAATGCTGAAAGGTTGGTGAGAACCTTTTAGTTGAGGACACCATAGATACCTGGGAGGAGGGAATATCAATCATGAAGTTACCGCCTTCAGATAAGTCTATAAGGGGCAGGCATGTCTGGGGATCATTCCTTAATTGCTAATTGATATAGGCATTCTCAGTACACTGTGGGTATTAACGTCCTTGCCTAGGTGGACTTTGGAAATATAAGTCAACTGGGCAAGCCAACTTGGAGAATGTTGGAAGGCCCTCAAAAGAAAACTAACCGTGCATTTCTGAGTATAAAATTAACACCATAAATGTGTCAGGAACTTTCAGTGTATGTTGATAGGTTTTTATCTCGTCTCTACTGTTGGAATATGAAGGTGTTGCTCTAGTTAGTTCTAAAACGAAGCTGAAAGATGTGTAAAATGTATCACTTAGTGTATTTTCAATTTTGTTTACAAACATGAGATCTTTGTGTCTATAAACAAAGCAACTTGAGAAGAGTGGGTACATTTTTCTTTTCTTTTTTTTATTGGATATATTCTTTATTTACATTTCATTTCCCTTTTCCTAGTTCCCCGCCCCCCAAAGGTCCCATAGCCCTTTTCCCTCCCCCTGTTCCCCCATCCTCCCCTTCCCACTTCCCTGTTCTGGTATTCTCCTACACTGATGCATTGGCCTTTCCAGATCCAGGGTCCACTCCTTCCTTCTTCTTGGACATCATTTGGTATGTGGATTGTGTCTTTGGTGTTCCAAGATTCTAAGCTAATAACCACCTATCATTGAGTGCATACCATGGGTATTCTTTTGAGACTGGGTTACCTCACTTAGTATGATGTTCTCCAGCTCCATCCATTTGTCTAAGAATTTCATGAATTCATTGCTTCTAATGTCTGAATAGTACTCCATCGTGTATATATACCACATGTTTTTTTTTTTTATCCATTCCTCCGTTGAGGGGCATCTGGAAATCAGTCTGGCAGTTCCTCAGAAAACTGGACACAATACTTCCAGAGGACCCTGCCATACCACTCCTGGGCATATACCCAGAAGTTTCCCCAGCATGCAATAAGGACACATGCTTCACTATGTTCATAGCAGCCTTATTTATAATAGCCAGAAGCGGGAAAGAACCCAGGGTACATTTTTCTTTTAAGAAAGAAGACTCATAGAGGAGAACGCAGATGGAGAGTTGGTTCGGTAGTGTAGGACACTCACTCTTGTTGCAGAACACTCAGCATTTACCTCCCAAAACTGACATCGTGGCTCGCAACCATCTGCTACTCCAGTTTCAGAGGTGCCTATATGGCCTCTGCCTTCCGTGGACACTAGACAGACAGGCAACTCTCAGACATGCATTCAAGCCACGCATACATACTACATACACATAAATCTTTGAAAAAAAACTAATTTTTAAAAGATGAATATCTGCAATATTAGATTATACTAGTTAATCAAGAGGAAAAGAACTGCCTGAGTGTTGCTGCCAGCTCGGATAGATTTTTGTTGTTGTTGTTGTTGTTGTTATGCTGTACCACGCAGCTTTGGGGGAATCTAGTTCACACAGTTCAAGCCCATAGTGGCTAAAGAAACACAGTTGCTTGGGAACATCAGTGAGCATGAAATTCATATTGATTTAATGCCCAACAGAAAAGTGTTCTTTTCAGAGATCGAGTATAGTTCTGAATGTAAACTTAAATGCAGTTTTTTATTTAATTTTTTCTCCTTTATTATCTCTTTGTTCCGTTATTCCTCCCTAATATTTGTTTTTATTCATGTTTAGCTTGTACTATTTATATTCTGGAATAAGGCAAATATAGGAAAGAAAGAAAGAAAGAAAGAAAGAAAGAAGGAAAGAAAGAAAGAGAGAGAGAAAGAGAGAGAAAGAAAGAGAGAGAGAGAAAGAGAGAGAGAGAAAGAGAGAGAGAGAGAAAGAAAGAAAGGAAGGAAGAAAGAAAGGAAGGAAGAAGGGAGGGAGGGAAGAAAGAAACATATTGAAAGCCATGCAGAAATAAAATAAGAAGTTTACTTGAGATGAAAGGTAGAAAGAGAAAATTTAGAACATTGATCAGGCTAAGTATTACATATTGGAGACTCACTGTGCTCCTGGTGCTTTGTCTTTTGTCTCCATTCTTTTAAGCTTCTGAGCTTTTTTTTTTTTAACTTGGTTTTGAAAGTGAATGTGTGTGTGTGTGTGTGTGTGTGTGTGTGTGTGGTGAACATACCTGTTGTGCTTTCATATGTGTTGGCATATTGCAGTGAGTGCATATATGTTATGCATGTGGAAATGAGAGTTTGGTATTGAGTGTAATCTTTATGTATAACAGCCTTTTATATTCAGGCTAATTGCATCCCTTGAACACATAATCTCTAATTTGATAATAAGAACTAGCCCACTTGTTTTGGGTATCATTTGTCATTACCTCACTACCTCTGAATTTTGGGAGGTTCGTGACACATTTATAGCATTTTAGTGGGTGTTATGAATCTAAAGTTAATTTCCCTCTCAGCCATCTACCCAACTCCATTCATTTTGATTTTTGAGGCTAAATTAGGATCTCTAACAAGCATGTAAAATGTTAACTCAAAGACTGTTTTTTCTAGTGTTGAGTCTAGGAAAACAAGAAGGCTCTCCTTTAATTCTCTAACAAGCATGTAAAATGTTAACTCAAAGACTGTTTTTTCTAGTGTTGAGTCTAGGAAAACAAGAAGGCTCTCCTTTAATTCCTGACTTCGGAAATAAATAAAAAGAATTAATGACAGTCATTTGTAATGTATGATTGTAATTAAACAATACAGTTGCTTCTCCATATTACAATTGATTTCTTTGAGCAAATCTACCATATTTTTAGGGTAATTAATAGAAGCCATAAATCTTTGCAAGCTGTTTCTATTACAGTAGAGTAATATAGGAACATGAGGTTTTAGGGTGACATCCTGTTAGATATTTAGCTGAAATGTGTTTGCACCATTTAATAAATGTGTCAAATGGAGTCTAGCCACAGCACTTTAAAAACTAAAGCTGTCACAGATTTGCTTATTTTCCTAGTTTTCTTTCTGTTGCTATGATAAACACCATGGTCAAAAGCAATTTGGGGAAGAAAGGGTTTCTTTTGCTTACAAATCTTGATCACAGTCCATCATGGAGAAAAGCCAAGGCTGGGACTCTTAGCAGGAGCTTGAAGCAGAAATCACAGAAGAATGTTACTTACTGGCTTGCTTCCCCTGGCTTCTTCAGCTGCCTTTCTTATATATACCAATAACACATACCCAGAGATTATTTGGATCACAGATCCCTGGGATATTCTACATCAAGTAGAGTTAAGAAATGGACCAAAGAGTGTCTTGAGGTGTGCACTGAACATGTTTTAATCCTAACACTCAGAGATGCAGAGGCAGGTGTTTCTCTGTGAGTTTTCGTCCAGCTTTGTCTATATACTGTGGTTCAATACCGTGAAAGCACTGTAGAGAGAGAGAACCTGAGACCCTGCCAAAAAGGAGGAAGGAAGGAAGGAAGGAAGGAAGGAAGGGAGGGAGGAAGGAAGGAAGGAAGGAAGGAAGGGAGGGAGGAAGGAAGGAAGGAAGGAAGGAAGGAAGGAAGGAAGGAAGGAAAAGAAAAGGAAAAATGAAAATTTTCCACAGACTTGCCAAGAGTCTAATGGACACAGTACCTCATGACATTTCTTCTCAGGTATGTAACTAGCACACTGAGCCTTAAGATCCCTCATGTAGACAAGGTGGTTTTCTGTAATAGTTACACATTTACTTAAATTATATAGTTTAAATGGAATGAAACTATTAAAATTAATTAGATGTTTTAATCTAAATTGTATTAAAAATAATTCCTGTATGTAAACACACTGGTATCACTATATTTATTAAATATACCATTTAATTGAGCCATATTATGCTTGGTTAAGTAAGCCTTGTTTGCCATTAGAGGAATTATTGTAATTTCTTTGTAGGTTTCTTGAGAAGATTTTTCTTCCTCTAGTCTGACATGATTTCAAATGTTCCAGTCAGATGTGTAGAAATGACTGGGTGTCATGTTTCACACTGATACAGTCTGGCAGAGGTAGTAAGAATTTCTGATACTTGTTCATTTTTTCAGTGAAACTCATTAAAAATTTGCACATTTGGGATAGTGAGACCTCAAGTATCAGCCATTGGCTTTTGACTTTGATCACAAGGAAGAGTGGGCCATGGTTAGGGGACAGGAAAAAAAACCAAAACAACTGTGCACATTCCCTGGGCTGTAAATCCTCCATTAGGGCTACTCACTCTGTTTGAAGAAGAACCTATTGACTTTGTGTCAGCATTTGAGGAGTTAAACGTCCCAAGCCCAGAAGGAGGACATCACATTTTGCTAGGTGCCTGGAATATCAATAGTGTTCTGTCTGGCTCAAATTCCACATAGTCTGTTTGCTGTTAACTGTTCCAGAGTTCTTTTAAAAACAGAATTTCCATGTTAACATCACTGTACTTTAACAGTTTTTGACTCTGTATGTTTCCTTTTAAAGTTATTTTGAATACTATGTGCATTTACAAGGCTGGACCCAAAAGAATTCTGTAAAATCAACCTGCTAACCAAAATGCATTTCTGTGCTATTTGCCCAGCTATTTGTGTTTAAGAATTTTCTTCTTGAAAGGAGAGAATTAGACGTATTTTATTAATGGACAGCTGGCACTTTAGATTACACTTTAGGGCCAGGAAGCTTAATCAGTAAAGACAGCTCAGATTTAAGGCTTGATTTCAACTTGTACCCTGTGCCTGGATAGAAGCTCTGTGATTGATAGATCAGGCCATGATTACTAATCTCGTTTGCTCTCTGTGCTCACAGAATAACAACTTGTTGCCTTCAGACTTGATATTTTAGTCTACTAGATAACCTTATGCATTTGATCTTTGGAAATTCTTAAAATAATCTTTAATTAAAGCACTTGGAAAAAATTTACCCTCTCCTACATTCTTTCTCCTTTTGCTTCCATTTTCCATAAATTATTCTGTTTCATTTTGATTGCAATCAAGCAGTTATCTTTTGAACATTAAATCAAACCTGCCAATAGAGAGCTACCTTGGATCAATCTGTAGAAGGGCCAAAGTCAAAATGTAGCTCAGGGAACACTTAACTGAAGTGAGTGAGCAGGGTTTTTTTTTTTTTTTTTTTTTTTTTTTATGCTTAAAGAAGGCTTGAGCCTTGTGTGAGAACAAAATAAGACTTTTAATTACACGTGGTCCTAATCTTTTTGAACTGTAATTTACAAAATCCCAATTGTAAGTAGAATCAGATCGCTAATCAACTAACTGTGAAGTTATGGGGTTTTCTGTGTTCTCAGGTGGATAAGCACAAGGCTTTGTATAAAGCAGGCAGGGAGTTGCTATCAATGACACAAAGGAGAAAAGGTGAACTCCCTGTGATGACTTAGAAGGTGAAAGGGAAGATAAGCCAACAAAATAGTAAGCACTGGATCCTTTCTGAATTAACTTCAGCCCTATTCCTGTTCACATACCTGCTTCATACTGCATAGAACTTTTACCTCTAGCTTGGTGAGAGGACATCTTTATGTGTATTGTTAAACTACTAAGTTTGTGACTGCTAATTATAACAAAAAAGAAATGAATTAACTACCTGAGAAGGACCTCAATCAGCTTAGTAAATTCCAGTGCAGATCTCTAATAAGAATATTGCCTTGTCTGTGGTCCACATACCTTTTCATTTCTTGTTGTTATTACTTTCCTGAATCTGTTGGGTGCCATTGAACTCAATATCTTTATTATTCATGATTCAAGATACAGAGGAATTCCTTGTTGTACTTCAAATATAATGATTTGTAAATATTAAAGCTTCTGCAAGAGAAGGGCAGGAACCAGGGTGATGATGTCATCCCCAAACCTGGAGTACTTGTCCACAGCATTTTCATTCTCAGAGACATCTGGGAAGCACTTGCATCTTGAAGTCTAGTCACAGAAATACAGTGAAGATCTCAGATGAAATACTTTGTGGGATTCAACAGTGTCGTTCAGACAAAAAAGTTATTCTCTGTTGCATTTTTTCTTTTTCTGGCTTTGTTTTGTTTGAGACAAGGCCTTATTCTGTAGCCCTGTCTAACCTGGAACTCATAATATGTCTCTGACTGCCCTAAAACTCATAGAAATATGCCTGTCTCTGCCTCCCAAGTGCTAGGATCAAAATGTGTGCCATTATATCTGACAAAAAATTATGTTTTTAAATCTTGTGTGTGTATGAAAATGTCTTAAATAGGTTAGTGAGATTGCTTAGTGAGTTGGGCCCTCAGAAACCAAATGGTAGAATGAGTGAACTACATGTATGAGTTGTCCTTGCAACTCCATGTGCACCTAATGGTACATGCATACCTACATACACAAAATCAAAACCTAAAAAATGTAAATTTCATGAGGAAATTCATTATGTATACTTAATACATAATGACATATTTAAATACTAATTAACCAAGATACCTTTATTTTTTTAATTATTTTTCATACTGGCTTAAGGAAAGCTATGTGCTTGTAATAGACCAGATGGTTTCATCAGTCTTCTTAAAATCAGTTCAACCTTACTATGCTTATGTAGGATACAAATAGTCTGTGATATGTCTATATTAATTTTGGAAAAAGCCGTTGTCGTGATTTCAGTGAAGTTTCATGAAGACCAACCAGTGAACATTTAAATGAAAGTGATCTCTTTTAATGCCAATATGATTCCTGTCCAAGAAACCCCTCAAATGACATTTTTCAAATTTGCAAACGTGCTTTGGAAAAGTGCAGCTAGCTATCACAGGACTTTGGTAATGTTCATTCCATTCTACAAAATGTTATAACAGGTTGTGTGGGCTTAGCTCAGGAATCAAAGGAATGTGTCAAATTTTCATTCAAACGGAAGTATGACAGTTGATTTCTGCAGTGGTAGACATGCCAAGGCATCCAAGTACCAGGATGCTATCCAAGGCAGGTTTCTGGAGAGGAACAGTCCCTGCTGGGAACTCACTGTCATCTACAGAAATTGGATTGCATTCTGAACCCCATGTTCTAGTTTTGGAGTCACAAATAGCTTATGCTGACAGTAAATCCAGACACCAATGAAATTAGGAATGTTTTCAGTATTGTTAATTCACATTAATAAAATTGGAGGAAGTAGGTTCAAGGGTTTTAGTTTTTGTATTTTAATTTATTGTTGAAATTTTCCTACATTGTACATGATCCTGTTAGCACCCCATTTCCGTCTCCAAATAGCCCAAACATTTACACTTTTCTACTTCATGTCGATTTATTTATTTATTTATTTATTTATTTATTTATTTATTTATTTTGGATAGTCTGTGGAATCCAATTTGTGCAGGGGTTGTCCACTAGAGCATTGGGTACCTACCAGTGATCGCATCCTCAAGAAACAATGGTGTCTTCTTTCCTAGCAAGTAGTAGCTTCTAGTAGTTCCCCAGTAAGGCATGGGTCCTGGAGTGTATCTCCCTCAACTACTTTGGCTGAATTAACCTGGTGTAGTTGATTCCAGATGCTATGACTTCGTGAGTGCAATTGCCATGTCGTATTCAAAATATAGACTTCCATAACACTTCTCCATGTCTTCAGGTTTTTATATTCTTTCTTCCTCCTCTTCTGAGATGTTCTGTGAGCTATGTTGGTGGGGATGGGTGAGAAAGATATCTTATTTAGGGCAGAGAACCCATCTCTTATTCTTGACCTGGCCTGCGGGGATTTCAACAGGGGACCCTAGGAGAGAAGGGCAGAGAAACAGAGAAAGGGGACGCGAAGAACGAGGCCAAGACCAACTTGTTCAAGGCCCCCCAAACTGTATTTTCTCAGGGAACTTATACTGGCAGGGAAAGAAGTGAGCAAGTGGG
Source organism: Apodemus agrarius (assembly GCA_964023405.1). Lineage (NCBI taxonomy): Eukaryota > Metazoa > Chordata > Mammalia > Rodentia > Muridae > Apodemus > Apodemus agrarius. The sequence goes on from OZ030009.1 coordinate 78,539,480, forward strand.
ATTTTCCACATAGCCCAGGCATTCTGCCAAGGTGAATCTCTGGCAACTGTAAGATATTTTCTTCCTCTGGGAGGGCACAGTGACCATTGACTACCCGATCTCTCCAAGGTCTGTAGCTGAGGAGAAGTCAAAACCTAAGCCTGTCTTTAAAATGAACTCTAAACATAAAGTAAGGTCAGTTTGGTTCCTGGCATATTCTCAGCACTTTAGTAAGTTCATTGGTCTCAGCATTCACTGTTACCCCATCAGATAAAACCTTCAGAGACCAAGACTAAGATCAGCCTAAGTATATGTAGAGAAACATGAATATCTAGAAGGCAATTTATCAAAAAACTAGAGTAGGTTCTACCCTAATGCCTGTGAGTCTCTCAGCCACAGTCTTTGACCAGGAGAACAGTATGAGCTCTAAATGGATCAAGGACCTCAACATAGCTCCTGGTAAACTGAAAGTAATAGAGGGAAATAAGGCAAATGCAGGCACAGGTAAGGACTTTCTGAGTAAGTCTCCTCCAGTAGAACAGCAAATACAACTCACCATTGACAAATAAGACCCCATGAAAATGAAGAGCTTCTCTGCAGAAAAGAATATAATCAGCTGCCTGAAAGTCAGCCCACAGAAAGAACTAACATCCTTGCCAGCTACTCTTCTGCCTGCTGATTGCTGTCTAGAATATACAAAGAACTAAAAGAACTAAACAACCCAATTGAAAACTGGGCTATAGAACTAAACAGAAATTTTGAAAGGAAGAAATATAAATAGTTAGGAAAGAAAACCACTCTCAGCATCCTAGCAATCACTGAAATAGTGCTTAAAGTGCTTTAAGGTTCCATCTCACCCCAGTCCAAATGGCATCATAAAAAACCCAAATGACAGCACATGTTGGTGTGAATGCATCAAAGGGAACTCTCTCCATACTGTTGGTGGGAGGATAAACTAGTGCAGCATTTGACTATTGCTCCAGATATTTCTTCAAAAACCAGAAATAGGTTGGAGGTGGGGGGTTGGGATCATATTCATTCGTGTGTGTGTGTGTGTGTGTGTGTGTGTGTGTGTGTGTGTGTTTTAAGACTACTTTTACAGTTGGGAGACAAGTCAGAAAGTAGTAGCTATGATGCTCACCTCTTTACTGTGTTTCAAGACTATCTAGTGTCTTTTACTCTTTGAGGGTCTTACAGAGCTTTAGTTTACAGTATAATTTGGTATAGGTTGTAAGTATCCCTCAGTCAGCACAGTAGAGGGTAGGCTTCTCAAAAGAGTCACTTGTGCTGACTGGTTAACAAGTTCATTTACCACAGTTATGTATAAGTTCACTTAAATAACAGTAAAATATTTCCAACCTTAGGATGGTGATTTCTTATACTTAACATATTTCTCAGATTTTTATATCTGTTGAAATGTTAGGTAATAGTAACATATCAAACATCCATGGATTTAATCTTTATATTATACTTCATAGCATCCCAATTACACTTCCTTGTACAAAACCATAAACTTTTAAGTTCCTCAATGAAAATGTTCATGTAGGTCTGAATTATGACCCATGATTTTTTTTTCTACTAGTTCATAAACTGAGCAATCAATTGATCAATAAATAAATATCAATACTTGTTTAAGGTGACAGGAAAAGCAGAATATGACATTCTTTCCATTAGCTGTTCTTTCTATTACATGTTGTGTATGTTTATGTGTGTGTGTTTCTATTACATGTTGTGTATGTTTATGTGTGTGTGTGTGTTGGCATGTATGTGTGTGCATGAACACATGCACTCATGGTAGTCTTCCTCCTAGATATACAAGTGTACTTTAATTTTTCAAATGTAATATGTCTGCAACCCATCTTGTTAGAGCATTCACTTTGGATTGCCATGTGCATGTACTTGTGGTAAAAGATCATCATTTCTTTGATTAAAGCAAAAAATTCAACAACTTGCAGTCTGTGGTAACAAACCATATATTTCCCTAACACTGTGTCTTTTATGTCTTCTTGCTTTGGAGACTGGGCTTCAAAAATACACTTTCATTATTGAAGTTGTCACAAACTTAATGTGACTGTGGCACAAAGAAATATCAGGCGTAAGATATTCTTTCAAAATATAAAGACTACAGCTGGATTCTTATTTCTGTCCATGCTAAAGATACTGTGGCTAGCCTAATTTGTATGGGCCCACTAGATCATGCCTAATTGAGTTAATGAAGCTCTTCTGTAGCAAGAACCCTCCAAAGGAAAATAAAAACACAGAATTGAATTTCAGAATGCAAATTAGCCCAGCTTTGCCTGCTTCTACTCTCATGGGCTGGAGTCACAGAGTAAAAGAAAATCCTTCAATTAAAGTCCAGGTTTCCCTAGGACTGTCAGTGGGGAACAGCATGTGTTCTTTGGAGGCCAATTCTTGACCCTGCCTGGGATGCAAAGACCAAGTATTTCCTGCTTCATTTCAGTGACTTGATTGTTTTAAGTATCTGTTGACATCATTGGGAAATTATGACTTTCATCTACCCAATGGAAACATATTGAATATTTGTTGGAATAGTGGTGATTTATGATCTGGATCATTATTTAAGCTTAGCCCCTCTCACCAAGGGGCTTGTTCTTTCAATGTATCACATGCCTCACATTTCCTGCTCACTTGGCCGTAAACATCCCATGCAGGTTTCTGGGCTACAAATGTAAGCCTATCTTTATTTCTCTCTTCATCTATTACTATAGGAAGCTTTAAGAAGCCTGCATGTTTATATTTCTGCTCACATTCATTTTAATTACATCCTTTCATATTGTACAATTATTTTTAACAACAATGACGGCAAAATGCAACATACACGTAACTTCTTTTGAAGTATTGAAGTTGTTGAGTTTAGAGAAACATTGATATTAATATAAAGCTAGCAGGGATTCTATAGTAGTTAGACATAAAAAAAATTTCCTGAAACTTAATATTGGAAATGAAACTCTTTTTTTTATAGTCTTTTATTTTCCTTTTTTTATTATTTTCTTTATTCTTTGTTTATATTCCAAAGACTTTCCCCTTTCCAGTTCCCCCCTCATCATATGTCCCATAAGTCCTCTCCCCCCATTCCCCAATAACCCCCTCCCCACCATTTCTCTGTTCTGGTACTCTCCTACAAAACCGGATTTAGTCTTTTCCGGACCAGGATCCTCTCCATCCCTTTCCTTGGGAATCTTTTGCTTAGCTAATTGTGTCTTGAGTATTCAGAGCTTCTGGGCTCATTAATATCCACTTATCAGTGATTGCAATTCATGTGTATTCTTTTGTGATTGGGTTGACTCACTTAGGATGATATTTTCCAGATCCAACCATTTGTCTACAAATTGCATGAATTCATTATTTTTAATTGCTGAGTAGTATTCCATTGTATAAATATACCACATTTTCTGTATCCATTCTTCCGTTGAGGGACATCTGGGTTCTTTCCAGCTTCTGGCTATTATAAATAAAGCTGCTATGAACATAGTGAAGCATGTGTCTTTATTGCATGCCCAGGAGTATATGCCCAGGAATGGTATGTCAGGGTTCTCTGGAAGTGTCATGCCCAATTTTCTGAGGAACCGGAAATGAAACTCTTAAGAAGCTAGAGAACATCATACTAAGTAAGGTAACCCAGTCTCAAAAAGAATACACATGGTATGCACTCACTGATAAGTAGATATTAGCCTAGAATCTTGGAATACCAAAGACACAATCCACATACCAAGTGATGTCCGAGAAGATGGAAGGAGTGGACCCTGGTGCTGGAAAGGCTCAATGCATCAGTGTAGAGGAATACCAGAACAGGGAAGTGGGAAGGGGTGGATGGGGGAACAGGGGAAGGGAAAAGGGCATATGGGACCTTTGGGGTGTGGGGAACCAGGAAAAGGGAAATGAAATGTAAATAAAGAATATATCCAATAAAAAAGAATAATAATGATGACATAATTTATATGTACTACCTTTGCAATTTTTCTTATTTATATGTAGTCAAATTCTCTGAAATTCAAGTTTAACCTGTAGCCTTTGATATCTCTACTTCTGTCTTCTGTCTAGTAATAAGTTTAGCCAAGATGTCCTTTTTGACTTTAACATTTTCTTGGCATGTAGTAACAGTATCATTAATTGATACTGTTATATATACTATAATATATATTGTATATATACACACACATAGATATACTTAATACCTAAAGTATATGTGTGTATATATATATATATATATGTGTGTGTGTGTGTGTGTGTGTGTGTGCATGTGTGTGTGTATATATATATGTTAATAACTGTATTAAGGATATAAATAATTGACTTTGTATATTTTCAAGCTCATTATTATTCACCAACCATTTATATCATTCTTCAGTATGGTTTATTTGACCAAAAAAATATATTTTAAAAATTGATATTATTTGTAGGCTAAAGAGATGGTTCTAAGATTAAGAAAATGTTCTGGTCTTACATAGGACTTGGATTTGGTTCCCATCCTCATCTAGCAGAGCACAACTGTATGTAACTCAAGATCAGAAGATCTAATACTCAAGTCTGGGCCCAACAGAACCCTTCATGCATGTGATACCTTTACTAACAAACTGGAATGTACTTATAAATAAATCCATATATATTTTAAATTGTGTTAGTGTTTAAACATGGCATCCATATTTTTAATAGTTTTTATTTCATTTAATCTGCTTCATGAATAAAGTTTAATTTATCTGCTTTTAAATTCCTAAACTTCAGGTTTATTTTTAATTGTGATTAATTGTAATTCAGAGATATTCATCCTGTGTCTTTACTTATATAACAGAGATATTCTAGGAATTTGCCTAAATTTATATTATCAAGCTGAGTAGGAGAAAAATAAAACATTGAACAGAAACCTTATTAACTTCATCAGTTTCTCCTAATAGTTGTTTCACTTTGGCGTCTACCAGCAATAGCAAGATTTGTATTTTCTCCCTATCCTTGCTGGATCTGGGGGACTTCAGCCTTAAATTTGCTGTTCTGAGCAGTGTGAAACAGTGTACCTTACTGTTTCTCCTCTGGTTCCTAGTCAGGTACATTTGATGCTTCTCTGTTATATGTGTTTCACTTTCAGGACAGTGTCGGCCAGTGTGCTCTGCCACCTTTTGTTGTTTGATCCTGCCTAACTCTTGATGTGTAAATTCTATATCGACTGAACACAATGGAAATAGCCATGTCTTTACATGTTTTATTTAGGAGATAGCATAGAGCACATAAAGTCAAATATATCACTTTCTTTAAAAAGAAATAATTATTTCCCTGTTTGCCTACCTCTGGTTGTCCCTGCACTGTGATACCTGCTGTATGCTTTCTCTCTCAAGTGGAAATGCAGCTATATAGTTATTCCTGTCTTTAACTGTGGGCCTCTTCTTCATTTCATTATCCTGGCCATTTCAAAAATTCTTTATCATGCTCAGTAATATGTTTAAAAAAAAACTCACTCTTACTTAACTTTTGAAGTTCTAAAACAAAATATTTTTCTATGTTTCTCTCCCAATATCTAAAAGTATTCTGTAATTTGTCTATAATTTTGTCCATTTTTAAATTGCTCATGATGTGTATTTCTGCCTATTCCTTTTGTCTTAATCAGACTCAGCAGAAGTTTAAACTTTTAATTACTGTGTTCAGACACAGAATGCTGTCTTGTCAATCCTTTCTATTTCTGCTTTGCTTTGGGTTCCATTAATTCGTCCTTTATCATTCACTGGTTTCTGCTTTGTGTAGATACATACACTTTTGTTTTCACTTTCCTGAAATTTGGGTATTTACGAATACCCAACCATAATCTGCTTCTCAATGTTCACCAGAGTTGCTGCTGCGGGAGGCATGGCTTTGAATTCACTTCCTCTGTGGGACTATGGGAAATAATTAGCTGAATTAACTTTCTCTTCATTGTCTCTTGGAAAGTAGCTGGAAGACAATCTCAAATCCTAGATGTGAAGAAGGGAATTACAGATTTAAGTTGTTTTGACACTACTGTTTAATTAATTTTGCCATTGCTAAATCAGACCTATTAGTAGCACTATTAATATTATTAGTAATAGAAATACACATTAGTTGCATATCTACATACAAACATGTCTACATATCTATGTGTATGTATAAGGAGAAAAGACAGATGGTAAGAGCTGTATATAGTCAGCTGGATAATAGCCATTGTATTATATTTTCTAGTATTTCCATAACCAGTGAGCTATATTGTATAATTACACAATTTTCCAAATCATAGCTTGCTGCTTAGAATAGAGGTGAAAAAGTCATCCTGGGCATCTGAATGCACGGCAAATTATTATTAACTTGTCAAAAGGATCCCGAACGTTCAGCCCATCACACACTATGTTATTGTTACAGCCATGTGCTATTTTCACTTGAACAAATAAGAAGTGCCTTGTGTGGGATGACCATCAGAACCTATAGTATGTGTTTAAAATTGAAGCAGGAGAATTTGGGGGGTCAGTATTGCACAAGATAAATTTAATCACTGTAATCACTTCACTTTTTAGGTCTATTGCTTCAAGTGATTGTGTTGTCAGGTTGAAAGCCAATTTCTTATTACTGCTTCGATGTTCTTAGAGTCATATATCATTTTGAATCATCTTGGTTTGTCAGTCATCTCCACTAACTACAATGCTTATTCCTATCTTTGCATGGCTCCTGCTTCTTTACATTTATGAAGGCACATTAGGAACTTTTGTCATTGACTCCACTGGACTAATCTCACCTTTATCATATAGATCTATTCAAGTTTAATATTTTATTTTAAGATTTGAGTGGGACATATGTTAGGGACAGCAATATATTTCCTCTTTACACTAAATTTTTGATGTGCATTTGTGAAGTGACTGAAAACAAAATAAAAGGCAACTTTGTAATCCAACAGATAGTCTTTCACGGTAGAGAGACCTGATTTGCATCATTTGTGTCTCTCTCTCCTGTTATTCGCTGCTGTTGGTGCAGCTTTGGTAGGGGAAAGCCACTGGCGGTCTTTCTTTCCATTATGACTATAAATGGTCCAGTTTCACCAAGCAGCTTGCGATTCCTGCAACGTGTATGTCTCATGTTCCTTCTACATAATTCCCTGGTGTTCTTCTTTAGTATGTGGTAACTGCGCGTACTCTCCAATTTAACTCTTTGAAGTCTTTCCTTATTCCTTCAGCAGATCTGGAGAATAACCCACTTTGATCTGTAATGCTGTATAGAAACGCCTTACCTTCCATTTAAGTGCTCTGTGACTGCCGTGTCTTTTGTTCCTCTAGAGCGTGCATTCATTTGTGAAAGGCTGCATCTCATGTCCTTTCATAGCCTAGGGCTTATTAAGATGCTTGGTGCAAACAGGTGATCAATAAATGTCAAGATGAATGAGTAAACGTGAAAGGAATGAACAACCCCAAGTTTTACTGTACAAAGGTGGTTATAGGTATTTAATTCAAAAATAAATCCGATTTCCAAGTATAAAGCTGTGTACACTGCTGTTTACTATGCTCTTTGTTTAATTTTTCCAGTGTATTTTATGCCAAGCATAGAGGTAGGCATTTTGTTAAAAATACTTAAGCAAATCTCTCAACTTTAGGAAAGAAATAATCTACCATCTTGGGCACACACACTCATAAAGCACTGTAGTTGCTGTGTGCGTAGTGTTCTCGTTCCTTCTACATGGTCTGTTAGTCAGAGTTACTACTTTGTCAGATAAGTTCTCTTTGGGAATTGAAGTAAGAGACCCTAGGATGAACATATGCAAAGTAACACATTTCAGATGAGACCTTGAATCAATTTCTTCAAATATTACATATTATGTCAACAGAAAATAAGTTGTTACAGGGTAGATTGGTTCATATTTCTTTGTTGAACTTGTAAAGATCAGACTGTATTAGTATCACACATTAGACTCACTACATGTTTGATAACCAATGGAAAAGAACTCATTAACTTTTGCTACAATTTGATTCAGTATATTTAGTCTTGTTTTTCTCTTAGGAATAACATAATTACATGATTTTTTTCTTATGGCTCATTAAAGTATAGGAAAAGAAAACTTCATAGTTATATTTAAGCTGAAAATACTAGCATCATTTTTAATGCTCTTTAAGAAGGTGTAATCTGGTCACTTTTAGACTGAATTAACCCTTGAAAGCCATTTTTAATATTAGTTTGCTGAATAAAAGTATCTGTGAACTGAATCTTATTAGAGACCATGTAAGACTGAAAAGGACAAAACCCATCATGACCTAAAAGTATAGCTTTCATAATTTGATCCATTTCTAAGTCTAACATCCATCATTTAGAGAATTACTGAAAAAAGAAGTGAGTTAACTGGCAGTTCCAGCTCATTAGAAGTTCTTATGGACTTTCTTACTTCTTTCCCACGAGTTTATTCCACAGTTTCCTTGCACAGTTTTTAGTCTGGTCAGACACTGGTTTGAAAAATCATTGCCCCCAAGTACTTGTGAAATATTTATAAGTTGAGTCTGATATCTTAATAAATTTAGGTTAGTGAATTGTGAGATACTTGTAATCTGAAAGATTACCTCCTACATTGTTACACAGGATGTTTACCAGAGTTGGGATAAAATTCTTGTTCAAGTTACTTTTTTCATTTTGTTTCTTGATTGCATACATAGGTGGTAGGGAAGTGATACATGCAATGGTGTGAAGGTCAGAAGTTGACTCTGGTGGGTGTTCTCAGTCACTCACTGCTTATTTCTTGAGACCGGGTGCCTCACTGAATGTTGAGCTGGCTAGTTTGTCTAGCCAGAACATCCCAGAGTGTCCCTGTCTGTACCTTCTGCATGCTGGGATTCTCATGATTGCTGAGAAGCCAAAATCCTGTCCTCAATCTTGCATGGCAAGCACTTTAACCATTGAGCCTCTCCCCAGTTTTATTAAATAGTTAATACATACAAATACACTTAAGTATTACTGGAGGGAGGTATTACATGATACCTAATACCTAGCATTATCTGGAACACTTTGCCATCTAGAAATCCATGTCTATGTATTACTCACTCTCGCAGGGTCTGGTTAGCACAGTAGTGACAGAGTACCGTTGCCCTTCCATGGTGCTATGGTAGATATCCCATCTCCAAGGCTTCTGAGTTAACTATTAGGTTGATCTTTTATCTTGTTGGTTGTCTATATGACTTCACGGGATTTTTCATTGGAATGTTTGCAACCATTCAATAATTATTAGTAATCATTATAGGTTTTTATGTCAAGTATTTAACAAGCACACTCCATGAAACGATATGTAGTGACTGGAGGGAGGTCTCTGTTTACAGAATCTCCCTTTGGCCATTTAAGGAGTAACTCATAGATGAGCCCTGGTGCAGAGCATCATTTGCTGAATTTCCGTGTAATCTTGTATAGGAAGAACCTCTTGGTCCCCACTTATTTGTTGTGGTGAACATTTAGTAAGGTAAAACCACTGTATTGTGTCACTTGTAATGCTGACATGATGACACCCAGGTTATAGAGATACTGACCTTTCGTGTTTTTTTAAAAATCTGTATAAAGGTGAATGTTTGAATTTTCACATTTAATTAAGTTTGTTTTCTCATGAATTCAATAAATATATTTTGCATACTCAGAAGAACAAAGCAACCACCTAGATGACTTTGGTTCTGTGCAATCAATCACATGAAAACATCTGATTTGTATGAGTCAGAGATTTACAGACCTGACTATGTGTCAGACTTTCTTCGGAGCTTTATGAAGCTCAGACTGTGAAGTTCCTTGTGATCCCCTTTTCATACTCTGAAACTTTGTCACAGGTCTGGGTTGGAACCCAAAAGTTTGTGTTTTTATTAAATTCTTAGGTGATGTTGATTCTTTCTACTAAAACCTTTAAAGATTGGTATAGTTGAACACAAGTCCTATTTTTGAAATGTTGTATTAAAGGAGCTTCTGGGATGGGGAGGCATGCAAGGGCGATGCATCAGAGAGGTACAGGTTTTCCAGTCTTGAGAAAAAGGTTTCTTTTTTTCCTTTTTTTAAAAATTATTTTTCTATATTCTTTGTTTACATTCCAAAGGCTTTCCCCTTTCCAGTCCCCCCCTCACCATATGTCCCATAAGTCCTCTTTCCCTCCCCCATTCCCCAATCATCCCCCCTCCCACCATTTCTCTGTTCTGGTACTCTCCTACAAACCCGGATTTAGTCTTTTCCAGACCAGGGTCCTCACCATCCCTTTTCTTGGGAATCTTTTGCTTAGCTAATTGTGTCTTGAGTATTCAGAGCTTCTGGGCTTATTAGTATCCACTTATCAGTGATTGCAATTCAAGTGTATTCTTTTGTGATTGGGTTGACTCACTTAGGATGATATTTTCCAGATCCAACCATTTGCCTACAAATTGCATGAATTCATTATTTTTAATTGCTGAGTAGTATTCCATTGTATAAATATACCACATTTTCTGTATCCATTCCTCCATTGAGGGACAGGGCACAGGGGGAATGTTCCTGAACAGAACACCAATAGCTTATGCTCTAAGATCAAGAATTGACAAATGGGACCTCTTAAAATTACAAAGTTTCTGTAAGGCAAAAGACACTGTCAGAAAGACAAAACAACAACCAACAAATTGGGAAAAGATCTTCACCAACCCCACATTCGACAAAGGGCTAATATTCAATATATACAAAGAACTCAAGAAGTTAGACCCCAAAGAACCAAAGAACCCAATTAAAAAATAGGGTACAGAGCTAAACAAGGAATTTTCACCAGAAGAAATTCGGAGGTGCTGAGAAGCACCTTAAGAGATGTTCAACATCATTAGTCATCAGGGAAATGCAAATCAAAACAACCCTGAGATTCCACCTCACACCAGTCAGAATGGCTAAGATTAAAAACTCAAGAGACAACAGGTGCTGGCGAGGATGTGGAGAAAGAGGATCACTCCTCCATTGTTGGTGGGACTCCAAGATGGTACAACTGCTCTGGAAATCAGTCTGGTGGTTCCACAAAAAAATTGGGCATGACACTTCCAGAGGACCCTGTCATACCACTCCTGGGCATATACCCAGAGGATTCCCCTGCATGCAATAAAGACACATGCTCCACTATGTTCATAGCAGCCTTATTTATAATAGCCAGAAGCTGGAAATTACTCAGAGTAAAAGGTTTCTTAAGCCTGAAGAGTGGTATCTACATACTCAAGTGATGTAGTATGCACACAGACTGCCTTTGCAACCCAGAGCAGTAGGCTTTCTGTTGGGAAAGAAGCTAGAGGATTTGGTTAGTCTTTGAGTCAAAAGGATTCAATCCAGGAGAAGTTTAGAAGAAGAATTCCTCCAGAAGAATTGGACGAATTTAGTTCTGCTGTTAAATAGACACTAGATGATAAACCCAGAATATGCTCCTAACAGAGCAGATCACAGGGAGACTTAGGTTGATACCGAGGGGATCCATCAGAACAAGGGAATGTTCCTACTGAGAAACAGGGTTCCTACCTCCTGGGGTGACTACTGGGCTGGCTAAAGATAGAATACAATTGTAGTTTGATGGAAAGAAACATTTTTCCTGTCTTTGTTGGATTTTACTCTATGAAATGTTAAACAACATCTTCACAGGAAAAAGAAATGGACATACAAGTGCAGCATGGCTTGGTGCTGTGTAAGCCTGTCACACATGGTGTTTCATGTGTATAGCTCTATATGTTTAAGAATGGAACAACACAGAATCCCGATCTAATTATTTTGCTCACCTCTGAAAGGAATTGTGTTTACATTGAAATTGGGGGAGAGGAACTATGGGAACTATGGTGGGTGGGAACTAGGAAAGGGGAAAACCTTTGGAATGTAAACATAGAATATAGAAAATAAAATATTAAAAAAATACAACCAATAGCCTCAAAAATAAATAAATAAAAATTAAAAGCCCATTGGAAATGACATAAACTAAAATCTGTAAAAATGCAAGTCATCACCAAAGAGCCACTACTCTATTTTTTTCTCAAATAGCAGTGAATTTTTGATTCTGCCTTGGAAGTCAGCCGTAATGCAAAGTTATCAGTGAGTTGGAAATTGTACTATAGCAAAGCTCAATATTGTGTGTTTATAGTTATTATAGATATTGACTTTTTTATAAACATGATGCAACCAGGAATTGCTGCAGGTATTGTGTCCTGACAATTGGTTGAGAAGTATGTACATTAATATTAAAGAGGAATGGAAAAAAAGCCTTCAGTAATCTCTCAGCACTTCTGGGCTTGGTATTATAAGGGCAGATACACAGTTTCTATATACAAAATCCTCTTCGGAGCTACATGCATACTAAGTACCATCCATTACAACATGCTGGGATTTAAAGACTGTCAGAGATATCTCATTTGGAAATGTAAACTCATCCAAGTAATTTCCTTGCAGAAATTGAAGCAGCCCGTTTCTCATTTAACAGAGCTAGGCTAAGGAGCTTAGCTTTGTGAGAAAGTCTTTCCTCAATTGGTCTTTGGCTCTCTGGTCCACAGCACATTGTTTACTACATGGAAGATAGTTAATAAAATTTAGTGGATATATTTATCACTTAATGTTTTGATTTTTGGTGCAACAATTTTGCACTTGCTTTGTAGCATCTATATTTATGTGTATAGATATAGATATTCCATAGACATGGAATTTGACAGTATATGTGAATGTACATGCTAGGAATTCTGCATAGATGTTTATGAAATTTTCTCAGTCTGTGAGATCACATCACCATTTTTAATGGAAATTTTGGAAGATTGGTGTAGCAGTGAGGAGAAAATTCAGTAGGGTTTTAAAACCCGAGTCTTGATCCTGAGACCTGAGCTCAGACCAGACCTAACTGAAGCAGTTGCTTCTATGGCCATACCGCCCTGAAGGCACCTGTCCCCTAAAACATAGAGGCGCAGTCCTCCTCCTATCCTGTGGCCTTCAAATTTGTGCATCCAGGGAAGCACACCTTGAAAAGACTTGGGGAGAAAGTTTCATTCTGAACTGAACAGGAACTGACTTGTTGTTCCTAAGCTACAGAATGTAACAACAATTTGCTTAGCGTGAGTAGTGTGTCAAGTCTTATGGGCGATCAGGAGGGGGTTTCTAGCATGTGAAGGATGGGAATTCACAGCAGCAGTCGCATACTCTGCTTCTCTCTTTTTACAGCAGAAATTTCTGGAATGAATTTTCCATAAGCATTGTGAAATGGCTTTATATAATTTTTCATGCCATCTCCAGAATACTTGAAGTCTTATTTACCTTCAGGGAACAATTCAACATACTCTTGGTAAATGAGACATACCAGCCTGTTTTCAAAACTTTATATTCTCTCAGCTTGAAATCAGATGTTTTCAAACTGAGAAGAAAATGTATAATGCATACTCATTTTTAATGCCTTGATATTTAATTCATTGTTCTTTTGTTGCTGTGTGCATGTGCTTGTGTGTGTGTGTGTGTGTTATGTATTTATGTGTGTGTACATGGATGTTTGTGTGCACCAGCACACTGGTAGTTGTGTAGTGGGTATAGAATATCCTCCAACATTGCTTTTCACTGCAAACCCTTGACATATGGTCTTCTCTTGGGGAATGTGGAACTTTCATTTTTGGCTAGGCATGTAACCACCAAGTACCTGCTGTCCTCATTTTCATCCCCATTCCCTAGAATTCTGGCCTTGCAGGAACATGCTCACATGCTCAGGGCTAGGAATCACAACTCAGGTCTTCTTGTTTGCGCAACAAGCATTCTTACCTGCTGAGCCCTCTCCCTGGTTCCTCATCATTTATATTTGATAATATCAAAACAATATTTTAGGATTTTCTGGGTATTGTCTCCATACAGTAAAATGGAAGTATTAATGTGAACACATAATGCTGTTGGCAGTCATCCTTGCAGCAGCCATGATAGTTCATGATTCTTTAAATAAATAAGTTGATAGTTATCAGAATGTGATAGTTTCTTTGTTGGAAATTTTCATGGGATATACAATGTATTCTATTGTTGGTGCTTCATTGTTGGAGTACTCTTATTCTACTAAACATTAAGAGCAACTTCAATTAAAAAACTAAAAGATAAATCCTCAGTAGTATCCATAGATATTAGACTTTCACAGACATTGAGGTAGAATAAGAAACATTAAATAATGTGGCTTTATATATACTCACAGAGACTGTGGCAGTATAGACAGGGACTGCTTGTTTCAAGTCATCTTTTTGAAATGGAAAAAATAGTTTTGTCTAGTGAAGTCTTATGTATATGTAAACTACATTTAAGAATAGGCCCCATGTGCAGCAGTAGTTGGCCAATACAAATGTACTCAATGGTATTTTTGTAGACCTTTTGTCTAATATTGTTTTGTTCAAGCATTTTTAGTCTTACTGGTCTATTGATTGTATACTATGGTTTCTAATTTTATGTTTTATGTTGTATGTGTGTTTTGTACTTAAAAATTCTGCATTGTTTAGATATTTCTAAATAGAGAAAGAAAGGGTATGGATGGGTAGGGTGGATGTGGGAATAGTGGGAGAGGGGAAAACATGATCAGAATATATTGCATGTAAAGATTATTTTCAATTATATACACAGTATATATATATATATATATATATATATATATGTACATGCACATATATGCACATACACACATATGAAGACAGTGAATTGATGGGATTTACTTTGAGGAAGGGTGGTAGTGTCTAGAACTGCCATTTTTGACAGGTACTTGAGAAGAATATAGAACTTGGCCTAAGCAAAAGTTAAAATATTAGAGAACTATGTTTTCTTCCTTATTTATTCTCACATGAGTTTTAATTGGAATATAACAGAAATTTAAGTGTTACCTTTATTCATACATTAGTTATTAATTTGAACAGAAAGTAATAAAAGAGTCTACTTTTGTAGACAGTGCAGAATCGATAGCAACATTGCACAAGTATTCTGCGAGTATTTCTAAGGTGTTGGGAAGAAACCATTTCAGGGGAAGGGAGAATTGTTAGCATTTCAACACTGTGGACAGAGGGAGGGATGAAGATAGATCCAAGAAGATGAGCAATATGGTTCATAGTTGAGAAGGATGGTCCCATTTTTAATTCTCAAAACATGAATTATGTATGTGTTTTTTTTAAAGTTGATTTAAAACAACCAGTGTTAAGGAAGCTACCTTCCCTGTCTGCAGAGGGATCTGAGTGCGGGCGAGTACTTCCTGCCTGGGCAAAGTTGTATCCAGGTCCTGATGCCTGAGTCGCAGCTCCCCTGTGTCTTTTTGAAGTAGTATAATGCCACCAAATTATTACTTGACTGCTTCCTTATCACTTCTGTTCTTGAATAAGTGAAATAAGTACATACTAACATAAGTACATGTACTTTAAAATAGAATGTTGAAACCTTGAAAATGTTTGAGGAATTCTTATGTGTGAAAATAGAAACCTTAAAGCCAGTATTAGCAAATGGGAGCTTCATAACTATGGAATTTTAAATATATGTATAAATATGGAAAATTTCTACTCAAAGGATGAAAATATAAATCATATATATATATATATATATATATATATATATATATATATATTCATGTAACTCAACAAATAGTCTTCAGTAGTCATCCTGCGGAGTTTTAATTGATTTCTAGTAATGAAGATAATGAGATAAGTCAAGTGTCTCTGAATACTCATGCAGTCTCATTCTGTGTGTAGCACATTATGTAGTGTCTGATGGAACTTCTTTTCTTTCTTCGTAGATCGCTACTTTTGTCGTTTCTGCCTTCTATTACCATCTGCAATTACTTTTGTGTTCCTTAAGAATTTTCCATGAATTATTCCTTTTCCTAAGTGAACAGTTTCCCTGAAATCCTTTAATTCGTACAGGTGTCCCGTGGTGATTTCAGAGTATGAAGTCTTGTCTCTGAAGTGCTGTAAAAATGCAAAGACCTCTGTCCTTAAATTAGTAAGTGTGGACATTTTAGATTAACAGTGTCATAGAACATTTCGGGGAGGTTTTGTTTTCAAATTTTTGTTACATGGAAGATCCCTTTGACATTTTCTTCTGCACCACAACTTTACAAATAAAGAACCTGGAGCACAAAGATTAAGGTTTTTGTTGGAGCCACAACAAATTTCTTCAATCCACTTTCACAGACACTCAAAAGTTGCCTGTGGCCGTGAACGACGAAGCACGTTGAATCCCACCTACAGCCTTTGTAAGCCACGGGAGAGAAGTGCTTTAGACTGAGGCATTAAGCTTAGAGTCGACTCCTTCTGTTTTCCATTTCTGTGTCAGCACTGTATGCCTTAGCTTTAGTTCCATCTACTCAGTTATTTCATAGTTCTATTTTTTTCCTTGGCCGTGTAATCAGCCTGAAAAACACCATGACCAAAACTGTTCCCAGAAACTTCCTTCTCTTGATCCTCTGGATGAATTTCGCTCCCTGTTGATTGACTGCTATTGGAGCATGCCCTCAGAGATAAAAAGACAATTTCCACAGCTCCCAGAAAGACTTTATGTCGTTTTTTACAGAGTTCAAAAACCTGTATTATATGGACAAACAGTACGTTGAAAAACAAAGAATGCAAAAAGTTACAGGCTATGTCAAATTCTGCTTTATAAACCTAATCCTAAAGTTTGCAGAATACGCTGTGAATGTTTGCCAAGCTGTGATTATCGACGTGTTGGAAGCGATTCACTGATGTAGACTTAGTTGCCTCTGCAGAATGCTCATCCTCATGTGTTTTTGCTGGCTGTTACATCCTTATCTACAGGGGTAATGTTGCAGAAATCATGACGGCCAGCTCTGACAATGCTCACTGGTAGCGGTTGGCTTTTAATTTTATTCCTTTAAGAAACAAACAAATTTTTGGTTTGCTTTGTTGCTGATGAGATTTCAGAGGTTGGAGGACGGAAATAGAAAGCAGAAGGTTTGCTCTCAAGCTTGCTGCCTCTTGACTAGTCAGTAAATTCTCCCCAGATGTGGTTGGAGCAACAGTGGATGAGCAGGAAAGCAGAAAGTGAAGTTCACTAATGACACGAGAGCATAACTCGTTCAACTCTAGTGATAAACACCACATCGGCGATCACTCAAGGTAAAGGTTGATAGATGGAACGTGCCATGGACACTTGCGCAGGCGCACTTTGTCCGCACCCTCGGGCATTCTGCCGCAGCCGCGTGCAGTTCAGAGCTTTTATGTGTTAGCCTGTGGAAACGATTTCACTTTTGGAACGCTTCCAGAGTGTTTAAGTGTAATGGACTTCATACTGCCCGCCTGGGCTGTACCCTGTAGAGCGCACTCAGCTCATTCAGCTTCAACTCCATTTTATCAGGCTCTTTATCCATTAATTTTCTCCTGACCTTGGACATAAAATATATGCGCTTTTTATACAGCGGTGTTCTGTGCAGACAGAGGAATAGCATTACCAATCCATCACCATTATGAATAACACAGCTTAAAACAAACACAGGTCAGAGACAGATATTTTAAGAGCAGATTTGTATTGATTCCATCAAAACATTGAGCTAAAAGGAAAAGGACTCTGAGACTATAAATGATGAAGCGAGTTTTGACAAATAGTCACACTAGGAAAGTCGACCTAAGAATATGCCTCACGGGCAGTCATTGGTAAGAAAGCACCATTTTTTATTATTATAAAAAGCCACCTTTCTTAAGTATATTTATTACCATACTTTTCGTAGGACGTTTTAGCAAGACCATGTTTCTCTCTGTCTTTAGCTATTGAAACATTTTCTGTTTGTTTATTAATAGGAATGAGAGTGCCTATTAAACTTGTTAATCTTTATTAAGTTGCTACTTTTAAAATGTTTAAACTACTTTATAAAAGATGGCAGCCTGTTTGTTTTACAATCTACTTCTGAGCACAACTGATTTTGAAATTATTTGTATTGTGGCAAAGTTGTTATTGAAACATAATAATGATTAGTGTATTTATTGTCACCATTATTGTTAGCAATCCCCATCCACCTATAGCGTCTCATTTACTTAATGGACTAGAGTCCCAGTCCTGTCCATTTCAGTTTTCTGACATGCTGTTCAGTTGCTACAGTTCTAAGGGGACAAACAGATCTCTGTGATAGGAAGTGGTTCAGTGCTCACCGAATGCTACACAAAATTGAAGAGATGTTCATCCAAGCAGCTGGGATAGCGTTTCCACTGAACTTCACTGAGCACAAAGATGATTTTTGTTTTTCTTCGTAACAATTCACTGTATCGCACAGGGAAATGTTCCGGGTGATATGAGAAGATCCTTTAAGCGCCAACACTGAAAGAAAATGGGTCATGCATCATGTTAGTTATGTTTGCGAAACGAGAAGAGATAAAGGTTCTTTTCTCCCAAGGAGGATATTTTATAACTAAGCCAAATAAATTGCCATTGCTTTAAAGCAAGCAGTATCTGTTGGCTCTCACCTATAATTTCAGCACTTATGAGGCTGAGACAGGAGGATTACCATGAGTCAAGGTCATCCTGGGACATGGAATAAGACTTTGCTCCAAAAGCAAAGAAAAGAAGACAGTTTTAATAATGTTTAAATTTTCACTTGATCTACCTCTTCTTATTTCTATTATCATAGCAAGAGTGAATACTCCAGACTTTGCTTCCTTTGTATGCAGAACGTACTCTAAGATGTATCCCTCTTCTATCCAGTATGGTTTTTCAGTGCACCATTGAAAGTATCTTATCACTGATAATCGCCATCTGGGTGATTACACATCGTGTTCAATGTGGACTATCCATTGGGTTTCTAGCTAGTAACTTGTCCTTTACCTTTCAAGGTTTCTTTTAACGTATTTACAAGGTCTTCACTGGGAATTAGAAGCACCTGCCATTTTCTCTGCTTTTAATTTCCTCATGAGTACAACTTTGTGTTACTTTAAATTACTTCCTCCTCCTTTCCCTCCCCCAGTCTGCTTTACCTTGCCCTTTTACATATAAATTACCCAACAGCAGAGTTTGTTCTGGCAGTTACACTGTAATGTCGGAGGACCCTAGTCCAGTATTTGAAACATAGTGACTTCTGGGGATCAAACAGCCTCATGTCCTCTGCTCTGCCACCTGTGCACACGCAGCGCCCACATGCCCACATCCTAGCTGAGAATGCAAATAGAAGCCTGCCTGCCTTCAGTCGCTTATAGAGCCTGCCTCTCAGTTGCTCATATTCTCATAGAGGTCAGTCATCTGCATTTGAAAAGAATCAATATTCAAAATGTCCCCATAATACAAAAATTTCAAAAAATGTCACACTAACTTTTCATGGGATGGCTCAGTCCATGCACAGGTGTACAACAGTCCATTTATTCAGGGTGCCGGAGGGAGAAGATGCTACTAACACTTCTGCTGTGATACATAAGTTTGGTTTAGTGCACACAGGTATTAAAATATTTTGCACAATACTTTGTTACAAGTGGTATACATGAAATCAAAATATGTTTAATATTTACACCCGAGCATATCCTGAAAATATTTTGTATTTTGTATAAGCAGATATTCTAAAATCTAAAATGTGTGTGTGTGTGTGTGTGTGTGTGTGTGTGTGTGTGCTTATTTTTCTGGCAAAAAAAAGCAATTGTAAACCTTTAGAAAAAGGATCACAAAAGAAGACTTCCATATGTTATGTACAGATGAACTCTGCTACTTTGTTGTAATAATAAGCAAGAGCTACAATTCTTACAATGGGTTAGTTCACAGTGCCAAATTAACTTTTCTTCATAGATTTAAATCTGATCCTTGAGAGTCAATATTGATGCAATCTGGTATTTGTTTTCTTTCATTTTATTCTCATTCATTTAAAACTTAAATTCTATTTTAAAATTAAATGAACTATTTAAGGGCAGCAGTATTACCTGCTAGAATGAAAATGTGCTTTAGTGGTAGTACTCTTAACATTTCTTTTTATGTATTTATAAAGAGACATTTTTGTTTGTTTGGTTTTTTTAAGCTGGTTTTTGAGAAAAGATCTTTCTACATAGCCCTGGATATTTTGGAAATCACTACCTTGGCCTTGAACCCACAGAGATCTGCATGCCTCTGCCTTGTAAGTCCTGGGATTGCAGGCATGGGTACCACCTCCAGCCAGAAAAACATATTTAAAAATTAATTCCAAAAGTTTTTAAAATAATATTCTTCACATACTGACATTTTAATAGGGTAGGCCAATTTATTTTATTTATACGTGTGTGTGTGTGTGTGTGTGTGTGTGTGCCTGAGTGAGTTTATGTGCATTAGGAGCCCAGATGCACATAAACTCTATTCCCTTGGAACTGAAATGCAGGCAGTTTTGAACCTCCCTGTGGTTGCTGCGAACTGAACCCCGGTCCTTTGCAAGAGCACTAAGTGTTGTTAACTTCTGAGCACTTTCTCCAGGCCCAAATATATTCTTATACATCTTCTAACTTAAAAATAATGACTTAAAACACATCATGAAATATTTTTGCATTGAACTTTTAGTAAGAAAAATGTGTTTAATAATACCATTTGTTAATCCCAGATATGGGAGGAGAAAGGCCACCAAACCAAATCATCGTGGACAAACTAATTAGAGCAAGGAATTAATTAAAGCAAAGTTTTTTTAAATCTCTGTACACAGGCTGCCAAGCCCTGAAGTGGGGCTTGAGAGGTCAACGCTGGCCATGAGGAAGACAAGGCTTTTATAGAGTTCAAGGGTAGAGGTTTTCCAAATGGGGCAAAATTGCCTAGCGTACAGGAGCAGAATATAGCAGGTGGTCAGAACAACATAATCACAAGAGGTAGTCACAATAAGGTAAGCATGGGAGATCATATAATCTTTTCAAACAAAGGCAGGGGTGCAAGACGGCTATAAATAACTTTTGAAACAAAGACATGATTGTGGGTCCTGGAACAGGCAATACAGAACCATTTACGATTATAGGTCTGGCATACCCAAGTCCTTGAGAAACAGAGACTTAATCATAAACAGGAATGAACCTGCTTTGATTTTGCTGTAAGGTGGCCTTTAAGCCTAAGATGGTGGCAGACTAATTCTACATATTCCATTACTCAAGAAGATAGAAATACGTTTGTATGTTGATCCTGGGAGAAGAGATGTGAGGTGTCTGTTATATGAAGATTGACTCCTGAAGTGTTCTCTGGGCTCTTAATTCCATCTTATAATAAAGAGTTCAGAAATGACTTACTGTTTTTTAGGGTGTGTTTAATTCTAAGTCCATGTTTTTTTTTTCTTTCTTTCTTTCTTTCTTTCTTTCTTTCTTTCTTTCGTTCTCTCTTTCTTTTTTTTGAGTTTGTTGTTGTTGTTGTTGTTGTTGTTGTTGTTTGTTTTTTTTGAGACAGGGTTTCTCTGTGTAGTCTTGGCTGTCCTGGAACTCACTCTATAGACCAGGCTGGTCTTGAACTCAGAAATCTGCCTGCCTCTGCCTCCCAAGTGTTGGGATTACAGGCGTGCGCCACTATGCCCAGCTGACCCATGTTTTATTTCTAATTCCATGTTGCACATGTATATAGTCCACTCTGGTTTGATGATGCATAATTCCTGCTTGGAGGTGTTCAGGCCTCCGTTCTTTCCTATCTTCCCCCATTTAGCACTTGGTAGCATCACTACACTTAAGGTATCAGCCTCTCATTGTTGCTTCTTTGGGTGGAGTGTGCTGTCCAGAAGGGCTTTATAGTGGTTCAGGCAACTCTATCAGGATTAAGTTCCTGGGCACATTGTATGTATGTATGTATGTATGTATGTATGCGTATATGTGCATATGTATGTGTTGTGACCAAAAAAAAAAAAACCATAAAGCATTAAGAAATAAAAAGAGAGAGATAGAGAGACAGAGAGCAGGGTGGGTTTGTTCTCATGTGCTGCACCTTCCAGCATGTCCATCATTAATGTGAATATATGGTTTCAGCAGATATTCAGTTTGAGTACGTGGGGTTTCACAGAATCATCGTCAAATCTCTAAACTTACCTTTTTGACACCATTTTGGCTGCTATATTTCTCCTATATACTTTTTTTTATCCTCGTTGTTTAGTAACAATCCATCTTCATCTTAAATATTTTTAGAATTATATTTATTCATTCATTTATGGAATAAACATAGCTCCTCATTCTGAAAACATGTGTCTACATGTGCATGAGTGTGCATGAGTGTGTCAAGGGGAAATTTCTGACAACAGGCTGGGACCAGTTTCCTTCCTCTACTACGTAGACTCTGGAATCGAAACCAGATCATTATGCTTCTTGCCAAGCACCTTTACCCACTGAGCCATTTCTCTGCCCTTCTGGCTTCATTTCAGGACCCATCCATCT
Organism: Apodemus agrarius; assembly: GCA_964023405.1. NCBI lineage: Eukaryota > Metazoa > Chordata > Mammalia > Rodentia > Muridae > Apodemus > Apodemus agrarius. The sequence goes on from OZ030009.1 coordinate 78,561,715, forward strand.
TTATCATTAATGCCTGACTTTTAATTTCACTCTTCTAACATTTTTGAAAATCATGAAGGGAAAATAAACCATTGCTTGTAAAGTGTGCAGAGCATTGGTCCCCAGCCAATGCTACCTTTGCACCTCTTGTGGAACATAAATAGATCTCGTGAATGGTGCAAGAAAGGTCTGTGTTGTGTGCGGCTTGGTTTTATTAACTCAGGAAGCTGCCTGTAGTACAAATGGAAGCCAAGCAGATAGTGGGCAAGAGCCAGTGGGAGGTATGGAGGCTGAACTAGTGAGGCTAGAGGCCTTCCACTGAGGAGAATGCCCCATAGTGGCCGATCTCAGAGTACCTGCAAGATTCTCCATGTTGCAGCAGAGTCCTTTGCTGAAAACCATTGCTTAGGAGTCCATAATGTAGTATCAGGTCTGTGCTGGGAGAGCGTTGAGATACCCCTCAGTGCATCCAACCTACTATCCTACCACTTGTCAGATTTGGATGGTGCATTTGGGCCCCCTGTCTGTTTTATCCTATTTTTACAGCTGATTTTAGAGTTGTGTGGTATTCATTTTTTGTTTTGGTTTATGTTGTTGTGAAGTACTAAGGATGTACCTTAGATGTCCTGAATTCCTGTCCAATATAGTCTGAATTGGTTTTGGTATTGCTGTTGTTGCTGCTGTTGCTTTTGTTTTATTTTATTTCGTTTTGAGAATATTTTGCTTATTTAAAGCACAGTCTTTAAAATTATGTATTATTTGTTTACAGCAGTACATATTTTTAACGGATGGTTTTTAATGAAAAGGTTGCTTTTTATGCAGTCTCATAAAAATGTGTTGCTCTGCTAAAATTAAGGCGAAGAGCATGACTTGTGGATAAAAGGCATGGGGTGTTGAAATAGTCAAAACAATACTGTATGACATGAGGGTAGAAGGGGAACCATTGGACAATGGGAAGGAGACCGTGGGAGGGAGAAGAGGAAGAAGAGGGCAGAGGCGCACATCAAAGGGGCACATCGTCAGAGTACACATTATACTTTATCAAAAGTGCTGTTTGAAATGCTTTCCTATGCACAGTGAGTTTTTACTAAATAAAAATAAACTCTGGTTTTGTGTTGATACAGGAAAAAAGCAAAGCTCGCTCCTTTTAGTGCCTGGACTTTTCATGCAGGGAGGGACAGTGTGCACGGAACATGAGCCATATGCCTAGGGTAGCCCGCCCATTCTCTCCTTAAATAGCTCCGTCCCAGATGGCAGGGAGTGTACAAGTGGAAGGTTTCCATAAAAAAGGAAAACCAAAGCTGGACATGGTGATCTGCATCTTTAATCCTAGCCTTGCAGACGTAGAGGCAGGTAGAGCTCTGATATTGTGGCCTGCCTAGTCTACAAAGTACATTCCAAGATAACAGGCGTACACAGAGGAAACCCTGTCTCAAATAAAGAAAGGAAATAAGAGGAAGAGGAACAAGAAGAAGAGGAAGAATAAGGAGGTAATGGAGGAGGAGGAGGAAAAGGAGGAGGAGGAGGAGACAACAACTAAGAAGTGAATTGCTTCGTGTGTCATTTCAAGAAAACATAGTATAAGCAGTTTTCCTCATGTTAAAATAGATACAAAGTTCTGTCCCTTGATGTTTCTCAAATCTTTAATTGTTTTTACATATTAGAAAATAATCTAAATATTCTCTTTTGCTAGTTTTCATGAATTGAGTATCATACATTGATTATTATAAATCGAGTAGTAAGGTTTTGGAACTTTTCATTAGTGAGCTATTTTTATAAATTAAGATCCTCCTTAAACAATTTTCTTTGATAGAGGGCATGCGTGACACTTATATTCAAGGAATCTTTTTAAGTTTTGAGAGTTTTAAAGTCTGGTGTTTTTTTCAGGATATTTTACGGCTGTTCCCTTTAAATAAATGAAAGAAAAAATGGGACTAGCCAAATTGTAAGGTGTGATGCTTTTTAATTTTCATCCTTTGAAAATAAATCATTACCAAACTAGGAAGGCAGACTGATTACTGAGGGGAAGGGAGGTTTGTGATAATTGGATGGATTAGTTTTCTAGGTGTTCCTCCATGGAGAAAAAAATGCTGCTCTAAAGCAGACTGACAACCTCAGCCCCTTGCCTAATGTCTTTGCAGAAAGGTGCAGGCATTGTATTTTTACCCTAAATGTTATAACTTTAAGTAAGTGGGAGTATCTGCCTTCCGAATATAATTCAGGGTGCACTGTGGACTCCCTTCTTCCAGTACTGCTTTTACTGCACACTCATAGCCTATTCTTTAGGAGGAGTAAAGCCTTCAGCCAGTAGCAGGTCCCAAATCTTCTTAAGAGGAAATCTAAAAGTGTTTTACCTGTGTGACCCAATTCCATGGAGTTGGGTGCTCCTGGGTAGGAGATGCTTCTGGATAGAGGAATAATACTTTCTGAAATGAAAGACAAAACAATGCTAACACACATGATAATGCTGTTCAGAATGGGACATGTTTGAAGCTAAGCTTGCGAACACACTGAGTTCAGCGATGGAATGCTGCTAGTGTTGTAGTGACATGGATATTCAATGCCACTCAATGGACAATAACTGCATATTAATACATTTGAGCAGCTCCCAGAATTTACATGTACAAATGTTTGCCAAGGTACTAGCAGTTTTTAATTCTATAGAAATCTGAGCCCCTTTGCTTTTAAAAGGAAACATGTGGGAGAAGTCAGCTTTATATTAGAAGCTTGCCTTTTGTGCAAGAGTCATTAGAAGTAGTGATGTGATTGTGAACAAGTTGAAGTTAATATAGGTTAATAGCAGTACAAGAAGTCATGTCTCAGGTAGAGACATACGGCTCTGACCTTAATCTTTCTTTATTGAGAGAAATGATCTGATATATTCTCTCATTTGAATGAGAGAATTTGAAACCATTTCAAACCATGTAAGTTCGTGCTAGAAAGATGGCTCAATGGTTAAGAGTACTGACTGCTCTTCCAGAGGTCCTGAGTTCAAGTCTCAGCAACCACCTGGTGGCTTACAACCATCTGTAATGAGATCTGATGCCCTCTTCTGGTGTGTCTGAAGACAGCTACAGTGTATTTATATAAATAAAATTAATAAATCTTTAAAAAAAAGAAAAGAAGAACATGTAGTTCAAAACCTGCTTAGAAGCAAGTGCCTCCAGTAGGATAACCAACATTTTCTTTTAGGGTGATTTAGGAGTGGCAGGATGCAGGGCTGTAGGGAGATGGGGGCTCTTTGCTATTAATAGGGGAGGAGCTTGTTCCATGAAACCTTACTGTTTAGAGGAAGGAAGGAAGGAAGGAAGGAAGGAAAGAAGGAAGGAAGGCAGGAAGGCTTTACAGTATTCTTTATGTCCATGAGGAAGTCCTGCCTTACTGTTTTTTAAATTGCAATATGCAAATGCTCTCCAGGATACTGAAAATGCCATTCACCATAATACAGCACCCATAATGCACAATATACTTGAACTTGATAGATTTTGCTGAATAAATAACCTAGTGAATTAAAAAATAATTGGTTAAATTATAATGTTTTAAGCAGAACATGCTTCTGATTCCATTTTAATATAATGCCTAAGACTATCAGCCCTTCAGCCCGTCATGCATTCTGGGGGAATCTACTATAATATTTTGTCAGATTTTCATGGAGAAGGAGTTTAACTTCTAAATATCTATTCAGAGTTAGATGACAACTGCTTAATGTCTTATTCTTCAGAAAGGATTGATTCATGGAATTACACATTAAAAAAATAACACAGTGTCCTAGAATGAACTCTGAAATCTGCACACTCATGAATAAACGAACCTGATTAGCTTGGTCATCAGACCTCATTTGTGAAAGAGGGAAGTTTCATGGAAAATATCTAATTACTGCTAGCCTAAATGTTGGGTGAGTCATCTGTTCACTGGGAAGGCATTTTAAGTACTCACTGCGTGCTAAACTTATTAGAAGTTCCGTGACTTTTTTTTATGTTTTTTTTTAATTGAATATTTTCTGTATTTGCATTTCAAATGTTATCCCCTTTCCTGATTTCCCCTTCATGGAACCCCACTATTTCATCCTCCCTCCCCCTGCTTCTATGAGAGTGTTCCTCCACCCACCCCACTCCCATCTCACCCACCCCACTCCCATCTCCCTGCTCTTGATTTCCCTACACTGGGGCATCTATCTAACCTTCAAAGGACCAAGCCATTGATGCCTGACAAGGAAATCCTCTGCTACGTATGCAGCTGAAGCCACGTGTACTCCTTGGAGCTCTGGGGGGTCTAGTTGGTTGATATTATTGTTCTTCCTATGAGGCTGTAAATCCCTTCAGCTCCTTCAGGCCTTTCCCTAACTCCTCCATTGGGGACCTTGCTCTCAATCCAATGGTTGGCAGCGAGAATCTGCCTCTGTATTTGTAAGGCTCTGGCAGGGCCTCTCAGAAGACAGCCATATCAGGCTCCTTTCAGCAAGCATTTTTTGGCATTCATAGTAGTGTCAGGGTTTGGTCACTGTATATGGGATGGATCCCCAGGTGGGACAGTCTCTGGATGGCTTTTCCTTAATTCTCTGCTTTACACTTTACCTCCATATTTGCCCCTGTGAGTATTTTGTTCCCCTTCTCAGAAGAACCAAAGCACCCATACTTTGGTCTTTCTTCTTGAGCTTCATGTGGTCTGTGAATTGTATCTTAGGTATTCCGAGTTCTGGGGTAATATCCAATTATCAGTGAGTGCATACCATGTGTGTTCTTTTGTGATTGGGTTACCTCACTCAGGATGATATTTTCTAGTTCCATCGATTTGCTTAAGAATTTCGTGAATTCATTGCTTTTAGTAGCTGAATAGTACTCCATTGTGTAAATATACCACATTTTCTGTATCCATTCCTCTGTTGAAGGACATCTGGGTTCTTTCCAGTTTCGGGCTGTTATAAATAAGGCTGCTATAAACATATTGGAGCATGTGTCCTTATTACCTGTTGGAGCATCTTCTGGGCATATGCCCAATAGTGATATAGCTGGGTACTATGTCCAATTTTCTGTGGAGTCACCAAACTGATTTCCAGAGTGGTTGTACCAGTTTGCAACCCACCAGCAGTAGAGGAGTGTTCCTCTTTCTCCCTATTCTCTCCAGCATCTGCTGTCTCCTGAGTTTTTTATTTTAGCCATTCTGACTGGTCTGAGGTGGAATCTCAGGTTGTTTTGATTTGCATTTTCCTGATGACTAAGGATGTTGAACATTTCTTTAGATGCTTCTCGGCCACTCGATATTCTGTTTAAGAACTCATTTCCACTGGGGAGTACAAATACCATTCACTCAAAAGATGCCTCACAAGTACTTAAGATTCTATTGCCTTGAGGAATGCTGGGATCTACTATCATACTTTCCTCCAATGTGCTTCCAGCAGTGGTAGGCTATGCTTTCTTAGACCAGAAAACTGCAGTTTCCTTAATGAAAATTGAAATATCCTGTAGTATTATGAAAATACATGGGCTAATACCTTGCTCATCTGAAATTGGGAATAGGCAAGGTGTATATGAAGATGGTGGTGATAATGATGAGAATGACTGAAGAAGCTGATTCCCTTGCCATGTGCTAAGTAACTCACATGGGGAAGTAGACTGTACACCAGCACCATTATTACAGAAGTAAGAGAACAAGGGGAAGTATGACTTTGTCTATACAAACCTGGTCACCTCAATCATCTCTTCTGCATTGTTTTGTCACATTTTTTCCTGGTAATGTTTCTTGTTCCAATGTGAAACATCCTTTCTATTTCATTGATGTGCAATTTTGGTAAGGGAACATTACTTACCACTAGGAAAGGATGAAACCTGTAAAGACTAATTGAAGAAGATAGCATTTAGGTAGAGTCGTATGGAGTTTACAAATGGAATGCTTTGATGTGAGAAGGTCCAAAGATGTGTAAAATATTTTTATTTGCCAAGATCATCAAAACTAAAATGGTCAGAACCATCTGTATCAGAAAGTCTGAGTCTGGAGACTTTGTTGGTAATTAAACTAACATTTAGTATTGTTAAGTCATGAAATGATCACCAAAAGAGAATGAAATGTTTTAACAACTTCATTCTCTCCTGTTTCATCACTTCTTAGCAGCTTGCAATGGGTGCGAGTAGTGTGTTACCCATTTGTTCATTTGTCCAGTAATTTTGTGTACTTAGCATGTTTGAGGGTCTCTGCAAGCTTTGTGGATCCAGCATTAATGGTGCAATCCTTTCTTCCAGAAGCCTCTCTTGAAATTATTCCCAGTTTACTCAGTTCTCTGCTTTCAAATTTTTTATGTTACTTAAAATGGAGACACAGCTATTGCAAGCCAACTATCCAGGCTAGCTCGTTTCACTAACTTCATTTGCAGTGGGGCCATTCTCAACAGTATCATTTAATTACTGGCTTTTTCTTGCTGTTTAATCTCAGAACTGTGTCTCCAAAGGAGATGCTCTGCTCTGTAGACACAGGAAGGTATGACAGACCTGCACACGTTATTGCTACAGGTTGATAAAAAGTAATGTTTGGCAATCCTCTTCTTCTTTGAAGTAGAAATCCACCAAAACCAGAGTACCAAATCTTTCCAGCCCATCTCCCACTTCAGATATCTGCAGTAGTAGCTAAACCCAAAACAAACCACCAACAATAACAATGCCTCTGACAGAGAGCCTGTACAAGCCTGTGAATGAAACCTGTTATAAACATTTTACATCCCACGTATTTCTTTTCAGGGGAAGCATTTTCAATTTCTCTCGCATTGTTGATTTTATTCTATGCTAGCTTACCTGTGAGCCTCAGTTAATAACTGCCACATGTTTGCTCTATTATCCTTCCCAACTAGTCCTAAGGCACATGAAGTTTCATAAAGTTTGCCTTGTCTTGTTTTTTGTTTGTTTGTTTTTTGTTTTCCTTTTTTTCTCTTTCCATGTAAACAGCAGCTGACTTGTAGCCTTCTATTTCTATAATATATATCAGTTTCCCTTAGTACTATTTGTAATAAAATATTGATGTGTATAAGTATCCCCTGTCATTTATAGCATTCATCTCATATACTGTGCAAAATAAATAAACAAGAAAACAAACAACAAAAAACACCACCTCTCAGAAACCTGAGGTATTTTGAAATGAATTTACAAGTTGAAGTTCGTAATTACTGAAAATAAAATGTTATGAGAAATACTTTTTCTTTACGTATCCTCCTCTTATCCTTTATAGAATTTTAATGTCAAGCTAGATTGTTAGTTTCTAAAACATCAGCAAACAAAATTGTATGCATTTATATTTCATATATACAGTGCTGGGAGAAATATTTTAGGAGCAAGTGTTTCTGGGAAGAATATTCATACTGAGAACTTTCACATCCATGTCAAATAGAATGTGCAGCTCGAAAGTTGCTTTTAGCAGTTAGCAAATTCCTAGTCTGATAAGTGACCACATGTGATTCTCACAGGAAAATGATTGGCATCCGCATTTCAGCAGAGTCACGTTCATACAGCCAATGATGAACATGGGAATGCTTGGGGGTGAATATTCATTGTGCAGTGAGTGCCTCACAAGTTTCTCTGCATAACACTTCTTCCCTCCGCCACGTTCACCTCACTACAATTTCTTTTGTACTCAGGCCTAAGGTGGCTACCTCAAATTCTGCTAAATGGGAACAGATTTCATTGTCTTAGTCTGATCATTCCATGATATTGCGTGTTTATTTCAACATTTTAAGTAACTTTACACTTAACTTTCATTGAACTATATTTATGCAGTAAAGACACTGATAGTAATTTGATTCATCTCATGACATCCTGCAACTTTATTACTTAGCATTGCTAGAGTATAAAAATAAATGCATTTAATTGGTTAAGGGGTATTTATATTAGTATTTTTTAAATAAAACATTTTCAGCTTTGTTGTGGGAAATATTAAAAATAAACCCATCAACTCTCCACGTAGGCTCCAGACGCTGTGTCCACTCTCGCTGTGGACAACTCTTTTGCCTTGACAGCCAAGGTCCTGCTCTGGTATCTGCTTTGGTGGTTACAATACTATTGTCCCCACAAGGTCCTAGAAGATTCTCGCTCCCATACTAATCCCTCCCATCCAATAGGCTGCCTGCTCTCTGCCATCGGCGGACCCACATTCCAGTAACTAAGTAAATCCAAACTCTAAAAGCTTAATTAACCAGATTTATGTAACAATATAAACGCAATTATAAGATACCAATACAGTAAAAGCCTTATCTCGATATTTCTAACCTTTTAAAAACACCAGGAAAACATCTGCAGCCTTCTCAGCCTCTTTCTCTAATTAGCAAATATATACTAACCAACACGTCTACCTACTCTCTAAATACATAATTTCCTAGAGATTCCTGCTTCTTTGAGAACAATGTGACATAACTTGAACGTTGACTTTTTGTTCATTATTTGAAGATTAGTGAATGGAATATGGTGCATACTTTCTTGGCTTTCTACCAATTAGCTAAACCCCCAGACATGCCTTATTTTTTATTTTGACTTGTATTCTAAGAAGGTTTCCCAGATTGATGCTGAATGTTCTCTGTAGCCCAGGTAGGATTGGTATTTGGAGGTCACTTGTCACATCCTCTTGAGAGTAGCCGGGATTACAAGCTTCAGTCACCAGGCCTGGGTGAGTGTTAACGCTTAATTAAAGAAGAACTACTGAAATAATTATGATGAGCATTTAGTAGGTATATGTTATAGAATGCATATGAAAGTCATTGGAATAAGAATCCCCACTCAGGCTCATATATTTAAATGCTTAGTCATCAGGGAGTGGTGCTTCTTGAGAAGGATTAGGAAGTGGAATATTGGAATATATGTGTTCTTATTGGAGGAAGTGTGTGACTGGGGGCTTCAATACCCAAGCCAGGCTCAGTAGCTCTCTCTTCCTGAGCCTGCAGATCTGGAACTCTGAGTATCTTCTCTAGCGTCATTTCTGCCTGTTTGTTGCCATGCTCCCCACCACCATGATAATGGTGGGCTAAACCTCTGAATGAATATATATATATATGTGTGTGTGTGTGTGTGTGTGTGTGTGTGCATATACTTTTTTGAGTTTTAACTGATATGTAATGAGATAGATATATTTGAGACCTAAGGTTTACTACATTTGGCATGTATATGAATTTGGTAAGACGTCATCATTCTTGTGATTCTTCTGTACTGACTCTGTCATAGTGTGGAACCCAACATCCTTTTTAGGCAACCATTGGTCGGCTTTCTATTAATATAGATTTATTTTTCCCATAGAATTTTATATAAATGAGTTCATATGACATATACCTGGCTTATGTATAATACCTATTGCTGTTCAAATATGTGTTGTTATATAATCAATTTATTCCTATTGTTTCTGAATGTTTTTGTTGCATATGTCACAGGGATTTTTTTAAGTCATTTACTAGATTTTCAACATTAGTGCTAAGAGGAAATGAGACTACACAATGCAGAAAATTGATCTCTAGCTCTTACCAGAAAAGAAATAAGTTCATTGACCTAAATGCAAACTGCAACACCATACATTTATTACAAAATATTAATAAAGAAGGGTTTTATTTGAATTTGGCTCAATTTCATTTTTATTATTAACTTTATATATTTGGCTGTTTTGCCTGCATATATATCTGTAAACCTTACTCATACCCAGTGCCTATAGAAGTCAGAAGAAGGTCTTAAATCCCCTGGAACTGAGGTCACATGACATTGTAAACCACCATTTAGTTCGAGGGAATTGAAACCAAGTCATCTGGGAGAGTAGACAGTGTTCTTAACCACTGAGCCATCTCTCCAGCAGTTTTTTCCAAGATAAATATTTTGGAAACAACCACAAAATCTAACTTACTTAATGAAGATATTGAAAACTTGGATATCAGTAGATTTAAAGAGTTTCTTCACATTATGTTATTAACATAATGGAAATTTAAGTTTGGACTGAGAGAAACCTTTCAAAAATGTTTCATTTTATAAATATCCCTGACCTCAAGCAGTACTACAGAGCAATTGTGTTAAAAACTGCATGGTATTGGTACAGCAACAGGCAAGTAGATCAATGGAATAGGATTGAAGACCCAGAAATCAACCCACAGACTTATGGTCACTTGATCTTTGATAAAGGAGCCACAACCATCCAGTGGAAAAAAGAGCCTTTTCAACAAATGGTGCTGGTTCAACTGGAGGTCAACATGCAGAAGAATGCGAATCGACCCACTCTTATCTCCTTGTACTAACATCAACTCCAAGTGGATCAAGGACCTCTACATAAAACCAGACACACTGAAACTATTAGAAAAGAAACTGGGGAAGACCCTGGAGGACATGGGCACAAGGGGAAAGTTCCTGAACAGAACACTAATAGCTTATGCGCTAAGATCAAGAATTGACAAATGGAACCTCATAAAATTACAAAGTTTCTGTAAGGCAAAGGACATGGTCAGAAGGACAAAATGGCAACCAACAAAGTGGGAAAAGATCTTCACCAACCCCCACATCCGACAGAGGGCTAATATCCAATATATACAAAGAACTCAAGAAGTTAGACCCCAAGGAACCAAATAACCCTATCAAAAAATGGGGTACAGAGCTAAACAAAGAATTTTCACCAGAAGAAATTCGGATGGCCGAGAAACACCTTAAAAGATGTTCAACATCATTAGTCATCAGGGAAATGCAAATCAAAACAACCCTGAGATTCCACCTCACACCAGTCAGAATGGCTAAGATTAAAAACTCAAGGGACAACAAGTGCTGGCGAGAATGTGAAGAAAGAGGAACACTCCTCCACTGTTGGTGGGATTGCAAAATGGTAAAACCACTCTGGAAATCAGTTTGGTGGTTCCTCAAAAAATTGGGCATATCACTTCCAGAGGATCCTGGCATACCACTCCTGGGCAAATACCCACAGGATTCCCCTGCATACAATAAAGACACTTGCTCCACTATGTTTATAGCAGCCTTGTTTATAATAGCCAGAAATTGAAAGGAGCCCAAATATCCCTCAAAGGAGGAATGGATACAGAAAATGTGGTATATTTATACAATGGAATACTACTCAGCAATTAAAAATAATGAATTCATGCAATTTGAAGCTAAATGGTTAGATCTGGAAAATATCATCCTAAGTGAGTTAACCCAATCACAAAAGAATACACATGAAGTGCAATCACTGATAAGTGGATATTAATGAGCCCAAAAGCCCTAAATACTCAAGGCACAATTAGCAAGTCAAATCATTCCCAAGAAGAAGAAAGGAGAGGACCCTGGGCCTGAAATGATTGGATCCAGTTTTGTAGACCCAGAACAGAGAAATGGGGGGGGGGGTGGAATGATTGGGGAATGGTTGGGGGGGAGAGGAATTATGGGACCTATGATGGGGGGAACTGGGAAAGGGGAAAGCCTTTGGAATGTAAACATAGAATATAGAAAATAAAAATTAAAAAAATTGAAGATTATCATGAAAAATAATGCAAATAAAATGATAGACATTAAAAAATAAATAAATAAATAAACCTAAAGAAAATTTTATTCAGAAAAAAATGTAATGGTACAATTATGTGTTTTTAGGATACAGATTTACATTAACACTTTGTAAGAGTAAGGAATGGGAATTGGTAGCCTAGATATTTAGTCCACACTATCTTTTATAAACAAAACTCATTTATTAACCTTGTAATTGACTAATGCTCAAGTAAAATCCTATTACTATCTTATCACACATAAAAAATCAGGATCTCCTTATCATAATCACATATTGGAGAATATATTTCCATATTGACTCTCCTTTTATGGGATGTGATTTTTTTCAATGTGGCAATATATTGGCATACTCATGGTTTTGAGACTGACAGTAGTTTAGTAAAATGTTAAAGTCAACATAGTATAAAAGCAGTATTCTGATGCTTTTGATTTAGTTTTCAACTTCTTTGAATATTTCAAACACTGAGTTTTAAAAACACAATTAGAAAAATCATTATACTGTAGTGGTAATTTGGCTAAGCTTCTAGTTGAGAAACCAGAAGCATCTTGTGGCCTGAGAGCTATTAATATGGTTGAGTATAACACTCCAAATAACTTAAATAAATATAAGGTAGGTAGGTAGGTAGATAGGTAGGTAGGTAGATAGATAGATAGATAGATAGATAGATAGATAGATAAGTAGATAGATAAGTAGATAGATAGATAGATAGATAGATAGATAGATAGATAGATAGATAGATAGATAGATATAGATAGATAATTTGAGATTCTATTTTGACAATTCGATGTCCTGGTATTTGAGAGTGCATACTATGGATTACAAAGATGTAGAACAATGTCAAAAGGTTGGTCATACCTGGTTGATTATTAAAATCACAAGTTTAGACATCCCATCCATTCTCCATGTAATTTATACACTATACAGACTATGGCAGGTTAGAGAAGGGATCATGCATTCCTTCATGAACATTTCAAAAAGAAATATATTCTTGACATTTGAATCCATGTATCACATTGATTGCACGTTGTAAAGAGAAGGAATACCTTTGCATTTTTATTTGCACTTGAGATAAAGCACCATAAAGAATTTATCCACCTTCTGTATCCTCTCTATTAACAGTAAAATGAAAGAAGATATCAATTTATTGGTCAAAATTTTATTTTGAGCATTTCAGAACAATTTTGAAGAGCAGCATAAGGCATTACTCTGAGAACTAGTGCTCTTCTTACTGCTTCTGAGGGATTGTTTGAAGCTTGTGACAGATTACTAAAACAATGTGTTCGTTCTTCTCAACCTGAATCTATGTTTATAGTTGATGAGTGAACTTTATTCAGGTCTATTAAAGTGATATATTGACACTCACTGATACATATAGATTTTATATCATGTAATTGCATGTTGATTACTCTTAAGATTAAAAAACATCAGATGTTATGAAAGCAAATATCAATTTATCCATCTATCATTTGTTTTATATATATATGTGTGTGTGTGTGTGTGTGTGTGTGTGTGTGTGTGTCTTCCATCATCAAATTTATCAGCTATGTACAAGACATTTTTTATTTATTTATCATGGATAGTCTGTCTTTATCAAATAAATCTACCTATCTACTTTGTATCGTATAATCTGATTATTCTATCATTTCTCATCTTCATATCATGTATCTGTCAGTGATTATCATCTATCTTGTATATCTCATATGTTATCTATTATCTACCAGTTATCGACCCTTTATGTCATTGTCTATCATTTATTGACCCTTTATGTCATCATCTATCATTTATCTATCTATATTATCAACCTATATTTATCATCTATTTATCTGTATTACCTATCCTCCATTAGACATGCTTATTTATTTATCTAGATTATTTTCTTCCATTATCCATCTTGAACTTTTGAAATTGGACTGTGTTATTAATGAAGTTTTAATATTTGTCATGAACAAATATTTGATTTTTTCCCCTCAAGGGACTTTTAAAATTCATCTTTCATTTTATAATCGGGCACATCTGCATGTTATGTTTGGGAGATGCTAAAGACTATCTTGTTAAAGCAAATCCACAAAAAGAGAACAGCTTGTAGTCTCTAGGTTATACAAATTGGAGCATTTGTGCACACAAGCCCTTCCCTCACTGAAGGAGGAAGTGGAATTGGTGTGTGGTTGCATCCTCCTTGCCTCTCTGCTGCCATGCTTTCCTATGGCCCTTGAACTTTCCCTTTGAAATCGCTGTTAGTGAGACAGCTCAGGAAGGGGAAGGAAGTCAATGCACTATTTGTTGCAAATATAGAAATTATTTCAATAGCAAATAGAAAATTTTAATAGCAAATTAATGTTAATCGCTCTAGGTAGACAGAAACACTTTATGGAAGTAACCACTTACATAAGAGTATATTTCCAGGTTGTGGAGTGACTTGTCATGGAGCTTATATATGAAACCTGTGAGTTAAATGGTTCAACATGGAGTTGTTAACAGAGTTGTAAGTTGAAATATTACAGAGGGTTTTCTGTGACAGAAATTCAGCTATTGGAACTATTCCCAATATGGTCTGTATGTGAAAGGAGAAGTGAATTTGTTGGATACCCTTTTCTTCTTGAAGATTTAAATCTCTTACCTTATCCTTACCCTGAGAACATCTGGAAAAGGTGGCACTGTTTTCTCTATTTTAATTCAAGAACATCAACATACTCCTCCTAGCAAGTTTAAAAAATGACCCGTTTTATAGAATAGAATTGGATTTTGTAGCATATTGTCTGAACATCTAGTTTATTGTATAGTTCCTCAATGTCATTCTTATTTTCTTCTTTAGAGAAATCTGCTAAGTATTGTATCACATCATTGAAAATAAAATACAATCCGGCTTAAAAACTAATAAAACAAGGAAAATCTCTTATTTATTATATTATGTTATAACATATTATATCATATATTATATATTATATCATATTATATCATGCCATGTCATATCATATATCATATCATATCATATATCATATCATATATCATATCATATCATATCATATCATATCATATCATATCATATCATATTATATGTAACTGCATGTCACTGGGCCTGCATTTCTGACTTAGAATGCTTTAAAATCTTTATGATCATTGTTATTAGATCTTAGAATAACATGTCTGGGATATTTTCATATTTAATCAACTCATGGCTAATAATTTTGTATTAATATATCTTCTCAAAAATCAATCTTTTTCAAAGTTTCATCACTGTTGTGTAAATTTGCCATTTAGTTTTAATTCACTATTTTTTTATAATGTAAAAACTAAGACAGGAGATTTTTCCAGGTGAAGCTCATTGAATCTGAGGAATAAAATTATTTTCAGCTTTTACATGTTCTAATGAAAGCAGGCAGTGAAGACAGCAAGATTATAATGACACCGATTTCTGGTCAGACAGGAGGCACATGTGACAGCATGATAATTTACTGGGTTCAAGGCTTCCTCCGAACTGCCACGAAGATGATTTCAGTTCACCCTTCAGCAATGCCAATCTGATACAATTCAGTATGCTATTTCTGGGCTGTCTGTTTGAGTAGACCTGAGAAGATGTTCATGCCAGCCAGGTCCTCTGAGAGATGCTAGGTGAGAAGCTGAGGTTAGAGTGTGGCCGGGCTCTGAGAACCTGAATGACCACACAGCCCAAAGGGAGGGAAGGAGAAGACATTACTGCTTCTTCTGCTGCTCCAAACTGAATCAGGATTAGTACAAGAACTCAGGTGACTGGCTCATGTTTATTCTCCCTACAGGAGTAAAGGAAAACCCAAGTAGAGAGGTGGGAAAGAAAATATAAAAAACACATTTGTGTACTGAAATAGCCCATTGGGGACCCTTCTGGAAGCTGAATACATAGCAATTAAAGTTGAAAACCATCAATCTTTACCAAAAAGGAGCAGCCTGCTCCTTCTCTGTGTCTGATTTTTTCCATAGTCTTAAGTATATTACTACTGTTTCTAAATTGGTAAACTGTGCTCAGTTACTACAGCAGATGTACCGAAAGAATAATGATTTATTAGAAGTTTTCTAAAGTCTACAGTTAATAAACTGTGAAGTGTCTTGTAAGCTTATGAGGGCAGAATAATATAAACAAAACTTTGAAGTAAATTTATCTTATGTATGTGCATAAATTCAATTAGATTTGTAAATATAATTATGCCCTTCAAAATGACCAAGTTTAATTTTATAAACACAAATTAATTTGACATTCAAAATAAGGTTAAAAAGCAAATAAACTGTACTAGGTCCCATTTTGTGTCTCATAATCTGTGATGTCTATTGAGTAGTAGATGTATGTATCTTAAGTGCTAGCCTTTGGCCCAATGTTGACTGAAGTTCTGTCCTTTTGGTGGTGATCCTTCTTTCCCAAGCCACTAAGGAAGTTTTGACATTACAATAGTATAGGAATGCCTGTCATCATAAACCTTGCCTTAATCTGGGTTAATCCCTCCAGACAGACTTCCTTCTCCACTTTCCTTCCCCTCTGGCCCTATACCCATGGACTCCTTAAGCTGCCCCTCTTTGTGCTAACCCCTTCTTGGCCTTCTTTTTCCTGTAGACTTTGTTGTTGTGAAACAACCAGTGTTAAATTCCTTTATTTAAAGGGAGTTATTAAAGGTGTGTGAATATATAGACAATGCAAGAAAACAAAGGACCTTTCCGTAGCCTGTGTGTTTGAAATATTAGGCTGTTCACCCTTTTCTTGTGAATCATACAAGGGTTTGGTTTTGCTTCCTATACAGCTCCTTACCAACCCACTCACTATAATGTGACATTTTCCTACCTTAGATCCTTTCAATTTTTTACTTGTCAGGAAGTCAGATTCATTTTACAAGCAAGAATAAGCATGGATAAACTCAGTCATAGTAAAGATGATCTTTAGTAAATTCTAGCCATCTCTGTTCCTGTCATAAATGTAAACTCCTTGCCTCTCCCTTTTCCATTCCAGTCTATCACTATCTAATGTCATTATATAATTGTCATCTCCTTGTGGAGAATTGATTGCATAAATGTCAAATGAGTCGAACTAGTTAATTCATAAAGATCTTCATACAGTACATTTCCTCCACCTAGCACAAGATAAGTTAAAGGAAAGCAAATTGTTGCTTGTCTTTTGCCTAGCCGTGTAAATAAAGGGCCTTCATTGAGCTGTTCTATAAGGTCACAGCAATTCATATCTTGTTTTCCACCTGTTCAGAAGGCTTTTTATTTTGTGTTGTTGTTGTTGTTGTTGTTGTTTTGTTGTTCTGTGTTTTCCTGTCTTGCACTAATATTGCTGTAAAGGAACACTTAACAAAACAGTGCCGTGGTCTCAAACAGTGTATTCAGCATCTGCATTAGATACTCTCTGTGAGTGAGATGCTGCCCCGTGGTATTGAACTCGTTCCCATTCGCTCATCATGACAGCCGTTCTGATGATCTTTTAAATTTACTATTCTTCAGCTGGGAAACCGTCATACTCTGAGACAGGTTTGATGGTCTATCATGGCTCCCTGCACATCTGGACTCTGGTATTAAGGCAGATGGTAGGTAGGTGATGGGAAATAGTTTCATGCCTGGGGATCAAGAACTATTTGCCCTGGCAATAGAGGCAATCTGGCCAGAACATGTCTTTGAGGTCTTTTTGGTGGTATCTTATATATGTTTATAAGAATACCCTGAGTACCCAGTGACTTCCTGTAAATTATTCCCTTGCACCTCACAAATGTCCTACAATGGAGAGGTACTAATGATAATACTTTTTGTCTCAATTCCTCACATTTTATTGATTCTTTGCTTTATAGCTCTTGGAGAGAAAAGTAGACTCCTAAATCCAGAAATACATATCATGCTCTCAAAAAAAATTCTCATGTTTGTCAGTTCTGACACAGGAAGAAATAAATGTTCTCTTATATGTTTTGAAAGACACATCAAAGACCATGTGTTTTCAAGGAAGTCTTCTTCCCCACTTTATATATAGAAATGGATTGATGTTGGGAATTGCTGTTGCTGTAGCTGTTGGATATCACCAGCCAGATACAATACAGGGGGCCTTTCCCATTAGTGAATCCAGGCCATTAATGTCTTAAGTGAGGAGTATAAGAGGAAGAACACTGCTCTTATCTGGGCCTTATCTATGATTTGAGTAAAATTATCTGTATTTGTATGACTGGTATTACACATGATCTTGTCTTTGATCCTAGCATGCCATGCCCCTCCCATTTTTAGTGTGAACTTTTCCAACACTTGATTCTGCCCTCATATTTACACCAAGTAGAAAATTCACTGAAGTGGCACTCAAAGTCAACTTTTTGTAGATCTTCATTATGTCCAAAATGTTGAAATATTGCACCTATATATTTTAAGAAATTGTTACTAGCAAGTTGCTGTAAAAAAAATTCATTTTGGGTGAGTGATTGGACTCATTGTCTTTCCATGGGATGTGTGAGACTTCAAGCAGGTTTGGATTCTGCTTAGTAGATGCTTCAATGTTACAAATACTGGTCTTCATTGGAAAAAAAGAAAAGGGAAAATAAAAATTAGGCTTATTTTATACCCTTATATATAATAATAAATGTGTTTTAATGAAAGCAAAAAGAGTTACAGAAATAGGGAGGGAGTGCACAGTGGGTTTAGGTTATGAACACTTTTTTTTTGAATACCTCTTAATACTGAGCACTCCTATAATGCAGAAAATTTCTTGCATGGCTCCTGGAATTAAAAGAAAAAAATTAATCACAAAGTACATCACTTTTAAACCCCAGGTTCACAGAAGTTAAGATCACCTAATGCTGGAATTACAACGGGTTGAAAAGGTGCCATTTGATATAATTTGCTTTACTGTGAATGAGAAAATACTAAGAGAAAGCGGACATCTGTCTCAGATGTTGTTCCAGTCATCTTTCATTACAGTAGCATCAGTTTCCGGGAAAATCATTCAATTGTAGTTTCAGTATAGGCTTGGTGGTTGTTCTTAGTGTTTTTGAATAATTGCTATGTCAGCTACAGAATATGCTCACTTTAAGACACTCGCATGGAAAGACTATTCTTTTCTTATAGGTGCTTTAGTGTTTCAATATTTTCTTAGTCTAAATAGCTTGACACCGGTCTAAACCAGACAACAGTTAGACTCTATACCTTTCATGGGTCTTTTTAAAAAGTCCCTGAAGCCGGGCAGTCGTGGCGCATGCCTTTAATCCCAGCACTTGGGAGGCAGAGGCAGGCGGATTTCTGAGTTCCAGGCCAGCCTGGTCTACAGAGTGAGTTCCAGGACAGCCAGGGCTACATAGAGAAACCCTGTCTCGAAAAACCAAAAAAAAAAAAAAAAAAAAAAAAAAAAAAAAAAGTCCCTGAATGGGTTCCATTGACCATGAGAACCAGGAAATAGTTTAGGAATGAGGACCAAAGTGTGATTTCTTTTTCTTTCACACAAATTTAGCTATTGTTCAGTGACTTAGTTTTCTTAGGTGTGGTACTATTTTTATAGAAAACTGTCTGTAATGCATATCTACTCGGTACTTCATTAATGAGGGTAATTGAGTGCAGGAACTCAAGAAAGAACCCTGGAATCATGGACTGAAGCAGAAGTCATACTTACTTACTGGCTTTACCTACTGACTTTCTCCTAATGGATGGTTTAGCTTGCTTTCTTATACCTCCAGGATCTTCTGCCCAGGGTTGGCATTGCCCACAATCGATTAGCACCTTCCATAACAACCACTAATTAAGAAAGTGCCATCCCACTCACCTTATCTACAACCTGATGTTATGGTGACACTTTCTCAGTTGTGGCTCATTCTTGTCAGACAGCTCTTAGTTTGAGTCTGTGACCAAATAACCACCAGGACAGGCTCATAAAGACAATTCATACAAACAAATCGTTGCATTTGAACCTATTTTCCCCACCCACTCCTGCCATTTGCATTTCCTCTCCTCAGGTTTTCCTACTTTTACTTTGATATCATGCATATGTTTTTATATATAAGAATGAGTTTATGTGTATGTATATAATCCAAGCTCTACAAATGACAGCAACTTTATACATGATATTTGTCTTTCTGAGCCTGATGTCCTTTGTTTAATATAGTAATGTCTAGTCATACTAAGTTTTCTATAAGCCACAAAGATTTGTTCTTTATTCATGAATAAAATCCATCACGTGTGTGTGTGTGTATATATATATATATATATACATACTATAACATACTTATACTATACTTTCATTCATTAGAAATTTATAAACAGATTACATATCTTTGATATTATTATGTGCAGCCCTGCAATAACCTTAAATATATAAATATATCTGACCTGTATCATTTTAGAACACTTGCTATAGGCAAGAAATGGTGTGTCTGTTTTTGTGCTAGTTCTGTTTTTGAGTTTTATTTTTCTTATCTTATTATTGTATATGCATGAGTGTGCTGCCTCTATGTATGTGTGTTCAGGCACAATATAAACTCAATGTTCAGAGAGACCAGAATCAGGTTTTGGATCCCAGAACTGGAGTGACAGATGGTTTATTAAGTGGGCTTGTATTTAGAATTGAACCTAGGTCCTCTGGAAGAGAAGCCAGTGACCATAACCACAAAAACATCATCTTTCCAGCCCCACACTTTTCATTGTTTAGGAACTCCATGCTACTTTCTATAATAGCTGAACTAATATACATTCAAAATATAGTGATATTCTTAAGAGAAATCATTTTGAAGACTACATGTATTTCTAATCATGCATCTCATGCATAGAGGACACCTTGTTTCTCAGTATGTTGTTTTGTCATATATTTGTGGACTTACAGCATTTGAGAATTAAGATGTGCATATGTGATTAGAAATATGTCGGTGAGCTTCATATGTATGACATATTTATATTCAATAGTGTTATACTGTGTAATGCAAGCTGGCCTCAAACTCTTGATTCCCCTGCCTCAGTCTCCAGATAGCAAGGGTTTAAAAAAACGCACAGCAATGCCTGGATCGGAATGTAGTTTTAATGGTATTCCTCATGTAAGTCAATAGAGTTACAATTCTGGCAATAACAGTAATTTGAATATCAAGTATTTGTGTCACTTTTCACTAACTCACTTTTGGATATCACATGTGCAATATTAGAAATCTAAGATTGATGTAAAATATCTATACTAATCTCAGTCTTGACAATCCATGTTGCAATATAGGCATATAATTTTAAGTGCTTAAGTCACATGCAAACCTACAGAACAAGAATGATATGTATTATATGAATATATGATTGGTTATAGAGAACAGATACATGATAGACAGACAGACAGACAGACAGCAGACAGATAGACAGACAGACAATATTAGCAAACATAGAGGATTGGACCTTCACTATCAAATTCTTGGAGATAAAATAAAAATTGCACAGGCCTTTTGTTTGTTCCTTTTATCTTGTGATGAACTCCTGTTGGGCTTTGCTTTTAGCATGGTTCATCTCAAGCTGACAGTGCTCTTTGGGTTAGTATTATGCTCTCCTTTGGACTTTAATCTCCTCTTTGATGGCTCACTTCAGGTTAGTGAGAATGAAGACCTGAGTGTAAATCCCTTAGATGAAAGTTTTGGGAATGGTTGCTTCTCTGTGTTAGTGCACAGCTTGAAGCAAGAGTTAACAATAGCATCTTTCCTTTTTTTTGAAAGATGAGAAAATGGCTCAATATCCTAATATTAGAAGTTTTTGTCTAGCTGTCTTAACAGCCTTATTTTTAATGCTATCTATTTAATCTGTTTCACATGGGACTTGTTTTTCTCACTTATTGTTTAACTCTATGTCCCCTTGGAGCATGCACTGTTTTTTTTTTCAGATGCATTCCTTGCTAAAAGTAAGTATCCACACAAGTTTTTGTCTACTTTTAAAATATATAACTTAAAAAATAAAATTCATCTTATGGTTTTCATTGTATTAACAGGGATAATCAGTAATATTATTCTATTGCTCATACTTACCTTGGTTTCTTTTTACTTTTACTTTTCCTCTTTTTCAAGCCTTCTGCTTATATGAAATAAACATATATATATATATATATATATATATATATATATATATATATATATATATAGAGAGAGAGAGAGAGAGAGAGACCTGGTAGAATTAAATTATCTAAGTCAAAATGTATCATAAACACATTTTAAATTATTTAATTTATTTCTCTTCCGCTTTCATTTTTCTTTCTGATTTTCTTTCTGTGACATGGCCTTGCTATGTGTTCAGGATGGTCACCTCTAACCATGCCTTCTGAATTCTGAAATAAGTGTGCCTCACAGTGCTTGTTTTAGCACTTCTGGTTTGGTTGCATTTATTACTGCTTCTTCAGCCTTTAGGTTTTTATCAATTATGTTTATTTTTGAAGATTTAATATGTATGTAGTTTAATTACTCTTACCTTCTCTTATGTCCTTCCTACCTATCAGCCCTTACCCCTACCTCCCTACACGCCCTTTTCCTACATGCTTGTCCTTTTGTTAGTGAGCCTGTGAGTTAAAACAGCTATCTGTGCTCACCAGAGCATGGACAACCAAAGGCAATGACACTACGTCTCCTAGCGTGTATCAGTATCCTGCTGGTTCAGCATAGTGCAGAACCCTGTGATCTACCGCATCCATGTCTTCTTGGCGATCCCACTGTGTAAGCTCAGTGTAGACAAAAACCTCTGCGGTAAGTTCAGTGTTCACTGGACGTGCCAAGCCCAGGGGAAAGTGCCTTCATGCTCTTCTCCATATCTCTGGCTCTTACATTCTTTCTGTTCTCTAGTCAAGATGTTTGACCGGTCTTAGGGCTGGGCAGGCATTCCTGTTTAACTTGCAGCAATCTGAACAGCCCTTTTTCTTGACCTTTGTTAAATTAGCATAGTAAAAATCAGATTTCCTTAGGGAATTTTGACAAACACTTACTTGCAGGTGGTTGCCTCTTCCCATATGCTTCCTCCCCATCTCTATAGCCTCCTGCCCAGCTGGACCCCTTCTCCATGGTGTTTTTCTCTGTATTTTCATATTACATGTGTTGTATTACCATTCATACCCTCTTATCAACAGGCTCCCCTCATTTCACAGAAGTCCCCTGTCTAGTTTCCCAATCTCTACCCTCACTCAACTCCCACCAAAAAAAAAAGAAGAAGAAGAAGAAGAAGAAGAAGAAGAAGAAGAAGAAGAAGAAAAGTTTATAGATAAGAATTAGAAACTAGGTCCACATGACATGTAAGGAATGTGCAGTATTTTACTTCCAACCATGAATTACTTCACTTAATATAATATTTAACAGTTCCATTGAGTTTTCTGCGAGTTTTTATAACCTCAGGTTTTTCTTCAGGGCTAAATAACATTCCATGGTGTGTCTGTACCATGTTTTCATTAATTCATCTATTGATGGACATCAATGGCTATTTCATTTTTTACTATCATTAATTGAACAACAGTAGACATGCATGTGCAAGTAAGTATCTTTGTAGTAGGAGTGCTACAGCTCTGTCATATGGCGTTTCTAATTTTTATCTTATTGAGACACTAAAGAATCATTTCCCTGGTGGCTGCACCAGCTTCTACCTGCAGCAAAACTGAAGAAGCTCTCTCATCTCTCCTTAACAGTACATGTTAACTTTATTTTCTTTTTAATAATAACCATTCTAAATGAGGCAAGATAGACTCTCAAAGTAGTTTTAATTTGCATTTTCCACATGGTGAGGATTGATAAAAAATTGTTTTTAAAAACTCTCTTTAAGTAAGAGCTGCTCGTTTGTATTTCTTTTGAGAACCTTGGTTTAACCTATAATTTTGGGGTGGGGGTGGGGGTAGATAATTTTTCAGTTCTTTACATATTTTTGGTATTAACTTCTTGTCTGAAGTATATCTGACAAAAACTTCCTTTTGTTCTGTAGGCTGTCTGTTCTCTCTGATTATAGTTTCTCTTCTGTGCAAAACCTTTAATTTTCATCTACTCCTTTGTGTAAATCCTTTGTGTAGCTTCCTGTGCCATGGGGTTATTTTCAAAATATCTACATCTATGCCTATATCCTGAAGTTGTCTCTCTCTATTTTTTTTTCTAGCAGGTAAAACATTTGAGATTTTAAGCTAAGGGTTTTGTTCCATTTTGAATTGATTTTTTTTCATGTAAGATGAGTGTTAGAGATTTAATTCCTTTCTTCTTAAAGTTGATACCCAGTTTTAACTAACCATTTATTGAGTAGGCTTTTGCCTACCTTGTGTTTATCACAGCTTTGTCAAAAATTAGTTTGTAAGTTTGCTTCTAGGTCCTCTCCTGAAGGAAAGAGCAGTCTCTTGAAAGCTGTCCTCTGACTTCCACATAGGCACCACCGCATGCATGTATGTATGACATGTGTATATGTGTCTGCATGTGTAAGGGCATGCACACACACACACATAACAGACATAGACACATTTTAAAAAGAAGAGAGTACAGGAAATTAAGGAACTACCAATCTGTACCATAAAATACAGATAAAATAATTTAAACATTTAAAATAATTAGTGAATTATACGAAGGTGTTCATTTCAATCAACTTGAAAAACCCGTGAGAATTAGCACATAAGTACATATCTGTAATCAATCAGTCACAATGGAGGTAGGTCTCTTAGGAACAGTGTGAGATAATGCATACATGGGACTATAAAGAAAAGAGTTAATCATTTCTAAATAGTTCCCTGACAGATGACCTTGGATTTCATGCAGTTGATCGGCACAGTGCTTTCCTTGTAGAAACTGGTGTAATAAAGATTATGATGGTTGTCTCCCTACTAAATACCACCCTGTGGTTTGTCAGAATGTCATTGTTCTGTTTGGAGTTTTCCTATGTTCAATAGCTCATAAATGTTTCTGGGAAGAAACTGTACAGTTAATATTTACCTTTTAGTGAATGATCCCAATCCAAGCAGCAACTCTCATGCATTCAAGAGGGACGTGGCAGTCTGGGTGCCCCTGGCCACCTTTAACACAATTAAGAATCAAATGATCCAAGTGAGTTACTATATAACCCATCAACAGAAATGACCATGCCTAGTAAGATAAATACCATCTATCCTTCCAGGAAATAGACTTTTTTAAAGGAAAAAATTACAGCATGAAAGAAGTTAAACACTGCAGTTTTGCTTGTTTTAATCTGAGTCACTGCATTTTCCCTGAGAACAGAAATAAATGTTTAAAACTTATGATTCTGTGTGCTATAATATTCTTTTCTCTCTTTCCTAGTACGATGTATTATGGTAACTTTATCTAAGGGAACTTTCTCTAGACTACCACTCACCATGTCCTGGGAAAGCTGATTTGGCTTTAAAGGAAAGCTTATACATCAGTGTATATGCATTAATACATATATTGTACATGTTACTATATACTTATTAGTATATGCATGTATACATATACATTCATTTACATCACATACACACATTACATCACACACACACATACACAGACACACACACACACACACACACACACACACACTATCATTCTCCGATTTAAGTGAAAAAATGAGACAAAGATCCAGGTGACAAAGACACCGGATCAGTTCTATCAGGAAACAAACAGGCAGCCCTTGACTGTGTCCCATGAGTTTCGCATAGACATCTAGGAAATTTGAAGCCTCATTTTCTAGCTTTGATAACATACACTTGCCATCAGGAAAAATAAATGGGATATTGCTTCCTCTTGCTGTGTGAACGTGTTTTGCTATATTTCTGAGTTAAATCTTGAAAACCTATACAATTTGCCCATTTGATTATAATTTCCTCATGCAGCCCATCATGAATTATCAACGCTATAGAGCATATGACTTTATGTTCATATTTTAACGACATACCGTTCAGTATCCCTGTGACTTTATGACTCTGGCTGAAATGCATGCCCTTCCTTTAGTGAACAGCCAGACATCACTTACTCAGCAGCCTCATAGCGATCATCACTAAGCAATGGAAGGAGCATCAATCTCCAGTAAACAGAAGAACAATACTCTCATGCTGTGGGGAGAGCAGCGGGACATGTTAGCTTGCTTTGTTAGTAAATTCAAGACAGGAATAACTTTCTTCTCTTGTCAAGTTCCTGTCACTTTGTTAAGAATTAGAGATTGTATGTTTCCCAAATTTATAACAATATGTCAGTCTATTACAGCTAAATGAATATGAACAACTCTGGATTGTTTTTAATATGTAAAAAAAGAGGTTCCTTGTGTTGCTTTATCATCTTATCATTGGAAACTTGTATCTCTTTAATTGGCATGTCATATATTAAAATGTGACAGTCATGAATAATTCATGAGGAAATCTTCAATGCTGTGTCTTTATAGGAGTAAAACTGGAACAATTCTCCTTTTTATACAAGAGGCCATTGACTGTCATGCTCTAATACTCTGTGAATTTATTTTTCTTGGCTGCAAAGAAACTTTCCTGGCACATTCAGCTGCCTTCAGATTACAGAGATTTAACTACTAGATTGATAAAGCTGTATGTAAATGCGTGGTTATATGCAAGGCATTTTGGTCAGATACCCAGGGTTTCCGGGCAACTCCATAGTGGGTGTTCTGAACTCACATGTGTAAGGGGAAAATCATCTTTGCCTTCACCAAGGCAGAGTATTTAAGGACACACATGGCTTAATAAACCAGTCACTTCTGCCAATTTCTGAGGTTGAAAAGGGGTCCATATCCACATAGTTAATACTTATTTAAGTTGGCAGCAGAGGAGGGAGGGGTAGAAGGGAAGGAAGAGGAGTATCTACACATAAAACCAGACACACTGAAGCTTATAAAGGAGAAAGTGGGGACGAATCTTGAACATATGGTCACAGGGGAAAAGTTCCTAAACAGAACACCGATGGCTTGTGCTCTATGAACAAGAATCAACAGAAAGGACCTTATAAAATCGCAAAGCACAGTCAAGAGGATAAAACTGCAACC
This sequence comes from Apodemus agrarius, assembly GCA_964023405.1. Taxonomy (NCBI): domain Eukaryota; kingdom Metazoa; phylum Chordata; class Mammalia; order Rodentia; family Muridae; genus Apodemus; species Apodemus agrarius. Next base: position 78,588,100 of record OZ030009.1, read on the forward strand.
AACAAATTGGGAAAAGATCTTTACCAGCACTATATCCGATAGAAAGCTAGTATCCAATGTATACAAAGAACTCAAAAAGTTAGTCTCCAGAGAGTCAAATAACCCTATTAAAAATGGGATACAGAACTAAACAGGGAATTCTAAACTGAGGAAACTCAAATGGCTCTAAAGCACCTAAATATTCAGCATCCTTAGTTATCAGGGAAATGCAAATCAAACACTGAGATTCTACCTTATACCAGTCAGAATGGCTAAGATGAAAAACTCAGGGGACAGCAGATGCTGGAGAGGATGTAGGGAAAAAGGAACAGTTCCCCATTGTTGGTGGGATTGCAAGCTGGTAAAATCACTCTGGAAATCAGTTTGGCGATTTCTCAGAAAATTAGACATAGTACGCAGCTATACCACTCCTGGGCATATACCCAGAAGATACCCCTACATATAATAAGGACACATGCTCTACTATGTTCATAGCTGCCTTATTCATAATAGCCAAGAGATGGAAAGAACCCAGATGTTCATCACCAGAGGAATGGATACAGAAACTATGGTATACATACAAAATGGAGTACTATTCACATATTAAAAACAATGAATTCATTAAAGTCTTAGCCAAATGGGTGGAACTAGAAAGTGTCATCCTGAGCCAGGCAACCCAATCACATAAGAACACACATGATATGCACTCACCAATAAGTGGATGTTAGCCCAAAAGCTCAAAATAAACAAGTTACAATTCAGCCAGCACAGGAAGCTCAAGAAGAAGGAGGACTTAAGTGAGGGTGCTTTGGTTCCTGTAATAAAGGGAACAAAATACTCACAGGAGCACAAAGGGATTCAATATGTGTAGCAGAGACTGAAGTAAAGGCCACCCAGGGACTGACCTACAGATTCATCCTATAAACAGTCAACAAACTCCGACACTACTATGGACAACAAGAAGTATGTACCGAAAGGAGCATGCCTTGTTTGTCTCTGGAAAGGCCCTGCCAGAGCCTTACAAATAGGAAGGCAGATGCTAGCAACCAACTATTGGACTGGGCGTGGGGTCCCCAATGGAGGATCTGGATGACAGTCTAGAGGGGCTGAAGGGGTTTACAGCCCCATGGCAAGAACAATGATTCTGGCCACCCAGATGCCACAAGACTCTCAGGGACTGAACCATCAACCAAGGGGCACACATGGTTCCAGCCAAAACTGTGGCAGAGGAAGGCCTTGTTGGGCATCAGTGGGAGGAATGGTCCTTGGTCTGGAAAAGGCTCAACAGGGGCCACAACAAAGGGAAACCGAGGGGGGGAGGTAGGAGTGTGTTGGGTGGAGAGGCATATATCTGGAGGCAGGGGGAAGAAGGAGGGGGAGGGGTTGGTGGTTTTAGGGGAGGGGGACATTGGGAAAGGTCTTACCATTTGCAATGTAAATGAAGACGATATTCAATAAAAAATAAAAAATACTTGTTTAAGTTGAAAAAAGATCAAGACTTCATTTTGTGTTATAATTTAGCAGATACCTGAATAGAAAATCAACATAGGTGTTGAATCTCTAATTTTACTCTGTGCACTGTGCCAATCAACTGCATGAAATCCAAGGTCATATGCCAGGGAACTATTTAGAAATGATTAACTCTTTATAGTCCTATGTATGCATTATCTCACACTGTTCCTAAGAGACCTACCACTACTGTGACTGATTGTTTACAGATATGTACTAATTAGTGATTAAACTCTAATGCAGGGTGTTATTTCTCTAATATATGATTAACTGTAACAGGACTATTTTATAAGGAGTATTTTTCTAGTATATGCCGAGACTGTCTTTTGAATACTCACTCTCCTCAACTTCGGTTTAAAAGTTTAAGTATTTGTAAGTCTTACTTTTTATAGGAATTTATTTATTTCCAGACCCAATGTGTTTTGTCATTGTCATCACTGCAAAACTGTTAGGTGTTAAACTATCTACTCAGAACATAGAAGATATATCTGCTCAGGAATAATTTTCATTTAGAACAGTGTCGAATGGTCGCATTTTGCTACTGATAAAATTTAAGGGGGAAAAAATCCATGATCTGGAAATTGTAGTAATCTCTAGTAACTTTTTTCAAACTGAATTTACCATATTACTGGGAAAATGTCAAGGGCTTCCACCTCTAGAAAAGGAACTTCAGACAACTGAGTGCTGGGCAAAGGAGAATCAACTTATCACAGGGATGAGCCCCTGACAGGTTCTCTAATCCACAGTACTCAGCCTTTCAAATATATGCATATGCACAAAAAAATGGACAATGATTGTGTTTTTATGTATCTGCATATATTCATACATATATACATATACACACACATATATGTGTATATGCATATATGATATGCACACATGCATGCATATGTATGTACATGTATATATAATCATATTCATAAATATTATATGTATGCACATATGGAAACATAAAGTAAAAGAGACTGTCAGTTTGAGAGTGAACAGTTACAAGAGGGATTTCTGGGAGGATAGCTGGAGAGACTGGAGGGAGTAAAGGTCAGGAGTATGAGATACAATTCTATTTAATTTAAAAAATAATTTAAAATTTTATAAAAAAGTATAAAGTAAAAAAGATATAGTACTACTTCACTTAATTTTTCTGTATGTGGTTCAGGAAATTGAAACAATCCTAGATGTCACAACTCAAGCACCTTTAACTGTTTCTAAGTCTCTAGTTCAGAATTGCCAGTTTTCAACCTTTCATTGATATTTCTGATCCGGATAGTATTGTAAATATGACTTTTTTCATTTAGCATTTTTCTGATATTTACTCAAGATGATATTTGGGAATTTTTCTGAAGAATTATATTGGAATGCCATTATGTTTTCTATCACACAGCTTTGATTTATCCAGTTCCTGATATTGCTAAATTTGCTTTCCTGACCAAGTTTGTTTTTATGAACTTTCTCCATTATCAATCTACTAACACGTTCTTTATATTTAATACATTTTGTTTGGAAATATATTGAAGCTATACTAATACAGCTATACTACCATAAAAATTTTGATTTATACATTTATTTATACTGGTATACAATCATCTCATTCAGTATGATCAGGCCAAATACTTTATTGACAATCAGATTGACCCACATTTTCCCCCCTTCATGCTGTCATCTGTGTAGTTTTACATATCATGATCATTTATTGTGTCTTTTCTTGTTCAAGAAGATGGCTCTCTCTATGAATTTTTCCTTCCTTGTTCCAATGATTGAAACATTGAAAGATTGAATCTGCCATCCCCAAGATGCTCAGTTTCCCTTCACCAGGGGACAGCAGATATAGCCATTACTATTCTCTATTGCTTTTCCTTGCCTCTTGCTTCACAAAACTGGAAAATATGTTTGATTTGTTAGAGTAAATGACTTAATGTATGTAGGTACACTCATTTACAGTTGCATCAATTTCTAATCTATTTGTGTATTTCAAAACTATACCCCAATACTTGTTCCTACCCAAAACTTTATGCTTGATTACTTTCTTTTAATAAATCATCTGAGGGCTTAAAGAAATGTTCATTATTTGTCTATAATAAGATGCTGGTGACAGTCAGGACAAATGGCTTCCTCCGCTTTGTTTTAAGCTTGTTTAGAATAAACTAGTGCATAATGAGGGCGGGGTCAAAAGGGCCGTGCCTTTTGGTGACCGGTCCTATCGTCTTGGCTCTCTTTCTACAACTAACAGAAAACAATCAAAAATCTGAATTGTACCTCTACTTTTCTAAAAATAATCAAGTTAATGATTTGAAATAAATCTCTCACCGGGCGCTGGTGGCAGACACCTTTAACCCCAGCACTTGGGTAACAGAGGCCGGTGGATTTCTGAGTTCAAGGCCAGCCTGGTCTACAGAGTGAGTTCCAGTACAGCCAGGACTACACAGAGAAACCCTGTTTCAAAAAAACCAAAAAAAAAAAAGAGAAAAAGAAAAAAGAAAAGAAGAGAAAGAGAAGAGAAAAGGAAAGGAAAGGAAAGGAAAGGAAAGGAAAGGAAAGGAAAGGAAAGGAAAGGAAAGAAAGAAAAGAAATAAATCTCTCTAGTGTGACCTTCATCTTAGCATTCAGAAGGAAACTGGAGTGTGATGGGGTACATTGGTTATTGTGCAGCATGATTCTTAATAAAAATAAATTGATTAAATAAAGCACATTTTAGAAAGTAGACTTCTGTTATCTTCATGAGAGAATGGCAGGCCTTGCTGTGTTTTCTGTTTATATCAATGAGGAAGTATTGTTAATACTTATAGGTAGTAAGTTTAGGAAATTTTTCTTCTATTAATTTTTCTATTTCTTATAAGTCCGCCTCACTCTAAATGACAAAAGAATGATTGCTGTCTAAAGCCACATAGTAATATTGGTGCAAGTTACTGACTTATTGACACATAAAATTGCATTCACCACATTCAGACAACAACCTGGTCTAACCGGGATTGGTGTTCTTCTATGCAGTCATTAGTTTGCAATTTGTGGGATAATTGTATACATTGCTTCCCAACAAGTTTGCTTGAGTTTGTGCCAAAATTGCTTTGTAAAATCTTAAATATATGAAAAGTATTTCATAAACTTGAATGTTGCTCTGATGTTGTCGTGAGGTCTGCTGTTACTGTACTAAATTTTCGTAGCAACTACTGTGGAAGCTTCTAATCACTTATCAGTATCTACATTTCTATTATTATTATTGTTTACATTTATCAAGTGTGTGTGTGTGTGTGTGTGTGTGTGTGTGTGTGCGCGCGTGTGTGAATACAGCTGTACCCATGCCATGGGACATGTGAAGAGCACAGAGCAATGCCCAGACATCTTCTCTCATTCTGCCACGTAGTTGTCAGTGTCTGAACTTAGGTCATATATCTTGGTGACAAGCAACCTAGCCTGCTGTGCCATCTCTTCAGGTCAGATTCTTTATTCACATGTGGCCTAGTCATCGAAAAAGAAAAAAACATTATTAACTGCTCCACACAGTAAGAATCCTTACAAGCAAAGAGGACTTTTTAATAATTATTCATTGCATCTCTGTCATAATTAGACTTAAGGCCAGATATTTAATAGGTCTGTTACAAAAATCAATTTGAAATATTAAGAAGTAGGAAGTCTTCCTCTGATTTTTATGTTTTGTTTTTCCCCTTAAGGGAGACTAGCCTTACAGTTAAGAGCTACTTTATTTGTAAATTTTTCTTAATTTCATTCATTAAGTGTCATTTTGATAATGGCTCGGCAGTTCAGCTTTATTAGGAAACCAATTTTGATTTTATTTTGTTGCTTTATCACTTGAAGAATTGCTGATATTTGAACAATACGGCCATGATGTCACATCACACAGATTCCCTGCTGTGTGGAAAACTGGAAAGCAAAACCTTGTTCACCCAGGTTTGCTTAAGAAAAGAATAACGAGTGATTCATCTCCCCAATTCCAGGACTGTATTCCAGAAATAAAACAGTTCCTGTTTGTAGCCTGATAACTCTGGTTTATCTTGAAAAATAATTGCTTGAAGTACATTGATGTTTCCCAAAAGTGCAAACACTGCTCCTCTTTTTATTCCATGATACGGTGACAGTTTTTTCATGTGGAAACAATTAGTCATGAGTAGAGATCCCTGTAAGGCTTAAAGTAACACAATGAATATGTTTTGGCTTCTCACATGTTGCTGGATATGTACACTGTTTACAAAAAAACTTGCAATTTTGCTCTCTGGTTACAAAAGACATAAAACCACTTACTGTCCTCCAAAAAAACTCAAAAGATACAGACACAGTGAATTTAGGATCAGTAGGCAATGTATTTGATGTTTCTCATGTGTTTCATAGTCTTCCATGTCTCATGTATCTTTTACTTCACCTCTACCTAAAAACCAATGGTAACTTAATAAGGACTCAATTGGTACATGTCATTTTATTTTAAAGAGTCTCTCTTGGATATATGTAGCTCAGTGGTTAAACTACTGCATAGTATGTGTTTGGCCCTAGCTCGATTTCCTAGTGCCACAATAATTAAATAACAAAAAAATGGAAGAAATAACAAATGAACAAACAAAACCCAGCTATTTAGAACTCTTCATATGACCTATTCCTAATGAATATTTAATTTTATTTTTTGAACTACAAAAACAGAAGCCTCATGATATAAAGAAGAAAGGAATTTTGACCAGTCAGTTATCGCACACACCTTTAATTCCATCACTTGGGAAGCAGAGGCAGGTAGATTTCTGAGTTCGTGTCTACCTGATCTACAAAACAAGTTCCAGGGCTACACACCACTCCTGGGCATATACCCAGAGGATTCCCCTGCATACAATAAAGACACATGCTCCACTATGTTCATAGCAACCTTGTTTATAATAGCCAGAAATTGGAAGGAGCCCAGATATCCCTCAAAGGAGGAATGGATACAGAAAATGTGGTATATTTATACAATGGAATACTACTCAGCAATTAAAAATAATGAATTCATGCAATTTGTAGGTAAATGGTTAGATCTGAAAAATATCATCCTAAGTGAGTTAACCCAATCACAAAAGAATACACATGAAATGCAATCACTGATAAGTGGATATTAATGAGCCCAGAAGTCCTAAATACTCAAGGCACAAATAGCAAGTCAAATGATTCCCAAGAAGAAGAAAGGAGAGGACCCTGGGCCTGAAAAGATTTGATTCAGTTTTGTAGACCCAGAACAGAGAAATCGTGGGGGGATGATTGGGCAATAGTTGGGGGGAGAGGAATTATGGGACGTATGGTGGGGGGGGACTGGGAAAGGGGAACACCTTTGGAATGTAAACAAAGAATATAGAAAATAAAAATTAAAAAAATTTAAAAAAAAACAAAAAACAAACAAACAAAATAAAAACAAAAAAAAAGGGAATGAAAATAGTTTGGTTTTGATATTTTCGGTCATTTGTAATGTGATATCCAAGACATTTAGGTCAATGTGTGAAATCTACCTGTTCAGAACTGAGGGAAGAAGATCGGCTCTGTACAGGTTTGAAGAGAGAACTGCTCTCGAAACATAGCTGAGCCTTCTTATTCCGGAGTCCCTGATTTGTGTGCATTGTTTCCTGTCTTTCGGGTTATGGAGGCCACTCGTATCACAGCAAATCTTCGGGTCAAATGCTTTTACTCTTCATTGTGCTGTTGCTGGAGCTTGGCTACTGTTGATACGAAGCCCTGACGTCAGGCAGTGCGAGCACTCCTCTTCTATTATCTCATTCTGCCCTCTGTCCTTTGGAACTGGAGACTTATTGTTCCCTCAGTTTATTATTGTTTGGACAATAATTTAATGACACAATACAGAGATTGTCTGGATTACTATATGCTCAGTGCCTAGCTCAGTTTGGCACAGGAAGGTTATTAAGTATCTCTAAAATGAATGGCACCCTTTCCTGAGCACCTGGGAGGTATAATAATTAAAACTGTCTTTTTTTCTTCAGCATGTTCATGTGACTTCTATAAATATAGTATTTTATCACTTTATTTGAACGTCTTAACACCATTGTTTACTTAACATCTCTATGAGAATCTGTAACTCTTCTCATGTATAAAAATTTGATAAGTTATATGCTGGATAGAATAGTAAATATTTCTTCATCAGTTAGGGTTTCTCCCTTCAATATTGGTGAAGCTTCCATATGTACATGTGCGCTTTTAGTACTTTTGTTTAGGAAAGCAGTATATTATCAACATTTCCAATGTAATTATTCTTCATTTTTCCTTCTTCCTCTTTCTCTCCTTTCTCCCTCACTCCCTTGAGTCCCTCTTTCCTCATTTTCATCTTGAGCAATGAAATCACAGGTGTGGTCACAACACCTGGCTTCTTGTATTTTTTTATAACAAAAACTTTGCCAGCTGGGTCGTTCCTCCTTTCTAAGTCATAAGGCTCACTTTGGTTCTCTATAAAGTGCTCATATATTCCTAATGTCGCATGATACCCAGGAACACACAAACTTTGCTCCTGTCAGTTAACCTGGATTCAATGTTTGCCTCACATACATGTGGTCCATATACTTATTTTTAATTTGTAATGAGTTTGAATGTAATGAGTTTGAACTGTATTATTCTCTAGGTAGGATAGCAATAAGTCAGGATGCACATTCTACTCACTGCCTTTAGGTAGCACAGTGTTCCTATATTTTGTCATGTGACTCTAGTTTTGATTTTTAGACGCCAACAACAAATTCATGCAGGGAAGTCTTCTATAAAAAGACATTGGAACTGAATTGCTGCTTCTCCTACAGCCACTGTAATGGGTTAAGGAATCACTTGCACAGTGGACATTTCTACTCATTAGAATTGTCCGTAGACTTAAATAAACCAGTTGGGAAATGGGCGTGAAGAGCCATCCCGTGAACCTGCAAGTCCATCCCTGCTCAGTATAAGAACAGAGAATATAAAAGAGCATGCTTCACAGATAGAAGACAAAAACAGTCACAAATTTACTCAGGAATGGTTAACAATTTAAAGGAGGGACAGGTAGCAAGCCTTTTAGGAAATTGGAAACACTTTCTGAATAGATGCTGATATGGTTGATATACTATCCTAAACATGACAGATTGTATGTGTTTACAGGAGAGTTATAAGGGGAGAACACGAAGTCCCCATACCTCCCTTCCTTGGCTTCATGAGTTCATGTATTTAATAATTGCATAAGGTGTGTTTTGTTCTGCCCTCAGAAAACTGAATTCTGGAGGCAGATTTTCCAGGAAAAGAAGCTGTTCACCTCGCTCTAATGATGATGCTTTTTCTTTATTACATCACTCGTCTTAGTCACTCTTCTATTGCTGTGATAAAACTCCATAACCAAAGCAAATTAAAAATGAAAACATCCACGGGACTCGTGCTTCCAGAGAGTAGGAGTGCAGCTTGGGCATGGCAGCAGGAGCCGATGAGAGTTTACATCTAGAACCCTAAGTGCAAGGCTGAAACCTTAAAACACAGCTCCTTGTGACACAGGTCCTCCCACAAGTCAATACCACCTAATCATTCCCAAACAGCTCCACCAACTGGAGCCCAAGCATATGAGCTGAGAGGGGGGCATGCTCACATTCTCAATCAAAAGACCATACTATTCCTGGTAAAGTTGTATGTGTGTGTGTGTGTGTGTGTGTGTGTGTGTGCGTGTGTGTGTGTGTGTGTGTGTGAAAATGAGCTATGACTGTTTGGGAAACTTAACAAATATTTTGATGGTTCTTGTGAGGAAGCATACCAGTAATTCAAGGACATGAACATGTTCGTGACATACCTGGTAAATTGGTTTTTTGTTTGTTTGTTTGTTTGATTGATTGATTGATTGATTGATTGATTGATTTTCAAGGACCATGACAAACAATCCTTCAGTAACAACTCCATTAAATTAGCAAAAGGCCAAAAGTACACGTTGCAAAACCTCTAACAATATTAGGCAAGAAGAATTCCTCAAGGCTACCTCTGGCCAAAGCAGATGATTTAGAGTTCTGTGGTTTCCTTTTAAATGGGAAAGGTTCAGTGCTTGAGGAATTGAAGTGAAAGTACAAACCTTCCTCTAGTCATTTACAGATGAACAATGAAGGCAGATTAACCCAGAAAATTATACAATCGCCCTTACATTATCACTCAGATATGCCCAAAGCTTAACTCCCTATAAAACAGTGATATTCTTTTAGCCATCGATACCTTTCAAGTCCTACTTATGCTAACTTCAAGAGCAATACTAAATTAATTCTGCAAAATGCTGACATTCTTCACATTTCTATTTCTTTAGTGTAACTGAAACTTTCCTATCAGCATATTTCATTAAGACATGAATAGAGTCAGAGAGCGTGCTGGATTTCCATGCCTGCCGCAACTGACATCACAAACTCTCTCTCTCTCTCTTTCTCTCTCTCTCTCTCTCTCTCTCTCTCTCTCTCTCTCTCTCTCTCTGTGTGTGTGTGTGTGTGTGTGTGTGTGTGTGTGTGCGCCTGTGCGCATGCGCACATTTTCGATTCATTGAGCACAAGTGTGTATTCATCTGCCCTTTAATGGCCTCTCAAAGCGGCAGACCAAATGGTTTCCTGAAGGTCAAGTCTGATTTAAATTGTTGATGAATTAGAAGATAATTCTGCATGATTGAATATTAATACAGCACAGTGATAAGTAAGGCAGTTTAAACCTTAATGAGCACATTAATGAATAGGACAAAATGTTTTTCTTTTCACCTCGTGTAAGTTTAAAAGTGCTAACATGGATGGTTTGTTATTTTTTGGTAGCTGCCTTTCCCTAAGAGTGTTTACTCGGTTGAGGTGTTAATGGTCCTGATCTGATGCTCAAGTTTCTACTGACTTGATAAACTGTCAAAACTTGTTATCAAATGGCCAAGGCAGTTTTATATAAATTACTAATAAATATAGAGGATAAAATAGGCAATTAACATCTTCTAAACTATACCCACTGAGATAAGCATTCAATTAGAAATTTCATTATTTCTACCATCTATTTTATGTTGAATACTGAATTTTATTGCCAAATACCTGACAGTCAAGTTGGAAGCAAGCCCCATCTGTCAACTTGTAACAGCTCTGGCTGTTTGAATCTGTTACATTGTGATGTTTCTCATGAAAATTTAATGAAGATAGTAGATTCAAAGGGGTTCTGTGCTAGGAAGGGAGCTGGATAGAATTTAATTACCCTTATTAAGACTAAGAAAGAAATTCTCTTTACATACCTTTGTAGATTAATATGCAAGGAAGGTATTCACTGGCATGTACTTGTGTGCATGAAAAGAGGGCTCTAGAGTGTCCTTCTTGAGCCAAAAGGGAATGAAAGCAGATGCAAATGTGCTTGTCTGCTTGGGAGGCAAAAGTCCTTGCTTCAAGTTATCCCCAAGATGAGGGCTTCATTCCCTATAGATAGTCATTAAGTCAGATTCCAGAGGGAAGCACCTTCACTAAGTGCCTGTGACATGGTACATGAATTACCCTGACTATTGGCCTGGCTCTTTAGAGAGATACATCTGTGAAAGAGACTTGATCAGCAAGGCAACTTAGACACTTCTGCAGTCAACTGGCAGATACACCCATTGGGAAGATGCAGTGCCCTGTGGAACGTAGACCACTCAGAAAGACCAAGATGGGTCTTCAACAATTACTAACTTAACTTGATTGCCAAAGAATGAAAACAAAAAAACCCTAAATCTAAGATATGTTTTCAGAAATAAGTGCAAAGTCAATTGCACTTTTAAACAGAAAAAGCCAATTACTTTTAAAATTTGAAGCAGTTTTTTGGTCAATAGCTGCGAAGTAAGATGTTTAATAATGTATATAGTTTAGAATTATTGATCTCTCTGCTTTGTTTATTTGTTTGTTTCCTCAAATAACATTAGAACTTAAAACATAGAAATGCATATAAATGTATTGGCAAAACTTATGAAGACATAAGGCACACCTCGATAAAATTCAATTGAAATAGATTTTAAATTAGCACAACCCTATTCTCAAGGTACTCCCTATCTCAGTTTTCATTTTTAATTTTCTTTTTGAGATCTGAAAACTATTTTGAAAGGTCTAACCACTGACACTTGTCTACTATGGACTTCTACTTGGTTGGCTGAGGATGGATAGGAATGTGAATATTTGAAGAAACAGTATGATACAACTTTATCTTTCAACTTAATTATACTTCATTAAAATTGACTTATTATTTGTTTGTTAGTTTGATTTACTTATACATCCATTCAATCTCCACATACCTGGTCTGACAAGAAATAGACTATCTTAACTGCAGGTGTCAAACACGAATGGCCACATCTTGGATACCCAAAGTTTGTGTTTAGAATTATTATTCCATCTGCTTTCTCTTGCAGTGGACTAGGATTGTTCACCAGAAGTTCCCATTTGCTGGTACCATTTGACATTCTTTCAGGAATCTGAACAGTCTTGAACTATTCTGGCTACTTCTTTCCAGAAATTCTTAGGCTTGCAACTCACTGGCATTTAAAAACCTAATTATTGTTATGTCAGGTGCTCGGGATGTAAATAAGACACGTAGGAACTCTTGTTGCATGGGGATAATGATATATTTACTTGCTTGGTGCTCTGGTAGCTTTAGTGAAGAAAAGACGAAATGTGCTTCAAGGAGTTTGGAAAAGGTTTTGGAATAAGTTGACTTCAAGTGAGGGCCTTGCTCTACACAGGCAAGGGAGCTGATTTACCAAAGAGTTGGGACACTGAAGTGTAAGAGATTGAATCATACCAAGGCTATAGAGAAAATGCAGAAAAGACACATAGGGCCAACAGACTATATGGGAAAGCCATCAGAGTGCAGATTCTGCAGTAAGAGGTAGACTGTTGCCTGTTTACAAGTTTCAGATCAAGTGGACCCCTGGGTCACTGGAGATGGTAGGAGCTGAGAAGAAGCCGCATGTTTTACACATAATTTCTCACTGTGTTTTTTGCACTTGTATATATGCTTGCAAGTCAGTTCAGAATTGACTCTTTCAGTGCTCACTAGGAAATATTTATTAAATTAATACAAAGGTTGATTGGAAGTCAAATGTTATTAAATAATTGTATTCAAAAAGCATTAACCAACAAGCTAAAATTCCAGTAGGGCTAATGTGGAAAACATTTTTTTGTTGTTGTTGTTTTGGATGGACATGCTATTAAGGTAGTTTATTGCTAGGAGTATGGTAATGGGGTAGGGGTAACTGGTCTACCAATGTCTAGATCAATGTCTACAGCAATTTCAATATGGTATGGATAACTTAAAGTCCACTAGAGATACAAAATATCAGTATCATATTTTTTAAATTACTATCCTTTTGGAAAATATCGTCTTACTGTAAAAAAAAAATTAAAGTTTTTGTGTTAGTAATCATGAGTTGCCTTTCATTGTTCTTTGGTAAAAACTACACTTAATTTTCTTTTTTTTTATTTTTTTATTTTTCGAGACAGGGTTTCTCTGTGTAGTCCTGGCTGTCCTGGTACTCACTCTGTAGTCCAGGCTGGCCTCGAACTCAGAAATCCGCCTGCCTCTGCCTCCCAAGTGCTGGGATTACAGGCGTGCGCCACCACGCCCGGCTCTACACTCAATTTTCTAATCAATTGAATTTCCTTATGAAGAATTAATCCCAGTTGAACCATGTGTTTCTTTAAAAAAAATCCATGTGGTTTTAGTCATTGCTTATGTATCTGAGAGGGCTTAGTGTCTGAACACACATACACATGAGCACACACATGTGCACACATATGTGCACAAACACATTTCCACACACAATCTGTGAAAGCTCAGGTTCCTTATATAAAATGGATTCATATAACCTTATAATTACCCTATGCTTTAATTAATCTCCCGATTATTGGTATTAGAATTCAGTATAAATGGTATGGGTAAATGGTTACTATTCTTTTTTGTTCAGAGATTAACAGAAAAAAATGGATTCAGCTTTTATCTACATTTTTAGTCTTCAAATTAATTAATATTTTAATGTGTGAATAAAAAAAACTAAGGTTCGAACCAAAGAGTGCACATCGCGTGATCCATGGCTCCAGATGCATATGTAGCAGAGGATGTCCTTGTTGGACATCAAAGGGAGAAGAGGCCCTTGGTCCTGAAAAGGCTCCATGCCCCAGTATAGCAGAATGCCAAGGACGGGGAAGCAGGAGTGGGTAGATTGGCGAGCAGGGGAGGGGAGGGTGGGGTTAGGGGATGTTCAGGGTTGGGGGGACCAGGAAAGGGGACAATATTTGAAATGTAAATAAAGAATATATCTAATAAAAAATACAAACTAAAAAAAACAAAAACAAAAAATAAAACAATAGTAGTCATGTATGTGCAGATTTATTTGAAAGCTATAAGAAGTATATCCCCTTGGAGTAGAGATAGCTTGATATGTGTATGAACCAACTTGTTTGATTAATTGCTTCTTATTGCCCTTACATTGTGCTGGATCCTGTAGCTTGCTAGTGTTACCACCAAGTTCCTCTTCCTTTTTGCTAACTGTCAAACTTTTCTTCCTAAAAACCCACTAAAGGCACTTCCCCCTTGGTAGCTGCTTATCGCGGTGGGCACCGGTGTGGCCATGACCTGCCCCTCTGTGCTCCTGGGGTACTCCACTGTCCCCTCACCATAGTCTTTACCACACAATGAGCTATTTGTTAGTGCACTGCCTCCACACATGGATTGTGTACAGCCCTGGTTGGAAAGAACCGCGGTACTGTGTCCTACTCTAATTGCACATCAGTGTACGGTTTATGTTTAGTTCTTCACCAAGGTTGAATAAGTAAAGGAGCAGATTTGCACCAAATAACGAATTTGCAACATTATCCTTGTTGAGATAATTGTACTACCTTTTGTCTTGCAGAGGATCAGATTCCTAGGGGTTTCCCTACGATTGACATGGGCCCACAGTTGAAGGTGGTGGAACGGACCCGCACCGCCACCATGCTTTGTGCAGCCAGCGGTAATCCGGATCCAGAAATCACTTGGTTTAAAGATTTCTTACCTGTCGACACAAGCAACAACAACGGTCGTATTAAGCAGTTACGATCAGGTAGGGTCTTGTCACTGTTTCTACTAACTTCTGGACAATTTTTTTTTTAAATACCCTTCTCTTTCTTCATTCTTTAATTTTAATTTATTTTTTTTTATTTTTTAGGTATTGATTTACCTCCCTCTTCTCTTTCTCTGTTATTTAATATGTTGTCCATGTTTGTGAGGTCATGGCCTCTTCCGGAATCTGTCTTCCCTTGGTGTGTTTTGCGGCTTCTGTTTAATCCATATTGCTCACTGCTGTGACTGTATTCTTAATGATTTTTAATTTACTGCTTTTTCGGCGGTATTTGATGGATTCATTTTCTCTTCTTTCTTCTTTCTTCATTTTCTTTTGAAACAAATTTATTTCAACATTGAATTTCATCCCAAACTTGCAAAGCGCTCCAGTGGCTATTTCCATATGAAAATGTTCATATTAAACCTGAAAATAATTCAGTTATACTCAAGTGTGTTTTCTGCTTTCATTTCTACATTTAAACTCATCCAGGTAGTAATCATTAGTGAGTTTGGGCACATCTACTTTCTTTTCACTAATACACAATACACAGAAACGTGGATTCCGGAGTGACCAGATCAATTTTTTAAAGTCCAGTGAAAGTGAGGGATTTGAGTGACCCCATTTCTGTGGCATTGTTAGTGACCTTGGCCCACACAGTAGCTGTGGCTGTATGTGCCCATGCTCGGGGGCTTTGACCCCTCCAGTGACTGGAGCTGCAGAAGTCTGCTTGGGTGTAGACTCCAGCTTTGGCTGTTTTCTTTCTCTTTACTCCAACTCCGTGTCCCGGTCTCCTCCCAGGTTATTCCTTTGCTCTCTGTAGATTAAAATAGAAAATGTTCTAAATTTCTTTGAGCCTGTCCCTAGGCAATTTCAGAGAAATGTATACTAATAATCTCTGTGCTGTGACGTTGGTAACAATATTGATATAAAATTCTAAGTTGTTAACTGCCTGTCTTCCCAAAATTCTCAGCTTTTGACCTGTCCTGTGATGTTAAAGCGTCTTGTTAACTGGCTCTTTTGCTTGTTGTCAGCAGAACTGTGTAGATTAGCTTTCTGTTATTGTAAATAATTATTCACATGTAACATAGATGATTTAGTGTAATAAAGCTTTAACTCTGAAAAATTTGTACCAAATTATGAGGAATATAATAATATTTTTATGCTGTCTTTCTTCTCTCCGTATTTAAATCTCCAGAATCTATTGGTAAGTGCTTAGTTCTGAAGCGCACTTCACCCCCACTAATTTCCATATTGAGAATATAATTATTATTATTAATAATAAAATGCATGGCATGCATTTTACTAACTGTCAGTGTAGGCACCAGATTTCTGTAGTGGCACACACATGCTTACCTCCACAGAACTGTTTCTCTAAAGGACACTGTATAAATAAATAATTAAAATAGTACACAAGTTAATCACACAATTTTAGCATAATGAGTAGCATAAGATTCCAATCCTGAGTGTTTGTGTTTCCAGCTAGTTTATAGTATATCCTCAAATAGTATATATATACATATTTATATATATATACTTAACTAGTTTAGATGGTATTTTCCTAAACTATGTCATTAAAAATGCTGTCTAGTTCTTTTTTTTTAAAGGATACAAAAATTATAAGATATACTTCTAACCCTTTGTGACCCCAGACTTAAGAACTCAGTTGCTTCTCTGAAAAAGGCAATTCTGCTTACTATGACCTTTGCCCTCTGTGGTTTAATGCACTACCTTGCTTTTACGATCTAATGATATGATCTAATAATATATTCCTGTTTGCCAGTATAGTAATTCAAGTTTCTTTTAAGACCTTATTTAATCTGTAAATCTAATCGAATTCTTCTCCCCAGCCCTAGCCCCCCTCTTCTCGTACTAATGCTTCTTCTTTCTAATCTTATTTGCATTCATATTATCCACCCAGGTGGTACACCAATAAGAGGTAAGAATGCTGACCTAACGTTCACAGAATGATCTTGCTCATTCTCCCCGTCCTCATCTCTCTCATTTCTGTCCTGTTTTCAGACCCATTCCCATAATGTCCATCAACCTGATTTCTTTCCCTCCGTTTGGTTATGATTCGTGACTCTCACATCGTGGACTTTCCTTTTCCTTTTTCTCTTTGTTTTGTTCATTTCTTTATTTATGAAAATGATTATTTAAGTTGTGATATGCTTCAAAGAAAGCATATCCAGGTCTTTAGACCACAGACCAGTCACAGCTTACCATCTGTCCCTCTTTTTATTTTTTATTTTTTCCTTTTCTTCTTCCTTTTTCTTTTTTCTCTTATTATTTTTTCCTTTTTTTCTTCTTCTTTTACCTTTTTTTTTTTTTGTCCAACTGGAGAAAAAAAAGATCATTTTTTTCTTCCTTAGCTGTTCTTGTTCTGGACCAAAGCCAGGGCGGGTCTGGAGAACAGTGGCGGACATGCAGAAGACAGCCTGGACCGTCCGCTTTTTGTCTTTATCTTTCAAAAGGATTTTGCTTTTGTTCTTCAATTCTTTTTTCTCTTACTGTCTTAAAAGTCAAAGAATGACTCCCCCTTCCACCCGACCCTCCTTCAGTCTGACAGCAGCGCTTTTTTCTCTACTTCTTTTTTTCTTGGATGCTCATCTCTGGATTTTTGGATCTTCTGTCCTTCAGCGGTGGAAACAGGTTCTCAGTACTCTTGGTGGTATGTGGTATTGCCGGTTTTTCATACTTTGACTCCGTGTGCGTTTCTTTTGTAATTCTTCTTTTGTATTTTTCTTGGGGTTTTGTGACACCACACTGCTAATCCCACAGTGGATTTTGATGGGTGTCTTAGGGGATCTGTCCAGAGGTCCTCGAGCAGTGATTGGTTGGCTCTTCCTGGCTGGCCTGGGCCTTGCTTTTGAACTTTTTAAAACTCCTCTAATGCGAACGCTCTCTGCTTTTCAGCAAATGTCAGAAATGATTGTAAGTTGTGGCAAACTGTCTTTCTTTTCTTAAAAAAAAAAGTCTGCATGTCTTAAGGGAGTTTTATTTCTTTAAGTGATATTTTCATAACTGATAATGACTAATTTTATTTTTTTTCCGCTTCGTGCAGCCTTTTTGTGCTCGCTGCGTATTTTTGGCCTTCTTCCGCAGAAGACTTTCTTGAAACCTCAGTCTGGTTTTTTTTGAGTGTGCCTATCTTTTGCGCCACTTTTGTTGCCAAAATGAAACAAAACAAAACCAAATATTAATCCTTTGTTTTATTTAAAAGCCATACTTCCTTGAAGCAGTCTCACCCATCTTCATTTTATTAGTCTAGGAGCTAAGAGTGCTAATTATGACTAGAAGTCTTGCTTGGGATAAAAAAATAAATAAAAGAGAGATTGTTTCCTTATGCTAGCATTGATGATGTAAAAAAAATAATCTCTGTATGTTTTTCTCATCGCATCATTTTCTGTCTGTGCAACTTAGCAAGAGATTGAATCGACGTTGAGTGGACCTTCGCTTTGCAGGGCTTTTCATACTGTTAAGAGGTTTAGCTTGCTGCACCCCAAAAGCCTTCTCTGACCATTTCTTTGGTGGTGTATTTTATATCCATACAGGAGCCCTGCAGATCGAACAGAGCGAAGAATCCGACCAAGGGAAATATGAGTGTGTTGCCACCAACAGCGCGGGCACTCGCTACTCTGCCCCTGCCAATTTATATGTCAGAGGTAGGAATGGCATAACCCTGGCATGGCTTCTCCATTCAGGCTCAGGGGGAGTTGAGATGCCCACAGGGTCTGTGTGATTATGAAAGTATTTCTCAAGAGGATGTTGGTAATGATGTCTGTTGCTGAATCAGTTTGCTCTGTAGAAAATTAAAATTTGAAATCTGTTGCTTTTCAAATCATCATGAGGGTTGAGGTTTGTAGATATTTATTTTCATTTTTACTTCTGATTCTCTTTTGACTGTACTGACTGACTGTGCTTGGTATTTGTTTGAAGTTTTCTTCGTTTCTTTTTTTACTCTTTCTGTTGTTTCTTATCTGTTTGCTTACAAACCTTGAAATAAGTGCTCGGTGTGCTACTAATCAGCCCTAAGCATGAAGGTGTTTACATCTCCATGATGTCTGCTGTGAATCTAGGGGCCTAACGGCTCCAACTTAAGAACAAACAGTTGCTACATGAAAATAGCACAGTTGCATTCCTTTCTCTTATGCTTAGCGTCCTAATTAAAACACAGTTTTATATATGTATATGTGTTTATATGCCATAAGGTAATAACTGTATTTTAGGAACTAGTATTAGCTATTCTTGAAGTAAGACTGAATTATAGAGGTCCATTAGTATTTTTTTTTCATGAGTATTTAAATGATCGCACCTTGAGCTCAGGAATGGCTGTACCTTTCATTTCAGCTGGAAGGTATCCCCCTCTCCCCCAGAGCTGTCAGAGCTAGTCCCTGTTGGGTTTGGTTTTGCTTTGCTTTCTGGTGGAGACATTCCTATTCTGGGTTTACAAAGCTAAATCATTGCAAGAGGAGTGGGCGGAGGGGGGTGGCGGGCAATGGTTGCAGCTTGTGAGGGCTTTAAGGTACTATAGAATGGGGTTTCTTAAGGAAATACCTAGCTTGATTTTGAAATTTTGTCAGAGAAAATTTTGTGCCCCTGGGGATGCTTTTTACCCTTTCTCTCTGTGGAGTCTATAGCTGGGGTGGGGACAGGAGTGGAGGTGCATTGAGAACCTTTTCCTCCTTAAATTCTTTGAGAACTCCAATCCTTTTTCTCACAATGGTGACCTCCTTTGCTGCATGAGGCATGTATTCCTTCCTCTATGGGAAATTTCAAAATGATGCTAGCTGTTGTTCCTAATACTGCATTAGTCCATGAGGTATTGCTAACTTTTCCAGCTGGGGTAGGAAGATGACCTAGAACAATTAATTATGTTCAAGTAGTGGTTGAAAGCCTTGATATGGCCTTTTTACTCTCTCTGTGTTTCCCTTGTTTTTCTCCTTTTCCTCATTTCATTGTGTTCTGCATCAAACCCCCCTACATCCCTCAGAGCTGCGAGAAGGTTGGTGTGTTTTTTACTTTTTACCCACCTTACAAAACTACTCCTTAAATCGATAACAAAGAATACAAATGAAATGAATGTAGCTGCACTGTGGTCTTCTTTTGGTCATTGGTATAATATTGCAGAGAATGTTTTGGCCTTGGCTTCTGATGCTTGCTGATGGTGTCCAAATGCAATGCATGATGGGAGAGAATGTACCTGGGTGCATGGGAATGGTAACACTTAACTCTCGATGGTCCGGTGCATTGGTCAGTGTTCCTGCTTTCATCGCCTACCCAATGCTTCCTATTTTTCACCCATCTTTTATTTCTGTCTTCTCAGGGTGCCTGCTGCCCCCAGATGATGTTTTATAATTGTTCCCTGACCCTTCCACTTTTCTTGATATGTTCTTTGATGTCCCAGATCTGTGCTGGCCCCTGCTTGCTTCAGTAACCTCTGAGTTGACTGCAGGAGGCATGCTTAACACATTCTTTCCTATGAATGTCTCGGATCCCCCACACACACACCATTGCAGTGAGACCTCTCCAGTCAGAGGATTTCTGGTCCTAAGTTTAGCCAGAGATCCAAGACAGATCCCTTACCTTGTTCTTGTGGTTAAGAGGTTGAGTTCTGGTCCTTTCCTATAACTTCAGAAAAGCAGTTTACTATCTGTATTTGCAGTATATTCCTGACGGTTGCCCCTTTGATTTAAAGTTCTCATAGTATAAGGTTTTACACCTAAAGTTCATAGTAGAACTAATTCTCTCTCACCTTTGCTTTGTACCATGTTAAAGTACATGTATTTAAACATACCTGAACGTGCAGATTATCTGAAGCAGGAACACTGAACTGTGTTTGCTTAGTGGTGGCTTTTTTCTGTGTCATGTTGTTTTAATGTGGTCCTTCCTCTTAATGTCACATCCTGCTGTGTATGTTGAATGTCCTCCATCACTTTGAATATAGACATAAATTTCCTTTTACTGGATTCTGTGGTCATTGATGCTATTTAATCTTATATACAAACTGAATGGAATCCTGAATGTGAACCTCCTCTCCTGAGTCAATCTGCAGACCTTTCCTGTAACAACCTCCCTATAACCTGTAATCTTCTAACTTTCAAGTCCCCATCTCAGTAACTACACTTTACTTTCTGTCTTTGTGTTTGTTCTTACCTTCCCACTATTTCTACATTGTCCTTATCTAGGATTCCAGCCATTCTTTCATCATTCTATTGTGGGCCTTAAGAGTCCATTTTGCGCATGACTAGCATGACCCAATCCAGTATATTATCTATTGATATTATGTGATTATGTGCTTCTTCTTCTGTTATTGTCAGTTTCTACACACACACACACACACACACACACACACACACACACGACAGACACAGAGATGAGACACTGGCCTAAACACAAAGACACATACACATACCACAAATACACAGACACACAAACAGAACATACATACTCACATGCAAGACAGACACACACAGAGACACTGGCATAGACACACAGACACATTCCACATAGAGATACACACACATACACATATACACACAGAGAATACACACATACCACACACAAGGCATACCCACAGAAGATACACAGTAATACAGATTCATATATATTTCTATGTTTTTTCCATCATTATTTGATGTTTTGAGGCTGTAGCCTTCTGAATCTGAAAGCAAATAAATTGATGTTTCAGTGTCCTCAAGGTTATGTTTTCCAGGGTGAGATGTGACTGCCCATACACACATGCATATCGGCTGTGAGTACACAGTACTGAAGTCAGTCTTGCTACTCACACATGCTGATGATCTTCTGCCACCTTTTTGTATATACATGCCTGCATAGAATCATTGTTATATGCATGTATGTATATAGTTTGGTGTTTCTCTTATGCATGGTGTTTGTGTACTGTTAATTTGTAAATAGATTTTCATTTTTGTGTGGGGCCTATAGGTCTGAATCAACTGTTGTATGACTGTGTCCAAGATATCAATGATTAAACTAAATAAATGATTCTGTGTATACACACACCATACTTGTATGGTCTGTATTATCCACAGTTTATCGTTGTGTTGTGATTTTGGAGAATTTGCAATATGTTTCAATTGTTTAATCATGTCTGTCTGGTGCATGTCATGTGTTTAACAAGATGCTTCACTCTTACCTCGCATATGTTATCATGTGGCCTTGTGTTTCGTTCCAGTTCGCCGTGTCCCACCAAGATTCTCTATCCCACCCACTAATCATGAAATCATGCCAGGTGGAAGTGTAAATATCACCTGTGTGGCAGTGGGGTCACCAATGCCTTATGTGAAGTGGATGTTGGGGGCAGAAGATCTGACACCAGAAGATGATATGCCAATAGGAAGAAATGTCCTAGAACTGAATGATGTAAGACAGTCAGCAAATTACACCTGTGTTGCTATGTCAACACTGGGGGTCATTGAAGCAATAGCACAGATCACTGTCAAAGGTATGTTCAGCTCGTGCTCTGAAAATCGTACTTATGCTCATTCTAGAACCAGAATTTTAAAATGAATCAACTTATCTCTCAGTGCTTCAATTGTATATGGTCTGATCTTGTCTGTGCTGTTATATAAAATGTTCATGTCTTAGAGAGATTTCTCTCACCTTTCCCTCCCCCTTTATCCCTCTCTCCCTTGCTCCATTTCTTCTTTCCTTTTTTAGATATTAGATATTGAATCTAGATACTGAGTGTTCTACAACTAAGCTACATCCTCAGCCCTTCTTTAATTTTCAGTTTGAGACAGTGCCTCATTAAACTGCAGGCTGTGGTTGAATTTACACTCTATCTCATAGAAGCCATCAATCAATGATCTCTTGCTTTAGACTCCTGAGGAAGTAGAATTACAAATTTATGACTAGAATCCATGTGCAGATTATTTCCTAAGGTATTAGAAGTCTAAATTGGGATAACAATTACAATATTTAGAAGGAAGTCTGATTTAGTCACTGAGCAGACAGAATCCGGAATGTTACGCCAGGTCTGCTGTTCTCCTAAGACGGATGGCCTGCAGACTTTATACTGGCTCAAAATTTTTCATAGGGGTCTTAAGAATATTAATAACTGTCATTAAATGCATAAAATTCCTGGAAAAGAAGAAATAAGAGAAAGTGCTGAAATCAGTATGACCTAATAATAGATCCTCTATTTGATGGCCCTACCATTAAGAAGCAGAATGCAAATGGGTCTGTTCTATCTTAGTTCTGTCCTTCACCTTGCATACATGAATACTCATGAAATATTCTCTTCTTCAATAAATGTACTAAATATAACCAAAGTGGTACATCCTGTGAAAACATTTTTCAGCAAAAAGGGAGTTGAATATGTGTGAATACCACTTTCTTGTACGCAATACGTACGCAGTTATAGAAAACTTACAAATTTGGCCACAGTGAGGGTGATTGAGTTTCTGGCCAGTGTCTAGAATTAGTGCAAAATGAGCTCAATTCAGCATGCCATTTTGTAAGCATGAATTTTTGAAAATGCAGCACACTTGTTATAATTGATATATCTATAAGTGAGTACATATATTCAGTATATCATATGACATAATGACAAAACTATACATTATTCATATAGCAGACATGTAATATGTCTTACGTATCCTTATAGTATTAAGCATATTTGCCTTTGTTTCCACATTATAGTTATACAGTGATACTTTAAAAAATATGATAATGCAATCAGTTGGTGCCACCTCAATAAACTCAACCTTATTTAAGAGTATTTTATTTACGTGAAAGTTCAGAGTGGTCCACTTCACAAAGTGAAAGTCCAGAATAATTAAATGAATGTTTTCTGTTACTAATTTTAGTAAATTCTCTTTGTTAAGTGTTGTGATTCTGAAGATATTAGTGATATGCAAATATCAAACCACCTTTTTTGGTTATAACTGTTTGAGCTTGAGATATTTGAGGTTTGCCAAAGACATTATAAAGAATATGAAAGTGAGAGCAACCCCAAGGTAATTAACATATTCACTTTGTAGCTTTCTTATCCTGAATCTTCCTACCACCCTATCCTTTCTTACCTCAAAGAGTAAAATATAAAGGCAAAAACTTAAAAGGAAAAGAAACAAAACACAATAGAAAAGAAGCCAATGTTTGATGTTCCTAAACTGCCCCGCCCTCTCAGTGGGTCACTGTGATGCTAGCCTTTTGCTAACAGGGAACTAGTCTGATTATGAGCAGTATCTTCTGGGTTGTTTTCCATTTTTTCTTTTTCGTCATCTTTTTTTTTGGACTTATTATTTAGAGTAAAACTTTCAGATGAGGCAACCAATAAAGATGGCTTGTACTCTTAAGATTTTCATTTTGAATTGTGCTCTGTTAAAAGGATAAAAAGCAGATCTCTAAAAAGACATTTTAAAGTAAGAGTGGTTGGGAGGTGGCAAGATGGGGGAGGGACTGGAAGAAGAGGAGGGAAGGAAAATTGTGGTCAGTATGTAATATATGAGAGAATAAAGTAATAAAAAATAAATACAGGTGTTTGTTGACTAGCTATAGTCTTGGATATGTCTAATGTAGAATACAAGAATGTTATTGACAAAATCCTTTAAAAGTGATTTGTGAATATGTCACTAATTTAACTAATTATGAAGAAATATGACCTAAAACTATTATTCTACTTCCCTTAAAACTTGTGTATGTGCGTGCTTGCGTGCGTGTGTGCATATGTGTGTTTCTGCATGTGTGTATGTATGGGTGTGTGTTGATGAGAAACAACACATGCCTCCTCAAATGCCAGGCAAAATACAGCCATAATTCTTCCTTAAGAGCTTTTTGCTAAATTATTTTAGATAGGTTACTTATAAGTATCTTAGAGAAATTTTCTATTGCTTTATGAGCCACCATAACTAAAAGGAACTTGGTAAAGTAAGGGTTTATTTAGGCTCATACTTGCACAGCACAGGTCATCACTGAAGGAAGTCAGGCCAAGAAGCCCTGGAGAAATCATTGAAATAGAGGCCATGGAGATCGCTGCCTGCTGTTTGCTCCTCGTGCTTTCTTCTATGTCCCAGGACCACTCGACCATGGGTGGCAGGACTCACAATGGTTAGGTCTTCCCATAGCAATTGTTTATTAAGAAAACACTCCCTTAGATTTACCCACAGACCAGTATTATGGAAGCAGTTTTTAAATTGTGGTTGCCTCTTCTCAGATAACTTTCAAATCTGTGTCAAGTAGACAAAGATTGATCCAGAACTACGATCCACTAACAAAGTCATAATGGCTTACAAACAGAAAAGTATTTGGGCACTAGTCCATTAATAACAATTTAATTTCACATATTCCACATTTAATATTTATTGGTACTTATTTACAAAGTTAATTTATTGAATCAGGGAATAAGTGGCTAAGCATTTGAAATAAGAATTGCAACAATTGCAGTTACTGTTTTTGAGAGTCTCAGACATGCTATATTCATATTACTGAATTACCTCTTTAATCATCACATGAAATACAGCTGATCAAGTGTATAGTGCAACTCTAATACTACAGCTTCTCTAATGTTCACATGAGGAAGTGAAAGCCAAAAGAAACTAAGTGATTTATCCAGGATGACATAGTAAATACATGGTAGATTTGTATACAACTTCCAAAAAGTCATCAAGATCTGCTAATAAGATGGGATCATGACCACCTCTATGTATTTACTGTTCTCTTGACTTACTAGGACAGCAGATTTCAACCTGTGGGTATATCAAGTATTTACATTATGATTCATAACAATAGAGAAATTACAGTTATGAAATAGCAACAGAATAATTTTATGATTGGGGGAACCACAACTTAAAGAACTATATTAAAGGATAGTAGCATTATGAAGATTGAGGACATGTTGCCTTACTTCATCTGGTTAAATCTTCAATAGGTATATAATCTGATCAGTCTAACTATATGATATAGTGATTGATGTAATACTTAGAAAAGATAGTCATTGTCTTTTTTTTCTTTTTGTCCCAAAGCCTTACCCAAGCCTCCAGGAACTCCTGTGGTGACTGAGAGCACAGCCACAAGCATCACACTAACATGGGACTCTGGGAATCCTGAGCCTGTCTCTTACTACATCATTCAGCATAAGCCTAAAAATTCTGAAGAACCATATAAAGAAATTGATGGGATAGCGACCACACGCTATAGTGTTGCCGGATTAAGTCCTTACTCGGATTATGAGTTTAGAGTTGTCGCTGTCAATAACATTGGGAGAGGCCCAGCAAGTGAGCCTGTGTTAACTCAGACCTCAGAACAAGCACCATCCAGTGCCCCACGGGATGTTCAGGCACGCATGTTGAGCTCTACCACCATTCTGGTACAGTGGAAGGAACCAGAGGAGCCAAATGGACAGATCCAGGGATATAGAGTTTATTATACAATGGACCCCACTCAGCATGTCAACAACTGGATGAAACACAATGTAGCTGATAGCCAAATCACCACTATTGGCAATTTGGTACCCCAAAAAACATACTCTGTCAAAGTCCTGGCTTTTACCTCAATTGGAGATGGACCTCTTTCTAGTGATATACAAGTCATCACTCAGACAGGAGGTAAGTATGATTCAAGATTGGAAATTGGGTCGGTGGCTTGGAAGGAAACAGCAGTGATAATATGACTCTAAGACATTGAGATTTACACCTATACTCTTTATTTTTAAGATTTCCTTAATCTATGAAAATTTAGACAGCATACCACCTTTTTTCTAAGGATCTATATAACAACCATATTATTACATACAATATCTATATGTATAAGCATAACATTGTTAATCCTAATTATGCATTAATACATTTTCCCTGGTTTCACTGATGCAGCATACTCATGACTTATTTTCCTGGCTGGTGTGGCCTTTGTAAGTCCTGTGACCGAGTGTGTTTATTTCCTGTCTTTGTGACCCTAAATCTCAAGCATATTTACAACAAAGTTTGCTTATTTTACTTTACTGCTGTTATTTGGTTCTAAGATTACTTTCCTTATAGTGTATGGAAGATAACTGTGTGTATCTTTCACCACAGTTATAGCAAATCTATATTTCTTCATTTGGTGTTTGCTGTTCTTTAGTATCGATTTGTTCGGTGTATTAATATGCATGGAAATGCTGTATATTAACTTAAGGTTCTCATTGGAAAATACTAGCAGTCTATGACTATTGCTCTACTTTATCCTGACAATTTCCTTAAAAGTGTCAATGTCACTGCCCGAAGTTACATCAGAAGGGTTACCAAGAAGGGAAGCTGGGAATGTATGGGAAGGCAGGCGGCAAAAAAGAGATGAAGACCAAGACCACATTGCTGTTCAAGGTCTCAAAGTTTAATGGCAAATATATAGGCAGAGGAAAACCCTTCCCCCAAAGCCTGGAAACTTCTCTGCAGAACCGGTTCAATTGCTCTGCAGGTGGCTAGTGTTTCTCAGGAAGTCCTTGAAGAACAATGGGCTTCACCTTGGTCTGAGCACTCCACCCTAGGTGGAGGGGATTATGGCTGACACAGGAGTTCCTGCTCAAAGGCTGGGAGAGGAACTTCACATTGGTCTATGTCAAGTTCCTGCCAGGTGGCATGGCACCTCAATAAGGCTTTCTACATGTCACCTGTTAAAGATTTTTTTTTAATTTTATCCAGCAGTTTCATAACCATAAAACTATGATGAAAATGTATGGGGTTTCTATTTCACTTTAAGCTTTTCTCATGTTTTGACCATAATGTTGGAATGATACAATCATAATCTAATTCTTAAGGTACAGCTAAGCTTGGTGAATTTGGATACGGTTTTTTTTTTTTTTTTTTTTTTTTTTTTTTTTTTTTTTCCTGTCAGCCTTTAGCCATTGTGACAAAATACCAGAGTTAACATAAAGGAAGAAATAGTTCATTTGAGCTCACAACTTCTGAAATTCTAGCCTGTTGTCAGCTGGCTCTGGGTCCTTAGCATGATCACAACAAACACAAAGGAATAAAGTCAGACTGGCAGACACAAGAGGGACCATCCCATGATCATCCCCTCCTACACAGTCAACTAAACTGCTCAATAACAAGTAGCAAGCTTTTGTCTTTGTTCCTGTGGGCGTGGGTTTTTAAGTGGCACATACCTTAACCCTGGCACTTGGGGGTCAGGGGCCAGTAGAACTCTGAGGTCAATGCCAGCCTGGTTTTCATATGGTGTCATAGGAAAGCAAGGTTATACAGATAACCCCTATGTTGAAAGAAACAAAAATCAAAACAGCATCAACAACAAACAACCAAAAAAATAATTTCCATGCTTTGAAAGCATGGAAGTTCCATTCATTATATATATATGAATATATATAATATATACAAATGTGCATGCACACACACATGTGTGTGTATATAATGAGTATTGATTCTTACAATCTAAGTGGAGGGTATGACTTTGGTAGCAACTAAAGTGAGGGTCAAAAACAAAAAACAAGAAACAATAAAATGAATCAGGGAAATCAAAGGACCCTGATGACTTCTAGTTACCTTTAACATGAGGAATTTTCTAATGTGAATTTTGTTTCTACTTTTTATTTAGTAGGTACATAAGCCTAGAGAATATATAATTTATTCATATTATTATTTAAAATTACAAAAATTTTAAAAATTAAAATTAATTTCAGTTCTGCACTATTTCAAGTTGTTCTTAAAAACATTGTTATATCCAGTCACTCGATTTAGCTAAATTTTATGGCCACAAATTTAAGCCCAACAAGCAAGAATGCTTCAATTTATTTTTAGGAGACAAAGGATTTAACTACCCAAGAAACAAGTTTTTCTCCTAAAACCAAAATCTGTCAAAATATGCAGATCCCTGAGACTCATGAATATCTTTATATTCAGAATATTGAATTACAGAAACTTATCCTATCCCAACTTAGTGAAAAAATGGAAAAGTGGTATTTAAACAGTGTATTTTTTATTTTTTTATTACCAAAGGACATTAGCATAATTTCATGGATGTTGCAGTGTGAGAGGACATTTGAGTTATTTTAATCCAATAAATTTACTTTTGGAAGGTCTTGTTTAATTCAGTAGCAAAATTTAGAAAATGTACTCAAATGTATGAGGCTGTATTATATAGCTCTCCATCACTCTCCACCTCTTTCTGACTAAAGGAGTTTTTACATGAAGATATTTCCAGCAACCGTCTATAGTTGTAGCTTAAGTACTCATGGAGATGTAAAAAGGTCAAGTAGCAATGCCTGCCAAGGTCAGTAGTCTAATACACCTCTCCAAGTAACACAGTGATTGGTTGTGTCCTCTCATCTTCATTAACAATGCCTCAGATGTTAGTGGCAACTGTCAAATGCCAGGTTATCAGTTCTTGTGAAGTAAAGTTAATGTTCAGCCTTCTCATTTCCTTCCTGATAATTCCTAGAATCATTGATACACAACACCATCAAATATTCCTTTTGGATGGTTATATAAAATCTAAGGAAAATGTAATTTTCACTATGGTTTTTATTTTAGTAAAACTACAAAACCATGTCATTCAAAATAATTTAAGTATGTTATAATTACATAGAAACCAAAACATATACTTTGACATCTGTGTCTAACGAGTGCTCATTTTATTTTATTGCCATAAATCCCCAAACACCAGCTTTCCTCATTTTATTGAAGCCAGATACAAAAATGAATAGATAAGCAAAAAAATGTCTAGAACAAAGTGATTTTAATGGATAAGTCATCATTTTGCATTTTATATAAGATAACTGACATTCTGATGAATAGAAATAGGATATTTATGTAGTGTATTCCTAGTGGTGGAGAAAATCAAATCATGAACCTATTCTATAATTAATCACAAGAGTGGATGTTGGCAAGGCAAACATTTATCCAGTTACACACAGCCCTTCTATTTCACCTACAACATCTAGGAAGAAAAGAATATACTTCAGTGTTTTCTGGAATTGGTTATGATAATCATATAGGATGACTATATTTAGGTGAAGGAACACAGAACTGATAAAGAAGTCTTAGGAACTACATTTTTAAGGCATTAAAATAAATGTTACTCTAAATTCATGCTTTCTGGCATGGTAAACCTTAAATTTTGAGTTGAGTCATTTCTGAGCTTTCTTTGGGAAGAATGTCTTATCTCATTTAGAATAATCTTTGGCTAAGTCTGCAAACTCCTTTAAGAGTATTTTATCTAGATTGGCCTTAAATTCACAGTGCCTCTGAGAACCATCCTGAACTCCTAATGCCTCATCTCCTAAATACTGGGATTAGAGATGTACACCACCTTGCTATCTTGCCCTTAGAGTCTTAAGGACTGTACCACAAACTTTTAAAATTAGAAAATTGTTATAAATGACAACATTGAGAAATATTCCTATACAGATTTCTAGAATGTTCCAAACCATTTCATTACTTTCTGTCTCCAGGCCAATATAAGCAAACTAGGAAAATGCCTATGTTCTAATGCTCAAAAAGCTAAGTCTAATGTAAAGCTTTCTGTGAATGATTTTAACAATGAAGAAAGGAACAATGGATATAAATACAACCATAATAAAATTTAACTTTTTGTACTTGCATTTACTGACAGTTGACAATATGTTATGTCACTCACAGATCAGAAACGTTTGCTTTGAATTGTGTTAGGGTTTACTACCAGATTTTGACTCTTGCTTTCATTGTCATTAGCTAATGTGCTCAATATATATGTTTTTAAATATGGGTCTCCTTAAACTTCTGGTTACCTTAGCAAAAACAAGGCTTCTGTTGGCTTTGGCTATGTTCATACATAGAATACAGTGAGATGAAATTATAAATTATCAGTCTAGTATGGACTCTTCAGAGACACTCACTAAATTTTACACAAGCAATGATCTCTTCTAGTGCATTAGCAATTCAGATGACATGAAGTTTTTTTGCATTCCTTAGTTCTTCATTTATTTATATTACAATATAATAATTGTAGTAATAAGCAAGTACTTGGTATTCATCAGTGCATTTTTATTCTGTTTCTGTACTAATAATTCTTATTTTTGTGGACATTAAATTGTCAAGTAAAATACAACTAACCAAATATAAGAATTATTTAAATATAGTTTTATTTCTTTATATTTCATCTGTTATATATTTACCTATGCACACTGTGTAATTTTTATGTATGAGTATGTACAGTGAATTACTGTGATGTGTGCACACATATGTGTGCAGGAGCAAATGCCAGTGCATTCCTACAGAGTTTAGTGGATGACATCAGGTTTCAAGCTCTTTTACTCTCTACCTTATTGTCCTGAGACGAGGTCTCTCGATTCACCTGGAGCTAAGCTGGTGGCCAGCAAGCCCAATGATAATCCTGTTTCTGCCCCTCACAGTGCTGAGATTAGAAGCATCCATGGACATAACCATAATTGGCATACATACTGGGATTGTGAACTCTTGTCCTTATCGTTCCACAGATAATGCTCCTACCTAAATTATCATTCCCAAAGGCCTAAGTATAGTTTTAAAGAAGTATCTGCTACATGTCTATTTCTTCTTTTTTCAGGAAATTCTCAATTTGGATTGTGATAGTCTTGGCATATTTCTTTTTTTGATATATAATGATTATATTTAAAGTTCTAGATGTGCATTTTATTTTCTCATCAGTTTTAGTAATGTGAAAATTGTTTCCTATCCTTGATGTTCAGTTAATTAGTACAGAAACTGTTACAGCACAGAAAAGTTCCTAAATGAAATGACAATATGTTTATAAATAAAATCTAGTACATGAAGATTAAATAATGTCAATATGTCTACCATGCAAAGCCTGAGAGGAAAACAATGTATACATATCTATGAAAAAGTATGTTTATAAATGTATATATGTAAATATATGTAAAGTGTGTATATATTAAGAAAACAGGAATATAGGTGTTGTGATGGTTTGTATATACTTGGCCTAGGGTGTGGCACTATTAGGAGGTGTAGTTATGTTCGAGTAAGTGTGTCACTGTGGGTGTGGGCTTTAAGAGGCTTTTCGTAGCTGCCTGGAACTGTTCTACTTCTATCAGCCTTCAAATGAAGATGTAGAACTCTCAGCAACTCCTGCACCATACCTGCCTGGATGTTGCCATGCTCCCACCTTGATAACCTCTGAACCTGTAAGCCAGCCCCAATTAAATGTTTTCCTTATGAGAGTTGTCTTGGTCATGGCTTCTGTTCAGAGCAGTAAAACCCTAACTAAGTCAGATGCTGGTACCAGGGACTAGGGTATTGCTGTGATCAGCCTGACCATGCTTTTGTTTGGAAGAATGTGGATTTGGGGACTTTGGATTTGGAAAGCATTGTACTGCTTTAAGTGAGGCTTATTAGGCTATCCTAGAAGGAATATGGAAGATTTTGGTGCTGGGAGTGGTTTGAATTGTGCTGACCTGGCCCAAGTGATTCAGGGGAAAAGAATTTTAGTATGTGGTTTAGAGACAGTTTTGTAGTATTTTGGTGAAGAATGTGGCTGATTTTTGTCATTGTCCAAAGAGTCTGCCTGAGGCTAAGGTGAAAAGATTTAGATTAATTGCTTTGAAAAAGGAAGTCTCAAAACAACCTGGTGTAAATTCTGTTGTGAGATTACTAAAGTTCTCTATATGAAGAATATTTTAACGAAAAGAAGCAAGTTGAAAAAGGAACAAATACAAAATATATGGTTCAAGCGTTCACTTAAAGGGGCACCAGGAAGTAGAATGGAACTGAATCCTATGCTCAAGGATATTAAATTGAATTAAGGGAGTAGTGACCTTGGGGAAAAATTCCACCCAGCTAAATTTAGGTCCTTTAATCCCAGGAGGCAAACACAAACAGATCTCTGAGCACAAAGCCAGCCTAGAACAGAGCATGTTCTAGGTGCAGAAAAACTTAATTCCAGGCTGGGTAGACCACACTTTTAATCCCAGTGCTTAGGAGACAGGCAGGCAGATCTCTTCATTTCAAAATCAGCCTACAAAGCAAGTTCCAGAACAGCCAAGCTTAGGCAGTAGAGGAGTTGTAAAACAGAAAGGTTGCTATAGTGTAAGAACAACAGGGCCATGTTCCAGCCCCAGCAAGCAAAAGAACTCTGCATCTTTGGGCAAGTGGCTCAGATCCTAGAGTCCAGAATAGAAGGTACTACTGGGATAATTGATGCTGGTTAGCTGGAGCTAAGAAATTAGTGGTGATTAAGAAGAGACCAGCATCACTGAAGTCAAATCTGAGAAGTGTTTTCTGAGAGCACAAAGAAGCTGTGTTCCAAAGATAGCTAAGGTTGTGCTTCTTACCAAGCAGTTGTACTTGGTAATGTGTAAGAGTCACCCAGGACACACTGGTTTTGAAGGCATGAAGAGGTCTTGAAGAACAGATAAGGCTTGGCACTGTAAGAGGCCATTAGTGAAAGTGGAACATCAGTTGCAGTTGAAGGCCCAGGACTGAAGGGGTCATGCAAAGTAGTTGAGGTTTGGCACCATGAATAGAGCCTATGAGAGGCTATTGGTGAAGCCTAGTTGCAGGGGAAGACTCCAGAGTATTGGAGATGACAATACCATGGGATGATCACAAAGAACAGTAGCAGCAGTGGAGTGGATCAACCTGACCTTAGGGTGCTCCAGAGGGCAGAGCTGGAGAAGTGATACAAGCCGTCTGGAGGAGCCCAGAAGATCATGTGGGGATCCCATACATTGAAACATGAAGCTGTATCATTGAAGATGCCTTGGAGGCCCCAAGATGTTTGAGATGTCAGAGCCATTGGCTAGGAAAGCTTCTAACAGAGACTGGAACCTGTCAACAAAGATGAAAAAGGAGTTAGAAACCATAAGACCTTCTTTTTTCTTTTCTTTTCTTTTCTTTTCTTTTCTTTTCTTTTCTTTTCTTTTCTTTTCTTTTCTTTTCTTTTTTCTTTTCTTTTCCTTTCTTTTCTTTTCTTTTCTTTTCTTTTCTATATTCTTTGTTTACATTCCAAAGGCTTTCCCCTTTCCCAGTTCCCCCCTCACCATGTGTCCCATAAGTCCTCTTCCCCCCTCCCCCGCCCATTCCCCATTCACCCCCCAACCCTTTCTCTGTTCTGGTACTCTCCTGCAAAACTGGAACCAGTCTTTTTGGGACCAGTGTCCTCTCCTTCCTTCTGGGGAATATTTGCCAATTGTACCTTGAGTATTCATAGCTTCTGGGCTCATTAATATCCACTTATCAGTGATTGCAGTTTATGTGTATTCTTTTGTGATTGGGTTAACTCACTTAGGATGATATTTTCCAGATCCAACCATTTGCCTACAAATTGCGTGAATTCATTATTTTTAATTGCTGAGTAGTATTCCATTGTATAAATATACCACATTTTCTGTATCCATTCCTCCTTTGAGGGAAATCTGGGCTCCTTCCAGCTTCTGGCTATTATAAATAAGGCTGCTATGAACATAGTGGAGCATGTGTCTTTATTGCATGCAGGGGAATCCTCTGGGTATATGTCTTGTAGTCAGACACAGAGTTTGGAGTTTGCCCAACTAGTTTTCTGTCTTGTTTTGGAGATTACCATTAAGTGATTGGATGAATGTCAGAAGAGACTCAACTTTTAACGTTAAAATTGCTTAGATAATGGGGACCTTTGAAGTTAGACTAAGTATATTTTGCATTATGCTATGTTTAGGTATGGCCTCCATAGACTCATATGTTTAAACAAGCCTGTGGGGACCAGAGTGTGGAATGTGATGATATGTATATGCTTGACCCAGGGAGAGGCAATATTAAAAGGTGTGGCCTTGTTGGAATAGCTGTGTCACTATGGGTATGGGCTTTAAGACCCGCATCCTAGCTGCCTTCTAGTATTCTACTAGCAGCCTTCAGATGAAGATAAAGAACTCTCAGCTTCTCCTGCACCATGCCTGCCTGGATGCTGCCATGTTCTTACCTTAATCATAGTGAACTGAACCTATAAGTCAGCCCCAATTAAATGCTGTCCTTATAAGGATTGTCTTGGTCATGGTGTCTGTTCACAGCAGTAAAACACTAAGACAGGTATAAAGCAGGTCTACTGGCACAAAATTGTGTATGCAATATCAGTTGATAGGTGATAAAATCTTTATTTCAATATGTTAATATTGAGTCTCCTATTAATTAATTAGGACTCAAAAACTCAATTTACTCAAAAAACCAAATTTATTTATTTATTTATTTTATTTTATTGTGAGTACACTGTCATCAGACACACCAGAGCAGGGCTTTGGATACCATTACAGATGGCTATGCGCTACCATGTGGTTGCTGGAAATTAAACTCAGAACCTCTGGAAGAGCAGTCAGTGCTCTTAATGACTAAGCCGTCTCTCCAGACCCTAGCCTGTATATTTTTATATTGAGCATTAAGATTTAATATATTTGCAAACTTAAAGATAAATTTATTTATTTCTCAGCACTTTTTGTTTTTCCTATAAATCTTCAACTCATGTTGGTTGTTTCTAATTTAAAAGCTGAACCCACAGATAGGGTACCCTTAGTTTTTTCCTTAAATTTCCATGGAAGTTTGACTCTTGGCATCCATAAGCTATTGATAAGGATAACAGAATGAAAGGGCTAAGCTGAACTTCTTGAATCAATTTTGCCTTTCGTATTATGTTTGTGAATTCAACATTTTTCAATCATTGGCAACTGAAAGGCTTTTTATGTAGAAAATACATTAATATCTTTTGAACAAATTTTGAACAAGAAAAAAGAAAGATATACATTTATATTCAGCCTTGCTGGGCACTAATTCTCAAAGTATCGATTTGCTGGTTCTTAGTTAGGTCTGGTGTCTCTCTTCAGGTAGATATGTGCTTTCCTGTTGGTCCAAAGCACTCATGGAGTGTTCTTAATCATTTAGGTATTCACCTCTTATCTGAGGCACTTAGATCTTTGTTTAGAAATGTGCTTTCCCCAGCCCCCAAAACCACTTCAAAATGAATCTGTAAATGAAAAGAAAGAAAACCTTCTTGCCTATTACATGACAAGACTTTCCATGAAGTCATCTAGCCCACCCTTGCAAATTGTCCAAAGGTTACAAAGGAAAAGGAAGCTGTCCCTTCTGGGATGTTGATGTACCTATTCAATGTATTATTTAGCAGTAAGGACTTTTTACAGAACCAAACAGAATTAGAGCAGTTGAAGATGTGTCACTAGACAAGAATGAAACCTTGAGACCAAATGGGAATACAGAAAAGATAAATTAAAAGCAAAAGCCAAACAGTGTAAGTAAGCAAAAGTTAATTAGGTTTCTAAGATGGTTTCAGTCAGTGTCAACTTTCTAGCCTTAGGCAGGGAATAAATCCTTACCCTAGTGACTAGGCCTGAGCTCCTTTGGAATTGTCTCTGATTCTACTTCTTGGAACCTGAACTGGGTTCCACATGTTAATCCATTCTTCTTTATTCCACATTTTGGTGGAAAATAGGGAAAGAAATAAGCAATACAAGTATAGAAGAATTAGTGACTACCACATATTCATATGTGTGCATATCACAGAAATAAACCCTTTCATTATCTGGATAGTAGAACCCAGTGGCAGGTAACCCACCTGCCTCCAGGCTCTTTGCAATCTCTGTAGCATGAGTCTCTTGACGTTTACCTGTCAGATAATACCTTTGCCATTTGCCAGTCACCATATGCTTTTGTCTCCTTCTGAGCCCCTTGCTTTGTCCCTTGATCTTTTATGTCCCTTCGTCTTTGTCTCTCTGTCTGAATGATTACGTGAGGTCGCTCACTGGGCAGGTGCTGGGAAAGAATGATAACCTGTTCAGAAAGCAGTTCCCAGAGGCATCAAATTAATGAGACTCATAGTTCAGGCTTTGGGGCAGGGGGATGAGAGGAGAGGGGCAGACAAGGACTATGTGTGGCCCTGGGTGTCAGTGCAAGCATGAATGAGCCACTTTGTTCTAGCATGTACAAGCACAGAGGCTGATGGCTCTCTCCTAGAAATAGACTTTAAATCCCTTTAAGGAAAAGAGTAAGGTTTTCTTATTTTGTAATCATGTTCCTGAAAGAAGCTTGTAAACAGAAAAAGAAAAAAAACTACGTTCTGTCCCTACAAAGACTTCTTTTCCTGTGAAAATTAAATCTAAAACATTCTTTCTACATTTTTATCATATATCATCTATGAATTTTGTTATTTCATTTGTGTTTCAGGATGTGTATTCTCAAGTAACCAGAAAAAATACTTTGCAAGTTCCTTTCTGCCTCCTGTGGCCTATCTTATTCTTGTTATATTGTGGTTGTTGTTCTTGGTTTTTATAAAATATATTTCCAATTTCTGGCTATTATAAACAAGGCTACTATAAACATAGTGGAGCATGTGTCTTTATTGCATGCAGGGGAATCCTCTGGGTATATGCCCAGGAGTGGTATGCCAGGGTCCTCTGGAAGTGACATGCCCAATTTTCTGAGGAACCGCCAAACTGATTTCCAGAGCGGTTTTAACATTTTGCAATCCCGCCAACAGTGGAGGAGTGTTCCTCTTTCTCCATATCCTCGCCAGCACTTGTTGTCTCTTGAGTTTTTAATCTTAGCCATTCTGACTGGTGTGAGGTGGAATCTCAGGGTTGTTTTGATTTGCATTTCCCTGATGACTAATCAGGAATGGATACAGAAAATGTGGTATATTTATACAATGGAATACTACTCAGCAATTAAAAATAATGAATTCATGCAATTTGTAGGTAAATGGTTAGACCTGGAAAATATCATCCTGAGTGAATTAACCCAATCACAAAAGAATGCACATGAAATGCAATCACTGATAAGTGGATATTAATGAGCCCAGAAGCCCTAAATACTCAAGACACAAATAGCAAGTCAAATGATTCCCAAGAAGAAGAAAGGAGAGGACCCTGGGCCTGTAAAGATTGCATCCAGTTTAGTAAAGAAACCGAGGGGGGAGGGGGAATGATTGGGGAATAGTTGGGGGGAGAGGAACTATGGGAACTATGGTGGGTGGGAACTGGGAAAGGGGAAAGCCTTTGGAATGTAAACATAGAATATAGAAAATCAAAATTAAAAAAAAATATATTTCATTTCTCATGTGAATCTGGGAAAATTTGGAAAGATTAAATCACAACATACAGAAACATTCTCTAATATCAGGGGTAATGGCTAAATTATTGAGCAATTAACAAGACCAGCATGGACACCAACAATTGGAGAAGACAGTGGTAAAAGCAGCCTGCAAGGTGTGACAGTGAGGCCTGGTGTGCCTCAGTCATAGGTATCATTCCTTGAGCTTAGCTCATATGGTTAGGCTTTAGTAAGGAAATTTGGATTATGAAACATTATTAAATAAAGTTTTTTAACCTGAATAAAGTTTTTATTGTTTATAATATCTCATGTGTAACTCTTTTGAATAATCAGGTATACTGAATGACTGCCATGGGCACCATTGTTAACTTCTATTACCATAATTTCATGATGACTACATCTTGTAATCTTACTAATTTGCTGTAGCTTAGGACTAAGCTACTAGGGATGATAACTATGCTTGCTTTCAGTCTAATCATTAGCCTCAAATGCTTTAAAATTTAGTAACTCTTTGTTCATTGTTATGTGTTGGTCCCTGTGTGTATGTATGTGCATGTCTGTGTGTGTTCCAAAGTATGTAAATGATACTTGATCGATTTGTATAATGTTACATAGATGTAACATTATAGAATTTCAAGGTTGACCATTTGTTGTGAGAAAATCAATTAGTATCAATCTGATTGATCTAATTAACTAAACTAAATCTAATGTTTTAAATAGCTACACGCACCTATTTATATGTAATAGAGTTTTGTTTTACCCTTTTCCTAACTCTTTACTAAGATCTAAGTACTTAAGATAAAATTTTGAGGATTTATTATTGCCTGTAAAAGCTATTAAGAGTCAAAGTAGAATTTTCTAAGCATTATTAGTGTCTTAGGGTTTTATAACAAGAGACACCATGACCACAGCAACTCCTATTTAAAAAAAAAAGCATTTAATTAAGCATTTAACTGGCTTGCAGTTAAGAGGTTTGGTCCATTTCCATCATGGTGGGATGCATGGCAGCATGTAGTCAGACCTGGTACTGGTGAAGGAGCTTGAGAGTTCTACATCCAGATTGGCAGGCATCAGACAGAGAGAGCCACTGGGCCTGGCACAAGGTTCCAAAACCTCAGAGCCCAACCTCAGTGATAAATTTCCTCCAACAAAACCATACCTACTCTCATAAGGCCACATGTCCTAATCCTTTTAAATATGCCATTCCTTATGAGCCTTGGGAAACATTTTCCTTTAAACCACAACAAATGGAAATAATACTGAATGATACATGAAGTCATAGAGACTTTTTTTTTTTTTTTACTCAATTGTAATATTGACAACTTCTATGTAATTAGCACTTCTTAGTTTCAGGCTCTGTGAAGCATATTTAAAAATAGTTTTTTTATAGTTTTTGTGATTATAATGCAGTTGCAACATTTAACTCTTCCCTTTCCTCCCTGCGTATTCTCCACTTACTTCCTACTTATTTTCTTTCAAAATTGAGGTCTCATTTTTTGTTTGTGGTTTGTGTGTGTGTGTGTGGGGGGGTGTTCTTAAATGTATAAGTGAAACCTGATTAATCTGTATAATGCTACAGATTTATAATTTATTAATCTATGCATATGATTTCAGGGTTGACCATTTGGTATTAAATAATCAATTGGTATGCTCTTCCCTGGGGAAGACCATTTTCTCGCTCTTGGCATTCCTTACCTACTAGCTTGTAGTTCATTGTTTAGGACTGAGGCCTCCTGAACTTTGCCCCTTTCACATTTTCATGTTTATTGGTATCATCGTTGTTCAGGTCATATTTAGGCAGCTATGTTGGTGAGACTTCATCAGGGTAGCATCTGACATATCTACGAGACAAAATTCTCTGTTCCTCTGCCTCTTAAAAGCTTTCTGCCCCTTCTTCCACAATGATCCATGGTCCTTAGGTGGAATTGTATTGTAGATGTATTTGTTGGGACTGTGCTCCACAACTCTGCATTGTTTTTATTTTCTATATTCTTTGTTTACATCCCAAAGGCTTTCCCCTTTCCCAGTTCCCCCCCTCACCATCTATCCCATAAGTCCTCTTCCCTCCGCCCATTCCCTAATCACCCCCCCCACCATTTCTCTGTGCTGATACTCCC
The DNA here is from genome assembly GCA_964023405.1 of Apodemus agrarius. Lineage (NCBI taxonomy): Eukaryota > Metazoa > Chordata > Mammalia > Rodentia > Muridae > Apodemus > Apodemus agrarius. The sequence goes on from OZ030009.1 coordinate 78,627,744, forward strand.
CTACAAAACTGGATCCAGTCGTTTCGGAACCAGGGTCGTCTCCTTCCTTCTTCTTGGGAATCTTTTGATTTGCTAATTGTACCTTGAGTCTTCGGAGCTTCTGGGCTCATTAATATCCACTTATGATCTTCATTTGTTTCAAAGTGAAGTTTCCTTAATGAGGGGAGAGAACTATACTTATTTCTGGGTGGAAAAACAAATATGCAAAATATAGTTGGAGGTTATATGCGTATTTTATATGAATCATGTATTAAAATATTATTTGAAATCCATAATTTTACTATTTTTACAATTGAGTTCTGAATATAAACATAATGATCTTGTTAATTCTCCTTCATATTGTATACAATTTCATATTCTGTGCATATTAAACTACTCAAGGATTGAGACAGTATCTATCACATGACTCTTATCCTTTTGAGGAGTATAAATGAGCTGTCTTCAGATGATGAGATATCTCAGATGATGGAAGGGTCTTGTTCTTCATTAAGTGTAACATGTACTTAACTAGAAGAGTTTCTGAACACTGCTCATGATGGTGAGCTGAGTGAGTCCTTTGCCTCCTTGTTTTTAGTACCAGGGCAGCCATTAAACTTCAAAGCAGAACCTGAATCTGAAACAAGTATTTTGCTGTCTTGGACACCGCCACGTTCTGATACCATTGCCAGCTATGAACTGGTTTACAGAGATGGGGATCAAGGAGAAGAGGTAAGACTTATAAGTCTTTTCTTTGTGGAAAACATTTACATATGAAAAGAGGACCTTGACCAAAAATCCCAAATGGGTATTTGGAGCCTTTAGGGATAGGGGGGGTCAAAAAAAAGTATTGTTCTAGGTAAAATGCTTTGTTTAGTGGTTATTTTATTTATTTAGATTTCAAACTTTATCCCCCTTCCTGGTTTCCCTTTCACAAATCCCCTATCTCATCCCCCTTACTCCCTATACAATGAGGGTCCCTACCCACCCATCCACCCATCCAAGCCCTCCTCATGTAAAATGCTTTTTGATTCAGTTTTCCAAGCTCCATACTATACAATCATCATAGGAAAACAGAAAATCTACGAGGTAGAGGAATACCTTCAGTTCTTTTCTGTAATTGTTCATAGTGTTTATTTAGGCCATTATGGAAACATATAAATATTTGAAGTTTGTATGCTTTTAAAAGATATCAAGGAAGATGCCCATAGCTAATGTTTGCTGGTATGCTAACCATTATTTGAGATATATAAAATGTTACTATGCTATGGAAATAAAATAATAAATTGCTAAATGTATAAAAATCAAAAGAGAAATAAAACTCAATCTGCACATTTACTATTAACAAGCTCATCTCTAAGAGATTTACTAATAAATCATGTAATTCTTATTATAGTCTTTTGGTTTATAAATTATTTTTTCATCTTTTTCAAGTGGAAGAAAATTGATGAGCAAGAAAAAAAATACATACAACTTCCAAAGTTTCACATTAATGATTGGCAGAGATGATGTTTGAATTGAAACAGACAGGACCCACAATGTAATGGTCCCTCCCACATCAATCTTTAATCAAGAAAATGTCCCATACACTTGCCTACAGGCCAATGTGATGAAGGCATTTTCTTAATTATGGTTTCCTCCTCCTAGATGGCCCTAGTTTATATCATGTGCTAAAAAAAAAGAAAAAAAACAACAAAACAGCACAATTGACCTCTTGTCAACTTAACACACACAGATACATCACTATTAAACCACTATCCTTCCATTCCTTTTTATCCTTAAGAGTTCATATAAGTGTTACAGAGTAAAACATAGTATAATTGTAAAAGTCCCACAGCCCTAAAACATTTTAAAAGGTCAATCTCTAAAATATCTAACCTCTTAAAAGTCCAATGTCCAATAGCTCTGGGTCTTCGTAAAATAAATAAATTACCTCCTTATTCCAAAAGAAAAGAACCAGGATACAATTACAATTAAGACAAAGTAAACAAATAACCAAACAGTATATATAGCTTAGTGTCTGGTGTCTTAGACTCAATCATTTTTCTGGGCTCTAAAAGGATTAATCAGCTTCATTTCTATGCCTCTGTCTCTGTCTCTGTCTCTGTCTCTGTCTCTGTCTCTGTCTCTGCCTCTGCCTCTGCCTCTGCCTCTGCCTCTGCCTCTGCCTCTGCCTCTGCCTCTGCCTCTGCCTCTGCCTCTGCCTCTGCCTCTGCCTCTGCCTCTGTCTGCCTCTGCCTCTGCCTCTGCCTCTGCCATTCACAACATTTGCAACTTATTTTGTAGGCTCAGGACAACTCTGAGTTACACCTGCTTCTATCATTGGTGGTCATCCCACAGACTTGGCAACTCAATTGTCCTGAAATTTATACTTTAACAGATACTGCCCCCTTACTTAAGCTGTGCTTGGGAATCTCTTTAGGGATTCTGACCAGTCTTCTAATGCCAAGCCCCAGCGGTTCTCCATGACCTCTCTAATCTTGCAGATCTCATATCACCAAGAATACCTGAGAGAGTATTAGACTTTACCAACTTCAGCTGACAGCTTTGGACCACAAATGGACCTTAGCCTCGCAGTTCTAACCATGAATAAACAACTTCTAGAAGATGTCACCTCACTGAGACTAGTCTCTTTTTCATTACAGCCAACTTTGCAAGCCCAGATAACCAGCATGGATTGTACTCTAGTGATATTGGTCTCTTGCTAATTACAACGGAGTCTTCAGTACCATTGACCAGAAACCACAGAGTCTTGATCCAAAATGTAAAACAAACAGCCTCAATAGATTCTTTAAAGGACTCTCAAACTTCCCTCTAAGACTTTGTAGGTCACTCCTCTATGTCTGCATTGCTCTCACATTATCTTTCAAGTTTTCTCAGAATATCTCATTAACCTCTGAGCCCTAAGTGGCTTTTTCAGACCAAATTTCTAAATTCTTCCACCCTTGCTCACAGAAAGAGTCCTATAACATGGTCAGATACATCCCAGTAATGCCCCATTCTTGGTGCCAATTTCTGTAATAGTTAAGTTTGGAGAAAAGTCACAGTTGACACAAAGGAATGTGAAGGCAAGAACTGACAGATCATAGAGGGATGCTTCTTACTGACCTACTCCCTATGCTTGCTCATCTCACTTTCTCATACAGCCCAGAACTCAGTGCCAGCATGTTTGTGCCTCCAATGTGCTGGGCCTCTTACATCAATAATTAATCCAAAAATTGTCCCAGAGAGTTGTCTACGAGACAGTGTGATGGGACACATCCTCGGTTGCAGTTTCTTCTTCCCAGATGACCCTACCTTGTTTCTAGTTGAAAAAAACAAAACAAAACAAAACAAAAAAGCCCACCAGAAAACAAAACCAATATTAAGTATTGAAAATTAATTATGTGTACTCACGATATGATTTAAAAACCTAAGCTATTGTGTTCCTGGACGGTATACAGTAAGTCAATATTAAATTAGTGTGTGTAGTATGTCTTCACCAGCATCAAGTGAAGATTCTTTCTTCTTTCTTTCTTACTTCAATTCTTTTTCTTTCTTTCTTTCTTTCTTTCTTCCTTTCTTTCTTTTGTTCTTTCTGTCTGTCTGTCTGTCTTTCTTTTTTTTCTTTCTTTCCCATGAGTTGAGGGGTGTGGCAGTCGTTTGCAACTACTGGGCACACTAGCTCTCCATGTAATACAATTGTTTAGGTGACAGAATCCTGTTTCCTTATTTGGGGAGTCTGAAGTTTCTTAGAGTGCTTATATTTAATAGCCAGAGCACCTCTAAAGATATCTTCTACACATTTATATTTGAATTAACTTCATCTGAATTCATTTGAGTGAATAGCAAGCACTAGCTGGTTAGAGAAATGGCTTAAGATTGTTTATGTGGAGCAACACTCTACCTGACAATGATTACTCAGAGACATATATGCTTTTGCTAAAATGCAAAGGCAGATTTGAAACCCAGTGTTGATAAACAAATATCTTATTTTGAAAATCCCCTATAATGTTAACAGGTATATAACAGGTCTAGAGAAATTTATGTTGTTTCTTACGTTTGTTTGTTTGTTTTTATCTATAGGCTCTTAAGTCACAAAAAATGTTCACAACTATTTTAAAGAAACCCACAGTAATGGTCTTAGTTCTTAGAAATGATTCAACTGTCTTCAATGACACAAGTAATTTAAGGGCCACCAACAATTTCAGATCTTTTTCACGGTTTTTGTTTGCTTGTCCTTTTTTGCATGTTTGTTTGTTTTTAAAATTGGTTGGCCTGAAACTCATTAAGAACTGAAAATGACTTTGAACTCCTGATCCTCCTGCTCACTGCCCCAGTGGTGGAATTGCAATAATGGGTCACCACATCTGGTTTTTGTTGTTATTTGTTTGCTTTTGTTTCTATACATTGCATATGCTGACCTATGTCCCTAGTCCTTCTCATCTCTTTTATTACATCTTGTGAAATGTTGCCAGTTCTGGGCATATGATATTTGCCAACCACCATTTGGATTGTAGAATCCTGGAAGAAAACATGGGTGTGTAATTGAGTGGAATTTTGCATGCTCAGCATCCTCCATTTTCACGTTTGGCCAATGTCCTTTGCCTTTGTGGTCACAGCACCTTGTACATCTTCAGGGTGGCATGTATCCTGGCTTTGTCCTCTTCTTGCTTCTTATTGTGTGCTGCTGGGTAATTGTCAACTTTGGACAGACCAACATTGGTATCTGTTTCAGCCACCTTTTGCAGAAAAATACTTTTCAACTATGGCATCTTCATGGTATAATTTCCAACACGATCCTGGATATTGTTTCTTTTTGCTATATATTGATGTCACTGTGGTTAAGAGAGAAGTCTAATGCTGCAAACATTTATTACACCATATGTGCACCAACTCATGGAAAAATGACAAACTCCTCTATTTACTTGCAGCAGCGAATCACCATTGAGCCAGGCACATCATATAGGCTTCAAGGGCTGAAACCAAACAGCCTGTACTACTTCCGTCTTTCTGCCCGCTCTCCTCAAGGCCTGGGTGCTTCTACAGCTGAAATATCAGCTAGAACCATGCAATCAAGTAGGTGTCTCTCTCTGCTACCTTGTTGCCCATTTCTCTCTAGGAAATGTTTCTGACAATTTGGTTACATTTTCTTTTGTTTTGAGCTAATGAACAAACCTGTTAGTGTGCTGACTCTTCAGCAACTATCTATCAGTGTGGAAAAAAAAAAACAACCCAAAAACAAAAACAAAAAACAAAACAAACAAACAAAAATGTATCCTCCTCTGGATACAGGACACAGATAGGACCTGTGTCATTTTCAAATTTGGCTCAAATAACAGACCTTCCATTCCACGTCTTAAATACATAATTTCAGAGAAGCTAATTGACTCTCATAACTAGAAAATGGGAGCAATAGTTAGATCTGCCCTCATCCAGTAAATGATGCGGCTGAATGGCAAAATTTAGGTTGCAAACACTGCAGAAAAATCAGGCCAGAGCACATCAGAGTGTGGAGTGGCAAAACGCAAAATGATTTCCTTTTAAAAACAAGTGGTTGACATGTATTTGTTCCTACTCGGGAGGAAGGCTCAGTGCCTATGACTGGTTTCTTACTCCAGGAACGTCCATGTAGACATTGGGAATATTGACAGAAAATCTCCGTTGAGATAAGTCTGAGGATAATGGAATAATCAAAGGCACATCTGAGCCCTGAATGCTCTTTTGCTCCTTTAGCTTCATTCTCTGTTGAGCTTGCATGCCTCAGCGTAGCCGTGTTTGTTATAATGGGGCTTCACTATGCCCAGAACATATTGTTTTCTATAAATATTATCTAAATGATTGTTTGTGATGGAAAGTGTGATGGTTTATAATACCGCCATTCTGTCTTTAATAAGTATTGACAATTAACCATCCACTCAATTTATCTCGGACAGTTTTACGCTACTGTGTGGGATTTTTGTGTGTAGTATTTTAACTGTATTATTTCCTGACATCGTGATGTATTGGGGTAATTTGATGGGAAATAATTGCTCAGAAGATGGCTGCCTTATGTTAGAATGGACAGTAAAAGTGTGTGTTTTGGCTCTTATGCAAATCTACTTTAGATGGATTACTGCATCCAAAAAAAGGATCTGAATGTAAACTATATAACTATATAAATAATATAAATCATGATTCTTTGGGGCGGGGTTAACTAGGTATTTGTAATTGCTGTGTTATTAACCTTTTGTAAGGGATAGCTGATTAATACCAGTTTTACCAAAATTTGCTGGTGGGATCTAATTCTTTACTAGCAATGGTGTCACAAGAAGAGTTATAATAAAAAAGCTGAAAGCTGACATAGGGTAAGTACAGTCAGACCCAGCAAGCCTGACCTTGCCCTCGGTAGGTAAATATCAGCCTGTGCATTCTCATTCCTTAATGACTCTGCATGCTCATTTTATTTGGGCTACAATCAATGTTAGATTAACACTTTTCATTAAAACTGGTCAGGCTGACTTACATTTTTTTAGATAGGGTGAGCCCTCCTATGCTCGTTGGGTTTTTCATTTTTTTTGTTGTTTTTGTTTTTTTGTTTGTTTCATTGACTTCAGTAGGAGGGCATCTATCAGGTACTGTTTTTTGTTCATTAAACACCCTTCCACAAATGAGTGCTGTGGATGGATTTTCTTTATTCTAGAATGTGGAAAGGAGTGCATAGAATAGATATGGAAATGGTTTTTCTGGAATCTCAGGTTTACAGAAATATAGTTATTGGAGGTTTGGGGCACTAGTCAGTTTAGTGGGCATGGGAGATACCAAGGAATTGGTTTAGAAGAAGAATTTAAATTGCAGGTAGGTGATTTTATTTGAGGCTCTCTTATCACATGGTTTCATTTTCATACATCTCCCCCATTCATTATTTAACAGTTATTTTGACCATTGACTCATATTTTTTGTTTGCTCATGTAACTAAGCCAAGGTTCATAAATTTATGTTTAAAATTTTAAGTTTCAAAGTATTATTTTAGTTTTTTCTGCCCTTACTGTTCGTTTATTTATTTTTGCCTTTTCTTTTGTTTTATCATTTTTTTTCCAACCACTCCTGTCCTTTCACTCAAATCCTCCTTTAACTCACTATCAAAATAAGAGCCATCAGCTCCTCCTCAAGATATTAGTTGCACCAGCCCAAGTTCCACTAGTATTTTGGTAAGTTGGCAACCTCCACCAGTGGAAAAACAGAATGGCATTATCACTGAATACTCCCTCAAGTATGCTGCAGTGGATGGGGAAGACTACAAGCCTCATGAGATTTTGGGAATTCCTTCGGATACTACCAAATACCTTTTGGAACAGCTGGAAAAATGGACTGAATACCGGATCACTGTGACTGCCCACACAGATGTCGGCCCTGGCCCTGAGAGCTTGTCCGTGTTGATTCGAACCGATGAAGATGGTATGTTGCTTCCGCTCCGTCCGTCAGTTCGCTCCTTCTGACACAGTCTGGGTCTGCTTTTGATAGGCTAACCGTTATCCTTTTTACAATTTCTCTGCTCATCATTTTTGATCCAACATTTTTATTATGTAACTTTTTTTGCCAAAGACCTATCTTTCCTACATCCTGGGCTTTTTTTCCTTGTTCAATTTCAATGCAACAATTTTCTGCCTTTGAAAGGGACACTTTGCTCTTGTGGTCCTGGGATCCAGATTTTTCTCTGTACCTCCAAATAATGTCTCCTGTGTTTTTCTTGGCATTTTTATTAAATTCTCTTTCATTGTGGAATTAACTTTGAAAACTGCCACCTTCTCACTGTCTTTTGTCTTGTGATTTTTGGCACCTGTTGTATGGAACGGCCTCTTGATATGAGAAAAAAAGAGAGAGAAGAATCCATATAGTCAAGAATGTTTTTATTCTGCTATTAAAACAAAAACTTAAAAAAAAACACACAACTGTCAGCAATCTGTTTTTGTTATTATTTCAGTGCAATACTTCTTTGTGCTTTAATGCTTTGGACCTCAAAGCATCTTCCTTGGCTTTTGTACATTTTTTTTACATGTTTTTCTATTTCTCTGATACTCTTTTTTTTTTCTTCCATTTTGGTTTTTGCATCGGTCATGTTTTTTGATCTTTTCTTAAAATGTAGAGCAGATTGGTTTGAGCATTTTCCTTAGTCGAAGATGTGTGTGTTCTTCAATGAAGCATAGTGGGTCTACCCATTTTTAAGTAAAGAAAGCACTCTCGCTGCACTGGTGGCGAGTGCCTATAATTGTCTTTTACCCATGATGTTGTTGCAGTTCCAAGTGGTCCTCCTCGCAAAGTCGAGGTGGAGGCTGTCAATGCCACGGCTGTTAAAGTCTCGTGGCGCTCACCTGTGCCCAATAAGCAGCATGGCCAGATCAGAGGATATCAGGTGCACTACGTGAAAATGGAAAATGGCGAGCCCAAGGGCCAGCCCATGCTGAAGGATGTCATGTTGGCGGATGCACAGGTGAGCCTGTTTTATTGGCTAACACTGCTTCCAGTCTGTACCAGAATATACTCTTTTGTGTTTTAGAAACAATTCTACACAAAATTCTAGACTTTAAAACCCATGGCTATGTATTTACCTTTTAAGTTAAGAGTAACATCAACTGAAATAAACTAAAATAAATTGAATTAACTGAATTAGTTAATAATTCATTAATTAAACTGAAATAAATTGCTTTTAAGTTTAATTAAAAGTCACTTTAAAAAAAAACTAGATATTATGTTCTTTATGTCTGGATCTAAATTGACATTCCCCATTTCAAGGAATAATGATGAGCCTAACTAAATCAAAATAAAGTATTCCAAGCTACACTTAGGTCGATAGAATCTACCTTCTGCTGTGTTTAAATTACTTGAACAAAGGTTGATCTAATTTCTTAATGTCTGAGGTTTTTTACTAGAGAACAGACATTTTTATTCAGAGGAAGGACCTCCATATTTTATTTCATTTTGCCTTTCATCAGGTCATAAATTTTATGGAAATAATTGTTTTCTGTCCCAAAAGGTGAAGATAATGACTTTGATGATAAAAAATTAAATTAAGGTTTCCAAGAGAATAAATATGATCTCCTGTCCTGAACCAACTTAAGAGAATTACTAGTGAGCTGGGAAAATGCCTAGTCAGTGAAGTGTTTCCAGAGAGAACCTGAGTTTAATCTCCAGAATCTGCCCATGAATATGCCAAGTGTGGTATATACAGTTGTAATCCTAGTGTTGGAAAGTGGAAATGGGTTAATGTTCAGACCAGCCAGTCTAACCTACTGGACAAGATCAAGGTTAATCAGAAACCTATCTCTAAATAAGGTCGACAGAGCCTAATGAAAATACCACAATCACACAGGTGTGCATACATCCTCATTTATACCTGCACTCATACAATCTTGTACACACAGTCGCATAGACAGCCTACACCAACAAAGCAGTTATTAATAATGAGTAGTTGTGTGTTTGAGGTGTCCTGTTGACCTTGTGGAAGTAGTTTACAACCATGGTGACCCTGACTGGTTTTGTAGTCAGCTATTTAAAGCAAAGCATATAACATTTTCATTTTCCCTGTAGGTTATAGGTACTTAAAAGTAATTCCTCTAAATGAATATATAATTAATCTACTTGTACCTTAAGTGTAGGAAGGTAGAGGAAAACTCGGGTTTCTAACTGCACTATTGGAAATGTCACATAACCCAGGCCCTAGCCTGCCGTTGATCTTTGGACAGTGATGGGATATTGCAGTTATAGGAAATGTAGATACTTGACACTTTGCTTAAGCATGTGGTGGCTGATCAGGAAAAAGGATCAAGTTTGTGAAAATTTAACATTTGAAATGAAAAGATCTTTTATGTGAGCATGAAAAGATCAGAAACTGAATGAAAACTTTTACACAAGTTTGCCCAGCTTTATCTTCTTTTATCTCTGAAATCATGAAGCTATATGTACCCCTACAGTGCTAATGAAAGCATTTACCCTAAAAAGTCTTCATGCTGTCGACTCACAAAAGTGTTTATGTTTGCTTCTATTTTGAATCATGCTAACTAAAAGCCTGAAGGGATCTAAATCTGTGGCACATTCCTAGGGCTCAAACCTCTTACTAGTTTGCAGTGATTACTGCAAACATAGCTGATGTAATGTATCATATGCCTTTGACACAAGAAAGAGCTTTTGACAACTCTTTTCATTAGAAATATGGATTTTATTCTAGTCTTGTTAAAATATGTAGGTATTCTTTCAGTTAATATTTTGAGAGAAATATTGATTTTTCTTTTAAGATTAATTAAGAAATTAAATTAATGTCTAGTCAGCTAATAATTAATATATTTATTACATATATACAAAACAAAGGGAGACACAAGTCTTAAGAGTGAATTAATGACTATGTATTCTCATCAGAATAAAAGCAATGACACTGTCTAAAAGGAGAATGTTAGGAATTGTTTCATAGTTTGTAGATATTTGACATATCTGTGAAAATCTAGCCTCAAGCATCACTTAAAAGTTATATGTAGATATCAATTTTATTTCAATTTTTATGCATATTTAGTTCTTTCACTGTTTAGTGACTTCTACCATTTGGGCAGTTCTAACAATTTCTGCCCTCAGAAGCTTTATATTCTGACTATTCCCTAGAACTCTAATGAGCTTTGGAATGTGGGTTAAATTTATCAATTTTCTCAATAGTAATTGTTAATATTTAACTCAATGATACTAATTATATTGCAATTGACATGTGTTATATTTTATCTAAAATAAAATATACTTTTAAAAAGGAAAAAATATTTAGGATGAAGAAAAAAGGCAGATTTAGGCCTTCCTTTAACCTCTTCTATGCATAGATTTGCTTGCAAGCACAGATTTTAATAAATATTATATAATACTGTATGTATATCTATATATGTATGTATATACACACATTTTTAAATCTAATTGTTTTAGTTCATAGAACTACTGAGTCAATTCCCAGTAAGTCTTTGAGTCTCGTTTTGGCTGGACAAGTTGTCAGTGGAGACAACTCGGCCTTAGACTCATACCCACTGGTGTTTTGGGTGTCTTGCAGTTTTGTAGATACAGAGTGAAAATAGGCCATTAAAGGTTCACAATGATAATTATAAACTCCAAAATGGAGATTCTAAGATTAAATCAATTTCAAACAGTGGAGGAAGATCAAAAGTCTACTTGCTTGTTTATAATTGTTTTTATTTATATTGTACTGCTCTTAGAGTAGGCTATTTCTATAATGTAATGATTTTTCAGCTACTTTACATTATAAAACTGCATCTCTGCCTTTATTGTTATATAGCTAATAAATTTATATTTTCTTTTTTCTACTTTGATATCTGTCTATTAATTGTTGTTTCCCCTAATTTTTCTCCTCTACATTTCATTTGTGTTTCTTGACTCTTGAATGAAATATAAGTACCTCTTACAAGTTTTCACTGAAACCTATGATTTCAGTATTTTTAAAAGGTAGTAAATTAAGTAGTAAAATTACTTGTTTAACTATTTAAAATACTTAAATAAATTATATAACCCATGAAAGAAGTAGAAATTGCTGACATGCATAGTGTGAGGTCAGCAACATTACATTTTTCCTGTGCCTTCCTTGCTTTTTCAGTAAGCAATATAGTTATCTGATAGAGGGCTAGATTGAGCAGTAACAATAGCACAGATTTCCCTTAACCCCCTTAGAAGTGAGAATGTCTACATCATAATGCATCTATTCTTTGGAATGTTATTGTATATGTTGCTTTAATGACTGTATTTCCCGATTTTAAATTAAGGAGGCTAACATCATTTTTATAAGGGTACAAGTTTCTCTTCATTTCTTTTTATTTTGTCCCCTTCCCCAACTTTCTTAACCTCAATCAGTGGGAATTTGATGATACTACTGAACATGTGAGTAGATTTTTACTGTTTGGCCAAACAATCAGACCTGATATGCTTGTTTCTTCAATATCAGCCTTTCACTTACTCATGATTTGATATCACATTTGCTTGAATATCACATTTGCATGAACTAATGGACTGTTTTTAATTTATCTTAACAATGTGTGCACTTTTCAGTTTGTTTCTGGTTTTGTGAAATGAGCATGGTACTACTGGTTGCGCAAAAATAGATCATGAGCTTATAGCATTTATTTTGGTTTCTGCTACTAACTCTGCCTTGTGACACAGTTAGAGGAAGCATGCTTCAAATGGAGTTGTCCCCTATGGGTCATGTCAGGTGTTTGATGTAGGTTACTAATAATTTCTACACCAGGGTTGTATAGTCACTATATCGCATAGTATAGATATGACACTAATAAATTCCATTTATACCTCGCTAAGTTTTGTCACATACAGAAAAAATGAATGGCAATAAGTAAGACATGTCAAGACGTAAAAAGAGTTTCACAGAGGGAGGGTGTTCTTTAATTTATATGCATAGATTTAGTTACTTGTAAAGGGCCTGTTCTAGGTAAGACATTCATATGATAGGACATTGACCATTTAAGTAGTTACAGGAAACAGGATGAAGATTAGAAATACATATATTTCTGAAACAGTTATAAATTGGAGCCAAAAATGTCCTAAATAAAGATATAATGCCATGGAAATCAGTGGCAGTGCTCACATGGTTATAATTTCAGAAATTACTGTACAAGAGGGCAGTATACTTGAGAACTGAAACAATGCCCTGTAGTTCTATAGTTGACAATATTTATGTGTATTTAGGCTAAGAAAGATGTGTTACCTGTTTGTTTGGTGCACATCGGGTGCAGCCATGGAGATGAATGGGACTGACCTCTAGTCATGTGACAATGAACCTACTAATTGGATAAAAATAAAAGCTTCTTATAATAAAACTACTGTGGAATGGAGCAAAGAGGTAAAATTTGACGGCTGAGGTGTCAGAATAATGAGTCCTTCACTATTTTGTCTTGAAGAGATATTGAAACATATTAAAAAGAAAAATCATATAAAGGTTACAAAGAGCATTTTCCTTTCTTAGACTGAATAGGATTAGCATTAATTAATCTTTTGGTATTCATTATTACACCATATGCAAAGCATATAGAGATAAATGTGCTGTAAATATTGACCCTGAAAAACTTGTGGTCTCTCAGGACAAATGGTCATAATGCCAATCAAAGTGTTTAAAATGCCAGAGTGCCATGAGACCTAACATATAAATATTTATTGCCAAGGCACAAGGCTTCTTTTAGAGTTCTTGGAAAATATGAATAGTGTATCAGGTATCATAAAATTTAGTACCAAGCAATATTTTATGTAGCTAAGGCCCATAGTTAGAAACACACACTTATGATATGATCCAGTATATGTATATGTATATGTATATATATATATATGTGTGTGTGTGTGTGTGTGTGTGTGTGTGTGTGTTTGAAAGAAATAAAAGTTTTATAAAACCATATTTATCTTAAAATATATAATCAACTCCAACATTTTATACTCAAGTCCATTGAATTTCTTACTTTATTTGAAATTTCTCATGGTTGATTAAATTGATTTCTTGATGCCCAGAATTGAACATTACCTCATTAGAAAAAAAACAGCAATTTAAAGGGTAGTTTGGAGCATTAAAAGATAAAAAAATTATGAAGAAAAAGTAAATAGTTATTTTTCTAATTTCTTCATGAAGTGACCAAAATCCAATAAAATTTGAGGCAGTAAAAATGAAAAGGATCAGACTGATGAACATTTAAACCAAAACGCGACAGAAGCTTGCCGATGAAGACCTTGAGAAGGGAGTGGTGGAAGGCTGAAGAGGTGTTGTCAGTCATAAAGCCGTGGACATGATCAGGGAGAGTCCACTCTGGGGATGGCTTTCTGGGTTTTCCATTTGAACTTAAGATGATCTGTCACAGGGAGACACCGAACAAATTCTACATTGCATTGCTAGGACAGCCAAGTTGGAAATGCACATTACTTTGAGAAATATTTTCAGTTCCAAAATATATGCAGTTATTTTTCCAAGTCTGGAAGGCAAGGAGGCTGATGGCACTGGGACAAGACCTTAGGAACACAGTCTTTTAGGAGGCAAGAGTGTAAAATGAAACAGGAGGTATTGAAGGCAGAAGGATTTCTGACTTTTTCCTCACAGAGGAGTCCAATGCCACCATGCAAATGGAGTCCGCTTAAAGACAGAAAATGTAGCTCAAGTAGTAGCATGATTGTGATGACTGTGTTATGGTCAGCTAATTCTCTAGTAGTGTATAGGACTTGACCAGTTTCCATGTATATTACTTACTCTATCCTATAACAACTGGAAAAAAGAGAAAAGACACAGGAGGAAATATTATCCCTAATATTATGAATGAAAACTGTATAACAGAATCAAAGTTGTCACATACTTGATAATAGAACTTCTCTATGTACCGAGCTTGTCTGCTATCTAGCATTAATCTTGGAAGACTTCATCAAGAGGCTAGCATCTACGCCATCATCATTTCTGAATATCCAGTTTTTCTACCATAGTGTGTAATACTGCTAAACAGGTCTAAGTGTCCTCTGGGAAAGCATTTCAAGGTCCTAAAGATAAAATATATTTTTCTGAAAATGTCCATCAATATGCCTGAATAAAGTCTTCAAGCACTCAACAGGATGATATTTGAAATGTTTCAATTTCCACAATGATGATATTCTTATTCTTTTGAGAAAGTAGCCTGTCAAAGCTGTCATATTTGGCATCAGCTTCAGCAGTAATGTTCCTTGGAGCCTGTAAATTGCTTTGCTAAGAAAATTCCTACTGTATTTCTTGTGGCCCTCTCCACTCACTCCTCACTCACCCAAGTTCACTTTAGCTTGGGAAGATAATGACATTGAATACTTTCTTAAATGTATTTATAATCAACTTGAAAATATAGCTATGCAAATGAGGGAAGAGGTGGAACTAAATACAAAACAAAACAAACAAACAAACAAACATAAAAACACCAAAACAAGTTGCAAGCCAGAGCTCCAGCTGAAGAATTATGAAAAATCCAATTTAGAGAAACAATTCAGATAGTCTTAAAGCTATAATAGTTCTGGGCCCTTATAATTTTCAGATAGTTTCCCAAATTATCTGAAATAATTAATTAAGCACACATTACTGATCTCATAATATCAATTTTAAGTCTTAATTGTATGACTTGCTCACTAAATATCCAGAATATTCTCTTGACTGTGTGATGACTGTTGTTAACAGGTTATATAATTAGCCGGTCATTATTTCCTGATGTCCTCAAAATATTTTTAGGCCTCAGGGGATATCTAGATTCAACAGGTCAACCATTTATTTACCTAACAACTTCTTGGGGGCAGAAATACCATGCTGACATCTGCCCTGTCCGCAGTCTAGCTATATTGCAGGGCATTACCTTGGGAAAATGCTGCTACAAAATAAACAGCTAGTGTATCAGATGTCTGTGATATGCCAGACTCAGGAGAATTTTCCTGATAAAACTTATCTTTCAACAATCTGGGATTCTAATATTCTAAGTTTATGTTGGGAAATACAAATGTAAATGGGTAAGCACTCCTAGATTAGCAAGCTATTGCTTTTTTTCTATAATCAAACATTTAAGAAAGTTTAACTTCAAGAATGTCAAGGAAGTCTGATTCCAGATTTCTGTCTTAACTGTTCCTTCTGAAAGCTGCTTCTGAGGATGCTCGAATACCCAACTTCACTATTAACATCAAGACCTATCTCCATAAGCATGAGCTGAAGGCATGGAACTTGAGTGCTTAGCATGGCTTCAGGGCATGTCCAGGCATGCACAGAATGAACATCAGTCACCTTCTTTTTCTCCAGGTTCTCCCTGGCATGTGTTAAATCCCTGTTCTCGGCATGTGTCATTTCAGGACATGATCATCTCTGGGCTACAGCCTGAAACTTCATACTCCCTCACCGTCACAGCCTACACCACCAAAGGAGATGGCGCTCGAAGCAAGCCCAAGCTAGTGTCCACCACTGGGGCAGGTAATGTCTTCTGTGAATATTTATACCTTCGGCCCTATACCAGATGGTCAAATAGTATGGATGTAATCCATGATTTTGTTTTTCCACTATGGTACACTGAGAGAAAAGAGGCTATGCTCAACTGTAAACCATTTTTCTGAGCTGAAAGGGGAAAAAGGAAGATCAAATTTGATACTATTTCTAAATAATTCCGGTATTCATGCAAGTTAGTTTTGAGCTTCTACTATGTGGCCACTGCCATTTCCAGTACTAGGTACATGATAACAACAAAAAAGAAGAGTTTACTTTCTGATCTGGAATGTGCCGAGGGTAAAAGGAAAGGATGTAGGTATGTTGACTCCAAGGGGCCTTTAAAGGATAGGACGATGCCTTGGAGGGAGCCGCTGACTGTTTTGTATTCTTTCTTTGTTTTATTTGAGGTGGACTCTTGCTAATTATTAGCACTTCCTACTTTAGCCTATGCTATTGCTCTTATCAGAGCAGATTAGTAAAACCGAAGGCAGAGGAGCCAGATTCCTGAAGATGAAAGAAACAGGCTTCCAAGCAGAGAAGTCTCACAGTGATCCTGCACCAACCCCACAAGGATCCTGACTTTGTTTCTTTTCCTGTTGCTGTAATGAAAGACGGACAAATGTAACTATAGAGGGAAAGGGCTGGTTTTGACATAAACTTCAAAATACCCTCTGTCATATCAGAGAGGTCAAGGCGGAGGAATTTAAAACAGTGGTCACACTGCATCCCCAGTCAATAAACAGCAATGAGTGCTTGTGTTCTGTTTCTTTTCTCCTTTTCCTCAGCCCAGGACTCAAGTCCAGGCAGTGGTGCTGGCTGCACTTAGACTGGGTTTTTTTCGACTAATCAAAATCATCACCCAGAGATCCACCTTCCATGTGATTCTAGATTCTGTCAAATTATTAGTTAACATTGACCGTCACAAACCTCTCTAGAGTGGAGTTGCCATGATTGGGTTTATGGCTTATAGCTTTATTTTTTTTCTCATTTTCCCTCTAAATTTTTCTCTGAGGCTTTAAAAGAAGATAATTACACAAATGGTAGAGAACAAAAAATAGGATGAAGAATATTAAAAGGCTAAATAATTTCAGATTATTCTTTCTAGAAAGATGGGCAGCTCCTTTGGTGTTTGTTAGACTTGTTTTGCTTGGCCACATCAGAGAAAGCCAGCAGGGAGAACTAGCATCATAAACTGAGAAATTAAGTGGTAATTATAGAAAAAGTCTCCCCCAATTCTGTCCCAGTGCAATCTCCCACGGAATGCTTCTGCTGTGGTTTCGATTTACTCCTCCTGAGCTGGCCTCTTGCACAACTTTGTAGGAATCCCTCTGCGTAAAGACAGAAAGCATAGAACAGCTGTGATGTTGAGCACCCTCCTGGGTGGCACCTCGCTGCCAAATTTGTCTAAATGTCACAAGATTTGCCTCCCTTGTGTCCTGCCACCTGGACTTGCCTCAAGTGGCAGGAATACAGATGGCAAAACTCCGTCAAGATAAAGATGTTGCGTTTTTCATTTTTCTGTTTTCTTCCTTCTCTCTTTCTTTGATTCTAAAAATACCATTGTATCACCCTATTATCCCATACTAGAAAGGAGACGTCTAGTGAGGGCGTGGTACCATGACATATGACTGTGATTATAGAGCAACCAGTGTGAAAACATAGATAAAAGTCCCAAGGTGAAGCATGGAGCTGCAAATTGAGCAAAATAGTTTGTTCTTATACTGACATACTTTTGTATCGCTAATGCCTTATGTGAATTATCAGATTCTTAACTGGGCATGAGATGAGACTTAGGGACAGGGACCTAAAAGCAGAGTGTATTCACCAGATTTTTAGAATGGCGGGTCTTGTTCCTGTTGTCCAATTATGTTGATATTTTCTTCCACAATTTCCAGTCTTTCTTAACTGAGAGAGGCCTGGATAATGAAATGAAAATGCTCACAGAGCAGAGATGCCTGAGTCCTGCTTGTTGTCCTTAATGAGGCCATCTAATGCTCCTATGTTGCTTACCTTCCTAGTAATAAAATAGCATCCCTTCACCATGGTTTATTTCTCTGCAATGTGTGAGCATATTAATTCACTTTGAATATAATCAGAAAAGTACCTCTTACGTTTTTGAGTCTGTAATGAATACCTAATGACAGTTAAAAAGGTATATAGTTATAGCTTCTCTTGATAATTTGGGGATCCCCTTGAAATTTTATGTTAACAGTCAAAACCTTATCTGTAGGTTTGTTTATTGTATATCCTTTCCAGAATCAATAAGCCATCAATCGTTCAAAAACAAGTAGTGCCCATATCTTAACAAATCTGTGTAAGTCTTATATCTAACATAAGAAAACACATATGGAGCTAGATTTTCTGTATTTGGTTGAAAATGATATGTATTGCCACTATGTTAATATTCTCACTTTTCTGTATCATAACTACTATACTGCCTAAGGGCTTGAGATTTAAAACAACCAAAAGACTCATTACTTTTCAGGCTGGAGAAATCTTGCTCTTTCAGAGGTCTGGAGTTCAGCTACCAGTTCCCATACCAAGAGGCCCACAAGCACCTGCAACTCCAGCCCCAGATCATCCTACCCCTTGTCTGGCCACTGTGGGCCCCAACACTCATATGCACAACCTCTTATACAGAGTACTGCATATAAACGTAATTTAAAATAAAATAAAAATTTACAAATCCATTGCTTTGACAGTTTTGTGTATTGTTCCATGGATTTCAGTACTCTGTTGACCACCTGTGTCTAATGGTGATCCTATGACAGTGATTGGAGAATTTGGAAACAATAGGCTAAGGGCAATTAGCTATCCTTCCTGCCACTCATTGTTATTTAAATGCAGGCTGAGTTTGGAGCATTTGAAACTGTGGGCTTCAGTTGAACTCCAGAGACTGATCTTGCAAAGAATTTTGAGCTGACCACATGTATTAATCATTGTGCCATCCTAAAAAATTTTAGAGAGTGAAAAGTCTAGCAATGGCAAAGAATGGAAAGTCCAAGCAGAGGCACTAACATGTCACAAAGGTCCAAAGAGAGGCACTGACCTGTCTGAAAGGTGCAAGAGCAGGCATGGATTGACATGTCACAAAGGTGCTAGACAGGAGTTGAACTGTCACGATAGATAGACAGTATTAGCTTGTTTTTTTTTTAAATTTTTATTTTCTATATTCTATGTTTACATTCCAAAGGCTTTCCCCTTTCCCAGTTACCCCCCACCATATGTCCCATAATTCCTCTCCCCCCTGCTATTCCCCAATCATTCCCCCCCCCATGATTTCTCTGTTCTGGGTCTACAATACTGGATCCAATCTTTACAGGCCCAGGGTCCTCTCCTTTATTCTTGGGAGTCATTTGACTTGCTAATTGTGCCTTGAGTATTTAGGGCTTCTGGGCTCATTAATATCCACTTATCAGTGATTGCATTTCATGTGTATTCTTTTGTGATTGGGTTAGCTCACTTAGGATGATATTTTCCAGATATAACCATTTACCTACAAATTGCATGACTTCATTATTTTTAATTGCTGAGTAGTACTCCATTGTATAAATATACCACATTTTCTGTATCCACTCCTCTTTTGAGGGATATCTGGGCTCCTTCCAATTTCTGGCTATTATAAATAAGGCTGCTATAAACATAGTGGAGCATGTGTCTTTATTGTATGTAGAGGAATCCTCTGGGTATATGCCCAGGAGTGGTATGCCAGGGTCCTCTGGGGTGACATGCCCAATTTTCTGAGGAACCGCCACACTGATTTCCAGAGTGGTTTTACCATTTTGCAATCCCACCAACAGTGGAGGAGTGTTCCTCTTTCTCCACATCCTCGCCAGCACCTGTTGTCATCTTAGCCATTCTGACTGGTGTGAGGTGGAATCTCAGGGTTGTTTTGATTTGCATTTCCCTGATGACTAATGATGTTGAACATCTCTTAAGGTGTTTCTCGGCCATCCGAATTTCTTCTGGTGAAAATTCTTTGTTTAGCTCTGTACCTTATTTTTTGATAGGGTTATTTGGTTCTTTGGGGTCTAACTTCTTGAGCTCTTTGTATATATTGGATATATGTCGGATGTGGGGTTGGTAAAGATCATTTCCCACTTTGTTGGTTGTCGTTTTGTCCTTCTGACAGTGTCCTTTGACTTACAGAAACTTTGTAATTTTATGAGGTCCCATTTGTCAATTCTTGATCTTAGAGCATAAGCTATTGGTGTTCTGTTCAGGAACTTTCCCCCTCTGCCTATGTCCTCCAGGGTCTTCCCAAGTTTCATTTCTAATAGTTTCAGTGTGTCTGGTTTTATGTGGAGGTCCTTGATCCACTTGGAGTTGATCTTAGTGCAAAGAGATAAGAGTGGGTCAATTCGCATTCTTCTGCATGTTGACCTCCAGTTGAACCAGCACCATTTGTTGAAGAGGCTATCTTTATTCCACTGGATGGTTGTGGCTCCTTTATCAAAGATCAAGTGCCCATAAGTCTGTGGATTAATTTCTGGGTCTTCAATCCTGTTCCATTGATCTACTTGCCTGTTGCTGTACCAATACCATGCAGTTTTTAACACAATTGCTCTGTAGTACTGCTTGAGGTCAGGGATATTGATTCCCCCAGAACTCCTTTTATTGTTGAGAATAGTTTTAGCTATCCTGGGTTTTTTGTTGCTCCAGATGAATTTGAGAATTGCTCTTTCTAGATCTATGAAGAATTGAGTTGGGATTTTGATGGGGATTGCATTTAATCTGTAGATTGCTTTTTGCAAGATGGCCATTTTTACTATATTGATCCTGCCAATCCAGGAGCAAGAAATATTTTTCCATCTTCTGAGGTCTTCTTTGATTTCTTTCTTCAAGGACTTGAAGTTCCTGTCATACAGATTTTTGGCTTGTTTGGTTAGAGTTATGCCAAGGTACTTTATGTTGTTTGTGGCTATTGTGAAGGGTGTTATTTCCCTAACTTCTTTCTCAGCTTGCTTGTCCTTTGAGTACAAGAAGGCTACTGATTTGCTTGAGTTAATTTTATAACCAGCCACTTTGCTGAAGTTGTTTATCAGCTGTAGAAGTTCTCTGGTGGAGTTTTTTGGATCGCTTAAGTAGACTATCATATCGTCTGCAAATAATACTTTGACTTCTTCCTTTCCAATTTTTATCCCTGTGACTTCCTTATGTTGTCTAATTGCTCTTGCTAGAACTTCACGTACTATATTGAAAAGAAATGGAGAGAGAGGGCACCCTTATCTAGTCCCTGATTTTAGTGGGATTGCTTCAAGTTTCTCTCCATTTATTTTGATGTTGGCTACTGGTTTGCTGTAGATTTCTTTTACTATGTTTAGGTATGGGCCTTGAATTCCTGCTCTTTCCAAGACTTTTAGCATGAAAGAATGCTGAATTTTGTCCAATGCTTTTTCAGCATCTAATGAGATGACCATGTGGTTTTTTTCTTTTAGTTTGTTTATGTAGTGGATTACATTGATGGATTTCCATATATTGAACCATCCCTGCATCCCTGGAATGAAGCCTACTTGATCATGGTGAATGATCCTTTTGATATGCTCTTGGATTCGGTTGGCAAGAATTTTATTTAGTATTTTTGCATCAATATTCCTAAGAGAAATTGGCCTGTAGTTCTCTTTCTTTGTTGGATCTTTTTGTGGTTTAGGTATCAGCTTAATTGTGGTTTCGAAGATCGAGTTGGGCAGTGTCCCTTCTGTCTATTTTTTGGAATAGTTTGAAGAGTATTGGTGTTAAGTCTTCTTTGAAGGTCTGGTAGAATTCTACACTAAAACCATCTGGTCCCGTACGTTTTTTGGTTGGAAGGCTTTCTATAACCCCTTCTATTTCTTTAGGGGTTATGGGACTGTTTAGCTGATCTACTTGATGCTGATTTAATTTTGGTATTTGGTATCTGTCTAGGAAATTGTCCATTTCCTCCAGATTCTCCAGTTGTTTTGAGTATAGGCCTTTGTAGTAGGATCTGATGATCTTTTGAATTTCCTCTGTTTCTGTTGTTATATCCCCCTTTTCATTTCTAATTTTGTTAATTTGGATACTGTCTCTGTGCCCTTTGGTTAGTCTAGCTAAGGGTTCATCTATCTTGTTGATTTTCTCGAAGAACCAGCTCTTGGTTTTGTTGATTCTTTGTATGGTTCTCTTTGTTTCTACTTGATTGATTTCAGCCCTTAGTTTGATGATTTCCTCTCTTCTACTCCTCCTGGGTGAGTTAGCTTCTTTTTGTTCCAGGGCCTTCAGGTGTGCTGTTAAGTTGCTAGTGTATGCTCTCTCCAGTTTCTTTTTGGAGGCACTCAGGGCTATGAGTTTTCCTCTTAGCACTGCTTTCATTGTGTCCCAAAGATTTGGGTAGGTTGTACCTTCATTTTCATTGAAGTCTAAAAAGTCTTTGATTTCTTTCTTTATTTCTTCCTTGACCAAGGTGTCATTGAGTAGAGTATTGTTCAGTTTCCATGTGTATTTGGGCTTTCTGTTGTTCTTCTTGCTATTGAAGACCACTTTTACTCCATGGTGATCCGATAGGAGACATGGGATTAGTTCGGTCTTCTTGTATTTGTTGAGGTCTGTCTTGTGACCAATTATATGATCGATTTTTGAGAAGGTACAATGCGGTACTGAGAAAAAGGTATACTCTTTTGCTTTAGGATGGAATGTTATATATATATATATATATATATATATATATATATATATATAACATTATATATATATATATATATATAATATTATATATTAATATATATATATTAAATCCAATTGGTCCAAAGCTTCAATTAGTTTCACTGTGTCCCTGTTTAGTTTCTGCTTTTCTCATCGGTCCATTGAGGAGAGTGGAGTGTTGAAGTCATGTACAATTATTGTGTTAGGTGTGATGTGTGCTTTAAGCTTTAGAAAAGTTTCTTTTACGAATGAGGGTGCCCTTACATTTGGCGCATAGATGTTCAGTATTGAGAATTCTTCTTGGTGGATTTTCCCTTTGACAAGCAGGAAGTGGCCTTCTGAGTCTCTTTTGATGACTTTAGGTTCAGTATTACCTTGTTAACTGCAGCTTGGCCTCTGGGTCTGCTGTTTACTAAGGCACTGTTAGCCCTCACCTCAGCCCTCCTCTGAGAATGGGAGACTCTCCCAACACCATGAAAGCTTTCAAGCATCAGTGCTATACAAAGTAGAACACCCACTCTGATACTGGCCTGACCTTCATATGTGGTCCCCATTGTCACCTTGAACCTTCAACCAGAATCTACAGGTAGGATCATCTGTTGCACTTCTTTATCTTCTTCAGTAAGTAGGCATACATTTATCAACACAATTACCCTATGAACTTTCATTTTCCTGCTCTGATCCCTGTATGTCTTGGTATAAGGTTTTGTGCAATGCAAACAAATTGTAAATGTTTTCTATTCATAATGCTTCTTGGTGTCCCGAATGAAGCAGTTCTATTGTTGTTATATAAACTTTTAAAAAATTACTTTTTACCATATATGGAGTGATGTTATCTTTTCTCCTTTCCCTTTTTAATCCTATCATTCTCTCAGTAAAATACAGCAACCCTTCAAAGCCATCATTCCCAACTTCTTTAAATCTGTGTTTTGTTTTTCTTATGCATTATGAAGAATTTAGGCTTCCCTACATGCGGCCACTCAGTCAGAGATGGCAGTGGGAGTTCTCCATCAGACTTCACCCTTCACTTTTTCAGCAAGTGCTCCATGTGGTAATTTGTAGTTGTTTGCAATAACTGCCTCAGCGATCTTACGCTTAGTTGAATTTCTACCACCTTTAATACAAATCACTATTTTGGGCAAACATGAAACGCTTTGGGAACAGTGGTAGAAAAGGGTAGGTTAGAAGTCTTGTTAGAGCTTGTAGGACATTATTCCATCCCATGGTCTCTAGCCCAAGAACTTAAACCCTAGACTAATGTAGACTGCAACAACAGTGATAAAGTGTCTATGCGTTTGTGCCCAAGCTTTGACTCCTACTGAACAACAATTGTATGATTTCACAAAGTCAGTATTATCTTCTGGTGTACTATATATTTGCTAATTTGAGTCCTAACAGTATTTTTAAAAGAATTATTAGTTAGGTACTAATAAAATTATTTAGGGCTAGCAAGTTTATATGTGCTTTCATTAAAAAAAATGTAAAAGTGTTTTTACTTTTGCTGTCTTTTCCCATTTCTTATTGATACAAGAGGGATAGAATACACTTGATTATGAAGTTTCTTGAAATCAGAATTTTAGAAAAGGTTAATAAATATATTTACGAGAACAGATTCTTCCTGGAGCACGTAAGATTAAGAACTATATTCCCACACCATAGTTTGAAGTAGGTATTGTTTATTAAGAGATGTATTCTCCATCTGAGGCACCATGTGCAATATGAGCTTTTTCTCAGCAGAGACTTATATTTTAATGAAAAAAATGTACAAATGGATGCATAGTTGTGGGTGTAGACTGTGATTCTCTACATCTCACAGCTGTACGATCTATAGCTTTCTTATTGGCTGTGCACCTAACCTTGGAGAGTTTTCTAGCCTCTTTTTCATTACAGAAATTACAGATAATAATAACCACCTAGCACATATAGTGAGGAGGGAGTGTTTAAATCTAATGATGTCCAAGATTCTTACGTTATTAGCACATTGTGCATAACTAATCATTGTAGTTATTTCTCTCATTAGCTATATATACGTTGTTAATCATTACTTGGAATCATTTTTCTATGGCAAGAATAAGCATTGACTTACAAAGGTTGTATTCATTACTAAATTCTGTCAGCCTACTTTACTAAAGAAAGTAAAAGACGATTATTTGACAATGGTATATACAATAAGCATTGTTTTCCTTATAAACAAGAAAAGGAGAATACTAGTAGAGTATCTTCCCCAATTGGCACTAGCTGACATATGATCCTAAATGGAAGCTATTCTTTTTATTTCTTTTTTTTAAGACAATTTCTTTATTTACAATTTGTATGTTATCCCTTTTCTTGGTTTCCCCTCTGAAAACACCCTATCCCATCTATCCCCCACTTCCCCTGTTCGCCAGCCTACCCACTCCTGCTTCCCTGTCCTGGCATTCCCCTACACTGGCGCATGGAGCCTTCTCAGGACCAAGGACCTCTCCTCCCTTTGATGTCCAACCAGGCCATCCTTTGCTATATATGCAGTTGGAGCGATGAGTCCCTCATTCTTACCACTCCATTCTGTGTGCTCTAGTTCCAGGGAAACCCCGGCTTGTGATTAACCACACCCAAATGAATACTGCTCTCATTCAATGGCACCCCCCTGTGGACACATTTGGACCCCTTCAGGGCTACCGCCTAAAGTTTGGCCGGAAAGACATGGAGCCACTCACTACTCTGGAGTTCTCTGAGAAAGAAGATCACTTCACAGCCACAGACATCCACAAGGGTGCATCCTATGTCTTTAGACTCTCAGCCAGAAACAAAGTGGGCTTCGGGGAAGAAATGGTGAAAGAAATTTCTGTCCCAGAAGAAATACCAACTGGATTCCCTCAAAACCTCCACTCAGAAGGCACCACGTCAACTTCTGTTCAGTTATCATGGCAACCACCTGTCCTAGCAGAGAGAAATGGCGTGATCACCAAGTATACCCTCCTGTATAGGGATATCAACGTTCCCCTTCTTCCAATGGAGCACCTTATTGTTCCAGCTGACACTTCTATGACACTCACTGGCTTAAAATCAGATACTACATATGATGTAAAAGTACGTGCTCACACGAGCAAAGGGCCCGGGCCATATAGTCCCAGTGTCCAGTTCAGGACACTGCCTGTGGATCAAGGTAGGATTTGTCTGCTTATGGCCTTCCTCCTTTAAAGGAATATCGATCTTTGGAAATCAATATTTTGAAGCTGTAAATAACTGATCGGCCCATTCATATTAATAGGTTCAGCACTACAAGCAGGTAATGTATGTATGACTTAATTCATTTTGAAAACCATAGATTTCAGTTATAGAATGCTACTGCAAGGCTGGCTGGCAGTACTCTCTGTCCTCAGGTAAGATAAACAGAGGATAGTTGACTGAGTTGGAGAGAAAGGAGAGTTCTTTATGAGAATGGGTATTAAAATGGTTGCTCTAAACAGGTAGGCAAATCACATTTCTGACTTTGTTCTCTGTAGGCAGCATCTACACTAAGTCCTATGATCCATGCTGGAAAAGAACAAGTTATGTGCTTTGAGAATAGTTTAAATACATAGTTTTTCCTTTTCCAGCAGTGTTTGCAAAAAATTTTCATGTCAAAGCAGTTATGAAGACTTCAGTGCTGCTGTCTTGGGAGATTCCAGAGAATTATAATTCTGCTATGCCTTTCAAAGTAAGTATTCTTTGCACAAGTATAATGGACAGCTTATAGTGGCACATTATTTATATCATATACAGAAAACTTTGATTTGGACAGGTGAGCTATGGTTATAGATTCATGGTAAAGCATTTGCCTAGCATGTGTGAGGCCCTAGGTTAGCTTTCCAGTACTATGAAGCAAAGTTGATTTGGGCTCATAAGTTCTAGTGTTGTGACTTTCATGAACTAGTTGTGTGTGGAGCTTATCACTGTGTCCTTCTTCATTCTAGAGAGCATGTAGACCCCCAGAGTCACACTGCCATAATTGACATAGTTCCTAGTAAATTAAACTTGAACGTTTTACAGCAAACTAATACTTTCCATTCCCATTAAAAAGGGGGTGGGGTGGGTCTATATGATTTTAACTAATTTTCAATGTAGGGTTCTGTATGATTTTAAGATTATATTTATTGGTCTGAATTCCAAACACTTTAAAAATAAAACTGACTTGCTACTGAGGTCTTTCAAAATAGCAACAAGTAGTTATTATTTGTGAAATGAATTGAAAAAAAAATATTCTTGGTAAACGAAAATACATTTGGAACAGGATTTAAAAACCTCCTGGTAAATTATGGATATAATACACTGAAAGCTTAGAACACTTTCTGTTATGATCATATGTAACTAATGCATTAAATCTTGAAAAGTTACTGTATTATTTCTTTGTTATGCAATTTTGAGAGACTTGGGAATATTTTACCCTTACAGAATAAGAACTATCAAGAGAATTGATGCCAACACCAGAATTACAAATACTTATTGGATTAGGAACTGCCCAGAAATAGAATTGAGCTGACAAAGCAAGTAAATAACAGTTGATTGAGATAACCAACTTGTGACTGATTGTATCTCGGTAGATTCTTTATGATGATGGGAAAATGGTGGAGGAAGTGGATGGCCGAGCTACCCAGAAGCTGATTGTGAACCTGAAGCCTGAGAAATCATATTCCTTTGTGTTAACCAATCGTGGGAACAGTGCTGGTGGATTGCAGCACAGGGTGACAGCAAAGACTGCCCCAGACGTGCTCCGCACCAAGCCTGCCTTCATCGGGAAGACAAACTTGGATGGCATGATTACTGTGCAACTGCCTGATGTTCCTGCAAATGAAAACATAAAGTAAGTTAATTCAAGGAAAGAAAGGCAAGTAAATATAGAGCCTGTATTTCAGTGTTATTGTGGTTATAAAAGAATGGATTGCTGACTATAGCATGGAAGATTCTCCTGTGGAGGATCGTACTTTTACTGTCCTGGATTTATCACTCTCTGTTCATATTCATGCTAACACAGTCTCATCATTGTAATATTGTGGGTGTGTTTTTTTTTCTGTTCCAGCCATATTATTTTGAAAGAGAGACAACAAGTTGCTAAAATCCAATTTATTGGGCCATGTGAAATACAGTTGATAATTTACATTTAGCAAATAATAATACTTACTATAACTGAAGAAATTCTTAAAATTTGCAAAAAGACAAAAAGAAGCTACATGAACTTAAGTATTTGAAAATAACGTATGATAGTGAGATTTTTGTTTATAATCTAAAACATACAAAGGATTCAAGTACAAAATAACATCGAAGGAAAAAAATAAAACATTAGAAAATATACCACGCAGCACAGTGCGAAAGCCAGTGGATCAGAAATACAAAATTAACCCAGTCAGTTGAGAAGTTTGTCTAAAGACGTATACTCAGCTGACTTCATAACTATTAGAAAATCAGACGATATCATTGAAGTCTATGAAGAACAAATCTTGGAGTAGTCTTAGCCATGAAAGGAAGTTGGCATCTGTCTTCAGTGAGCCTGGCATAGAATAGGAGATATGCAAAGATGAATGCTACAGATATCCTCACAACTAACCGGGCTAACATCGTTTTGAAGTCAAATAGGAAGCTTACAATCTATACGAGTCAGAAAGTTATAGGTCGGGAGGCAGTGCACACTTTAGTTAGAGCAGCAAGTAGTCCTGTCAGGCTGGACCCAGAACACTTGGGCGTGTTGCAGAAGGGGTGAGGGTTGGGGAGGTAAAATGGTGGTGAAAAGGCATGTTGTGCTCAGCAGGTTGAACTGTATTATACAAACTGTATTCTATGTTCACCAAAGCTCTGGATGCAAAACCCAGTGTGATGTCAATCATACGATAGCTCACTTTTATCTTTCCATTTTAGAAGCCATTTACCGAACATCTTGTGACATGTTAGCTAGAACCATTACCTGTTTGGGATGAAAAATGCATTTTTATTTTTTATTGTATTACATGATAAAGTCAAGATGAAATTTTTGGGACATGTTTGAAGTTGTATGGAAAGGGATGTGTACATAGTTCATGTACGGCTACAATAATCAGGGTCCCTGATGTGATAGAGAAAAATTTTGAGAACTCATCACATAGTCAGTAGGCGTTGGACAAATTATACAAGTACAAAGTAGGGCAAACAGTAGTCCACACAGGAGCCAGAAAGAAGTGGGAGAGACACGTGAGCAGAGTACAGTAGGGGTCAGTATGTACTTTAAAGAGGTCAGAGGAAGGAACAGTATCACATATGGCTCAGACGTCAGAGCATAGAGAACATAACAGACTGTTGCTATTCATCGAAATGGTAAAATCTCAAGAGGAAATCTGAGGCAAATTGGACAAGGTCACTCTTCACCAAAGATGAGCAGCACCAAAAAGTAAATCGTTGTTTAACTCAGCAGTGAATGTGTACTCTAAATGAAGTCTTTGTATGAACTATCGAGTTAGAAGTGTGGGTTCAGAGAAGTGAAGTGAGACTAAAGTCACACATCTGGGAGCCACCAGAGTAGCATTGGTTTTTCTAGGGAATGGCAGAACAGTGAAGCAATGAGATGAAAATATGAATCAAAAGATAAAACATAGTGATTGCAATAAGAAGAGGGCCCACTGACGACCAAGAACGGTTTCATATATAGAGGGCACCTGGGTGAGGACACAGTGGCGAAGGCACTATGTGGGACAGGACATATAAACAGTAAGTGAGGAACTTCAAGTTCCAGCCAGGTACGGTGACACTTCTGTAATCCTAGCAGTGGAGGGCTGAGGCAGGGAGATTGGAAATTTGCAGACAGCCTGGGTTAATAGCAAGTCCCTGTCTCAATCACACAAAACAAGAGAACCCCCAACTTTGGACAAGATAGCAATCTTACCTCAAACTGAAAGAAATAATGGAAAAATAGTATTAAAGGTAAAAATAAAAAAAGAAGAAATTTTAGTGAAGTATAATTTGTTAAACTCACTCAGGATTAAGTAGTAACTTTGACCCACTTTACACTCAGCCAAATCAATCTTTCCTGCACAGACCTTCACTTGACGTTTATTTGATAAAAACGATGGCAGGTTTTGCCACCAGTAATAGAATTTCCAAAATGCACTCAGATAAGGTCTTCATTTTTGTCTAATCTTCTTTTTCAGTTTCTGAAAATTAAAAGTGAAAATATAAAGCCAGCATGCTTTTTATCACAGTAAAATTTAATATGAGTGCAAGATTATATTTATTTGTTGACTTTTTAATTCATTCTGAGTTTCTATTATTATTAACAGATAAACATGTTTTTGAAACCACTTTATTTTAAATCTATATAATGTAGTAGGAGCTGGACTATATATACCTTTAGTCTACCATTTGGCAGGAAGAGGCAGGATGATCTCAGTGACTGAGGCCAACCTGATCTACATGGTGAGTTGTAAGCCAACCAGGACCACATTGTAAGACCCTGTCTCACAAAGCAAAATTTTGCAAGGTAGTAGTGGCACATGCCTCTAATCCTAGCACTCAGGAGGCAGAGGCAGGCAAATCTTTAAGTTTAAGGCCAGTTTGGGCTATAGAGTTAGTTCCAGGAAAGCCAGGACTATAGAGAGAAACTTTATCTCATAAAAACTAACAAATACACAGCAGCAGAAACAACAATTTACAAAGGAAAAAACCCACAAATTCAGGCTACTCTCTGGGAGGGGAACAGAGGGCTCATAGCAAAGACCAGGACACAGCAGGTACATGGTCTCCTAGACGACATCCTACCGTTTCTGTTAGAATCTAGCAAAACCATATTATGTACACAGTGTCTTTCTGGTATTGTGTCAAGATGAAGTGTCCTATCTTATCGTAAGATACAGAAAACAGCTCCCTTGGATCCAACGAAGCAGGAAGCTCTGGAAACAGAAAACATGTCAGCTCCATTCAGATGTCTAGAAAAGGGTGCTGAAGGAGCTTGTTAGATTCAATATGAATTGAGAGAGACTCGAGGAAGCTTAAAAGTTGTAGATGACTACAAATGAGCAGAAAATGGGGGCCATGAATTCAGTTCGTTCAACAAAACTTGTGTGCTTCCTTAAGAAAACCAGAAAGGTGAACGTCGCGAAGCCTGGGGAGTGACCCTGAAGCTGGCTGTGCTCTCATGACTGTTCCTGCTTGATATAGAAAATGAACCAGCCTCTTAGTGAAGCCCTTAGTGAAAATTGGGCGTTATTACTTATTGGTGGCAAATTTCTCATTTCAACTTCTGAATGAGTTCAGATGTTCCAGAATGCTTTCTGTGCTTTAGGAGTTTGTTTGTTGGTTTGTTTGTTGGTTGGTTTGGTTTTAGCTTGTTCAGTGTTACTTGCATTGAGAGCCAGGAAAAAGCATTAAAACTTGGGTAACAGGAGGTGACATAACTAATGATGTGCAGAAAGAAAACAAACAGCTGTGGAAAAACTGTTTTCTAGAAATGAAATAAAGCTTCTCAGAAATACATTTCTTCCTTCTGAAAAAAATTAACAAAAAACAAAAACAAAAATTAAACTACAAATGTGCTGG
This sequence comes from Apodemus agrarius, assembly GCA_964023405.1. Lineage (NCBI taxonomy): Eukaryota > Metazoa > Chordata > Mammalia > Rodentia > Muridae > Apodemus > Apodemus agrarius. Next base: position 78,658,852 of record OZ030009.1, read on the forward strand.
AGCTGGAAGAATATCAGACCTATAGGGAATGAAAAGATCTGATTAAAAATGAATAATAAACTTATAGTGATATTTATGTTAATAAATTATTTTCTAGGGCTCCTTAAAGGAAAAATAGTTGAAACATGCCCATTCTGTATGGCATCTCTGTTTCTGTGCACGAGATGAGCAGTAATTTCAAGAAGGTCCCATATCATCCTGTACCATTTACAACATTTGGCAAATTTTGAAGTGGAAAATACTGTAGTGTTTTGTTCAGTATTCTGTGAATGAAATGTGTTAATCAAGTAGAACTCTAGCTGATCCCTGGATGCTAACCTAACTATGAACTCTCTGGACCAGTGCTGAATGACATGGTCTCCTGTCTACCAAAACAGTTTGATGACCGAAGGCTATTTGCTTACTAATAAAAGCCATGCTTTTCTCAATTCCATCCATGTTAATTGTAAGGTCTTAACTCCTAGCCTGCCTTTACCATGTGCTAATTAAATGGTATTTTTAATCTACTTAAAATATTCCTTTTGTTTATGTGTATGTGAGAGAGCATGCTGTGCCTGCATAAGCCAGAAGAGTGTGTCAGTTACCCTAGAATTAGAATTACAGGCGAGCCACATAGTGTGGGTACTGGGAACTAAACACAGGTTCTCTGGAAGAACCTGAACTACTCTTAACTAGAGCCATTTATCCAACAACGAATTCTTATTCATTTATTGAAGACACAGCTTCTTATTTCTGTTTTTTTTCTTGTAGTTGGTTCTTATATTGTCTTGTGGAGACAAGCAAGTGGCTGAATTATTTTGTAAACACCCCCAGGAATGTATCTGGCTCTGTTGCCATGGATTATGTGATGCTTCAGTATTAGCTTGTAATAGTTGTGAAGACAGACAGAATACCAATTAGAAAATGCTATAATGCCACCATTATTCCAACATGAGGCACATTCATGACAAAGGGCTCTTCTGTGATTTTTGTATAGCACCATTTTGCTCTGATTGATTAAAACTGAAAGCATACCCTGGATTGTGTTTATAGGTAAAGCTTCTGCCAGGTGCCAAGTATAAAATTAGATTCATAATGGCTTAACATTTCAGAACAGAAACAGAAAAGTATATTCCCTATTGTCACAGCACACATCTGGTATACATGCATACAGGCAAAACACACTCACACATACACACACACACACACACACACACATATATACACATACATGTTTCATATATATATATGTATGTATATGTATACATGTTTCATATATGTATGTATATGTATACATGTTTCATGTATATATATGTATGTATATTTATACATGTGTGTACACATATGTAAAATAAATAAAAACGAGGAATTAAACAATGTTCCTTAGGCAGATAGTAGAACAAAGAGAGTTCCAGTACTCACATCAGGCACCAAGACTGGAATGCTGGGAATGCCATAATCACTTCATCATGTCGGTTGCCAGAGTTACAGGAAAACCAAGGGAAGCCTTCCTATTTAGCACCTCACTGCTTATCAATGAAGTGAAAAAGCTAAGGATAAATAACTTCCCATACTACACACAGCTAATAAGATTCAACATCTTAATTTGAAGATAGAAATTGGAAAGATCATTCAACCTACTATTGGTTTTCTATGATAAAGTAATTTGATTTAAGCAATACACACAAAACATAACAGGAAAAATTATGTGAAGACTGACATTTATCCTTGAACTTTGAAAAAGATTTTGACCTCCAGTTAAATAACAAGTTTCCAAATGCCAAGACCGATTACAAATGCTAAAAGACTGGCTGCATTTGAAGTAGGACTATGTAACAAAGACCAGAGCTTGCCTTCTCACATAATTATATGGAGCTTGGACCCTTGATAATAGTGTATTAAATGAAATTACTAAAACTTTGCTTAATATAATTTAAACTCTGAAGGTTGTATTTAACTGATCTAGTTAAATCTAATATACTGAAAAAACATATCATAATTTATAAGTAGTCGTAGGCTTCCTAGATACATTAGGAAGAAGATTTTTAAGCTATTCTATTAACATAATAGTGCAAGTCTTTGTTGACAAAGGTATGTTGAGCCTGAAGCACAGGCTTCAGGCAAAAAAGCAAAGTGCAAGACAGAACTTAATTTTATCAAAAATATTTTTCCCATTTCAAGCAATTATTCTCAATTGGTATGAGTTTCTCAATATAAATTTGTAGGGCATTTATCACCTCCCTGTTTGCCCCCTCCCCTTATCTGAGTCCTGCTGTGTTTCATAAGGTGTCATGTGAGATTAGAACAAAGATTTCTAGTAAGCTGATAAAGAAAAATGTAATAAGTATTATGTTCCCTATATAAATTCTATGTGTCCATGTCATTGTTTTTCTAATGGAAGGAGGAAGAGCTTGAGGAAAATGGAAATTGTAAACTCTGAAAGGGAACAATAAACATTTTAACTACTTAGTTTAGAAGAGACACAAATCCTCATGAGCCATCTAGCCTGACCATTTCCACTGTTTAGAAGAAGAGTAGTCCAGTGATAAACTAGCAGTGTTGAATGAATTCTGAAGAGATCACATGTACCTTAATGATATTTTTTAAATATCAAAAGAGTGTTTAAAGAGTATAAAAAGAGTATAGATGCAAAATGGTCAATTTATGAAACAATCCTACCAGACCAGGAAATGTTCTCTTGTGAAGTAATAATTAATATTTAAGGGAAGAGAATTAGCTTGGGTTTCTAAGCAGTTGGGACAAAATGGTCAAGATGTGGTAACCAAATGCCCCACAATCAATTCAAAACACTGAAAGCCAATCGAGGTATTACAGAGTGTGGGAAAAGGGATTCAAGAAAGACCCTCACAGGCCTTGCAATATCTTGTTCTTTATCCTAAGAGAAATAAGGCTCCATTGAAATATCATCAGAGGTTGAAATGGCACAATCAATTTTGTATTGTGAAATGAAAATTTCAGAGACTAGACTAGAAAAAGATAGTTGGTGGAGAAGAAAAGTTATGGGACTATTGTCCAGACATGACAACAAAATGGAATGAGGCCAGATGGGTGGCAGTAGAGTGGCAGAGAAGTGGATCCTCTGGAGATGGGGTTCAGAAGTTAAGAGCACTTGGAAATGAACCAGGAAAGGGAAAAGAAGAAAGTGCAAACAGACTTTCAGTGTAATGGCCACATCTCCTGCTGGGGTTGCAATGGCTATGGCGCAACCTGAGAGCAGGAAAGATTTGCTATTTATTTCATTGTTACCTCAGCAATAGCTAAGTACTTTGGCACGTAAAGTTGAAACTTGATGAATCTTTGATATTCAGAAGAGAGTTTGGGGTAAAGATAATTATCTATGCATTATGTACATAAAGCTAATATTCTATTTTCTGAGTAAGAATAGAATCTCCTTGGATTAAAAAAAATAATAACAAAAAGAAAAAAATAACATGTAGTGTTGAGAGCATGTGTTAAAATTCTGTAATTTAACAGTTATGTATCCATAATAAATTCTGCTAAAATGATAAAGTTTCTATAGTAAATAATAAAAGGAGGAAAGTCAAGAATGTTGCTAATTGCCAAAAGCAGCATAGAATTCTTCAGGGAAGGTCTTACCTACATGCTAAGAGAAGTTTTAAGCAGAAAAAAAATTCTTTCAAAATAACACCATGTAGGCATGTGGTGCCTAAAATCCCCAGAGTACTGATGCAGTGCAGAGTTGATGCAGTGCTGTCCTGAGGCAGGGCTGTGCTGAGGCAGTGAGTGCAGTGTTGATGCAGTGCTGTGCTGAGGTAGGGCTGTGCTGATGCAGTGCAGTGTTAATGCAGTGAAGGGCTGAGGCAGGGCTGTGCTGATGCAGTGCAGTGTTGATGCAGTGAAGGGCTGAGGCAGGGCTGTGCTGATGCAGTGCAGTGTTGATGCAGTGAAGGGCTGAGGCAGGGCTGTGCTGAGGCAGTGAGTGCAGTGTTGATACAGTGCTGTGCTGAGGCAGGGCTGTGCTGATGCAGTGCAGTGTCGATGCAGTGAAGGGCTGAAGCAGGGCTGTGCTGATGCAGTGCAGTGTTGATGCAGTGAAGGGCTGAGGCAGGGCTGTGCTAGGCAGTGCAGTGTTGATGCAGTGAAGGGCTGAGGCAGGGCTGTGCTGAGGCAGTGCAGTGTTGATGCAGTGAAGGGCTGAGGCAGGGCTGTGCTGAGGCAGTGCAGTGCTGATGCAGTGCTGTAATGAGGCAGAGATAATACAGTGCAGTGCTGAGACATGAGATGGAGCAGAGAAAGCACAAGCTTTCCTAGAGAATTTGGTCAGTAAGAGATGAAGAGTCTGCTGTGACTGTACTATGGTTTTGATGAATTTTTTTGTATTTTGGGTTTTTTATTGTTGTTGTTATTTGTTTGTTTAACTTGTAGAAGAGAGGGTTTTTTTAGGTTTACAGTTTTCAAAACAGCTTGCATGATGTCCACTATGACAGAGTAAAGGCATAATAGGTAGCACATCATCTGAGAGTTCACATCTTAAATCCTAAAGAGGAAAGCACACTGGAAACAGTGGTAGGCTGTTAACTTTAATAGAAAACTCCCATGGCCACACGTTTTCCAGTGAAGACACACCTTCTGCGCCTCCTCAGACATGTCCATAAACTGAGAACCAAGTACTTAAATATCTGAGCCTATGGGAGACATTCTCATTCAAGCCTTAGATGGGACAAGTGTTTATATAGACACCTCTCCCCCCTCTCCCACCCCTGTTTCCATCTTCTAACTATTAGGTACTTGGCCAGGATGTCTGTTTTCTTTGATTTTTTTTCAATAGTGGATTCAAGTGTGGTTTATAGGCTCCAATGGGAAGAAAAAAGCTGAGATACAAGTACTTACATTAGCAGTACTGTGTTTAGTGGATGTCTTAGGAAATGGAAAAAAATCAATCAACTAGTGTCATGATAAGTATAGTCTGAGGCATCTTCTGTACTTAAAGGACAGATTATGGTTTATGTACATGGTCAGATAAGATTATAGTTTGCTAGAAAGATGAGGAGGAGAATTTTATCAGATTGCATTTTCTCTATCAGTAAGTTATGTGGATCCCTTTTCCTAAGAAGATGTAGATGTGCAGTCTCTTGAGTTTGCATGAGAAAATGATGTTGTGGAAATGAAAATGAAAGTTCAAGAGACAAGCTGTGTGGAGACCTAGTGGCCTGTCTGTATCTGAAGGTCATAAATTTACGGTATGATCTCACTGTTATATTATTTCTCATGCTTTATTTATCCTCTTGGGCTTAGGGGCAGAAAGTAGTATGGATTTGAACCACGACTTTGTGGGGGGGGGGAAATGACAGCTAAAAGCAATGAGAGCCTTAGTTGTTGTGTGAATATCTCCGTAAAGATAGAAAGGAGAGCACCAATGGCACTGGCACAGTTCTAAAGATATGAAACTGAATCTCTCTCTCTCTCTCTCTCTCTCTCTCTCTCTCTCTCTCTCTCTCTCACACACACACACACACACACACACACACACACACACACGCATGCGCGCGCGAGCGCACGCGCGCACACACACACACATCTAAAAGAAAAATGAGAAGCTGGACTTGATAGGCTTCCGATGATGCTAGGACATATTACAAATCCTCCATTATAGAGAACAAGCTTTGGATAATATGAATTCCAGTTTGTCAGATGATCATGAAATGTGCAAGGCTGTTCTGAAGGCAGTTCTGCCTTCCTGCAGATGATGAGTGCTTAGACCAATAGACAAAGAAGGTGATAGATATCTGACCATCCTGGTAATTAATTGCCGTGGGATAATCTGCTCAATTCTTATCTCACCAGAGAGTTCACTGAATAATTGGGGGGATAATGCTTAAGTAAAAATATGATTATTTTTAATGTTTGAGACTGGCAACTCAATATGAAAGAGGAAGAAATATTAATAGAAGTCATCAGCTTGACTGATCTATCAGAACCCATAGGGAAGCAATAGGCAGTCTCTGCTAAGCCCCAGTGTCATTGCTGTAGGAAGAGAAGCTCTCCTGACTGTGCAGGGATGAAAATCAAGAGGCTCCTTGACAAGTGTGTTTATCAAGTGCATCTGCAGTGTTATTTTGAACGCTCAGTTGCAGCTCTGTCATTTCTCTCTGTGCTCATTTAACATGATGGACTTGTTTGGCAAATCCTTTAGGTGGTAGGAGGGTGTGAATAGGAGGAAGCTTAGTCTGGGTCATAAAATAAAAAATATTGGCCTCTTTCACACACTCCAACTCTTATTTCTCCCCACCCTCCTTGATCACCATGCTTCTTTCTAGTAAAGAAAATGAATGGCTGGATGCTGGAACCTTAGACATCTGTGGATTAGTTACTCAGAGAACCATGGAGAATAGATTCTGGTTTGAATTGAATTCTTGATTAAGGGAAGGGTTTAACAAGTCCCTTTACTTGTATGGTGTAGAGTCTGTAACATGCGAGTGAAGAATGTGGAAACCTTGCCAGTATCAACTGGCCTCTCTTCCATACTGTTTGCTGCACAGGCTGCCAAGCTCTTTCAGTGCTATTAGATTCTTTTCTCTAGAGATCAGGCTCATAGTCTTTTTTCAGAATAGACAACTGAAATTCAAGGGTGTTAAAACAGCAGTCTTTATAAAGGGGCTTTTATAGGTGTTTAAAAAGAGCTCTGAGCCATTAGTAGCAGAGCCCCAACTCCAGGTAAGGTGCAATGCCAGGTGACAGGTTTGTCATCAGAATACTTGTGGGGGAATCACTGCCCAACTAATAACAGTGAAATTAAGAATGAAAAGGTCAATTTTCAAGTGATAATATTTTTTAAAGGTAAAGTGATAGGAAATTAACTTTAGCAGCATTTGATTTAACCCAAAATATCCCTGCTATTGTCCTTTGTTACTATGTCATCACAACTCAGTTATCACGGAGACACTTTACATTGTTATTTTATGCTGTCTTTGACACATCGCAGCATATATCAGCCACATTTCAATGCTTGATGGCCACAGAGGTCTCACAGTTACCATTCTGGACAGATCAGCTCTAAAAGATATGTATGCGAAGAAGCCTTCTGTAGTAGAGAGATTGCTGAGAGGGCTTTCTACATCTTCTTTTTTTTTTTTTTTTTTTTTTTTTTTGAGACAGGGTTTCTCTGTGTAGTCCTGGCTGTCCTGGAACTCACTCTGTAGACCAGGCTGGACTCGAACTCAGAAATCCGCCTGCCTCTGCCTCCCAAGTGCTGGGATTACAGGCGTGCGCCACCACGCCCGGCCTTTCTACATCTTCTTTGACTTAAAACAGCTCATGGAGCAGGGCTGGAATCTCCTCACTCCTTGCTTTTCTTTGCCTCGTGCGATAGCTATCTTTTTTAAATTATATAAATCCATTCCTGTGTTTATGTAATATGTGTTTACAATTTTTCTATGAATCTCTATCAAATTTATGAGATTCTCAGAAATAGAATAAATGGAAAAATAAATGAAAACCCATCATAAAGGTTTCAATGAATTCCCTCACTGTCTGTTTAAATTGGGCAATTATTTAATTGTTCTTATTTCTTTTATCTGTGACCAGCCTTTAATCTCTTTAATCTCTTTTATCTCTTCCCAGAGTTTAATGGATTGTGATGCAAGAATGCAAAAACTAGATTGTGCATGTAATGCAGTGCCTAAAATTATAGTGTAATTTCTATACTATTAGTTATCATCTGCAGAGTTTTCATATTGAGCATTGATATGGGTAAAGTTCTTATTCATGCAAAGGAAAAGAGGGATATGTATTATACTGGAGTTACACTGCACCATTATTACTAATATTTACCTTGTCTTTAACATGGGGCTTATGTGGTACTCATGTTTTAGTTGATCATCCTCAGTGAGTGGAACATTTGAACTTCTTTCTCGAGATGTAATTACCCTGAATCCTATTTTAAATAGTCCCCAAATATGTGTACTACTTAGAGTTTTACAATTTAATTAAATTTTAATGTGCTTTTATCTTTATATAATTATAAGATTATGAATGATTTTATATACTTTTAGTTTTACTTAAATATAATAAACATACTTTTGTATATGTTCAAAATAATAAATGCTTATAACACAATAGCCATTTTTATTATGTATCTTCATTAAAAATTTTATTAGTTAATATTAAAAATGTTTACTGCATCAGTCTGAAATGGTGGATTTCAATACAGCTGGGTGTGTCTAGTGGCAGAATCCTAACAAAAATATATTCTATGTACAGGATATTTAATAATGAACAGACAACCATGTGAAATTATTATATGAAGTCATCAAGCTCACACATTGATATCTACCACATATTTTTTTAATTAAACAAACAAGTGGTTATTTTTTCTTACTATAAAAAGTAGATGAATCACCCCACATTCATAATTTTTCTTCTGTCTTAATGTTTGGTCTGCAAAAGATTAAAGGTTGTAACCATTTTCCCTGTGCTCTGAGATAACTGTATTGTTTCTTCATTCTTTAACAGGGGTTACTACATTATAATTGTGCCTTTGAAGAAGTCTCGGGGAAAATTCATCAAACCCTGGGAGAGCCCTGATGAAATGGAATTGGATGAGGTAACTGTGTCTTTGTCTTTTCTCCTTCGATGGCTGACTCTCAGCACGGGGTTCAGGTCTCAGCTTTGGTGTGTCTGGAAAACTGAGTGAAGCAGTAAAGGCAGCTTGCTGTGCTGTAGGAATTCTATCAAAGACCCTTTTGTTTTCATTTAAAGATTATGGTTTGTTTTATCTGTGTTGTCCTTTATTCTTTTGCTACCTACCCATTGTAGCCATGATGCAGAAGTGTGGAAGATGACATCATTTCTCTTAATAAATTTCTAGAGGCCTTTAATTTGGCAGTTGCCAAGGGTTTTTCAAATGCTGCATGGACTTTATAGCACATTGCATTTCACCTGCTGTAGGCTCATATTTCCATAGAATTCTACTGACTTCCAAATATTCAGTTGCCTTCCTCACTGCTTTGTAGATTTTCAGAAACCAAAGTGCATTTTAGGCCAGGGGGCAAAAAGGCAAAATTCTGAGCAATGAAGGAAATGTAGTAAAAAGTGCAGTATTGACTATGTGCTTTTAGTTCTGCTTCTTGAAATATAGACACTTTGTAAAATGGTCTGATTTTTTATGAGTATGGGTGTTTTTCCTACGTGTGTGTGTGTGTGTGTGTGTGTGTGTGTGTGTGTGTGTGTTTATGGTACCTTTGGAGATGAGAAGAGAATACTGGGTCCCCAGGAACTGGACTTACAGATGGTTGTTAGTCCCCATGTGATGCTGGGAAGGAAGTCTATGTCCTCCATAAGAGCAACACTTGCTCTTAACTGCTGAGCCATTTCTCCTGCTTCATTTGTACTTTTTAAAAGAAACTCTATTACATACTTGTAGTCGTCCAGTGGCTTTGTATGAAGCTGGATTACCTGAAAGGGGAGCTGTAAATGAAAAAGGAACAGGGTTGGACAGAAAGATGAAGCCAAGACAAAGTTTCTGATCAAGATTCAAAGTTTAATTTTCATCACTGCGTTTATACAGGAAAAGCCACAGACCCCATACCTTGTTTCAGCTGGATTATGTTGCAAAGCAAGCTCAGCTGGCAGGGAAGTCTACTCCTGTAGGAAATTGCAAATGTGGGTGATGCCAGAGACTCCAGCTAAAACCATTGTGGGTTTGTTTAGCCTACTCAAGGCTGGGAGGAAGGACACACATACTTCTATATTATGCAAATCTGATACAGAATATTTACCAACTCTCAAACATGACAATAGCCACCTACAGAGGCTAGGCATCACAGTTGAAACACCACAGAGCCTTTTTTTTTTAAACGAAATGTTGTTAAGTTTATAAGTCCGACCAACATCAAGATATATGAAGTTTTAATTTATATGGTTCCTTTACAAGATGGTCCATATCATTTCTGCATATTCTTTCTACTTCAGATTAGTACAAAATGGAGGAAGGGCCATGATTAATTCCTTAACTACATATCAAGGGATTGTTGATGTTTTTGTAATGTGTCTGGCACAAGGTAAATGTGTTGTGACAAGAACAAAGGGAGATTTGGGATTGGGCTTGCATCCCTTGGCAGACATGCATCGTCTCTACAAGTGCGCCTCATCCTCACCTACCTATTTTATGAGTTAAATTTGTTCAGGCTCTGAAGGCAAGACAAGTTCAAGGTCAGGTCTCTGCTTGTGTCACTGTCTAGTGATTAGGTGACATGGCTACAGTACAGAGTGACACATTTCAGTAATGTGGTCACAAAGCGTAGTTGTCCGTTTGCTTTCTCTCAGTTACGATGTTAGAGAAACAGGATCCTTTCTCTAAGCAGTTAACCCCGTGTCAGTCTATAGTTCACAGCTGAGTTATAGAATTGTCATCTCCACATTTTGGTTGAAATTGGATTTCTAAATGCAAAGGTAACTCGTCGAATCTATAAATAGTTCTACCTATTTAAAACGAGTTTTCAAAGCACTGAGATCCAAGGCAAAAAGGGACATCAAATGCTTTCAATCATATTCTTTTCTTAGATGTGAAACCGTTTGATAGGAAGGAATGGAAAGCGATTCTCCTTTACAGCCAGGTTTTAACCTCTAGAATGCACAGTAATGCTAATGGATTAAAATATAGGGCTATGTGACATTGAACTTCCTTGCAATTAAATTCCACAGGTCTGTGCTACTGATTCCCATAACAAAGGGTCATTTTAATCATCCTTTGAGTTGTGGTGCATTAATCTGTATAATAGCTTGATAAAGAACATTTTATTAATTCACAACTTTTGGGTCAGGATGGGTTGTTTCCCACTTTTCTTACTGATATAATTGAGACCACATTGCAGAATTAATGGTGGAAGAAATAAGATATGCATTGACTGGAAAATGAAAATTATTTCTGATAAAGAACTGAAGCCCTTGGTATAACTTCTGGAATTATATCTAATATATTTTGTGACTATTGTGGAGGGGAACAAATGAGAGATGGCTATGGCCCTTTCTGCTCACTCGGCTTGTTTCTGACCCCTGCCGACAGAACTTGCATTTTAACTGGTATATATGACAAAACATTGTAGTAATTTTAGTTTGAATTTGGTATCATTGGTTTGACAACGCAATGTGCTTTCTTAAATGCACTCAACCAAGAACTTTTTCAGTAAGGCCTATAATTCACTAATTCACATTGTTGGAAATGCATCAAGCAGATTGATGGCCAGAGGGGATTTCCACACATATGCCTCACATCTAGGCACATAGAAGATTTTAAAAAGGCCTTGTAAGTGAGTTACTCTCAAAATTATGTTCTGATATCATTTTTTTTGGTCTGGGCTATTATCTGAATGATAAATTCTTAGACTAGTAATCCTGTTCTCAAGGTCAAACTGAACAGAACAGGCATTGATAGTTGTAATGAATTTTGGGCAGAATGACTCCCCAATGTTCGTTGTATTTATTTCAGGGCAAGTGAGGTAATGTGCCAAAGCTTTTCATTACACTATCCTTCAAAGCATTGTCATAAAGTAATGAGGTCATATATGGCTATAATTTCAGCACTGTGGCTAACTTTGGTATCATTTAAACTTACTTAAGCCATTTAAAGTTTAACACTGGAAACATCCTAAAGGGTACTCTTTGGTCACAGGGTTCTATTCCAGATTTAACTTTAGCAAATGACTGTCCTGCACCTAAAGAACACCCAAATCTTCTAATATTTAATCCTGAGGCACTTACTTCATTTTTTTAAATAAACCCTAGCAAATTGTAGTCATGGGGATGATATTGATGAATAATGACAGCTGTCTATATCTGAAATGTGAAGAGAACCAAGGTAGGGTTTGATCAGTGAAGTAGAAGAAGAAATACAGTCACATAAACAACTGATGGTAAATGTTTTTGATTGACCAACTTCAAAAGACTATTAATAGCATCTGTAGTATACTTTCCCCAGAGTTATATGACAATAACTTTATTAGTCACCTTTCAAGTACGATATTATATTAATTATTTGGCATCAGAGTTTTATAATTTGCATGATAAAAAATTTGGGAAAAGGATAGATGGTATTCATCTTTGTTAATGAAAGCAGATACTCAATACCTACATACTAACTGAATAAAAATGATTCAAGTGATCAGCACCTAAACATGGCATTGGATTTCTTTATGTTGTGTAAAAATTAGACAGAAAATCCCTCATATGTATCTCTCCTATGGATGGTTTACATTTTTTGTTACCCATCAAGTCTATTTATTCAGGGAACCATTCTATCATGCCCAGTTTGCTAACTTGGAATTGGGTATATTTGTGATCTATTTTATATGGTTATTGTGGAGAGCCAATTTATGCTTCCTGGAAGAGTGTCTGGTACCCAATAAGTATTTACTCAAGATGTGGCCATCATCATCCTTATATGTAAGCCTGTGTGTGACAACAAAAGATAAATTTCTGTTCTGTCATCTGAGAAGATGAAGCATAACTGAGTGCCCCACCTGGATGTCTGCATAGATACATAAATACATAGAATTCTGATCCACATTTGCCAGAGCATGCCTAATCCCCTGAGCTTTTATAAATGCCTTAAATCTCATATAATTTTAGTTGTAGCAATAATCTCAAATTTCACAGACCTTTTTAGAGCATGATAAATTGAATATTATTGATACATGTCCTAGGAACAAATTATTTCATAGCCAGAAGCCTGTCTTCCACATTATTAGATTTTGAGTCAGCTGTGCACATTAGTGTCTTTTGGTATAAAACACACTGTCTTTGCCTGTGGTTGCAGACAGAACCATTTGAGCTTAGTGAAGACCAATGACAGTTTCCTTATGAGTCTTGTCTTGATTTTTCCAGCATTTCTTGCTCTGATGTTTTAAAATTTTAATTTTTGAGTATGAGTGTTTGCTTGCATGTGTCACTCTTCACCAAAGGCATGCTGGTGTCCACAGAGGCAAGAGTGTGTTAGATCCTGTGAAACTGGATGTATAATTGTAAGCCACTCTTGGACTCTGGGAGTCAAACCTGAGTCTTCTGAAGGAGCAGCTGGAGTGCTGAACTGCTGAACCACCGATTTCTTCATCTCTTACAGCATTTCTTTGACCAAAGTAAATTTCCCCAGTTTGGTTTTATTGTATCTTTTCCAGCACAAAAACCCAAAACCAAGCATGCTAGTTTTGCTGCCCAATCTGCCTAAGTCCTTTAAATTTGTTTACCAGGATTAAGGTTAGGTTTGCCCTCGGGTACATAGACTTTATGCAGTTTCTCCTCAGACACATGCCCCTTTCTTCACCGACATGTAAACAGAAATTCTTTCCAAAAAAAAAAAAAACCACTAAAACATCAGCACTTTCCTCAAAATCACCCAAGACAAAGAGAAGCTACTTCTCAATTAGACGCTATAAAACAACTTGGCATTGTTTCAAAATCAATTCTCATATCATTAGTGAGATTTTCCTCCAAGGAAAGACAATGAAAAGCAATAAACTATTTAAACATTAATTTTTAGATTTTCTTTTTCCTTAGAAATATAAGAAATGTGTGTTTGTTTTCTTTCCTTCATGATATTGAAATTTATTCTTATCTACCCTACTGACCATGTCTCCTGTCTAAGTACTTATTCCTCAGAGCTAGAATATAGGAAAAGTCAACTCAGTGGTTAAAAAAAAACAAAAACAAGAGTCTCTTCCAAATTGCTTAATGAAAGAGGTAAGCTGAGTTAGACATGAAAATGAGTGACGACTTCTTAGAATAGGTAAATCGAAGCTATTCATTAGATTCCATGTCTGCAGACTTTGGAGAATGCTCATCTTATAAATGATCCCATAATAAAATGGTGGCATCTTCTATAAAAACATCATATTTTAGCATTTAGATGGCTTTGACTGGTTACTAATTGTGCCATGAATCTCTCACGAGACCACGCTTTTGGGTATCAAGCTGTGCTTCCTTAAGCAGGATACGATGTTGTATTGGCATTTTAAAGAATTTTATTACTGTAGGAAATGACGTGGGCTTCCAGTGAAGGTCTAATGGCCTGTGTTTATACTCTGGCCTTTGCAAATCAGTTTAGCATCTTATCTAAGAGGAAGCAAGTATTTGAAAATCACAACAGAGAGTCATTTGAGCTGATCTGCTGCAGGAAAAGGTGAACAAACTGTATCAGGTTCTGCCCAGTCCTGGATTAATTTCTCTTCTAAGACATCAAGAAGTTGGTTGTTTATCTTTCTTTTTTTTCCGTTTGTCTCTTTTCCCTTAAGCTGCTTAAGGAGATATCTAGAAAGCGCAGAAGCATCCGCTATGGAAGAGAAGTTGAATTAAAGCCATATATCGCCGCTCACTTTGATGTCCTTCCCACTGAGTTCACCCTGGGGGATGACAAACATTATGGCGGATTTACGAACAAACAACTCCAAAGTGGACAAGAATACGTCTTCTTTGTGTTAGCCGTGATGGACCATGCAGAGTCTGTAAGTTAATTATGATGGCCTCTGTCTCCTACTTCCGTGCATGTTGGTTTGGGGATGTGCCTGCAGATATGCCAAGTGTTTCTCAGCAGCTGTCATTAATGGAGGGGTAGCATTGAGCCGCTTGTCCCTCCAGCATTACCGCCTGATACTACGTTATAAATAAGATGACATCTCAGGGGAAGGAATTTCCCATGTGAAGTACCAGATTGATAGAGCATGGGTCCTCAGACTTCTCTGTGTGGCACATGGTGTAGCATTCTCTTCCTAATCTCTAAGACTTCTCCCTCCTTTTTTGTTTAAACTGATTTGCATTTTTTTAAAAAAAAATGCTGTTTTAAAATTACATGATCCTGGAGATATTAGCGCATATGGTTTAGTAGGAAACAAAAAACTCTGTCATTCAAATAGCATATTTGAAAACATGGACTAGGGAAGTTATTTAACTTAGTTTCCTGTAACTGGGAGTCCACAGTGATTCTATCCAGCTTCACCAGACAATGAGTGAGTAGTGAGTACAATCAGCCTCTTCAATTATAGACAGTTTGAGTGACTTTATCAGTGAAAATCCAAGGAAGTTACAGAATAATTCAATAAGAGTGAGAATTCCTAAGGTCCTCTAAATAACCGAGTTGTCTTGTTTTATGTAATTCATCGACCTCCTACTTCATTTTGTGCTTCACTTGCTTTGAGTGCTTTAAATACAAGAAAAATGGGGAGAAACAGCAGACTGGAAGGAAGGGAGATGTTTAAAGTGGCAGTTCACATTAACATTTAATAGATATATGCCTAACTGTGTCCTAATCAAGGCTTAAATCTGACAGGTTTGACAAGTGAGTCGAGCTGCTCTCTTTATATAAAGCCCACAATTTATGAAAGGTCTGTGTATCAGGCGCTCTTCTGTATAGCAGGGCTTCTCTTCCAATGACTAGTGGAATGAGCCCATGAAAAAATCAGAACACAAAAGTAGCCTCATTTACCTTTGGGTGTAAAATGTCATTTGATGGCCTTCCTGGAATTTCAATACATCAAGATGTTCTCTCTTCTCTAATTGAATCTTTTAGTAAAGTATCAGGGGAATAGAATGTTAGAAATCATTTTTTCCTTTAAAAATGAAATAGATACTTGAGAGGAAATTTCTTTATATAATTCCAGGAATGTTTCTGATGATGCACTTAAAACACTTCGGTAAACCACAGAATTTAGCAAATCCCACCCAATCCTGCAGAATGATGATTGTGCCTTCCTTGGGCACTATGGAGTCTGTGTCTCTCAAGGATCCCCAATCGTGTCCAGATGTCTCCTCACTGATGAAGTCTACGTCCCTCTAATTTTGTCATCTCACTGTCTCAAATTACCATCTACTAGAACATGGGTAGCTCTCATGTTCTGCTTTCTTGAAGAAAACTGACTGTTTTCTCCAATAGATGCCAATTTCCAGTAACTTCTCATCTAGGGGAGGGGCATTGTTTCCCACTCAGTACTACTATGCTGTGATTTTGTCTTGTTTGAGATTGCATAGGTCTTTCACTGCTGAGTTCATGTGTCTGGAAACCATTCTTTCCTTATAGTCATCCACTAACTTTGAGTCTTTCAGTTTTTCATGGTAAACTCTGAGCCTTGAGGAGAGGGGATATAATTGATATAGTTGTCCCTTTTAGGACTAGCATCTTGCATGCTGACCAATTAGAGGTCTTTATGTTAATCACCTCCTACTAGAAAAAGAAGTTTCTCTGATGCGGGTTGAGAGATGTACATGAATCCAAGGATGAGTCATTAGGGCTCAATTTAATAGTGTGTTCATTTACCAGAATAATCATAATAGGTTCTCCCCTAGGGCCTAAGGGTTCTCTCTCCCCACTATGTTGTTGAACTATGATCTGTTATATTAACAATATTGCCGTATATGTCATGTGTGCTTGTGCCCATATTCACTTCATAGCAGATAGTTGTATCTAGTTTGCAGTGGCTTGGTCCATTTGGAAGCTTCATATCTCTAGGCCTGATTAGTAATAATAGCTATAATCAGTCCAATTTTGGTGGCATTTTTAAGACCCAAAAAAACCTTTCTCTACTGTTTTTTACCTTCTGCCACAATGAGGTTTTGTTAATCTTTTGCCTCCTATTAAGAATGTCAGTAACTGGTTTTAAATGATGTGATGTTTACATCTCTTCTATTAGTTCATTGTGCAAGCAAATTCTACTTTCCATAAGACTAGTATCATTTTATGTCTCTGCTTTCTTTACATTTTAACATAGATTGCTTTCTGACTTAAGTTAGAAACTCCCATAGGCTTTGGAAAGCCCTTCTTTTCATTTCCACTGTGACTGAACATTTTGATTATTATCTCAAAGCCATATGGAAAAGAATTTCAAATCAGTTTCTCTGCTCACTTATATTAATTTAAGATTAGCCAATGAAATGGAAGGGTTCCTACCAAAGCCAACATATGAAGAGTCAGGTTTCTTTGATATATAAACTCTAGCCCCAGTTCTTTATGTAAATTGTTATAAAATTTATGTTTTATTTTAAATCATATATATATATAATATATATTTATAATCTCCATGCTCCAAGACTTCCTCCTTCCTCTTTCGCGCTTTCAGTTCTCAGAAAGTTCAAAATATATATTGAGTTTTCATCTGTTTGATACCTAGAAAAATCTTGAAAATCTTTTTAACCTCTGTTCTGGGAAGTAAGTAAAATAGAAAGCAATATTAAAGTTCAGGTCCGAAGTGGAGCATGCTGTAGGATGCTCTGTTGATCTTGTATTAAAATTCAAAATATGTGCCTAAAGGGACATTTGTCAGAAATGGAGGTTAAAAACTTAACTAAATTTGCTTATCTTGAACAAATTATATCCATTATGTCTTAGCATTCTCAGCCTCTTGAAAAGATGAGAGGTTTTTTTGTTGTTGTTGTTTCGTTTTGTTGTTGTTGTTGTTGTTGTTGTTGTTTTGGTTGTCTTGTTTTCTTTATTCAGGAAAAATTTGCTGAGAACTTTCAAAATGCAATGTAGAAAGCTAGCCACTTTGTACAAATAAACACAAATAGCATATATATCCCAAATCTTCCAGGACTTTACTTTCATCGAAGAAAATAAAATATATGCACACAATCTTTAAAAACAGAATCTCATGAAGGTCATTAGGCAAGAAATGAACGACTAAATAAAATTGTACTGTTCTTATTCAGCGTTTGTTAAGATTGAATTCCTCCAGTGAACAAAGCAGTATATAAGTAGATCCTTGGAAAATAGTTGTATTTTAAGAGCTAAATGTTATAGAACTTCCAAATATGTTAATCAGTAAGCATAGAACATTTAGGATGCAGCAACAAAACTCACTGTGATACAGTTGTTAAATATGGTAGAATGTTTAAAACAAACATGCTAAGGCTTTTGATAGCTATGGTAAGGTATCCAGGTTCCTCTTGGAGAAAGCATATGAACTTCTAATTGGTTGGCTGTCATAAACTTAAATAGAAGCTACTAAATCCTTCCTCAGTTCGAATAATTTTTGTTTTCAAAAGCTATTTAATCAAATCAATACATCTTGATTTTTAATTTAAATATTAGCTTTCTCCTTTGTAACTGTAGACTTAAGTGTCCTGAAAGTATAGAGTGCTTAGAAGGGTTAATGTATTCTAACATTGCATTAGACACTGGTTTGTTTTCCTAGAGAAATGTTTGCCAATTCTGTGGGAAATCTTTGTAACTTCATGACATGGATTATCTCATGTCTAAGATCTGAGAACCACAGTGGTTCTGATTTCAGAGCATTTCTGCTTACTCATTGGAATATTTCCTTAGGTTTTCACAGTCCTAACTCAAAAAATCTGTAAAATATCCCGAAATCAATCAAAATTATTTGGATTTCAGATCTCTGGGACTCACAGTTTTTGGACTGAGAATATCCAATTCTACCATCTTTATTTTCACATAGAAATGAAATATTGCTGCAATGCATATGCTTATTGAATATTTTTAATACCTTTTTAAAAGTCTTTGTTTTGACATTAATATAATTACATTATTTTTCCCTCTTCCTTTCACCCTTCCATGGTCTCCCCTTGCTCTCTCTCAAATTTATGACCTCCTTTCTTTCATTGTTTTTCTGTGTGTCTCTGTGTGTTTCTCTGTGTGTGTTCCTAAATATAGAAATATAACCTATTCAGTCAGTATGTTACTTGTATGAATATGTTTTCAGAGGACCATATGATATAGGATGTCCTTTTGTTATTGAATAACCATTTCATGTGCACTTTCCTAGAAAACACAATTTCTCCTTAGTTACTTTTAATACTTTTTACAGAGTAGAAGCCTTATAAGATACCTGCTTCTTCATTAACATATCTATTGGTATCACATTTGTTCATTTGTGTCTTGTATTACACAGCTATATTAGTAGAATTTCATGGATGTAGTTTCTCTGCCATCTTAAGGGAACACTGTTTCATAGAAACTTCCTGTTCCTCTGGCTAGTACACTAATGGTGCTCCCTCTAAAACAGTGATCCCTGTGCTTTAGGTGCAGGTGTTGCAGATATATGACTGAGCTTGACAACTTTCCATTTTGCTCTCATTTGTGCATGTGTTTTGTTTTGTTTTGTTTTATGTTGTTTTATGTAATGGTATTTCTCTCTTGTAAAGAGACGTTTCCTCAATGAGGGATGAGAACTACCTTTATCTGTAGATATTAGGATAGATATTCAGAATGTAGTTAGGGATTATGCTGATTTTGTAAAGTAACTTCTATAGAAACTCCTTCAAAATCCGTGGCTTCCCTAGCTGCAGATTATTGACTAGGTTTCCAGTACCAGGTACGTTACTCTCTTTATGATGAGGTCTTAAGTCCAAAGTATCTGTGCAACTACTGTACCCTTAGAGGTGTCATGCCATGTTGGTGGATGTGGTTCCTTATCATCACAGCTAGGTGCAACTGTTGATGATTTCCCTCCTTTAGATGTTTCTGTCCCTCAGAAGCTTCCCTCCCTCAGAAGCTCCTGAATATTATTCTTCAGGGCCTAATGTTTCAGGTCAGATCCAACTAATGTACTCCAAGTCCCATGTCCTTAGTGCAAGTGTTATTAGAAACTGGAACTTTCCTTCCACTTCAGAGAGGCATCCTAGGGCAACAGCAGTACCCTGTGCAGAGAACCTCTTGGATAAACATGAGCAAGAATTCAAAAGAAGGTTTCCTGTGACTGTTGTTGGGGATGTTTTGTAGAATGAACGACTCTTGAAGGAAACATTGTCAGCCCAGGATTGATGCTTGTTCATTGCTATCTTAGACTTCATAAAATTATATTTGTAAATTCAGTGGATAAAGTACCTTTGCAGTCATTTGCAGCATTTAAAAGGATTTTGTTATATATATCTCATTTCCATCATTGTAAAATGTCCTTCTTCATCTCATACATGCTTGTTTTATTTTTTATTGTATTTTTATTTATTTATTTTTATTTTTTAACATGCTTGTTTTAATTGCTTCCTCTTAACCCATCCCTCTTTCCCCAGTATTTCCCCAGTAATGTGACCTCATCAGCCTGTCATCAAGTACATATAATTTTTTCTCTCATCTTAGTGCTTAAGATACCCTGAAGAAAGACATTTTCTAACTAAAATGGATTCTGTTTATCCTCAGAAGATGTATGCAACCAGCCCATACTCTGACCCTGTTGTATCAATGGATCTGGATCCACAGCCAATCACAGATGAAGAGGAAGGCTTGATATGGGTCGTAGGTCCTGTCCTCGCGGTGGTGTTTATCATCTGTATTGTGATTGCTATTCTTCTTTATAAAAGGTAGGCCTGCTCTATATTTTAGTTGTGACTTTAAGGACTACCTTACTTAGCAGAATAAATTATTTTTCTGTGGTTGTATGGTAGACTTTATACATTTGAAGACAGCCCAGTAGCTAATACTGGAAAACATGTTTCTGTCATGCCTAACACAAGCTGAGGTGACTGAGTGAGTGGTAAGGTCTTTTACTGTAAACACCCACTCTCTCGGCTTCCATCTTCTGCACTGCTCTGTGATGACAGGTTTTCATGACAGCGAGATATTAGTGCGTCCTAAACAGCCCATTTTATATAAGCTTTAATTTGGGTTTTAGGTGTTTAGATTTTTTAAATCTAATGTGTACCTATAGTTATCTCTTGTGGTTTAGCAAATACACCTGAATGGTTAAGGATTTTTTTTAAAAAAAAAAGAAAAGAAAAAGAGCTATAGAATGGAGTCCTTCCCAATTTTTTCTGAATATCATTCCAACTATTCAGTATTAAATTTACATTAGTGTTCAAGAAGAGGTGATCAGAAACTGCTGACTTCCTATTGAAACAAATTGTGACCACAGTCCTCATAACATCTCAGTTTTAACCTGATTAGCATCTTGTCATTTCTACCCTTATTTCTTTGACTTATGTTCATAGAATAGGCTTGTTTTCTTCCTCATCATCTCTGACCCTTCTCCAAAGAACTAAGGACCTATTCTATTTGTTCCAATATGGAGAGAACGTTGAAATGATTAAAGACAAAGCAAAGCTCATAAGCATGATTCATTAAGTCACCTACTCAATCTTGGGGTTAGGAAAAAGGAGATATATATGCCTAGTTATCCATTCAGATCACTGCCACCATGAAATTGCTCAAGCTTTAAAATAATAGAGAATCTGTGGTCAATGACTGAATCTGCTCTTAGTTGGTGGTTTGAGCCTTTTCATACCAATCCTTATCTGACCAATGTGCATTGTATGAAGCCTGTTATATTTTCTCAACTTTCTTTTGTATAAGATACAAAAGTAGGAGAAAGGTGATGCCCATGTTTTCTATCTGAGCTAAGCCTGGAGCTGGTTCCATTTCTTGTATATCAGTTACAGGGAGTAACCTAAGAGACAGAATGGATTTTCTGAAAATTCAGGTTAGACTCTGGTGGTAGTGGCACACACCTTTAATTCCTGCACCTTGGGAGCAGAGGCAAGCAGACCTCTGTAGATTTATGGTCAGCCTGATCGACAATGCAAGTTCTAGGACAGCCTGCAAAACTGTCTTGAAAAGAAAGTCCAAATTAGACTTCTCGTTGTGATCTGAATGATACCCATTCAAATGGTCACATTCTATACTAGAATCTGGCCAGAAAAACAACAATAACAACAACAACAACAACAACAACAACAACAACAACAACAAAAACAAAAAACTTGTTCACAGGTTCATTTCTAGTCCAGGTCATGTGATATTTCTGGTATTCAAAATGAGCAGAAGGCATGAATTATTTTCAGGTCATGTTTTATTATGATATGTGAGGCAATTAGTAAGTAATCCTACTGTATGTGTAAGTTAATTATATAAATGTATAAAATTAAGAACTATAACCTTGATAAGTTTTTAAAACTCTAATTACATTATCCTTGATTCATCTACATATGCTTACAAAGAACCAGCTCATTTATAATTTTCCTTAATCCTGAAAGAGGAAGTATCTTATTTAGGTTCCATGACTCTGTTAAACAAGTTGCATTTTCGTGTGTGCACATGTGAACATCGTCTAATGCGATTGTTGGAAAATGCATACATCCTCGAATGCTAAGTATATTTAGCTAGCCATCTGAAGGCCATGGAGCATTTCTGAAATAGAAATGCTTGCTTCAGCACTAAAAAATGTTCCTGACTTGAAATTTAAGTAGACCCAACAACGTTCTTCTTGATTATCATGAGGCAGTTCAAGAGGAAATCTGTCCTCAAAGAATGGTGTCTTTTATAGCTTAGATACTGAGTGAAGTTAATTATATAATATGTGCTTCACTCCAAATTTTAGGTGCCTTTCCCATTATGTATAGATCATGGATAATGACTCAGAAATGAAAGTATTGTTGCTATTACTATAATTAAGAAAATATTAATATTTTACATCCCTATGCAAATAATGTTTAAAGACCTCAATGGCATAAGCCAGAACTGTGCCACACTGATGTGAAAATTACCTTACCAGATACACCTGCTCACAACTCTTTTCACTTGTGAGTGTTAGTTACCTGGATGGCTTGCCATATTAACAACTTAATAATAATCAGCAACTTGAGGCTTTTGAGACTGTCTTTAATAATTATATTGATGTGGGAAAAGGACACTATTGTATGTTACTGTCAATTTGAATTTTTTATTCTCTTAATTCATATCTAGACTACAGTGACAAAACTATCACTGTAAGGACTCTAAGCCATGTACTGACTCTAAAGAATATTAAACAACAATTGGTAGATTTACAGTGTTACAAATACTTCTTATTAGGATTTCTTTGTTAAGATTTTCATAATTCATTCATGCAGTGACAACATATAAATTCAGAAATGAGATGCTTAAAAAGCCTAGGAAAACACTGGCATATAAATCAGGAACCCTGTGGCCAAGGTCATCTTCTGCAGTGTCTGAAGGGCTAGAAAGTCTGGCCAGTACCCCAAACTTCATTATTTACAAAGAAAATAAATGAACTAGACAAGTGAGCTTTTTCATAATACTATTCCATAATCCGAGAGCATAAAGAGGTAATAGGGATGGTTTTATATTATTTCTTCTTTTTATGTATATGTGTGCGTCTAATTGTGATGTATAAACCTGCTTCCCATAATCCATCCACCACAGACAATTAAAAGTCACCCGGCCACTCATTTCTTTCACATCCATCTACTTTGCACAGTGGCATTATAGAAACTTAGTAATTAGTTCTAATATAGCCTAAAAATTATTTACATGGAAAGTAATATTTTAAAATAAAATGTTAACCTTATGCAAAAAATATCTCAAGATGATAGTGTAATTTTATATATGTCATGGTCTAGGAAAGGACCTGCAGAATATGAAGCTGGAAAAAGCCAAGGCATACTATAACCCAAAATGGCATCTTTGGACATGATAGCTTAGCCCATGAAGTGAGGAAATTCTGTCCTTGTTCTCTGTTGCTTATGTGTGTAAATAATGAAGTAGATGAGACAAAACAACTTAACTTTAGCTTTTCCAGCTGTTCCTAGAGTCTCCCGTTTTAGCATCAACATACATTTCTAAATGATCATCAGTATATTGTTACAGCCATTACACCTCATAAAGAATTCTAAGTCAATACCCAGCAGAGTCAAGGCTGCTGGTCTCTGCCTCCCGCCACACAGCAGCCTACCCTGCCTGGAGCACCATTACTCATTCCTGGCCACTCCTATCCTGAGTATCTCTGTTTAGGCTAAACTATGGCCTTCTTTCTATGGCCTTGAACTTCTAGTTACTGATGATAGCTTAGCCCATGCCTTTCTATTATTGTCCATGATCCTGACTCATATTTCTCAGTGTCTCCCAAGTACCCAAAACAGAGCTACATTGAATACATGACATTATACCTGTTCAATAATATTACATTTATTCCTTGCTATTCTTTTCACCTTGGCCTATGATATAAGTTTGCCTCATTTTCAGGCCTTCAAAAGTAGATATTTAAACAGATATGAATACACGTTCAGCTATATCAAGCTGCCCCATAGAGGTGTTCTGTTAGTTAACTCTCCATCCTTTCATGTAAATGCCCAAGCAGACTTCTCTTCCACCCAGAGGAGATTACTTACATCTCAGTCTCTGATAAGCACACTGCTAACAAAGTAAGTGAGAACGGTTGCGTTTTAATTTGTTTGCTTCTTTATTATTTTTAAATTCAGGATGTAGATCACTTTACATTTAAGAATAGAAAGAACTATGCAAACTATGTGTGACATTGTCATCATTCACTGTGTGTGTTTATACAGATAAGTGTGAGGTTTTGGTTTTCTTTCTTTGACCCGTGGGCTGCCTTGTCTGTAGTACCCTTGTGTACAACACAAAACCTTTCATCTGTTGCCTCCAAATGAATATTGTTCAGATTACTTCTTTCTGGAAAACAATTGAATATTTCAATAGTCAACGTATCACAACAGGTGGAAGCACTTATAAGTGCCCAGTGGATGTGTTTGCAGGAGGTAGCACCCTCATGAGGAAATGTCTGTCTTTTCAATGGCTAGTAATTAAGATGTTCATGTGAGTTAGCTATACAGAAGGGTCATGCACATTGGATTTATAATCACAAGTATTATATTTTCCAAGACTTAAAATGAATTCATCCATTACTATAAAAAAAGATTCATGATTGCCTTACTTTTCAAGAGGTGTTGGAAAAATTATTTCTGCTACTGTTTTTCATTGTGGTATAATGTTCCAATGTTCAAAGATCAATGCAACTTACAGAATTTCATATCATTAAAGTAATGCCCTAGTTCTTGGCTGAAGACTTTATGGTTATGAAATTCTGTTATATTTTCATTAAGAACATTAGTTGTTTTTCTGAGTTCTTAAGAGTTGAAAATCTTGGTCATCATAGACTTGCTGTATTAATTAATCTTTGCAGCAATTTTTGATAAAAATATAAGTCAAAGTGCCATTGAAAACCATGGATTCTTTATTCAGTGATAATCTCACAGCCTCCATTTACTAATTATTAGAGGCTTGTAAACATTTTGATGCACTATTGTTTAATAATATGCCTGAATTATGTGTCTCTGCTTGTGAGCACTACTTTTGAAAACTTGGTTGTCATGGTTACTCTTGTTACCATTGGCCAACTAACATTAAGCCTTTCTTTTTTTTCCTTTTTTTAATTTTTTATTTATTTTATTTATTTATTTTGTGCTGCATTAAATGGAGCAGTAAACCTGACAGGTGAGGAATAGAGACTAAACCCTTCCCATGCTCTGTAGGGAAAAATCTAAAATACAGGTAGACTTGAGTTGATGGTCTCCCACCTAGCAAGTGGAAGCTGGACAGAGCCTACATACAGGTGATAATTTGGATATTAAAATGATGGTGAGGAATACTTTGTCTTTATGAGAAGAAAGCAATATGTCTTATTAAAACTGAATTTAGAAACCAGTAAAGCAAGTCTCTGAGTTTCCTGTTCAGGGCTAAATGAGTATTTGTGTGTATTAATGTGTCTGCAGGTTGGAAATGTGAGTTGTCCTGTAGACCTTTTGTTTTGTTTGTTTGTTTGTACCCCTTAGTGAACACTCTTACCACATCTAATATTATCCCCATGTCACCCAGCCCCGATTAGCAATAACAGTCATAATAATAGCTATAAATATACTTGACAATGAATTCAGACTGCCTTCTAGTTTTTAACTCATATACATATACACATATGCAAACATACACGTATCTGTTGATGTAAATACTTGATTAAAATTCAACTTAAAGAAGTATCTCAGAGGTTATCTGCCTTTGGTGCCTGCCAACACTGGAATGATTATTCCCCAAGGATTTTCCAGAAATATAAATGCTTATTTATCATCCGAGATGACTAAGTGTAAAGGTCCCAGCTTTAACGCAGCATCCTATGTTTTACAGAGCCTGCCCAGCTGGTGTGTGTACACACTTAACTTTGAGAATCACCACATTGCTTTCTCTAAGAACACCCTATGCTGGCCATGAAGCCAGAATGAAAGTTCATAGCAGAACTGTTAAAAACTCTAGGAGAAGGTCTTTTGTTGACACCATGATTAGCCATTAATACAGCAGAAAAGTTCCAAGAGTTTTGTGTCAGCCCAAACACACAGCACTTTGAAGCTGCGTCTTGGTCTCTGGTTCCTTTGTAACTCTGCAGGCACTTTACAGTTCATACTTCCTTCTTCTACTCATGTCAGAGAGTCTAACCAAAACTTAAGACATAATCTTTATTTTTATCCATGAAAGGATTGAGAAATCGGTCTGTACTGATGTTCATTCAGATAGATTTCAAAACATAATTAGGGACATCAAAACAACAGTCTGAATTCCTTTCTTTAAGAATTAAGAATAGAGCTTTTATAGGAGTTGAATTCAAAACCTGTTTCCATACTGTGAATGGAACCTTCGAAGCAAATTCACTTTGCTCTCACAGCCTTCCTCAATGGGAGCCATGTAAACCGGAATGCTTTGTGATCTTTGGTTTTCCCTTAATTACACACCTTATCTGTATGGCACGTACTTGTCACTTTAAAAAGTAAACTGGAAGCAGAATTTGATAACTTTAATAGGAAAACATTATGCAAAATTTAAATGTTCCTGGTCACTGTTCTACGTAGTTCTCTAATTGAAAATTAAAGGATGGAACTTTGGAAAATTGTCCACAAAATCCTCTGGCTCACATTCATGCTAAGCTGGATGTAGACTATTCCATTTTCTTTGTAATTTATGATAGTAAATTGAAAAAACAAATGAACTACTTAGAATGGTTACGGATCATAATGAATACTGTTTCTTCTAACTCTTTCTTAGACATACTTTGTGTGTTTGAAAATCTCCAATTTTAGTAAATAAGTATCTACCAGTAGAATGGTTATAGCCAGACATAATCATGCCTTTGGTTTTCATCAAAACAAAGCTAAAACAGTCTTTGATCTTGGGGGTCATCTCATTTGAGCAGTCATAGTAAAAAGAAATTAGCTATTAGATGTCCCGAAGCCCATTTCTATCCACCATCAACCACAATTACATGGAATGTATGACTTGTAAGTAATTTTAATCCCTTACTATGATCTTTTAAGGCTTCTATTCTCTAACAATGGGTGTAATTTCCACCTTTCCTACTGAAAAAGAAAACATGCTGAATTTCCTTAGAGAATGTTCCCTCAGCATAGCCAGTGTCACTCAGCCTGGCCCCTGGGAGAAAGATAAGGAGGCTGTTCGATAAGTCTCTCAAGAGTAATGCATTTCCCTTGCCTAGATATTTCTAATTCTGTTTTCTAAACCCTTGAATAAATAGCAGCAGAGTTGTTTTGGAACAGATGAAAGGTATAGGTTTTCGTCATTAGGTCTGGTGCATCAATAAAGAAGTATACAGGTGCCTACTTCCCACAAAGGCCCAAGTCTGGGAAAAGCCATGATATATGACATGAAAAGACTAGTTGTGGATTTCCTCTGGGATCAACTGGTTAGCTAAACTCCTTGTCATTTATTAAACCATGACAATGTAGCATCTTCAATAATAAAATGAGCAGCTCAATATTATGAGACTGATACCCATTGCATTATTGCAGTGGCATTAACTGCCCTGAAATTTATCATCCAGTCCTTCGTTTTGTATGGTTTCTAAGCCCCTGTCTTCTTTTTCATTGCTCTCACCACTTCCCCTTTTCATTTTCTTTTCTATTCCATGTAACTGGAGGTGCCAGTACCTTGGGCACAATACAGAATCACCATACTCCTCAGACTGACAGCGATGCTTGGATTGGCAATACTTTCTATACTAAGGCTGCCCATGACACATTTAGTAAGGAAAATTAGGTCCTGAGATCGGTTAATACAAGATACTTAGAGAGCAAGTTGATTAATAGGACTCATCAAAGAAAATGCATTGCATCAAGGATATTTCTCTAATGCATTGAATTTCAGTTAATCGAGAACACATCCTCATTGTGTCAGCATGCCTTTTATCCTCTGTTTATTTCTATTTTGTAAAAATGAGAAAAGAATAAAGGACAGATTTTCTGGATAACCTAGATATGGCAAGAGCAATGTTTGCTAGTCATGTATTCCACAGACATATGAAAAAATACCAAAACACATTGAACCACACCTTTTCCAACATAAGAATGATTTACTTTGAGCAAGGATGAGATCCTATAACTTCTACAATTGCTTGGAGACTGCTGGTGTCAATATTTAGAAAAAGGCAATCTGAAAAATGCTTCCATTTGCTACATGGAGTTCTCATCTAACTCTCTAAAAGAAATGATTTGGGTTTGGAAGAAAATGGATAAATGAATATTATGGAAAAATCCCATCATTTCTTACTAGAAACATTGTTTAAATTCCATGGTTGCAGCTTAAGAAAGTATATCTAAGTAGGTCACCATTGAAAGAGGGAAAAGGTGAATTATGTGAAGAATCACATTTGTAGAAAAACTTATTGTGGTGTTTTGAATAATCATCATGGGAGTTGGCAATTCTATAAATCCAAATTAATTTTTCCTGTCTGTGATTGATTGCCATTAACAAAATAATGAATATTGTTACATAATACCACTGAACACAGCCATTTTTGTCATTTTTCTTTACAGTGTGAGAAAGGAGGGAGACATTTGTCTTTGTGATCCTGACTTTCCTCCCTTGCATTTAAGATAACAAAATTTTAGGCATGCATTTACTTCAATTCAGTTATTCCACTAGCTCTGTCTTTTGTAGTCACCAGTTACATATTTAAAAATGAAAGAGAAAGAGAAAGGAGGAAGGTAGATTGAGTTGTTTACTTTGAGGCCAGGCAGTTTTCCTGTGGTAAAATGTTTCTTTTGTCTTCTAGAGGCATAGAATTGTATTTGCCACAAATACCAATAGTAGACAGAGAATTTCTGAGCAAAAAAATCTAATAACACCTAACAGTGTCTCTTGCAAACACCAAGACAGATGGCCTGTATTAATTATTTAGTCCCCAAAACTGAAGAGATCATCCACATTGACAGAACTTGTGAGAATGAGGAGCTCCAAGAATCTAA
This sequence comes from Apodemus agrarius, assembly GCA_964023405.1. Classification (NCBI taxonomy): domain Eukaryota; kingdom Metazoa; phylum Chordata; class Mammalia; order Rodentia; family Muridae; genus Apodemus; species Apodemus agrarius. Next base: position 78,687,841 of record OZ030009.1, read on the forward strand.
CAGAAGAGCACCTGAACAAGATTACAAGGCTCTTTAACCATAAAGCTGTCCAAGAACATTGAAACCAGTGCTGAGGAAAGCATACTGTACGGAACAGTTGATTGGTTAATTCTTCATTTGTTTTGCTTGTCTCAGGTCTTAAATCTTGATTTTCCCCCCTATAGGAAGAGGGCAGAGTCGGAGTCCAGAAAGAGCAGCCTACCAAACAGTAAGGAGGTCCCTTCACACCACCCAACAGACCCAGTAGAACTGAGGCGCCTTAACTTTCAAACACCAGGTAAGTGGCCATTTCATCTGTCATAATGTCATAGTCCAATTGGCATTGTCCTGAGAAATGGTATATCACTTGATTTTGAGCCATTTTGTCCATCCTGATTGTTTGCTTTAATATTGTTGACATTCATATATATGTACAATAGAGAGGAATTTAAGTATTTTCAGAAATCTGAAGTGGGATCAGAAAGAGAAAGATGCATAATTTGTTCTAGTCTTTATAAAAGTATCTATAATTTTAATGGGAGTGACACACTTATGTTCACTCTGGCTTTTCATCTTACAAAGTAAATACATGAGTAAATAGATGAATGTGGGACTTGTTCTCATTGGGATACTTATTTCATACTTTCCTATGGTACCATAAGAAGTATGGAGGAAGAAGATGGAAAGAAAAGAAAGACAGTGGAGATAGAGAGGAGAAAGAAAAGGATGGATGAAAGGAGTGAACAATTTCATTTCTTTTAAAATTTTGATTATACTAAATTTTACTAACCAGGGCAGGCTTCATGCTGTAGATACATTTGAGTAAACTGAGATATAAAATATACTTTTTCATAGAATAAAGAACATAAAGTGCTTCAACAGAGGAAAAGCAAAACACAATTCTGAGGATGTATAGTTACATAATATTACTTCAAGACTAGTTCTACTCTGCTTTCTTCCTACCAAACTGTTCATGTCAAGCAGATGTCAAATATCAAATGGTAGAGAGAACTAAAAACATCACACTGAGCAGTCCTACCGTCATACCTTCCCATTGTGAGCAAAACCTTGATCTAAAAAGTCTTTGGGATTAAAATTTGGTTGTAGTAATACACCCCACACTGATGGCAGAGTTCTTTTGCTTCTAATTAATGTCTGAGTGCTCTAACTCCCAGTGTGCTGCACTGTAGGTATTAAGCTGTACATTTTCAATGAATTGCTTTGAACCGTGAGAATGCATGGCTTATTGTGTTTAACATATTTTTTGCATATAAATGAACACAGTAACTACTAAGTCTTCAAATGAAAGAGCTTTTCCACATTTCAAGGTGGCTATACAATCATCACAAATGTTGAGTAGTTTAAATTTTTGAGTTAAATGAGGATAGGGTTTTTTAAATTTGTCGCTTTGAAGGCAAGCATATGCTTTCATAACCATAAATGGCAGAGCAAATGTTTGTAAAATCAGAACCCTTCTGCACACGCTTTTTTACATGACTGATAAGGTAAACTGTGAACTCATCCAGGATGGGTGAGCAGATCTGAGTTATCCTCTTGGGTCACTGTAATCCACTGTGTGCTGCACCATGTTGAGTCTCTTGTATGAGGCTCTTTTTAAGGCAATTTGATAAAAGAAATAGGTATAGCAACTTTTGCTTTGCTTCATTTTAAAATGGAAGTATACAGACTACTTCAGAATAAATTCATCATTGTTGTGATGGACTCAGCAATTTATGTACTTTCTCTGTCACCTAACTGAATCCATAGAGGACCCCCAAACACCACAGCATTGTAGGGAATTTTTTTCTTAGATCACATAAGGAGATCCATGGAGGAAAGAGAGTCCTGTCTGATGCTGCTGTACATGGCTTCTGTGTGAAATGTAATCCGTACTGAAAGCGAACTTGGACTTCTAGGAGACACAGAATTACAGTATATCATTGTATAAATGGGCAAATAGGTATCAACAAGAGAAGCACATGTGAGTGTTACCTCTCTCTTCCTGTAGCCTGACAGCAGAAAACATAGCATGAGAGGTAGCCATTTGTCAAGCATGGTCAACAGGTACAGGTGATGATAAGCAAGAAAACAGCGAAGCCTCTCCCAGAAGACCCAATCTTCAAGTGTCTTACGCTCCTGTAGATGCTTTGTACAAATGTGGCAAACCCAAAAGTTATCTTAATGTACTTTCTTAATGCATGTGGGACTGTCAGATCCACTTATAGAGAAAGTACTGAATTCAAATTGTCATAGGTTCCAGTTGAAGTATCATTGCTGTATTACTTAAGAATTTACTCAATTAAAAACAGAGACTTAAATATATATGATAAGGTATCATTTAACTGGAGTTACCATTATTGCTGAACAGAGAGTGGTATAAAGTGGAGAAATGTGATAAAGAGAAAGAAACAAAATGTATTAAAGGAAGGTGACAGAACAGAAGAGATGGCCCTGCCCCATCCAACACACACCTCAAGCAGGAAGCCTTGTCTTGGGCTTTTGCTTGAAGGACAAATTTAGTTAAGCTTGATTTGTTTCTTAAAGAAACTCATTTCCTCCAAAGCTGTATAGGGCTTATGTTCTAAACAGTTAGTCATTTACAAATGAAAGTAACTGAACTGTTAATGTTTACTATTTAGTGATATGGACATTTGCTTCAGTCAGTGTGAATTTCCACCAGTGACTACCTTAGTAACATGCCAAGGTCTAAAAGCAAAAGATGGAGCTATTAACCATCTATGCTTCTTTTCCTCTCCTCTTATTGAAAAAGCAATAATCTTCTCAGGTGATAACTTAAAGTGACCTTTGGCTAGATATTTTTGCTGCTGTGATTCTACTTATTTTGTTTTTTGCTTTATATTTTCTGTAATTCATTATGTGAAATATGTTTTATCTGTTTCATACCTATTAATCTGTAATTACTTATTCCCAAGTAACATTAACATTTGAGGATATTTATTAATGACACACATAAGTGAGAAATTAACAACCCATGTCTTCACTCCTAAAAATATGACATTCAGTGAAATAAGAAAACTATGATTTATATACCAAGGTCCAACCACAGAACATCCCCAAGAGAACAGGTGATGTCACATGTGACAGGCTGTTAGGAATGATGAAGTAGCAAGCAAACACAACCGTGCGACACTCCATCAGCTGTGCAGAATAGAGGAAAGTTAATTGTTAAGCCCTCTGCAGAATAGAGGAAAGTTAATTGTTAAGCCCTCTGATATTATTTTAATTTTTTTAAAAAAACTTTTTTGTGGATGAAAGGTAAATTAGGTTTTAAGTTATTCTCATTAGAAAGTCTATGGTTAAGAAGTCAGATTTCTTACTTCATCTTGGCAGTTATTACATGACATCATTCTGATAGTGTAGCAGTACCACAGACAAATTTTGATCATAAAGAAATCAGAATTCCATCCACTGATGTTCAGCTACACAGAATTTTGTGTACTTGTAAAAATTTCGAACAGATATCTAGTCCCAATGCGAAAGTTGTACTCAAGCATCTAAGAAAGCCAGGATGGTCCTGGCTGAGAACTGAATGCAGACTCTCATGTTTGTCAATATCATCCAGGGCTGTGTATTTATGTCTTAAAATTCAAAGTGCAGTATATAGACACTATGTATTTGGGAGAACCTAGGCTATTTAATCGTTTAAGATAATTAGAGATCACATCAGTGGGTCCTCAGTTATTGGTATGCTGGGCTAGACAACATTAAGTGGGATGAGCACTTAGATGACATCGTTCTAACACCATTAGTAACTGCATAGCATTAAAATGAAACCCGAATAGAGGTATGTCAGTGTCCTCCCCTCAGCAGAATAAGCTGGGCAGGATGAGTTAAAGAGAAAATAACTCACAGTAGATGTATGTATTACAAATATTAACCCCTTGGTAACTTTTACAAATCTTTAAGTTCTGTGGAAAAGGGACACAGATTCGAGTATAAAAGAAGTTTTTAAAAATAACCTTGGGACTATTTACACAGGTAAAGGCTTGTTCATACAAGCCAGACAACCCGAGTTCCACCACAGGACCCATAGGCCGGAACCTGCGCATGAACACATACACCCACTAGATTAGTTAATATACCTGGAAACTTTTGCTAAGGCTTGCATACCGTTTCCCAGAAGAAAACTGTGTGAGTTAGGGATGGTTGGCAGGTGGGCTGGGATGTAGGCAAAACTGAACTGTGTCTGTTAGCCTGCACTGCAAAGAAATATTGCTCTTTCCCTTCATTGTCAATTCTCTAGTCTACACTCCCAGTGTACCTTACTAGATTTACAAAAGCAATACATATTTCTAAGGGAGGGAATTTCGGAAAATTTAAAATCATGTCTAAACTACTATTGGCTGTTACTAAACATTTTTATATCTCCAAACATTTTGATAATTTAACTTGAGATCAAACAAAGGCATTTTCAAATAAGAAATAATTCTATCTCATGAATTTCAGTTCTTCTTTTAATCATATACAAAATAAGAAGAAAAGATTTTTAATCACTGCTCTGATCTTCCCTGTGTATCTGCCTTCCAAGGCTCTACACATGCCGTTCTGAATTTCATTTTGTGTGTGAATATGCAATGCGTTTGTAGGGAGCGGACCATACTGTTTTCTGGCTTAACTTTGCAGTGTCAATAGGAGCCTCTCCAAGCTAGAGCATGAATATTTTTTCTCCTTTTCATCACTTCACAGTGTTAATTTCATGCTGTTCTGCAGATTTCAACATGCATTTAGTCTGTCCTGTTAGTGGAACCTGCCTTTTGTGTCTCAGAGATCATCTCATGTCATTGTCTCAATCTCTGCATGTCAGGTGCCAGGGAATGGGATACCAGAGGCATTTATCATTCTGGTAATGATTACCAGTTGCAGATTTTTTTAATATTGTAAAATTTACTTGCTGATAATTTCTCCCATCTGTTCCATGGTCACTAGAAAGGGAACAGGTGAGTAAGATAAAGGACATTGTGAAAAGCTAGTAGTGATTAAGGAAAAAAAAAGATAGGTGTTGCTGGGCAGTAATGGTGCACGCCATTAATCCCAGCACTTGGTAGGGTAGGCAGAGGCAGGTGGATTTCTGAGTTCAAGGCTAGCCTGGTCTACAGAGTGAGTTCCAAGACAGCCAGGGCTATACAGAGAAACCCTGTCTCAAAACAAAACAAAACAAAACAAAAAAAGACAGGTATATGTTCATATATGTGTATCTTCCCAGCAGTGCAAATTGAGCTGACTCTTAGAGAGAAGTCTGTGATCAGTCCAGGAGTGAGGAAAAATAAAGGAAGGGCAACTAGCAGTGTGGGACACAGGTCCAGCCGCCACTAACATTACTGTGTCTGCTCCCCTTGCTTTCCCTCCCCCTACAAAGATACCAAAACAGAACAGAAGGAGATTCAGAATAGCAACAAACAGAGCAAAGCCATGGATGGCCGCAGCTCTGAAGGCCTCCTTTCACTATGGGGCTGAACTGCAGTGTGTTTTGCCTGAAAGAAAAAATGTGGCTGGTACGTGATTGATGGTCTCTGAAAACCAAACATAAACTCATAAAAAGTTAATGTATCAGAGATTGTGATATCAGCAGCACACTGCCTGCACAATAGCCAAATTGATTTGGAGAGGTCATGCTGTAGCAACCCTCATCCATTGGTGTTAGTAATTGCACCAATGCTGATAAAACCCACATTTATTTGTACATTTTTATTATCTTCATGGTTTAGTCTAAGTAAATATGTGCGTGCAACCTGACAATAAAACATTTGTTCCTTGTATTTTATATTGGTAAAAGTCTGATTCATTGAATCAGAATGGTCAATTTTGGATATAAAGGAACATACTTTGTTCAAATGCCTCATTCTCAGAAATCTTATAAAAAATAATGCTTACCTGAGCAACACTCTTGGGGAATATTTTATTAAGAATATGACTGATCATAATGGAGTCAAATTGTTGAATTTTCCCTAAAAGTAATTATTTGTTTTAAATCAATGTTCTCTTTATGTCTTATTTATCATTAGTTTATGAAACAAATTTCCAGAGTAGGTTTATATGATATTTTGCCATGCTTAAATTTCTACTGCTGCCTATCACGTGAGGTTAGATGTGGAGTTTTCCACTTACGCATCAAATCAAGGTCAGAATAATTCAAATATTGGAGGTTTTATATTTGGTGTTCTGTGCTAGGAAATGCTGAGCCTCTTTTGAGAAAACACTTCTGTGTGGACAATATATAGTTATTTGAAGCCTGCTCTAAATCACAGTACACTGTAAGAATATTCTAAAAGCAAAAGCACCTCTACACTCTCAAAACTGTTTTGCCAAGATGCACTGCATTTTTTAACATTCTGACCTTAGACCATTACAGTTTCAGGAACTCCGAATGTGTTGACAGAAAGGAATGTGCATTGTGTGCGTTGTAGGGCTGAGCCTGAGTACTTTTTCCTTGCCCCCATCTCAGAACCAGGCTGAAGTCTAAGAGTTCTAAGATGCAGCAATTAACACACTGTGTTTAGATTAGGGCAGCTTAATGATCATTATGTCACTGCAGAGCTTGGAGTATATGTCATCACTTGGACTGAAGCAGTCTGACCCTGTCAGCACTTTCATTTAATTGACACAAATACAAAAGAAAAAAGAGCTTGATCTTGTTTTCAAAAAAGGTCACAATTTAGACAGACAAAAGAAACTGCAACTTCTTACTGTGGGAGTCCCAGAAGCTCTCTGTCCAGCAGAGAAATGAATGTGAGAGGCAAGAAGCAAACTTTGTTCAGCACAGGCCAGTTGATTTTGGACATACCTAAGTACAGTACAATAGTGGGAAAAAGTTTTCTGATAAAAATTATCTCAATCTCAATGCACAAGTAAGCTTAAGGCATGACTCCATGGAAACTCTTTTTGCAAAATTACTCTGTCATGAAGATGGGTTCTATAGCTTAAGGGACTAGAATCTCAAGTAGCCTCTGATTGAGTTAGTGCCAAGGTCACCAGGCTGTAAAGTACATGTGACATTTCCCGTAAGGATGGGGTCTGTTGACTGATAAACAAAGCTGCTAAAGAGGAAGATCTAGGAAGGGAGAATCTGGAAAACAAATTCCGGGAGACTTGGGTGGGGCTTGGCCAGAGAGATAGCAAAGGTCACCAGATTATTCACAACAGCCACTCCCAGCATGCTAGGTGGAAAGCAGGTGTACAGATCCTTTCTGTGGAAGAGATAGAGCTGTGTGCTTAACAGTCCTGGTTCTCCTAGTGCTTGGCTGTGAGCACGTGGACACCAGTGCCCTCCGCATCTTGCCTTTGTGACCTACTGGATGTCAGGAAAACACTGGGCAACAATGTTTTTCTATATATTTCTTCTATTTTATCAGAAATATTTTCCATGTAAATCTTCAAGTTTATCAGAAAATGTTCGTAATTCCACTTTCAATCAACTTAGGAAAACATTTATGCCTACCATTATTATAGCTATATAAAATCCTCCATGATAATCTTCATTCTAACATGTTTTTCTACATTTTCTACAATTTTATCAGAAATATTTTCCACGTAAATCTTCAATTCTATCATAAAATGTTTCTATTTGATATTTCAATTAATTTAGCAGTGTTTTACATGTCTACCACCTTACTCTTTAATTTTCCATGAATAATGTCAATTTTAACATGTTTTTCTATGTATCTCTCTTATTTTATCTAAAATATTTTCCATGTAAATCTTTAATTTTATCATAAAGTGTTTTTACTTCCCATTTCAATTAAAAAATGAATTTCAAATGCAAAAATAACTAAGTGGACATTATCTGTTATATAAAGGATAATCATGCTACAATCCACAGACCCACAGAGACTAAGCAACAAGGAGGGATTAAGGAGTACATATGGATCTCTCTGGGAAGGGGAAATAGAATGCATATTATTGGTGGGTTGGGGGTGGGTGGGGATGGGAGCAGGAAGGACAAAAAAGAAAAAAAAAAGAAAACTGTGATGTTGCTACTTGGTGGTTCATCAGGATTCTTAGCTTTGTGAACAACTTCCCTAATCAGCCTCATTGTTTTTCACTTGGCACAAAAAAAAAAAAAAAAGACAGAGCATCCTTTCGTTGTCAGGCACCGCCCACTTCCCCACATCCCAAACGATGACTGACATGAGATGGCTGAGTCTGATATTTATTGTTGCAATTCAGATAAGAAAGGTATGCATGTCTGTCCTGAAAAGCAAAACCAAATGGACACATGTAGCCCTAGACATTTGTTCCTCACAAAGAAACAAAGGTGATAGTTTCTTCGTAAATTGGCTCCTGTATTATAGCTAATGCTCTTTGGTTACTGCCTATACCATCTGACTCACTCAGCCCTTGGATTCTGCCTCTGGTCTAGAAAAATCAGATCCTATTCTAGACACTATCAAAGAAAAGAGTAATGATTTTACTATTCACTATTTAGGTGAACAGATGCAATTCCTGAACTTTTGAGTCCTATTGTATAAAATAAAGGCACTGGACTCCATTATTTCCAAGATGTATCTCAGCTAAAAATACCACAGTTTTGAAGTTTTACTTCTTGCGAGGGAGCCACTGTGACTATTATCACAAAAACATAAAATGTTGAAAGTCTTTATCTTTTTTTTTCTCTAGCTTATATAGTAGATTTGATGGTTGTGAGGACAGCATTATGTTTCATTCTAACATCATATCTGGTAAATGCTGTGGCCTCAGTATGAAAACTGTTCAGGGTCGATACAAGCCTTTACAATGTGTTTGTACTGTACGATTGTAGCTTTAGATCTCTGAGGTCCTGATCCTGGAATGTCCTCAGCGGTTGTTAATTACACTTCAAGGTCTTTGCTGCTAATACTATCCAAAAAGGAGTAAGGCCTATTAGCCAGGGGTCACAAGGATAGTACTAGTAAAAAAGTTGATTTTGTTCTCATAAATCCTGATAAGATTTTTGAGCATAAAGTTATAACAGATGGAATTACAAGATTCCTGCTATCTTCATCATGAGTTCCCATAGGATTGAGAGCTATTGCTTAGGGAACTTAAAACATCAGTATCTGAAATATCAGAGGTTCTGAATTAATCGGACTGATGTGTAATCTCCAAAAAGGAACTTTCAAATATGAGAATATTGTTCTGAATGTACATACACAAACACACACATGCATACATACAGGCATGCACATGCACACACATTTTCTAGACTGTGATCAATGGCTTGGCTTGCAGACAAGCAAATCCTATAGTAGGATAAACTTAGTATTCTCAGCATCTATATTTTCATTCATAATATAGAAATCCGGTTTGGATCATGCGCATTTTTCAGCACTGGGCAATGAACAACTTTCTTGAAGATTATCTTGAAGTAAACCCTTTGTCTCGGAATTTCTATTGCTATGGAGAGACACCATGGTCTTGGCAAGTCTTAAAAAGAAAAACATTTAGTTGGGGCCGGCTTTCAGTTCAGAGGTTTAGTTCATTATCCTTATGGTAAGAAGCATGGTAGCAAGCAGGCAGACATGATGCTGGAGAAGTTGTTGAGAATTTGACATCAAGGTAAACAGGTCGTAGGATGAGTAAGAGCGAGACAGAGGGCCTGGCTTAGGCATTTGAAATCTTGAAACCCATCCCCTGTGACACGCTTCCTCCAGGGCCATACATACTCCAGCAAGGCCACAACTCTTAATGCCCGTCACTAAGCATTCAAATATAAGTCTGTAGGGGGACAGTCTTATTCAAACTACCACACCATTGATGATTGTTTTCTTACGTGAAATAAGAAGCTTCAGATTAGAGTAATTTTATCTCATATTTTATGTGAAATCACACTGATGCTGGTATTCAGCTTTAGAGATAAGCAAAATTTCCCTAAACATAAATAGCGGACAATTGAAGTACATAATAGTTTTCTATTTAAAAATGATGCTCTCCAGAGCTCAAATAAAATCTGCCACAACTTAAAACCTGTTTTTTAGGAACCACTCCCAAAAGACCCTTGTCTGTTCAGAATCTCGATCAGCGTAGTGAAATAGTGTTGTAAGGAAGTAAGATATTCAAGAATCAACTTACTTTCATCCCCAGATCTTACATATAAAGACATTGTGATACTCAATTGCAGGTCCCTATGAAGTAGATGTCAGAACAAAAGTAATTCCTATTCTGTATCCTAAGGCTATGTTTCCTTTGTATTCCTTGCAGTTGTTATAGATTCAGCCCTTGTATAAGAAATGGCTATTTTTTCCTAGAAATTATGTATATATGATGCATACTGTCAAGCCTTAAGTAACAGTTTTTAAATGCTATTTACAAAGAGCAAATATTTGCTTGGATTTCTCTGTAACTAATTTCCAACGTGGTACTTTGAGACCCTATGTTGGAAGTAAATATGTGATCACATCTTGTGTTGTTTCTTGTGAACTTCTGCTGTTATACTAATACTTTTCCCATTTCCAACTGGCTTTACTTTTGCAGCTTTGAGCAGTAATTCAGTCCCCTACGCCTCCCTGATTGGCTCTGTGTCCTCCCTCTCTAGCCAAACCACCACTCAGTCCATATATGATAATAACTCTCTCCCACGATTCGCTCGAAAAGGTCTAAACATCTTTGTCTCTATTACCTTCTCTGTTAAAGCACTGCAATGATGTCCACATCAGCCCATTTCCATGTCCAGAGCCAAGCCCAGCCTAACATCTCCCATGCTTTTGCATTTCCATTCTTTTCTCTGGGGAGTGCCTCATCTGGAGAAGCTCGCTGTTAATTACTAGATTGCTGTCACCCATCTTTGCCAGCCACAGAATGTAAATTAGTTCAATATTTTCACCGATATAAAAAGTTTCAGAAAGATCTCCTAACTATCGGTCCAAATACCATAATATAATTATACCATTGACAAAGAGTATCTACATCTAATCAACTCATTTCTGTTGGATCTGCCAAGATATTGGCTCCTAGAAGTAGACCTTCACGCCCATGAACACAAAGCCACCATAGATCATACCACAGAATGATTGTCTTGAAGAAGGAAAGTAGTTTTCATTTTTTTTTTTACTTAATTTACTATATCACTAATAATTTTGCATTCAGATAAAGGAACTTAGGGGGTGACTTTTCATAGGTACCCATAAGTAATCCTGTCACGTTGTTCTAATGATGATCCTTCCAGGCTGTTACCCTTTGGAGTGGCAGTGAGAACAGAGCATCACCAGAGCTTCCAGTTGAAGCTCCCCACTTCTAATTTTCTACTTCAGATACTTCCCTGGGGGCATGTTAGTTCACTGTCTCAAGCCAGCTGGAATTTGTGTCTCTTAATATCCGAGTCAGCAATTCTCGCTCATGGTACACTTGCAGAATTAATCCCAATGAGACAAGATCAAATCATGTGAACAGAGGGAAAACATCAGAAAAACACAAGAATCATCAGAATTAACAGCAGATGATTTTGAACAAACACTGTGAAGGTCGTGTGTCTTCCGCTGGCCGACTGAACTAAGATGTCTTGGCTCCTGCTCCGCTTTCCCTTTTCTTTTCTTCCCTTGTCTGTTCATCTGTCATATGCTCATTTTCTTGAATTCATGTTCCATAGAGGACAAAGATGTTTACACCTGGAGTAGCTTGTAGGTTTGCTGGGTGTTGATGAGTAAGACCTGGGGGTCACATACTGCTGTGTTATTAGTGTGGCCATTTGTTAAAGGCTAGGCGAAGGCTGCAACCCCAGCCTCTACAATCTGCTACGAGTGGAAACATTTTTGAAGTTCAGTTTGGTTTGGTGTCAATGTGTTGTTGCTTATCATTGCCAATGAGCTGTTGTGCACGTCATCTTCTGTGTTCATATCTGCATGTGAATGTTGTCACCTGACATGTTTGTGAAATACTAAAGTGATGCTCATGTGTCACGTTGTGTAGTAAGCCCTGCATAAGCTTGCGTTTTATTAGTCTTTTATAAAGGTGTATCAGGCTATACATTTTATTTTATTTTTTAACAAATCCATTCAGTTTACTTTTTGTTTACTTATTTTATTTACACCATCATTTCCTTTGCAGGTTCAGATGATTCCGCTTACCCTGGTAACCTTCATTTTTCAAGTTAGTTTTCTTTGTTTATACATAAGTCACTTTATGTTTCCTATCAGGCTGCTCCTCCTTCCCTTCCAGGCCTTCTTCACTGTCTGTTCCTTGGTTGACTTTACACCATGTAATTCCACACAACTTCCATTTCACACAGTGCAGGAGAAGGAGTCTGAGATGGCATAACAGTAATTACTCAAAGCAGAAGTTGACATCAGGCCCGACTTTCCGTTTCCTCTGCTAGCTAACCTATTGATTCATAGCACAGTAACACATTCTTCTACACTAGGAATGCTAGTTTGGGGGGAAATATGCTTGGTGAATTATCTACTTGGTTCCAAAATCCTCCCTTTAGAGCATGTCCTGCTTTGAGTAACCAGACTATCTGCCTGCTTTCTCACATAAAACATTTTTACTACTCACATGTTTTCAGGCCATCTCTAACTACAGCATTCACTGTGTCTTGAATGGTCAGTCTCATTCTTTTTTATTCAAATGTGTTTCCTCTTCGTTTTTACTAGGCATGGCTAGCCATCCTCCAATACCTATCTTGGAACTTGCAGATCATATCGAGAGGTTGAAAGCAAATGATAACCTGAAGTTTTCCCAGGAATACGAGGTAATATACTTTCTTTATGTGACAGAACTTCCAACATATGCATGCCTTTGTCTTGACTAGAAAATTAACATCAGTACTTTTTATTGAAACACAGCTCCAAATCTGATACAAATTGTATTAATAAACAATTAAATCAATGTAGTCACTGAATTTGATAGGTATTGTTTTACAGTTTTTTAGAGGTAAATTGAGTGATATTTTTCTTTTTCTTTTCTTTCTTTTTCATAAAATGTTCCAATTCAGTAAGCTTCTAAGTATTCCAAATAGGCAAAAATTAATTAATTCATGGCAAGAATCGTTACTGCAAAAGATGTCACCAGAAATAAGTCAAATTTTATGGTGATTTATTTATTCTGTGTGCATGTGTATATGCATAAGTGGAGCTGAGAAAAGTTGCATGAATCAAGTCTCTCCTTCTGCATTGAATTCTGAGAATCCAGACCTCTTTCCTGCTGAGCCTTCTTGCTGGCCCAATACACAGTAGATTTCTGAATATGATGCTTCCCATGGCCTCAAAACTGTGTGCTTATTGAATCACCATTCACTGTGCATAGAGCTAAGATTACCAAAAAAATGGGCCTGTTTCCAAAATGTTTAATATCCTAAAATCTCAGAGTCCTCAAAGACTCTATGTAAATTTTCGATGTGTGTGTGTGTGTGTGTGTGTGTGTGTGTGTGTGTATTTGTGTGTGAGAGAGAGGTGGGGGGGATGAGGGAGGAAGGGAGGCATGGAGGGAAAGAGAGAGATACTGTGACTGTGGCATTTGCTAAGCAATGTGATGCAAAACTGTCCATTTTTAGGATTCCATAATGAATGGGCCTCATGTTGCAACCCATTCTTGTATCACTACTAAATGATCGTCTCTGCTCTTGTATTTTATGTGTTATTGTGTAATTTAAATATACCACTAAAATCTTGTAATCGTTCTGAGCAATAGAAGGTTGAGGGCTCTCTGGATGTCCCAGCTTCCTTCAGGGGTTTCTATAATTTGCTTACTGGAAGTCTTAAAACACTGCTCTCTCCTGTACCTTTTCTTGGTCTTCCCTGCATCAGGTCCAAATGCAGTTTCTCAAGGTAGTCTCTCTCTATCAGGTTTAACAGTCTGACCTGTGGCATGCAGTCAGAAATCTCTATGAAATCCAGTATTGAGTGTCTGGAGAGCTCACAAATCCCAGACATGCAGTATCCAAGAATGTGGAGCAGACGGCCCACGGCAGTATCTACATAGCCTTAACTAAGTAACTTTCTCTCTCTCACTTTCTCTCTGCCTCCCTTGTCTCTCTGTCTCTTTATCTCTCTCTGCCTTTCTCTATCTCTCTGTTTCTCTGTCTTTCTGTCTCTCTCTCTCTCATTCTTCCTTTCCTTTCATGTGCCCCACCCCCCAGAATTGGTGATTGAATCCAGGGCCTCGTGTATACAAAAGTGTGCTCTAACACTGAGCTACATACTATTCATTTATTTTTCATTTTGGGACAGCGTCCCACTAAATTGCGTTTATCAGGCTGTTCTCAACCATAGTGTCATCCTACCTACTTTCTGAATAGCTTCCTAGTTTCATGCTGGATAAGCAAGCCATCAGAATTGGGTTCACTGTTACTCTCCATCCTTTTCCAGTTTACATATTCTGACATCTTTGTGCTATTTGGTAAAAGACAGAGATGGATTTTTTTCCCTTGCAAATGGGCTAAGTAATGTGTTCTATTTCTTCTCCAAGCATTCTGGGAAACTAAGAGTGGAGTGACTCTTGTCTTCTTTTCTTTTTTTAAAAAAGATTGATTGATTGATTGATTGATTGATTGATTATTTAGTATGAATATGCTGTAGCTGTCTTCAGACACACCAGAAGAGGGCACCAGATCCCATTACAGATGGTTGTGAGCCACCATATGGTTGCTGGGAATAGAAATCGGGACTTCTGGAAGAACAGTCAGTGCTCTTAACTCCATCTCTCCAGCCCCCTTGTCTTAAAACCCTGCTTCTCACCCTGTAATTGTTCTTCTACTACTGTAGTCCTTCTTGTTAAATGATTCAATAGCTTTTTAAAAAGTTCCAGCGCCTTCTTATTTGGAACTTGAGGGTGGAAATAGAGTTGTGGCCATGAGAAGAAGGAAATGAAGACTAGTTAACTGTCCATTTTCACCAACCAAAATCATTGCTCTTGATTGTTAATGTATTAAGTCTTCATAATTTTTCTATATATTTTCTTCATGACCCTACTTTAATTCTTTATTTGCAATGATGTGATAGGTCATGGAAATTATTAATCTGATCTCTCAGCTGATCAATAAATCATCACTCCATTCTCCATCAGCAAAAAATTCAAATGGCTCCAGCAAATTTACTTGAATCCATTGAATGAAATAGCTGGCCACACTTAAATAAAGAAATTCTCAAGAAATACTCCATGCAAAGCTAGGCTAATGATCATTTAGATCAGAAGCATTCCTTAAAAGTAGCTATGAACTGCCTGCTGGCATTACTGCCATTAGCAACTCCCAGAGTCACCTCAGCCATTGACATGATAGCCCACACAGAGTCTTTACCATTCATCAGGAAGATGATCTGTGATTAAAGCTCCCTGGGCATGAATTGACTGTACTGTGTGTTAACAGCCATGAAGGAGATATTTAAGTGCTGTACTCATCTCTGGTAATGAGATTAAGACCTTTACACAGAAATGTCAGAGAAACGTTTTGGGAAGTTTTTTTTTTTTTTTTCTTATTAACTACCATACAGATTTGAATATATTTTTACTGGTTTTCAGTGGAAAACAAGTAAACTCATTACTTCAAACACCTCATTATTTTATTAGTCTATAATCACTAGAGACTAATGCTTATTCAATCTGCTTAAGCTGAATAACACTAAATTTGTAACAAACAAAGGTTAAAGATATGAAAGTTCTTTACAGTGGTCCTGAGGTCAGAAGAGGAGGACACAAATCAAATTGCATATAAGGTCCCATCACTGGAGTTAACGACAGCTGAGAATGTAGCCTAAGACATATGTTTAACCTCATCTCTGAAGGTCATTGTAAATGCTTTAAGGTTTCTTGATCTTCTATGAGGAAAGAAAGTCACTGAAATATGAGTAATCTCAATATTTAAATATAGCATCTACCATGTGCAAAATAAAGTCTACTCTCAAAGGTGATGGATTAGTCTTACAAACATATAGAACTCAAAATAAGTGGAGCTTTACAAAATGGAATGGCATTGTTTGGAAGTCTAGTCTATTTTAAATTTAGTTCTCTAGTGACTGGCATAGTAGACCATGTCAATAATCATAACATGTGGGAAGTATATCTATATCATACATATAAATCTAGCCTGGGCTATATATAGTGAGCCTCTGTCTTTAAAATATAAAATATTTTTTTTCTTGGACTTCATCTTAGATACAGTATTCCAGTTGGTCAACTATTGTGTCCATGGATCCTTATTTTAAAAATAGCATTTAAACAAATTTTGATTAAAGTTCTCTGAAAACTTCATTTTGAAAGATGACACCCTTTGTTTAGGTCCCCACTCATTACCACTCCTTGTAATGGAAAATAGACACTTGTATATTTGAGATTCATTTGACAGACATCCTCCATCATTAATACATATACATGTACATACGCATATGCACAAGTATAGTTTAGACTAGATGCATTGTTAGTGTCTTAGTTGCTTTTCTATTGCTGTAAAGAAACACTACAAGCAAGGATACTTATTAAAAGAGTTTACTGGAGCTTTCAGTTTTGGAGGATGAGTACATGACCATCATGGTGGGCAGTATTACACCAGCAAGCAAGCATGGGGCTGGACTAGTGGCCAGAAGCTTATATCAGCTGTGAGCTTGACATATTGAGGCACATCTACAAGGCAGAAATAAACTGGGAATGGTGTGGGATTTTGAAACCTGAAAGCTTCCACCTAGTGACACAACTCCGCTAATGAGGCCACACCTCCAAATCCTTTCCAAACAGTTTCCACAACTTGGAATCAAATATTTGAATGTGTAGGTTTCCTTCTCTTAAAATCACCATAGTTGGTAACTGTTAACTATAGAACTAGATGAGCAGAAATGGAAAAGCAATAGGTATGTTGAAGAAGCAAGCAAGGGCTTGCAGTCAAAGGATGCTTCAAACTCCCAGCTCCAAAGCTAAGTGCCGACTGCATTTTCCTGCACTCTTTGCTAAAGTTGTCTTTGTGTGTCACTAACCTGCTTTCATTTTTCTACTTTACTTTGTTGAACAAGAGACAGAATATTTTTTTTATTTATTTTTTATTTTTTTAACTATTCTTTTTTTTAATTTTTATTTTCTATATTCTATGTTTACATTCCAAAGGCTTTCCTCTTTCCCAGTTCCCCCCCACCCACAGAGGTATATTTCTAAGAATAATAAGGAATATTCTTAATGAAATAATCTTAAAATGAAAAACTGGGACAATACAGAAGTGGCAGTGGTATGAGTGGACCTTGGAAGAGTGTTGCGTATTTTGCCAAGGGCAAAGTCGAAGGCACATAGGAAAAGTATGGTCTCATTATCACATGAGTAGCCACTCACATCACCTGGGAATATTAAAAAATCAGAGTTTTAGTTACTGTCCCAATCTTCTGAGTCAGAATCTGCTGTTTAACAAGATACTATGATATCTTTGCAAAAAAAATGTATGTACAGAAATAGCATTGAGTGTATTAGGGATGGTATAGATAATTCATATTAGAGAGTTGAGTGAGATAAAATTGGACCAGTATAGAAAGCCAAGAGTTACCATGAGCTTCTAGTGCAAGGCCAATGCTGAGAAATAAGTGTTATGATGGTGGACAGGGTGTGGATGTAATACAAACAGATCTGCATTTTGATTTGGATACTTTCTCTAGTTGTAGCCTTGCACAGTGGCATACCTTAATAAGGTCCCCATCCTTAACTTATATGGCTAGGAGAAATAGAGAATGTGTGTCTTATGTATACAACACTGAAAGATTATAAAATGGAAGCTTCTGATGAAAAGAACCAATGAAAACGAATGAAAATAATTATAACCATTACTTTTAAAGAATTAAGTATATATTAAAAGGTTAAAGTGTATATTAAGGTCTTACCATGCCTATTCTGAAGAAAGTCATTCTTTTTATTAATTATTGTATTTACATCACAGACATTAGCCACCTGTCCTCCCCTTTCAACAATTCTTCATTTTGAGAGTATGCAACCCATCCCACCCCTGCCCCTGTATCTTCCTTCCCTTGTATCTCAAAACTTTACCTGTTTTAGGCACATCGTCTCCCACTGAGACCAGACAAGGCAATCCTCTGCTACGTATGTGTGTATGTATGTCTGTGTGTGTGCGTGGGGGGGTGGTCAGACCAGACCATATGCTATTTGGTTGGTGCCTTAGTCTCTGGTAGCCAATTAGTTGAGACTGTTGTTCTTCCTATGGGGTTGCCATCCCCCATTCTTTTTCAAAATTTATTTTATCTGTTTACATTCCAGTTAGTAACCCTATTCCTCTACTTGAGGCACCATCTGTCTACTGGAGGTGAACTCTAAGAGTTCCCTCTCCCCATCCCGGTTTCCCCTTCCACAATTCCTCAAACCACTCCTCCTCCCCTTTGCCTTGAGAGGCTGCTACCGGAACCATACTGCCACTTCCCTAGAGCCTCAAATTTCCCAATAATTAAGCACATTTTCTCCTACTGACGCCAGTCCAGGCAGTCTGATGCTTTCTATTTGCCGAGGGCCTCAGACTAGCCCATAAATACCCCTGGTTAGTGGCTCAACCTCTGCGGGTTTCCTGGGGTCTGCATTAGTTGAAATTGCTGGTCTTCCCATGGTGTCACCAGCCCTTCAGCTTCTTCAATCTTTCCCCTAATTCAATCATTGGGATTTCCAACTTCAGTCCAGTGGCAAGGTTTCAGTATCTGTGTCTGTATCAGTCAGCTACCGGTAGAGTCTCTAAGAGGACAGCCATGCTAGGCTCCTGTCTTCAGTCTCTTTTCTATTTTTGTCCCTTTAGTTCTTTTAGACAGGAACAGTTTCAGATCAGAAACTTTAACTGTGGATTAGTAACCCCATCCCACCCAATGAGGCCCTCTATCTCCCCATTTTTAGACCTTTTGGCTAAAGTCACTCCCATTGAATCTTGAAACTCTGTTACCACCCAAGTCTCCCGGTTTATTATAGAGGGCATCCCCCACCTAACATCCCCTTTCATTCTTCTGGTCCTCTGGGTTTCTCTGCTGTCCCTCCCCCTCATAAACCTGATCCTTTTATGCTTCCCCTCCCCTCTGCTACCCAGGCCCCTACCTCCCCCTGCCTCTCATGATTATCTTCTTCTCCCTTGTAAGTGGGATTAAAGTATTCTCTCTTGGGCCCTTCTGCTTGTTAACTTCTTATAGTCTGTGGGTTGTATCTTAGGTATTTTGTATTTTGGTTTAATATCTGCTTATCTGTAAGTACCTAGCACGCATGTTCTTTGGGTCTGGTGATTGATTTCACTCAGGATAATATTTTCTAGTCCACCCATTTGCCTACAAATTTCATGATGTCCTCGTTTTTAATAGCTATATAGTATTCCGTTGTATAAATGAATCATATTTTCTGTACCCATTCTTACACTGAGGGACATCAGGGTGGTTTCCAGCTTCTGGTTGTTACAAATCAGCCTCTGAAGTAGTATGGTGGGGCATTTTTGGGTACATGCCCAAGAGTGATGTAGCTGGGTCTTGAGGTAGAACTATTTCCAATTTTCTAAAGAAACACCAGATTGATTTCTAGAGCGGTTGTACCAGTTTGCAATTGAAGGAGTGCTCACCTATGTATGTCCTTGCCAGCATGTGTTGTCATTTGAGTTTTTGATCTTAGCCATTCTAATTGGTATAATTGGTGGAATCTCAGGGTCATTTTGATTTGCTTTTCCCTGATAACTAAGGACTTTGAGCATTTCTTTAAGTGCTTCTTGGCCATTCAAGATTCCTCTGTTGTGTATGTCTTTTTAGCTCTGAACCCCATTTTTTAATTGGGTTATTAGGTTTTTTGGTAGTTAACTTCTTGAGTTCTTTATATATTGGATATTAGCCCTCTAGAGGATATAGGTTTAGTGAGTATATTTTTTCTCAGTCTGTAGGTTGCAAATTTACTCTAGGTGTCTTTTGCCTTACAGAAGCTTTTCAGTTTCATGAGGGCCCATTTATCAATTGTTGATCTTAGAGCCTGAACCAAGAAAATATCCCCCTGTGTCAATGAGTTTGAGGCTCTTTTCCCACTTTCTCTTTTATTAGATTCAGTGTATCATGTTTTATGTTGAGGTCCTTGATATACTTGGAGGTGATAAATATGGATCTATTTTCATCCTTCTACATAAAGACAGCCACTTAGACCAGCACCATTTATTAAAGATGCTTCCTCCCCCCTACTGTATGCCTTTGGCTTCCTTGTCAAAGACCAAGTGTCTTTGGTTTTATTTCTGGGTCTTGGATTCTATTTCATTGATTAAACTGTCTCTGTACCAATATCATGCTGTCTTTCTCACTATTGCTCTGTATTACAGCTTGAGGTCAAGGATGGTGACTCCCCAGAAGATCTTTTATTGTTGCAAATTGTTTTGGCTATCCTGGATTCTTTTGTTTTTCCATATGAAGTTGAGAATTGCTCTTTACATGTGTGTAAAGAATTGTGTTGGGATTTTGATGGGTATTGTATTAAATTTGTAGATTGCTTTTGGTAATATGTCTATTTTCACTATGTTAATCCTACCAATCTATGAGAATGGCAGATCTTTCTATCTTTTGAGGTCTTCTATTTCCTTCTTCAGGAATTTGAAGTGTGTTGTTATATAAAACTTTCACTTTCTTTGTAAAAAGAAAGTGAAAGTTCCATCAAGATATTTTATACTATTTGCAGCTAGTGTGAAGGGTGTTGTTTTCCTAATTTCTTTCTCAGCCTGCTTATCAATTGTATAAAGGAAAACTACTGATTTTCTTGAGTTAATTTTATATCCCACCACTTTGCTGAAGCTGTTTTTCAGCTGTCGGGGTTCTCTGGCTGAATTTTTGGGGTTGCTTATGTATACTATCACATCATTTGCAAATAGTGATACTTTAACTGCTTTCTTTCCAGTTTGTATTCCCTTGATCTCTTTTTGTTGTCTATTGCTCTAGCTAGAACTTTGAGTACTATATTCCTGATCTCTCCAAGACTTTTAACATGAACGGATGTTGTTTTTTGTCAAAGGCTTTTTCAGCATCTAATAAGATGATCATGTGATTTTTCCTTGTGTTTGTTTATATAGTATATTACCTTGAAAGATTTTCATACATTGAACCATCCCTGCATTCCTAGGATGAAGCCTATTTGATTGTCGTGAATGATAGTTATGATATGTTCTTGGATTTTGAGTATTTTTGCATTAATATTTATAAGTGAAGTTGTTTCAAGTTCTCTTTCTTTGTTGGGTCTCTCTGTGGTTTAGGTTTCATAGTAACTATGGCTTCGTAGAATAAATGAGATAGTGTTCCTTCTGTTTTTATTTTGTGGGATAGTTTGAGGTATTAGCTCTTCTTTGAAGGTCTGGTATAATTCCCCACTAAAACCATCTGGACCTGGGCTTTTTGGTGTCGGGAGGTTTTTAACTACTATTTCTATTTCCTTGGTGGTTATGGGACTGTTTAGATAGTTTATCTGATCGTGATATAACTTTGGTATGTGGTATCTGTCTAAAAAATCATCCATTTCACCTAGATTTTCTAGTTTTGTTGAGTATAGATTTTTTAGTAGTTTCAGATGATTTTCTAAAAATTTCCTCAGTTTCTGTTATTATGTCTCCCTTTTCATTTCTGATTTTGTTAATTTGTACCTTTTAGTTAGTTTGGCTAAGGGTTTATCCATTTTTTTTTAATTTTTCAAAGAACCTGCTCTTGGCTTTTTTGATTCTTTGCATTATTCTCTTTGTTTCTAACTGGTTGAATTTGCCTCTGAGTTTGACTGTTTCCTGCCCTCTACTCTACTTGAGTATGTTTGCTTATTTTGTCCAGGTATGCTAATAAATAGCTTGTATGGGATCTCTCCATTTTCTTTATGAAGGTACTTGGTGCTATGAATTTCCCTTTTAACATTGCTTTCATTGTGTCCCATAATTTTGGCTATGTATTGTCTTCATTTTCATTGAATTCTATAAAGTCTTTGATGTTTTTATTTTTCCCTGACAGAGTTATCAATGAGCAGAGCTTTGTTCAGTTTCCATGAGTACGTGGACTTTATCTTGGTTTTAATGTTATTGAAGTCCAGCCTTACTCCTTGGTGATCTGATAGAATGCTTGGAATTATTTCAATGTTCTTGAGTATGTTGAGTCTTATTTTGTGTCCAATTATATGGTTAATTTTTGAGAAAAGTTCCATAAGGTGTTGAGGAGATATTTTTTCTTGTTTTGGCATGAAATGTTCTGTTAAATCCATTTGGTTAATAACTTCTGTTAGTTTTACTATGTCTCTGTTTAGTTTCTGTTTCATTGAAATATCCCTTGGTCAGAATGGGGTGTTGAAGTCTCCCAGTATTGATGTGTGAGGTTCAATATGTGTTTTTAGCTTTAGTAAAGTTTCTTTTATGAATGTAGGTGCCCTTCCATTTGGAGCATAGATGTTCAGAATTGAAAGTTCCTCTTGGTGGATTTTTCCTTTGATTAATGTGAAATGTCCTTCCCCAACTTGTTTGATAATTTTTAGTTGAAAGTCTATTTTATTGGATATTCGAATGGCAACTCCTCCTTCTTTCTTGGGAGAATTTGTGTGGAAAAAAATTTCTAGCCTTTTACTCTGAGGTATTGTCTTTGTTACTGATAGGTGTTTGTTGTATGCAGCAAAATGCTGGATCCTGTTTTCCTATGAAGTCTGTTAGCCCATGTCTTTTTATTGGGGAATTGAGTCTATTGATATTGAGAAATATTAAAGACATGATTTTTCATTCCTGTTATTTTTGTTGCTGGAGGTGGTATTATGTATGTGTGATTCTCTTGTTTTCAGTTTGTTGTGTCAGCATTAATTTCTTTCTTTCTTTCTTTCTTTCTTTCTTTTTCTTTTCTTTCTTTTTTTTTTTGTTTTTTTGGATTTGTTTTCTTCGAGACAAGGTTTCTCTGTATAGCTCTGGCTGTCCTGAAACTCACTCTGTAGACCAGACTGGCCTCGAACTCAGAAATCCACCTGCCTCTGCCTCCCAGAGTGCTGGGATTACAGACATACGCCACCACTGCTCAGCTATTAATTTCTTGTGTTTTCTTGGATGTAGTTACCTTCCTTTTTTTGGAGTTTTCATCTAGTATTCTCTGTAGGGCTGGATTAGTAGAAAGATAATTTTAAATTTGGTTTAGTCATGGGATATATTGGTTTCTCCATCCATTTATTGAGAATTTGCTAGGTATAGTATCCTGGGCTGGCATTTGTGCTCTCTTGGGAGTCTAGATGACATCTGCTCAGGATCTTCTTCTGCCTTTTAGAGTTTATGTTGAGAAGTCTGATGTAATTCTGATAGATCTGTTTTTATATGGTATTCAGTCGTTTCCCCTTAAAGCGTTTAATATTCTGTCTTTGTTCTGTGCATTTAGGGGTTTGGTGATGTGATGAGGGGATTTTCTTTTCTGGTCCAATCTAGTTGGTGTTCTGTAGGCTTCTTGTACATTTATAACCATCTCTTTCTTTAGGTTAGGGAAGTTTTCTTCTAAGATTTTGTTGAAGATGTTTTCTGGCCTTTTGAGATGGGATTCTCCACCCTCTTCTATCCCTATTATTCTTAGGTTTGATCTTTTCATTGTGTCCTAAATATCCTAGATATTTTGCATTAGGAACTTTTTATGTTTTGCTTTTTCTTTGATCTCTGTGTCAATACCTCCTGACAATACCTGGTATCTTTTATGCCTGTAGATACCACTAAAGATGGTTGTGAGCCACTATGTGATTGCTGGGAATGAAACTCAGGACCTCTGGCAGGGCAATCAGTGCTCCTAACCACTGATCTATTTCTCTAGCCCAGTATTTCAGAATTTCATACATGCATCCAGTGTGTTTTGCTGAAATCCACCTCTTAATTCCTCCTTCACAACTCTTATCAGAATCAAACTACTATGTCACTTTTCAATTTTCATGTATACATTTTATTAATTCCTTGAGTCCAGTTAGTGCTTTCAGTAAGGACATGGTTGTAGCCATCCACTGAAGCACAAGTGCCTTCTGAATTGGGAGGAGTAACTTTCTTTTTAAATGTGTCCCTTTTTTTCCTGCAACATACATTCAGTAGATCATTCATATACACAGATTTCCTCCATCCCATGAGGGAAGGCCCCCAACACACAACTATTTCAGGAATTCTGATCAAGGTGCTATAGGAAGATAAAAATATAATACGACTTTCAATTTGGTTCTCAATTTTCAGTTACTCCAATACGGTGAGGCTTTTTCTGGATTATGCCAGTAGTATAAATAAGGCTGTTAATAATGTTGAAAACTTAGGTCTTTAGCTGAGACAGTCTTCCAGCTACCGTTTAAACTTAATATGATTATTCTAGCCTATGACTGGACACTTGGCTAGCTGGATACCTTCCTTTGGTCACAAACCAGTTTGTGTCTAGTCTTCCCTGTGCTAGCTCTTAATTTCCCTGCTTCTGCTTTCTTATCCCTGCATCACTCCTCTGCCTGGAAGTTCTGACCCTACTTCCTGCCCTAGCTATTCCATCATATCTTTATTATAATCAACGAGCAGCAAGACTACCTCTGTTACATCTCTAGATTGCCTTAAGGCAGATGAGGAAGGGCACATATTTGCAGATTAGAAACCCACTGATGGCTAGAGAAATGACAATACCAAAATTCTCCCAGCACTTAGTTCCCTGCTAGTACAGAATCAGCAATTGAAAGTACAGAGACATACCTTCATACAAAGTAAAATATGATCACACCAATATTCTAACTCAGAAATTCTAACTCAATCGTATTCTAGTTTTTATAATCTCTGTGGTCTGAATGGAGGTATTAACATGCCTTAAACGCAGTTAATAACAAAATCCCTTTAAACTTCCTGAATTTGTTTATAAATACTTTTTAATATATTTACATATTATTTGAGAAATTCATATATATATATATATATATATATATATATATATGTATATGCTTGAGTTAGAATTTAATTTTGTAATTACAAAGTAGCAAAAAAAAAAAAAAAACCTGATTTCCAGCAGTCCTTACTATGGTGCAACTCTTTTTTCTGACATAGAGTCCAACCCCACATTTTCTTACTATCTAAGGAGATGGGTACATTCAGTTCTCCTGGCATTTATTGTCTCCAGTTGCTAAGAATTTCTTCTGGTTCTTCTGGCAGTGATCTATCCCCACCCCATTGTGTCAATAATGAGACTCCTCTAGAAAACTTTACAGATATGAAGCCTGATCTTAAGATTTTATCACATCATATATGTCATCCATTATTAAATAAACTCTCTTGAATGTACTGAAAGAGAAAAAAAGAATAACATTACTGTTTCCTTGATAAGTAATTAAATACATAAACATATTTCTGAAATATGCAGTGACATTAAACATTGCTTAGAAGAAAACTTTAAATGTATCGAGACCACACAGATCATGAGTTTGAATAAAAAATCTTGCCCAGTATCACATACCTACTGCCTGGTAGTATGAAGACAAGTGGTTTGTTAATCTTCAGTCCATCATGAATAATCTCTAATGACAAACTAAATCTTCTTTTGTTTGTTTCTTGATTATAGAGTCTAGGAATATACATAAAAATATTTCTGCTGAAAGCCTATGCAAATTCTATAGTTACCACTTCACCTTTTTTAGCTATCTATCAGAATAGTTGGTAGTTTTCCTGTGACATGCTGATGTACATGCTTTTCTCTAGAGATAGATAATCTCCAATGTTAAATGTTATATTAATCCAAAGAAGAGACACGCATTGTATACCATCAAAGCAGTGATAATTTTTGCCTAGAATAAAGTTCTTAGTATATTTGATCATGTAATAATACATTCACAGACACAAATCTATCTTCAACAAACCTTTGTTTTTTGTCATCATGTTCATGTCTCTGTGTGTGTGCATGTGTGTGATTTGTGTTTATGTATGTTCTCTGTGTGTGTGTGTGTGTGTGTGTGTGTATGTGTGTGTAATTGTGTGTATTGGTATGTTCTACTTTTGAATTTGTTGGATTTTGCTGGAGGGTAACACTTCTATATTCATGAAGAAATAAAGCAGTATATAAGAAAGATCTGTATTTAATTTTTTTTAATGGTAGAAAATTGAAACATAGGTCATAAGAATTTGTTGTTTCTGTTGTTTTATAGTTTTGAACAAATCGTGCCCATTTTTTAGTAGAATGAAAAATGAATGATTCCATGAACTAAAAAGTAGTGCAAATGTTTTACTGCTGGTCTGGATATTTCAGGTTGAGGAAGAAAAACAAAGAAATTTACTAGTCTGTTAGTATGACCTTCTCTTAAAACAGGATTGTGAAGCAAGATCATTTATTTTCTACTTGCATATAATATAATTTGTCTACTTCTCAAATTAGGTCTTGATCTTTCTCTCTCTCTGTGACACTAACAACATCTATTTATTGAGCCAGCAGCAAAAATAGTACAGCAGAATGGTCAATTGCAAAGGCCTTGGAGTCAGAGGACCAGAAGTTAGAACTTGGTTTTGGTAACATGAAAATAAACTTGTACATCAACATACGTCAGGGTTGCTGACAGGGATGCTCAGTCATAGTAGAGGGGATTACTTGTTCCATTACATGTAAGTAGCTTCAATATTAAGATCCCACATACTTATATAAATCACTGAGAGAACAGCATTAATTATAAGCTTGTCACCAGTTTTAAGATGCCAGTCAATCAGAAATGTTACACTATTGGAAGAAATCTGTGGAAGAAAATGTTACACTGTTGGAAGAAACCAGTGAAACTCAGGTCTCTTCCTATTGCTGGCCAAACCCCTAGGGCTTTGCTGAATCCAGTAAAGCATGATATAATAAAGTAGAAAAAAGAGAAAACTCCATAGTTTAGGCCAGCACCATTAACCATTACTGTTTGCTTTCTTATCCAGTGTCATGCTGTGTTTAGACTTTCCTGGTCCGGTGTCAAGGCATCTCAGCATGTTGTTGGCTACAGGGTGACAAGCCCCCTATTGGGCATATAGCAGATGATTAGCCAAAGTGTGTGTGTGTGTGTGTGTGTGTGTGTGTGTGTGTATCAATTTTGAACTATATTTACAGTTCTCAAAAAAAATCTCTTTCTTGTGGTCAAAAATGCTATTACCAACAACAGGTGCACACAGAACAAAAAGAGTGTCTTGTGTAAAAAGAGCTGCTTTCCCAGGCAACATCTCCACCTGATCTATCAGCAGCGCAGCCTTATTTTCAGACCCTTTTCTCTCAGAAAATAGACTGTTATTATCTTTTGACTGCACAGGAGTGAATGCATTTTAATGCAGACCCTTTAGATTTAACTCAAAAGTGCCTACTGATTAAATTCCCAGTGTGGCCTTTACAGGGAGGACGGACCTGGCGGTTGGCAATCTGAGAAGATGCTTTCTTTGTCCATAGTTAAGAAACAACTTCACCAACCAAGATGTAAAAGGAACAGAGAATCTTCTCCCAGCTGGCTGTCATTCTGCATCTTGTAAACAAATGTAGCAGGACACAAAGACACAGCAGGTCATCTTAAAAGCACTATCAGAAATCTGAGTGTTGATGTGTGCTGTCTTTCATTCTTGCTGAACCCATGCAGATACTAAGAACTCCAAATGCAGCCAGTTTACCAAGCTTCAGGGCTTTCTTCTATTTAGACTTTTCAAGTTGTTATTCCTAAACATACATATATATATATATATATTACCAAGGAAATATATATATATATATGTATACACACACATACACACACATATATATACACATATATATGTATATATATATATATATATATATACACACACACACACACACATATATATATATATATATATATATATATATATATATATATTTCCTTGGTAACATTAGACTTTGCATCTTCTAAGCACCTGTAGTTTATTATTTACCTCTGTGGACCCTGCTCACCCCAGGAAAACCTCTTGTCAAATAGGTATAGTTCTCGGCTTTGCAGACCTTGGTCTCATATAAGTTCCTCTTTACTGATACACTGATGGGTTTTGACCACTGCTGGATATGGTCTAGTGTGGCTTCTATTTGCTCTCATATGGAGCCTAAGGGACCTAGGAAGCAACTAATAATCAAAGTGTCTATAGTTCCTAATGAAGCTTCAAGAGAGATACATCATGAACTGGAAAAGATATGATTCTGAAGGGGTTTTGTGTGTGTGTGTGTGTGTGTGTGTGTGTGTGTGTTTGGTTTTGAAATGATGTTGGTATTTTACAGCCAGAGTATGAATGAACATTGGGAGAATCAATAGAGCAGCTATTTGAATAGCTTGTGTTATTTAACAAATATTTACTGCAGAACAACACAAGTTAAGAGTTTTGTCCTGGAAGAGTCCATAGTCTCATAAGAAAACATGAAAATTGATAACTGTAAAGAAATTTCGGGACTCAGGCAAGAGCAGAGATGCTTCCCTGATAGCCTATGCCTGGGGAAATCAAGGATGCTGACTACTACTGTAAGACTCCAAATCAAGAGACAGGCATACAGGGTATGGTGATAGGACAAAGCATGACTTGCTCGGGGACTTTGGGCTAGGACGTGGCTCTAACTGCCATGGTACAGTCATGTTGCAGAGCGGAGCAAAGCTTGTAACACCCAGAGTGGCCACCATACCAAGGTACGCAGTAGGCACTGAGTAGCCCCCAAAGTATTTTTCTGTCATGGAAACTACTTACTTCTGATCATAAAACAAGCTTCGAAAATACCTAAGGATCCAACCAATGCATCTATGTTTCTGTCTTCCCAGAGAACAGCTTTGTAGGAGAATTTTAGAAATGCTGCAATGAGAAGTTCTTGTAGAGATGCTGTGACTTTGTTGTCCAAATCACAAGAATACTATTGCTTATCTATTCTCCAATTTAAAGCTGGTAGTGGAAGGTTTCTTTATCATAGTTTTGCTTTGTTTAACCGAGTCTAAACTT
Organism: Apodemus agrarius; assembly: GCA_964023405.1. NCBI lineage: Eukaryota > Metazoa > Chordata > Mammalia > Rodentia > Muridae > Apodemus > Apodemus agrarius. The sequence continues at coordinate 78,716,636 of OZ030009.1, forward strand.
TGGTTGAACATAGCATCATATTTGGTGAGTATATAGAAAATTAGAGACACGAATGAGCGTTGGCACATTGCAAGAATTACAGATTTGGTTTTGTCTTGTTTTATAATCATCACAGAGGCAGCAGTTAAAGTATTTGACTTTAAGTAAAAAGTTCATATGTGCAAAATCCTAAAAGTTATTACTGGTCAGTGTTAAAGCTAGCATTCATCAGACCAGCCTATTCATAACTTGAATAATATTATTTGCCTCTTCCTCTTAAGGTTTTAAAAACATTTGTGTATGCAAAATCCCCCTTTATGTTCTGTTCATACAAGAACTTACCAGTGATTTTGGAAAGACTAGAGATTTAACTCCATTTTATACAAATTCTGGTATATTCTGAGGGCAAACTCTCTGTCGTTGCACATTTATTTCTTAAGGTTTTGTAGTAGTAGATACGACAGTGACTCCAGCTCTTATTTCCATGTCCTTGTGTCAAGTGGCCCATAAGGAGCTGGAGAAAAGCCAAACACCTCAGGAGGAGGCGGTTTTGCTGGGAAGCCATTCCGTCTACCTTCGCTCTCCCTGTATTTAGTTTACATGGTTAATACAAAACAAGATTTGGAGTGGATGTTGCAGAGATCATCTTGCCCTTTTGGTTTCCCATTGTGGAGTGCCCCTCCCTCGCAGGCTCTGTCTGTTCAGGGCTGTCTCTACCCAGAGAGCAGAACTGCAGCAGTGACTGAGGAAGTGTAATTAGTATAGTTAATGAGCGGTGACATGCTGCCTCCCTTTGAATTCAGAGAAGCCAGGGTGCTGTCTCTGGGAAGGTGGGAATGTACCCCCCCTTCTCCAAGTAATTAATTGATGTCCTTGTCATCAGGAGAATAAAAATTTTTAGCCTAATTGTTGGTAATGGTGGATGTTATTGTGCAAGTGGGGCATTGATTTCCTTGTTCCTTTCTTTTCTCTTCTTGCAGTATTGATCCTTGTCACAGCTCAGAAATTCTGTGATAATCTTATAAATGAATGAATGAATGAATGAATGAATGAATGAATAATAAATAAATAAACACTGCAACCTCGGGGTTTTATTGCACATAGATTCCAATGTGGAGTTGTGGTTGAGGATTCCTGGGATCTTTCAGTCTAGTCTGTCTCTGTCATTTTGCTAGAGGGATGCCTTTACAGCTGCTTTTAGTGATGATGCTGAGGACACTCAGGCTCTTTCATATTTTCTATCATGAGACAGATGATATTTTCTGAGTCGGCATCTCTAGATAAAGGAAAATATTTCTGAGGGAAATACAATGTATTATAGTAGATCTTAAAATCGTGCTAACTTGTCTTGCCTTTTTTCTTTTTTTTTATGAGAATCCAGATTGGAAACTCAATTAGAAATTTGGTATTTCATCAAAAAAATTCTGATCTAAATTGTGATTTTTAAATTCTAAAAATCTATTTTTAAATACATTTTATGTGTATGAGTATGTGTACCACAAGAGCACAAATGTCCACAGAGGTCACAAGAAGGCACTAAATACCTCACGGTAGGTGGTTATGAGTCACATTGTAGGTGCTAGAACTAAAACTAGATCCTATACAACAACAAGAACTCTTAACTCCTGACATAGCTCTCTAGCCCCAAAGTGGATAATTTGTATTAGTAGAGAGAACATGAATCAAGGCAGTTGTAAGCAAATAGTGAATTTATGTGATATGTTTTATATATTCCTGGGCTTTATTTTTTGAGACAGGGTATCACTGTGTACCCCAAGGTGCCCTTGAACCAATGACTCTGCCAGCTAGCTATTGGCTATGAACACTTTGTCTTGCTCAGTCCAAATCCTCACCGTTAGCTTTCACAGGTCAGCAACCTCAGTACATTCTCCCTCTTCTTTAATCATTAAAATATTTGGATGAAAAGTACACTCTGTTTTCCTAAGGCTTCATCTGCCCTTGCTATCGTTTGCTCTTGAAGGAGTTACAATCCAGCCTTTTTGTGTTTGATCCCTAATAATTGCCCCAGCAACTACCTTCAATGCCACAGAGCAAGGATTCAAATTGTTGTTAGAAACTATGAAATAAAGCTGTTCATTTTATTTTCATATATCCCACACAACGAGAAAGACCAATTTGAAAGTTATTAGGTATTTTGTAAATAATCATCAGAGCGTGACTGCCTGCTTGGTTAGAGGTCTTTGTGCTTTGTAGGCTCAGCACTCAGCTGGCCTCCTGTAGCCAGCATCGACTGGCTTCTTCATATGTGTCAGGAACTTTGCTAGACTCTGGAGTAGAAGATGAATAATGCACACAGTTCTGCCCCCGAATTCAGCATCTAATGGCATATTCATATTTTTGTTTTCCTTTTCATTTTTTTTTCAGTCAAACTTTTGCACTATAACAATAACTAGATTTTGCTAGGTTTCAAATACAATGTAGCTGTGAGTTTTACTTTGATATAATTAGACTTGGACGTTGTTTATTATATTTCTTATATTCACTGTTGTGGTGTGATGGGTTTTTCCCTGGCATTCACGAAGCTCAGAGGTTCAGTGCAGTCAGAGTGGGAACAAAAGTCTCACAGCTGTAATTCAATGTCTGTATTTGCTAATTCCACAGACAGAAAAATACGTTCTTCAGACTTCGAGGCGTTTGGAGCGGTCTCAGAGAAATTCATTTTCTCCCCTCGTGTTCTGTTACTTGAGTGTATGTAAAATGAGATTAGGGACGAGCATTTGTTCTTTATTGTGTTTCCCTGGCGGGATTGCTTATGTTTCTGTAGGCTGTGGGAGCGGTTAAGAGCCACGGCATTGTATGCTACAATTTCAACCAAATTTCCCCAGCTGGATGAAATAGAGGGCTGCAGAGAGAAATGTAGAAACTTACAGTATCATACAGATGCTTTTATGTTCTACCCACTCCCGAAATCATTGAGTAAGGTGCTCTGCTTGTTTTTAATATCTATCTTGGAATAGGGGAATCTTTCAGAGCATTCCATCTTTTTTCATTTCTTTGCCCATATTGCTATTTATAAGAAAGGTTAGCTGCCTTGAATTTTGTCTGCTATCCTGCTGTATTTTCAAAATGCATCTTCAACTTAGACTTAGCCATACTCAGTACAGTAAAATCAGACGGTACCTCTCTAAATATGTTTAAAAACGTATGTTTGAAATAAAGTGAGATTTTTTTCAGAATAAAATTGCCATTTGCTTTTAGTTATTCACGTGATAATTGGAATTTTATTTTGTAAAAGGAATTCATTTTGCAATGACATTAAAAATGATTAAACAGACATATATAAATTTTCTAGGAAGTTTATGACTGTTCAACTATGTCCACCATTGGATCAGAAAAGAAATGTTCTTAATCATTTAGCTTTTCTTGGCCTTGTTCAGTTTGTACAAATTTAAGAGACAAGTTTAGCCAATGAATGACTTTCAGCTGTATTCATAATTGATGTTGAAAAATGACAGCTGACAGAATGGATGGGAAGATATTCTGAAGCCTCTTCTAGTCCTTTACTGTCAGGCTCACAGTTTTCATCTATAGTTTATGATTTTTAATGAATGAAAACCATATACATTTATAGGTATTTTATGTTCCACTTCCCTGAGGTAGCTATTTCATAGATGGCAGAGATATATGGTAGGCTGTATTTCTATGTAGGACTTTACTATAGAAGTGAAGGAATACAGACTTTCCAAGTGAAAAGATAAATCTTGTAGTGAAGCATGCCAGTGGTCAGGAGCCAAGCTTGCAGAATGCTCGTCATTTTGAAATCAACCAGGACTACATGTGACACACACACACACACACACACACACACACAGAGAGAGAGAGAGAGAGAGAGAGAGAGAGAGAGAGAGAGAGAGAGACAGAGACAGAGTCAGAGACAGAGACAGAGACAGAGACGGGCAGAGACAGAGAGGGAGACCGAGACAGAGATATACAGAGACAGACAGAGAAAAAGAGAGAATAAGTTATAATAAATTTAAATCACTTTAAGAAAAGAAAAGCTAGGCTAAATTTAGACACGTGTCACTGGATGTACTGTAATGCTGTATGTTAGATACATAAGTAAATGCTTGAGAATCTTCTCAACCAGGGAGCAGACTGAGAATGTCGGGTTTGTGCAAACCCTTCAAGAAATGACAAATTTACAAAACAAACAACAACAACAACAACAACAAAAAACAACCCTGAAATGATTAGAAAATTCTGTCTAGGCAGAGTGCTCCAGTGTGAAGTCAGAACTGAGGGCCCCCAACAGCGACGGTGAAAAACAACCCAGGGTTGACATCCAGGCTTATTCATCACACCTGATTATAACTCTCACACTTAATAGTGAGTGGGATGCACCATGAGGGGCACAGCATGGCGCTCCCTGACTTTAAAGGATTTTAACCGAGTGCAAGTGGTGGGATCCAATCAAACAAGGATGAGTGAGAATGCATCTCCTGAAGAACTTGGCAAACCATTTCAGAGACACCCTTCCCCATAGCCACATTCTTTTATCCGTGCTTAAATATCGGATGCTGTTTCTATATCATCTTTGCACATGTAAATGGAACAGTTGTGGGGATTTTACACAGGTATTTGCTTGATTAATGAACACTGAATTCCCTTGGTGGAAAACTATTTCACTGGAAACGTGCACATTGAACATGGAGAGATCTCTCCCACAGTAGCGTACAGAACACCTATATATGTGGACCATGATGCAGGATGAGAACTACCATAATTTTTCTGTATTCAGATTTATTAAAGTGGTTATATGAAGCAATCCAGTCCTTTGTTAATGACAGATTTATTGAACGCAAGCTTTCAGAAGGCTTGTACCAGAAATCCTATTAAAGTGCTATCCATTAAACCATTAAACTGGTCATTAAAGCTGTTAGTGCAGACTGTTACTCGTGAGTTATTGGTCTCAGCATTCTCAGTGGTTTCTGCCAATACCACTCCATCCTATGCTCTATTATGTCTGTTCTACCAGCTTCTGTCCTTTGCTCAGAATTTGTGGTGTGTATGAGAGGCAAAGAACAGGAGGGATGCTCTGTTGTGTGGGAAGAAATGAGAGAAGAAGACCATGTGTCTTTTTGTTCCTAATTACACAGAGTAAAGATTGTGCTTAAAATCTCATGCTATTTTTCGTTTGATTTAACTGAAAAAAAAAACTTTACTGTGGAAAGCTGTACTTTTGTTTTTCATTACCATAGAATTTTTGGAGAGTGAAATGATGTGGTATGGGTATATCATCAGCGCAAAACTGGAAGAGACATGTGGAGTTAATCTATTTTCCTTACTGTCCACAGTTTTGAAATATGAAATTAAGATTCCTGATAGCAAATCTATAATTTATATATCTGTTGGAAGACCATGGTTAACAGCTACACTTCAAAGCCAAAAACTCTCAGAGTGACTCATGGAAATTGGCATCATGGTCCAAGTCTGCATTTCATTATCAGCAATCGGAAGCAATATCTCCTCCCTTGTTTTATGAATTAAGAAAGATTTGGATATAATGATGAAAGAAGATAGACTCACCAGTCCTCATCCTAAAACTAACAATTTAATCTCCTTGTGTGAGTTTGGAAGGGTTGAGCTAGTCCTGTGCTGGCTTTTCAGTACTCCTTGATAGTAAATCCATACAGTATGTTTCCCCCATAGACCATAAAGTCCAGGTGACAAGCCTGAAATAGATTGTGCGAAATACCATCCCAAGTATTGAGCTCTATAAGTCTGTTTCTTCTCTCTCTAATGCAACCAAGGAAATCAAATGTGTGGTTTAGGGAAACATCCTAAAACTCAGTTTTCTTCTCATTTTAGAAAGCAGTGGGATGCTTCAAAATTAGAACCTAAAGAAAAGAACACAAGTGTGTAACAAAAGGGAAATGTTTAAAATAGTATGAATGCCCTGACCCAAGTGATGAATTATTGTCATTGGTAAACAGTACTCAGAGGAAGTGTGTATGTGTCCATATATTTGTGCACTCTATGTGTATGTATGTATGTATGCTTTTTAACAAAAATACTGTTTTGCTATCATTTGAATCTGTAGTATCTGTATACCCCAGTAGATAAATAGCAAGGTGCAAGTTTTTTTTTTCCTTTTTTTTTTCTTTTTGGCTTTATATTAGTCATACTGATTTACCAGTCTCATATTATATTAAGGTTATTCAGGATTTCCTTTCAAAAACAGAAATTATTCTGTGGTACCTCTACAGTTGTACAGAGCAAAGACCTGATTTTCACCTTCGAAATTGTAGTTAGAATAGAGTATGGTGGTGTATCTAAAATACAGCCTTTGGAAATTGATGTATGTGCCTGGCTCAGTGTTTGAAAAAGTTATATGGTAGGAAAATATTAGTTAGATAGGGGGATAAGCCAGACCTTCAGACTAGGAAATAGCATTGGTGAGATCATATTCCACTATAACTTGACTCTTCATTTTTTAAACATGAGAATTGAATTCTGGGAATGTCACATATCACAGTTGAACGATCCCAATAGCTACCCACATGCACATAGTCATCTTCCTCCTGACTCAATCTTGTATGTGCTTACGATTTCCATCTTTCTTATCAACTCCTTAGTATTTGTGTAGACATGGTGATGCATGCAGTTTTTAAGAGGTATGCGAATATATGTTCTCACAAGTACATCATATTTGAAAACATGTAATTGAATTGTTTGAACAGTGAATCAATAGAACAAATCTGCGCTGCCATTTTTATTGCACAAAGAAAAAGATATTAAGACATAACTATACTTATTCTTTCCATTAAGATTATAAATACTAGAAAACATTATATTAGGCACAAAAGAATAGAAGGCTAAATGAATTATCAAGGGATAAGGTCATGAAACTGTCCTTAGTCATTATTCCACAGGTGGATCTCTGTCGAGCTTTGTCCACCATCAGGTTCCTTCCACCTCTGCCCTTCCCCAAAAGAATAAAATACACAGCTGGCAGGATGACTCAGTGGATAAAGGTTCTGGCTTCCAAGACTGACAACCTGAGTTCAATCTCCAGGACCCACACAGTAGTTGTCCTTAGGTCTCTACACATGCTTCATTCATAGCATATGCACACCACTTACACACATACACATGTACATATACACAAAATAAATAAGTGTAAACGCTAAGGAAGGAGAAGTAGTAATGGAAGTAGACTAAAATTCTGACTTTAGAAAACAAGGTGTTAAGAAGTACATGGTCTGTTCTCTTTACATTCCTTTCTGTGATGAGGTTTCACAGGAACATTGAATAAAGATGAATCACTGGGTCAAGTCAGCCACCTTCTCTCCTTATGGCTTAAATATTCCATCGTTATACTCCAGTGTTAGGCAAGTAGAGATATGGGTTCTGGAGGAATGAAAACACAAGTTACTTTTCTGCTGCCAACTTTATCTGTAACATTGGCTTTGCAAGTTGACTCACTATTTAACCAATATCTATAACATTGGCTTTGCAAGTTGACTCACTATTTAGCCAAGCACTCACCTGTCTCATTATACACCGAGGCACACAAACACAGGTTTGACTGTAATGCTATGACATTGATCAGATTTGGGTATAAAAAAGCCTAGGCTGACTCTAACCTGCAGTGACAATATAACCTAGTACCTGAATTAAAGTATTTGAGAATGAGAGATGGTGCCATCAATAATCGTATCAGGGATACAGATGAAAACAGGGTATATAATCTAAGTTAAACTCAACCTTTGTGGTAACTCTAGCTGGGGGTATTCATTCTGTCCACTCTCTCTGTAGCTCCCAACACTAGGACTGGTTACTCTGTACTTACTCATTTTAAGATATATCTTTTCAAATTTACTGTGTGGGAAACATTGAATTACAACATTGGATAAAACACAAACCCAGTCACAATATCCTCTATTGATTCCATTCCAGTTTTTCAAGTGTTAAAATGAATCAGAACCAATGCAATTTCAATACAACACTCTTTTTGATAAACATCTTTTCAGTTTAGAAAGAAACTGGGCTAAAATTCTCGGTTGTTAGACTGTGTAAGCTGTCTTTAGTTTGCTTATCTCGTATAAGAAGAAAGAAAGAGCCCCTGAGACTTTAAAATGTGAACATTTTCTAAAATACCCACACACCCTGGAAATGAGGAGCAGTGACCACCCTGTGAGATTTTTTTAATTCGAAGCCTGTAGTGCTATGTCTTCTTACTTTGCCTGCAAAAGGTAACCAGGTGAGCAGCCAGGAGTCAGTGTGTGAGCTCTTCCCAAAGGCAAGCGCTGGGAGCTCCCATGCCCACAGGATAGTTGCAGGAAACACATTTGGGGGAAAAGAGTGAGGTAAGGAATTCTTTAAGCAGTGGCTTGTAATTAGAAAGCATTGAATTTTTGTTTTCTGATCCAGAAAACCAGGTTTTGATTAAACGTTAACAAAAGTCTTATTTTTCAGTTTGGAAGTTTATCCGTTTTTATGAGAAAGGATAAATGATTTAACACAAAACAAAGCAGAATGAAAAAAAAATACCTTCCTAATAAATGGCAAGCAAGAACAGTACCGAAAGGCTAACACACATTTCAACTCCAGGATGCAAAGTAAAATAAACTGATGTTTAAAATCCCATTAGCACGTTCTACATTTTATGAAGAATTAATACTGTTGATTAGAGTCCACTAATGCCTTTTACAAACCTCATTATGGGTCATATGTGCTTGTTTCCCTTAAAGTGCTGGACGTTCCTTGCTTTAATGATATGAGTCACAGTAATCATGAAATCCAGACATCCATTCATCATCGCTCTTCCCTTTTACAGTCTACTAATGTCCTGTGTTCTTTTTTATGAATGGGCAGGTCTCCATTATCAAGTAGAAACAGAAAAGTAAGCAACACATGGAGGGACTTGTGCTCTGTTTTGTTATCTCTCCGGAGAAGTAGATTAGTTCCAAAATGATAGAGTTGGACATGTTGTTACATAATAAATGGAGGGACAGAAATGGACTGCCTTGCAGCAATAACAAAGCAACTCCCTACCTTTTATAATTCCAAGTGAAAGTAGAAATGATTGCCTTGAAGGGAAAACAAATACTGCTAGCTTGCTAAGAGTGGGTAGACAAAGGCTGTTCTGACCCCACTTGGTGAATGCTTGTGGGAGAGAGAAGATGTGCTTCATTTCAGTTAAGACTTTAAACACATGCTTTGCCCTTCATCCTTAAGGGTTGTTACAGAATCCTCACTATTAGCCAACAGTGCATAGCCTTTTTATCCAGGTACCTTCAGGAAAGGGAAGTTACCTATATGAATTAGCTTAATGACGCATATGGGTTATATTTAATAGATAATTATTTTTCTCTACTCAGAACACTGTCAATCCCCAGTGTTTCTGAGAATGCACGCCCTATTTTAATTAATAAATATTTGAGTCCTTAAGTTGTTTGCTGAATAGGTGGCTTCTTTTTGATACATTTTTATGTTCACCTCTTATCAATTCGGTCTACTCTATCTCTTTACTCAGAAGAGATTAAGTAATTTCTAACAAAATTTTTATGCCTGAAAGCTGTGTGCAAGTCATTTAAGTTTTTTTTTCTCATTGTCATATGGCATGAAAGATACCGGTGTATAAGCTGTGTTTGTGAAATTCTTCTCTTCCCTTATGAACACACTGTCCATTTCTCTGCCCCCTGCAATGTGTTAGTTCAACGAGGTTGGCATCCCAAGCACTAGAGTTAACAGCTGAGCCCCCACACTCAGCTGTCCACCCCATAGTTATTCCTCATTTATCTCAGGTAGGAGATAGATAGCTAACAATCTAAGTAACCTGATTAAAACAAATCCTGATCTCATTCCTCTAAAACATAGCCTTTCTGGATAAGAGTATTTTTCTTCTGCTTTTGTCCACATTCAGGAACATATTGGACAACATCTCTGGAATAATTAGTTTCTAGATCTTAATGGTCTATTTCTTCTCAAGTTCTAATTTGAGGCGATATCTCAAAGATAATCTCTTTCACACTCATGAAGTAAACTGTCCAGGATTTTTGCTACTATCTTAATTTTACTGGTGCCATGGCCTGTTAAGATCATTTAAAAGTGCGTCAAGAAGGGGATTAAAGAAAACTGCCCATATGTCTGTACTGCTGTGACAGAGTGTAGGGGAAAAGAGTTTACCGAAGAGTCACATTAATTACCTCCCACAATTGTTAACTATCCTTTCTACTTCCTCTATAAATGAGAATGCTAAACATATATAAGCATGAGTCATACTTTATATATGACGTTTTGTATTTGCTACAAACTGTGGCATAATTTCAAATGCACAATCTAAATCCTTGTTTCAGTCCTGCTACCTGAAAGCAAATTTCTGTTGGACGAAATGTCTGCCTGAACGAAACAGGTTTTTACTACATTTGACAAGTGTGGTACATTTCTAAATTTATGCGTGAATTGTATAAGTCGTTTTCTACTGTTCAAGGGAGAGTGCTTCTGTGTCCGTGGATTAACATTGGTAATCTTGTAAAATCCTGTTTTGACTTTTCACACGGTAATGGTAGCCTAGATTCAGAGATACTGTTACAAGGAAAGACTCAACAAGAGCGGATAACTAACTAGATAAGGGGGAGCCAAGACAAAATGAGGGCACAGACCTGACACGTGGGTGAGGGAAAGATAAGAGGGAGCAGAGAGGACACAGCCACATGTCCTGCTGCAACAAACCAGAGCTGAGAAGTGGCTGCCTCCCTCTTTGTCTCTCAGACATTACTGTCACTTTCCAGCTCATCTCACGTCTGGCTCGTGAAGGGTTGTTAGCTTCAACTAAATTCACGTTCTTTTCTCGGAGGGAATGTTCTCATGACAATTGCAACCGCGTGCTGACTGTGGAAAACATAGGCCTTCCCAACCATAGAAACATGTTTTTCGTTCATGTGGATAAATACATCAATTTGCCATTTCCAACCAGTGGATGGGAGAAAATATGAATACAAATAAATAAATAAAAGAAACTGCTTTCTGCAGAAATTAACAGACAGCTCCAGGCTGCTCTTCTAACCTCAAAAGGGACTTGAGCGCCTGAGGGTGAGCCACACGACTATGGAAGAACCAGACCAACTATGTGGAAAACTAAGATTTCTCCTGATGTTAAGGTCATTGAAAGTTCAGGATAGTTTAAAAAAAAATGGTCTAGCCCATAGTTTGGCTAGTAACATACTTGGTCTAGTCCTTCTCTATAATTAAATTTTTGTTATTTGTTTTGCAAACATAGAAAACCAGGATGAGTCTGTTTTTGTGGTAGTCCTTTGATGAGTTTCTAAAGGAATACTTTGAGGTTCTGAGGTTTAGTTCTCCTCCTTGGATAATGTGGAGGATGAAGTGGAACACTGAGCACTTATGATTATGGATTGTGTGGTATTTTGAAAATGGGAATTATCTCTTGGCCCAAAAGGTTGGGTTTTAGGAAGCTATTAAAGAATGTTGCTTTAAAGTGATGACCTTAGCACTAGGAAAAAGGGCCATGCCTGGGGAGTGCCACTCAACAACTATACAATGTTGTGCAAAGTGCTTAGAATCAGGGACAGAAATCAGCAGTTCTTACAGAGTTCCGATACCAGCTTTCCTTATCTTGTATTTAAGAGCCAGGAAAGGGGTGGGTATGAAACCATCAAGTAAACTTTGGCTTAGCAAGAGAGGAAGCATGGCAAAGTTGACTTTTCTACCTAGTAGCTATGTGATTATGAGAAGAATCATCTAACTTCTGTGTATACCTTAATCATCAGAGCGAGAGAACCTCAGTAAACATGATACTCACGCCTAATATGTTTTAAAATTAAATGAGTTAACACAGAAAATATTACCTCTGTTTTATAGACACACATTTTCATTGTGGCTTTGTAATGAAAATGCAGTGCATCATTAGAACGTCATCTGTTGTATGCAGTATGTTGTTTCACTTACTTATTTTAAAACAAAGTTATAGTTGATAAAAAAAAATCATTAGAACTTTAAGACCAAATATCTGATATTGGCAAACGTCTAAATGAGACTTTTCCAGTCTTTCCGTTACCTACAAAGATTTCCTTACATCTTGTCCCACACATCCTAGAAGCAACTGAGTTGAATGTCTGTTAACATTAAAATGCGTTCTTTTTTGAAGTTATTGTGAGGAGTAGCAGTCTAGGCTGGGATGTAATGCCCTTTGTCATCTTGGTCAAGTTGTTACCATCTGGGTTGTGGGGTTGAAGGGTCTAGTGATTGGCTGGAGAAATTAATTGTAATTACAATAAGACATTCTTAGTTATGAATTCTGTGGAAATTTGGCATGTGGATTTCATAAACTTTATGAAATGTGAAAAATTATCAATCAATTTTAATTTGAATGAAGCCACTCACTGTATTTCCACCTTTCAAAACTCTCCAGAGACCTAGCCAGGACTCTAGTTGAGGAAGGTGCTGATGGGTAAAAAGTCATCAGCATTACAAAGAAGGTTGGCAGAGGTCGGCAATGAAGGGAGAAAAGAAAACACACAAGCAGTTGGGCTCTAGGGAAAAATAATCACTGAGCCCTCTCACAGATGTAAGGGTGCTAATATCAAATTATTCCAGTGACCCCATCTTAATTTCTAATAGGAAACCGTATGGTCAGGGTGGACAAGCCAACAATATGAGGTTGAAATGGAAATCACTTTCCCTATCAGACAGCATCTAGGCTGCTCTTTGTGCACCTTGACTATGATTTGCACCTTTAAGAGACTGCAAGAAGAGAGGCCGAAGGATATAGAAGCATCACCAACACCAAGAAAGGGGAAAAAACCGAATGGGTTTGGGAATTAGAGTTTCACTCATTTATCATCTCTGCCTTTCTAACATGGATAAAGGGAAGGTGATTTTCAAAGCACTTTCCAGCTCGCTCTCTCTCTCTCTCTCTCTCTCTCTCTCTCTCTCTCCCTCCCTCCCTCCCTTTAAGTATAAAAGATGTTACTATACCTCACCGACTCTAAGTACTTATTCTTTCCTGAGTTTACTGCTCTCAGCATTCTGACAAGCTCCAAAAATAATGACCTGTGCCATGTGTTGTTAAATGTTCAGTCAGACAGATAGATACAGATGGATGGGTGCTCCGCTGCACAAAGGCAAGTCAGCATTATTTAATCAATGTTTGTTTGATCCGTGTAAAACAAGTATAAATGTAAGCTGCGTCCCATCTGTCCTATCATCCATGTGAAGCCAACCTCGTTTTTTTTAAAACTTGATTTCTTATGTAATTGTCCCAGAGTGACACCGGATGATAAGTTGGGAGGGAAGGATGGCCGTGCTAAGATGTGTCCCTGCTTTGGCATCGGCGTTCTGGACACTTGGGCAGCCTTGTGCCCTGGTACCCACCAACTGGTGGTTAGCAGTGACCTTTTGATACCCTGGCCTAGGTTTGAATGTAAATGTCTCAGTTGCTCACACAGGTTTAACCAGGTTACAGAGCAGCAGTCAGCACCCTGCCTGACAGTGAAGGCCTTCAGCAGATTTACTAAATCAGTCATTCCTTCTATTTTGTTATCTGCCAAACTGGGAAGGAAGAGAAAGAGGGCAGGGAGGGAGAAAGAGAGAGACAGAGGGAAAGAGAGACAGAGAGAATGAGTGAGCTATCTCCTAACAATTAGGAAAACTGTTATATTGTTGCTAAAGCATAATGCCCTGGTAGCCATTACAGTTCTCTGGTTGGCTCCCTTTCTTCTCATAGAATACAGTTTCCCATTGCCATGTAGTTTGGTCTTCCATTATCAGTTTTTTTTTTTTTTAAAACTTTTTAGTTAAGCAATTAAGCCTGGATATTATTTTGAAATCATGGTTGATCTACCTATAAAATTCACTTTATATCCACACATAATATAGTGTAGATTGCTTTTGCTTGAACTAAGATATAACACAAATATGGTAAAATTTAAAAAAAAAAGAAAGAAAAAATCCTATGGGATAAAAACAATATAACAGTAAAGAGAAAAACAATTCAATCCTTCCTTCTGTAATGCTACAAGTTATTTTTGTCACTATGGTGATGTTCACTGGCTCCTCTTCCTCACCATCATTGTTTGGATGGTACAAACTGCCCTGACATTGGCTACGGTATGTTATAAGGAAACAGATAAAATCAGGAGTGTTCTTTAAGATGGGAGCACATAGGTAGAGAATCAAAAGTAGAGCATGCGCGCAGCAAGCTGGGAAAAGGCCAGTCAGCTGAAAGTGTGTACACAGGTCCAGTCAGGAAAGACGAGGAAGGAGTGAGGACTCGAGGCAAATTATGTTCACAGCACCGGAAGGTTTGTTCACAGCACCAGAAGGAATATTGACCTAAAATAACTTGTAAACTCCAGCAGCAGAGAAAGAAATGGAACGGTAAGATAGTGCCCTGCTGCTCCAATATTAACAGAACTTCTGTATTGATGCTTCTCATTTGTGTCAATGTTAGTGATTGTTAATGACTCTTATGATAATTGGTGCACACTATGCAGGTTATGCTAAGGTTCCGCTTCACAGCTAAAGCTATCTTTCTGATGTGTGGTTATGGAATTTCTTTTTAAATCATGATTATTCCTGCGATGAATGCCTTGCCACTATATTTTTCAGTATTGACATGGTTTGTACTGGTTTGTTTGGTTTTCTTATAGTCAATTGACCCTGGCCAGCAGTTCACATGGGAACACTCAAACTTGGAAGTAAACAAACCAAAGAACAGATATGCAAATGTCATTGCCTATGATCACTCCCGGGTTCTCTTATCAGCAATAGAAGGTAAGACAATGCATACATTATTCAAATTGTTGTTTTCTTGATTTACGTATTTGCATGAGAATATAGTATTGACTGGACTGTCAGACATCTATGAAAACATTTACCTACAACCCAGGCTCAGGGTATTGGCACCTTGACTTTCTTACATAAATGAATCACTCACAAGGAAAGGTGGTCACCGCTACAATCAGAGAAGCATCTCTTCATGAAGACCTGATCATTTACTGATGTTTTTATGTGGAGAGCAATGCTCCACTTACCTATGATGGTTGATAGTTATGGGAGAACTGGCAATTTTCCAGAGGGGCCTGTACACTAGTTACATATTTTTAAAAAGTAAGGAAAGGGGGCATCTGTAAATAAATCTGGATCTGCTTACCGGGACAGGGTAAACTTAGGAGGTAATATTGTGGTGATTACCAGAGACTAAGCATCTTGGAAATGTACAGGATATTGAATCCGTGAACTGCTTTTTAATCTTCCTCTCACAGTCTGGAGTGCATTCCAGAGGGGATGATGGATGGAGAAGGTTGAGAAAGGTTATTCCTCAGCAGCCCCAGGAGGGTGGTGTCTGCTTCCCTCTTTCCAATAATCAGTCCCTACATGTACCATACTAAAAATCATGTGGGAGTTCATTCCTGACAATCAGAATTTCAGTAGTCCTTTAGTCTGTAGAAGAACACTAGATTGAAAGGCCATAGATTTTTTTTTCTTGCTACCTAATCCTTTCACATGTCATAACAGGCAACCTCAGCCACCACCTGCCTGTCACATACAACATTTGTTAGCAGTGCCTCTCAAAGTTTCTCTGTTTAATCTCTTGCAGTTGCTTTAGAAATCATTGAATAGTGCTGGCTTCTGAATAATCCTTTCAGGAATTTGCAGTGCAAACGGTCACATCTATCTACCGTGGTTCAAATCCTTTTCTTTCTATTTTTTTTCTTTTCTTTTTCTGTTTAAAAAAAAAAATCTATGGTTGTCGCCACCTTATCTAATAGCTCTTAGCTTGAAAGCTCTCTTGGAGGTGGACAATTGGCAAAGCCCCACACCAAGGGCCTGAATTCAATCCCAGGATTCACTCAGTAGAAGGATGCAAGTTGACTTCAGATCTCCACACCAACACTGTGGCGCTTGCCTGCACAGGCACACACACAAATAAAATATGAATTGAAATTGTTAAAGTACTCTTGGTGAATATAAAATACAACAATATATCAATTTCATGACTTGGAAGTCAAACACATCTTTCCGTCCTTTGGCTAAGCTTACAACTGCAACCTGGTTTGGCTCAAATTGGCCTTAGGTGGTATGGCTGAACCGTAAAGTTCCATCACATTAGTTTTTAATGTGGGAAAGTGTGGTCCTGTCTCTTACTAGTGGGCAAACACAGTAGAGTTCAAATGTCAAACTTCTTCCTTCCTGAAAGCATTAACTAATCAGGTATCGCCTATGCCAGCGGGGGCAGGATCAGGCCGCATGGCTGACTACTTGCTGAGTCTTGTTGAGAAATTCAAGCTGATGTTTGCGCACGGCTGAACGTAGGTTTCACATTTTAGCTCTGCAGGTCCATGTTAAGTGGAAAAGAAGCCAATGGTAGTTTCTTGTCTATGAAATCATCATCGTAAATAGGAGCAAGACTAAATTGGAAGTCTTTCTTTAATTAGCCAAGTAATATGAAGATAGATAGATAGATAGATAGAGAGAGAGAGAGAGAGAGAGAGAGAGAGATAAAACAGGACATTCTCTAGAGCCTCCTGCCTTTAGTAGCATTTCTATGTATTTTGCCACGTTGCCATAATTTTTCTTAACTTATTATTTTTTACATTTTAACAAGAAAGGGTGTTGAGATGGGGTGGGGTAGAGTGGAACTCATGTGCATTTATTATGACAGAAACTTCTGTCCCTTTTATTCTTAGGCTGTTTTTACAGTATAGAAACAAAGGTATTTGACTCAGGCTAAAACCTGTCTTTTTATAACTCTATGCCCACAGATATACCCTAAATCGAGATCTGCCCTAGAAACCAAAATCTCTCAATGTTCTGTTATGTAAAAGGTTAGAAGAATTTAATTGAAATCTGTGGGCTAGAGAGCTTAAATCTGGATTATGATCATGAACAGCATTTTATCGTCGACCAAGCCCTCCTAACCTGGAAGTACTCCAAGGTGACAGTCATTCAATCTGTGCCAGTCTAAGACTGGAGAATGCTGTGCACAGGAACTGCATAGTCAGCCATGAACTGAGTGGCATGCAGTGTGGACAGCCTTGGGTTAGATGAAAATGGGAACTGACATTAGCCCTCTGTATAAAAGCTCATGTATCCTACCTCTCTTTCCTAACTCTAGTGATGGTGGGCGAGGGTTTTGTTCAGGATAGCTTTGCAATCCATTTCCTTGTGGTGCTAGCTACTCTTTTCATATTACTTTGAAGAATATCTGACATTAGAGAAAGAATAGAAATTGACATGGTGACTTACACTTTGTCTTGTTTAATAGTGTAATCATTTACCGGCCTTCCATTGATAATATGAAAAGAATAAAAGCTGAAATTCTATGTAGCTCCAGCCTGCTTCCTAAGCTTGGAAACAGTGATATTACTAATATTTTGAGATCATTTATTAACTTGTACTGAGAAAACCCAGAACAAATCCAGAGAATCAGAATGCAAATCGTTGTCAATTGTTGCACATCTGGGCAAAATTAGGTGGAGAAACACAGGTGAAATGTTTGACAAGCCAAGTGCCACTTTGATATCCTTCACGAAAACACTCCTAAGGAGAAAATTGAGGTTCCTAAAGAAAAGTTGTAACAGCATCTAGTTTAATGATTTAAGTTAGATATTCTCAAATAAGACCAAATTGAAGCTCATTCTTATGTGCACATACACATAATATAAAAATACTCTGTTAACTCTTATACAACGTGGAAAATGTTCCAAGGCTATACTTTGTTTAACATAGAGAGAACACACCATGGAAAACAAGAAACCTGACTTTGAGGCATTGGTTGTCTCCATATCTGGGTAACCCTAACTCTTCTGCGATCAGTTTTCTCAGTTACAGCCTCTCTCTTTCCTGGCTTCTGGGGTCTAGATAGTTTTTCACAGCAGCTATTAAGTTTACTCTACCTTACAGTTAATGAAATGCTATTATCCATGTGTTACTTGATATTTAGTCGTACACACCAGTTAGGGGAAATGGCAGTGCAGACAAGGGCCAGCACTGTGTCCTCTGGAGCCCCGTTCCCCTGTTCCTCTAGCCTCCTCCCATCACCAGGAGCACTTCCCTATGCAGAATGTAACTCCAAACACCTGGTCTTAGCTTGTTGCCCCCCAAATTATTATTATTTGACATTAGGTTTAGAGTTGTTCAGCAAGTGTATGTTGTAATTCATTTTTGTAGGTTATGTTATCACTAACCTGAAACCATGGCTCAGCATCCTTACTGAACCAAATGCATCTGTCACAACCTTATAGAAAGAAGCATAGCCATGGTCATCAGTATGTATCTGATTCTATGGGGCAGTCGCTCCTTGGATGCATATATAGCCACTATATGGCAAGTTTTGTTTTGTTTTGTTTTTATCACAATGTTTTATAATTTGCAAGAACGAATCTTTACTATCTTAGGTAAAACAAGTCTCTATTCTGAAACATAATTCTCCTTCACTAGCATCGGTGTTAACTTTTCATAGAATTATTATAATTATCATTTAAGAGCCATGTTGGCAAAGATTTTTTTTAAAAAAAAGCTGCATCTAAGCCTAAATATATGACAATATTAAAATACTACTTTTCAGTGCAATAATAAAAACGAGAAATTAGAGTGGGCCTGATTAGCTGCATCTTATTATATGATAGGAATTACACCACTGATTTTAGCTTTATTATCTATACTGTTCAGATTATCCTGAAAAGGCAATTATCATCTTAATTTACAGTTGGTAAAAGGGAGCATTAATAATGTAAATATTGGTCTGGGAGCCGGTTCAGTGAGTAATGTGCTTACCACACAAGCATGAGGAGTTGAGTGTTAGTCCCTAGAACCGACATAAAATCAGGCTTACCAGATCGTGTCTGTAATCTCAAAGTTCCCATGGCAAGACAGGAGGCAGAGACAGGAGATTCTCCAGGAAGTCATGGTAGGGTGGCATATGCAGTGGACTCGCAAGCAAGAGACCCTCCCCAACAAGGAAGAAGGTGACGATTAAGACCTGTGCTTGTCCTCTTCCCCTGCACATTTACACAGGGACACGTACATGCTTGCACTTTCACACATATGCAAGCACATCACACTCATAGACATAACAGCATGCCATGCATGAAAAGTACACTTTGTATGAGGAGAGGGCTCTTTTTACTGTTAAAAGATGTGACAGAGCCAAAATGCTAATGTCGTGTTAGCCAAACTTGAAACTGTCCCATGTGGGGGGGTCACGATACTTTTGTGGTTGTGATTTTAACTGTTGACACAGGGTCTTATTTAAAATCAGTTTGGTTTTGGCTGAAATTACTGCTGAGGAATTTTGAAACGTCTAAGAGGGAACGTGAGAGTTAGAGGTTTTCAGTTTTATTTTTTAAACTCCAGGCAAAAAGAATTTTGCTAAACAACGAACAGCACATGGATGTGGGTTTTGTAATTGGTTTAATAATTCCTTTTAAGATAGATTGGGAAGAACTCTGAGTAAAGGCATGAGGTTGGACCATGCCATGAGGTCCCAGTATATAAAGCTACAAGACCTTATCATGCCACTTAGCACAGTCAAGAGGGAGTATTTGGAAGAAACAGGAGCTCTTGTTAAAGTGATGCACACATTGTCCACCTGAAACAGAGAATGCCCACATGCTGTATTTCCACGCTCATTTGGGGGACTTACTTTGTGGTGGTTAGCAATTCAGATCATAGTGACTTACTTTAATTTTCTTATGGAAGGGGCATGTATTTAAGGTTTTACAGCAAATATTTATATCCACTCCCTTTCATGAATACTGTCTTTAACTAGTCCATAAATGAATCTCAAAACGTCCTAGACTCTTCTTGTTTCTTAAACGGTCACTCCCGGAGTCACTGTACCTTGCTTTCCTTGAGCATGTAGGTTTTCTGTTACACATTCCTACTTCCTAGAATTCATAGCAAGAATAACCGAATCCATGTAAGATCCTCACAGTGCCCGGCACCAATAAAATGCCCAGTAAACACTAGATGCTTCCATCGTTACTGCTATGAGTTTCATACTATGGTACACAAGTTCTTTTCCACTCAGAATTTTTTTTATATGATCGATGGAAAAGTTAACAATATCCAAATGAGAGAGCTGCATGCATTTAGAGTAGTTTATAAAGAAAAAGAAAATATTAGCTCGTGATAAATGAAAACCAGACCTGTAATAAAATTACAGATTTCAACAGGGGGGAAAAATGGTTCCTCTAAATGGAAATACAGAATATATCATCTGGTGTTAGATTTGCATAATAAGAGCAGTTAAAAACCCTAGTATAAATAATGCAGATGACAGATGATGTGACAACGATGTGATTATTTGTGAGATGGGAACTTAACAGCTTTAAAATGAATGAGAGCAGCTCCCAAAGTCAGCACTCCTGAGATAACTCTCACTAAGAGCAGTTGATGAAAACCAAAAACCCAAGGTGGCTTTCAGTAACAGCGATCTGTCCCCGCGCCCCTATGAGATAGGTACTTTGCTTCAGTCCTAGGGAGGCCTCACTTCTGTAGTTACTCCTGTACAAGTAATCACTAAACCCTGTTGTCCACACACATGGGAGGGTTTGCCAACGTCGTATCATATCCCGTGTTGTGAAACAGGGTCTGTTTTTTTTTTTTTTTTCTTCAGGCCTTATATACAAAACTGATGTTTATTCAATAAGTAAAATCATTTCAGCATTTTTATTCCATACATTTTTATTTTTTTCAACATGTACTATAACTTTATCCTATTCTTTGCCTCTCAGTGGCCACCCAGTTCCTCTCCATCTTTCTCCCCACCAATCCATATGTTGTCCCCATGTTCCCCGCACACACACCAAAAACGAAACTAGAAAACAAAACCCAAAAGCAAAGCATCATGGATGCTCCACATCTGGAGTGGAAATGGACACGGGGAAATAGCTCGAGTGGGCAGCCCGAGGAGGGGCGGAAGGAGAACCCTGGGAACCTACCGGGTCTCTTCTTACGTGTGGTGGTAGCTGTGGGTCCATGGCAGAGAGCAGTTCTTGAGGTTTTGCTGGAGGCTCAAGTGAATGACGATTAGCTAGGGGGAATGGCAGACAGAAGGCTTGCTTATGGTCTTTCTCTTATCACCTTTCCCTGCCTCGTTTCCCCCTCGGGAATCCGTAGCCCCTTATGTTAGGATTGCTTAGGCCATAAATTCCATTTACAAGTCGATAGAAGCTGATGGAATGACAGCTCCCCGATAAGCGTATACACGTCTCCTGTGAGGACCGGGGTTTGGTTCCTGGCACGTGTGTGAATGGGCTCACAACTCTCTGCCTGTAGCTCTAGATCCATGGGGTCTGAAGCCCCTGATTTCATAGGGTACTTACCCATGTGCAGGGAATAAGCGAATCAAACTAAAACAGAACAAATCTTATTAGACTATGTACCTCATTTTTCTAGAAACCCATTTTCGCGAGTCCCATCCAATTATTTGCTGAGTTGAGCTCATTCGTCTTGCACTGCCCACAACATCAGTCGTTGATGGAGGCAGACAGCACCGTCCCCGCAGCACTGCCGGGCTTGCTGTTTCCATGTTAATTATGTACAAAAGCAACACAGTGCGGTCCATTATTTATTTATTTTTTAAATACATAAAACTATTTTTTTTTTTTTGAGCAGCAGTAAAGAACGTAGCTTAATTTGTCCCAAGAAGCAAACAACCTGGGGATTTTCAGCCTTAGAAACCTGGATCAATTTCCCAATTTCTGGCTTATTAAAATCCATCTATTTACAGCTGTTCGGACGGCATTTTCCCCTGCATGGGCTGAGCAGCTAGAGATGTGTTGTTTGTTACCCATCTCCGGTTTTAACTGGTGACACAGAGAAGAGATGTATTTTTTTAAGTGATGGCTGCTAGTGATAGTGGCTTACTTTGTTTAGCTCTTTACTGAGTAAGCCAATCTAATACTGAGTAAGAAAGCCCTGGAAATGAGTTAGTTTGCTCTCTGTCTGCAGTATCTTATTCCATTATGTGACGTGTGTTATTTTACTGTATGCCGAGGAAGAATATGTTAGTAAATCCACACCTCATTATTCTGAGGAGATAGGGAGGTGTGTCTCCTGTGATGTTTCTGATATTAGAATTTAGGCATGGTACACACATTTCTGCTGTCACTGAAAAAGAATTTTATTTCTCTATTAATTATTTTTAGTACAGAGTAAGAAAGGAGAATTGGGAGTTGGAATTACCTTCTATCAATAGATAAAATGAGATAGGCTTATTTCATTTACTTATTGCATCGATTATAATATCCGTGTGGCATTTTAGAAATTGCACATGCATTTCTTCCACTGGACTCATAAACAGTGTTGGCTTGATGGTATTATAGCAATAATGTTCATATGTTATCGGTGAAAACTGATGATCTGAGTGACTTTGTTTAACATGTGGCTCCTACAGCCTACCCTATACAAGGTTTTAATTATCTCTTTACTAAATGAAACTTTTCAATAACTGCTTCCTTATGAATATAAATCATAGCTGCAAAACTATATGACCCAAGAGCTGCTTTTTTCATCCTGGACAAAGTGCTCACTCACAATAAATATGTTTCTCCTAGCCCAGAGACGGAGTTTCCCCATGCCGTGTGGTTACTCTTGTTGCTGTGTACTTAAAGCCAGACACACTCACTAGCTCCTTTTCCAGGGCGATTGGCAAAGCTCTCCCCCCCATCACCCCCAGGAGTGCAGAAGGTCAGAGAAGGGCAGAGAGCACAGTGAGGAAGAGACCCTGGCTCACAGGCCTGGGCCTGTTATTCATTCTCCCATCAGCTCTAAGTTGATACAGTAGCCACACAGCAGAGAATGCTTTTGAAAACAAATTGTGAATTTTGCCAAAATAATGGCAATTCAGATTGCAGCCAGAAATCCAATGACACTGCCTCTTTGGAAGGGACTTCTTGATCCGTGGGGCGTTGCAAGGAAAATCCTTCACCTGAGCTGCTCTGATGTAGCAAGCAGTGGATGCCATGACACCAGGGAAAGGAAAGAAGAGTGTATGTGTGGAAACTAAATCAGGTTCTTGTAACTTGTTGTTTGCTTTTATAATTTTGGTTTAAACAGTGTCAGCAAAGTAAACTTTTTATATATTCTGTCTGGTAGAAATTCCAGTCTAGGGCTTAATCACTAATTCGGTGTTTAGGGATTTTGGTTTTGTATGTATTAGAAAAAAGATGAGTCTCTCTCTCTCTCTCTCTCTCTCTCTCTCTCTCTCTCTCTCTCTCTCTCTCTCTTTCTCTCTCTCCCTCTCAGATAAAAGGCATAAAAATGTAATGAACTAATTTTTTAATAATTTGTTTTCATGAAATCTTTACTTATGAAAGACCTGTGGAATGTAAAGGGATGAGTGTTCCAGGTTTTGAGGCTACTCTAGGAGGTGGGATAGTGAAAGCTCTTCTAGCTGTCTTGTTCCCTCTCCAGCTCTGCCAGGAACAATTTGTGTGCCTTAGTCAGGAGGGACACCACCTCCCCTCCGTGTCTCTTGCTGCTCACTCTTATCTAATCTGCTGGAGGAGACCTGCCTCCTTCCCATGAGCCCACACCCCACGACCACTGTTTTTCTTTACATTGTTTTGTTTTTGAGACTCCGGTGGAACTCTGCAGTATGTCACATGTCAGCACGCTAGAAGCAGTGGATTCGTCTTGCAAGTGCATTAGAGTGTATCACTACTAATCTAGGGGCTAAGCGACTCTGTTTATCTTTAAAACAACTTTGTAGAAATAGATGAATCCAAGAATGTTAAGAATACCATAGAGACATCATAGGGTAGCGCTGAGAAGAACCTACAGAAATCAATTAGTCCAGTGCACCTAGCGTTAGCAGATAAGCTGGCACAGGTCTAGATAAGGTGGATGATTGGCTGAATCGTTCCTGATGAAGTTCCCTAAATACTAAGTGCTTAGTACTGCCCCAAGATCCTAAACTAAACATAGGATTTTCCCTTCATGATGTAGTTCAAAAGTGTGAACATTCCTCGCGTGGTTACAGAATTCTTTATTGACAAAATAATTCATGTACTGTGCACGGAAGGCTAATTACTGACCATTCATAATTACAAACACACTTTAAACATGGGCAAATCTTTTCAAGTTAAATTATCTTCTGATCAAAAAAAAATTATAATCCACTGGAAACTGAATGGGTTTTGTTGTTGTCTGGGCCTGTAGCATAATTAGTCCTGTTCAAATTAGTGGGGAAGAAAGATTTTATTTTAACCCTGGCATGACAAAATAGCTCAGGTGAAATATTCCTTGACATTGTAACATACTTTCAAGGTTGTAAATCATTTCTAAGTCATTAATTGCTTGGCTCAATATTCTTTCAAACCCTATCGCTTTTTTCTTCTGTTAATATTCAAGCATATGCAAAAACAATGCCACGAAGCACTGTCCTTTTAATCTTGGAGGCTACTGTCATTAGACTTGATCTCATAGCTAACTCTCCAAAGCTTTGCAGACTTTGAATAAAAGAGTAGCTGGGGGTAGTTAAGCACATGCCTCTAATGCTAGCACTAAGGAGGCAATGGCAGGCAGACCTCCAGGAGTTGTAGCCAACCTGGTCTCTATAGCAAGTTCCAGACTAGCCTTTGCTATATAGTGAGATCTATTCCAAAAAAAATTGTTTTTTTCAAGAAGCGGGAGAAGTGGTAAGCATCCAGATTCCATGCTGAACTTTGATATTTCTACCTTGAACTGTAACTAGAAAATATGAACAAATAAAATGAGAAGCGAAAAAATGCTTCATTCTGCATAAACAGGTACTTGTTGGCTCTTGTACCTAAAGAACACAATAGTATAGCTCTGTCAGACATTTTCCTCCCTATTTTATTTATTTTGCTATTAAATTTTATGCATTTGGATATTTTTCCTATACGTTTGTGCCCGATGCCCTCAGAAGGTATGATAGGTGTCTTAGTTAGGGTTTTACTGCTGTGAACAGACACCATGACCAATGCAAGTTTTATAAAAGACAACATTTAATTGGGGTTGGTTTACAGGCTCAGAGGTTCAGTCCATTGTCATCAAGGCAGAAACATGGCAGCATCCAAGCAGGCATGGTGCAGGAGGAGCTGAGAGTTCTATATCTTCATCTGAAGGCTGCTAGTGAAAGACTGACTTCCAGGCAACTAGGGTGAAGGTCTTAAGCCCACACCCACAGTGACACACCTACTCCATCAAGGCCACACCTCCTAATAGTGCCACTCCCTGGGAAAAGCATATACAAACCATAACAATAGGCAAGGTGTCAGATTTCCTAGATCAGGAATTACAAGTAGTTTTGAGCTTCCGTGTGGTACTGGGAATTGAACCAGGTCCTTGGGAAGAATAGCCAACTCTTAACCAGTGAGCTCTCGTCAGCCCTCCTCCTTATTTCAAAGGCTTGGGTTTACATCTCTAGTTGTAGTGAGCTCAGATTATACAGGCTTAATCCTGGGCGTGAGTAACCATGCAACCAACGTGCCACTAGAAGGAATCTAGTCATTGAGATTCAGTTGTATGCAGGATTGAACTATGTGGACATAGTGTATAGCTGAGACCTAGGCTTAGGTTTTCCTTGCATCTGACCAAAGTGAAATAGTCATTGGGTACTGTAGCTGTTTACACAATTTATTATTGCTAATTAATGGACATTCATAGATCAATATAGAAGAAAAACCTAAAATTCTGCTTACTTTATAAAATGCACCAAAGTAATAGGGAAAAAATGTCATTGAGCTAAGCTGGTCATGAACAAACTGTATTAGAAATAGCCAGTTGTGATCCAGATGTGGTGGTGATACACACCTTCAGTCCCAGAGGAAGAAGGTGCATCTCTGTGAATTCAAGGCCAGCCAGGGCTACAAAGTTAGGCCTCCTTTTAAGGAAATCAAATAAAAAATAATAAATAAATAAATAAATAAATAAATAAATAAATAAATAAAACTGATTGCAAGGCCAATCTGTTCTGTTTC
Source organism: Apodemus agrarius (assembly GCA_964023405.1). Classification (NCBI taxonomy): domain Eukaryota; kingdom Metazoa; phylum Chordata; class Mammalia; order Rodentia; family Muridae; genus Apodemus; species Apodemus agrarius. The sequence continues at coordinate 78,742,555 of OZ030009.1, forward strand.
CAAAATTCTATCCTATCTCTAGAATTTTGCTGGAGACTAGTACATGGCAAAAAACAAAAAACAAAAACAAAAACAAAAACAAAAACAACTCAGGATCATGGCATATTAACAACTCCTTTCTATACCATAAAGAAACAAAGTAAACATAGCACCACCCAAAGACAAGCACTAATTTTTAAACTACTGAAAGGTCTTCCTGACTCCCCATAAAGAAACAGTGAAGCCATCTTCTAATTTGTCCTGATTCCCTCTTCTTTCATTCCTGCATTTTAAGTTAGATTTTGATCCTTAGAGCCCCCAGAGCAAAGTTTGTTCTCACACACTTGGATTCATAGTGCACCATGATGAGTGTCACTATAGCACTTGCAGGTTGTTGTTATTATTATTATTATTATTATTATTATTATTATTATTATTATTACATTTGCTTTGTTTGCAGTCCAGTCCTTATTTCCCTCTCAGTCCATCCTCCCACAGTTCCTCATCCCATTACTCCCTCCCCTTCTCCTCAAGAGAATGTCCCCACACCATACCAGCCCCCCCCCCCACTTCCTGAGGCCTCAAGTCTCTTGATGGTTAGGTGCATCTTCTCTCACTGAGGCAGGGACAGGCAATCCTCAGCAGTTAGGGACCTCTGAACAGCTCGTGTATGTTGCCTGGTTGGTGGCTCAGTACCTGAGAGATCTCATGGTCTGGCTTAGTTGAGACTGCTGAAGGCTTTTTTTTTTAAATAAGGCATTATAGATTAAATGAACTCGTAGGCATTCCTTGGAGAAGATCAATACCCAATATGAATGAATCCCATAGATCTATCCTCCCAGCGGACACATCCTAATCAACAGTCTCTAAGGTATTTATTTCATGGCACCCCAAATTCTGACAGCCACTGGAGCATATATTTTCCCACAAAATTGTTGGAAAACAGTCCAACATATGTCATACCAAAAACTGGGGTCTCAGTACTTGAATCTGACTGGTGTGGAATGTTTTATTGTTTTAGAAGGTCAAGGAATCCCCCTTCCTGCAGTCTTCTCATCCTGCCCACAGCTCATGAAAGGGTGTTGGATACAGGACATGGTAGATACCAGATCTCCAGGGACAGCATCCCTCTCATCAACACACTGCAGGGCTGAGAGATCTTGCCTGATATAGCACTCTGCCAGTGTGTGTAACAGGATCATTTAGAAATAGGCATTCTTTCTGGAAATGACCCCCACGTCCAATGATATCGCCACTGTGGTAGAAAAACCTCAGCATTATTGACAGGGTGAACACAGTAGCTTGATGATCAGCATTCCTTATTTTATTTTTGCTTTTCTTTCTTTCAAAATATCCAGAGCTTCATTTGTAATGCATTTGGTGTTGAACTCAACCACTTGATAATCTGACAGAAATGGTTTATTTTTATCTCTTGGAAGTGCAGTCATTGTTCATTAACTGTTCATCTCCCCTAAACTTTATTATTCATTTTTTTAAAGATAACTCACTTCATAATGGCTTAGTAAAGTTGTGCACTTTACTAGTGACTGCAATCAGAGGGTTGTATTTAGGCCATCCCTTGTACCCACAAGAATTTGGTATTCAGGAGGATCAGGGTCTGTATCAGTCATCAACTGCCAGATCTCAAACTGTTTCTTGAGTAGTTGAAATAGATGAATAATGCTTCAACCAACTGTGTGTTTAAGTTTCTGCTCAAAAGACTTTCCACCTAATGGTGGTGGTATCCTATATCCATATGTTCATCCCAGGGTGCCCTGACTTCCATCTGAGTTTCATTACTCCTCTCTGAAGGATCAGTTATACAACTGGAATAAGAAAAGCAGTCAAAGTAATTGAAACTGGCAATCAGGGAAATATAGCATTTTTAGCTTGGACGCACATGTTCCAATATAAAGAAAAAAAATATTTAACTCCAGGGCACATATTTCCCAGGGCGAGAAGGGACCATGCATATCTTCTAGTGTTTCTTTACATAGAATACTGATGTCCCTGTGAAGCACTTCTTTCTCTCCAGGGACAGGCAACTCATTATCTCTCTAGGAAACCTACCACCCTTTTGATTCTGATTATTTGAAAACGTATTATTGTAGCAGAGATACAATTCCTCCATCTGTAGTTAACATCCTTCAGAATTGGAGCTGTGTCTCTACACAGTAAATTAAGCCCTTCAGATGCTCTCAGGTAGCTCTTATCCTCAATTCCCATTTTTCCCCTTTGCTTCTATAGCATGAATTCCTTTTCTATAGAGTAGTATTGATTTTCTTGGTCACTCTGGTCACTGCCCTCGGAGGAAACACAAATTGCCTCTTATCTCTCTTAAAGTATTACAATACCAGAAAATTAGACTTTAAGTCAGAGAGTCATAAAAAAGAACATTTCTCCTCTTTAATAAATATTGGAAGTGGTCAAATTATGCATTCTTTTTAATCAGGGATATTGCCAAATGACAATAAGAGAGATATGGAATTGTGGTCAAATTTGTAATGAGCCAGTTCAGCAAAAACTTACTGTATTACAACCCGTAATGGATAGTAGTATAAAGGAGCATCACATGTGCCCTGAATTCTGGGAATTGAGACAGGTGTGGATAGAGCTACTTATGGGGGAAAGAGTATGCTCCAGGAGCTATGTGGAAGAGAACGTTTTCTACCAGTGGAAGCAGGCCAGTGCCTAAAGATTAAGAGGTGAGTGGAATGAAATGAAATTATGAAGGTGTAGAGTTTTGTAGATAAGAGCTTAGATTTTATTTGAAATGAAGTGGAAAGTCACCATTGGATTTGTAGAAATCACAGTATTTGAAATTATTTTTTCACCTTGCTGTTATTCCTGTTATGACACATTCTAGAAGGAACAAGTGTAAAGATGATCCAGTTGGCCTACACCCAGTCGTTGCACAGAGGTGGCTCATGTGCTACAACCCTGTGAGCCTTAAATGAGACCTACTTCTTCATAGAGATCCAGACCCAGGGATAACAGAAAGATGGCCTAGGGTTGAACTTGGCTTTCTTCACCAACTTCAGTGGCTTAGTCTTTCTTTTCTCCCATTTTTGAAAAGATGATAAGACAGGAATTGGCATTCTCAGGATTACTGAATGAGTTTCCATGATGTAGTAGGAGCTAAACTTGCAACGGATTGTTTGTTGTTAAAATATTTTACCTTATATTGTTTCTTCATACTTAGGCATTTTTAATATTTAGTTTTTGTCTGAAAATTGAGTGTTGGGGAATGAGAAGTAAAGACTGTGACTAGATTCTTTTTTGATCTTTGCAAACTACTTCTTACCAAGTGGGCAGACAGAAAACCTATGAGAAAAAATGAATTCTATGAATTTCTCTTTCGTTTTACTTTATTTGATGATTTGGTCATATTTTGAGGAAACAATACCATGGATGTTGCATATTTTGACATGATGTCATGGTAGAACATATTCTTAATCTGGCTTAAAAATCCAATCTGAAATATATTGAATTAAATATGGAGGCTATGAAATAAAGTAGAACATTGCTGTAAACCAGAGCCAGATGTTTTTTTCTTATGAGTTTTACCTTCTGGTTGAACAATACTCCTTGTTTTACAGGAATCCCAGGAAGTGACTATGTGAATGCCAACTACATAGATGGCTATAGGAAACAAAATGCCTATATTGCAACCCAGGGATCTCTTCCTGAAACGTTTGGGGACTTTTGGAGAATGATATGGGAGCAACGAAGTGCCACAGTTGTCATGATGACAAAACTAGAAGAAAGGTCGAGGGTAAGGATGACTATCGACTTCTTCAGAAATCCTCCGTCCATCATCTTTACGTTGTGTATTTCATTCTATCAAGAAGCCACTTTCCCCCGAGGGTAGCACTTTTTAACAGTCAGTCATTGGAAATGGATGTCAAAAACTGTGATTGAACTATTTTTCAAAACTCTTCAGCCCATCTTCTCCAACAAACAAGTTTCTGCACATCCTTCACCAAGGTCTAGCCAAGCAGAACCCAGCTCACAAATGCAATGCTCTGACCAACCTTTTCTGTTTCTGATCAGGCACAAAACTAAAAATAGAAGTGCAAATACCCAGATCTCATGCCCAAATACTCAAGGGAATATCTTCACCAGCTCTCCAAAATCTACCACTCCTACAAGTTGTTCACCAGTGAGGATTACCTAGGTGAAACTCACAACACAGAATTTAAAAGAGCTTTATAAGAGTTTAAGGAATTTAAAACTCCTTTGGGAAAAGCTTGATTGTGCTTTCTAGTGCCCTTTAACACAACATGTAGGAAGCTGATATAAGACACAGAGAGTTTTTACACCAATACTAGTCAGAGCTCCGTAAGTAGATCCTACCCACTAAAAGAAATAAATAAAAAAAGTTTGTAAGTTTTTTTAAAAAGGAAATTCTCACATGTTACAATAGTCATGGTTGCTACAGAGAGAATGAAAGTGATGTCTGAGGAGATAGTTAATTTGTTTAGAGAAAATGAATATTAGATATAAACAATAACCCATGGGGATTTCTACCCATATGTACTGCCCACATTTTCACCCTTTTTTCCTAATAATCTGCATATAAGCTCTAAAATTCCTTGAAAAGGGCTCAGAGTTAAATCACACAGATCATCTCAGGGGAGCCAGAAAATGATTCAGTTTAAAACATGGCTGAAACACACACACACACACACACACACACACACACACACACACAGAGAGAGAGAGAGAGAGAGAGAGAGAGAGAGAGAGAGAGAGAGAGAGAGAGAGAGAGATGTGTGGAGGGCATTTTGCTAATTTTGGCTTTTCCAAAATGATTAGATTTTAATAACAAGTCATTTCTTGTTAAGGTCTAAGAAAAGAGTTCAGTCACCATATGGGTCCAATATTACAGTCCACTGCACATTAGTTAAATATTGTTGGTTTGGAAATTTAAAACATAGCACATAGCAGTATGCCATATTCTCTAATGAATCTGCAGTTTCCATATGTTGCTCATGAAATTCAAGTTTTAACCCTAGGAATTTAAACAATAGGTATTTAGATATTGTCATTGAAACATGGGGACATTCATGCTCATGGTGAGACCTCGGGTAAAGGTCTCTCTCTCTGCCTTCAAGCATACTTAGAGATTGAAACCAAGATCCCCATGTAAGAGACAAAAGAGATTCTTTCCGTGTTCTTCCATGCTCAATATTTAGCAGTGTTCCTAAGCCTAACTGTAGCAAGGTCATGGGAGCTTAAGGTTGCCCAGATAATTTATAAGGTAAAAGCTCCTTTCTAGGAAAATATTTGAAAGCCATCCTGCCACCTTGAAAGTGAGTATATGGGGCTGCTTTAGCCAAACTAAAACTTTGTGAGATCTTTGCAAATACTTGATACCTTATAAGTGGATGTAGAAATGTCTATGGCATTGAAAGCAGTGTGGGTTTTACATTCTACATTCAAAAGCCAGTAAGCATATGAATATATTCAATCCCAATATATTCCCAACACAAATGATCCTTAAATATAAATGAGTTAATAATTATAACAATATCTAACTTACAAAGTGTGCTGGCCTTTGCTTAAAACCAATTTTATGTAAATGATTTTATAAAATCTGATTGCTTCTGTAAGCTTTGCTTTTTTCCTGTGAATAAACTGAGGCCCTGGAAAATCACTGACAGTCATTCTGAAAGCAAGGTCAGAGAGACCCGCATTCAGGCTTTGCAATGCATATCCTTTACCATCAGGCCATACTGCCTACGTCATGCCTAGGAAACTGAGCCAACCAAACTTTTCTATTACAGCATGCATGTAAATCTCACCTTTTAGGTCTGCTCTGCCTAGAGATACCAGCTGGTAACAAGCAGTCGTTTGCAAAAGCTGTTTTCAGTAAAACACACATTTTATCTTGACACTGCAGGCCTTCATTAAACTATGCGCAGAAACTTGTTTTGAAATAACCAAATGAAATTCTGCCCCTTTTCTTGCTAATTGCTTCTAATAATAAAGTTAGTTCTTACTGGTCCCACTGCCACTGCGACATCTGATGGTAATGAGCAGTTCCTGGCAGAAGGTATTGTGACTTAAATACCTGCAGTTTATCTTTTTGTTGCAGGCTACCTTTCTTTCCCCTTCAGACAGAGGAACTTATTTGGAAGTTACTAAATGAACCTTTGTTTGCTCCCTTCATTAATTACTCTTTGCTCCTGCGAGTTTGGCGAGTTTGGCGGGCTGCTTTGTTAAATGGCCTAAGGAGGTCAATTAAATTGCTGTCCTGTGATTTTTATTCTGTGGTTGTTCAGCATGTTCCCAAGCTTATGATGACCTGCATTAGCCAGTAGGCAGTTGGGCAGTCTCAGTCATCATCCATCTGACAAGACAGATGAGTCCTGACCCCCGACTTCCAGAGCCCTTTGTTTGTCCTTTCTGCACATTCCAGAAGAAGGACCAAGTGTCACGAGGCAGATTTAACAGTGCTGGTGGCTCAAAGGCTTCATCTGTTTGTCCATCTTCCTCCTCTTATCTTCCTGCTTCACCTTTCCCCAGCCCCATTGCTCTTTCATCTACAGAAACTGGAAGACCAAGGAATGCGTTCCTGGTCTTTCAAATGAGAATGTGCATAAGATTTATTATAGAAACAAGATTATGAATAGTGCTAAGTTCCTACAGGGATGTATAACTCCATACTTTAGGAATATTGTAGGCTTTCTGTTTGACATGAGAACTCAAGTGAATTCTTTCCTCCAAACATTCAATCTTAAAGCAAATATTGAGCTAGCTTTGTTCTAGACTGATCCATTATTACACAATGGCTCAGAATTTCAGTTATATTCATCCTGTTCTAATTGAACAAGAACACACATGTGATGTGCATATGTGCATGGTAGGTGGGGTTGTACACATATGCACATGTTAATCAATTGTGGTGCAACAGGAGACATATTCAGAAGTGTCACTAGCAGCTTGAGGAGTTCACTTGTGATTTAGAGGCCTCCACTCAGGCATAGTCCAGTGTTTTACTTCATCATAGGAAACAGTTTCAGGATGAGCCAGTGTGGTATACAGTAGTTTATTAAAAGACAAATTTATCAGATTTAGTAGCAAGGACTAATAGAAAGGTGATATACTCGAGTGTGGGTATAAGCTTCTGAAAGGTCTAGAATAACAGGAAGAACCTACTATCTCTTGAGTAGCCACATATTGGCATTTTGGAGGCTCTTAAAGTTGTACCTCAAATGGTAGATAGGACTCTTTCCCCCTCTTTGTAGTAAGTGAGATTATTAGGGTAGCTCTGGATGTATTTTAGATCAGATTATAATCTGGTAAAATAAAGCCATAAGCCATAAGGGATGTGCAAGGAGATTAATAAATATCCTTTGCTGTAAATGGGAGTTTCTGGTAAGATTCCTAGAATATTATAGCTTTATAGCTTGGAACATAAAGGGACGCATAGGCTTAGTTAGTCCTTACACAGGATTCACTGCTGTTTAACATTGTAACTTGAAATATCTGATATAAAAGACATATAAAAGAATATTGTCATTATGTTTGCAAGTTTCAAAATATTCTGAGATTTTTTTTTATTTTATATGTGTAAATGCTCTGTCTGCATATACATCTGTATACCAAAAGAGGGTATCATATCCCATTATATATGGTTGTGAGCCACCAGGTAGTTGCTGGGAATTGAACTCAGGACCTCTGGAAGAGCAGTTAGTGTTCTTCACTGCTGAAAAATCTCTCCAGCCCCCTGAGATTCTTTTTTTTTTGGAAGGGGGTGAAGAAGGGTTTATTCAGCTTACATTTCCTCACAGCTGTTGATCACCAAAGGAAGTCAGGACTGGAACTCAGGCAGGTCAGGAAGCAGAAACTAATGCAGAGGCCATGGAGGGATGTTACTTACTGGCTTGCTTCCCCTGGCTTGTTCAGCCTGCTCTCTTATAGAACCCAAGGGATGGCACCACCCTCCCCACTTGATCATTAATCGAGAAAATGCCCCACAGCTGGATCTCATAGAGGTACTTTTCCAACGGAAGCTCCTTTTTCTCTGATAACTCCAAGTTGTATCAAGTTGACACACGATACCAGCCAGCACAATTGACCCCTTGTCAACTTGACATACAAGCACATCATTATTAAGCCTCAACCCTTACTTTCTTATTCATCACCAAGATCTAAATAACTTTAAAGGTGCCATAGTCTTTACATATTAAAGTCTCAATCCCTTTTAAAAATGCAAGGTCTTATAAAAATTCAAAGTCTCTTAACTGTGGGCTCCACTAAAATACCTTCTTACTTCAAGAGGGAAAAATATCAGGGCACAGTCACAATCAAAAGCAAAATCAAGCTCCAACTGTCCAGTGTCTGGGATACACTCACAATCTTCTGGATTCCTCCAGGGGCTTGGGTCGCCTCTCCAAGTCTGCCCTTTGTAGCACACACCTTGTCTTCTGGGTGCCAGCTGCCTGTACTCCACTGCTGCTGCTGTTCTTGGTGGTCATCTCATGGTACTGACAGCCCCCCTGAGATTCTTGATTATCAGCAAATGACCTGACTCAGGAGTGAGAAACTCTTCTCTCTTTCCATGTCTCCAACATTTCACCCCATGTTCTATCCTGCTCATTAATAATTTGTAAATGAGAAAATACTTATTAACTACAGCCTTTGTGTCAGGAATTACATGGATAAGAGAAACACTATGCCATTATACATGGGGATATCACCATCCGAAGGAAAAAAAAATGTCTAAATGGCAGTTTAAAGTAGATATATTTTGCAGTCAAATACCATGGCCTAGATCTCAACATTAGCATTTCCTAATAGGCACATAGAAGCTAGCACATCACCTGCCCACCCCCCACCCCCTTGGGTTGGATTATGAGCAACAGTGTAGCTCTTCTTTTGTCACAGAAAACACTTTCAGGATAAAGTGCAATTGAAAGCCTCAGCGATAGTTTAGTTAGAGGGTTGTTTTCTTAACATAGTTGCTTCAAGGCTGGCTTCTAAATACCACATTTTGTAGCCAAATGAAATTAATTCGTTTCTCTGTTGTTAGCAGGGAAGCGTGACCCCCCCTCCCCCTCACAGAGCCACTGCACTTGCGGATTTCCATTCACTATACCTGGAGCCTCATCTCTGAGTTTTTCTCAGGGATGGAGCCGGACTTTTGTACCAGCCTTTCCCTCTGAACTTGCTTCCCAGAATTTAGACCTTAACAGAGGAAATTTGTTACTTCTGTAAGCAGCTCATCAGAGGACTTTCTTTCCTATTTGTTGCTTTCATGCATCATCATGGCAAGATGATACAGTATGAAAACCATCCATAATCCACGCTTGTCGTGGTCCTTGTCACTAAAGATAATAAGGGCTGCATGTCTGTTTGTTTCTGTTTTTATTCCCACTGTATAACATTTCTTCCTGGAACCAATCTGTTTTCCAGCTTTCTGTTTTGTCTCTGTCTGGTTCACTTTCCCTGGAGCTTGAGGCTTACCAATAGTACTGTGACCTTCAGTGTCAGAATCTGTTCCTGAGACAAATGCTAGGTTCAATTGTTTGTGCTAAATGTCTCATTGGGCTTTAGTTCTTAGCATTAGAACAACCAAAGCAGCCCTTATCAAAAGACTGAAACTGTCTGGGATCCAAGTTCAAAATGCAGGTTTTTTGATTTATCACATGTATTGACTTTACTCACTCTCAGACAATTGTGGTCTTGAAAGAATACTACAGGTCCATGAGGGTCTTTATGTTGTTTGTGCCTATTCTGGTCTTCACTTCAGAAACTAATGAAACTTAATGAAGACTGTGTAGTTCAGCTTAAAGTTCCAGGTTGCCCATCGCTAGCTGAAACTCAATTTGAAGCGCTACTCACGCTGAGAGTCAAAAGCTGAATGCAGTGTTTATAGTCACATCTCTCACTTTTCTACTCTTCCACAATTAAGGATTGCCTGCCTCTCTTGGGAATGCGTGGGCCTTCCTATCTCAATGTCTGTAACCAGGATGATCTCCCACAGATGTACTCAAAGGAACCTGATCTAGAAAAGCCCTCACTGACATTTTATTCACAACTGATTCTAGGTTGTGCCAAACTGACAATTAAAACTAACCTTCATACCAATACTAAATTAAAGTTGTAAACTGACCGGTTTTTAGGAGTTTTACTATGGCAAGTCAAGAAACAAACATGAAGACTAAATTCTGGGTTTTAGAAAATAAAATATGATAGCTGCCTTAAATACACAGCCTGGCTTAAAACCACTGTAGAATGTGCTGTGATAAAAGATACTATGAGTTTTACTTCAGTTTCCACTGAAATTGCCAAGTCCTCTCAAGTTCTGCATAGTTCATTGATTCTGTAGCAAGTCATTTTCCTGCCCTAGAATGTGGTTTCTAATTGTTTCCATGTTTCATAATATGCCAATAAGCACAAAGATCGGTCTGGGCAACCACATGGAGGGAAGAAAATCTTTGGAAAAAGTGAAGCACTGTTACAGTAAAACATATGCAGCTGGCCTTTTCACTCCAGGGTGTTATTTGTGGGTGACTGGGTGTACAATTGGCAGCCTCTCCCAAAGAATGAGCCTCCAAGGTACGATTGGCCAAGGTGATTCCTGGCTCAGGAAACGCCCTCGTTCCTGGATGATTATCTACATTTCATTTTTTTCTTCCTCTGTGTGCTTTTGGCTGGATGATTTCTAATTTATCTACCATCTTGAGGTAGATAAGACAGAGACTGCTTAGAAAATGCTTGGGCAGCCGGGCAGTGGTGGCTCATTCCTTTAATCCCAGCACTTGGGAGGCAGAGGCAGGCGGATTTATGAGTTCGAGGCCAGCCTGGTCTACAGAGTGAGTTCCAGGACTGCCAGGGATACACAGAGAAACCCTGTCTCAAAAAATAAAAATAAAAAAATTGAGAGAGAGAGAGAGAGAGAGAGAGAGAGAGAGAGAGAGAGAGGAGAGAAAGAGAGGGAGGGAAGGAAGGAAGGAAGGAAGGAAGGAAGGAAGGAAGGAAGGAAGGAAGGAAAATGCTTGGGCAGCCTTACTGAATGTTAAAGGCTCTGGTATCTGTGAAGAGACTTAGAGGATATCTGTCTTACACTTGGTCTCAGAACCCAGCCTTGGTTCATTGCTAAGAGTTGAAGCTGTTGGTATTGATGTTGTCTTTCAAGCTTTATAGTGGGAAATAACTGAGTTGGAGTTACTGTGATGTGACTTAATGCTATAAAGAGAGAGGGAGAGAAATTTTGACAGGCAACAAATGAGACATGATTGGAATTCTCAATTGGTTTGTAAAATGTAGTCCTGGAAGTAAAGAGTACTATAATTTCAAAATATCAATATTGCATTTTCCATTGTTGCATTTATAATCAGTTGATAACCCATTACTAGTTCAGATAAAATGTTTTCTGCAACTGACCTTGGTTGTTGCTTAGGCCAGAGAGTAAAAAATATCCTCTTATCAATATATTTTGGTATGTGTGTTAATGAAGGTAGATCAGACACTGTCAAGGCATGGGAGACTGGACTGGTCTTCATTCCTCCCTGAGTTCATATTTCAGGGGATTAGAATAGCAAAGCTTGATATTTAGTCAGTGGACTAATGACTTAATGTCCTTGAATGTCACCTTTCTAAATTTCTCCAAGAAGCAAAGTGAGGTGGAGACATATTCATATTTAGTTTTGTGACTTTAAGAATAGTTGAGAGCAAGAAGCAGTTAAAACGAACAAACAAACAGATTCTGTTCAAAATTTTTCTTCCTTTTTGAAAAACAAACCTTGAGCTTGTTTTCTTGAACTTGAAGTTCTCCGGGGTTAAAATCTGACAGTTTCACACTGAAGATTATAAATGGCACTGTTATTGTTTTCATTGTTGTTATCGGTTTTGGAAAGCCTAGCAATGGCCAGTGGCAGACTAATTCTTGGCTTCTCTGGTTGTCAAGGTTCAGTGAGTTTAATGGAGAGCAAATGCTTTCCAAATGCCAGGTCTGTGTCTTCTTCCAGAGAGAACTGGAAGCGCCAAAGGCCTTGAACATTTAATTTCTCAAACTGTAGCCCAAACCCTGCCTATCTAAGGGAACAGAAACCGCTTTTTCCTTAAGCAACATCAGGAACAGCAGCACAAACATTGCCTCTGGAGTCTGCATGATGTATGGGATTGCTTTGAAAGTACTGGATAGTTAATGTAAGTGGGACACTGGCAACAAAAGGTGTGAAGCTTCTGTTGGCAACCTGACAGATGTCTGGGGCATTATCTAGCAAGTTCCACACTCTTGGTGTTCTCTTGTCAGTGTCAGATAAAGGAGAACGAATCTAGCCAATTCTTGGATACTGGTTGGCTAGATTTCATCCTTCCTCTCCCCAGCCATCTTCACTGTCTACAGTGTCCAGAGTCATCTTAAAGCCATTTACAAACATGACAGTGCATATGCAGATCTGCACCAGAGAAGCCAATATAACACTTCCTATTGACAGTGCAAACCTCCCTGTCACCACATTCATGTCTAATCTTCTCAAGCTGGGTTAGGTCACTTAGTTTTTATGCATTGTAAAGTAATCTCCTTGCTGTCCCAGTATTCTCAGTACAGTAGTACCTTTATGTATTTTGTATTTTCTGTCAATATGATTCCAGCATGGGCAAAGCAGTTTATGTATATCTTTGCAGTCCCTTTTCTGTTGGCTGGTCTATGGAAACTATTGGTACATAGAATTACTCAGCTAGCTAATAGAACTGCTTGGTGTTTGTGGTACCATTTGTGGTATTTGTGTAGCTGGTTAAATGATTATGTCCAAACCAGAGGCAGAGTTGACTATACAGCTATTGGGGCACTCACTTGCTCCTTGGGAGTTATTAATGATGAGATCAACATGCAAAGATGCCAACAACTCATGTGGGAAAAGTTAAAATCTAAGCGGTATTTGATATCACAGAATGATCTTTTGATTATAACAAAGTGCCTGGATCTAAGCTGTAGTGCCTATCTGTTTAAGGTGTAAGTCAGTGGCAAAGCTCATAGTGAGCTCTGTGCATCAACTGCTAGCAAATGCATCAAACAGTAAAAGAACAACTTTTAAAACTTGACAAGTAGCCAGGCAGTGGTGACGCACGCCTGCAATCCCAGCACTCTGGGAGGCAGAGGCAGGCAGATTTCTGAGTTTGAGGCCAGCTTGGTCTACAGAGTAAGTTCCAGGACAGCCAGGGCTACACAGAGAAACCTGTCTCAAAAAAAAAAAAAAAAAAAAAAAAAAAACAAACAAACAAAAAAAAACAAAAAAACAAAAAAACAAACAAACAAAAAAACCCTTGATAAGTGATCCAGAAAGTTTTAGAGTGGTTTATTAACTGGTAAGCTGTTTTATGACATATAATTTCCACTATCTATGGAATACTTTTTTACTTTTATGATTGTAAATATGAGAAGCTATAAGTGCTGTAGTGTCTGATGATTTGCTATTACTCACTTTGCATTTGGCATGACCTCTCACGTCCCACTAAAGAGAGGTCAGCAAACATAAAGTGATAGGGAAGTACATGAACTTTGCAACTTGGGAAAGGATGTGGCTAAATGTAATAGTTTAGTACAAAGAATAACACTTGCTGAAAAATATCAGAGTCAGTGAACCAATAGTAAACAAATCTGGTACTAACATGGTACCAGAAGTTACTACAAATTATAAAACTTAACAACTCAATATGTAATATAGTCTACTTAAAATAAATCCTGGCACTTATATGAAACTTTTTTTAAAAATTTTAGATCCTGTTATTAAACGATCATTTAAAATGGAGTATAAAACTGACTTTTATTTGTGTTATATAATGTGTCTCTACTTGCTTTTTACTACTAATAAAAAAATGCAGACTCCAGCAGCCACTATGGCCACAATTGCTCAATATAGATAGACAGTCACTTTTATTAAGTTACAGTGTCTCAAACATTACTACCAGGCTATTTTCACTCCTTCTTTGGCTCCTTACCTCTTGCCCTATATTTGCTTCTCAAAGTACTTGGCAACAGATGCTGCGTTGCGTTTCAGAGCAGGAATGCTGGAACTCTGAGGAGGAACTGTTTGGTTACAAGTGGACTTCAGATGGTGTGCCAAATTTAGTAAGTCTTTAGTAAATTGAAATGAGCAAAATTCAATTTTCAGAAAGTGATAGATAATTTAAAAATAAGCCTATGTAAGCCACATTCCTGATTATAAAGTTGGCAGCCTTTGTTGAGTACCACTGAGTGCCACTTTTAAGATAAGCCATAGTGAAATGACCATGAACTAGGATGAAAGGCCTCCAAAGCAGGATGCTCCAACCTATTACAGCAACACCTGCCACATATGCCTAATGACAGGGTTTTATTTTGAATGCATTTAAATGATAGGTGTTGTTTTGAAGTTCAACGATGGCTTTATTAGTGTTTAAGAGAAAAAAATAGTAGTGCAAACTAGCTATAAGTCTCAGCTGATGCTTACTCAAGGGAGATGGAGAAGAAGAAAGGATAGGATCACACTTTTTTAAACAACAAACAAGTCTGAGCACTCTTAGTGGTCATCACAAATGCAAAGTGAGGAACATCAAATCATCAGACCCTAATGCACTTAGAGCTTCTCACATTTACAATCATAAAATTAAAAAAAAAGATATTGCATAGATAGTGGAAATTATGTATCATAAAACAGCTTACCAGTTCATGAGCCACAGGAAACAAAGGGTAGCAGGAGTCTTTGGAGAAAGACTGTAACTGAATGCCAAGAGAGTCAAGGCAAACATGACTAGGATTTGCATTGTTATTCAAAGAAGAAATAGAAATGAGAAGAAAGAAATTTACAGGTTTTGACTTAGAACTCAAAGAAGTATGGAGACTGTGTAATCAACTCTGGGAGAGGAGCTTCTCTTTCACTTATCTCTTTAAAAAAGAAATTATTCTACCCATGTCTTCAGTATGTCTTCAGAGCTGTCTTCTGGTTGTTGTCCTCACCATTATGAAATGGTCGATTTGATTAACTATTTAGGGGATGGGGAAGTATTATGATATTGTAATCTTACAATCATTGGGAAAGTTTAGAATGTCATGTTTCTACCCAGCAGCAGACATAGAACTCAGATCTCAAACTTTTGCTAGAAGAAGTAGCTTATCTTTAATGGGCCTTCCAAAAAACCTTTCCCATTCCAGATTATATTTCAAATCATTTTTCTTTATTTAAATAATATTTTCATAGTTTCCTTGAGAGATCTTTATGTTTTGATCATATTTACCCACTATACCTTCCAGATCCCCTCCTTCTCTACTTGACTACCTTTGTGTCCTATTTTTTTTAAAAATCTTATCAAATCCAATTTATGCTGGCCATATATTCCTGGATGTATGGTTGATTTAGCAGTGGCTATATATTTAGAAAAAAATGGACTCCCCCCTCTTCCAGTTGCTCTCTATTGCCAATAGTTCCTTGGCTAACAGTGGAAGTCTGTGTCTTCCTCCTTAAGATTTAGTTTGGCTTTAGTTTCCACTGGTCTTGTTCATTCTGTCATAAATTAGTGTGTGCATTTGCCCCCTTATCACCAGAAGACAATGTTTCCTCATAGTCATCTTCTGCATCTTTCTATTATGATGCACCTATTTCAAGAAAATACCTGAGATTAGGGTATAAATCATGGTGATGCAGATTTCACATTTAGAGTTTAACATTTCTGTCTGTCTTATTCTCTGTACAGTTATAGGTCTCTACCTTAATCACTATCTACTACAAATAGAAGCTTCTTTCATGAGAGTTGAAAAATACATTAATCTATAATGTAGTTAGGAATTGGTTCAATTCAATGTCTATTTAGCAGAGTAATGATAGTACAGTCTACCCAAATGTCTATGATTTGTCTAACCAATAGGTTCTTGGCCCAATAGTGGTGCCAAGTGTGGGTTTTATCTTGTGGAGCAGGACCTAAATCCAATCAGAACCTGATCAGTTATTCCCATGTTGTTAGTCTTTTCTCCTGTTAGCATGCATAGCATCTTCCAGTACTATGAAAGCTAGTCAGTAAGGATGAAATTTCAGGTGAATACTAGCTTGATTTTTCAATGTACTATGATTCAAGAATACAGTGTCTTCAGCAAAGCATCTTGCTAACAATTTCTGTTAGATAATCATTGGCAATTGTCTTAGATAGGGTTTCTATTCCTACACAAACATCATGACCAAGAAGCAATTTGGAGAGGAGAGGGTTTATTCAGCTTACACTTCCTCATTGCTGTTCATTACCAAAGAAAGTCAGGACTGGAATTCAAGTAGGTCAGGAAGCAGGAGCTGATGCAGAGGCCATGGAGGGATGTTCCTTACTGGCTTGCTTTCCCTGGCTTACTCAGCTTGCTTTCTTATAGAACCTAAGAAATACATATATTTGACGATTCAAAGCTGGCATCCAGAGTGAGAGGAAATAAATGATGTTCTTCTTTCTTGGTCTGTGTTACCTCACTGAGAATAGTAAATTTCTTTTTGTTTCCTAAGATGAAAAAATTGCATTTTATTGGATAAAATTAATAAGAGTTTTCTAGAACAGCAGTTATTTATTTTATGGTGGTACCTATTGTGTGATTACCATATTTTGGGGGGGAGGGGAGGGTGAATTGAGGCACGCTCTCACTGTGGAGCCTTTCCAGGATAGAACTCACTTTGTAGATTAGGCTGGCCTCAAACACTCAGAGATTTGCCTGCCTCTGCCTCCTGGTGTTGAAGGTGTACATTACTACTAACACCACCACATTCCAGAGGGAACTGCTTTTCTTAAAAAGTATTTACTTCTTCATAGTAATATTCAAAGTATTTTGATCATAATCTTTTCTCTCCCCTAAATACTCCCAGATCTTCCCTAAACTCCTTAGTCACTGCCAGACCTTCCCCAACCTCCCTATCCACTCCTACACCTTCCCCAACCTCTCTACCCACTGACAGACATTCCCCAACCTCCTACCCACTGCCAGACCTTCCCCAACTTCCCTACCCACTGCCAGACCTTCCCCAACCTCCTACCCACTGACAGACCTTCCCCTACCTCCTACCCACTGCTAGACCTTCCCCAACTTCCCTACCCACTGCCAGACCTTTCCCAACCTCCTACCCACTGACAGACCTTTTCCAGTCTCCCTACCCACTGCCAGACCTTCCCCAACTTCCCTCCCCACTGACAGACGTTCCCCAAACTCTTACCCACTGACAGACCTTCCCCAACCTCTTACCCACTGACAGACCTTCCCCAACCTCCTACCCACTGACAGACCTTCCCCAACCTCCTACCCACTGACAGACCTTCCCCTACCTCCTTACCTATTCCTAGACATTCCCCAACTTCCCTACCCACTGCCATACATTTACGAAGCTCCCTACACAGTCAACTTCATACTATTACTCTTTCTCAGAAACAAAATGACACACATATACAAACCATGTACTCCAATATATGTTTGACCACTACTTCTGAGCATGAAGGATACTCTGAATATTGGCTAATATAGCCAGAATTCTCCAATATAATTCTCCAATATTCCATTGTAGAAAACTGATTGGCTCTTAGTAAATAGCAGCGTCAAATAACTTCTTGACTAGAAGTGAGTCTTTGTATCCAATCCATTCTCCATGTTGGGATTTTGTCTGAATTGAGCTTTTGAAAGTCTTGTATATGAGCCCAAAGAATTCCTTATGTCGGTCAGCTCTCCTATATGTGGAAGTGCTATTTCCTTGGAGTTGTTTGCCACCTCTGACTCTCACAGTCTTTTCACCTCTTTTTTTGCACATATTCCTGTACCTTGAGAATAGGACTCTGATAGTCTCTCACTATCAGCACATTATCCAGTTACAGATGTCCATGTTCATTAATGTCAAGTGCAAGAAGCTGCTCCATTGGGGGCTGAGCTATGCATGGATCTATGACTTTAACAATAGGTTGTTAGGAGTTGTTTTACAGCTGTGTTCATTTAGCAGAATATTAGTAGGTTTCCCCTATGGCCCTGGATGTTCTTAGTCTCATTAACGGTTTAAGGTATAGGTCATATCTCATGGAGTAGGACTCAAATCCAATAACAAAGTAATTATTTCCCTAATCTTCATGCCACTATGGCCCCACTGGGCAGGTCATTATACAGTTCACAATGTTTGTAGCTAGGTGACATTCATGATTACTTTTCTCCTCCAGTAGTGTTTATAGTACCCTCCAATGATACCAGTGTTGCTCATTCAGGTGAAGCTTCCAGTTGAGTACCTGCCCAGTTTCCCCATGTTCAGTTATGGAATGTCTCCCATACCTCTGGATTTTAATATATCATTTTCTTAATATCTGAGTGATACTCTATTGTGAACATGTACCATATATTCATTATCCATTCAACAGTTGATGGGCACGTCAGCTCTTTCTTTTTCCTGGCTATAGTGAATGGAGCAACATGAGTACCTCTGTAGTAGGATAGACTCCCTTGGAAAGATGCTGTGAGTGGTATAGCTGGATCTTCTCATAGGTAAATTTCTAGCTTTTTAATGAAACACCACACTGATTGCTACTGCCACAATTGTTTGAATCCTATCAGTGATGAATAAGTGTTTTCCCTTCCTATACATCAGTGCCAGAGTTTGTATTAATTTATTTTTTATCATAACTGTTCTGACTGGGGTAAGATGAAATCTCAATGTAGTTGATTTGAATTTCCCTGATGACTGAGGATGTTGAACATTTATATATATATATATATATATATATATATATATATACATATATATATACACATACATATATATATGTATATATATATACACATACATATATATATGTATATATATATATCAGACATTTGCATTTCATCTTTTCAGAGTTCTCTAATTAGATCCATGCCTTATTTTTGATTGAATGTTCATTAATTTTTATTTTTTTGAGTTCTTTGTACATCCAAAAAACCAACTTTGTCAGATATGAAACTGGCATAGATCTTCCCCCTTTTTGTGGGCTGCCTCTTCCATTGAATAATGATGTCTTTTGCAAAATCTTTTTTGTTTTATTGGATCTCACCTCTTAATTTTTGTTCTTAATGCCTACTCTACCAGTGTCTTGTTCAGAAATCATTTCCTGTTCCAGTGAGTTCCAATGTCTTCCATACTTTCTTCTCTATCATATTAGGATATTGGACCTTCTGTTGAAGTCCTTCATTCATTTGTAGTTGAGCTTTTCATGGGGTTGAGAGATAAGGATCAGGTTTCCATCTTCTACTTGCAACTATCCAGTGTGATCAGAAACGCCAACTAAAATGTTGACTAGACTTGAAGAGAATAAATATTCTTGTCTTGCTTCTTCTTTGATTAGGAATATTTTTCTCCATTTAGTATAATGGTAGCTGTGAGCTTCTAGTATATTGCCTTTATTATGCTGAGATATGCCCTCTCTATTCCTGTTTTTGCCAGGACTTTTATCATGAGTGACTATTTTCTTTCGGGTGTATGTCTTGAGTTTTACTGCTGAACAGACACCATGACCATGGTACTAGCATCTCCAATACACTGGGGTCTTTTGCTGCAACTAGGCTTCACCAATACCCTCTCATAGGCCCTCTTCATGGTGCCAAGTCTCAAATTCTTTGTACGACCCTTTCAGTCCTGGGCAATCAACTGCAACTGAGGCTACACCTTCACAAATGGTCTTGCCTGGCTTCTCACTGAAGCCAGCTGAGTGCCAAGCCTCAGCTGTTTTCTGTGACCCCTTCATACCTTTAAAACTAATACCACCCAGGTGATTCTGACATATTACCAAGTCCAGGTGTAGCATGAGGTACAATCTTGGCTATCTCTTGAACACACCTTCTTTGTGCTCTTAGAAAACACTTCCCAGAAAAAAAAATCTCATCTCAGTATTGCTGGTCTCTTCTTAACAATGCTAATTTCTTAGCTCCAGCTAACCGGCATCAATTGTCCTAATAGTCCCTTCTGTTTTTGACTCTAAAACCAGAGCCATATGGCCAAAGCTGCCAAGTTTTGCTTGCAGGAGCTGCAACACAGGCCCCTTGTTCTAATTGCACAAGCTTTCTGTTTTCCAGCTGTCTCACTACCTAAGCTTGCCTGTCCTGGAACTTATTCTGTAGATTGACCTTTAACTCAGGAGACCTGCATGGTTCTGTCTCCTGAATGATGAAATCGTAGATGTATACCACAAGGCCTGAACTTAAGCTTTGCTCTACTTGGAAATTTTTTTATACCAGGCTAGCCTTGAACATATAGATATGCTTGCAACTGTTTCCTGGAATTAAAAGTGTGTACCACCATGCTTGGACATAAGCTTATCTGGGTGGGATCTTGCCCCAAAGTCACCACTGCTTTAATCTGTTTATCTCCTTGAACATAGGCTTCAGCTCCATTTCACTTCCTGGTGTCCCTTTATTACTTGAAACATATATTTCATCTGCATTGACCCTTGACTTAAGGTTATAGAGTTTTATAATAGATGTATCCATGGGATTGAGTTCCCAACTCTGCATTTAGATTAGTTATAATCTTCATAAATGGTCCCTAGCTGTTGCAAAAAGAAATTTTCTTTATGAGGTTATATATTAACTCATGCATAAAGTTTTGGTGGTCGGTTCTGAAAACTTGCATCCAAGTAATATTATACTAAGTATATTGTTTATATATTTAATTATATAAATGCATAAACATATATATATGTGTGTAATAACAGTTAATGAAAAGAACTCATGAATATAGGAGAGAGCAAGGAGAGATGTATGAAATGGTTTGAAGTGAAGAACAGAAAAGATATTATAATGAACTTATAATATAACTTATAATATCAAAAAATTCAGAGAACTACTTTTTTAAAAAATACCTTAATGATACACCCAAAGTCCTTAAACAAGGAGTAGTAAATCTCTTTGAAACACTTATTTTTCTCATAATCTTATACATCATACTATGAGATAGGAATGAGAAAATATTCGTGTAGTATAGGACTACAAATGTGAGCCTTGAATTATTATTTACTACTAACTTTAAGTTCTTAATCCTGTGAAATCAGAAGGAATCTGTACAGGCTACACTGAGAATGAGTGGAAAAGGAAGACCAGCCTGGGGATAAATTGCCCCCATTGCCAGTTTGAGCTTGAAGGGGCGCCTCTTATCCTACACCATATATGTACAGGTACACAGTATGAGCCTACAAAGATATTTCATCCACTGCAGCAAGCCATCAACCTCGTGTCTTTTTTTTTTTCATGGTTTTAAATATTACTTTGGCATGATTTTTTTGACTTTTCCCATGATTTATTATTCCTTTATGATTCCTTTCAACTAGTACTTTGGTAAATTTGCCAAGTATGGTATGGGTTTAACAAATGATCAGGAGATATGTGGAAGTGTTCAATCTATGCTGATTAGTATTGTCCTTGGAAAAACTAACCTTCTTATGTTTTTTTCCTCTTTGAGTTGCAACCTATGATAGAAATAAAAACACCAGTATATTTTGTGAATGTAGAAAACATATAAAGTATTTTATTATTATTGCAACCTGTCTTGTATATGATTTGAACCCTTTTGTTTTGCTTGTTTAGTCAGAGGTGATTTTGTGTGGTCTCATAGCTGAGGGAAAGGCAGTGGAATCAAACCTTGTGAGTTCAGTTTCTACATGCTAAATAGACAGATACAGAGTACATTGTCTTCTCCTTTTTCTTCTCAGTGAAATTGTCTAGTAGGTGAACAATCTCCCTTTTTAGAAGGTCTGCTATCTATGCAGAAACAGCCTGAGTGCCAGAGGACACAGACCAGATGCAAACCAAACAACAGAGATATTCAGTCTGTTGCTAGTATTTTATTAAGCTTCAAAGTGAATAATTACATAATAATTATGTTTGCTAGACCACCAGTCTCTAACATCTGTGAGAGCAATGCCTGTTACCTTTGTGTAGGCGTACTTTCTATTCCTCCCTTTTCAAATGGACGATGTTCTTCCAAACGTGTGACAGTATTGCTCCTTTGCTTGCAGAGATGTATTTCCTTTGGTTACAGTGAAACAGCACTTCCACTTTTCTTTTCTCTGTGGCAGAATGGGTAAATATTTTCTGACCTATGACCTCACTAGAGAATATAATGCCTTTGTCATTTTTATTATGCTTTCTGCTGCACTGTGGGCACATGCAGTAAATCTGAGGCTTACGGAAGAGTTGGAATTATTCTTTGTCACATCTAAACTAATTGGGTTTGAGTAGTTCTTACATGGGCTGTTCCACTCCACATGGAAATGGTAGTTCATTTATCTTAAATGGATGAATTGTGCTACTTACACCACACTGCTAAAATAACCCTCCAAAACCATACTTAAAGAGCAGACAGATCGTTCCCATAGATGCTACAGATTTCATTTGTTTTGCATACAAATACCATTTATCTTGTATTTTAAGTAACACTTATTATGTTGTGTATTACACTTTGATAGATTTTTCAAATTATTTCTACTTTTCTTTAACCAAGTATATTTGTAAATTGTGAGAGAGCATTGTGGAATTGTGTGAGCCTGTAAAATCTTGATGGATGAATGCTATCTAACCATGTATTTTAAATGTCTAAGTATAATCTTTCTGATGTGAATCATAGTGCCTACCAAATAACAAATGTGTTTTCCCCAAGTACTCTAAAATTTCAAAGATATCTATCCCTATTTTATTCATCAGCAACCTCCAACTTATTTTTTCCCAGAAAATTGAATCTGTTACTGCTTAATATTTCTACCAGTTTAAAAAATGTGGTTTATATTGGCATCAGAGCAGTAATTTACATATTTGGGGATAACAAGAAGGCATGCAAGAAAAAAAGATCAACATAAAATAAAATGTGGAAAAGCTGTTTTCCTTCAACAGCAACTCAAAGGAAGCTAAGAGAAGAGTTGATAAGCATCTGGCCTGAATATGTCACTTCTTTCTTTAGGTGAAATGTGACCAGTATTGGCCCAGCAGAGGCACAGAAACTCACGGGCTGGTCCAGGTGACGCTGCTGGATACGGTAGAGCTTGCCACGTACTGTGTCCGGACCTTTGCACTTTATAAGGTTTGCTTTTTGTCTTTGTTCTCTTGCCCAGTTTTTCCCTATTATTTAAAGAAACTAAATTCCTCAATCCTTTTTACTTAAATCTTGGTCCCACTGGCAACAGGGAGGAATGAGATCATTCTTGAATTTATCATCCAGCCCCCTTTCTCATGGACCAGTGTTTTATCAACAACTATGAAACAAATCCGTGTTCTGAAGAAAGGTTCTCCAAAATGGAAGAACTAATTCTTTCTGTAAATAGGCAGAAGCACTCCAGATGGTTGCAGGCAGATGGCAGAGTGCTTCTCATGTGACAAACTTACCTGCCTGAGCAAATACTGATCATTTAGGGATAGCTCAGGGCTCTGGTATCCAGGTAATGCATCTTCAAAGGCTATCCCCTAAAAGGAAAGAACTGAGACAGCGTATTTTAGTGGGACTCATCATTAGCTGCTAAGGTCAGAAAGCAGCATCTGAGCAAGTGTTCCTGTATCACAGAATGGTTCGAGTGAGAAGAGAGAAGTGAGACAATTCCAGTTCACCGCCTGGCCTGATCATGGAGTTCCAGAGCACCCCACACCTTTCCTAGCTTTCTTACGAAGAGTCAAAACCTGCAATCCTCCTGATGCGGGGCCAATGGTTGTACACTGCAGGTAAGGACCATTGAGAACATTTGGTTTATTTTCAGCCAGAAGGGCTGAGGGAGGAAGAAAGCACAAATGACTCTATGTCAAATGTTCTTTTCGCAGATTGTTGATTCTGGGAGTTGGTAAACACATTCATTCAGATGTGTCTTGCTAATCGAGTCCTGTACTGAGATCAGTAGGAAAGACTGGATAAAAGGCATAATACTCTGGATATAGTATGATTGCCCATCACACCCCCCTCCACACACTGCCCACACACTGCTTTCTCTTTGATGCAAAAATAACTAAATAGATGAAATCAAAGTTATGTGTGTGAAGATAGACAAAACAGAAAAGATTGCATTTTAACCTTATTAAAAAAGGGTTAAATTTTATCTTTTTATGGAAAAATGTTCTCTAAAAGTATTGTTTATGAATTTTTCAATGGGCTCTCGTGCTGCAGTCATTTAAGCTTTCTTGGAAGATGTGTTAAAAAAATAAAAATAGATGAATTTATTTATAATTAGTATCAGTTAACATACAAGAAATGCACTAGCTTGGTCTTTCAAATTAATTTTATAAAATACATGCAATTTGTAAAAAGTTTTATTATGTACATTGAAATGAGGAATTTTTCTTGAAATACATAACATACCTTTTCTCAGTTCTGACTGCCACCCTCTATATCAGCACACAGTGTCTGAATGTGTAACTGCTAATCCATTATAACATTCAGTTCATTTCTTCAGGATACCTGAGTTCCTCTCAGATGTCCCTCCTAATAACAAAGTATTCAAGGTGCCTACGTAGATTCTGTATGCTCTCTGTCATGGGATACAATCTGTACTGTGACCCTGCATGAATATGCTCATACACTTTCACAATAGCTCTTAATAATATGAGTAATTCTATATGTCTTCATGAACAAGGGAGTCAAATTAAAGTGTGGAAGTTTGTAAAGGAAAGACAAGAAAAATACATTATGAACCTACTTAGATCATGAATTAATAGCATAATTTAGGCTACATATTATAGGGCAATGTAATAGACCCTCAAAATGGGACCATTGGCAAATAATGCAGAAGGAAACCTATGTAACTGACCTGCCTGTCCACCTGACAAAAGTAACTGCTAATCAATAGCCTAGAGAGTTCCTGAATGGGATACCATGGCACCTGAGAGGAGACAGTAATAGAACTAACTGTGTTAGTGACTGACACCTTATAATTTTGAAGGTTTTTCATGCCTTACTTTTTTGATATTCCTATTGTAATAGAGAATATGCAGTATTTAAGAGGAGCCCTAATAGCTAACTCTAATGCTCAGTTCAACCCATGTCTTGTTATCTGCTTCTAACTGCTTCACATACAGGAGAGGGGCCTCTAAGGACTGGATAACAGTTGTTGTCCTCTACACGATGATAAAACAAAATCATGTTTATTTGTTCGAGCCGGTGGTTTTATATAGTGAAAGCCAAGTCTTAGTCTTATGCTTTTTACTTTCAGAGAATATTCTGTGCTTTGCAGTATAAACCATTTTAGAAGCTTCAGACAGCTAATGTAGCCTGGTTACATGGTACCCCAGTTGGCACAAGCTGAACTTGATTACAAAAATCATGTGGGAAGTACACAAAACATTTTCAGATGGAGAAGCAGGAAATCAGCCTCAAAAGTGAAATGCTGCTTTTATAGGCCTTGTGCCAGTAAGAAGCACAGCACAGCACACACACACACACACACACACACACACACACACACACACACACACACATACACACACACACACACACACACACACACACAGCACTCAAATAAAGAGAGGGGAAGAATTATAGACATAAAATAATGAAAAAATAGGGGAAAGTATTTTGGAAGTTTCTATTGAAGAATCATATTGTGATTTGTATCATTTAAAATACCATCTTAGGGCTGTCAAGCCGGTTCTGTGAGTAGATACAGTTGCCATTCGAGTTTAATCCCAAGAATCCCCATAAATGTAGAAGGGAAGAACTAGACCTCAAGTTTGTCTTCCTAGGTCCACCTGTCCTTTATGGCTTATGCATACCCTTCATCAAAATACTAATCAATACTTTGTTTAGAGAAATACAACATTCTCCCTACCACCACCTCCCGCACCAACTTTGTGCTACCAATTCTGTAAGTTAATGATATAAGAAAATGGGTGATAAAGTGTTTTGGGGGAGTAATGACTGAGAGCAAACAGAGACAG
Source organism: Apodemus agrarius (assembly GCA_964023405.1). NCBI lineage: Eukaryota > Metazoa > Chordata > Mammalia > Rodentia > Muridae > Apodemus > Apodemus agrarius. The sequence continues at coordinate 78,768,401 of OZ030009.1, forward strand.
TGTAGGTTGAGAGTGATGGACTATGTCAGGCCTGGGCTAGGCAGACAAGGTAGTTGGACTGTGCTCAACCCTTCGGAAGAACAGAGTGTGTGCACATAGGCAGGCTCTGACCCAGGGATGAAGGGAAAAGGGGAAGTGGGGAGCTGCAGCTGGGTCCCATAAGGAGGAGAGTCTTCTGGCTTGCACATTGGGTGGCTTGGGTTGGTGGCAGCTGTGTCTAGGAATGCTGGGAGGTCTAAGCAGGAGATTAGATGGACTGCTCTTCAGGGGAAGATTTGCTCCATTGTTCCAGCCCAACAGGTCCAGATGAGAAGAGACAGTCCATGGTTTTAGAGAGTTTATTGTAGAGAAGTAGAAAGAGAGAGGAAGTAGAGAAGTAGAGGCCGGCCATGCCCTCATGGAGAGAGAGGGGAAGGGAATGCGGAGAGATGGGGAGCAAGGGGACAAGAGAAAGAGCAAGAGAAAAAGAGTGGAGGGGCAAGCATTGCCTTTTATAGTGAGCCAGGCCTACATGGCTGTTGCCAGGTAATTTGGGGGAGGAGCATACCTGGCTGTTGCCAGGTAACTGTGGAGGTAGAGAGTCCAGACAGAACACCAGGAGCTTGGGCCACCGCCCTACCTAACTGATGGCCACAGAATTATGGAGAACTGAGGGCCTGGTCAGAAATCTTTTGTCTGGGAGCATGACCAACGGGGGTTCTGCAGAATTATCTGCAGGGTATCTAGAGGTTAAGCTTAGCTCAACCAGAAAACAGGCTGCCTTTCAGGGTCCCCACAAGGCTAAAAAGAATTTCCATGCTAGGCTATTGAAATAAGTTTGCATAGATAATGTTAACAAGTCAAGAAAGGAGTGAGGAGAGGAGGAGAATGAGGAGAGGATAATAAGGTCTGGTGCCCTACCTGCAGGAGGAGGATGAGGTACTAGAGATAGCTGCTCTTTAGAACAAGTGCTGCTGTTGTTAGAGAAAGGCTGCACTTTCTCACCAGCTTTGTGCTTTGGGGAAATTTATTGAATGTATCTCTATCTCTGTTTCTTTATTTATAAATATGGCAACACTGCTCATAGCAGTAAGAACTTCATGATGATGAAATGCCATGTCAGGAAATAATTCAAAAGTGTAAGACAATGTTAAATTATCAACATATTCACATGTATGTGTACTTATGTCTACATATAAAACTGTAGGTATTTTAAGAAATGCTGAACTATTACTGCAATAACATCATCTTATACGTAGATGTTAATATAGCTAAAATATCCATATAGTTAATAGGCTACTTTTCAAATATTATTATTTTCTACCATATAATTTCACCAGATTTTTCCTAGTAATAGTGACCATCTAATGGCCTGAATTAGAGAATATGATTTTTAGCATGCAGTAAGTATCTGCTTATGGAAACTTGAAAAGCTTTTAACTTTCAAAATTATTCTGCTAAGGACACATGGAACTTCATACTGGAGTTTTAAGTGCCTTAAAGATGAAGTTTGAACTTTGTATCTTTACTTTCATGGGCCAATACAAAGAAATCTGGTTTCTGGTGATTATCTAATATTAATTTTTAAAATTCTGAGCATATTCTATAAATTCTATATATATAAAAAGACTATAAGAACTTATATATTTGGTCATTGTTGTTACAAATGAATTAAGTTGAGATAAAACTATAGTTTCATTTAATCAATTGTAAAACTTTGAGCCATGATACTCTTTAGTTATATTTTTTGCTAATAGGAAAGTATATTTTCTTCATATAATGTATATATATATATATGTAATATGTATAGGTAATATAATACATATTATACATAAAATATAATTTTCTATTTTTATACATATATGGAATGACAATATAAGTATATATAATATATATTTGTATAATGAATAAATAAAAAGGGAGATGATTCAACACCCCTGAACTTGCCTTTTAAATGAAACTGTCTTAAGGTTAATAAAACAAATCTCCTGAAGGTCATGCAAATCTTTAAAATTCTTAATTCAATCCATATTCTAGATCCAAATAGATAAATCCAAGGCCAGATAAACATTAGTAATGTCTTCAATATCTAAATAGATCATTAAGCATGAATCTGTTTAAAAGTCACCTGATTGGTAGCACATTTGGTGAAGTGCTTACTTATAAATGTAAGGAAATGTGTTGAGTTCCCATAAGGCACATGAATGTGTTGGAATTTGAGGCAGGTAGTTCTGAGAGGGCTTGGTAGTGCAAACATGTATTTCCAGAGGGGAGGGTGAGAGACAGGAGGATCCCTGGAGCGTGCTGGCCTGCCGGTCTATTTGATTTAGCCTATTTGATAAGATCCCAGCTAATGAGAGGTCATGTCTCAAAGGAGGCAAATAGTATTTCTGAGGCTGACTTTGAAGTTGACCTTGGGACTCTATACACACACTCTCTCTCTCTCTCATACACACACACACACACACACACACACACACACACAATTATGTATACATTTAGATACACATGTGTACCAACACTTATGCTTATGAAAGTGTACACATGTATATACACATGCATTTAAAAATTGACATGTTTGGTGTTGGAAAGAATTTTTAAAGCCAATCTTCAAGTTAGCTTTCAACTTGAAATATACAAACAAAATCAAACTACTTAGATCTTATTTTTTTTTATTTTACGATTTTATTTACTTATTTTATATGAGTACGCTGTATATGAGTACACTGTAACTGTCTTTAGACAAACCAGAACAGGGCATCAGATCCCATTTCAGATGGTTGTGAGCTACCATGTCGTTGCTAGGAATTGAACTCAGGACCTCTGGAAGAGCAGTCAGTGCTCTTAACCACTGAACTATCTCTCCAGCCCCTATTTAGGTCTTATTTACTGCATAAGTGTCTATCCTTAAAGCCAACAGAAAACTGCAAAAAATAGCCTTCTCAAGGTCAAAAGTCTTGCAAATATTGCATGTAAAATACTCTGTAACCCAAAGATGCTACTAGTGTTGTAAAAATTTGCCTTTTATATTTAAAACCACCTATTCTATGCTCCATTCTTATTCCTAATGTCCCATTCAAATCTTTCCTCTGGGCAGAGTCATATTCTTTCCAAATGTGATAGTTTTTTTAATGATTACAATCTGAAAGAAGAGGCTGGGATTTCCCATAAACCTGGAAAATTTGTTTTCATTTGTAAAACACACCATCATCTCTAGATAAAAAAATGACGGGTGGAATATACAAATTATGTGGGTTTTTGTTTTGCCTAAAATATGTTAAGGTGGGGGAAATAATTATACCATGTGGAAATTGGCATCCTGGGCCTTGTTCTTAACACACTAACTATTCTGCATAAAACTCACATGTTTAAGTGAACCAAGCAACAGAGTCCTCAATATTGATTGTGTCATTTTATAAGAGATTATAATTGTGTGAAATGACAGCATTAAAAGGAATTGTTTCCTCTCTTCCCCCTCTGCCAACCCCAACCCTGCCAACACACACAAAGTATCAAAGTCAAAGTAAAGAAAGAATTTGAAGTGGAGTAGTTCTCTAGCTGCCTGGTAAAGTAGAAATTCTGTTTGAAAACCACTGTAGTCATAAAGCCATGAGGCCCCATGGTATAAGATGCTGACTTCAGAGTTACTCATCGGGTCTATACTATTACTCTCCCTGTAATGGTGACTAGAATTTCCATTTCCACTCCTGTGCAGGCAGAGCAAGGGGCTCACTTTAATGTAGGAATACAGTTATCTGAAGATTATCCCCCACCATTTATTATTACTGTCCTTGTCCTGGATGGGGAGGGGGGGCAAATTGAGAGATTGCTGATACTGTGTGCTCAACCAGAAGCAAAGTCTGGAAGAGAATCCATGTTTTCTCATTTTAGATTTTCTTCTCTCTCTGGGCACCTTTAAGGGTGTTCTGTTTGGCAATAGTATTTCCTTCCAAGTATTGTTTGTATATTAAATAAGAGAATATATATAAGTTACAGATTATTCAGATACTTGCCATATATAAACAAGTGAGGCAGGCATGGTGATGCACTCGCAAAGCAAAGGCATGTAGATCATCCGACTTTGAGGCCAGCTTAGATTTTATAGTAAGTTCCAGGTCAGCCAGGGTTACACACTCTCAAAGAAAATCAAACAACAGCAACAAAAATATAACTAATCATTTTCAGTTACTAATGTTTTCTTATTATTTTATCTTACTACAATAGAATAGTATCTACTATTAACAGTGTTTATTTTCAGAAAAGCAAGTTAGAGTTCTAAGCAATGTGTGATTAGAAACTGTATTTGAAAATATACATCCATCTTGATTGGCAAGCATATAACACTTTACAGATGTAAAAATGATTGTATTCTGCTTTAAACTTCACTCAATAGAATGGGTCATGACTATAAGACCAGGGATCCCAACTCTAACACGAGTGACACATTAGGTCACATGGCTGTTGTTGTTAAAGCCTTCCTACACAGGTCAGGCATTCAACAAATCCTTCGCCTTTGCCCACTAGGTGAGAATAATACACCTCTCCCGTTTTGACTGTAAAAAGTCTCCTCCAATATTATCAAATGTCCTCTGCTAAGGAAAAAATCACCTCTAGCTGAGAGCCCACTATGATATTTATGGTAATGAATAAATTCCAAAACCTTTCACTTGTCTATAAAATTTCCTTGATGGACATTCTCCTTCTAAATATTTGGAGAGGTCGTTATGGAATCTGTGTAATCATTGCCTTTCAAAGCATTGCTTGACTCATCAACAGCACTCTACCACACAAAAAAAAAGTTCTTGGCAGAGAAAAAAAATCGACCCTTAAAAACAAAGATGTCCCACCATTAGTGAATTCAAAGGAACATGCCACCGGCTCTTTACTGCCAAGAAAGAGTTTCAGAAATATTTTTTGCACCATGGCAGAATGGCTGCAATAAATCTTCAGACCCCCAAGGTGGCTTCCCTTAAGGGCCATGTTGGTTGTAGGTGATAAATGCTAGTCTGTTTTGCCAGGACACCAGTCACACTGCTTTGTCTTCGAGCATTTTATGACAGCCAGCGGTTTGATAGTTCAAAACAGGAATTCCCAGGAGTGTGGAGTGAGGCATGGCTTGGGGCCTTTCCCTTTTTCACTGTTAAGAAGAAGCCAGTGATAACAGACATGATGAACGGAAGGAAAGATAATCATAGTGTCAAACCCTACCCTAATCTCTGAAGCTTTTTAAATCTCTCACCTCTGATGTGGGGATAATATATTTCTGGACAGTCCTCTATTTTAAAGTGACAGAATTTTACTGTTTTTCCTGTAAAGGTTGGGGCAGGTTGTTTTTGTTTTGTTTTGTCTCTCTTCCTATCCTACTTCCGTGGCACCTTTACCCCTTCTTCCATATGCCCTTTGGTCCATCAGGAAACAGTCAAAAGCTAAGTCTGTTTTCAGTGCACTTGGAGTCCATGATGTTAAGCATCAAAGCATAGATACAAGCCTGATAGGGTTAATGATCCAGCCTGACATCGACTGAGGCTCTCCATCATGAAGATTAGAACTAAACAACTTGATCACAGACCTTTTAACTTCTGAAAGGAGATCTTAGGAAATATAGTCACTTTGAGAAACTGTTTGTTACTTTGCTTTTGTTTTAGTTTTGGGCTGGCTTTGAGTATTGAATTATCTTTCCAAAATTAGAACCATATTTTTGTTTCTGGTATAGTTATGTGCCTTAGGACTTGGCACTCTTTCTGAAATGAAAGGCATTCTTATCTGTTAAACACTGCTGCCTAGAGATGCGAACCAAAAGCTGGAGGCCGACAACCCCAGATAGGTCTCCCTACTCTGTAGGCTGCTTTGGAGTGAATCACAGGCTTTCTGCTCCTCCTACCTGGGCTCACTGTCCTTTGTAGTCAGCTGGGACCATCTGAAGTCTGGGTGGCCCTGCCTTTCATATTCTGTAGTGAAGGCCTCAGGAAGGCAGGGACTAGTGGCCAAGGCTCCCACTATCGTCCTTTGTTCAGGCAAGTTAGACTCTGGCCACATTCAAGCTGCAAAGGAACAGAAGGCAGCTTTGCAAGAGAAGCAGTTTGCAATCAAGTCCACTCTACCCTTAAGTCCTAAACTGTTGACCTTTACCTGCTGAGCTCTCAGGGCACCTCTCTTCACTCTGATCTAAGGTAACATGACGTTCCTTCGTGGTTAGATGAGAGGAATCACATCCTAAGCCTACTCCAAAGTGCAAGTTTCATTTGCTGGCACGGGAGGGACATAGGTAAAAACGTGTAACAACACTGAAACCTCCATTTAATTTGTTTCCTAACTACTATCATTTTTTCTGCTATGTCACTTTGTGGGGCAGAGGAAAAAAATGTACAAACTCCTCTCTCAGCCTACTTGAAAAAGCTTTCCTGCATATCCTCTCGTAATTCAGAATATACTGGGCTAATGGGCCTTTCAGAAAAAAATACTTAGAAGTGTGATTATTCACACTGAATCTAACATATCAATCCCCTATACATGCTCTTAATGGTTTTCTGTTTTAGGGGCATGGGGCCATTTGGTTTTTTATTTGTTTGTTTGTTTGTTTGTTGTAACTTAGAGAAATTAAAAACAAAACGAAGCCCCGCACATCTGATATCTTACCCATAGACTCTTGGGCAAATCCTTAAAACTGCTAGGCCACTATGTTTGCTGGTGCATTAAGGTCTTTTACATTTTTTTCTAGATTAATTTGATTAAAGAGTCCCTTCATTTCTTCCTAGATGCATTAAGAAAATAGCCAGAGAGCATACAGGTAATGAGAGCTGTTGTGATGGGTTACGCTAAGATGGTTGAAGTGTATAATTTGGACTCATTTAAGCCAATTAAGTATCCCAGGTCTTCAAGTCCATGACTAATGGAAAGAAGGACTGGTGGGTAGCCACAGCCTGGATGCAACAGCCTGGATGCATCAGGCACCTGGGTGGTCAGGGCACCTGGTTGTCTGGCTGGCTAAGGAAGGAAACACGGTAGAAGGGTGCCAGAAGGAGCTAGAAAGGATGTGACAGACAAATGCATCCTGCTTTGGAATCATCCCTAGGGCCATGATTGTGGAAACTGCTCCAGGCCGTTCAAACTGACAGCGGATGCTATCTTGGCAGCCCTGCTTTGATGTGCAGTGACTGCCCTGTGTATCTACCACTCCCAATGGAGTGCTAACGTAGTTGTGCCATGGCCCGACCATGAGCTTTCAGTGTCCATATGCCTGGGAGGCTCATTAGCCACAATTTCCTCATCCTAGAATCCAGCCAAGTGCAACAGATGCTGTTGTTACCGCCTCTATTGAATAAAGTTGGGAGGGAAGAGAGAAGGAAATTTGTCAATAGTGTTTTCCATTGGAACCAAAATAAGCACCATGTGTGTGTGGTATATTATCCAATAGAACGCCATGTGCCAAATCCTCATTTTGTGTTACACAAAAACAGATAAGAATCTGCCCCTGTATTTTTAACATTATGCAAATGAGTTTCTCCCCATCTTATTGTAGATATTTTACAGTTATAGGCATTTAGGCATTGTGGTTTGGATTTCTGTTATTTCTTATTCCTGCAAATTCTTTGATTCTGAACACGTCACCTTCTGGAGTCACTTTTATTTGCTTCATGTACTTGCACTACTTTCATACTAGCTGTATGAAACCCCGAAGGTATTCACTGAAATAAACAAATGTTTAGCAAGAATTTTTAAGCCCCTTTCCTCATTAAGTAGCATTAACAAGGTAGCAGTGTGTTGACAAAGTACAGTCTCAGCATGGAATTCTAGTTGCTGAAATTAATGAAATGACTTCAAAGTCAGCAGAGATGCCTTTAGAAGTGGAGAACCCTGAGTATGTAAGTAGGCACTGAGCTGAAGACTAACCAACTGAAGATGAATTGAGCAAGTAAATGCTTCTTTGGGGACACAGAAGATGCCTGGGAGGGGGCTGTCTTATCACTACTAAATGACTGCTCCTCTCTGTTCCTGTCACTTACCAAGGCACCTATGACATGAATGGCCTCCTCATGTCCCCTAGCCCTTTTCTCCTCAGCCTGAAGGCTTTGTGAACTTGCCTTCCAGGGCTGGAGCAGAGGATGAACAGCCTCCACTCCCCACTATCCTACCCCACCAAGGCGAGTTCCTTGGTCACCTCAGGAACAGTGTTAATCTGCAGAAGGAGAGACCTTTTCATCTCCTGTGGAACTCTTGCCTGTCTGGGAGCCTGGTTTATTTTTTTTTCCATTCAGACTCGTACTCCCCCAAGCTCTGTGAGAGAAGTGAGGAAGGGGGCCGTGCCCTCTGGATGATCTCATGGTATTTGTTATTTGTTTTTGCTTTGTGTTGGCCATGCTGTGGATCCAAGCCAGGGTAACATCCATGTAAGGCCAGCACTCTGCCTTGTCTCAGCAACTCAGTTAAATCCTCTCTCATAACTCTGTTTAATTTTGAACATAAGCTGTGGTTCTCTAATCATAAAGCGCAGGAGTAAGGGGCCAAACTCCTTTATGTGCCCAAGAGAAAACTTATTTAAATATTTATCCCATCTCTTATATAAATAACAGTTGTTATGTTTTCAAGTAATATAATCTTATAATCAAGTTCAGGCTGAATAATCATGAGTAGAAGGAATGAATACACAGAACACATGTATCCTTGATTGGTTATAGTTGTTGTGCCTAAAGTTCACCAAGACCAGGACTGATACATTTTGGTATGTTGAGAATAGAACTATATCTCTACATATAAGCTGATCAGGAACCCTAATGAAAATCAGATTCTTCCATGAGAAGTTCATGGACAGTAGGGTGTTTCTAAATGTAAAAAGCGGTAAGAAAAAAAAGCCCCTGGATCTGAAAGCTGTAAGACAAATAAGGTATTAGGCATGAACAAGGCATGAACTTGTTAGGTTACTCACCTGAGCTTCTCTGTAGCCATCTAATCATTTACCATGATATGTTCCCCACAAGGAAATCTGTATAAAATATATTAGTTTAATTTATTTTCTACTTTGGCAATCGGGATGGTTGTAAACTTTCATTTTATGGAAGCCTTGAATAAGATATTTTTGTTTTGCTGAAGAAACAGCTTCAACCTGCCCTTTAATCCCTAGGTGGTCAGTTATTCCATCCATCTTAAAATCTCCCCTTCTCAATCTTTACCTATCTCTGGTTCTAATCAATTGAGCAGTGAATCTTGCTCAGCCTAGAGTTGCAATCACTCCTTTTGTCTGAAAACTCATACCCAATAATGTTATAAACCACAAACATTTTTATAACCAGTGTTTAACATTTCATCCCTCTTTTGTGTGTCTGAAAATGATTGACCTGGTTTCTGACTATTTTCTCTTATGTGCCTACAGCCTGAAATACACTTTTTATCTTGGTTCAATTAAACTCAAACTTATTGGTTTGTAAAGTACAATAGTAAAGCTCCCAGCATAGCATAACCTTTCCAGAATTCAGTAAGAAGCTCCAAAGATGCACTTCAGCTCTAAGCCTTGGGTGTGGGTATGTTCATTCTTAGATTTGTATTTCCTGAAGGCTTAGAATAAACATGTATAAAAATCCGAGGTGATGATTGTACATGAAAATCATTTTCAGAATAAATCCTCATGGCATACAAATGTAGGAATGTCTGCCAATTCCCAAAGAATCGGGATGTATTCTCTAAGGTTTCTGCCTGCCTCTGCACAGGCAGCTACATCAGGTAGTTCTATGGAATTATCACCTACTCAATAGGTCCAGGTAAAAGCTTCACCACTTTTTGGTTTGGCCATGAAACAAGAAGTTCCCATCCTCTTGAGGCACTAGTAAATTCAACGATATCTTTATTACTATCGCTTTGCTGGTGGTGACCCTACATTTAGAGGGAGATGTTTTTCTAAACTACTCTAGTGTGGACATTTTCAAGTGTATTTCAATTTCAAAATTGAGAGACTATGAGTCCCCAAGCGTGTATTACCCCGCTTCAATTATCAACATTTTCTGCAGTGCTTGCTAAATGGCAATTCATTTTCTATTTTTTAAAGAAGCTCTATTACATAATTGCCATTCAACATTTGGGATTTTAATATCTTGAACAGCCTCATCTTGGGTGAGTGCCCTCTTTCCATGTCCAGGTTTAGGATAAATTAGACCATGCATTACCAATTTGTTGACTCCAGGTGGGATGCTTCTAAGCTAGGTCTTCTATACTTGTGTAATCTGATATGTACACTACTTTTGTAAGTTGAAGCCTAAATATGTAAGTTTTAAAATAATCCCACTGTATTGAAACCACCTCCATCTTTGGAGAGCTTATATCTAAAACCGTCCTTGGCAATACTTAGCTTGCACACACTCTTTTTTTTTTCTTTTTCTTAAATTCAGCACTTTTATTTTTAAGTTAACTGTTAAATATGTGTGGTCAGTTTTGGCTTCTCCCACCATTCCCTGTTATCTAACATCCTATAATTTGCACTACCCTGCTAAAATGTCTGCTTCTAATCTGTGAAAGAGAAGCTGTAACAGGGATGGCTTACTACCTGATTTGGAAAAAGGAAAGACTCGGGTGTTAAATCTTCAAATCCAAACGTTGACCCTCTCCCAACCTCAATAGCATATATAATCTGATTAGTAATGTTTATACCTTTTTTGGCTTTTACAAGAAGTGAGAGGAAAACCCATGGAGAAATAGAGTACAAAACAAAACAACAAAAACACCACACACACACACACACACACACACACACACACACACACACAAAGAAGTATGAGAAAACAACTCACTCCAGCATTTAGGACACTTCATCAATATAAGTACACATTCTGAGTTCTTAATAAAGATCACTGGATGCATGCAATTTCTATAGTTCAATAGATATATGTAAAGTGATTTCTTTTTTTCTTGAATGTCAACTTCATTTACATTGCCAATGGTAAAATCTTTCCCGATTTTGCCTCCTCCTCCCACCCCCTGCCTCCACGTATATGCCCCTCCATCCGACCCACTCCCACCTCTCTCCCCCCTCAATTTCCCTTGTTGGGACCTCTATTGAGCCTTTACCTGACCAAGGACCACTCCTCCCACTGATGCCCAACAAGGCATTTCTCTGTCACATTTTTGGCTGGAACCATGTGTGCCCCTTGGTTGAATGTTTAGTCCCTGGGAGTCCTGGGGCTTCTGGGTAGCCGAGATCATTGCTCTTCCCATGGGGCTATAAATCCCTTCAGCTCCTCCATTGGGGACCCCATGCCCAGTCCAACGGTTGACTGCTAGCATCTGCCTCTGTATTTGTAAGGCTCTGGCAGGGAAGTGATTTCTTTACAGTAAGATTTCGGGGTTCTATAAACTGCTGGTTTATGTTATGAACCTCCAAGAATGCCATTCTGATATGTAGTTAATCATGAAACAATGTTTTCATTGTCGAAATTTTTTGGCTCATATCAAATAAGACCATAGGAACTAGACAGTATAATTGGGGGAAAAATCAATCAGCAATTCTTAATTAAATCTGTATGTCAATATGTTAAATCTTTATTAAAACTAATGTGTATGGAGTTCCAAGCTTTATAGTTGGGCATGAAATTGTGTGGCATGCCCTCTAAAGGAAAGACATTAGAACAGCAGAGATAATCATAAAAATTCTTGCTTCATTAACCAGGAGTGGGTAAAGTAGAGATAACCTAGATTAGAGCAAATCAATATTTAAAATGTATACAATTAACAATAAATTCAAATATATAATTAAATAATACATCTATTAGATTTATCATCTTTTAAATTTACAACTGAAAGCTTGTGAAAAGTATAACGTATAATCAACCATAAGCTTAATGCATTTGAAGCAACTTAAGTTTAGAACCCTTCTACAACTTTATCAATATTTGTGCACTTTTTTCCTATTTATTCACCTTCATCTAATTCAACCAGAATTTTTGGAAGGAATAATGATAGGGCACACGTTAATATTTTGCAAAACACTTGACTTAGCTATTAAAGGAACAAAATCACTTTGCTGTACATCTATAGCTTTTCTAGTCATTAAATAGTTCAACTGTGTAATTAAAGTATCTGATTCCTATGGAATAAGCACTTTGATTGTACAAAGGAGGACACTTAAGAGAGTGACTACATGCCTTGAGCATGTAGTATAGTAAGCCAAGGGGCCTAGAGAAAAATAAATGGTTGGGTCAATTATTAGGCTATATACATGAGATGCATTGTAGCATATGAATAGAGAGCCCTAGGCACATGGAAATGAATGAAGGGCTAAGCAAATACTAACTACTACATGAGCACAGTCAGAACCCAACCCAAACAGATCTTTGTTTCTATTCCAGACTTGGTCAGTTCACCTTTTCTTCTTTTCATTGTTTTCCCAGCTACAGGAAGTTCTAGTTTCACAAAAGTGGTTGTTTCTTGACATATCAGGGCCAGGTACAGTTTGTAGAACATGGGTTGTCAGAGTTAATTATTCTATAAATTATGCTAGAGCCTAAAATGCTGCATTTTGAACAAATTTCCCAAAAGATGCTAGTCTCAGGGTTCATGGTTAGAAATATTGCATGAGATCGTGTCTATGTTCCTTCAAATACAAAATCTGCTTTGACTTTATGTTATATTTCTCCCTTTGGGATGATAGAATCCATTAAATAAAGTAGAATATTGATTCTGTAAATGTCATTAATATAAGCGATGTAATGATAGAAATATTCATCAGCTCAGCCTCTGAGTCAAGAAATTTAACAAACTAAACTCTTTAGTCTCCAGTTTTTGGGCACAGGAGAATAAGAAGATAAGCATTTATCAATGATCTATTGTGTGAAGATCATTTGCCTTAGTGGCCTACTATAGCAAACCTAAGCAATGTGTCCCCATTCCTTAAGAAGAAAGCAGAATGAAGGAAGTAAAGTAGGTGGCATGTCATTTCATGGCTTGCTTACACAGATCATGAGTATGAAATCCATTCTCTAGAAAGATAAAAATCTACCATGATAACAACCAGAAACTGAGTATGCCATATTAGAGACTGTTTACCCTACCATGATAACTACCAGAAACTGAGTATGCCATATTAGAAACTGTTTGCCATATTAGAGGCAAAACCATCCTCTTAGTCAGTCTCCGTGCTATATCTAAACTGTCCCAACTATTAAAAAGTGAATCTTCAAGAAAAGAGATGTTTCTGTTTATAATGAACTTCTGGAGAGGCCTGTGCTAGAGTCTCAGAAGTCATATGGAAAAACTAGATGTGGTGACATAATGTTTGTAATCCCAGAATTAGAGGATGTGGAAAAAGTTGGATCCCTGAAGCTCTCTGGCCAGCCAGCCTGGACTCTCTGAGTTCCTCAAGCACAGTTATCTTTTTTACGGTAGAGGTGTTACCTTTGAAATGATTTTAATTTCATAGGCAAAACCTGAACTTTTCTCCTTAAGCGTCACAACCATTAAAGTTATAATTTGAGAATACATATAATAAATATTAGTAGAATAGGGCCATAATCCAATACAATTGCAGGAGCCAAGCTATGCTAGAATTTTAAAGGATTTAGGCATGTGTGCATCAGTTTGTATTCCTATTTAGAACAGAGAAGGAGCTATAGACTATAACCCAAATTTCGTGGGAACCAATCAACTTAGGATACTTTATATTCATTAAGTTAAGCTTTGCAAATGAGTCTGGGGTTTGCATTCTAATTTGCTTCATGTCTGGTATCAATGCCTGTGTATGTTGGCATTTGGAATCCCTTTACACACACACACACACACACACACACACACACACCACTTTCTGTATGGGCAATAAGCAGTAAGTATTCTGTGATTCCCAGTATCTGAGAAAGATCTGTCTGTGAAGAGAAGTTATTTATATCCTCAGAGAGAAAAGCACTATATAGTGTCTCTGATATAGAGGAAAAGTACATTTTTCTTAATGGATTCCTTGCTAAGGAGTGCTTTCTCCTGTTTAGTAAGTAAGTCTCCTCCATGCCCAGTGGTTTGTGGAGGGAGAAATGTAGAGAAGGAATGTAGAGGAGGATACAGTGAATCATTGTTCTTCTCCAATGCAGCATATTTGGTGTTTATAGGCTACGATTATTCCAGCCTCATAATTTACCTCTATAAGAAGGGTTCCAGTCCACTAACAAAGTTAGTGTTAAGTTCCCCAAATTAGCACAAACTTCATCATCAAGGCTCAAGAAGACATTGGATAAAGTAAAACGAGCATTGTCAAGCCATTCACACAACTCTTGAGGAGCTTCTTAAATGAGTGTGTATTTGACTTCACTTTGAAGAGTCTCCTACAAGGAAAATGCTCACTTTCAAAAATCCTGTATCCTTTCCAATAAAGTTATGGAAAACAGCCCATCTCCAGCTGTGATAAAGGGCACAGAAAAGAACTGGTGAATGCTCAGAAATTCTACCCTCCAGGGAAGGACTCTTGGAGAAAATGGTCCTGTCAGATGTTAGAAAATACCACCGTTGTGTCAATTATGGAAGACATTTCAGATGCTACATAGCATATCATTTATGTCAGAGATGTCATTGAGTTAATCTATCAATAGAATAAATGCCATGCCGATTACTCAAATATAGTAATTTATAAGTTGTTCTAATAAAAGGACAATTTTTCGGATGCTGTCACTCATCATTGATATATTTCAGTGCTTGTGAATATTTCCATGTAATTATGTTTAATGCTCTAAACTATAAGTGCTGTAATTTCCTGTGACCTGTTACAGCTAGATGCATTACTTGATCAGAGCTCTCAATGGAGCATTTTGGGCACACATATTTAGTTAATTGGTAATTTTTTTTCTGCCTGTGTTTATGTGAAATATACTCTATAAGGGAAGGAAATCAGCCTACATGCAGCTGAGACTGGAAGAGAGCAATTAGGTTCTATCAGAACAAACAGCTGTCAATAATGACTTCAGAATAAAATTACCAGCAAAGAACCCAGACATCTGCAAGATATGTAGAAATATTTTTATATCCTATTAGCTGAGATCTGGACAGGGGTATCACTGAGTTTCACCAGCTGTACCTGCTATTTTATTTCGAAATACTCTCAGACTGAGAGAACACTGAAACTCATTGCATAAACTCAATAGCATTAAAAATAATATTGGCTTCTTTGAACAGTGTGTATTTGGATTTCATGTAATCAGCATGAAGACTTTCTATTTCAAACTATTTTGCTGTTGCTCCCGGCCATAATATGAGACTTAAAAATAGTTCTGTTATCTTTGTTTTGTGTCTTTCCAATCTGAGTTCTATTGCTTGGCTATTTTTCTTTCTGTGTATGGAAAAAATATGTTTGGGTCTCATTACACGGTCTCTGATTTGCTTGCCTCTGGGATTGTTTCTGGCAAAGGAAACTTGCAAGGTTGGCTTCTGGCATTGGAGTTTGGTTACAAGATAAGTCTATGTACTTGCAGGCATCTGGAGATAGTAACGTAGTTGATGTTTAGGCAAAAGCAATTTATTTTTATAAAGCCAGTTTTTACATCTCTTATCTATTGATATTCTAAGTTCACTAAAGGAAAAAGCTACATAAATGAATTATCAAATTCTTTTGTTCCATTTTTAACAATTTACACATAAATCATCAGCAAAATTGATGCATCTGTTTAACATCATATACTGAAAAGAATATTAGGTGTCTCTCACATCCTTGCTTCCTAAATGTGGCTGTGGAATACAGCTCCAGCATCATTTTCGACATTTCCAGAAATAGTTCATCTTGAATGCAGCCCAAGACCACTGGATCAGAAATTCAGATAAAGAACCTAAGAATCTGTTTTTGTTTGTTTTGTTTATGTGATGCTTTATTTAAAAAAGAGTCTCTCTACATAGTGCTCTGGCTGCCCTGAAACGTACTATGTTGACTAGGCTTTGCAAATTCACAGAGATCCCTAGTTTCTGTTCCCTGAGTTCTGGGATTAAAGATGTATGCTGCCACACACAGCAGAAGCTGTATTTTTATTAACATTGCTTCTCAGTGTGCACAGGTATCTTGAATAAATAGTGAACAAATACAAGGTGGTATGTTCTATAGCAACTGATATGTAGAAGAATCTCTCCTTCCATAGATATTGAACTGAGTTATTGAACAATAACTTTCACCTCTTTGGTATCACAATTTCATGACAGTTTTCTCTCCTCTGTTATTATTCTGCTTGTCTTGCCTATTCTCATCTGCAAACCAGCATGCTATTCTCAACACAGTAACACTAGTTTTTATTAAATAGTTAGCATATAGTCATCATTTATGCTTATTAGGATAACTGAAGGCATCCAAAGACCACAATATTCTAAAGGAGATAGAACTGTCATAATCAGAGTGATCTACTTTATAACCTAGTAGATAAAGAAAATTTGGAAATTAATTTTAAAAAACATAATTTGTGTCTTTATGAGAAGTTAAATTGGAAGAGAGCTGTCATTTATAAGTAAATGCCAATTATTGCTATAGGATTGTGTTTTCACACCACCAAGATTCTTGTAATCTATAGGACTTGGGCTTGACTAGTGTTCTAATGAAAACCAGTGCCTGCCCTCAACAAGTTTCCATTGATGAGAACCATGAGCCTTGACAGAATTTTCAGCTCTCTAGGAATCGTTGTATCATCTTCATCCATTCTCTGGCCCTTGTGTAAATGTCAGTGTCATTTCCTTGGATGGAGGGATGAGATGACAGCTATACCCAAGCCATGAGAATACATGGCTTGGGCTGAGGCCAGAGCATTTCTTTCTCTGTTCTAACTATCTATATGTCTAGACCTGGAAGCATCTAGCCTCCATATATTCTAATCTGCCAAGCTGACTGATTCACTCTGGCTTCTTTTGACTTCTCACTGAATTTCTCTGTGAGGTCTCATACTAACTTTGGCAAAATGTTCTAATCTTCTGACTCCTTCTCATACACTGGCTAATTCTGTCTTCACCCTTGTCTAGCTTGTTCTCTTTGCAACTTATTTCTGTAAAATTGTCCTGGTCAAACGGCCATAATTAAACCACCCACCACAGACCACACTGCCCAGTTTATTTTTTATTTTTCCTCTCTTGCTTCTCTTAAGTAGCCTCTCTCCCTCTGCTATTTTCTTGTGAGTAGGATGTATCCTATCTCTGACTCATTCTGTCAAACCTTTCTCTGATTTATCACTTTGTCTGCTACTCAATTAGATGTCACTTTCAAACATGACTGCTTCCTTTTACAAACTAGCCATACATTAATTGATAGGAATTAAAGGTGTGTACTAAGGTCATGTGTGTATTTCACACAAACCATACTGTAATCCAGGGCATTCTGCATTCTACCCAGTTCATATATTTGAATGTGGTCCTTTGCCAGTGTATCCTGTTGCTGGATTAAAATTCCTCTAAACCCTTACTAGAAGATTTAGGCAGACAAACCAAGAGTACTGATGCAAAGTAACTTATAAAAACTCTGAGCACACAGAGTTCTCTCAGGATTCAGTAAGCCAGCATGAAGGAGGTAATAGAAATACAAAATATCATTGAATCTGTTTTCATAGTGCCCTAAATGCCATATGCATGACAAGGACACCAAGAAATTAAGCTACATGTTCATTTTAACTGAGGAAAAGAAGGAATTTAAAACAGAAGCCTCATTATAATTACTTCAGAGTTTTATTAGGATGGTCACCAGATTACTGCTGTAAAACTGCTCATAAAATTGAATACCTTCCCATAGATATTTTTGAAATAAACTTGAAGTTCATAAATGCCATTCTTAATAGCTGAAATTTAACATCCAATCAAATTACAAGCTGATAGATGTACAAAATGCTTGCAGTAATTTTCAGCTATATTTTACTATATTCTCGTCCAACTCACTGATCTCTTATGTTTCCAAATCCTGCTGTCCTTTGCCAGACCAGTGATGTGTCAGCTGAGGGTCAGCAGCAAACTCCACTAAATTAGTCAGAAAAGCCAACTCTTAAGCATATCTCCAGAATGGTTTTAGTGCAGAATGGTCCCTTATGCCTCTTAACATTTCTCTTTTTGCACATTACTACTGTATCACATCACGGGACATTAAGCATATTTCAACTCATGGGACTAACTCAATCATGTTTTTAGAAATTGAAAACAAATCTTATAACTGGATGAGTGATGATATTAAAGTAATAACAATTTCCTGGTAGGCGTGCTTGTTTAATGGATTGCATAGTCTTTCCATGTGTAAACAATGCAGTGGCTTTCACTAACGGAAATTGTTTGGCTTTTAAGAACTAAAGTTTAACAATCATTGGATTTGCTAGAGAAGTCATGAGAAATATAGAATTTGCGTTCTGATTTTCATTAATGGCATTATTGTCCAACAAGAAGATAACTTAGGAAAGCTGACTTTACTTCAGCAATAGTGGGGTAGAACCAACATAACACCAGACTAGATTTAAAAGTGCTGCCTTCTTCTATTTTGCTGGAATGTTCTGTACTATATAAGTATGTTGAATTGTGCTTGCCTCAGCCTAAAGCACATGGTGATACACTCCTTTTTTGAAAGATATTTAGAAAAATTTGTCTCAGTGCTTGGCAACTACTCCGACAGAAAACAGATAAAAATAGGGGTAGTTTATCAGTTCTGCTGTCCTTATCATGTTTCAGGTTGAAGGCTGTTGAAATGATGAGAAACAAACAACACTAAATAGGGCTTTGTGATTATCGCTGCTGTGGGGAGCTCAGGTTCAGCATCAAAGAAAAATGCATTTGCTTTCAAAACTCAATCCTTCATTTTGAGAGGTACACTGCACTAAGGTACTGACATCTTTTAAAAAAAGAAAAAAGAAAAAGAAAGTCGGAGAAGGCAGTAAAGTGCTGTTGTGGGAACTCAGAAACCCAAACAGAAGTCATCTGGCACACTTGTAAAAGCTCGGAGCTTTCAGATTTTCTGTCTCTTACAGCTGTAGACTGGTATCTGAGGGCTGCCATTTCTAAGCAGCTGGAGTAAAGCACAACATCGAGATGTTTGCTTCACACAGAATTCTTTAACAGCTTGCTTTATCTTTGATATATGCATAAATAGATTCTCCCATGTTTGGGGTTTAGGGGTATTACTTGCTGTGATCGACGAAGAGGTCTGATATTTTCACTCTTGCATCTTTTGGGATGCAACTTAATTTGATCTCCTTCAATTTCTCTGGCATGGAAACTGCCAAGTGAAGTTGTTGGATACGAACATACAAATAAGCCATTGTCCCTTCCTCCATACTGATCTGATCATCTAACCAAAATTGAAGATAGAGAACCTGTTGTTGCAGAAGTAGAATTCACTGAGGAAATTTCCCCCCAGAGTACAGCATTTGAGGTGATTATCAAGGAAGGTATATGTGAACAGATGAAAATTATAAAAACATGGAAAGACTAACATAAACTAAGAGCCAGAGGTGGGCAGACTACAGACTTCTTTGGCTTTTTAATGTGAGAAAACCATGAATACAGTCATAACCATATTGTTTAAAAGAGAGGCAATTGGCTGGGTGTGATGATACACACTTAATACTAGAACTCAAGAGACTAAGTCAGACTGATCTCTCTGGCTTTGAGGCCAGTGGAGAGGGAGGTTTTGAACAGAAATCTGCATGTTAAAGTAGAAGGTCCTGTTCCCCAGTTTGTTCTTGATGTAAAGATGCTAGCAGCCAATGGCTAGGCATAAGTGTGCAGGAAGTCCAGGTTCCCAAAGACAGGCTAGCAGACATAGGAGGAGGAGAAGAATTTTGCCATGTTTTATGAGGGAGAGAGAGCCATCACCCATGTGAGATGTCGGGCGGAGTGGCCATTGGCCACTTCCCTGATTGGGCCTTGGGTAGCAGGTGGGAGATTGAAACACAACTAAGTTGAGTACAGATTTAGAGTGCTGAGCAAGGAGAAGGTAACTGGGAAACTAAATTGAGGGCAGACTTAGAGTATTGAACAATGAGTAAAAGGAAGGGCATACTAGCTGCAGGAGGCTTAGAAGAGCCCAGCCACAAGGAAGGTTAAAGATGAGCAAACATGTGTGTCTTTCATCCATGGATCCCAGGGAACCAGGGCAGTGGCTGGTAGCATGGTCTGCCTGGAACTTATAGTGGGGTTGTAGAAACTACACACTACGAGTGAAACTGGTCTACAAAGTGAGTTTCAGGATAGCCAGGGCCCTGTTACACAGAGAAACTCTGTCTTGACAAACCAGAGAGGGGGGGGTAGCAGGTAATGATCTGAAATTGTTTTAGTTAGAAATAACAGGACGAAGCTAGAACAGTCCAAGGGAGTAGATTAAAGCAACGGTTTAAATACTAAATCACATGTGACACAGAAGTGACTTTCACCATTTTCCCAGAATTTCATTGCTTCTGTCCTTGCTTTTTTAAGAGATAGAATTGAAAAATGTATCTGCAAAAGAGCTCCTTCTTCCTTTGTTTGTAGAAACCTTGATAAGTTTAGTTTAGCCTTAAGACTTACTAGATAATTAGGTTCATTAATGGCTAGAGCTATTATAATCAGATGTAATAAAAATGAAAAAATACAAAAATTTAAAAAGGTTTATTTGACATCCCCAAGGTGATATTGTGACATGGAATAAAAAAGTACTTTATATTTCATAGACTCACTTTAAGATGGACATATATCTATCTAATTCTTTACTGAAATCCTTTACTCCAGAAAAATAAAACCATATAAATTCTAAGGCAGGCAATTCCTTCCCTTTCTTCCCTATAAACAACAATAAACACTAAACAGTTTGCTGTGCTTTGTGGGGTAAAACACATATTGTTCAAGTCATAGCCTCCCTTTTGTCTCTTATCACAATTTTTCATTTTAGACTCAAGTGGATATTTGATTTGTTTTCCTTCCTTTTGTGTATTGGGGGAATAAAATCATTACTATAAAAAGCTTTCAATTCTTTGGACTTGGAATTATTCCTGTCAGTCTTCTGAGACTATGCAGTACCATTCTGTAATGCTATAGAATACCATGTCATCTACATATTTGAATAGTGCCAGATTGGGAGTTAAGAGAATTTTCTTGCCATAACTATAGTCAACTTGATGTATCTATTATCTTGGATACATTTGTAGTGTATTTTCCTCTAAGAAGAGGTATATTCACCAATCTTCCTTAGAAAATGTGACATATTAGAATAAAAAAATTAAAGCATTCTACATTGCCCAAAGACTTTTTGCAGGATCTATCATTGTCGTAATACTTTATTAACTTAAAATTTAAGAATCTAGTGACCTTTGGCACAGGGCATAAAGCCATATACAATTTTAAATAAGGGATTATATGAAAATAATATAGTCTACAAAAAAATGTTCCTGTGTGACCATTAATTAATTATTTTAAAATTTTCTCTTACTACCTTGCAGCCACATAACATTAGAGAAACTGCTGATTCACATGAAATTGGACTTGGTGCTTACCAGACTGATACATTGTATAGTTTAGGTAGACCTTTAGTATGTATACTGATCCATGAAGTTTTTCACATGTACCTCATAGAAGGAGCAGTATGATTTGAAGTCACCTCTCTTGCAGGTCTATCAACCCTCTTCTTTCAAGTCCCATTTCCAATCGATACCAACACAGTCATTTCTTTCTTATCATCTATTTATGTAAATCACTACATTTTTGATAGGCCTCTGAATCTTTAATATTAAGAACAAAGTCATCATATTGTCATATCTCCTACCTAACTTAGCAAAACACTTCAATATTTATTGACCAATGAGATAGGTTTACAGTTGGACAAACCAAAACAGATAGACAGATGCCAACAGTGGCATGTGAAGATTATCTGCTACTAGAAGACTATCATAACTCATCTTGTTTGTCAATTTGACATGCTAGAACAGGGAACCTCAGGTAAAGTACTGCTTGTGTCTGATGGCTGGTGGGACTATTTATGGGGCATTTTTCTCGATTGCTAGTTGATGTAAGAGGGAGGACCCAACACACTTTGGGCAGGACTATCATAAGGGCCTGAGCTATATAAGAAAGCCTGGGATCAATCAAGTAAGCTGCATTCCTCCACTGGTTTCTGCTTTAAGCTTTGGGGCTTATCTTGGTTCCCTGAATGAACAGCTGTAAGCTGTAAGCTAAAATAATCACACCTCAAGATTAATCAGTGTCAATCTTCCATGTAATAAATTTAAAAACTGCCTTGTTAATATTATGCCATAAGAAACCACAAGGGTGTGCCTGCCGCCTATTGGAGGAGTAGAAGGCTCTGATTACATCAATGCTGTTCCTTCGCGGGTCGACTTTGGTCATGGTGTTAGCAAAGCAACAGAAAATAAACTAAAACAGAACCTAAGTTAGTAATATGTATATTTACTGTGAGGCAAATGTACATAGTCAAACCAAGGCATTTTGGATTGATCCATTCTGAACACATAATGTACTCAGCTTTTAGGATTAGATCAAAAGAAACACAAAGTTTCCCTTGACAGTGCAGGAATACAGGTGTGCTATTTTCATAGCATCTTCTTCTATAATAGAATGTGCTCATTGTTTTAAGCCCCCTGCCTTTGTACGCTAGTTCCTTTGTGAGCCTATCTCCTTGGAGGAGCAGACCTTGCCACTCATTATAGCTTGTTTCTTTCATGTCCTTTTCTTTCAGTCTGGCTCTTCAAACTGGAACACTAACCCATAAGTCCACATGTAATGGAGCTTAAAAATTGCCTTCAATTTCTTTGTGTAACAAAGATTGAGGATTTTATTTTCCCATAGAGAATGCTTGAATTTCACTAAGAATTTTCAAGTACATTTAATGCTGAAAAAAAGAAAATAAGGAGGAAGAAATTCCCAATTGATTGTTATTTATTAAGATTTTTTATTAATAATACCCTGCATTGTTTATATGGTGCAACATTTTAATTAATATAGAATATATTAATTTTATATTTCACACTACACTAGTTTTAAAACTTACAGAATTTTACAATAAGATATACTTGAGTTATTAATAGATAGTATATTTTTATTTTCATTTTTATTATGAATTCAACCGAAAATAGACCTAAGATTGCTTTGCTTAAAAAAGCTAACTAGGTATTTTTGTTCGTGCTTTAGAAACAAGGTCTTTCATATCCTAAGCTTCCCTCAAATGCTGATCTTCCTACTTCAGTTTTTCAAATGCTAGGATTACAGGCATGAACTGCAACATACACTCTCTCGCTACGTTAACCAATAATTTAAAAAAATCTGAATATAAGCAGCCTAATAAATGTTTATGTCTTTTCACATTTTAAAAATAATACCTATATTGTATGCTATAACCAATGATGGAAGTAATTACAGATTTAGCATTTCTTTATTTTGAAGGGAAACGAACCTTACTCCGTATTGTTACTTACATCCAAGTAACTTGTGCTTTTAGTATTTTAGTATTTTTCACTCCAGAGTGACTGAGATACTCTTGTAATAGCTATTCGAGTCAGATTCATAAGTTTGAGATCTGATTAATAAAATCAGTAAAGGCGTTCTTATGTGTTACTTTCTTGCTAAGTCTTTGTGGACTTCTTCCCCCTCTCCCTTCCCCCTCCCCCGTTTTTGTCTTATAGTGCGGGTGTTGGCAGAACTGGCTGTTTCATTGTAATAGATGCCATGTTAGAAAGAATAAAGCATGAAAAAACTGTAGATATTTATGGCCATGTAACATTAATGAGAGCCCAGAGGAATTACATGGTGCAAACAGAAGACCAGTACATCTTTATCCATGATGCACTGTTAGAAGCAGTGACATGTGGAAATACCGAAGTGCCAGCTAGAAACTTGTATGCCTACATTCAGAAGCTGACACAAATAGAAACAGGGGAGAATGTCACTGGAATGGAGCTCGAATTTAAGGTAAGACTTTGGCTATGATGTTGTTACTCACCAGTAAGTCATTTTATCTTTGAAATAGGCTTCATGTCATTATCTTTCAAATTTCAAAGTGGAATGTTCACTTGACCTTCTCCTCTGGTATCAGATTTATATGATACACTCTTCTCCTTTTCCTTTTCCTTTTCCTTTTCCTTTTCCTTTTCCTTTTCCTTTCCTTCTCTTTCTCCTCCTCCTCCTTCTCCTCCTCTTCCTGCTCCTGTGCTTTCTCCTCCTCCTCCTTCCTTCCTTCCTTCCCTCTTTCATTCCTTCCTTCTTTCCTTCCTTCCTTCTTTTCTCCTCCCTCTCCTTTTCTTCTCAATGTTTTATTCCCTGACAATAACAGGGTCCTTAGTGTCATCATTTAAATTCAGAAATCATGTTCTCAAAATGCAATGATTACAATATTCTTTAGGCTATATGAAATAATTTGCTAACAAGAAGTACATTTTGAGTATTTGCTATCAAGTAAACAGCAGAGTGATATCAAAAGTGGTCATCTTAGGTACATTGCATTTAAATCAATGACTAAAATTACCTTTGTGAATTTTCTTTTCTTTTTAAATTCAACAGCGTCTAGCCAGCTCAAAAGCTCACACCTCAAGATTCATCAGTGCCAATCTTCCATGTAATAAATTCAAAAACCGCCTTGTTAATATTATGCCATATGAATCCACAAGGGTGTGCCTGCAGCCTATCCGAGGAGTTGAAGGCTCTGATTACATCAATGCCAGTTTCCTTGATGGATATAGGTATCTACCCTCACTCTCTTGACAATCCAGAGCCTTGATATTTGCATGTGCTGTAGATTAATACCCACAAAGAATTTCATCTTAATTCAATGCCATTTTCTTTCTGAATATATTATCATTCAATTCCTTGGTGATGGTGTCTTATTTATGTATTTATTCTGAGATAGAATTAAGCAGTATTAATGGTATTTCTATTGCATGGGGTAGTGCGGGAGTGCGTTTGTGTGGTTTATGTACATGCTTACACAGATGTGTGCATGTGAATGGGTATGATTTATGTGTGTGTTTATATCAGCATAGGTATTTTGGGGGCATGTGTGCATGTGAATACCAGAGAACAGCAATACATGTCTCCTTTAGTTGCTTTCCAGCTTATTTTTTGAGAAGGGCCTGTCACTGAACCTAGAGCTCATCCTTTAAGTTGAATTAGCTGCCTAATAAGACCTAGAGAACTACTTGTTACCTACCTAGCAATTCCCTTCCAGGACTCTATATGATGGCTGAGGATCTGAACAGCAGATACTTTACTAACAGAACCATCTCCTCAGCCTCTGATTATGGCTTCTTTTAATCTGACTTTGTAACCTATTTCAGACAATATTTATATCTGGATGTTGATAAGGAAGCTATTTAGTACCGTTTTTCATAAATTTAATAGATTATGTGAGCAGTGTTTCTAGAAAATGGAGTCACACAACTAAGCATTTGATTGATTCGTATAACATATGAAATTGAGCTACCATTACTGCACTAAAAATTTAAATAACAATGTTAAAGATGTCCATAGTAATATTAACAATTTAATTGATCTTACAACATTCCCAACACGTAGTAAACAATCTTATTCATTATGTATCCTAATGGAAATCCCCTGCAGTTGAATCAATAATATATGTAGGACTAGTATTGACAATTCACAAATACATTTGTGCATGTTGTCAAAATACTTTAGCATTTTCTTTTCATTCTCTCTACTCAGACAACAGAAAGCCTACATTGCTACCCAGGGGCCCTTAGCAGAGACAACTGAAGACTTTTGGCGCATGCTTTGGGAACACAACTCCACCATTGTTGTGATGCTCACCAAGCTGAGAGAAATGGGCAGAGTAAGTGTGTTACCCAATTTGGAAAACCACATGAAACTTATTAATTTATGGGTTTTTTAAAGATTCAGTACTTTGGCTGCAGAGGCATGCAATAGTAGGGACAAATAGGTCAGTCAGTGGTACCCAATGACTTACATTTAATATATGCTTGTAACTTTTTGATTGAATAGGTTACAGTTTTATGATCAAATGGGCCTTCATATACTCATGTAAAGAAACTTGATTTCTTGTCTTTCATTCTTAAGCCAAACTGTATTTTTCTTGTCCATTGAGCATGGTTCTAGGAAGCTACATAATATTTCAACAGTTATAATAGCAAATTTGATTTTAAGAATAAATGTTCTGAAGTACATATCAAGTAGTATCAGAGAGATACTTGAAGCGCCATCACCAGGACAGCACCTGAAAGCAATTTTGCTTTGCTGTTAGAGATAGTCTCATTCTGTCTCTTTTTATAAATTACATGATAGACTTTTGCCTAAAACCCAAGTCTTAGAGCTTATTAAGAAAGCGTAAAAATGGTTGTCTCTGGAGGGACCCTGCCAGAGCCTTACAAATACAGAGGCAGATGCTCACAACGAACTATTGGACTGAGCATGGGGCCCCAGTGGAGGAGCTGGAGGATGGTCTAGAGGAGCTGACGGGGTTTACAGCCCCATGGGAAGAACAATGATTTTGGCCACCCAGGTGCCCCAAGACTCCCAGGGACTGAACCATCAACCAAGGGGTACACATGGTTCAAGCAAAAAATGTAGCAGAGTAAGGCCTTGTTGGGCATCAGTGGGAGGAATGGTCCTTGGTCAGGTAAAGGCTCAACAGAGGCCCCAACAAAGGGAAACTGAGGGTGGGGGCGGAGTGTGTTGGGTGGAAAGGCATATATGTGGAGGCAGGGGAAGGAGAAGGGTTTGGGGGTCTTAGGAGAGGGGGATATTGGGAAAGGTTTTACCACTTACAATGTAAATGAAGACGATATTCAATTAAAAAAATAAATTAAAAAAAAAGAAAGCATAAAGATATAAGGCCAAGAAGTTATCTACCTCGCCTTAATCTGCCTACTGATTCTGTAAATCACCAGAACTGCTAGGACCCCAGATTGCTCAGGTAACAGCTAATATTGTACTGTGTCATCTCAGGGGCCTCTTCTGCTTTGTCTTGCATAATTTCCTGTTATAAACTGTAGTGGCATAAAAACAAGTGTGCTGATATAATACAGGAACAACAGCATTGCCCAAAGAACTATGTAATTATTTAAATAATTTATACATAAAAGAGAACTACCCAGTTTAAGCACTCAGTTCAATTGGTATTTAGTAAGCAGCTATGATTTGCCAGACTCTGTGCTGGATTTTTTTTGAAAAAAAAATTACACCAGATAGTTTATGTGTCTTCAGGAGACAGATTCAAAAGATTAGGCACATGCAATTGAAACTGCTTTAAATTTTAGAATTTCATTAGCAAGAGAACAAATGTAGCTAAGCACTTTTTCTTTTTTTTACACCTTATAGAGAGAGTTTAACATTAATCTCTCCTTATAGGAGAAATGTCACCAGTACTGGCCAGCTGAACGATCCGCAAGATACCAGTATTTCGTTGTAGATCCCATGGCTGAATACAACATGCCTCAGTATATCCTGAGGGAGTTCAAGGTCACGGATGCCAGGGTAAGTTCAGCTCATCATTAGCTAGGAATTAGGGTTAAGTATACTCCTCTGGGAGAAACATTTGCCAATAACCATTGTCAAAAGGAAAAGAAATCATGCATTATAGATGACTTCAAAGGAAAGGAATCTGTAATGTTCCCACTATCTGGGAAGTGTTTTCATAAGCCCAGACTTGGCTTCCCTTCAAATATAACACCTGGAAGCCCAGCTTTGGGAATGCAGTGAGAATATGTTGGGAAGCACTTACTGATTGGTTGGCTGTACTTAAGTTCACCTTCTCAGCGCGTTCTCATTGGAGAGTTTTTGGTTTCTTCATTACTTAAGGCTGTAAATATGTTGTTTTTACAGTCCTTGAGGTCATATGGGCTTATAGGTTAATTTGGTATGACTTTAAACCTGCAGAGCGATTGACATTCCTTGGAAGGTTCTGACAAGCCTTGCACATTCTAATTTGATTGCTGGCATTGCCTGTTCTTCCATGTGCTAATGTGTCTGTCCATGAGAGCTGTGAACTCAAAACCCTTGTTGGCTAATTTTCATTTGCATTTCTCACAAGGATTGCTGAGTCCAAGGATCAGCCCTAATGTTATAAGTTCTACACATAAACTTTAACTTCTTTGCCATTAGCTACTCTCAAACTGTGAATGCAAACACATCTTAGGGAGACTGGGTTAGTTCCTCTGCTTTAGTTTTAGAACTGTCATAGTGGGTGGGTTGACTAAAACTCCAGGAGACAATATGTAGCTAGTTGATCCATTAGTTTTTGTTTTTGTTTTGTTTTTTTTTTCTGGAGAGCAGCTTTCTCTCAGTTCATATTTGTATATTATCTACTAATTCCCAAAGCCTAGCCCTGGATATGACACAGAGACAGAGGAGACAGACACAGAATATGATTCACAGGAGGGTTGGCCCAAAGGACAGACTTGTTAATCCTAGAAAGTAATATATAGAATACTCTGAATGTGAGTAGGTCAAGCCAACTATCATGATTCAAGATCTCATTTTTAATTGTCCAAGGCCTGATGCTTGCTATATCCCTTCAGTGTGAGTCAAAAACATATGTTCCTTAAAAGTAAATTTCCCAGCTAACTCTGGTCATTAAAAGGAGAATACAGATTTGACCCATGGAGAACACATTTTGCCTAGCTCCAAGTTAAACCTAATGACATTGAGAAAAGAAAGAGGGGAATGGGAACTTGTTCACATCATTTTGAAAAGACTCTCTGTGCTTAGGTGCCAGAGGCCATGTTGTGTATGCTCCCAGCATGCTTCTGATCTCAGGTTCTGAGTTCAGAAAGCCAGTTGGCCCTTGAGAATACAGCATTGTTGCTAAACAATCAGATGGTCTCTCTCCACGTAGTAAATGTTTATGCATCCAACCTGTTTTTGACATTAATAGTGACTAAGATCAAAAATGAAATCCCCAGGACATTCAAAGGACAACTTTGCCATCTGCAGCTTCTGACTTTTCTGCCTTTACCCACCAAAACTTTCCCAGAAGAGGGTAATCATCCACCTTCTATACTAAACATCTGGGAGTTAATGACTAGGCCAAATACTTCTTCTGTTCCTTTGTATGCTCATGGAATGTTTGTGCTCTTCTGTTCTCCCTCTCAGGCATCTACTCTGCACCACTAGGGTCCATGATGTGTACCCATCCTGAGTTAAGCCATAAACTGTTTTTCTCAGTTTGCCTGGGATTAAGTTATTTGTACAAATCTTACAAATACTAATGCCTGGTGTCATATGAACCTTAGAAGGAAAGATTAGTTCCCAAGAATGTGAAGCAGGAAGTCCCTGGATGTCAAGTGGGATCAATCCCACTAAGCGTGGGTAAAGTTATGCGTTAGCCTGATGAGTCAGAGCAGGAATTCCTGTCATCTGTGAGGGAAGCATCCGTTCTGCTACTATGGTACTTCAAACCATTCCCAGAAGAATCAGAAGTAATTCAGGACCTTCTGTTATTAAGGTGGAACTTCTTGAAAAGTTTTATATACTCTCTTTAGAAAAGAAGTTAATAGAAATACCAGGTAAATGCTTCAGATATCCACCATTAATTTAGTGCTTGTGGAGTTTGGCATGTGTACAAAACATTACAGTAAAAACAAGTACACATATTTTAGGGATTATCATATTTTAGATACAGCTTGTTTTCTTAGAATTTTGGCGTTGTCTTTGTATATAACTTAATCCCTGAAGCCGGTCAGGAAGAAACCTCCAATTAAAAGGGGGCGGAGGCAGTGGTACAATACTTGCAAATAATTGCCTTGGACTGTGTATTAATTCCCTTTTCTGTTTCTGTGATAAAATGCTGACCAAAAGCAAGTTGAAAGTAAAGATTTATTTGGTTACAGGTTCATCATCAAGAGAAGCCAGAGAAGGTTCAAGCAGGAACATAGAGGCAGGAACTAAAGCAGAGACCATAGAGGAACACTGCCTACTGTGTTGCTCTCCTGTGTCTCTCGCACTCCTCTTGGTTTTTTATGCCAGCCAGGAGAACCCACCTAGGGCTGGCACTGCCACTGCTGGCTGCATCCTCCCATGTCAATCACTAATCAAGGAAATACTCACTGATGTGCACACAGGACAGTCTGATGGAAACAATTCTCTAATTTAGGGTTTCTTCTCCCAGAGACTCTGATTTGTATCAGGATGACAAAAACAAACCGGCACACTGGCCTTAAGCTGGAATTTAAGCATCACTACATGGTTCACTCTGTGTCTCACACATGGCTTGAAGAGTGTATCTGAGAGACAGGGTGGGGCAGTCAACAACTACCTGGTTTATGTGAGATCCTTTAAATGTTCCCATTTGACATTTACATAGAAATATGCATAGCTGATGTAAGAACATGTCATTGTGACAACAGCAAGTCTCTGATCTAGGTGACATGCCTGAATACTCCTTTCACACTCTTTCTCTGAGGAAGTCTTTAGATTGAATATTTGATTAATATTTGGATTTATATTTAGATTAATATTTGGGGGAAATATTTGTGTGTGTGTGTGTGTGTGTGTGTGTGTGTGTGTGTGTATGTGTGTCTGTGTCTGGGTGTGTGTGTTGTATTTGACTATCTCAAACTTTGAAACCCAGAAGCGCTTTGGAAGAGGATAAATCAAATAGATTTGTTAATTAAATCAATATATAAATATTGACAGTGTAGGCTGTAGATAAACACATAACTAAGTTTCCACTGGACATGTTTCTAACTTCTTCTTCTCTTTTTGTTTTTTGGGGAAACAAAATCATGACTGTTCTTGTGGTCTTTGTACATGCCGAATCCTCCTGGCGTGATACTGCTTCATGCTGGTTATGTGGCCTCCCCTCTAAAGGACGGCCAGTCCCGAACAGTGAGGCAGTTCCAGTTCACTGACTGGCCAGAACAAGGAGTGCCAAAGTCTGGAGAAGGGTTTATTGACTTCATCGGCCAAGTCCATAAAACAAAGGAACAGTTTGGCCAAGATGGGCCCATTTCGGTGCATTGCAGGTGAGCAGAGAGTCACTAATGCTAACTGGACATTTATGATTCTTGTCAGCTTTGGAAATGGGTGTTCTTCTCATGGTATGCACTCAATGATAAATGGATCTTAGCCTAGAAGCTTGGAATACCCAAGATACAATTCACATATCATATGATGCCCAAGAAGAAGGAAGGAGTGGCCCCTGGTCCTGAAAAGGCTCAGTGCAGCAGTGTAGGGGAATACCAGAACAGGGAAGCAGGAAGGGGTAGATTAGGGAACAGGGGGAGGGAAGAGGGATTATGAGACTTTTGGGGACAAGGGATCCAGGAAAGGGAAAATCACTTGAAATGTAAATAAAGAATATATCGAATAAAAAATGCAAAAAAAATAAAAAAAAAGAAAATGGGTATTCTTTATTCACTTTGTATAAAAGCTTGTTGTGGTAAATCTGTACAATTGTAATTTGTTCTCAAAATATTCTATGAAACATAATGGAAATACTTGTTTATTTTTCCATAAGAAAAAAATAGAATATTTCATCCCCCAAATTTATCCCTTGTGGAAAACAAAACAAAACAAAACAAAACAAAACAAAACAAAACAAAACAAAAAACCGAAAAAACAATTTCAAGTTGCCAGGAATTGTTGGTGTCCCTAGCAATAATGTGTAATGCTAATCCCTTTCAGTGTTTGCTTTCTTTTTATGTAGCTGCACTTACAACTGCCTTTCTGTATCTTCTCCTTTTGTCTCTTGAAAAGAACTGTGAATAGCTGCCAAGCCTTAATAGCAATACTAATTCTTGCAAGTCAATAAGTGATTAGTATGGTGCCTCAGTTCAAAATGCAATTTGCTTGAAAATTGTTGCTATATCAGAAAATGAAGCACCTTCAATTTAATTATTTTCAACAGTTTCTAGAGCATTTTATAATTTAAGTCACTGAAGTTAATAGAAATACTAAGTGAATGCCTTTGACATCCACCATAAATTTAATGCATGTGGAAACTGTAGTATGTGTGGAACATAGTAAAGTGAATTCACCTATTTTCTTTTAATAATGTATGTTGGAATTCTGAAAGTTTGAAGTTTCAGTTTCCAATATGTTTGCAGTTGAAATCTTAAAAACATTTATGTTTCAAATGTCTGGTGCTTTAAAAACCTATTGTTATAAATACCCTAGGAAGCAAGATCTCAAGATAGAAAAATTAGACATAGGTGTCAGCATACATGCTCTTGTCCCAGATCTATACTTTTATGAAGGAAGGCATATAACAGTGGGCTTCCATTTTCTCTGCAGGCCCCTGTGATCTTTTCTAGTACTGCATTGTTTCTCAAACTTGATAGCATTTGCTTTATGCTGCCAAAATCCTTGGCTATAGATAGGAAGTGATGTATGTTCTCCAATATTTAAAGTTAAAACATAATAGGTTTTTTTAAAAAAAAAATCTAGCATATAATTTCTTCTCGTAACTCAGACATTTTTTTCCTTCATTTTGAAGTCTTTGAAATAACACTTATTTCTAGCATATTAAGCTAACATAGTAAGGTTCAATAAATTTAGAAGTTCATGAGGCAGATGTCTATTCTTTTCTTAAAAATTCTTAATAGAAATCCAGAAGTACTGTTTTGGGTTATATTGATGAATCAAGTTAAAGTGAGATACACCCTAGAATATCTGGATGATTGAACAAAAGTGCCACAAGTCAGAGTCTCTCATGAGTGTGAGACATTCAGGGTTGGAGGGCCATTCAAGATCCCTTGACTGTTGTTGGGAGCGAATATATCCAACTTCTTTTTAACAACTGCTCATTGGTTTAAAGCCTTACTTAGCATTTTTCCTTAGATCTGTGAGAAATTGCAGTTTGTAAAAGCATGTGCTATTTATATATGCCTGTCAGCTACATCCCAGAGTAAATGAATCCATCTAGTTTCAACAGCCTGTGCCCAAGCGTTATATACAACATTTAATTAAGGTCCATAAATGTAGGGTTTTTTTTTCAGATTATTCAGTGTTCTTGTTACCCATACCCTCAGATGTCACTTTTTAAGAATACAAAAGCTATCAATTAGTTTTCTTCCTTGCTGTTGTGAAGATTTTGGAATTATCTTAAGATAGGAAAGAAACAGACATTCAAAACCTTGCTGATATGATGAAAAGAAATGGAATATTTTAGTAACTGCTCAGCCAAAAATAAGCAATTCAGTGTAGAGTTCACTGGCACATAGCTGCACTGTCAAAGGGCCTTTTGAGAATCTGTTCAAAGTTATATCTTTCCCGAAATTGGGGTATAATTTGATATCACTACAATCAATGTTTGTTTGATTGTATGGATACTCATAGTTTGTTTGTTGGATACTCATAGTTTCCCAAAGGCCAAGAGAAAAACCTTCCCATAACAGAAAGTCTACTATCCAACCTAATATCAACACTGAGGTAGTCTGTATGCCTTTTTACATCACCTGTTGCCTGTTTCAATGATGGAATTACCATCACAGATTATGTTACTAGTACACTAGAAAGGAGGACTCTCCATGATATGTTCTGCCTTATTCTAATTTGCTTTATACTTTGTATAGCATCAAGGTCTTCAGTTTTAGAGTTTATATGAAGAGTAGAATCCTGTATTTGATCTGTTTACACTTTTGCCTATTGATTTTATTGTATTATTCTTGACCTTTTCAACTAAAGTTCCACAGGGTTTTAAAAATGCAATACACTTTATAAGACCCAATTCTAATTACATATTCTCACATGTTATATCAACACATCACCTGGTAAACACATAGTAAATGCATTCCCACTTTATTCGTAACATGCTTGTGGAGAAGCTGGGAATATGGAAGCATGTAGAAGAATGTCTATCAAGCAAATGAGGCCAAGGTTATGAACATGTTACTCACATTGCTTTTCTTCTCATGGCAGTGCCGGTGTTGGAAGAACCGGAGTCTTCATAACATTGAGTATTGTGTTGGAAAGAATGAGATATGAAGGGGTGGTAGATATCTTCCAGACAGTCAAAATGTTAAGAACACAACGGCCAGCCATGGTACAAACAGAGGTAAGAAAAAACCTAGTGTCACCTTCCAAAAACCTAAATCCTCTGTGGGTCCAAGATATAGTTGCAAAATACAGGAATGAACTATGCGAAAAGCAACCAATTGCTTGCCTAGTATTTTAAAACCTTATCTCTCAACTCTTTAAATGTGGAAACAACATCAAAATCTTTGAACTGTTGTAGATATTATATTAGGTTCTATATTGGGTTGAAATACATTAAATTGTAAGCTTCTTTAACTTGGAAAAGGTCTCTTTCACATATTTCAGTGTGTGTGTGTGTGTGTGTGTGTGTGTGTGTGTGTATTAATGGACATCTTGTACCTAATTTTAGGTCAATACATAAAAAGCCAAATGTCTGGTAGAGAATATTCTCTCAGCTGCTTTTACTTTTTTGTTTTCTTTCTGTTTGCTCACAGAGACACCAGGTGCTTGTGTTTTATTTTATCCAACTGGCTCTATTAAATATTTGGAACTTAGAAATGACCCATTTTCTATTCACTAATTAATATGTACATTTCTCAGTGTAAGTTTATGATTTAGAGAATCAGAGAGGTAGTATTTATATTCCTAAAATAGCCACCAAATTATACAATTTATATGTATTCTTCAATTTACAATATCTTCTATACTTTGATTTCAAAATACTGCAAGCCTTTGGCTTGCGATACTTAAAACATTATGTCAGTCTGACAAACATAATGGTTGCTGGGGTGACAGAGGGAAATTGGACATTTAAAAAGCCTTAACACTTAGCCAAGCAACTTACTGTGACAAGACAGAAAAGCAAACTCCATTTATTTTGCATTACCATTTTTATTGTAGAAAAATGCACATTTAAGCAAAATAGAAGCTATCTGCTTTCAGCCCCATTGGCTACTGAAAATAAGTTCCTTTTATGGGGAAAATCCTACTTTCTCTCATCCCTGTGGTTAACTGTAAATAGTAATTTTTCCATCTCCCCAACAGTATTCCAATTTATTTCAATATGACAGAGCCCTTCCTTATGTGAGAAAAGGCATGTTTCATACCTTTCTATTTTGGCGTTAGTCTTCTAGAACAGGCAACTTGCGATCATACTGAATTTTAGGACAAATGTTGCAGGAACTTTGAAATTAGGCAGGAGTGAGAAGGCAGAAAGCCAGGGCCCCATTAACATTTTGTATGTCTGTTGTTCTTGCACTGCTCCCTTTCAGTTCTGTCTTAGTTAAGGTTTCTATTCAAAGAAACACCATGACTAGAGGCAAGTTGGTAAGGAAAAGGTATATTTGGCTTACACTTCCATAGCACTGTTCATCACTGATGGACAGGAGCTCAAACAGGGCAGGAACATCAAGGCAGGAGCTGATGCAGAAGCGATAGTACCCAGGACTACCCTACCAGTCTAGAGAAGACCCCCACCAGCAATGGGCTTGGCCCATTGACATTAATCACTAATTAAGGAAATGTCCTATTGACTTTTCTACAGCACAGTCTTATGGAGGCATTTTCTTTGGTTCATTTATTTAGTTGGATTTTTTATGTATTTACATTTCAGATGTTATCCCCTTTCCCAGTTTCCCCTCTGGAACCCCCCATCCCATCCCCCCTCCCCCTGCTTCTATGAGAGTGCTCCCCTCCCACCCTCACTCTCCCACCTCACTGCCCTGGCATTCCCCTACACTGGACAGTAATATTCTCTGGAGTTATTTTGGCTTGGAATTAGGAGCCTGTATTGGGTTGACTGGTGAAGTTAAAACTGCCACATGGTTAATTGTTCTTTGTTTACTGTATGTTCTCATGAGGTAGAATTAAAGATACAATGTTTCTTTACAATACTGGTTTTATTTCTTAATTAAAACATCTTTTTTTCTTCATTTCTCCCCCAATACCCTGCCTGTGTCCTACAGGATCAATACCAGTTCTGCTATCGAGCCGCACTAGAATACCTGGGCAGCTTTGATCACTATGCAACGTAGAAACCCCTGACCCCTTCTGGATTTTTACTACAGGCCCTTCGCTATCCATGGAGTCTCTTCTGAGCCATACAGGGCACTTGAGAAGTCCTTCTTAACTTCTAGCTAACAGCCACTTAGTGGGACTATTACAAAAACAAAAAGCAAACTCTTCCAAGTGGACCAAGAATTCACAGTTTAATCATCTAACCTGAAAAATAATAACAAGAATCCTGACTTAGGAGGCATCTGAAGGATTTTATTTACAGATTCCTCAAGGATTCAAAATAAAGGGAAGAAGAAATGACAGCAAAGAACCACCATCTTGTTCAGGATTGCTTGATAGGAACAGAGAGAGCTTGCCTGTGGGCCTCAGTTCAACACAAGGCATTTGCTGGTGTGGCTTCTCCCATAAGGTGGACTCTGCTTCAACATCTCCCCTTCCCCCATGCCACTCATACTTACATTTTAGGGGTAAGGGCGGGGATGTTTAAAAAAGAAAGCCCTTGATTTCATTTTAGTGTTGTAAAGATTCTGCTGACCTGTGCTTCATTTCTAACTATGTAAACTTTTTTTTTTAACAAAATGTATCATTCGATAAAGTAAATTTAAAATGTTATGTAATTCTTCATTTTTTTTATTTCTATACTATGGGTCTCTTAAAGCTGTAGAATGGTTATCTGTAATATCTTACTGTAGAAATATCGAATAATTTGAAATGTTGCACATTTTTGTGCAATGATCAATCTACAGTACCTGTCTCAACAGCTACTACTCACACGTCTGTTTTGTATAACTGATGAGAAAGTGCCCATTCTCTGCAAGCTTCAAGGGGAATTTTGTTTTGCTTTGTTTTCTTTTAAGAATCAACAGGGAGGCGCAAAGTATAAAGTTGCTGCTAACATGTATATATACATAGATAACTGTATTTTAAGGGTATCTATGTACATATAGACAGTACGTCCACACAAAGATTTAACCGCCATTTGGTTCTTCCATGGTTTAGGCTTTTTGGGATTTTTTTTTTTTTGCTTGATTGATTGGTTGGTTTTTGTTTTGTTTTTTGTTTGTTTGTTTTTTATTTTTAACTATAGAAAGCAATTGTAAACATCTTTTTCAAGTTACTTTTAATATTGCAAAACCTTAATTTGTAAAGGGAATTGAGGAGTGCACATCATTGATTATCAAGCTTCGCCCCCTAACTTTCCGGCCTTGAATTCCCCTGTTTACCCAACCATATCCACAAATACTGTTTGGTTAGCCAGGCTTCCAACAAAATTCAATATTTTTAACACTCTAGTGCAATAAAAATTGTTAAATATCTAAGAGGTGTGCATGTGGGAAAGGTCAGTGCATATCCCTTTAGGAGGGAAGAATGTTGTACTATATCAGCTATCGAGTTTTTTTTTTTTAAAAGTATATTCAATCATATATTGTCTATAGTATGTGCTATGAAATTTGCATTTATGATATGTAACAGGGGCAAAGCCAAACTCATGTTACTCTTTTCAGTCAGAAACATGTTGTGGCTGCGGCGTTCCTGGGAGGCGCTGTGCTGTTTCATTCTGTTTTAGTTCTGCATTTAGAGTGCCTTATAATTGATGCCTCTTTTAATAGCATTTCTTTTTTTACCTTTCGGTTCTGATTTCCATTAGGTGTTCACATTCGTTTCTCTTTCAATCAAAACATTATCTGTCCACCACATGTATATAAACTCTTTGAATAATATGCATTCCTAGTTTTCAGCCAAGTGGGGGATGTTAGTGACTGTACCAGCCCAAAGCACTTGGATAATCAGGGCCTCTCCTTTCCTCATTGTCACATCAGGAAGAGCAACTTGTTTCACTTCGAATTCCTTCCAAATCTGCTCTGGAGCATGCAGTAATCACCAGTCTTATTTATAGAAACAACTTTGGGATATATTTGATATTCCATTAGGATTTTTCTGAAAGGGGCAATAAATTATATATATATGTATGTATGTAGCTCCCCAAACATTTCCATAGGAAGCCATGGATGATGGCATGTTTGCCACATGCTATATGATTTTAAAGTACCCTCCACAAATACTAAGAACTCTGAAAGAGTTTTGATACAGGTATAATATTTTGGTTTAATTTTAGCTTCATGATGTTCTGCATGGAATGGTATTTGTTTTCACATCTTCCCATCATTAGCAGAATAAAATCCTAGAGACCAAACACTTGCAAGTATCATATTTGAGCATTTTTTTAATAAAAAAAAACAAAAAACAAAAATTAAAAAAATGAACAAAAACAAAAAAAGAAAAAATAGAAATATATATAATACTAAAAAAAGAAACTAGAAGGCTACCTCAGAATGAGACTCTCTAACCTACATCAGAACCAGGTAGAATGTGCATTGTGTGAGTCTATTGTTTTCTTTTCACTTGTACCATTGAGGGTTTATCCAAGTGCCAGGTTGCTCAGTGCTGTAATTTTGTTTTAGTGCAACAATGAGGTCAGATAGGTTATTGTGTCATCTAGAAGACATGCCATTTTGGACATGTTGGATCTAATGGAATATCACACACCAGAATGACTGGCCAGTGAGCAGTTTCTCTCTCTGCAACAAAAGCTGCCTCTATGGCAGAAGGAAAGATGACAGTAATCACCAAAAAGAAATGAATGGGATGTGTCCTGCAGGAGGATGAGGTGGGCATTACTCCAGAATCAGGAGCTGTTCCTAGAACTAACTCCCCACTGTCACTGATGTGCATTCCACTCTGTACTTTACTTTATGACCATTCAAGTTTAATTTCCCAGGCAAACATCAGTATCTACCATTACCATAAACATCCAAGTTTCCACTTATTTTCATCATCATAACCAGTACGGTGCTATTATTTACCTATGTATGTGTAGTTATGTATAATTTTGTAATTAGTTACAATGGTAAAATATCAAATATATAAAAGTGATTTGTACAGAACTTTATTTTAGCTCTTTTTTAAAAATGGTTTGCATGGTTAGACAAGGCAAGGACAGCCAGGGGAGGGAAGGGCCTCTAGGGAACTTTGCACTTTCTATACCTTTGTACTATGCACTGCCCTATTGATTCTACACCCAATAATGTTATTACTTGAACCCATCTATAAGGAACTGCTTCAGAAGTTCATTTATGTGTCTGTGGATAACACATCCCAACAGGAAAGGAAAAAAATGCCTAGTAGCACATATAGTTTTTTTTCTTTCCTGTTGACTTTTGGGTTAGCTTTGTTTCAGTCTTTCTTGTCCTTTTAAAATCCCCTTCCTATTTTTTTCTCTTTTGATTTTGATTTCCATTGGGTATATGGGTGCCCTGATACTCCAGCAGAGGTCAGAAGGCTACAGATCCATCCTATCCATCCGTTACATGGCTTTGCCATACAAGCTTGGAGTGTCTTTACAAAGATAACAGTTGTGTTCTTTGCTCTCGTTTTGGATGCATAGACTGAAAATTCAAAAAAAAATAACTTGTAAAATGGCTTGTTAAAAAATACAATTACCTCTAATTAGTAGTACGCGTAAGTGTTTTACAGAATGAAAGGCGTGCTTTTTATTTTCTTACTTCGTTACATTGGTGGCGAAAGAAGTCTGTATGAAAATCAGTTCTTTGCTGACACAGGTTCCATTTGTTACAAATGAATTCTAATAAAAATGTCAGTGTTATGCAGCCCTGGCCTTTGTTTTTGTCCACTCCAAGCAGTTTTCAAACTACGTAGTTATTCCCTCTTTTCTGGCTATCTGCTTAGGTCTTAGGTACTGACAGGAATTATATTTACCACGAACCTGCTACTCACAAGTATCTACCCTAGAGGTAAGCACTTTCTACTGCTAAGCAAAGAAGTTCAGAGAAATAATTTCATATATTCAGCCAAGAGGCATTGTTTTCATTGATGGAGAACATAGACCATGTCAGATCCTGTGAAAGGTCTACTCTTCAATGTATACTGTGTGTGTCAGTGTAATGTTGACAGAAACCATATGTTTCCTGCCCATAAAAATAGCTCCATAGTGTTAGCTTATCGAACATTTGGAAACATGGTTGAGATAACATTTGGCTTTGGACTCTACTCTGTAGTAATTGTAACAGTAGATAAGGTTCATTCTATCTATTGGGAAAACGGCACCGAACAGTGAGGTTCTGCTGCAAACAATGAATAGTCTAAGACAGGCTGGTACTGAACAACATCACATTCAGACATGCTATCAAGGAAAAGATAGTGTCCTGAAGCAAGCCTGAATGCTGTGAGACGATTTATTATTCAAATTGGCCTACAATAACAGAAAGGTGTTTGTTGTCTTGTGTACAGCAAACCCAAATCAGAATGATCTAATACTAAAATAGGAAGCTGAAATCTCCTGCTGGTTTTTACTTCTCTAGTCCAGGGCTAAGTAATGGGATGTAGACATTTTCCCTGAAAGCACACACAGCAGTTCTACATGGGATAGACACCTGTTGGCCCTGCTGACCATATTTGGAATAATTGATCCTCTCAGAAATGCAAGTGAAGATGGGTGAAGAAAAGTTCACATTGAGTTATTGGATAAAGATGGATTTCAGGTGACCATTTCCTTACAAGAATCACTGACAATAATGAAGACACCTGCAACCAGCTGTAAATCTGAGTGGAAGTAAAACATTAATCAACAGCATCAAGGGAACTTGATGCCATGGAAATAATTGCTTGATACAGCAGCCTCATTGCTCAGGCATGATTTTGTAAATCCTGCCACTGAATAAATAATCAGACTTTTTTTTCCTTTCCCTTTCCTCCTTTTTCCTTAATTGGCCTTTAGTTTTACAAATCTGATCACCATATTGGTTGATTCTTTAGGTATTGTTATCTTTTACTAGAAAATGGGGACAGAAAATTCCCAGTGCATTCTATCTCTATATTGGGTCACTACAGTTTTTCTTTTAAACAGATATCTGAGAAGACTGTTTAAGATGGCAGAGATGATATAACTTTACACATCTATATAATGTAAAATAATGTTGCCAAAATTATTGTTCAAGAATTAATGAGTAGTGCTTAACTTAGGGCTCCTATACTTAATCTTGTCCATGATTAAATTTTATAGGAACTTTAATTATTTTAACTTTAACTGATTAAAGTTTCATTTGTAAAGGCAGAGCTAGATGATGGCTGACTAAGATCTGTCAGGGGCCTCTCTTCCTATTGATATCTCCCAATAAAGATATAGAAATATCAAAGAAAACCCAAATTAAAATGAATGTAGAATTGAAAATTTTAGTCAAACAAAAAGTTCAATGGAAAATAAAATTTTCCCTTGAATGAATTTGGTGGAAGACAGAATATCAGGATTTGAAGGTAGGAATAGAAATTTGGTTACTTGATGAAAGAAAATGTTAAATTACCAAAACCATGAAAGAATCATGCAGTATTTTCAGGATGCTATGCAAAGACAAAATATATGAATTATAGGCACAGAAGAAAATACTTAAAATATATTTTCAATAAAATAATAATCCATTTCTCTAAGAATTTCATGAATTCATTATTTCTAATGGCTGAATAGTACTCCATTGTGTATATATACCACACTTTTTGTATCCATTCCTCCGTTGAGGGACAACTGGGTTCTTTCCAACTTCTGGCTATTATAAATAAGGCTGCTATGAACATAGTGGAGCATGTTGCATGTTGGGGAATCTTCTTGGTATATGCCCAGGAGTGGTATGGCTGGGTCCTCCAGAAGTATCATGTCCATTTTTCTGAGGAACTGCAGGAGAGAACATCATACTAAGTGAGGTAACCCGTTCTCAAAAAAATACCCATGGTATGCACTCACTGATAAGTGGATATTAGCCTAGATTCTTGGGACACCAAAGACCCAACCCATATATCAAACGATATCCGACAATAAGGAAGGAGTTGACACTGGTGCTGGAAAGGATCAAAACAACAGTGTAGGGAATATACCAGAACAGGGAAGTGGGAAGGGGTGGATGGGGGAACAGAGGGCGGGAAAAGGGCATGTGAGACCTTTAGGGGATGGGGAACCAGAAAAAGGGAAATGAAATGTAAATATAGAATATATCCAATAAATAAATAAAAAAATAAAATAATAATCTCCAAAATCTAGATAAAAGAATGTCCTCAAGGTATAAGAGGACTACAGAATATCAAATAAATATGAACAGAAAAGGAGCTCTCAGCATAAGTGATAGTTAAAACATTTAAACAGGGTTCAAAAAGCCCCATGGGAAGAACAATGATTTTGGCCACCCAGATGCCCCAAGACTCCCAGGGACTGAACCATCAACCAAGGGGCACACATGGTTCCAGTAAAAAATGTGGCAGAGGAAGGCCTTGTTGGTCATCAGTGGGAGGAATGGTCCCTGGTAAGGTAAAGGCTCAAAAGAGGCTCCAACAAAGGGAAACCGAGGGGGAGGAAGTGGGAGTGTGTTGGGTGGAGGGGCATATATGTGGAGGCAGGGGGTGGGATGAGGGGTTTGGGGGCTTTTGGGAGGGGGGAAATTGTGAAAGTTTTTACCATAGCAATGTAAATGAAGATGATATTCAATAAAAAATAAAAAAGCTAGTAAAAGCTGTTCATGAGAATAACAAAAGTTTATTTGGTAGGGAAATTTAAAGCCAGAAGGGCTTGAAGAGATATGTTCCATGTTCTGAAATATCTCAACAGCCAACCCAGAAACAAGAAGTTTACAAACTCATGGAAACTGAGTAACTCATCACTGAATGAAAAAATATGATTTAAGACACAAAGTAAGAGAAATTGTGTCTCTATACAATTGGGTAAAAATAAACACAAAATTCTCACACTATGGGACACAATGAAGTCAAGTTCATGGCAGTAAGTGCCTACATAAAAATTTGGACAGATTTTATATTAACACATCTGAAAACTTTAGAACAAAAAAGAAAAGGTGGCAGCCTACAGATAGGAAATGATTTATTTTTACCAACTACACACCCAATAGAGAGCAAATATTCAAAGTATATGAAGAACTCAAAAATATACAGACAACAAATCACCCTATAAAATTGGGGTACAGATTTAAGAAGAATTTTCCAAAGAAGGAATTCAAATGGCTGAGAATCATTTAAAGATATATTCAAAATCCTTAGTCATCCCCCAAATTCAAAGATTGAGATTTCATCTTACACCTGTCTGAATGGCTAAAATTGATAAAAACGAGTGACAGTCATTACAGTGAGGGTGTGGAATAAGAGGAATAAGAGCCTAAACCATGGAATCACATTATTATTATTATTATTATTATTATTATTATTATTATTATTGTGGTGGTGGCGGTGGTGTGTAGCTTTATCTGTGATAAAGGAAGTTTTTCCAATTTTCTTTTATTTTTTAAGACAAGACAGTATGTTAGTATGTGATTAAAATATAAGGAAGTTGTATGCCTGCTAAGAATATGTATTCTTTGGTGTTGTTCAGAATGTCTTGTTGATGCCTGTAAGGCAGGTTGACCTTAATGTCATTTAATTGCAATATTTCTTTATTAATTTTTTATTCTATCTGCCTATGCAGTTTTGAAGTCACATACTCTTACTTTGAATACATTACTCTTTGAGGTTGATTAGTGATTTGCAATCTATTAGTGTTTGGTTTATAAATCTGGATGTGCGGGTATTTTATTTTTATATATTTAGAGTTTTAAAATCATCTTCATGGATTGTTCTTTTTGCATTACTATGAATGGCTTTCTCTATCTCCTCTGAATAGATTTTGGTTTTAGTCTATTTTGTCATGTATTTAAATAGCTATACCTGCTTATTTCATTTATATATATATACACGTATATATACATATATATATATACACCTTTTACATCGCTATACATATACATTCATTCTTTTTACATTCCTTTAATAGCCATACCTGATACACACACACACACACACACACACATACACACACACACACACACACACACACATAATACATATGTGTGTGTGTGTGTGTGTGTGTGTGTGTGTGTGTATGTGTGAATGAACTGAGGGCGGGATTGCAAACTTTTATAGTCACTGTGAAAATTAGTGGCACTTCCTCAAGATGATGGGAATTAATCTACTGCAGGATTCAGCTTTGCTACTCTTGGGTATATACCCAAAAGATGTTTCTTCTTCCCACAGACACATTAGTTCAACCATGTTCAATGATATTTTACTCATAATGGTCATAAACTAGAAACAAAACATTAATAGACAAAATGTGGAAAATTTGATATATTTACAGAATGGAATGTGTAAAAATTTTTAACTCAACCATAAAACAAAATAATGAAATTTGGATGTAAATGGGTGGAACTAGAAAAAAATCTGAAGTGAGGTAACCCAGATCCAGGAAGAAAAATATGGTATAAATTTACTCACATGTGGGTATTAGTTGTCAAGTCAATGATAACAAAGTTACAATCTTTAGAACTAAATAGGTTTGATATAGTCTAAGGGTCTAAGGAGAATGGATGAAAGTCCCTAAGGAGAAGTAGAATAAATAGTTATGGTTGGATGGGCAAGGGTGTGTAGAATAAAGTACCAGAGAATGGGAATGAAGAAGTAGATGAGGTTTTAGAATACCTCAAGGGACAGCTAAAATTAAGGTCCATATGAGTGGTAGTATGGCATCCAATATACATCACATGTGTCCTAAGTATATATACACACAAGAAGGCAATGTAAATGAAATAATCAAATAACAGGAAACAGAAATGTCCTACTGCTGAAGCAAGCTAGTGCCTACCTAGAACTGTCACACCCTCAAGCTGGTGTTCATGGCACTAGAAGATACTCTACACACTACCAAAAGTGAAACATAAACATG
Source organism: Apodemus agrarius (assembly GCA_964023405.1). NCBI lineage: Eukaryota > Metazoa > Chordata > Mammalia > Rodentia > Muridae > Apodemus > Apodemus agrarius. The sequence continues at coordinate 78,813,045 of OZ030009.1, forward strand.
TAGGCCAACTATAAACTCTTCAGTCTAGGATGGTGTCCTGTCTGTAAGATATACTAGCACAGTGGTGGCACAAAGTTGGTGGGAGAAACCAGCATATATCTAATTTGACTTAAAGGACACATTTGACAAAGAGACACCCAGGGACCTTGGTGAAAATGAAATACTACTGTTCTAAAGAGAGTAACAAAAAGACCCTAATAATACTCTGCCACACTCTGCAAAATCATATGTCAGTGCTTGTTCAACCATTATGTGTGTGTGTGTGTTTGTGTGTATGTGTGTGTGTGCATGTATTCATTTTACCCCTAAGATAATATCTATCATTGACATTGAAATGTGTTTCTAGAGGTAGAAAAAGATGAACCATGTTTTTGTGGTTTTTCTAAATTGGAAAATTGAGACCATTATTACTAGAATTATTACTGACAGGTGTGTTAATTGTTCTTGTTCTATTGATTTGTGGTGGTTCTTGGTTTCTTTGATTCATTATCTTTTCCCCCCCTGAGGCTATTTGTGTGTGTTTATTCTTCCCTTCAGTCAAAATATCCTGTGTAGAACAGGGTTAGTTCTCATAAACTACTTTTTTTAAAAAATTTTATTTTATTGTTTTGCTGAATGGAAAATAAATTGTGTTTCATACAATACACAGTAATTATATTTTCCTCCCTCTATTTCCTCCCAGTACCTCTTCACTTCCACTCTCATTTGAATGCACCCTCTTTCTTTGTCTTATTAGGAAATGAACTGGCATCTAGAAGAAAGTAATAAAATAAAATATAAGATAAAATTAAAAGAAACAAATTGGAATAAGGGAAAGTTTTTTTTAAAAAAAAAAAGATAAAGAACTCATGAAAAACACAAGAAACAGATATAGACCCAGAGACCCAACCATGTGAATCTTGAAGAATCCTATAAGAACAAAATTGGAAGCCATGATATATGTGCAAAGGTCCTAGAGAGCAAAAAAAAATAAAAATACAAAATGAAAAAAGAGATAATCTCTTCAAAAAGGAAGGAATAACAATTCCTAACATAACATTATGAGACAAAGAACCTCAAAAACAGTTTTTAAGTGTACATTCTGCTGGACAACTCCTGAAGAGTATGCAGCTTACTCTTTGGTTTGTTTCCCCAGTGATATTATCTTGGAGAAAACTAAAATTTCATTTATAAATAGTTATTGATTATAGATATCTTCTGAGTTAGGGATTGGAATATGTGTCTAATTCTTCCTTCTGCTCAAGGAACCCATCTGGTGCGGATCTGTGCAGGTCTTGAGCATGCTGCCTCAGTCTCTGTAAATTTATATGTTCGTTGATCCTCTTATGTGCAGAATTTCCTTGGTGTCTTCCATTCTGTCTGACTCTTGAACCTCTTCTTCCACAGGTGTCCCTGACCCTGAGAGGAAGGGTTTGAGAGACATCAAGTTTAGGGCTAAGTGTTCTAATGTCTTCCCCTCTGCATATTGGCATATTGTCTGGCTATGGTTCTCTGTGTTTGTTCCTATGTGCTGCAGAAGGAAGCTTCACTAATGATGGTTCATTCATACACACACACACACACACACACACACACACACACGCACGCACACACACATGTGTGCGTGCGTGTGTGTGTGTGTGTGTGTGTGTGTGTGTATCAGGTATGGCTATTAAAAGGAAAGTAAAAAGAATGAATGTATATGTATAGCGATGTAAAAGGTGTATATATATATATATATATGTGTGTGTGTGTGTGTGTGTGTGTGTATATATATATATATATATATATATGAAATAAGCAGGTATAGCTATTTAAATACATGACAAAATAGACTAAAACCAAAATCTATTCAGAGGAGATAGAGAAAGTCATTCATAGTAATGCAAAAAGAACAATCCATGAAGATGATTTTAAAACTCTAAATATATAAAAATAAAATACCCGCACATCCAGATTTATAAACCAAACACTAATAGATTGCAAATCACTAATCAACCTCAAAGAGAAATGTATTCAAAGTAAGAGTATGTGACTTCAAAACTGCATAGGCAGATAGAGTAAAAAATTAATAAAGAAATATTGGAATTAAATGACATTAAGGTCAACCTGCCTTACAGGCATCAACAAGACATTCCGAACAACACCAAAGAATACATATTCTTAGCAGGCATACAACTTCCTTATATTTTAATCACATACTAACATACCGTCATGTCTTAAAAAATAAAAGAAAATTGGAAAAACTTCCTTTATCACAGATAAAGCTACACACCACCGCCACCACCACAATAATAATAATAATAATAATAAATAATAATAATAATGATGTGATTAAATTAGAAGAATGAATATTAAACAATACAACATCGAGTGTTGAATATATCATTTAAAAATCGAGGAGATTTTTTTTAATGGTGAACTAAATGAAAATGGAAATACCAACCTAAGGTTCATGATGAATTTTTTTAAGATTTTTAAAATTTTATTTTGTATGTATCAGCTTCTAAATTTATGCCTAGTGCCCATAAAGGTAAGAAAATGGTGCTAGATTCTCTAGAACTAGAGAAATGGAAGTTGATGAGCTACTATGTGGATACTGGAAACTAAACCAAGGTACTACACATAAGTACCAAGTACTCGGATTATCAGCATGTATGCCCCTCTTAAAACTCCACAGTCTGAAGAACTCTCAGGAGATCTGCTGCATCCAGGGCAACAGACTCCACAGTCTGAAGATCTTCCAGCAGACCTGCGGCACAGAGGCCAACCAGCAAGGGATCCACTCAAATAACCTCAGCAGCAAGAACCCTGAAGAGGCCAGATGACATGGCACCATCTGCTCTGCTGGATCACCACCTCCCTTCTGGCCTACACCTTCCACGGGGTAGATCATCAGCATGTCTACCCCTCTGAAGACCCCAGAGACTGAAGGCCTCCCAGGAGACCAGCAGCAACCCAGGGACACAGGAGGCAGGCTCCAGAGAGAGAACTTCCTTTAACACTCCTGACCTGCGCCCCATTGTTCCCAAGAAAGCATCTAAACAGCAGTTCCAAATGGCTGACATTGTCCCTGCCAGCATTCCTTGGTCTCTCAGGAAGTTCTCAATTAGCTCCTCCTGCAGGAGATGCTTTTGGAGCTGTGTGACCGCCTGGCGTTTACATAGAGGTGGCCCCACAGTTCCTGCTACAGGTTAAGTACCAATTGGACTTAACAGCTATATATAGAACATTTCACCCTAAAACAAATGAATATATCTTCTTCTCAGTACCCCATGGTACCTTCTCCAAAATTGACTATATATAATTAGTCTCAAAACAAACCTTAATATATTCAAGAAGGTTGACCTAGTCCCATGTATTCTATCAGATCAGCATGGACTAAGGACTATGGCTAAACTTCAATAACAACAAAAACAACAGAAAACTTATATACCCATAGAAACTGAACAACTTTCTACTCCCTGATAACTTGATCAGGGTAGAAATAAAGAAAGAAATTAAAGACTTCCTAGAATTCAATAAAAATTATGGGGGCTTGCAGTGAGGCTGCCATCTTGCCTCAGGTCACTGTGGACTCCTGGCTGCTGGGGTCAGGTACATGGACAGAGACCTAGCCTAGTATAGACTACCCCATCAGGCTCTTGCCTGTACACAAAGCCAGAGGAGCTCGGCGGGAGGTCTGTGCACCTACAGCTCGGCGGCTGTGGCCAACCGCTGGGGACCAGCTCGCTGGGCTTGCAGCGAGGCTGCCATCTTGCCTTGGGTCACTGAAGACTGCTGGCTGCTGGGGTCAGGTGCGTGGACAGAAACCTAGCCTAGCATTGACTACCCTGTCAGGCTCTTGCTGCACCCAGAGCCAGATCAGTTTGGCAGGGCGGTCTCTGCACTTACCAGCGTAGGCAACAACCTGCTTATGAGTCTGTGCCTGGAGTACAGCCACAGGCCTACATCTTGCCTCAGGACACCACAGACAGCTAACCAGACAGAGCCCTGTGGACTGAGAGCACCACCATCTAGATTTCAGCAGTCCAACCAGGGAACCTCTGGTCCTGCAGAGAATCCCGTGGTTAAACAGAGCCCTGAGACCTGCCACCATCGTGGAGCTGGTGGTCTGAACAGGTCAGCATAGAGAACCAACAGAGGAGCCCAGGTCATCATAAATATCTAACAGACAAGCCCAGATTGGTGGGGGAAAAAAAAGATCTGATTCTTAAGAGCTGGCAACTAGACAGGCCAGGAGGAGACCATGGGAGGCCAATTGCAGGTTCAGCAGCAAGCCTGGGGAAGACTTGGGTCTGGCCCAGCAGAGCTGAGGATGTAATTTGGAGCCCAGTAGCAGAAACCTCCTCGTCTCCACCTCGGGAGCATGGACTCCCTCTACAACAGCAGCGCCAAAAGGACAGGCTCACAGGAGTTTCAAACTCCAACCAGTAACAACAAGACCAACTAACTCCAGAGATATACAGATGGCAAAAGGCAAACTTAGGAATGTAACTAACAGAAATCAAGGCAATATGGCAGCATCTGAACCCAATTCTCCAACCACAGCAAGTCCTGGATACCCCACACCAGAAAAACAAGAGTTGGATTTAAAAGCACTGGTCATGATACTGCTAGAGGAACACAAAAAAGACACAAACAAATCTCTTAAAGAAATGCAGGGGAACATGAATAGGAAGCCCTTACAATGCAAACACAAAAATCACTTAAAGAACTCCAGGAGAATATGGATCAACAGACACAAGCCAATAAGGAGGAAATGAGAAAAATCACTTAAAGAAATGCAGGAGAAATGGAGTCACTATTCAGAAGTCATGAAAGAGGAAACAAAAAATCTCTTAAACAATTGCAAGAAAACACAAACAAACAAATGAAGGAACTGAGCAAAACCATCCAAGATCTGAACACAGAGGTAGAAACAACTAAGAAATTCCAAAGGGAGACAACTTTGGAGATAGAAAACACTGGGAAGAAATCAGGGGTCGTAGATGATAATATCAACAACAGAATACAAGAGATAGAGGTAAGAATACCAGATGATGAAGACACCATAGAAATCATTGACTCCACAATGAAAATGCAATATGCAAAAGGCTTATAACCCAAAACATCCAGGAAATCCAGGACACAACCAGAAGACCAAACCTAAGGATTATGGGGATAGATGAGAGTGAAGATCTACAATTTAAAGGACCAGCAAATATCTTTGACAAAATTATGGAAGAAAACTTCCCTAACTTAAAGAGAGAGATGCCCATGAATATACAAGAAGCTCACAGAACTCCAAACACACTAGACCAGAACAGAAATACCTCCTGTCACATAATAATCAAAACCCCAAATGTACTAAACAAAGAAAGAATATTAAAGGCAGTAAGAGAAAAAGACCAAGTAATATATAAAGGAAGACCTATCAGAATTACACCAGACTTCTCTCCAGAGACCATGAAAGCTAGAAGATCCTGGGCAGATCTCATGCAGACTCTAAGAGAACACAATTGTCAGCCAAGACTACTATACCCAGCAAAACTCTCAATCAACATAGATGGAGAAATCAAAATATTCCACAATAAGACCAAATTTACACAATACCTTTCCACTAATCCAGCTCTACAAAGGATAATAGGAGGAAAATTCCAATAAAAGGAGAGAAACTGCAACCTAGAAAAAGCAAGATAGTAACCTTCTTCCATCAAACTCAAAAGAAGATAACCACTCAAAAACAAAAATAACATCAAAAATGACAGTAAGAAATAATCACTATTCCTTAATATCTCTTAACATCAATGGACTCAATTCCCCAATAAAAAGGCATAGACTAACAGACTTGATACGGAAGCAGGAACCTACATTTCATTTGGCTGCATACAGGAAACACACCTGAGGGTCAAAGACAAATACTACCTTAGAGTAAAAGACTGGAATACAATTTTGCAAGCAAATGTTCACAGGAAGCGAGCTGGAATAGCCATTCTAATATCAGATAAAATTGACTTTCAACCTAAAGTCATCAAAAGAGACACAGATGGTCACTTCTTGCTGGTCAAAGGAAAAATCCACCAAGAAGAATTAACAATTCTAAACATCTATGCTCCAAATGCAAGGGCACCCTCATTTGTAAAAGAAACTTTACTAAAGCACAAAGCACACATTGCACCTAACACAATAATTGTGGGGGACATCAACACTCCACTATCCTCAATGGACCGATTAGGAAAACAGAAAATAAACAGGGACACAGGGAAACTCATTGAAACTTTGGAGCAATTTGATCTAACAGATATATATAGAACCTTTCTTCCTAAAGCAAAAGACTATACCTTTTTCTCAGCACCTCATGGTACCTTCTCCAAAATCGACCATATAATTAGTCACAAGACAGACCTCAACAAATATAAAAAGATCGAACTAATCCATGCCTCCTATCAGATCACCATAGAGTAAGAGTATTCTTCAACAGCAGCAAAAACAACAGAAAATCCTCATATACGTGGAGACTGAAAATATTCTACTCGATGATACCTTAGTCAAGGAAAAAATAAAGAAATTAAAGACTTTTTAGAATTTAATGAAAATGAAGGCACAACATACCCAAATCTATGGGACTCAATGAAAGCAGTGCTAAGAGGAAAACTCATAGCCCTGAGTGCCTCCAAAAAGAAACAGGAGAGAGCATATACTAGCAACTTAACTGCACACCTGAAAGCTCTGGAACAAAAAGAAGGTATTTCACCCAGGAGGAGTAGAAGACAGGAAATCATCAAACTCAGGGCTGAAGTCAATCAAGTTGAAACAAAGAGAATCATACAAAGAATCAACAAAACCAGAAGCTGGTTCTTTGAAAAAATCAACAAGATAGATAAACCCATAGCCAGACTTACCAGAGTAAGACTTGGCACAGACTTGGCACAGAGACAGTACTCAAATCAACAAAATTTGAAATGAAAAGGGAGCTATAACAACAGAAACTGAGGAAATTCAAAAAATCATCAGATCCTACTACAAAAGTCTATACTCAACACAACTGGAAAATCTGGAGGAAATGGACAATTTCCTAGATAGATACCAAATACCAAAATTAAATCAGGGTCAAATAGATCACCTAAACAGTCCCATAACCACCAAAGAAATACAAGAGGTCATAGAAAGTCTTCCAACCAAAAAAAGCACAGGACCAGATGGTTTTAGTGCAGAATTCTCTCAGATCTTCAAAGAAGACCTAATACCAATACTCTTCAAATTATTCCACACACACACACAAAAAAAAAAAAAAAAACCTGAAAGGAACACTACCCAACTCCTTCTATGAAGCCATAATTACCCTGATACCAAAACCACACAAAGACCCAACTAAGAAAGAGAACTTTAGACCAATCTCCCTTATGAGCATCGATGCAAAAATATTCAATAAAACTTCTTGCCAATCAAATCCAATAACACATCAAAATGATCATTCACCATGATCAAGTTGGCTTCATCCCAGGGATTCAGGGATGGTTCAATATACAGAAATCCATCAACGTAATCCACTACATAAAAAAACTCAAAGAAAAAAACCACATGGTCATATCATTGGATGCTGAAAAAGCATTTGACAAAATTCAGCATCCTTTCATGCTAAAAAGTCTTGGAAAGAACAGGAATTTAAGGCCCATACCTAAACATAGTAAAAGCAATTTACAGCAGTCTGATAGCCAACCTCAAGGTAAATGGAGAGAAACTTGAAGCCATCCCACTAAAATCAGGGACTAGACAAGACTGCCCCCTCTCACCATATCTCTTCAATATAGTACTTGAGGTACTAGCTAGAGCAATTTGACAACATAAGGAAGTCAAAGGAATACAAATTGGAAAGGAAGAAGTCAAACTATCACTATTCACAGATGATATGATAGTATACTTAAGTGACCCAAAAAACTCCACCAGAGAACTCCTACAGCTGATAAAAAACTTCAGCAAAGTGGCTAGTTATAAAATAAACTCAAGCAAATCAGTAGCCTTCCTGTATGTGAAGGATAAGCAGGCCGAGAAAGAAATTAGGGAAATGACACCCTTCACAATAGCCACAAACAATATAAAGTATCTTGGTATGACTCTAACCAAACAAGTGAAAGATTTATATGACAAAAACTTCAGGTCTCTGAAGAAGGAAATGGAAGAAAACCTCAGAAAGTGGAAAAATCTTCCATGCTCGTGGGTTGGCAGGATTAATAAAGTTAAAATGGCAATCTTGACAAAAGCAATATACAGATTCAATGCAATCCCCATCAAAATCCCAACTCAGTTCTTCATAGAGTTAGAAAGAGCAATTCTCAAATTCATCTGGAATAACAAAAAACCCAGGATAGCTAAAACTATCATCAACAGTAAAAGAACTTCTGGGGGAATCAACATCCCGGACCTCAAGCAATACTACAGAGCAGCAGTGTTAAAAACTGCATGGTATTGGTACAGTGACAGTGAGGGGGATAAATGGAATAGGATCAAAGACCCAGAATGGAACCCACACATCTATGCCCAATTGATCTTCAACAAAGGAGCTGAAAACATCCAGTGGAAAAAAGATTGCCTTTTCAACAAATGGTGCTGGCTCAACTGGAGGTCAACATGCAGAAGAATGAGAATTGGTCCATACTTACCTCCTTGTACTAAGCTCAACTCCAAGTGGATCAAGGACCTCCACATAAAACCAGACACACTAAAATTAATAGAAAAGCAACTGGGGAAGACCCTTGAGGACACTGGCTCAGAGGGAAAGTTCCTGAACAGAACACCAATTGCTTATGCTCTAAGATCAAGAATAGACAAATGGGACCTCATAAAATTACAAAGTTTCTGCAAGGCAAAAGACACTATCAAAAGAACAAATCGGCAATTAACAAATTGGGAAAACATCTTCACCAACCCTACATCTGACAGAGGGCTAATCTCCAATGTATACAAAGAACTCAAGAAGTTAAACCCCAGAAAACCAAATAACCCTATCAAAATTGGGGTACAGAGCTAAACAAAGACTTTTCACCTGAAGAAATTCAGATGGCTGAAAAAAACCTTTAAAAATGTTCAACATCATTATTCATTAGAGAAATGCAAATCAAAACAACCCTGAGATTTCACCTCACACCAGTCAGGTGGGACTGCTGGTGGGACTGCAAGCTGGTACAACCACTCTGGAAATCAGCCTGGCGTTTGCTCAGAAAACTGGACACCATACTTCCGGAGGACGCAGCCATACCACCTGGGCATATACCCAGAAGATTCCCCAGCATGCAATAAGGATACATGTTCCGCTATGTTCATAGCAGCCTTATTTATAATAGCCAGAAGCTGGAAAGGACCCAGATGTTCCTCAACGGAGGAATGGATACAAAAAATGTGGTATATATACACAATGGAGTACTATTCAGCCATTAGAAACAATGAATTCATGAAATTCTTAGAGAAATGGATGGAGCTGGAGAACATCATACTAAGTGAAGGAACCCAGTCTCAAAAGAATACCCATGGTATACACTCACTAATAAGTGGATATTAGCCTAGACTCTTGGGACACCAAACACACAATCCACATATCAAATGATATCTGACAAGAAGAAAGGAGTGGACACTGGTGCAGGAAAGGATCAAAACATCAGTGTAGGAGAATACCAGAACATGGAAGTGGGAAGGGGTGGATGGGGGAACATGGGGAGGGAAAAGGGCATGTGGGACCTTTGGGGGATGGGGAACCAGATAACGGGAAATGAAATGTAAATATAGAATATAGCCAATAAAAAAATTTTTTTTAATTTTTATTTTCTATGTTCTATGTTTACATTCCAAAGGCTTTCCCCTTTCCCAGTTCCCACCCACCATAGTTCCCATAGTTCCTCTCCCCCCAACTGTTCCCCAATCATTCCCCTTCCCCCCTTGGTTTCTTTACTAAACTGGATGCAATCTTTACAGGCCCAGGGTCCTCTCCTTTCTTCTTCTTGGGAATCATTTGACTTGCTATTTGTGTCTTGAGTATTTAGTGCTTCTGGGCTCATTAATATCCACTTATCAGTGATTGCATTTCATGTGCATTCTTTTGTGATTGGGTTAATTCACTCAGGATGATATTTTCCAGGTCTAACCATTTACCTACAAATTGCATGAATTCATTATTTTTAATTGCTGAGTAGTATTCCATTGTATAAATATATATAAATGTATCCATTCCTCCTTTGAGGGATATTTGGGCTCTGGAAGTGATATGCCCAATTTTCTGAGGAACCGCCAAACTGATTTCCAGAGTGGTTTTACCATTTTGCAATCCCACCAACAGTGGAGGAGTGTTCCTCTTTCTCCACATCCTCACCAGCACTTGTTGTCTCTTGAGTTTTTAATCTTAGCCATTCTGACTGGTGTGAGGTGGAATCTCAGGGTTGTTTTGATGTTGAACATCTTTTAAGGTGTTTCTCGGCCATCCGAATTTCTTCTGGTGAAAATTCTTTGTTTAGCTCTGTGCCCCATTTTTTGATAGGGTTATTTGGTTCAGCCAATAAAAAATTTAAATAAAAAGAAAAAAAGAAAATTATGACACAGATACTCAAACTTATGGGACACAATGAAAGCAGTGCTTAGAAGAAAATCCATTGCACTAAGTGCCCTCTTAAGGAAATTGGAGATATCTTACATTAGCAAGCTAACAGCACACCTGAAAGCCCTAGAACAAAAAGAAGCGAACACACTCATCGAGAATAGATGGCAAGAAATAGTAAAAGTCAGGGCTGAAATCAACCAAATAGAAACAAAGAGAACAATATAAAGAATCAACAAAACCAAAAGCTGGTTCTTTGAGAAAATTATCAAAATACATAAACCTGTAGCCATGTTAACTTTAGATGAAATGGATGATTTTCCAGACAGATACTGTGTACCTGTTAAATCAAGTTAAATCAAGATCAGGTAAGCTATCTAAATAAGCCAATATCTCCTAAGGACATAGAAGACATTAAAAATCTCCCAACAATAAAAGCCCAAGGGCTAGATTGATTTAGTGCAGAATTCTATCAGAATTTCAAAGAAAAGCAAGTATCAACACTCTTCAAACTATTCCATACAATAGAAACCGAAGGAACACTACCTAATTCATTTTAAGAAGTCACAGTTATGCTGATACCTAAACCATTCAAAGACCAAAGAGAGAGAACTTCATACCAATATCATTTATGAATATTGGTGCAAAAATACTCAATAAAATTCTAGCGAACCGAATCCAAAAACACATCAAAACCATCATTCACCACAATCAAGTAGGCTTCATCCCAGGGATTCAAGATTGGTTCAATATAAGAAAATCCATTGTGATAATCTACTACATAAACAAGCTCAAAAAATCATGCTCAAAAAGAAAAAAAATCATATGATTAGATTCTGAAAAAGTATTTGACAAGATGCAGCACCCCTTCATGTTAAAAGTATTGGAGAGATCAGGAATTCAAGGCCCATACTTAAACATAATAATAGCAATATACAGCAAACCAACAGCCAATATCAAATTAAATGGAGAGATACTTGAAGCAATCCCACTAAAATCAGGGACAAAGATGTCCACTCTCCCCATATCTGTTCAATATAGTATTCAAAGTTTTCGCTAGAGGAATAAAGCAACAAAATGAGATGAAGGGGTTACAAATTGGCAAAGAAGAAATCAATGTGTCACTATTTGCAAATGATATGATTGTACACATAAGCAACACCAAAAGTTCTAACAGAGAACTTCTGCAGCTGGTAAACAACTTCAGCAAAGTGGCTATATATGAAATTAATTCAAACAAATCAGTAGCCTTTCTTTACACAATCAGTAAATGGACTAAGAAGGAAAATAGAGGAACAACACCCTTCACAATAGTCACAAAAAATATAAAATATGTTGTTATAACTCTAACCAAATAAGTGAAAGATCTGTATGACAAGACTCAGAAAATGGAGAGATCTCCCATGTTTATGGATTGGTAGAATTAACACAGTAAAAATGGACATCCTACCGAAAGTAATCTACAGATTCAATGCAATCCCCATCAAAATTATAATATACAATTATTCACAGACATGGAAAGAGCAATTCTTAATTTCCTATGGAAAAACAAAAATCCCAGGGTAGAGAAAACAATTCTTAAAATTAAAGAACTTCTGGCAGAATCACCTTCCCTGACCTTAAGCTGTACTTCAGAACAATACTGATAAAAACTGCATGGTATTAGTACAGAGACAGATGGGTCAATCAATGGAATAGATTTGAAGGCCCAGAATAAACCCACACACTTATGGACACTTGGTCTTTGACAAAGAAGCCAAGAATATACAATGGAAAAAAGAAAGCATCATCAGTAAACTGTGCTGGTATAACTTGTAGTCCGTATGTAGAAAAATGAAAATAGAACCATATTTGTGACCTTACCCTTATTTGCTTGACAAAGCTCAAGTCCAAGTAGATCAAGGACCTCAACATAAAACCAGATACATTGAATCTAATAGAAAAGAAAGTGGGAAAAATATTGGAACTTTTTGGCATGGGGGGACATTTTCTAAATAGAACTCCAATGGCAAAGGCTCTAACATCAAAAATTGACATATAGGACCTCATGAAACTGGAAAGCTTCTCCAAGGCAAAGCACATAGTTCATAGGGCAAGTCTCCAACCTACAGATTAGGGAAAAATTCTTCACTAACACCACATCTGAAAGAGGGCTACTATCCGAAGTATATAAAAAAACTCAAGAAGCTAACTTCAAAAAAAAACCCCAAACAACCCAATCAAAAAATGGGGTATAGAGCAAAATAGAGAATTCACAACAGGGGAATCTCAAATGGCCAAGAAACACTTAAAGAAATGTTCTAAGTTCTTAGTCATCAGGGAAATGCAAATCAAAGCAACCCTGATATTCTACCTTACAATAATCAGAATGGCTAAGATCAAAAATCTCAGGTGACAGTACATGTTGGCAAGGATGTAGAGTAAGAGGAACACTCCTCCATTATTGGTGGGCTTATAAAACTGGTACAACTACTGTAGAAAGCAATCTGCAGGTTACTCAGGAAGTTGGAGACAGATCTACCTGAAGATGCAGCTGTACCACTCTTGGGCATATACCCAAAAGATGCCCCACCATACCACAGGGACACATGTTCCTTTATGTTTATAGCAGCCTTTTCTGTGATAACCAGAAGCTTGAAACAACCTAGAAGTTCCAAAACTGAAGGATGGATACAGAAAATATGGTTCATTTATACAATGGGATACTATTCAGCAGTTAAGAATGAGGACATCATGGGTTTTGCAGGCCAATGGATAGAACTGAGTGAGGTACCCTAGACCCAAAAGGACATGCATATTAGTGTAATATCACTAGTAGGTGGATATTAGACAAAAACTAAAGTACAGAACACCTAGGATACAATCCACAGAACTCAAGAAGGTTAACAAGCAGAAGGGTCCAAGTGAGGATACTTCAATTCCACTTGGGCAAAAGACAACAATCATGGTAGGCAGAGGGAGGGCAGGATATGGGTAGAAGCCAGGAGGGGGAGGGGAAAGGGGGAACATGATCAGGTGTTGGGAGGGGGAACATGAGAGAAGCCCTAAGGGTCAGCAGAATGTATGAAAATATACAACCTGGGGGGGTGTAGGAGGTAGAGGAATACCCTCTAGAAAGTATCAGAGACCTGGGAGGTGAGAGACACCCAGGACTCAAAGGGAGGGACCTTAGATGAGATGCCCAACTGTGGGAGTAGTGTCCACCTCCAATAGAAAGACAGGCTATCAACTGGAGGGATGGGATTGCCATCCCACAGTCAAAAATTCTGACCCAGAATTGTTCTTGTCTAAAACAACTGCAAGGACAAAAAAATGAAGAGACTGAGGGAAAGACGATACAGTGACTGGGCTCAACTTGGGATCAATCTTAAGGGGAAGATCCAAGGCCTGACACCATTACTGATGCTATGGTGTGCTAACAGACAGGAGCCTGGCAAGAGGCACAAAAAGCAGCTGACTGAGACAGAAGCAGATAGTTACACTCAACCAATGAAGTCCTGTGTCCTGAGAATAAGATGAGGAGGAGGGTGACCCCATAGGAACACCAGCAGTCTCAACTAACCTGAACCCCTGAGACCTCTCAGACACTGAGCCACCAACCAGGCAGCATACACTAACTGGTCTGACATACATATAGCAGAGGATTCCTGGTTTTGCCTCAGTGGGAGGTCTGCCTAACTCTGGAGAGACTTGACATCTCAGGGAGTCGGAAAGCCTGGAGAAGGGCCATCCTCTTGGAGAAGGAGGGGATTATGATGGGATGAGGAACTGTGGGAGGGGCCTTGGAGGGGTGCAACAGCTTGACTGTAAAAAATAAAAGTAATGAAAAAAAGAAAAAAAGAAAAGAAACAAGTACTCTGAATGCTATGCCATCTTTCAAGCACTAATGAAATAATTCTAAGAGAGGAATTTATATATATATATATATATATATATATATATATATATATATGTATATATATATCATACATTTCTGAGTGCTCTCAAATAATCTGATGATAAATCATAAAGTTTTGGTTCAACAATAAAAAAAAACTCAAAGCAGTAGACGGGGAGAAATAACTAAGGAAAAAAAACCAACAATACACATAACCAGTGAAATAAGCAGTAGATTCTTTTTAAATGACAAATCTTTAGACAAATAAACAAAGAAAGACACTAATTAATAAATTTAGAGATGAAAGTAGAGACATTAAGACATACAAATAAAATTCAAAAAACTAACCATGCATTTCTTTGAATTGGAAAACATAAAAGAAATGGATAACCCTCTAGATATGTATGACCTAGTAAAATTAAAACAAGATGAAATAAATAATTTAAACAGATCAATAACCAGCATCAAGATTAATGCAAAATCTCCCAACTAAATAAATCCCAGGACTAGATGATTCATGTCTGAATTATTTTGACCTAGACCTTTAAAGAACTAAATCCAATGCTATTCAATTTATTTTGAAAAAAAAATGGCAGGAATGATTCTTAGCAATTTTTATAAAGCTGTTAATCTGGTTCCAAAACAAAATGAAAATGCAATATATAAATAAATTAATATCAGCCCCTCAAATTACCAAATGGTGAACGATGGTCCTGCACACTACCAAATCTGTATTTGTTTGCACATTGTAATATACATCAGAACATAGACAATGAGAGACAGATACATACACAGACACAGAGAGACAAAGACTGACAGACAGAGAGAAGGAGAAGGAGGGAAGGAGGGAGGGAGGGGGAGGGAGGGGGAGGAAGGGATAGAATGAGAGAGAGAGAGAGAGAGAGAGAGAGAGAGAGACAGAGAGACAGAGAGACAGAGAGACAGAGAGACACAGAGAGAGAATGAATAATCATCATGGGAGATTTTTGAATTGTTCCTTACAGTAATTGATAAAACAGGCATAGTATCAATAAGGATATAGCAAATATGAATGTGTTGATTAAAATTTGGGTAAGTGGCTATTAGGAAGAAAAGCTCAGATTACACACAATACAACTTACAGACCATATGAAGCTCAAGAAGAAGGAAGATTGAAGTGTGGATGCTTCAGTCCTACTTAGAGGGGGATCAAATAATCATGGTAGATAGAAGGTGGGAGTGACTTGGGAGGAAGAGAGGAGGGGGAGAGGAAATAAGGGGGGCAGGATCAGGTGTGGGAGGAGACAGGGATGGGGGGGCGATGAACAGAGGGTCAGGAAGTTGAACAGAGGTGTGTAGCAATGGGTGATGGGCAATTGGGAGTAGCCAACAGAAAGTCCCAGATGTCAGGAAAGCAAGAGGCTCCCAGGACCCAACTGGGATGGCATTAGCTAAAATACCCAAGAGGAGAAAGAACTGTAGAAACTGTATCAAGAGATTAGGCACAGCTGACTGGTGAGGGAATGGGCAACCTACTCTTCTCAAAAAGTGTAACCCAGAATTGTTCCTGTCTAAAGGAAATAGGGGAACAAAGAGTGGAGCAGAGACTGAAGGAAAGGCCATCCAGAGACTGCACCATCTGCGGATCCATTCCATATGCAGACACCAAACCCAGACACTATTGCTGATGCCAAGAAGTGCTTGCTGACAGGAGCCTGATATAGCTATCCCCTGAGAGACTCTGTCAGAGCCTTATGAATACAGATGTGGATGCTTGTATCTAACCATTGGGCTGAGCACCCCAATCAGGAGTTAGTGGAAGGACTGGAAGAAATGAAGGGGTTTTCAACCCCACAGGAAGAACAACAATATCAACCAACCTTACCTCCCAGAACTCCCAGGGACTAAACCACCAACCAAAGAGTGCACATGGAGGGACCCATGGCTCCAGCCACATATGTAGCAGAGGATGGCCTTATCTAGCATCACAAGGAGGGGCAGCCCTTGATCCTGTGAAGACTTGATGCCCCAGTGTAGGGGAATGGTAGGGCAGTGAGGTGGGAGTGGGTGGGTGGGTGGGTGGGGAAGCACCCTCATATAATCAGGGGGGAGGTTGATGAGATAAGGAGTTTTCAGAGGGGAAACCGGGAAGGAGGATAACATTTAAAATGTAAATAAATAAAATAACCAATAAAAAAATTAAAAATATATTTTCATTAAAATGACCTTTGCTACCAATAAACTTAACAACTAGAGAATACATATGATCTTCAGGAGCACATAAAACATTTACAAATTTGAATCATAAAGCAATTGTTTTAATAGTATGGGGCAATCATAAAGTTCAGTTGAAGTTGTAACAAGGAAATAGAAAGAGTCTATATATCAATAAAATAGCACCTTTCTAAATAGAAAAAGAATCAAAGAAAAATTTTATTGAAAATTGAAATATCTGTCATGTAGAAATTATAAAATATTACATGCCAAATTTATTTTTGAGTTGGATCAGTGACCTTAAATGTACATTAAAAAGAGGGCGAGGGAGAAAGCATTGGGATTAGATTTTAAAAATTACTAAAATGAAAGGTATTTTACCCTTCCAAAAGACATATTAAATGTAAAAAGAGAATATGCATAGAACCAGAACCAAATATACACTCGCAACAGTTAAAGTTATACAATAGACAAGTCTTCAAAATATATTTTGAGCAAACGTAACAAGTAAATTCTTAATATCTGTGTTTGAGAAAGAGCGTGGTGTCTTTTAGACTGCAGTGCCTTGACTTGTACAAAGTGGCCTCCAATATAATACAGCTGACTTTGATGTGCTATGTAAAGATTTCTTACTTAAACTAATTTTATCTTTATAATCAAGAACTGAGTGAGTCCCAGCCAATCATTGGAAAGAGAACTTTTAGCCAATCAGCAACTGATATGATCACATAGGCAAGAGCTAAGTGCAGCAAAATCACATGGATTGTTGTATTGCTTTCTTGCCTCTTGTGGTAAATACTAACGGCACATGTGTAAACTTCTACACCTATGGACTGTGCTCATATACACTGTGTTAAGCTTAACTGGTTTCAGTTTGCTTCTCTTCTTTTTAATATGCTTATCAGTACTGATATTGTTAAAGAAGTTTCTTTATTGATGTAAATGATCAAGAAACAGATAAGCCAATATAAAACATGCATTCTATTTAAATAAATATTTCATAGAAAATGAGATCAGTACCTTTCTAAAAAAAATAAAAAAAAGTGACCCAATTTCATAAGTAATACAATAATGCAAATTAAAGTCACAGTGTGATAACATTCATCAAGGACAGCTAATATATGGTTATCTAGTATCAGGAATTGGTGATGACATGCAGTACCATTTTTGTCACATTATGCTCAGTCTAGTGCTGCTATGTAAGAACTATGGAAAACAGTTAATCTTTATAGAGTAAAGGAAATTTTATATTGATTGCTACAGTGGCTGTAGTTACATACCAAACAGGAGTATGATAGCAATAAGATTATATTTATTTCAAAACTAATTTTAGAGTCCAAAACTATTAATAAAAGTTCATCAACAATAAAATAGGTTATTTATACAATATTATAAATACTGACCCACCAGAGCACACTATCAACAAATAAATGAGTTTGAGTTTGACAATTTAATGTTGAATAACAAATAAAAAATACATACTTTATAATTTCTAGCTGTTCAGTGGGAGATCAAGATGTGCAATCTCTGAGGTCCTAGTAACATACTGAGTCTGACGTAGTTTCACAGTGTTTACTTTCTGACAAATCGTGAGTTGCACCATGACCTTCAGCGCTTGTCTCTGTTTAGTTCATGTCAATAATATTTTATCAAAGACTATTTTCTTACACACACATTTGGATGTGTAAATTGGCTCTCAAAATATGAATCTCCCACACATCGGATGGTGGACATCTGTTTTACGTCATTACTGAGAATAAGAAAAGCATCACTGTGCTTAAATTCAGTGGACATCTGCTTTACACCATTACTAAGAAAAGCATTGCTGTGCTAAAGATCTTAAAATCAAACTGGGAGAGCATGTGCATCTGATGGGCACCAGCACTGGAAGAGTTGCTTGGATATTGCAAACCAGGCATATTTTGGGGCATCTGGTAAGCAGATAAGTGAAGTGTAGGTAGAAAGCCCTTCATGAAAACAATTTTTTAAAATTATCTGTAGTGTTTGCCCTTGCATAGGATCCAATCCACTATTAGACTCTGAGGATAAGGAGAACAACTTGTAAGTATCGTCATTCCCTGGTAACCATGGGATAAATCTCTACCACCTCTCATGTGTGTCAAACCCTGTGGACACTCAAAGCCCCATATAAAATGGCATCATGGTGGCATACATCCTCTGAGTATTAAAATCACTTTTAGATTACTGATAATGCCTAATATAATGTACACACAATGTAACTATGATGTATTGGGTGGTGAATAGGAGACATAGTCTGCACATATCAAAATCTATTAACATAATTTTAATTTTTTCAGAGAACTTCAATAGGCATTTGATCATGTCTGCATGCATGTTAGGAAACTCACTGCCATACTGAGATAACTGAATACAGATAGTTCATGTTAGGAACTATTCACTTATGGTCAGGTGAGCTGTTCAGTATGACTAAGGTTTACTGTCTACATTTATATTATTAAGTTTTGGTACAAGAAACAATATTTTGATATTTTCAGGTTTTTAATAGAACTTTTAATCACTACTATAAACTGTAAATCAAACAATAGATGTACACGTTCAAAAGATATTACTATTCCTTCTTCTGAGATGTGGTTGTTTGCCTACCCAATGAGGAGAAAACTTAAGACTATTGGTCAAAATGGCCAAGACAAAAGCATGCAAGCTTTTGGAAAAGCTTAAAGTCTATGGATTGTGACAATGCCATGTAAATATGAATAAACAATAATCTTGGAAGACATTCTGAAGAGATAATGAAATGGGATCCTCTAATAATGTGTACCTCCATATAGACAAAATTCAAAATGAGAACAAAAGCTGAAAATTAAAGCTAATTATCTATTGTTTTATTTTTCTTTATTTATTCTTCAGTCATATAATACACCCTGCCTGCACCGTCCCCTCTCTCCACTCCTCCCAGTGCCCCCTATACCTCCTATCTCCCCCAGATTTTACTGTTCTTCCATTTCCTTTCAGCACAAGCAAGCTTTCTAGGGATGTCAATCAAATATGGCATAAAAGATGCAATAAGACTAGGCACAAGCCTTCATATCAAGGCTGGATGAGGCCACCCAGTAGGACAAGAGCCCCAGAGCAGACAAAAGAAACAGAGTCACCCCTACTCACACTGTTAGGAGTTTGGCAAAAACCTCAAGATGAACAAGCATAGTCTGTATGCGAAGTACCTAGCAGAGAGCCATGCAGCCTCCATGAGTGACCTTCAGTCTCTGTGATCTACTGTGGGGAATGTTCTCCTGGTGTCCTTCACCTGTTTCTCTCCCACAGTTCTTTCTCTCCCTCTTCTGTGGGGCTCTCAAACTTTGTCTAAAACTTGGCTTTGGTTCTCTGCATTTGCTCTCATTAGCTGATGGAAAAAGCCTGGACGAGACATCAACATATGAGTATAGCAGAGTATAATTGGGGGTCATTTTATTCTCTCTTTCTTCCTTCCTTCCTTTCTCCCTTTCTTTCTTCCTTCCTTCCTTTCTTCCTTTCTTCTTTCTTGATTTTGTTATTATTTATCTTTAATTTTTTTTACAGTTGAGTCATTATTCCTCTCCTGGTCTGCCCTGACATTGTTCCTCATCCCATTCCTTTTCCTCCCCCTGACTCCAAAAGAATACCTCCACCATATCCCACCTCACCATACCCTGCCATGCCTCTCCACTCCCTGGGGCCTCAAGTCTCTTGAGGGTTAGGTGTATCTTCTCTCACTGAGGTCAGACCAGGCAGTCCTCTGCTGTATAGGTGTCAGGGGCCTCCTAATAGCAAATGTGTACTTTTGGTGGTTGGTGGCTGAGCATCTCAGAGATCTCAGGGAGGGGGTGGGGGCAGGTCTAGGTTTGTTGAGGCTGCTGGTCTTTTTATGGAGTTAACCTCCTCCTCAGCTTCTTCCAGCCTTTCCATAATTTAACCACAGAGGTCCCCAATTTCAGTCCATTTGTTGGGTGTATGTGTATTTGTCTTAGTCAGCTTGGAGGACAGTCAGGCTAGGCTCCTGTTTCTAAGCACACCATAGAATCAGTAATAGTGTCAGGTCTTTCTTTCCTATCTGTAGTGTCTTATTTCACCCAAGGTCTCTGGGCCTCCCATCTTCTGATTTCTGGCTATCCAGGCTCACATATGGGCTCATTCTTGCAACTTGGTCACCCAGTTATACCAGTCAGTCCTTGGTTGGTCATTCCCACAAGCTATAAGCAAATCTTTCAGGCAGGACAGGTTGTAGGTAAAAGGTTTTGTGGCTGTGTCCCAGTCCCATCACTGAAGTTCTTGCCTAGAGATGACTGGTTCAGGTCCATATCCTCCATTGTTAGGAGGCCTCCTTAAGATCACCCTCATAGGTTCCAGGAAGTTTCCACTTTACTAGGTCTCCCATAAATGCCTCCCCCCATTCTAGTTGTTTCTATACTCTCTCCCTCTGTTCCTCTTTCCCTCACCTGATCCTTCTTATTTCTATCTCAACCTGACCCAAGTCCACCCCTTAGGGTTAAAGGTGACATGGTAAAACGTAATAAAAGAATTTCCAAGCCTATAACCAACATCAAATTAAATTGAGAGAAATTCAAAGAAATTCCACTAAAATCAGGATTAAGATAAGGGTGTCACTCTCTCCATACTATTCAATATAGTTCTTAAAGTTCTAACCAGAGCAATAAGACAACTAATGGAGATCAATGGCATAGAAATTGAAAAGGAAGAAGTCAAAATATTGTGATTTGCAGATGATATGGTAGTATACAGAAACACCAAAAAAAAAAAAATTGATCAGGAAACTACGGCTCATAAATAGCTTTTGTGAAGTGATTAGATACAACCTTAAAAACAAAATTTTTTACACTGTAGCCCTCCTATATACAAATGACAGATAGAGAAAGAAAACAGGAAAACAACACCTTTCACAATAGCAAAAGATAATTTAAAAAGTCTTGGGATAACCCATGCCAAACAAGTGAAAGGCTTGTATGACAAAATTTCAATTCAAGTCTTTGAAGAAATTGAGGAAGATATCAGAAGATGGAAAGATCTCCCATTATCATGGATAGGTTGCTTGTTCTTAAAGGAAATGCAAGATCTAGGGGCGAGAAGAGGCGTAGGAGGGACTGATTGAGCTCAGTATTCATTAATATTCCAACACAATTCTTTACAGACCTTCAAACGACAGTACTCAATTTCATAAGGAAAAACAAAACCCCAGGATAGCTGAAGTCATCTTGAACAATAAAAGAATTTCCAGAGGTGTCACCATCCCTTACTTAAGCTGAGGTATGAGATTAAAGACTTCATGGTATTGTAATAAACGTAAAACAGGTTGATCAGTGGAATTTAATCAAAGGCCCAGTCATAAATCATAAATTTGTTTGTGGACACTTGATTTTCTTTTATAACAAAGCCAGAAATATAAGAAGGAAAAAAATCTTCAACAAGTGTTGCTTGTTTATTTATATGTAGAATAATGCAAATCAATCCAGATTTATCACCCTGTACAAAACTGAAGTTCAAGTAGATCAAATACTTCAACATAAACCAGATACACTGAACCTGATAGAAGAGTAGGGAATAGCCTTAAACATATTGGTACAGAAGATGGCTTTCTAAACAGAACACAGACACTAAAATCAACAAATATTAAATGGAATCACATGAAACTGAAAAACTTCTGTAAGGTAAAGTATAAATGTAATGTTTATTTACAAGATGTAATTGTCATTTGGGGAGCTTTCTGTTAAATGGGCTCACCATTTCTTATTCTTTCTGAACTCTGGATGGCTGGTTCAACTCAGCTGTTCTTACACAAACTCCTCTCTAAGCTGACCAATTCAATCTGGCTTCTCTCAGCTTCTCACTGAATTGCTATGCTTGGTCTCAAACCAACTGAGGAAACTTGCTATAATCTTCTGGCTCCTCATTCTCTGGTTTCAACAGCCTCTGCTGACCTGCATTAAACTGCAGGAACTCACTACTAAAGGAAACTCTACTGCACTGCACTTATTGCACTGACTCCAAACTGACATCCTGCCCTGCTACCACATAGCCTCCCTCTCTTGTATGTCCCCATGAGAGTTGGGCATATCCTATCTCAAACTCATTCTGCCAAACCTTTCTCTGACAGACACTACTTCAGAGTAAAGGTTGGGAAAACAATTTTCTATGCAAATGGTCCCAAGAAATAAGGTTGAGTATCCATTTTAATATTGAATAAAATCTACTTTCAAAAAAAACCTATCTAAAGGGATAAAGAAGGATACTTCATGCACATCAAAGGAAAAATCTACGAAGAAAAACTCTCAATTCTGAACATCTATGCTCCAAATGGAAGGGCACCTACATTCATAAGAGAAACTTTACTAAAGCTCAAAGCATGTATTGCACCTCACACAATAATAGTGGGAGATTTCCAAACCCCACTCTCATCAATGGGCAGATCATGGACTCACAAACTAAACAGAGACACAGTGAAACTAACAGAAGTTATGAACCAAATGGATTTAACAGATATATATAGAACATTTCATCCTAAAACCAAAGAATATACCTTCTTCTCAACACCTCATGGTACCTTCTCCAAAATTGACAATATAATTGCTCACAAAACAGGTATCAACAGATACAAGAAGACTGAAATAATTCTATGCATCTTACCAAATAACTAGGGACTAAGGCTGGTCTTCAATAACAACAAAAACAACAGAAAGCCCACATACATGTGGAAGCTAACCAACAACCTACTCAATGATAATTTGATCTAGGAAGAAATAAAGACATTAAAGACGTTTTAGAGTTCAATGAAAGTGAAGTCACAACATGTCCAAACTTATGTGACACAGTGAAAGCAGTGTTGAGGAAAACTCAAAGCTCTGCATGCCCCCCAAAAGAAATACACCAGCAGCTCAGCAGCACAGCTGAAAACTCTGGAATAAACTGGGAAAGGGGAAAGCCTTTGGAATGTAAACAAAGAATATAGAAAATAAAAAAAAATATTTTAAAAAAAGGAAAAAAAAGAAGCAAATACATCCAAAAGTAGTAGACAACAGGAAATAATCAATCTCAGTGCTGAAATCAACCAAGTAGAAACAAAAAGAACTGTACAGGAGCTGGTTCTTCGAGAAAATCAACAAGATACATAAACCCTTAGCTAGACTAACCAGAGGGCACAGAGACAGTATCCAAATTAGCAAAATCACAAATGAAAAGGGAGGTATAACAACAGAAACTGAGGAAATTAAAAAAATCATCAGTTCCTACTACAAAAGCCTATATTCAACAAAACTGGAAAATCTGGATGAAATAAATGGATAGAAAAAAATCTATTAAAAATGATAGATATATTATTGAGGATAGACCTGAGTTCTATCCTTATTCCAAACTAATAATGACACAAAAATAAACAAATATTTTATCATATATAAGCTAATCAATCATCTTTTGACTTTCAGTTTCTGTAGTAAATCTGTGAAGCAGGTAAGTGAGGGTTGTTTTGTACAGGAATGAAATAACTTGGTGTTTTCTTTGTTTGCTTTGCCATTATTTTTATTTCTTTAAGTTAGTTTCTTCTTATGCACTCATTGGCCTTATTCCTAAGCATCCCTAGAACTGTGAATGTTACTTTCTCAAATTCTTGAGATTTCTATCCAGTTCTTTGATAAGTTACTCATGTGAGTCATTATCTTTTAAATTTTAATTAATTAATTTATTTTTTTAATTTATTCTTTTTGCTCTCTACTGACTGACCCTCTCCAGGTCACCCTTCCCACAATCCTTCTCTCATCCCCCATTTTCCTCTGAGTTGGTGGGAATCCCCTAGATATCCCATATACACACTCTGTACCTCAAGTCTCTGGGATGTTAGGCTCTTCTCCCCCTGAGGCAGCCCAGCTAGAATATATCCCGTGTGCAGGCTTTTGGGATAGCCCCCACTCCAGTTGTTTGAGCTCTCCATGAAGACCAAACTGCATATATGTTACATAAGTGCTTGGAGGTCTAGGTCCAGCCTCTGTATGTTCTTTGCTTGGTGGTTCAGACTCTGAGAGCCCCAAGAGTTCAAGTTAGTTGACACTGTTGGTCTTCCTGTGGAGTTCCTATCCATTTCAGAGCCTGTAATCTTTCCTATTTTTCCATAAGAGTCTCCAAGCTCCATTCACTATTTGGCTCTGGGTGTTTCTGTTTGAGTCAGCTGATGGCTAGAGCCTCTCAAATGGCAAAATGTTCCTGTCTGAAGGCATAATAGAGTATCATTAATAGTGTTAGGGATTGGTGCTTGTCATGGGAGTCTAAAGTTGGGCTGGTTATTGGTTGGCCATTCCCTCAGTCTTTGATAAACCCACCTATGCCTGCATATCTTGTAGACAGGATAAATTTTGGGTTGAAAGTTTTATGGTTAGGTTGGTGTCTCTATCCATCTACTTAGGTTTCTGCCTGGCTATAGGAGGTGGCCTCTTCATGTTCCATATCCCCAATGTTCTGAGTCACAGCTAAGGTCACCCCCCCCACTGATTCTTAGGAATATCCCTTATCCCAGATTTCTGTTTTGTCCTGTAATTGCCCCCACCTCCTCACCCTCATCAGTTGCACATTTCCATTTATTTTCTTTGACATGTAGCCATCTCTCCTAACCTTCCTGACACCTGATCCACCCTATTTTCCTCCCTATCCTTTCTACCTCTCTCTTCCTTCCCTCCATCTGCCTCTTATGACTATTTTATTCTGCCTTCCAAGTGATATTCAAGCTTCTGTTCTTGGTTCTTCCTTCTTGTTTAGCTTTGTTGGGTCTGTGGAGCCTGTATTTTATGGCTAATATCCATTTATAAATAAGTATATACCCCAAATATCATTTTGGGTCCAGGTTACCTCACTCAGAATAATATTCTCAACTTCTATTTGCTTACAAAATTCATGATGTCTTTGTTTTTAATAGAGGAATAGTCTTCTATTGTGTAGAGGTACTACTTTTTTTTCTTTATTAATTACTCAGTTGAGGAACATCTAGGTTGTTTCCAGTTTCTGGCTATTACAAATAAGCTGCTATGAACATAAAAAATTGTCTCATATAGTAAGATGCTATAAAACTTGTAAACATATGTCAATACTATGCTATCAAAATAATAAATGAAATATGAATGAAGTAAATCCAGAATTGAAGAAGACAAATACTTCAATAGTAATACTGGAAATTTGGATCACTCAACTCCCAGTACAAGATAAAATCATCAGACACATGAAAAATAGAATCTTGAAGATATTACACTGTAAGCCAACTAGATTGAACACATTTGCAGAATATTCTACCCAACAACATAGTGTATATGCAATCATCTGAAACACTCAGGAGGTATTTTCCCAGAAAGGCCATGTTGAACTGCAAAAAGAGTACCAGTTGATACAAAAATCCTTTTTTTATATCCCAAAAATGGAATCAATAAAGTATCTTCTCACAAGTCCATAGAATGAAGCTGGAAACCAGTAGCAGATATAAGATTAGCATGTCTCTACTCTGGTAGCAATTCTGGTTTTACTCTTAAGAAACAAGGCAAAAATGTCCAGGTGTACCACACAAAAAGCATAGCACTGGAAGTTCTAGACAAAGCAATCTGTAAGGAAAAGTAAGTAAAACCAACCAAATTGGAGGAAAAGAAATAAGAACATGTCTTTTTTTATTAATTATTCCATTCATTTACATCTCAAATTATATCACACTTTCCAGTCACCCCTCCTTCAACCCTCATCCCATATCAGCCCTCTCTCCTCCCCTTTGCCTGTATGAAGGTGCTCCCCCACCCACCGATACTCTCCTGCCCCACAGCTCTAGCATCACCCTACACTGGGGCATCAAACCTACTGGGACGAAGGGCCTCTCCTTCCATTGCTGTCCAGTAAGGCCATCCTCTGCTATATATGTATCTGGAGCCATGGATTCTTTCATGTACACTCTTTGGTTGGTTGCCTAGACTCTGGGTAAACTGGGTAGTCAGGCCAACCTAAGTTTTTTTTCCAATGGGGTTACAATTCCCCTCTGCTCCTCCGAATCTTCCTCCAGGTTCCCTGAGTTCAGTCTAACATGTCCTTTAAGAGTATGTTACATTCAGAAAACTCTGGCAAGTACACTAAAAAAAAATTGGTGTAACAATAAATTTTGAAAAGTAGTAGCATAGATATCAACACAGGCTATGTTATATTTTCTAACAATGTAAATCTAAATTGGAAATTGTATACTTCCATTTTTAATAGCATAAAAACAAACAAAAGATTCACTGTTTAGCCAAGAGAGTGAAAGTGTTAAAAGATAAAAACTCAAAGCATGGGTAAAAATACTGCCTCCCAAATAAAAAAGATGTGGATGAATGGATACCCACCCTGTCTTCTTAAATCAGGCAACTTAATATATTTAAGATGTCAGTGCTACTCAGTAAACAATGGGTTTGATCTGATCTAATATTTAGCAAAATCCCAATACTTTTTTTGACAAAACTAGAAAATTGAATCTTAAGATTCAATCTCAAGGCCTTCTCAATGACTTTAATAAGCTTAGAAAAGAAGTTAAAACTGATTAACTAATACTTCATTTCAAAACTTACTGCAAAACTACAACAGTTGAAGTAATTTATTTTCACTGGCATACAATTGTCACATAGATAAATAAACCACAGTAGAGAGATCAGAAGTGACATCTTTACATTTAGGACAGATAATTTTGACAAGGATGCCAATACCATTCAGCAGAGAAAAGTTCCTTTTAAAAACTGGTGTGAAGAGAATTGACTACACACATGCAAAATAATGAAGCCAGACACTTACCCAGTACCTTACAAGAAAATGAATTCCAAATTGATGAAAGACCAAGTGAAAGGCCAAAAAGTATAAACACTTTAAAAGTTAGGGGGAAACGCGATAAACTAGAAATGTCAATAACTCCTAAAATAACAAATACAAAACGCCAAAAACAAAAGAAAAGACAGGCATACTGGACTATATGAAAGTTAAAAATTATGCATCTAAAAAACATTATCAATAGAATAAAAAGATGTCCAAAGAATGGGGAAAAGTATTTGCAACACACATATTTTTAAGATTGTAGAACACCTAATATACGATGATAGATGATATGACTTATTCCAAAATGTTCAAAGGATTTGAACAGATATTTCTCCAAAGAGCACATGCAAATAATCAGCAAACATATTAAAAGGGTATAAGCATCACTAATTATTAGAGAAACACAAATCAAAATATAATAAAAAGATAGAAATTATTTAAAACTATAGTAAGATAACATTTCATACCCACATAGAAGGTTTCTGTCACAACAATAGCAAAAGAGAGTTCTGGAGAAGGTGTATAGAAATGGGAGTTTCTTGCACACTAGTAACAAAAATGTGAAACAGTGTACCTCTTTGGAAAACAGTATGGTTGCTCCTCCAGAATTTAGAAAAATAATGATCTTGTCTAGAAATCCCACTTCTGGATACATATCCAAAATATCGAAAGCAGTAGCGTTAAGTGGAATTTGTTCAAATAATTATTCATGGGAGCTAAAATGTATAGCCAAGCCAGATAATTAACAGTGGTTAGATATCTAAGCAAAATGTTGTTAAGTGCATTACTCATCCTCAAGGAGGAGTGGAATTCTGGCACATATTACAACGTGGATGAGTCTTGGAGGCATTACGATAGCAGAAGTAACCTATTTTCAAAAATGTGATTTTTAAAACATTAAGTTTTTGGATTAAACAAGGAATAGAAGGTTATTTTCCCACAAAATAAAAACAACAAAATGAAGTTATCAATGTTATGAATATATTCAATACTGTTCAATGCAACATTTAAAAGTGGGTTGGACCCTGGATTCTATGATCCAAATAATCATGAGAGAGAGAGAGAGAGAGAGAGAGAGAGAGAGAGAGAGAGAGAGAGAGAGAGAGAGAGAGACAGCCAATAATGAGAGGTCTAAGTCAGCCACAGCCAGAGCCAGACTGACTCCACAGAAAGGCTGCAAATTGGCAGTTTTGGAGACTAGGTCTAAGGTTCTGGTTTCCAGAACTGGAAAAATCCAAAACAAATCAATTCCAGGAAAAAAACACACCTCACAGGCAGCTAATCAGGAGCTGTAGAAGCTGCCATACCTAGCTTGAGCCAGTTAATCAGCAAAAGCTCACCAAATCTCCCAGAGCCTTAACCAGTCTCAAAAACATGCATATCCCTGGAGATACAGCAAGCCGATCATGGGAAAGAAAGGTCAAAGTCACTCCTACCCTAGCAAGCTTTAAATTGACCCTGTAATGCCTCTATCTTCCATCCGGTTGTATGGTCGACTCCTGCATGCAGGCTCTCTGCAGACACTCTTTGCTGTTGCATATTATTAGAGTCTGGGGTTTCAGTCTTCCTGAATCATGGACCTTACAATAAGAATTCAGTTAGTATAGGCTCAATATTTACCTTTATCATTCATTAAATGAAATTGATTTAACAATTTCTGAACATTTGGGGTTTTTTTTATTCATAAAGTAGAGATGAAGTTGCTTACCATTAAAACTTAAAGTAAAAATTAGAAGTAATAAATATAATGTGATAGCAGTTGCCCTTTGTGCAGGATTTATAATTGATGTTATTAAAATTATGTATTTGTACTTTCTTTTTTATTTGCTATAAGACATTTTTAAGATTAAAGTATGAGTATTTCTGCAATGCCACATAGGAACTGTTCTACTGATTATTGCTTTGTTGAATACTAAGTTAATTACTGTGAAATAGACTTGGCTGTGCCATGTTGGTGTTTGTATAGTACTGTGTGCTACAGCTATTAACTGTCATCCTTAGAACCTCTCTGGGGGAAGAAACTATTGCAGCTTTCCTGGAGTACTAATAGAACTTGCTGAAGGGCATTCTGTAATGAGGTCAATAAAGTTTATAAGAATCATCAAGAATGGCAAGATGGAAATGCAGATGTCTAAGATCTAGTCTTACCTCTATTCTTTGTAATTTAAACAGTTACCAAACCCCTTTGACCCTCACCTCCTCAGGTAGAAAAGAAAACAACCAAAATGATGTTTAAGGAGATTAGAGACCTCAGTGTTAGGATTAAGACAGTTTAGGAATTCTGTCCTTCAAATATGGATCTTTGGTATTCAGAGCGTGAGTGGAGAGTCATCTGAAGCATCTTGGACTCTGTTTACCAGGTCTGAACCAAATCAGCTGGGCGAATTTCATACCAGGTATTTCTGCTTAGCTGAGGAGGCAATGAGGAAGTATACTTTTTAGCACTTGCCTTAAATGAACTCTGGAACAGTAAGTCAATTATAGTAATAAAGGGCAGAATGTGAGAAGTAAACAGAACATCTCCATAGGGACTGCCCTAACCTAGGCAAGGAACAACGTGCCCTTGCTATAATAAAGGATTTCACTGGGCATGAGACTATAGGTCTCAGCACTCTGATAAATTCAGGGATGACTTAAACTCCAAAAAGGGCACCCCTCAGCCTTGTCAAAAAGAGGAGACTGCTCCAAGCTTTCTGTATATTGGACTCCCCACATGTTTCTGCATTCACCCATGATGATTGTATACCTAGATGGGGTTCCTGTAAAAGGCCTGGTAGATACAGTTGTGGATGTTACTATTGTCACTGAAAATGAGGCCTTGATATTCCCTCACTGGAAGGTAAGACCCAGCCTTGCCATTAGGGGCATTGGAGCACCAGGATGACAGTGTGCCCTGTACATTGGAAGGAGCTCTGGGATCTTTCATGCCTGTCACAGATATCCTTGCACACTTTGTGGTAGGGACATATTAGAGGACATGGGTGCTGTCCTTACAATAGATTATTTGGACTTCTTTCATAATATTGTGGAATAAATATAACTTGACCTATCAGGCTGCCTAAAAGGGGACTACCCCCAATTCTAAGGCCTTGCTTCACATAAACTGCCTCAACTGTCATCACTGTTCCAACATTCTTATTTTATAAGCCTTTTACTGTCTTGATTAGATTATTTCTAGGATATTGTTTGAGGCTATTGTGAAAGTGCTTATTTCCCATACTTCTTTCTTGATTTGTTTATTTGTATATAAAGATACTATTTTTGTATTAATTATATTCTGGCACTTTTCTAAGTGTATTTATTAGATAACTTTATCCCTTTATGTACCCTATGTGCCCAGTTCTCTCTCTCTCTCTCTCTCTCTCTCTCTCTCTCTCTCTCTCTTTCTCTCTCTCTCCCTCTCTCTTTCTCTCTTTCTCTCTGTCTCTCTCTCTGTCTCTCTCTCTCTCTGTCTCTCTCTCTCTGTGTGTGTGTGTGTGTGTGTGTGTGTGTGTGTGTGTTTTCAGACATGCGAAGCAAGAATGAGCAGCTGAGCTCAATTTTCTACACCTGTATAAAGAAGGAAATAGCCACATATGATAGGACATGCCTACAATTAGGACACTGAGACTATAGAGACATGAGGCTCTAGGAGCTTACTGTCTAGTTTGTTTAGCAGAATTGTCAAGCTCTTATTCACAGGAGCAACACCAAACAGACTCTGAAAGTTGTGTTTTCACATTAATGTGTGTGTTTGTGTGTGTGTGTGTGTGTGTGTGTGTGTGTGTCTTGTGTGTGTAAAACACTAGTAAGGAAATATGATGCCATCAATTGGAGAGGGAGTGAGGAGAAAAACATGGGAGGAACTGAAGGGAGGAGACATGGAAGCATTGGAGCAAGGAAAGAAAAGGGGGAGGTGTTATAATTATATTTTATTTAAAATGTTAAAATTAAGGTGGAATTTGATGGGAGAAGACACCTGACATCATCCTCTGTTCTATAGTTACATATGCACACATGTCCATGCATCCTGACACACATGTGAAAACATATACAGACCAACAAAAACTGTATTGAAAGTCTATTACCATGAGGTGCTGAGAAAAATATAGTCTTTTGCTTTAGGATGAAATGTTCTATATATATATATATATATATATATATATATATATATATCTGTTAAATCCAATTGGTCCAACGTTTCAATGAGTTTCCCTGTGTCCCTGTTTAGTTTCTGTTTTCCTGATCTGTCCATTGAGAATAGTGGAGTGTTGAGGTCCCCCACAATTATTGTGTTAGGTGCAATGTGCTTTGAGCTTTAGTAAAGTTTCTTTTACGAATGGGGGTGCCCTTGCATTTGGAGAGTAGATGTTTAGAATTGTGAGGTCGTCTTGGTGGATTCTTCCTTTGGCTAGCAAGAAGTGGTGCAATGTGTGCTTTGAACTTTAGTAAAGTTTCTTTTATGAATGAGGATGCCCTTGCATTTGGAGCATAGATGTTTAGAATTGTGAGTTCCTCTTGGTGGATTCTTCCTTTGACTAGCAAGAAGTGACCTTCTATGTCTCTTTTGATGACTTTGGGTTGAAAGTCAATTTTATCTGATATTAGAATGGCTATTCCAGCTCACTTCCTGCGAGCATTTGCTTGCAAAATTGTATTCCAGTCTTTTACTCTAAGGTAGTGTTTGTCTTTGACTCTGAGGTATGTTTCTTGTATGCAGCAAAATGTGGGGTCCTGTTTCTGTATCCAGTCTGTTAGTCTATGTCTTTTTATTGGGGAATTAAGTCTATTGATGTTAAGAGATATTAAGGAATAGTGATTATTTCTTCCTACCATTTTTGATGTTGTTTTTGTTTTTCAGTGGTTATCTTCTTTTGAGTTTGATGGAAGAAGGTCACTATCTTGCTTTTTCTTGGGTGCACTTTCCCTCCTTGTATTGGAGTTTTCCTCCTATTATCCTTTGTAGAGCTGG
The DNA here is from genome assembly GCA_964023405.1 of Apodemus agrarius. NCBI lineage: Eukaryota > Metazoa > Chordata > Mammalia > Rodentia > Muridae > Apodemus > Apodemus agrarius. Next base: position 78,845,433 of record OZ030009.1, read on the forward strand.
GTTAGTGGAAAGATATTGTGTAAATTTGGTCCTGTCATGGAATATTTTGATTTCTCCATCTATGTTGATTGAGAGTTTTGCTGGGTATAGTAGTCTTGGCTGACATTTGTGTTCTCTTAGAGTCTGAATGAGATCTGCCAAGGATCTTCTAGCTTTCATGGTCTCTGGAGAGAAGTCTGGTGTGATTCTGATAGGTCTTCCTTTATATGTTACTTGTCGTTTTTCTCTTACTGCCTTTAATATTCTTTCTTTGTTTAGTATGTTTGGGGTTTTGATTATTATGTGACGGGAGGTATTTCTGTTCTGGTCCAGTCTGTTTGGAGTTCTGTAGGCTTCTTGTATATTCATGGGCATCTCTCTCTTTAAGTTGGGGGACTTTTCTTCCATAATTTTGTTGAAGATATTTGCTGGCGCTTTAAGTTGTACATCTTCACTCTCATCTCTCCCTATAATCCTTAGGTTTGGTCTTCATGCTCCACTATGTTCATAGCAGCCTTATATATAATAGCCAGAAGCTGGAAAGTACGCAGATGGATACAAAAAATGTGGTATATATACACAATGGAATACTATTCAGCCATTAGAAACAATGAATTCATGAATTTCTTAGAGAAATGGATGGAGCTGGAGAACATCATACTAAGTGAGGTAACCCAGTCTCAAAAGAATGCCCATGGTATGCACTCACTGATAAGTGGATATTAGCCTAGAATCTTGGGACACCAAAGACACAATTCACATACCAAATGATGTCTGACAAGAAGAAAGGAGTGGATACTGGTGCTGGAAATGATCAAAGCATCAGTGTAGGGGAATACCAGAACAAGGAAGTGGGAAGGGGTGGATGAGGGAGCAGGGGGAGGGTAAAGGACATGAGGGAACTTTGGGGGCCAGGGAACCAGTAAAAAGGGAAATTAAATGTAAATATAGAATATATCCAATAAAAAAATTAAAGAAAAATTAAAAAAGTCTATTACTCCCTCATTAGTACAGCTATACTTTAGAAAACAAAGGATATACACTAGTAAGGATGTTAGAAAAAATCCATATATACTACTGATGGGAATATAAATTGCTGGAGTCAATATGGAGATTCCTCACACAAACAAAGGCAGACTACCACATAATCTAGTTCTTGGCTGCATATCTGAAGGAATATATCAGTAGACCAGAGAACACAGAAATACTGGTATGTCTATGTATATTGCTTTACTATTCACAATGAAGAAAATATGGAATTGGCCATATTTTGATGTTTATGAATAAATATATGGATAAAGAAACATTATATATACATACATACATACATACATACATACATACACATCATCATGGAGTTTTATTCAGTTGAATAGCTTATTAAAACTGTGATGTTGTAGGAAAATGGGTAGAACTGGTGACCATCATGTTGAGCCAAATAACCCAGTAACAGAAAGTCAAATATCGCCTGTTATTTATTTATCATGTGTACTATCCAGATCATGAAAGCCACAAGACTGTGAGAGCTGAGGCGGCTGTCTAAATTGGAATGTGGTAAGAGATGGAAATTATTTAGGAAATGAAAGGAAAAATCATGTTATCACTCACATCTAGGATCTAAATCTAAGTAGATTATATTTATAGCATAAAAGCAGAAGGTAGACAATTTGGGCAGAGAGAAGAGGAACCAGTGATTTGGGGAGAAGTGGGGGATGTGAGATATTACTCTGCACAGGAGACTGGAGTGGTTATCTCCTTGACTGACACTTTACTCTTCACAGGGGCCTGGAGTTGTTATCCTCTAAGTACTCTTAGAACATAGAGTCCTCCTCTTCAGGATTCATAGTAGTGTGATCCTTCTCTTCAGTTGGTCATGCTCTTCTTCCTAGTGAGGAAGATAGCTAGGCAGAGTTATGAGGGGCAGAAGCGGAAAGCTGAAGTACAGTCCTGGATGAGAGCTTTAACTAGGTTCTAAGGGAGCTAAATAACAACAAAACGCTCTTGACTGTGGCTTTGGAATGTTCCAGATAGTGAACGAAAGGAAATTCAGGATGGAGATTGAAGACTGTGTGTGAGGAGAGAGGCAGTTTGGGTACTAGGAAGGTGTCTCTACTTCCCCTCCACAGAGGGTGACTTCCAGGTAGTTGTTTGATTTGTAAAGTGTATTATGGGTGTACTTACAAGGTCTATCATGTGATAGAGGTCTGAGAAATTCACCAGTGATTCAGGGGTCAATGTATTTGCTGTTGTTTGGATCTGTATTACGATCACTGTTGTAGCAGATGGCCCTTCACACAAGCTTGCTTCCAAAGTCGCAGTGGATGATCACTACTCAGCAGAAGTTTATTACTTTTATAACTGAGGTGTGCATGAGAACAGATTATTCCTCACAAGCAAGTATAAAGATCCTTACAGGGTACAAGGAAAGCAAGGTTTTGTTAAGGACGTTGGGAAGACACTTCCTTTGTGGAAGATGCTTCATGGTTTGGATCAAAAAAAGATGCTCTCAGATGTTCTTACCTGCCTGGTTGATGTGGGAGCATGAGGAAAAGATGGGAAGAGGGGACTTACAAGCAGATTGTAATCACATGTCCAGATATAGAGACTCTCATCCTGTTTCAGTGCAGCTGCTCCTGATACCTTTCTTATCAATTAACTCACAGTTGAAGCTCTTTCTTGAGAGGGAAGTCTATTCTCCTGTGAGTTATGTACAGAAATATCTGCCTTCTACAGTCCAGGAATCAAAAGATAATAGTGTCTCCTCAAACTCTGGAAGGTTGACTAGACAGTGATAATCTCAAGTTGGCAGTGATAGAAATTATTCTGGATATGTCAGAAGTGATGGTTCATGTGCAATACTTCCAGAAAATAAACTAACAAATAAACAAATAAAAACCAATATAGATGGCAGCACTTCGTGTAGAACCCTCACCAAACTCATTGGACAGTAAGATTTTGATTATATTCTCAGGCACCTGCCTCCTTTGATTCTGCCACTTTGTCAGTTTGATTTTCAGGTTTTCCATGTGTCTGGGAGACAGAGGCTATCTTTCCAGGGTTTCCTTTTCTACTTAAATTATACAAAATCATTTGCCATTGTTTGCAATAAAGTGTCATGATAATTTACACACACAAACACACATGCATGTGTACACACAGAGTGAGAGTAAGAATACACAAATGCAAACTCACATACACATGTATACAAGGCTCTCTCTGAACAGAGTTAATGTAGTAAGATAGATGGAATGAATAAATAGCTTAACTATGGCTTTTCACCAGGTGTCTATTAAGTAAAAGAAACCATGACAACAGAAAACAATAAGCCTGCAGTTTTAGTTTCACCTATTACAGAAATCATTGTCCTTAAAAGTACTTGAGCAGATGAAAGGTGCAGATATCTTTAAGAATGCAAATTACTGGAGAGTTTGTATCCTAACCAGAGCATAGCCAAACATGTGCTATATATATATTGACCATGTGAAATTGACTTTTAAAGTAATGCATTTGAAAAGACTGACCAGAATCTCCTTAGCAATAATCTGTTCCTGAAGTATAATGCTTTATTGATGTTTATATACAATATACATTTTATACTTGAGGCTACAATTACTAAAAGTGCTTTCTGTATTTATTGAATAACGTGTTTACTGTGTGTATTTTGTTACAGAAATCTTTATGTGTTTGAATGCAGTATGTGTTTGTTGTAGCAGATTGAATTTAGTCCCCAATGTTGCAATGTAAATATTAGTTTTGTCGTGATTTTCTTGTCATAAACGATTGCACTAACTTCTTTTTACACATATATGCCTTAAGGTTACTCCCTAGTCAAAGCATTGGCTACAGCTTTATTCATTTATCCTTGTGTAACTAACACATCAGGAATGAAACAACAATGGTCCCTGAGGAGTGACAGTTTTCTACAAAGTCTTGTGCTGGAATGGAAATGGAAACACAAGCCAGCTTAAGGAGAAACTTGTCACCGAGAAAGAGATTTTGTATATTTCAGACAACTTTGTCAGATAACCCTCTTAGAGTCAGACAATAAGGGGTCAAGGAAGGGTAATAGTTATCAGTGACCAGGTATGTTACTTAGTGTTTTATTTTCTTTGTAAGTGTTTTGTCAAATTGATAAAATGTAGAGTCATCTGGGAAAGAGGGACCCAGAACTGGGAAAAATACCTTTATTAAAATGGCTTGTGGGCAAGTTTATGGGGTATTATCTTAATTAGCAATCAATGTGGAAGGGCCCAGCCCACTAAACATGGTACCGTCCCTGTGGAAGTACTCCTGCATTATATAAGAATTCAATCTGTTTAATCATCTGGTTCCAGTCTTTCTACCCCATCCGTTCATAACTATATATCCTATTTCTGGTTCTTTGATAGATCACCCCTCAGTCCCTTACCGTATGCCTAAATATAACTTAGTCTATACCTGTGGTTATACAGATTGTGTTATGCTTATTAAAAGCTTAAAAGCTAACATCTACATACAAACAAACACATACCATTTTATCTTTTGGGGTCTGAGTACTTTACTTAGGATGACATTTTCTCTGACTACATTCATTTATTTGTGAATTTTATGATTTTATTTTTTACCTGCTGAGTAATATTTCATTGTGTAAATGTGACACAGTTTCATTATCCACTCTGGACATCTAGGCTGTTTCCAATTTCTGGATATTATAAATGGAGCAGAAATGAAAGTAGATGAGCAAGTGTCTCTGTAGTAGGATATAGAGTTCTTTGGATACATGCCCAAGAGTGTCACCAAATAATGGCGAGACAAGTTCCACCTAGAATTCTTTGCTAACAAATAAAACTTACAATTACAGAAATGAGTTATATCTAGTTGGTTTTGTGGCCAAAAAATGCCCTGTGGAAACCCCAAACAGCTAAGGATATTGGTTGATCCCAAATAGCCGGATTATGAAGAGGACCCAATCCCATTTTTCTGAGGAACTGCCTTACTGATTTCCATAGTGGCTATACAAGTTGACACAACTGCCATCCTAGCAATGGATGAATGCTTCTTGTATCCCACATCCTCACTAGAAAGAGTTGTCATTTATTTAATTGATCTTGGTCATTGTGACTGATATAAGATGAAACTTTAAAGTGTTTTTGATTTGCATTTCTGGATGTTGAACATTTCTTCAAGTATTCTGAAGGAAGTGGTGGGTAAGGGAGGGAATATAAGAAAGGACAACTAAAACTAAGGTTCATCTGAAGGATCATATATAACCAACTACATTTGAAACTATACATATATATGTGTGTATATATACACACACACATATTATATGTATACATATAATGTGTGTGTGTGTGTGTGTAATACACACACATATAATTGAAAGTAATCTAAATATAATCACCAAATAATGGGGAGACAAGTTCCACCTAGAATTCTTTGCTAACAAATAAAATTTCCGATTCCGGGAATGGGTTATATCTAGTTGGTTTTGTGGCCAAAAATGCCCTGTGGAAACTCCAAACAACTAAGGATATTGGTTGATCCCCACAAATAGAAGCCAAGGTCCTAAAACTGAAGATATCACTTACAAATCTCATAGAATATAGAGAGTCAAGATGATGCCTAACTAGAAGCTTTACTCCTACTGACTAGTGTTCATTATACTGAAAGTTACTCTGCATGCTCTCAGAAGGCAAAGGAAAAGGAACATAGCAATAAAATGACTCCTAACAGCATTAAAATATGCACATAATTTGAGTGCTTCATTGAAGTATGATCACAGAGACTTTCTCTTGAAGTAGGAACAGAAAAAAAGAAACTCAAATTGGTCAATGGGCAGAGAGTTTGAGAATTTGAAACACTCAATTCTAAATGGGATCTCTTCATCACATCTATTTTCTCAGGGCTCTGTGAGCTATGTGAAAGAAGAAGCAGAATGATTGTAAAAGCCAGAAAGGATAGATAATGCCAAGTAAACAGGGTCATCAATAGACTGACAAACATATAAACTCACAGAACCATGGTAGCATATACAGTGCCGGCACAGGTTCAAGTCAGACGGGGTTCCATAAAGAAATGGACATGATCTTCCATCCCTAACCAGGAAATTATATTCAATTTACATGAAGGTTCAGAGGTTATATATATATATATATTGGATTTTCGAAACAGGGTTTCTCTGTGTAGTCCTGGCTGTCCTGGAACTCACTCTGTAGACCAGACTGGCTTCGAACTCCGAAATCTGCCTGCCTCTGCCTCCCCAAGTGCTAGGATTACAGGCCTGCGCCACCACGCTCAGCTAACACCACCACGCCCAGCTCAGAGGTTATATTAACCACACTTAAGGGTAGTCCTCATGGCCAGTAGTAGATGGTCAACATCAACAGCAACAAAAAATCAACTCAGTGGTATTCTTATAAACTTTTGTCTCATGTTGCTTTCTTTGGGTATATTTTCTTACTGGTCTTTGCTTATATATTATGGATTCTTTTTTAAAATTTATTTTATTCTTTTTTCTTTTTTTAATTCAATATATTCTTTATTTACATTTCAGATGATTTCCCCTTTCCAGACTCCCCGCCGCCCAAAAGTCCCATATGTCCTTTTCCCTCCCCCTGTTCCCCCATCCACCCCTTTCCACTTCCCTGTTCTGGTATTCCCCTACACTGATGCATTGGCCTTTCCAGAACCAGGGGCTACTCATTCCTTCTTCTTGGACATCATTTGTGGTATGTGGATTGTGTTTTGGGTATTCCAAGATTCTAGGCATATATCCACTTGTCAGTGAGTGCATACCATGGGTATTCTTTTGAGACTGGGTTACTTCACTTAGTATGATGTTCTCTACCTCCATCCATTTGTCTAAGAATTTCATGGATTTATTGCTTCTAATCGCTGAATAGTACTCGATTGTGTATATATACCACATTTATTGTATCCATTCCTGTGTTGAGGGACATCTGGGTTCTTTCCAGCTTCTGGCTATTATAAATAGGGCTACTATGAACATAGTGGAGCATGTATCCTTATTACATGCTGGGGAATCCTCTGGGTATATGCCCAGAAGTAGTATGGCAGGGTCCTCTGGAAGTATCATTCCCAGTCTTCTGAAGAACCGCCAGACTGATTTCCAGAGTGGTTGTACCAACTTGTAATCCCACCAGCGGTGGAGGAGTGTTCTTTCTCCACATCCTCGCCAACCTGCTGTCTCTTGAGTTTTTACTCTTAGCTATTCTGACTGGTGTGAGGTGAAATCTCAGGGTTGTTTTGATTTGCATTTCCCTAATGACTAATGATGATGAAGATTTCTTAAGGTGCTTCTCAGCCATCCAAAGTTCTTCAGGTGAAAAGTCTTTGTTTAGCTCTGTACCCCATTTTTTGATAGGGTTATTTGGTTTAATGGGATCTAACTTCTTGAGTTCTTTGTATATATTGAATATTAGCCCTCTGCCAGATGTAGGGTTGGTGAAGATCTTTTCCCAATTTTTTGCTTGCCATTTTGTCTTTTGACCATGTCTTTTGTCTTACAGAAATTTTGTAATTTTATGAGGTCCCATTTGTCACTTCTTCATCTTAGAGCATAAGCTATTGGTGTTCTGTTTAGGAACTTTCCCCTTGAGCCAATGTCCTCAAGGGTCTTCCCCAGTTTCTCTTCTATTAGTTTCATTCAGTGTGTCTGGTTTTATGTGGTGGTCCTTGATCAACTGGGAGTTGAGCTTAGTACAAGGAGATAAGAGTAGATCAATTCTCATTCTTCTGCATGCTGACCTCCAGTTGAGCCAGCACCATTTATTGAAAAGGCTCTCTTTTTTCCACTGGATATTTTCAGCTTCTTTGTCAAAGATCAAGTGGCCATAGATGTGTGGTTTCAATTCTGGGTCTTCAATCCTATTCCATTGATCCACCTGCCTGTCACTGTACCAAAACCATGCAGTTTTTTTAACACTATTGCTCTGTAGTACTGCTTGAGGTCTGGAATACTGATTCCCCCAGAAGTTCTTTTACTGTTGATGATAGTTTTAGCTATCCTGGGTTTTTTGTTATTACAGATGAATTTGAGAATTGCTCTTTCTAACTCAATGAAGAACTGAGTTGGGATTTTGATGGGGATTGCATAGAATCTGTAGATTGCTTTTGACAAGATTTCCATTTTTAGTATATTAATCCTGCCTACCCATGAGAATGGAAGATTTTTCCATTTTCTTATGGATAGGAAAGAGATGCTGCCCTTATGGAGCTTTGCTCCCACCTTCTGTGTCAAGCAGATGAGTAAGTTGGCCCTGAAGGCAAGAGAAGGAGAGCTTGCCCCATGCCTCACTGGCTGCCGCACTGGCACTGGCCAAACCTTTCCTGGACAGCATAGGAGAGCTCTCCCTCATGGCATGAGCATAGAAGAGCCTGTCCTAAGCAAGAGAGGGAGAGGATATCACCCCTCACAGGGACAATCAAGAGAGCTGGCTTTGGTGTCAAAGGCACAGATGAGCTTATGTGCTGCCCAACTCAGCTTTAACCTGGACACAGATCCAGGGCTCTGAATTGGCCCACCCAACATCCAACTCATCTGTGAACTGCTAGAACATGTGAAAGGGCTGTTCCTGCCAATCCAAAGTTGCAGAACCTCTGTGACAAAGGGCAACAACAAGATATCCTAAAGGACTCCTGGTATATTCAGTATTGATAGTATAGCAGACGCCATAGGCCTCAAATTAGACCAAAGATTCATTGCTGTGAACATTTGCAAGTAAAGCCCTGTGAGCAAAAGGATATAACTTTCTGACACACCTGTGCTTTCACTGCCATATGTTTGATTTTGTAATTTCTCTTTTTATTCTTTGTTTTCTTTGGGGAGGGGGTGACAAAGGCAGAGCATAGATATGAAGGGATAGGGAAATGTGTGGGATTAGGGGATATGATATGACATTCACAAAGAATCAATAAAAAGTTAAAAAATAATTTCCAAATCCAGGCAAAGATATACCTATTTCAGTATGAGAGCCATAAGGAACATGAAAACTGTCATGACCAGAAGGACACTCTCTTTTCCATGTTGATATCTAATGTTAAATATATTAAATGACAAAGAAAGCTTATTGAAAGCTGCATGAGAAGAAAGATCAAGTCTTACAGTTGATTTTTCAGGGTAAAGTCTGAAAGTCAAAAGTGGTTGAAAAGACATCTTTCAAGTTCTAAAATACTATAGCTGCTAAGAAACAACAAAGCATTCTATTGTAATTGAGAAAAGAGAAATTTCCATGATAAATGTAGACTACAGGAATTTACAAGTACCAAACCAGACCTATAGAGGTTACTGGAACAAACATGAGAGAAAGATGAACAAGAAACTACAGAAAAAAAGTTTCTAAAATCACCGTATAGTCTGATGGTCTTATGGAGTCCCTATCTCTTCTGAGTTCTTCAGTCCTTCCCCCAGCTCTTCCATAAGATGTCCTAAACTCAATCTAATGTTTGGCTGTGGGTCTCTGCAATTGTTTTGGGCAGCTGCTGGGTGGAGCCTCTCAGAGGAATAGTTATGCTAGGCTCCTGTCCATGAATCCAGGCTGACAGATACAAGCATAGCCTGAGGCTCCAAGGTAGATGCAGAAGGAAGGCAAGCCTGAACTGTATCTGATGGAACACATTTAATACCATAGCAGTCAAGAAAGAGGAAGAGAGAGTGTCATGGAGGGAAATGGGGAATGGGGACAAGAAAGGATGAAGGGAGGGATAAAGGGAAGAGAGGGAGAGGAAGAAGAGAGAGGAAGGGAGACAAAAGAGGGTTGGGGTCTAGTTCCCAACTTATCCTTCCAGAGCATGCTCCATGACCCAACATTTTTGTGCTTTGACCTTAACTCCAGAAGTTTCTGCCATCCCTATAGAACTGTAGGCGAGAGGACAACTGTTCAACAAATAGTTTTTAGGAGATATTTAACTCTTATACCATAACAGAATTTTTTAAGCATGACCATTTACCTACTCTTGCTAGATTGTTTCTACCAAAATTAAGAAAAAAAGCATGTTTTCCATAAGAGGCCTGCCTCTGAGACAAGTACATGTTTGGCTGACTACTTCTGTGAGTGGGGAGACTTTTGAAACAGGCACTGATTGCCAATGAGAATTAGAAAAATAAACAAATGGTTCCCAGGATTCTTGAACACACCATCATGTTTCTGCACTGCTGAGAGATCTCAGTGACCATGTTCCTAAGGATGTTGGTTTCAGCCTCTGATTCCAGCTGATACAATTGCCCGGGTGCATTCCTAATATCCACTTCAGAGTGTCTCCCTCCTTCTCCTCTTACTGCAATATTTCCTTTACCTCATTCTGCTTTACACCAAGCTAAAAGGAGCTAATACATTTAAGAAGCTTAAAACAGATCTGGGCCTCAGGTAAGCAAGTGCTCAACAAATGTTACCTATAATGGTTATTGTTACTATTATTAAAGTCAGTGGGATGTACAACTGAGCTGTCTTCTTCACTGGGTTGCATATCCCCTGTAATCACAGATTGTTTCCTGGACATTTTATAGCACACTATAGAGGCAGTTAATCTCACAATGGATGCTTAGCAAATTGAATCGAATCTACCTTTCAGGATTGCTTTGAGGATAAAGCATCTGAAGGGCTGGAAGACCCCCACATTACAATGCACAAGCTTTTGTTCTGCAGTCAGATCTTAATTATCCATGTGTAGAGTTCCCAGTTCTTAAATTAGCCCCAGCACATGCTTAATCCCCTGTCACTAAAATGCTTCCAGGACTTTGCCCTGAATTAGGATCAGTTCGAGAAGAAAAAGTAATTTTAGTAATTAGCCCATGCAGAACATGATCAAAAAGTTTAATTTTCTACTCCCCAAAGCACACAATACAGATATAAATGATTTTAAATTCTCTGCCAGTTTCCTCCCTTAAATTAGTATGAATGATTAAGAGTTTCCTATAAAAATAAGAATTACTGTTTAATCATGAAAATGCTGGAAGCCATAATCTCTAGGTGGTCGGATTAGATATAATTCTTTCAGTTTTGTTAACATATATTTTACAATTTCTTTTTAAAAAAAGAAAATTTGCTTTGTACAAGCAAGTTGACTTCCTTCTATCTAATCACTGTTTAATTTTGTTAGAATAAATTTCATGGTGTTCATAAAAACTCCAGAGTAAATTCATTAAAATTAAATAAATGATCATGTGACCTTGATTAAATCACTTAGCATCTTGGGATTCTTAATGCTTTCATCTGTAAGTGAAAATAAAATAATTAACTAAAAACCTGGTGTGAGAAATAAAGTCATGTCATCATTGCCTCTGGTTCATCCTTCTAAATGTCTTAATCATCCTTTTGAAGAAAAGTTTTGAAGCACACTTTCCCAAAAAGAAGCCCCTGGGTGTCAGGACTATTGGGGAGTTCATCATCATATATCATATGCAGATTTTTCTGGTGTGTATGTGACCTGTTATGATCACATGCGATATAAATGAAATAAGGTTATTTTTCAAGATGCTGTTTTCAGCTCATACCTGCTGGGAAAGGGAATATCATGTATGTGCAATGGCGTGTCACTGGGTAGGGTCAGAGCAGGCCTCCAGCCTGGAAGGAGGCTGATCAATATAGGACACAAGTTAAGTTTTTTTGTTTTTGTTTGTTTTTGTGTTTGTACATATTTTTTCTGTTTTACTTGGGTGGGTTTTTTTTTTTTTTTGATGATGATGATGATGATGATGATGATGATGATGGTGAAGATAATGATGATAATTTTAGTTTGCTTTCACTTTTGGGTTTTGCTTTTCTCTCTTTTGCTTTTGTTTTGAGAGAAAGAGGGCAAGTACACACGAAGTCAAGTAGATTAAGAGGACTTGGGGGAGGCAGAATACTATGATCAAAATAAATAGTATATAATAATTTTAAATAAATGAATAAATTATTATCCCACACCCTATCTAAATAAAAATTATTTATTTTGAGGCAATTGCCAGAGGAAACATTTTTTGGGTTTTCTTTTTCTGCCCAAACCAGTGTTTTTCAAAGAAACTGGAAAGCATTCCACACGGCTTTGGCCTTTAATCTTATTTTATTCTATTATGATAAACACCATGACCAAAGCAACTTGGGAGACAGAGTTATTTGACTTACATGTGTCAGTCACAATTCATTACGAGGGGAGATCAGGGGAAGAGCTCAAACATTAGCCTAGAGGAAGGAACTGAAGCACAGAGCATGGGAGAATGATGCTTTTCATGGCATGGGCAGCCTGCTTTCTTACACAGTGGAGGACCACCTGGCAGGTGGTGGCACCATCCTCAGTGGGCCTGGTCTGCCCTCTTCAATCATTAATCAAGAAAATGACCTTCAGACATGCTTACAGGTCAATCTGAAGGATTCATTGTCTCCATTGAGGTCACTTTTCTGGGATGAGTTGTGTTGAGTTGATAAATAAACCTAGCCAGCATAGCATTCTAAACCCAGAATAATATAAACAGACAATCTACATATATGAAAACAAATAATGGAGCCTGATAACAAAATACTACAGATTCAAAAGTTATACCTTGGGGGATGGTGAGAAGGCTCAGCGTTAAGAGCACTGACTGCTCTTCCAAAGGTCCTGATTTCAAATTCCAGCAACCACATGGTGGCTCACGACCATCCATATTGAAGTCTGACACCTTCTTCTGGTGTGTCTAAAGACAGTTACAGTGTACTTACATATAATAATAAATAAATCTTTGGATCAGAGCAAGGGAGCCCAGAGTGAACAGAGGTCCTAAGTTAATTCCCAGGAACCACATCCATCTGTACAGCTACAATGTACTCATATGCATAAAATAAATAAATATATCTTTTAAAGAATAATACCTTACATAATTTACATGTGTATTGCAAAAGGTGTCACCAAAAGCAAATCAATCAGGCTTGTTTTAGGTTTTGTTGTGGTAAGCAAACAGGATAGAACCCAGGGCACTATACAAGCTGGGCAAGTGCTCTACAACTGATTGGGTCCCCAATCCCCTTTTCTTTTCTTTTCTTTTCTTTTCTTTTCTTTTCTTTTCTTTTCTTTTCTTTTCTTTTCTTTTCTTTTCTTTTCTTTTCTTTTCTTTTCTTTTCCTTTCCTTTCCTTTTCTTTTCTTTTCTTTTCTTTTCTCTTCTCTTCTCTTCTTTTTTCTTTTCTTTCTTCTCTTCTCTTCTCTTCTCTTCTCTTCTCTTCTCTTCTCTTCTCTTCTCTTCTCTTCCCTTCCCTTCCCTTCCCTTCCCTTCCCTTCCCTTCCCTTCCCTTTCCTTTCCTTCCCTTCCTCTTTCTTTTTTGAGACAGAGTCTCACCATGTATATCTAGCAGCCTCTGAACTTGCAATGTTGCCTCAGTTTGTCTAGAACTCAAGATCCTCCTGCATTAGATTTTTGCATGCTGAGATTTAAGCATGTGCCACTAATCCAAGCAAATCAGGAATTTCTGAAGAGAATATACTTTTAATAGCAATAATGAAGATGAACACCATCTCCCCTGAACATTTGTTGAATATTTATGATATGTCCGGTACACACTAAATACTTTTGAACCCCACGCCCAAATTTTTTATTGAAACTCTGATTCCAGTGTGATGACACAGAGTCTTCAAGGTGTAATTTATTAGACCTCAAATGTTTTGAACTCTTAATGGGATTAGAACTCTCAGAAGTCACAGAAATAGTTGGTTTTCTTTCTAGCAGGAAGATACAAAAGAGGGCTTTCAGCAGAATTGAGTACACCGACATCCCTAACTTATGTACCCTACCTTCCAGTCTGGCAGTAACAAATTCCTGATGTTCATAAGCAAGTCAGTCTTTTTCCTTTTTTTTTATAGCAGCAAAATAATGATTAAGATGACTATCGTGCCTTATACAGATGAAGCACATAGGTCCTAAAAGAGTAAACAACAATTAGGTAGTGTACTCAGAGCAAAACTGGATGCATAACATGCCTAGTAAGAAGTAGAACTTCACAAAGTATAGTTGCTTAATAAATAATAGTAGTTAAGGACACAGAAAGGACTTCATTGGGAAAGGAGGAAATTGTCTGAAGCTGGACATGTAACACTGATGAGCCTTAGCTTACTGGGGATTCCCCAGTGAAAACACAGAGCCAGGGATTGATGCAAAAGCAAGAGGAATTTTTTGTTCCAGCACCTTGAGGTCCTGAAAGCACCCAAAGGAGAGGCAGCAACCGCCAGCATCCAGGTCAGCCAGTTTTTATACAGCTTTCAGTGGTAGAATAGAGCAACAGCCACTAGGCACAATGTGACTGGCAAAACAGTGTGACTTTTAAACTGATTGGTCCTAATGGAATGAGGTAGCAAGGGCTTTCCTTGTCTTGGGATAGGAGGCAATGATCTGGCTGCCCTGAGGAATGTGTCTTCGTGCTCTGGGTTTCCCTTATCTGCAGGTGGTTAGTGGTTGGTGACCCCCCACCACCACTCTCACCTCTATGGTCTGAGGAATTTAATTAGCCTCTCCCTTCCAAAGGGTAGGGGTGTCCATGTGCTCTATGGCATTTCTCTTCCAGAAGGTGAGGGGTCTGGTGGAAATTTCCAAAGTTTCTGAGCTGATCTCTTCAGACACATCCACATCATTTGTACCATGCCAAACAGTTTCTAGTAATTACTCATGACCCGGAAAGCTACTGATAGACACTGTGAGTCTTTTAAAAGAAACAAGACTCTGATGTCTAGAAGAAATCAGGTTGAACCTATGATCTAGGGGATTTCTTTCAAAATGTATTAATGCTTGCTTATTTTGTAGAGATGTTTTAGAATAGGCTCTATATTTTGCCAGGGTTGTAAAAAAATGTAAAAAATAAAATGTCCCTTCTTTTTTGTTTTTTCACGATAGGGTAGCCTTGAGTTCCCTGGAACTAAGCTCTGTAGACCAAGCTGGCCTCAAATTCACAGAGATTCTACGGCCTCTGCTTTCCGATCCCTGGATTTAAAGGTGTGTGCCTCTGCCACCCAAGCTAAAATAAAATGTATTATTAAACAAAAAAATATTCTCTCACAGATATAGAAGATAGAAACTAAAGAATAGCATACTGATAAAGTTGGTTTTCTCTGAGGACCATAATGTGGGAGTCTATTCCAAATCACTGTCCTTGGCTCGGAGGTGGCTTCTTATAGAGCTGATCTCTCCATGACATATGTTCCTGGAGATTCTTCCCCTTGTAAAGATACCAGTTTATTAGATTATGACTGTTCAAACATGCTAATTTTAACCCAATTACACCTTTCATGACCCTATTTTAAAATACTTTTTGAAGTGGTGAAGGTCAGGATCTTAACATGTGGATTTGGGGAGTCCATAACTAAGTCACAATTATTATTTGTTATATCTTTGCTACTGTTGTGAGCCAAAGTGTAAATATGTGTTTTCTTAGGTGACCCCTGTGAAAGGTCCATTTGCTCCCCTAAAGGGGTTGTGACTCACAGGTTAAGAACCACTGTACTGGAATAAGAGGATTTATTAGAAGCCAAACAGAGCTTCCTAATAGCATAGTAAGAGGACAATGAAGAAACTACCAGAAAATACAAACGAAGACTCATGGTCTTCTATAACTTGAATTTATGTCTAGTATTGTCTTTCTATTGTATATGCAATCTAGAAGGGTGTTCTCAGTAAACTGTAATATAAGAAGTTTTGGATAACACAACATAAGTAATGGTTTGCAACATCACTTTTACTTCCTGAGTGATCTCCATGCTGCCTCTGCATGGTAATATAAATAGTGCCTGTCTACCAAGAAATCACACAGGATCTGGACCTAGAGATGTTATTTGAACCTGTTTAAGACAAGTATAAAGGTAGATGCTGCCCAACTTGTCAGCTAGTCTCAGTGGGAACTTCATACCCTGGAATATATTATATCATTATGCTCAACCTTCAGATTAAAAATATTCAGATATATCTGCATGACAATATGGGTTACTCTGTACTGGTGAAACATGCATGTTGTGACCATAATGACCAAGAACAATGCCTCTGTTTCCATTGCTTTTTAATATGTTCCATCAGAAACGAGTTTTCTTTTGTTGCTGGAAAGCTTTGATTTAGCTCAGGATAAGATTACTACTGCATAAATATCAAAGAAACGGGTTAAGAAAACCTTGAATTTGAATTTTGGGTTCTGAAGGACTTCTATGAATTGAGTAACTTGAAAGAATAAATTAGTATTTTAAAAGTATTTTTATTTATTACTTTATTTATTTACATACCCTTTCCCAGTCTGCCCTGCAAAAGCCTCCAAACCCATTTCCGCTCCCAGTTTCCTCTAAGTGGGTACTCCCCCACCCATCCACCTGCCCATTCCCATATCACCCTTCTAGCATCTCCCTGTTCTGGGGCATCAAGCCTGTACAAGACCAAGAACACCCCCCCCACACACACACACACAGGGAGGCCAGACAAGGTAGTCTTCTGCTACTTATGTTGTGGGGGCATAGACCAGCCCATGTATGCTCTTTGGTTGGTGGTTTAGTCCTTAGGAGTTCTGAGGTTCCCATTAGTTGATATAGTGTTGTTCTTCCTCTGGGGTTACAATCCCCTTCAGCTCCTTCAGTCCTTCTAACTCTTCCACAGGGCGTCCTCCTAACACTTCCACAGGGGGGTCCTCATAACTTCCATAAGGGGTACTCCTGGGGCTGAGTCCAATGGTTGGCTGTATCTGTTTTAGTCAGGTGCTGGTACAGCCTCTCAGTGAAGAGCCATCACAAGCTTCTGTCTGCAAGAACAGCTTGGCATCAACAATAGTGTCAGGGTTTTGTTCCTGCACTTGAGATGGACACCAAGTTGGGACAGTCTCTGGATTGCCTTTTCTTCAGTCTTAGCTCCATTTTGTCTCTGCATTTCCTTTAGACAGGAACAATTCTGGGTCAAAAATTTTGAGATGGGTAGAAGGCCCCATCTCTTCACTAGGGGTCACATCTATCTACAGGGTGTGGTCTCTTCAGGTTCCGTCTCCGCACAGCTGGGCATTTCATCTAAGGTCATCCCCATTGTGTCCTGGGAGCCTCTCACAACTGTGGTGACTGGAACCTTCTAGAGGTTTCCGCTGTCCCATACCCCACACTGGTGCATATTTCTATTCATTCTCCTGACCATCTGAGCTTCTCTCCCGTCTCCCCCCAAGTAGTATTTTTGTATCCCTTAAAAAATGTCAATTTTTGTTAGTACTATTGTTTTCCTCATGACTTTTTAACCACAATGAAGCCTTCAGACCTCAATACCTAATATTTGCCTAGCTAGCAGTACCCAAAATGCTTCAAACTGAAGCCATTATTTTCAGTGGTAGAACTATTTCTGTGCTGTTAAGTGTTCTAACTGGGATTTGAACCACCATATTCAGACAGAGTAATCCATATATTTAATCACTGTTCTCATACTAACTACCCAAGTTAGTTAGTTTCCTTACCTCTCAGCTTTTCTACATCTGCCTTGTTCTTTCTCATCTCAATTGTTTGTTTTTCTTATCTGGGAAGATAAATAGAAATTTCACTCCAGCTTCCTGGAAATTGAGTGAAAAAAAAGTGTTTTGTAAAGACACTGTTTTGCTTTGTTTTTTCAGGGATTAAAGAAAATGAGCTGCTTTTGGTTTGTCAGGTCTGCAAGAGTTTCTTTGACTCCTAAACTTTCCATGGATTTTAAAATTCATAAAGTGTTCCCCCACAAATTGTCTAAGTTCAAGAGATTTACACTCCCAAACATAATGGAGGTATTAAATCTGTTGACATTACAGAGGAAGACCAGCTTCTCTGACACATGGTCTCAACAGTCATCCATACAATAATATAATGGGGTGGGGACTGTGACTGTGACAGCCTCCAAAGACTGTGTTCTCCTTTTTGAGATGTAGAGGTGACCTTCATTCATACCTCATTAAGGTGTGTCTTTTGTGTATTAGATTGTTAATTGATGGTCCAGCAGAGAGCTAAATGTTAAGAGATTCTGGTATTGTCATTACTATGACCCATTCCTGGCTTCCTATTTTGAAAATCCTAAAGAAACTGTCACATTGTCCTCTATCCCTTGACTGTTTTTAGAGCAGTATCAGATGAATCCAACTGCTGATCACTTGTTATAAAGAGCTGACAGCCAGTAACTAGGGCAGGAAGTAAATGGTGGGACTTCTGGGATTGGGGGAGAAGGGGAGTGTGGGAAGAAGAAAGAGGAGTGAGGGTCTTTTCCCAGAAGACATGGGAGAAGAAAGTCATGACTACCAGCCTTTAAGGAATAGCTAGCCATGTGGAGGAACCAAGCTAGGTGGCCGGGTAAATTTGGATGAGCTAGTTGAGAGTATGTGCAGCTAAGGCCTGAAGATTAAAATATTAAAGATCTCAGTGTCATAATTTTGGCTGGCAGATCAGCAGGGTGAGATGCTAAACCAAAAAGATGAATCAACATCTGCAAAGTTATAAGTGAGTAGGATGAGCTTCTATTTATGTTTCTTTCTGTAATTAGGGATATAACTTAGCTTTCAAGTGGTTGTGGTGATATCTGTTACGATGATAAAAAAAAAGTTCTAAAGAGTTTTTGATTCATTCATGTATCCCACAAATATATTGAACCTAAACTAAGACTGCATATCTGTGGTCTATAAATAATTCTATGATTGGAGAAGGCGAATCCCATGGCCTAAGCTGATGCTCTTTACCATCAAAAACTCATCTCACAATTCCTAACACTTGGACCAGATCAAAAAGACCATGCTCGGTAAGTCAGTGAACAAAACTAGCAATATGCAGAACTTGATTATTAATATGCAGCCAATTATTAGTACCTAATATTCTTATTATTTGTGTAGAAAACTTGAAATATCTTTTCCTGGGAAATGAAGGAGTTCTGTTTTAAAAATGAAGTACATTAAATTTGAAAGGAATATTTTATAAGGTGGCCTTATTCCTATTTGGACAATTATAAGTGCAATCTTCAAATTTGTTTTCACCAGGTGAAGAAAAAGCAGCATTGTGATAACTTGGGAGAGGAGCACACAGGTTTATTAAGTGAGCAACTGGAGGTGGAGCACTAGAATTCCTTTTCTTTCTTATTCACACATTGCATAAGATTGAAAATCTTGTGTATTAGCATCTTTTTGTGTGTGCATAAGCATATTAATCCAATTCTCTGAAATTCAATTTCCTCCCCACATAAAGCAGGAAATGATATCTGCTTATAATATAGTTGATGCTATTATCTTCCATGGGAGGAGTCAAGGACATAGTCTGGCTCTATTACCTGACATAAGAGACTGTAGATGTAAGCATTTCCCATATAAAAAGAGAAAAATCCTCTAACTCAAGCTGATTCAGGATGAGTATCTGTCTGTGTCAACCCAGAACATCATCATGTTTACATTGGCTTACAAAAATGGTGTAGAGAACCTTAACACATATGTCCAAGTAAGGGTTTCTATGTCTGCTACAAAACATCATGACTGAAAGAAATGTGGGGAAGAAACAGTTTATGTCATAGTATAGCTTCAAGTCTTCATCATCAAGGGGAGGGAGAGCAAGGAACCTAAAGGCAAGAATTGAAGCAGAAGTCATGAAGGAGTGTTGTTTTGGAGCTTGATCCCCAAGGCTTGCTCAGCATGATGTTTTTTATATACCCAAGGGACACCAGTCTAAGGTTAGCCCATCCTTAATGGGCTGCCCTCCCTTCCTCATCCATCAATAATTAAGAAAACACACCGCACGCTTTTTCAATTACACTTCACATACTTGAAAAGCACAAAACTTCCTACCCCAAACCCGTCAATTAAAGAGAGAAAGAGAGAGAGAGAGAGAGAGAGAGAGAGAGAGAGAGAGAGAGAAGTTATGTTAAAAAATAGAGTTTGGTTGTTTTAAAATACAGTCAAGTTTATCAGCTCTATTTTCCTTGACAGCCTTTCCACACCTTACTTTCATTCATCAGTAAAATGAGACAAGGTGATTAGCAAGATGATTGGGAAGTTCAGAGAGAATGTGTTTCAAGTGTGCAGAGGTAAAGTATTCAGAAAATTAATTACAAGTGTATTTTTACTTATCCTTTTACACAAAGGAATAAGATTAGTCTTAGGATAAGTTTAGCACTCTTTTGTATTAGAAATGCATTATATGAAAAGAGAAGATTTATTTAATCACTGTTTAGAAATAAGTAGACAAAAATATTTGGGTGAAAGTCACCAGTCTTACCAAATAAGAGCATGTCAAAATATATGAGACAAAACTGTTAATACTGCAAAGTGAAAGAGATGAATCTACTATTATAACCAGAGAGTTCCATACTCCTCTAACAGTAAGTTTGCTTTAGGAGGCAGAAATCAGGAGGAATTTTGTTGAGTTCTACACAAGCAATTAAAGTGGTGCAATGACCATTTTATACATCATATCAGCAACAGTACTAGAACTACACATTATTATTGAATATAAATTGAATATTCACTAACATATACCATATCAACAGTCATAAAATATACCTCAAGAAATGTAATATTAGAAAGACTGTAACAGCTGTTATTAGAATGCAACATAAATAAATTCATAATTAATAAAAGACCAAAAATCCAAAGATTGAAGGGGATTCTCCCAAATGGGACTTGGGTTGAATTGAAAATTTCAAGATAAAGGTAAATTTTGAAACCAATGAAACTGGAAACACAACCTGTTAACATTTGAGGAATGCAATAGAAATAGGGCTTAAAGGAAATTTGAAGCATTGAGCCCATGCATTATAGAAGATTATGATCTAAAGTTAATAATCTAAGATTTCCTTTAATAAACTAGAAAAGTTACAGAAAATGAAGAGTTAATAAAAAGTAGAAGAGGAGCCGGACAGTGGTGGCTCACACCTTTAATCCCAGCACTTGGGAGACAGAGGCAGGTGGATTTCTGAGTTCAAGGCCAGCCCGCTCTACCGAGTGAGTTCCAGGACAGCCAGGGCTACACAGAGAAACCCTGTCTTGGAAAAAAATAGAAGAGGAATCAGTAGCAAGCCATTAGCAATCAACAAAACCAAATGTGGGGAGAGATGTCATACAGGGCCAAAAGAACACAACAGGCTACTCAATATACCCAGCAAAAAATCTCAATTAACATATATGGAAAAACCAAGCTATTTCATGACAAAAACAAATTTACACAATGTCTTTCCACAAAGCCAGCCCTACAAAGGATAACAGATGGAAAACACCAACACAAGGAGGGAACTATACCCTAGAAAAGCAAGAAAGTAATCTTCTTTCAGCAATCCCAAAAGAAGATAGCCACACAAACATAAAAATAACTCAAAAATAACAGGAAGCAACAATCCCTATTCCTTAATATCTCTTAATATTAATGGACTCAATTCCCCAATAAAAAAAGACTTAGAATAACAGACTGGATATATAAACAGGACCCAGCATTTTGCTGAGTGCAGGAAATGCAACTCAGTGTCAAAGACAAACACTACCTCAGAGTAAAAAGCTGGAAAGCAATTTTCCAAGCAAATGGTCCCAAGAAACAAGCTGGAGTAGCAATTCTAATATTGGATAAAATCGACTTTCAACCAAGAGTTATCAAAAAGGATAAGGATGGACACTTCATACACGTCAAAGGAAAAATCTATCAAGATGAACTATAAATTTTCAACATATATGCTCCAAATGCAAGGATACCCACATTCATAAAAGAAACTTTACTAAAGGTCAAAGCACACATTGCACCTCACACAATAATAGCAGGAGACTTCAACACCACACTCTAAGCAATGGACAGATCATGGAAACAGAAACTAAAGCGAGACACAGTAAAACTAACAGAAGTTATGAACCAAATGGATTTAACAGATATCTATAGAACATTTCATCCTAAAACAAAAGAATATACCTTCTTCTTCACAACTCATGGTACCTTCTCCAATATTGACCATATAATTGGTCACAAAACAGGTCTTAACAGGTACAAGAAGATGGAAATAATCCCATGTATCCTATCAGATCATCACAGATTAAGGCTGATCTTCAATAACCACAAAATCAATAGTAAACCCACATACACATGGAAGTTGAACAACACTCCATTCAATGATAACTTGGTCAAGAAAGAAATTAAAGAATTTTTAGAATTTAATGAAAATGAAAGTACAATATACCTAAATTTATGTGACACAATGAAAGCAGTGCTAAGAGGAAAATTCATGCATCTGAGTGCCTCTAAAATGAAACTGGCAAGAGTATACACTAGCAGCTTGACAACACATCTGAAAGCTCTAGAACAAAAATAAGCAAATATACCCAAGAGGAATAGACAGCAGAAATGATCAAATTCAGGGCTGAAATCAACTGAGTAGCAACAAAAAGAACTATACAAAGAATCAACAAAACCAGGAGCTTGTTTTTTGAGAAAATCAGCATGATAGATAAACCTTTAGCCAGTCTAACCAGAGGACACAGAGTCAGTATCCAAATTAATACAATCAGAACTGAAAAGGGAGATATAACAACAGAAACAGAGAAAATTCAAAGAATCATCAGATCCTACTACAAAAGCCTAAAAGTCAACAAAACTAGAAAATCTGAATGAAATGGACAATTTTCTAGCTAGATACCAGGTGCCAAAGTTAAATCAAGATCAGATAAACTATGTAAACAGTCTCATAACCCTTAAAAAAATAGCAGAGATCATTAAAAGTTTCCCAACCCAAACCAGTCTAGGACCAGATGGTTTTAGTGAAGAATTCTATCAGATCTTCAAAGAAGACCTTATACCAATACTCTTCAAACTATTCCACAAAATAGAAACAGAAGAAACACTACCCAATTTATTCAATGAAGACAAAAATATGCTTATACCTATACCACACAAAGACCCAACTAAAAGAGGGTCGCTTCAGACCAATAGGACAAAATTGCAACCAAAGATTGGGAAAAGATCTTTACCAATCCTAAATCTGATAGAGAATTAATATCCAATATATACAAAGAAAATAATTTGGACTAGAGAGAACCAAATATCCCTATTAAAAATGGGGTACAGGGTTAAATAAAAAATTCTCAACTGAGGAAACTTGAATGGCTGAGAAGCACCTAAAGAAATGTTCAACATTCCTAGTCATCAGGGAACTGCAAATCAAAACAACTCTGAGATCCACCTCATACCACTCAGAATGGCTAAGAAAGACAGCAGGTACTGGAGCAGATGTGGAGTGCGAGGATCCAGCCCTGACACAGGATCGGAGTTCTCAACTGGCAGCAGGGATATCTGGAAGGCGCATAATAAATATACACAGACTACTTTTGAGGTACAAGCTGACAGGCAATTTTTCAAGGCTTAAAGTTTCTCTTCTCTCTCACTCTCTGCTGTTTTTCTTTCTTGCTCATTCGCTTGCAGCTTGAGGCTGCACACACTCTGCATTCTCCTGCGCACTCTGTTTATCTCCTGTGCGCTTTTCTTTTCTTGCACTTTCTCGCTCATACACACTTCTGCGTGTTCCCCTTTCACTCACACCCACACTCTTCACACACATCTCTCACACACACCACATGCACTCTTCTTTCACTCACACACCCATACATCTCACACACATACACCACATGCACTATCCTTTCACTCACACACCTACTCTTCACACACACCTCACATTCTCTCTTCACTCTTCACAAGCTCTTCTCATGCTCACTGCATTCACTCTCTCACTTGCTCTTCACATGCTTACTATTCGATCTCTACATTCTCTCTGCATGCTCTCTTATAGTCTCACTACATTCAATCTGCATTCTCTCTATAGTCTCTTCTCATTCACTCTGCATACTCTCTCACTCTGCATTCCTCCTACAGTCTCTTCTCATTCACTCTGCATTCTCTCTTGCCTTCTTCTTGCCCCAGTCTTTTATTGATACTCCAAAAGCAGATTTAAAAACAGACATTGTGTAATCGTTGCCAAATCAAATCCAAAAGAATAACCAAGTCCCACAAAAAGTCAAGACTTACAATTGTTCCCCAAAGTCTCAAGCTTCCCTATTCCCAGGCCTATAGCCAAAATAATAATAATTGCAAACTTATCATTATTTAAACTTTAACTTTAACTATTATACTTCAGAGCTCAGAGCTCTGAGGCCAGCTACTTGCATTTCCTTGTGAAGCTCTAATGATAAATGATATGGGCAAAGCTGCCAGGCATTAGCCAGAAAGAATAAAGTTAACCCTTAACTCTGTAGTCCCTCTAGGTTTCTACTTCTACACATTGCACACAATGACTTTCCTCAGAGTCCCAGGGTTTTGACTTAGTTTTACTAATCTAAGATTTAACATATTCTATACTTGCATATCCAGGAAACACTCAAATACTGTGCAGAACTTATTTCATAACTTTGATAGTATTTTCTTTCTTTGGGGTCCCAATGTTGGCTCTAATTCATTTTCTAATAATTTCGTCAAACATTCTTTGCAAGTCAAGCATTAATCTGGAACTACCATTGTGCAGTCATTGCATTGTTTCTAAGATGAGAACACACAGCATGCACCTGGGCCATTAGGATTGTGCTGTGCTGTGCTGTGGCCTATACCTCAACTTTTAATTGTTTAAGAATCATTACATCAGGGAACATCTAGTTTCACAGAACTCTCCAGAGCAGAAGGAGAAAGAAGAGAATCAGATATAATAGAATAATTATGCACACCAAGGCCAACTGAAAAACAGTCACACACAAGTGAAATCTATACAGCCATTGTCGAGGGCTAAGGTTAGGAGAAATGGGAACAACTGTAGTTATAAAGAGTTGCCATAGGCTACTGAAGATGTCTCCATCCAGGCCTACTGCAGGCAATCCCTTATTTCAGATGGTGGGTCCCCTGGAGCGATGTGTGTCCTGCTTCTCAGGGTCCCAAACACCATTCTTTTCTACAAGGAGCTGCTGCAGGCTTCTGAGATGTCTCCATCCCAGCCTACTGCAGGCAGTCCCTGTCATTGTTTGCTGTCCCCAGCAGTGGAGAAAGAGGAACACTCTTCCATTGTTGGTGGGATAGCAAGCTGGTACAACCATTCTGGAAATCAGTCTGGCAGTTCCTCAGAAAATTGGAGATAATATTATCTGAGGAAACAGATAATCCAAATTCTGGGGCTTCTTGCTGTAACTAGGTTGCACATTTACCAATAACCTTTCCTGTACTTTCTTCAGGTGCCTTGCCACATAATGTCCAACATCAGCTGCTCTCCATGACTGCTTAATGACTTAAAAATTAGTACCACCTGGGTGGCTCTTACATTACCAAGGTTGTCTGATAGCACAAAGTACAACCTTGACCACCTCTAGTACAAGGATCTTTTGTGCTAACTCTCAGAAGACACCTCAGTGGAAGATTACACTTCAGTGATTCTGATCTCTTCTTAATCAGCACTAATTTCTCAGCTCCAGCTAGCCAGTACCAATTGTTCCCAGTAAAGCAATGGCTTCTCTTGAATGTTACTGGTCTCTTGATAATCACTGCTGATTATTCAGCCCCAGTTGACTAGAACCCTGGTATCTTAATTCAAAATATCAAATATGCAACAGCCATGATAGTCTTTAAGTAATAATCAAACTTCTTTCTGGAAGTTCCCAAGCCAGACCTCCATCTTCTGCATTCCTCTCAATACTTTTTTCTTCCAGGCGCCCACAAAATAGTTCACCACATTTTAAACACTCAATGGCTTTTCTTGCATAAAGGGCCAAAGCCCAAAACAGCTTGTCATGTCTGTCACAGAAATAACCCACTGTCCTGATACACATTTCTCTCCTAGTTAGGGTTTCTATTGCTGTGGTGAAACACCATGACCAAAAGAAAATTGGGGAGAAAAAGGATTATTTCTACATTGTAGTCCATTATTGAAGGAAGTTGGGACAGAAGCTCAAAAAAAAAAAAAAAGGCAGGAACTGGAGAATAGAGCAGATGGCTTACTGGCTCCTCATGGCCTGCTCAGCCTGCTTTATTATTATTATTATTATTATTATTATTATTATATTTGATTATTTACATTTCACATGGTATCCCCTTTCTGCATTACCCCTCCTTCTTAAACAACACTAAAACACCAGCCCAGAGTAGGAACCACCCATTCTAAGGTGGCCCTCCAACATCAAATACTAATTAAGAAAATACCCTACTGGCTTGCCTACAGCCCCATCGCCTGATGGTGTTTTTTAGTTGATGTTTTCTCCTCAGATGACTTAAGCTTGGTCTGCCAAGTCGACAGACCGTATCTAGCACATACCCTGACCTCAGGAGTCAGGGAACATCATAGAAACATGGAAGGAATGGTTTCAGGATTCAAGGACAGAGTGAAATAGGGTTTCATGTCATGGCCAAATGTTGCACCCATAAATTCAGCAACTTGCCTCTAAAGACATAAACTTCATGCTCATAGTCCAACTTCCAGCATGGTGAAGGAGGGGCACATAAGATCCCATCTCTAGCTGAGAAGATATTGACAGTTGATGGCTGCTCACAGAGCAAGAGACAGCTTTCTGTAGAATTATTAACCCTAGAAGGTCGAGAATGACCCAGTAGATGAACATACACTTGTACATATATGGCACCACTTATTAGACCCTGTGGGATATTAAAAAATGTGAAGAGATGATGATGATGTAGTTGGGGAGGTATAGGAAGGGTTGGAGGAGGGAGTGCGTAATGTTACTGAAATACGTTGTGTGCATATGTAAAAGTCTTTAAATAATAACTCCATAAAAATAAATAAAAACTACAGACCTGTCCTCCATTTCTCATGAACACAGAAGGAAAAAATCTTCAAGTAATGTTTTCTAACAAAATACTGATATATAAAGAAAACAATACACTACAAAAATGGAATTTATTATACTATATAAGATTTTGTCATCATTTAAAAATAATGCATATTATTTAACTCACGAGGAAAATTAGAAAAATGACATGATCGTATAAATAAATTCAGGAAAAATGTAATTAAATCTGCATTTTCATGATTTAAGAAAATTCTTCAATAAACTGAGAATAGAAGCAAACTTTCCTGAGACAAAAATGATACAGTGCATAAGTAATTTTCCGATATACTTTCAGGATGATTTGTTGGTCTTACGGTTGGCTGAACAACAAGGAACAAGACAGTGGCTTTTTGAGAAGCTCTATGATTATTATTCTAGTTTTAGGTTCAAAGCAAAAATGTACAGGAAGGTAGGAAGTTTCTCAGCTTTCTCCTTCCTCTTCCATCTACACAGCTCTCATTTTCTTTCTATTCCTCACGGCACACATTTGCTTCCATTGAAGCCACACTCAGCAATTTTCACCCAAATTATTAAAAAGGTTCCTGGCACACGAATGTTTACTCTGGTGTTGCTCCTTTTATGGAATTAGGCAGGTTGGTAACGGCAAGCAGTACCACAGAGACTAGTTTCACTGTCCTTAGGTTTCCTAGAGTTTTGCTGATTCACCCTTCTTCGCAGCCTATACTTGCCAACCACTCAGTGTTACTATGTTGGTTTACTTTAAAGAGAATTGCATGTACTCAAATCATACAGAGCATGGACTTTTCAGATTACTTCTTTGACTAAAGTGCACTTAGGCCCCTCCATGTCTCTCCATTCATTTCCATTGAGCCCTAAATAGAATCCAGTGTCTGGATATCTAACAGTTTATTTATCCATTCATTACTGAAGGGACATTTTAATTGCTTCCATGTTTTGACAGAACTCAAGTTGCTATAAATATCTACTGGTAGGACTTAGTGTAGAAACATTTTTTCACTCTTTTATGCTAAATCCTAGGAACCATTTCAAGGTACAGCATGTTTAGTTTGATAGAAAACCACCAGATTGTCCCACAATGTATCTATGCTACTCTACATCAGCACCAACAAAGAATGAGGCTTCCTATTCCTTCACATGCTCACTAGCATGTGATGTTGTTAGTATTCTGGTAGTTTGATTATGCTTGACCCAGGGAATGGCACCATTAGGAGGTGTGGCCTTGTTGGAAGAAGTGTGTTACAGGGGGGTTGGGCTTTGAGAGCCTCCTCCTAGCTGTTTGGAAGCCAGTCTTTCCCATTTTGCCTTCAGCTCAAGATGCAGAATTCTCAGCCCCTCCAGAGCCATGAGTGCCTGAACACTGCCATGCTTCCTACCTTGATACTAATGACCTGAACCTCAGAACCTGTAGGGCAGCCCCAATTAAATTTTGTTCTTTGTAAGGTCATGGTGTCTCTTCACAGAAACAGAAACTCAAAATAAGATAGAATGTTTTAATTAATTTCTCTGATGACCTGATATGGATTCTTTTTACTTGTTTACTTGGCATCATAATATTTTGATTGGCCACCTATCTGTAAAGTTCTTTGGTATCTTTTAAATCAAGGGTTTTGTTACCATTGTTTTAAGAGTGCTTTGTATATTCTGGATAACACTCCTCCCCAACATACATCCTTTGCATCATTTTCTCTCAGTATTCTGCTTTCCTTCTTATGTATCATTCACCTAACAAAACAATCTATTTCATCCGTCTTTAACAATGTACATAAAAATCACTCATAAAATCCAGGGTTATTGAAAATTTTTTAACTTGTTCTTTTCAGGGTTTTATAGTTTTGCTTTTTAAATTCTCTCTCATCCATTTATGTTAACTTCTTGTAAGGAATATAAATCTACATCTGAAGTCTTACTTTTTATATATTGACATACTAGACCCTGCCCTAGAAAGAACGTAAAAATTGTTTGCAATTTAATCACAAAAAGGTTTTTACTTAAGATGTATTGCACATAGTAGTACTTCCTTTATAAAATTTAATCATGCTCATGGACACCTGTGCTATGAACTTAATCCCAAGTGACGGCCTTAAACACTAACAGAGAAGACATGAAGCATACAAAATGAAAACAAGGAGAAACTGTTTGAAGAAATATCAGGATAGCTTATCAGGCAAAAATTAAATAATTGTGCAACAGAATTAAATTATTGTCTGTCAGACTTGGTCAAAAATTTAACAACTCTTCCTGTATATATAACAAGTAAAAAGGAAAAGCAAGTGGGAGAGATTTAGGCTTTTACTTTGCCCTCCAACCTTCAAGAATAAACCTATGTAAATAAGCTCTGATTATACTGCCCAGAGTATGGGTAAGTCTGGGAAGACCTTGAGCCATTCCTTTGGGATGCAGTCCTTAGAAATATCAAGCACTGGATAGTAGACAACTGCTGTAGGAGTAAATTATTTTTCCTGAACCCTTTGTGTTTTCCAAACAGCATTCACTCCACCTCCACACCCCTCCCTGCACACCTCACTGAGAAATGCTATATCGCTGACATCACTGTATCATTCTCTGTTGACTTCTCCCAGCTGAGAAATGTGCTACATCACTACAGCCTTCTCTCTTGACTATAGTGCCTTGCTTCACTTGGGAAACTCAGAATTGAAAATGTGGTCAAAAAAACAAATAGATTTTTTTTCTGTCCCTAAGCCAGCCAAAATGATGAATTACAATAGTTAAGGTTTTAGAAGTTCAGTTCATTCCTGTGCTGGAGCCCAAAAGGAACAGGATGTCTAAGGACACTTGTGCCAACTTTTGTTCACTTGAAACTACTTTCATTCAGTCATTTGTGAATCATATATATATATATATATATATATGTGTGTGTGTGTGTGTGTGTGTGTGTGTGTATGTGTGTGTGTTATATGTGTGTTAATTATATGTGTGTGTGTATATATATACACACACACATATATAATTATATATATACATATATATACACACACACACACACATATATATATATAATTAACAATCATCTGTTATTTATCCTTTATATGCATGCTTAGGAGCTTGATTTCACAACACTAAACCATTCCGAGTTTGGATGTAAGCTCCTTGCTGTGAGACTGGCAAAGGCAGTCTGTGTTCTGATTGAGCTAGGTTTAAACCCTGGAGACCAGGCAGGTGTACCTGCAAGGGAAAGAAGGCCCGTGGCTAAGCTCCAGACACTAGGCTCCTGACACGAGGCCTCAGCTCTCCATAATTCTATGGCTATCAGTCATGTAGGACAATACCCCAAGCTCCTGGTATTCTGTCTGGATTCCACCCCCACAGTTACCTGGAAACAGTCAAGTATGTTCCTCCTGACAATTACCTGGCTATAACTAGGTAGGCCTGGCCCACTGTAAAAGGGACTGCTTGCCCCCTCCTCTCTCTCTTACCCTCGTGCCTCTCTTACTGTTACTTTCTTGCCTCTCTTACTCTCTCCCCCTCTTGCTTCCCCTTTCCCTGCATTCCCTTCCCCCGCTCTCCACGTGGCCATGTCCTGCCTTGCCCGGCCTCGCTAGGCCTCTACTTTTCACTCACAGAACATTTCACCAACAATAAACGTTTTAAAACCATGGACTGCCCTGCTCTGCCGGTTCCCCGAGGACCCCAGACTGACCTTCCCCTACCCCTGGAGTAGGGCCCTGCGGCTTCTCACTGTCTGATGCCTACCCTGCAGCGGTGTAGGGTGTGTGCAGTCAAACTCCCCACATCTACCTTTCCAGAGCCCTGGCCGGAGGTGGGCTACCATTTTAATCCACACTTGGTTGTCAGTTTACTCAGATTTCTGCTCAAGCTCTTCCCTTTGCCATTACATCCTGAGAGCATAGAGCATTTCCTGAAACATGGTAGGCATCAGTTAACGAAAGAATGTTCTGAGTGATCCCTAGCTGTTCTAAACAAGGGCCCCAACATGCACACTCCATGCCAAAGGCTTCTACTCCTGTCTTCCCAGTCTTTCAATCACAAAACAAATCAGTATTTGTTTGATGCATGTAGGTACATCTTTTTAGAACATTCTCCTGTATACCTTCACAGCCCACTCTGGAGTGAGGGAATTTATCAAGAAAGAATCTTTTTGGCTAAGCCTTATTTCTTCTTTAAATGCTTCACAATATAGGATTTCAGAGAACTGCTTACCATCAGTTTATTAAGGAGAAGAAGCTTATTTGCTATGGCTATATAAGAAAGAACATGCCATTTCATCACTGTTTACAGAATCAGAATCAGAAGTCATTCCAACAAAAATCTTTCACTCTAAAGCAAAATAACGACTCCTTCAAATATCTCTTTGGAGCCCTCACTTTGGATAGATGCATGTGCAAAATCACATTTACACATACACGTCCACCCACATAATTTGTGTGGCCAGTATTATGTTCACTTTCTTCTCAAAGCCTACTGTAAACCAGGTATTGATTCTATGAAAAGTCATCGGCTTCATTTGACGGCTTGGCCCAGTTTTGCTCAGGCAGCTCAGCAGGGGTGATGATGTTCTCATTTCCATCCTCAGATGGCTAACAGAGAAAGGCTAGCTAGTCTGGGATCCCTCATACAGATATTAATAGATTAATGAGCTATCATATCTTCCCCCAAAGTTAAAAGAATTAAAATTCAAAGCCTTGAACATGAGCTAATACTGAATTAGTGACACAAAATCAGCAGTTCTCTGTGATAACTGACCCAGAATGTTAAATTGATTATGTAATTTAACATCACCATCCTACTTGATGGATGCCTAATAATTCTATATCCGCCTACCTTATAGTCAATTGTAAACTCTAGAAATGAAAGAACATATTTATTTTGTGCAAATTTGCAATTTTCTGCCATATGAACTATTAGTAATCTGTAATCTCTTTCTCCCCAGGGAGCCTATTACCCCAGGGAAAGGATGATTGCCTTATTTGAATCATGAGGCCCTTGGATGTTTCCTCTCTTTCCTTTCTGGCTATAGGTGAGGATGGCGTTCACTCACATTTGGGAAAAAAATATTTCCCTATCAGTTTCCCCATCTTGTACCTCAGAGAAAGTAAGAAGAAAGGAAAGTAAAACTCATAGAGAATCCAGCAGCAGCTTCTAACCAGAAGGCCTTTGGGAAGAGGGCACGGTTTCACCTGGTGTGTGCATTAACAATGGAGGTTCCTGCAGGCTCTTCACATGTACTAGCTTTGAGGATCTAAGTTTCAGACTCCTCCAGAAGATTGTTTGGTTGTTGTTGATTGTTTTCCTTTCTCTCTTGAGGCAGGGTCTCATACAGCATGGGTTGTCATTGGACTTACTATTCCAACTGAGGATAACCTTGAACTTCTAATCTTCTTGCTTCTTTAACTGAAGTGCAGAGATCAGAAGTATGTACCACCATGTTTGCTTTATCCAAGTGACTTTTAAACACACAATTTGAGAATTGCGCTAA
This sequence comes from Apodemus agrarius, assembly GCA_964023405.1. Classification (NCBI taxonomy): domain Eukaryota; kingdom Metazoa; phylum Chordata; class Mammalia; order Rodentia; family Muridae; genus Apodemus; species Apodemus agrarius. Next base: position 78,877,582 of record OZ030009.1, read on the forward strand.
CCTGGAAATTTAACATCTTAAGACTCTGCAGAAAATAGAGAATAAGAATTATTATTATGTGACAAAAAGATATCTCAGTGGGTAAAGACACTTGCCTCCACAACTGACAGTCTAAGCTTAATTCCCACAGAGTGGAAGGAAGAGTGAAATCTTGATTGTTGTCGTCTCTTTGTGCATGCCTGTCATGGTGTGTGTGTGTGTGTGTGTGTGTGTGTGTGTGTGTGTGTGTAAAAAGAAACAGAGCACATGTCAAAGTCTTACTCTTGACCTCCAATCCCTTCCTGAGTCTTGTTGTCTTCTAGTTCTGAATCTTGCCTTTATCACATTCTTTTATTCAGTCTCCCCACATACTACTATTCTACCATGATGGCCTTCTCCTTCTTTTTTCATTCCCTTCCATCTTTTCATTCTAGACACCTTTTCCCACAGACTTTATTTTTCTGCTATGGCTATCAAGTGAGACATGTTTAACACCTTTAGTATGTATTTAATTCCCCCCCTCTGGTTCTTTTGTCCAAATCCCAACATGAGACACACACACACACACACACACACACACACACACACTCACACACACACACACACACACACACACACACACACATACACACACACTGTAAAAACAATCTCAATTAAGGGATTTTTCAGATAAATCAATTCTTTTACATACTCTCCTAAAACAGATTCCCTATAATCAAGATCTCATGGTAGTTCATGTGAAGAACTAACTTGGTATGAGAACATTATAACAGACTTTTGTTTCTCAAGTTTTCAGAAAATTAAGACCACAATCTGAGAAATAGCTAAGCCTTCTCAAGTATGGCATTTGCTTAGCTGATTGATCATCATATCGGCCAAGTCAACCAGGAATTTTTCCAAAAAAATCACTTTTATTTATTCTTTTTTTCATGAAAACTGCCATGTGAAAAATCTCAAATGATATTTCCTCTCATGGGTACTATCTTTCCACATTCTATTTTGTTCAGTAATGATGGCTGGGGCCTTACTAACCCAGGAAGAACAAAATACTCCAAAGAATGTATTAAGCAAAATATGCATCCAGAATTCCCAATAACAGTTGAAAAGAGCCAAAGAGACCAGGTGCTGGGCAGGAGGATATTTCAGGGTTGGCTAATGGTCCACATTAGATACTTCCTCTGTCTACCAGAGCTATTCATTAGGAGAGTATGCTGTGTCCTTCCCAGTCCTCCCACACCCTCTCCCTAGTCTGGATTTTGTACATTCACATTTCAATGAATGTCAGGAGACAATGATTTTTCTACTGTTCAGAGAACTGTATATATGTAATCCTTTATCAGTATGTCAGAAGGGAGGGTAGGTGTTTCCCCTCCCCAAGCTCTGGTTGGCACTGAGGATAAAGCGTCAGAAAGATGATATATGGAACAGTAAGTTTCCCTAAAGTCTGTCAATCTCAGGAGTTTAAAAAACCATGTTCTTATTCATGGCTCTCCTTTCAGATTGAAAAGAGAGTCTCCACTCACTGTTCCCTTGTGCTGAGGGTTTTCTAGAGAGTAGACTGTTTCTCCTGTACATCCTATAATACTCCAAATTTCTGAGTCCTATGAGTTTAGTCTAACAATGCATTTCTAGTTGTGCCCTCTCTATTTCTGTGACCAACATTTTCATTAGGTCATCCTTAAACCTTATAATTCTTCTTTAAATCTTTAAATTTCTTACTTTCTAAATGAAATGCATTCCACACGGTTTCTCTGCCCACCATTTCCAGTCCGTTTGTTTGCAATACCATTCTTATCATGTTCAGCCTAAATAATTTTGAGTAGTTTTTCCACTCAAAGGAAGAAAAAAATTCTAAACTCTACACTTTTGAAAACTTCAAAAGTACCATTTGCAGACTTATCTCTAAAATCCTGTACACTTCGTGTTTCTGAAAAGGTTTTTAGTATTTTGTGCCTCAACCTCCCCCAAGTCTAACTCATGCTTTACCAGTCCTCCCTTTAGTAAGCCTCTCGCCTCTTTAATCCCTTTGGAATGCACTAAGTTGAGCTTAAAAATAATTTTTGCTGTTTATCTTATTTCCTTAGCAGGATTTTACCAGTCCCTTTCTGAACTTCTACAAATCTACATTCTTATCTATTACACTATTTTTTAAACTATATTTGGTGTTATGAGATTCCAATATAAAATATTTCCCACAGGGTTATATATTAAAACATTTGTCCTGCAGCTGGTGATATTATTTTTTGGGTGACTATGAAACCTCTCATGCCTAGGGTCTCCCTGTAGACAGAAGCTAGAAGAAGTAGTCTCTTGAAGGTTATTGCCACACCTAGTTCTGCCTACATTTTTGGCAACCTGTGAGCAGACGGGCCACCATATGCACTTGTTACCCCAGCCTGAGGTGTCACATCCATTGTCCCTTTCCTGACATGATGGAATATTCCCCCCATTTGAACTATGAAATCAAATACACCTTTCCTCCCCCAAACTGATTCTATTGGGTATCAGTAATGATAACAGTAACTAAGATAGTTATCCATCTGTCTGATACATGATAGATCCTTAGCTGAGGGATGAGTTTGTTCATCCATATGCAAGTAACAGAGACCAACTCACTGAGAGAAGCTTAAAATATTTTGATTTGTAATAAATGAGTGTTTCAGTCTCAAAGCAGGTACTGTCTCTTCACTGCCTGCATAATTGAGTTGTAATTTCCATTTTTGCAGAAATCCCTTAGACTGGAAAGGGAAAAGCAAGCCCAGGGTGGAAGGCAGTGGAAATTTTTGGAAGACATGTGCCCCTCAGGCCTAACTTCATTACTCCCCATAAGACCCACACAAACCTTTTGCTGTTGTCTCTCCACCTCCTTCCAGCTTCGGAATTGCTTTCATATTCTTATCTCAGTTGCACATGGCTTCTTGGAAGTAATTTTATTAAAATGTATTTGAAGCAGTTGCTGGTCCATTAACACCTTCTTGCATCCAGCTGTGTCAGATAAGCCCTGAGAAACTTTTATTTTTCTCAATTGAAAAAACTTGTAGCTCCTGCAACAACCAAGAGGCCTCTGGGTCTACCCAGTCTGTCTAATATCACAGCCAAAGTGCTAGACTTGCTGTGTCTTGGTGGTGTGGAGCTACTGGGTTACAGCAAAGCCCTGAGTCCAAGAAAGCAAAATTTCATCTGTTGCAGTCAGATTCACTTGGCAACTCACAGAACATTCTAGATCTTTAAGAATCATGAGAGAATTCACTTCAAAGAGGAAGACAAAGAAGTTGAAGGATGGAGAATTAAGATTACTGTGCCACCAAATGTTGCAGTCTATAAGCTCTGGCAAGAGGAAAAGACGTTCAGCACACCTCTCTCTGCCTTGGGGACCAAACTGGGGACCTGGAGAGACTGGGAACCAGTGACTGGGCAACAACTGAGAGAAAAGCTTTCCATAGTAAAGGTTCCCACACAGCAAACCAGAAGTGAAGAAAGGGGATGAATAAAGAAGAGAGAATTGGTCATTGGTGGGAGACCATGATTTCTATCTTATACAGAGACCATTTGCAGAAGTCATTTCTTATCTTGTGACAAGATTAGAATTACAAATTACAGTACAAATACCATGGCCAAAAAATAAGTCAGAAGTCTAGACAGATCTTACCTCAAAAGTCAAGCACCTTGAATATAAGCCAAACAAATCTTTTTTAAACCCATTTAAAAAAAAAAAAAAGAGTTGATAAGTCATTACTTCTGTGAACGTGGAACAGAGAACTATATGAAAGCCTCAAATAATGTAGAAAAAAAATGAGAGGGACCCAACATGTTCATTTTGAAGTCTTCCTCTTTTGCTATGCAGATTGGTAGTATTTCCCTAAGAGAAGGAATTTTAAGTTTCATGAATGAATGAAATGAAAATCCTGTTTTAGCCAAAGAATCCACAAGGTAGTACCACCCCACTGCTTGTTCCTTGTGGACTTGCTGTTGACTGATTCTGAACACAAGGAGGTAAAATCATCCTGAATTTTCCAGAAACTTCCTGACAGGGTCCTGAAGAGTCAGCATTGGAAATGCCATATTATTTGATAGTCTCCTGAATCAAAAATAAACCATTTTAAAAAGTCCATTTGTAGATAAAATATTTCTTCACATCATTTAAGAAATGTCAATTAATTTAGAGTATGGCAAGGGTGTTTGTTTTTTCTTCAATGTTCCTCTCTAATAGGATAAGAGGCCTTAACCCTTAGGGCTCACTAGACTTCATAGAGAAAGCTTTGGATGCTGTTACACTGTTAACAGAGTACAAGGCTGAATCAAGCAAGTCTAAAAGCTGTGGTGAAAGAACCTGATGGGATTCAGGTTTAAAAAAAAGATTACAGCAATGTAAATAAGAGGATGTGGGGAGATTTCAATTATTAGCCAGCAATTCAGGGACTATGCAATAGAATGTGATAGTTTAAGAGATTAAAGGAGTGTTATAAGACAAAATTCAAGGAAGGGACTGAAAGTCAGCAGAACAGTAAGACTGATTTAGGCCTTGTTTCTCCACACTTCCCTAGCCTAGGGATTTTAGATAAGGAGAATAATGTTCTTCCCAATTTGACTGCTGATACCACAAAGCCACATGAACTCTTTTACCTGTGATCTTTAGATATTGAAGCCTCCAGGATGGCTATATTTAGCTTTCTTCCAGGTTAGATCCATGTGGAAAAAAAGTTTCAAGACTATATAGGATGGGCTTCGCAACTATCTTACTCCTTAGACTTTTTTTAGTGCTTGGGCTTTCTGTATAAGAATCCTAGCCTGATGTGCACAGCATCCACACAGCTAGGGAAGTGGTACTTCTGGTTCCACCTGTCTGTCTTTCTGCCTAAGTAATGGATCCACATACATATCTGTGGGTCCCAATTGCTTTGAACAGATTGATCATGTGAGCTTTTGGATTGAACTGCACTTTGGGAAGTTAGTGTACATTCTAAGGCAGTATGTCCACCCTGATATTTACATCTATGTGAGTATATCCACCTACCTCTAGTAACTGAAACACTCCTGGAGCAGGAGCCTGCCAGTGCTTGCTACACAGTGTTTTCTCTTAACAACCAGCACTTTCCTTCTTGTCTAGCTTTTAGTTCTGGACACCTTTCAACACTGTGCTTTATTTTTCTTTGTTGTCTACCAGGCTACGCATCGTAAACCCCTCTAGGACATGTTTGAACTTTTTCACATGCCTGGCTACTCAGAGTCAGCCTCTGCCCAAACCCCAGCATGGATTATCTGACTAGCACTCCTGATAGAGCTCAAAACCTGGTAGTTAGGGCCCTGGAAGGTAATATCAAGTGACTGGGTAGATTGTGAACTGTGCCTGGAAGGGTGGTAAAGGATACCATCCAAAACCATTCGCAGATTAAATTTGAGCACATGATGGAAATTAAAAAGAAAAAGAGACTCTTCTACAGACTGCAGTCTTTTCCATAAGTCTGTGATCAAGCTTAGAATGTAGTCATTTTTTTTTTCTTTTAAGGCAACACTTAGAGGCTGCTGAATTTTTCTTTCAAATTTTAAAAGGCACGTCAAGAACATTTCAGAAACCACTGAACAAGTTAGACACACAGCTGCTGACATCCACCGACAGAAGCAATCTGAGAGAAAAAAAAATCTGTGTACAAAGATGACAAAGAGGAAAACTGCCTGGCAGTTGGAACAAACATCAGGGGAATATTGAGATTTCAAAAACATTCTAAAATGGCAGAATACCTTGGCCTCAGAGGACCCAGTAATCATGAGAGGCACTAATAGGATCCTGAGAGAGCTTCCCTAGGCAGTCAGGCTGCTTATGCCGGATCCTGGCTCTGCTATTGAACAACTGTGGTGCCCAGGGCCAATTGCTTAGCCTCTCTCCAACTTGATTCCCCAGAATCAAACTGAGGTAATAGCAAGGGCTGTGCTATCAACTGAGAGGTCATCGGATGACTGGATGCACATAAGAGAGTTGCCAAGCTATTTGGAGCAAAGGAGATTTTAGGCAGAGCAGACTAATGAGACAAAGGGTGACAGCTAGGGAGGAAGGAGAGGACCACATTTGCTGCTCCATGGCCAAACAGAATCTGTCCCTCAAGCTCACTCTCTTAATCTCCCTATCCTCAGCCTTTACAATCAGTACAGTACCAGCACCACTCCAGAGAAGGCCAGTCAGAAGATACAAGCTGAGGTAGCTTGAACCATTCTGAAACTATTAGAAATATGTCTTCTCCCCTAATAGCACCACTCAGCTTTGCCAGTGGAAGAGATGCATCTCCATGAAAGATTAGGGAATGATGAGGCTTCTAGAGGCCCTGCAGACAGAATGAATCACAGAAAGCCTACTGCATTCAGCAGCATTCTGTGAGAAGGCCGGGGAACAGGCTTCAGAAGCTGAGAAAGCAGCAACCCCAAGAAAGATCAGGGAGAGCTTCAGCCTTGTGTTGCATTAATGAAGGGGGAACACATAGGCTACACCACACTTCAGGAAGATCCTGGGATTTCATGCCAAACAAACCTCTACTGGAATTCATGCCTGCCTACCTGTGATTTGGGAAAACTTCCCTGTCTCCCAAAGAAATCAGTTTCTGAAAAACCCTCAAAGGGAGGACCCCTGCACTCCAGCTCCCGGAAAGCAACACCCCAAATCACTCATGAGGAATGGTCTTGATGCAAACAAGAAGAGGATTTTTATTCCAAGCGCACTGGGGCCCACAGTCATATACCACACAGAGGTGGAAGACTGCAGACCTAGAGTGCAGAATCAGGACAGCTTTTATAGGGTTTGCAAACCAATCATTTTTTAGCATCGAGAGCCCATGTGGTACAAGCCAATTGATTTGTACAACTCCATAGTTTCTAGGCCAGTCATTTCAAATCATCTAAGCTGGCGCTCTGTGGACCCCATTTTCCTATAGTCTCAGAGGTCCTCATTTGCACGGTGTGTGTGTGTGTGTGTGTGTGTGTGTGTGTGTGTGTGTGACAGATTGTAGTTAAAATAGGTCACAAGGGCTTTCCTCCTACAGTGCAAGCAGTTTACAGAAGCTAGATGAGCAGTTAGTCAGCTCATTTCCTGTTATCTTACTAGGCCAGCATCGAGCACTTAAGGGCCTATCTTATGCCCTTTTACCTAGTCCATACAGAGAGCAGGCTCAAGAAATGTGACCTTTTACCTATTTACTGGCAGAGAGCAGGGTCTGGAATTTGAGGTATTTAGGGCTTCTTAGGAGTGAGATAGCATTCATAAACTTTTGACTTCTTGGGGACATTGGAGAGTTAGGCACTGGGGAGTTAGGCTGTATTTCTCATTCTATCATTTCTAAATATACATAGTAGTAGCATATAACACACAGTGCTGATATGAGGATGAAATGAAACCACATTTAGCTCTGTTCTTTCACCCAGCTCCAGATTTTGCTTCTGCTTCCACTAGCCCCTGCATATTCTTGATGCCTTCACAGCTTACCTCTGTTCTGGTGAAAACTCCTAGACAGGTTTGCATAGTCAACATCGTCTAATTACAGCACCAAGGTAAAGTAGGGTTTGGATTTGAAAAGTGGCTTCTTAATAAAGTACATCTATGGTGGATTGGTTGGCCCTTGGTTAATCCAAGGAGTAAAACGGATTGTCTATTGTTCTCTAGCCTCAGCCAATGCTTTTGTAGAAACGTCCCTTGAGTGCCCCCACTGCAGAGTTTGTGGCAGACATTGCATGGTGAAGTGGGTCCATTTCTTTTGTCCTGTATTAAATACCCAGAGGCAATAATCCTCATTATGGGCCAATGGTTTAGAAAATGTTATTATTAAATCAAAGCCATTTGCAATAAAGGGAAAAATTCATCTGTTACTATAAACTCTGTTGCTGATAGCTGGGCATTAGGAAAACAAATGGTCCCCAAGTCCCTTTAGACCTTGCTCTTCAAAGCTTAATCACGTGGCAGGCCCTCGAGGGCCATCCTTGAAGAGAGGAGAACAGCCCAGGAGGACAATTCTAGGGATGTGCATGGTTTCTCATAAGACATTGGACGTGACTCAGAGAACCACACTGATTACCCAGCTTATTGTCTAAAATGCCATTAGTTAAATTTAACTTGTATATGGCTCTGTTTCCCATTACAAAAGAGTGGAGTCAGACATCCTTGGGTGGTAATTCTACTTCCTAGGGAAGACTTGCACGAATTAATAAAAGCCTCTGTGTCTACACCTCCAGTTTTGGATAAGGTAATGAACATTTTTGGTTGAACACATTTTAACAGAATTAGAATCATGCTTTAATTTACAGATTGTCTCAGAAGGAGCCAGTGATTTGCTTTGGCTATGCATAATATTCTCATAAAGCCTGTGCTTTCATGAGGACTAAGGAGGCTCTCTGGAGACAAACTGCTTCCCTTACATTGTTCTGCAATGCAAACACTGTGCTAAGACCCAACCTCTGCTCAGTCCTTACACAGGACTGTAAGGCATAAAGCCTGGGGCATTCACACATCAACCAATAATTGCTATCTTCTTACTAAATTACCACTGCTGCATGATAGAAATACTGTCCTAAACTAGACAACTTTCCTTTCACAAAAAGAAACTGTAACTTTGTTTAAGAGGCAATGTGTGCAAAAATCCATATATCCTGCAGACTGATCAGAGTTCTGAGATATGGAGTCTGTAAACTGAGAAGCTTCTGTTTAACTGAAGTAAGAATACTGAGCAAGAGACACACAAGAGTCAATTTGGAGCCACTTCACCTAGGTGTGGAGGTCACAAAGAATGGAGATACACCTGGAAATAAATAACATGGAGTAATGAAGAATCTCAGTTGAGCTATGAGAATTGTGACCATTCACTGAGGTTAGCTTTTTGGAGTGGTTTCCCCTCTCCAACCCACAAGAATGGTTCCTGTTTAGCCCATACTATGACATGAAGCCATGACAGACTGAACCTCTGAAATTGTAAGAAAGCCTCTGTAGAGAGCCCTATTGGGATGCTATGCCACTTGGCAGGGACTTGACATTGATCAAGGTGAAGTTCCTCCCTCAGCCTTCAAGCAGATTCCTGTGCTAGTCATAATCCTCTCCACCTAGGGTGGAGCACTCAGACCAAGGTGAAATCCATTGTTCTTCAAGGAGAGGCACCAGCCACCCACAGAGCAAGCAACCAGTTCTGCAGACCTGTTTCCAGCCTTTGGGGGAAGGGTCTTCCCCTGCCTATATATATTTGGAGACCTCCATCGTCTCAACATCGATGAGCCTTGAGCAGGAAATTCGTCTTGGCTCCATGTTTCTCTTGCCACTCCATTTCTATCCCCAGCTTTCCTTCCAGGGAACCCGGTAACCCATTCGAATGTAGCAAGGGTGGCTATAAGCCTCCAACTAAATACTTGCCTTTATGAGGGTTGCCTTGGTCAAGGTGTCTCTTCACAACAATAAAACCCAAACTAAGACACTTTTAGTGCTTGAAACATCACCTGCAGCTGCCTGAGCAAGACTGATTGTGAGTTTTAACCTCTATTCCTGATGATTTGGAGGGGACCTAGTACAGGTTGTTCACCAAGGCCTCCTATTGAAATTGGTTGCAGCATCTTTGGGGACTTTTATTTTTAGTGAGATCACCATAGGCCTATGATCTGGCTTTTCTTCAGAATCTGACTCTTAATTTGGGAAGCTGACTCACACTAATTTATTTAAATGAGACTAGTCTAGTGCTTATATTATATATATATAAATGAGATATAATGAGAAAAGAAAAGGCATAAAGCCATTAAAACTGCCCCTTCTTGGTGTAGTTCGGGGAAGTAAGGAGAGAAACATAGCCTGATTGGGTTGAGATCTTTCCAGGCTCTACTCACGAAAAAGAGTATATGATTCTTTAATTATAAGTTATTCAAAATGAAACAAATGGCTCCACCCACACAGGTGATGTTGACACCTTCTTCTTTAAATAGTGAATTATTTCCAAAAGTCTTTTGTTATTATTCTTGTGGCACCGCTGTCTAGACAGATTATTGAAGAATAAAATATTGAATGATTTTCTTTTCAGTCCTTAAGCCCCATAGTTGGCCAGTATTAGCATTGGGCTTTTAACAAATAAAAAATACATACATGCCCAAAAGAACAAAGAGAAATCAATAGTGCAGTACCCACTTCTCTTCCACCTCACCTGTGCCTTCAAGCAGATCCGTTGAGGTGGCTGATATTATTTCTGGTCTTATTATGCTCAACCCTCATTTAAACTGATAATCCTGGGAGTGCCGGAGGGCCACATAGGGTCTTGTCTTCTGATTCTGTTGAGCAGGATGCAGACCAGAATAGTAAAACCTGTTAATCAGAACTCAGCCTTGCTTACAGAAGGAACGGACACTTCCTCCCTGGGGCACCCTAATAACATCACACTGCACACAATGTTTTATTTCTTCTTTACTTAGGAATAAACAGCAACCTTTTCTTACTGTCACCCAAAATTAATTGAGAGAGAGAGAAAAAAAATAAAAACCACACCGGAATGAGACAGAAGTTTTGGTAAACTAATTGGAGAACATGGTCTTACTTGTGTGACACCAGAAGTTGACACCTCTCCACAGCCCTATTCTGTGGCCTCCCACCAGTCTGAAGGATGACTTTGCCTTATTCCTGGGAAAGTTTGATTCTACACTGCAGCCAGAATTATTGTCTCATGTTGGTCCAGGATGTTTCATTTCCTTAGTATCTTCATAATGACAAATTTTTGAGGTAAGAGTTTTTCCTATTTTTGTCTTAATTTTTTTCCTAATTTTTAAAAAATGGTTGATATAATGTCTTCCTGTATGTTGAGAGAGGGAGGGAAAAGGAGGGAGAGGGAGGGATAGGGAGGGAGAGAGGGTGAAGGAGAGGAGGTGGAGGGCAAGAGAGAGAAAGAGAAAGAGAGAGAGAGAGAGAGAGAGAGAGAGAGAGAGAGAGAGAGAGAGAAACTCTCTGACTTTACCTGACTAGTACCTACAAGAGTCAAGGAGAACTCACCTTTGAGGACTGTATAGGTTTGCAATAATAGCCTCACAGTCTCTCAGAGTCCATTTGAATAAGAACTTCAAATACATTCAATAGCCCAGTTTCCTTTGCTTCTTTTTACAATTATGTTTATAGGAGGTGGATTCTGGTTAGACCCAGAATATCCCAAGATCACATCCTTCAGGGGGGTGTCTGCTTATCAGCTTCAGTTAGATACCAGGAAGTAGGATTGTCTTCTTCAGTGAGTTTATGAGGCCTCCTTTGCTGGATTTCCCTCAATTTGCATCTCTCCACCCTTTGACAGCTTCTAGATCTGTGTTGATAGAGGCAGACAGACCTACCTCTTCCAGAGGCAGAATAGGTCTTTTAATCAGAACAATTGAATGGAAAGTCTTTCCACTGATGGAACCCTGTAAACCTGGGGTGTGGTTGCTCCTGGCACTTACAACAAAGAAAAGGGGGAACTTTGGAAGTGCAAGGGCTGGTGAGTTCCCCTACAGTCTGGAGATGACAGATATGAGGGAGATTTTGTATGTAGTGCTCCTTATCAGAAGCTTCCACAGGTGTTATGAAGCACAGCAACTTCCCTGTCCAACTGAGGCTTTTAGGTAATGTACCCTTCAACCTCCATGTAAAGGTAGGTATTTAGGGCTGCCTTTGAAAGTATTTTGACTTGCCTATTTGATTCTGAGGCATATACGAGCAGAACTTCATAACCTGCAATAGAGATGTTTGTACCTTTAATTTTTTCACTGCTTTATTCACTATAGCAAAGAATTGATATCACCCTAGTTGTCTATCAGTATAAGACTAGATAATGAACTGTGTGTGTGTGAAAACTTTTCAGCTCTAAAGAAAAATACAGAAATTGCAGGAATGTGGATGAGTTTAGAATATACAATATTAGGTGAGATCACAAACTGCTAGAGTGAAAAAGCCATAAGCTCTCTTTGTCATATATGGAGCCTAGCCAATAATTCATGTTCATAGGTAAACAATTGCACATGTGAATACGGTATAACATGAAGAAGAGAAGACAAAATGCTGAAAATAAATGACTGGGAGCGCCACAGTTTCTATTCGGAATGCCTATTCTAACTGGATACAAGTTCATTGAGTTGTGTAGACTTTGAGTCTAACTTACCATGGTGTGTGGTGTTTTCATTTATTTGCTAGACTTTTTAAAAATAAACTTCTAAAAAATCTGTTTCCCAAAGTACTTTCCAATGGAGATACCAGTATCCTCCTTATTGTTATTACTTTCAGTTGTTTTTTCTGAAAGGAAGAAGAAAACACTAGCTGTGTGGAGCTCCTCCACTGCAGATATGCAAATGCAGCTGAGGACCACTAGATACTCAAACAGGGACTGACCGACCGACCGGAAAGGAGATCAAAGCTGGAGAAAACATGCAAACCACCACAAGGAAGTACAGAACAGAAAGCAGGAGAAAAGTGTCTGAAGTTTCCTTAGAGAAATAAGAAAAAACATCACAGCTCAGAAATAATATAAGGATGCCTCATGGAGAACTAGCCAGAGAACGATAAAAATGATATTGAAAATTAAAAATTAATATGAAAAATTTTAAATTCAAAACAAGAGAGAGTTTAGTGCAAAAATATTTCAACGTTGCTGTAAAATTAAATATTTTTATCTAAAAGGATGTTAAAGTTCAGTGTAGATGTGTGGAAATATAAATCAGATGAAATTTCCCAAAAGGAAAACAAAGGGGAAAACTGGGGAAGACAGAAGGAATGTGAAAACTCACCTGGAGGGAAGGCCGGACTCTGCTAGTAAATATTCTACAAAGACAACGTGGTCCTCCATGATGGCTGGGTATGTGCCATAGACTCAAAAGTCAGTGTCAGTCGTTACTACTTGCATGTGATTACAACAGTTGTTCCAAGGCGACTCTTGCAACTTTGCATCCCAAAAGCATCTTCTAAGTGAAGAAGAAAGAAAACTTTCCATGGGAAAGATTTTTTTTTTTAAGATGGCATTTGTTTCCTTCATTTTTTTAAACAAGGTTATCAATTTAATATAGACAAAAAGAAAGACAATGGAATTCCTAATAATAAAAAACTCAACCTGATTTGACCTCAGTCTTTGAAACATAACATGGCTCTGTATGTATTAAAGTACAGAATTTGACTAATTGCCCTAAAATAATTGGCTACATTTGGACTCTGATGTCAAGAAATAAAAGTCCTTCTTCTAGAGTGTAAATAGTGTACATGCTGATTTAAGTTTTTGCCATGTAAGATTTTAAATTTTGTTTGAATTTGCCTTATATTGTCTTCTTATATTTTTGTTATTGTTATTGTGACAGTCAATCCTATCTTTTTTTCCTTTTTAACCATTATTTTTACATTTAAAAGAAAAATATATATAATTACCTCATTTCCCTCTTTTTCGCTCTCCAAACCTTTATTTCCATATACTGAAAGACTCAACAAGTCTTTCATTACCGCCCCCTCCCCCCCCCAGGACCACAGAGATGGAATCGATGCAAACGCATGAGGAATTTTTTATTAAAAATACTAGCATGCTAGGGTCACTCTGCATATGAAGAGAGAGAGCGACCCCCGCAATTTGCTCAGCAGACTGGACTTTTTATACAGTCCCCAGGGCAGACACCATAGGCACAATGTGATTGGCAGAATAGTGATACTTTTAAACAGATTGATCCCTTAGGAGATGAGATATGTTGCCAATGGTCAGTCTGGTCAGTCTGGTCAGTCCTTTGGAATACACCCTCACCCCTAGGTCCACCTCTCCCTCCCCCTTGTGGTCTGAGGAATTCAACCCAGTCCCTGACCCTTTTAAAGTTTCTGAGTTAACTCTTTCAATATCCCTTCATGGTCAGTTTTCAAATTCATGGCCTCTTTTTTCATTATTCACATCTTGTTCGGTGAATTATGTTCTAAAACAAAACAAAAACAAGAGAAAAAACAAAAACAGAGCAGTAACTCAACCCTGTGCACTAACGTACATACAAGAAACACTGCCCTGGTGCTGGGAAAATCACTAGCGGGAAGAAGGCAGATCTTCTTTTGAAAGGGTATTAAACATTATTTGGCATTTAAACCCAGTCTGTGATCTCTTATAATTAAAAACAAACAAACAAACAAAGAGATGTCTAATGCTTATTCCTCATTTTCATTCCTTAGTGTTAAAACCCAGAGGTTCTTTGCGAAATAAAGGTTTAATAAGAGAATTTACATCTTCTGACTAGAAGAGGATTTTCATGTATACAGAACCAGACTTCCATCCATGAAAACAACTATTCCATGTATGTCTTCTTTTTTTTTTTTAACCCCAAAGGAAGGCAAGAAAGTCTATTTATATTGATTATCTTTGACTTGCTTCTCTATAGGTAATCTCTGAATATTGATCTGAGGACCAATGGAAAGAAAGCTGGAGTGCACACATGCTTGATTCTTAATAGTTCCAGTTCTTTACGGTGTAAGCTATAACAACCTAATTAACCTCCCTGAGACTCTCAGTCCCTCTATCTGCAAGGTGGAGATGGTGGTTCAGTTCTCACTGGGTAATAGCAGTTCTCAAATAAGATATCTCTGTGAGCATGCAGTGGGGGTATATGATACTTTTTCTCTCTTTTCTGACTTCTTCCCCATAACTGATCAGCTTCATAGATGAATAAGCTGATCACAAGAGTCTATTTGCCATACCAAATACAGAAGTTCGGATTCTACAATTCTTTGAAGTTTGTTTGAGAAGTTTCCTCTTTTATCCACATTACTGTAGACACCTTATTGAGGTGCCATGCCACCTGACAGGAACTTGATATGACCAATGTGAAGTTCCTCTCCCAGCCTTTGAGTGGGAACTTCTGTGTCAGCCATAATCCCCTCCACCTAGGGTGGAGTGCTCAGACAAAGGTGAAGCCCATTGTTCATCAAGGACCTACAGTCTTCAGAGAAACACTTGCTACCTGTGGAGCAACTGAACTGATTCTGTGAATATATATACACATATACATACACACACACACACACACACACACACACACACACACACATATATATATAAAGTTCTTCATTAAACTTTGAGACCTTGCATAGCAGGTGTTATCTTGGTCTCCATCTCTTTTTTGCTGCCTTCCCATACATCCCCAGCTTCCCTTCCAGGTAACCCGTTCAATGTAACTGCAGGCAGTTACACATTACATACACACTTATATAGCCTAGTGTCTAATAGGGGGTAGTTGTCACGCGGCATGACTCTGTCATTAAATGTGCTGTAGAAGAGTATTCATGACAGACTTTGTCACATCTGTGTTTCACTTGACACATATTGCTTTTGCTTAAGTTCTCAACTAATTTCCTTTAACTGGTTTTGAATATTGAGATTGGTCAATACAGACCAGTTTGTAGACTTGTGGGTATACCTGTATTTACGTATCATTCAGAATAAACGGTAAGGTTCAATTGAAACACAACTGTGAAAAAGTATGTTAACACCTCAAATATTGAATTAAGCCATTTTGTTTGCCAAAGAGATTATAGGAACTCCTTCACTAGCCCATACTTACATAATGAATTCTCAAATAGACCTGGGAGCTTCTCCACTAAAAGGTTAATTTTATTCTCCATTATAAAGCTTTGAGAATGGGCCCTGGGGCTGTCCTTGATTTAAAAACAAAGAAAGGTCTTGTTACCTTATTAAGGATCACAGGGTCAGGTTCAGAATATCACCTCCTCCCAAGAAAGGAAAAGATCATTTCATTCACATTTATCAAGGGGCTTCCACTTGTGACATCTTTTATTATTTTTACAATTGGCAGTCTCATCTGGTATTTGCTATAATTACTTAGCCCAGAAACAAACTTGTAAATATGTAGCCAAGGTAACAAAGGTAAACAGCCAGAATTTGATTTTAAGGAAATGATTTTAATCATACTCTTACAGTTGAAGAAGTACATCTACATGAACTGGGATAATACTCTCTCGCTACATGATCCTTGTATGGAAAAGCTTCTTTATACCCAGAAGAATTAATAGTCAATATCAAGTCATGTTTGCATCTCTAATCAAGCTAACAGAAAAGCAGATCTCTTTGATGTGGACCAATAGGTAGGACCTTTGTGTAAGGCTGTAAAAGAAGAAACTGACAAGGGTTCTAGTCTCTGGTTTCTTCTCTCATGAGAGGAATATGCAGTAGGAGTCATCACTGGCCAAGGTTTCCCTTTAAGATGTAGGAAAGCAGAGTGTGTTTTCATGGGTCTAGCCTTTGCTCAGCTTCCTGCCTGGACTCACTTAGCCTGCTGCAAAAGAATCAAGGAGCAGGTAGGCTGAAGGAAGATTCAGTCATTCAGAGTGCTTGCTCAGCTCCCAATAACCACATCAGGTGGCTCAAAACTACATATCTACAGTCATGACGTCTTCTAAGTTTCAAGTGTGAAAGTGTATACCACACACGCGCGCGTGCGCGCGCACACACACATACACACACACACACACACACACACACACACACAAGTGTTTAGAAAAAAGAATAAATAATTCTGGAGACCTGGCAGACATGAAAGGAGGCTTTTCACTTTCCTTTCCCTTTCCAGACAGTCTGGACACAGGATGTTCACACCTTTACCCAGGTCTTCTGCTTAGGTTTTCTTTTACTCATCACTGTACACACAGCAGAGTGCTCCTAACTCCTGATGATTCTAGGCTGCTCTCCTTTACTTATTGGAGGCCTGACATGAGCAGATGATTGAGATGTGAGAAAGGCATCCAGATCCCATGTCCTCTGCTGACCTCTGTGCTCAGCCCTTTCTTTAGCTAGAGCTTCTCTGGTCAAATCATACCATGAACCGATCTTGTAGAATTAGTGTTCAGCTTAGTGTCACATTTTCTTCTTCTGTATATGTATTAGAATATTTTCCCAAGCTTTATATTGATAAAAGTTTTCACTTGAACAATAGGTAGGAAAAATGTCTACTGGTCTTTTAAATACCACTCTGTGTGTGTGTGTGTGTGTGTGTGTGTGTGTGTGTGTGTGAGTGTGTGAGTGTGTGTGTGTGTGTGTGTGTGTGTGTGTGTGTGTGTGTGTGTGTGTGTGTGTGAGTGTGTGTGTGTGTGTGTGTGTGTGTGTGTGTGTGTGTGTGTGTGTGTATGTGCTGGGTATGGCATTATCCTTGTTTTATTAATACCCATCACTCAAAATCCAGTGGATTTATTTCTATTTCTTTTGTAAGTTCATTGCTATAATACACGTGAGAAGTGAAGCTGGTTTTATAAATACCCGTGGCATTTCCTTGCAGTGGTGGCAAAGTCCACAGAAGTCCTCACTGCGGTGGTGGCGCAAGAAGAAGAACGCGGGTTAACAGAATCTGGAAAGATATTGAAGGTGGCGCTGGTGAGGAACAGCTGCAAATGTACAAGGCAAGTGATGCTCGGTCTTCCTTTCATGTGAGGTCAGTCCTCTCCTCTGGATTCTGTATGTCTGTGTTCATTTTAGACTTACCATTCTAAGAAAGCAAGCCAGTAGAGACTACAGAATCAATCCCCTTTACACTCTTAAACATTCAAAATCCCAGTGCTGGCTGGCACTGTACTTAGTATATTTTGTATAGATAATCATTAATATAACCATTTAAAAATTCATTTGATATACTGAGCACCGGATATGATATGAGAGAGGCAGGATGTTGAAGGTAAAAGAGAAATGAGGAGCTATTCATTAGCACTGACTCTGCCTGTCACATAATCTTTACCCCTAAAATGTTACAAATGAAGCTTTATTTACATGAAAGAGGAAAGGATATCCAAAAACCCAAGAATATGTATTCATGTTATGTAAGGCTGTCCACTCTATACTCACTTTTAAAAGTACATTTTTAATTAAAATATAACTACATTGCTCTGTTTCCATTTTTTTCCTACAGTCCCCATATCCTGTCTCATAACTAGAGACTAGTGGAGGAAATCTGTGAATAGGAGGCTGCTTTAGTTATACAGCAATAGCGTTTCAGAAGGCAACAAACCAAAGGATTTATTCTATAGAGTCACTTAGGGCATGGTTTCTAGAAACAGGACTAAGACTAATTTTTTAACCCTCCTACTGAATCTAGGATGCTGCATTTCTTTTAATATGAGCTTGTATTGTGTTTGGCTTTTTTCTCTATGTTGCTTACAATTAAGAGCTTAGTAAAATGTTTAATCAAGAAAAGTAATAACCCGTCTTAACTAGTTTTCTATTATTATTATTTTTGTTGTGCAGCCATTTGAGTTTCTAAACAGATTTTCTTGAGAGCAAGAAACTAAATTGTGATTGTGAGAAGTAGGTTTCAGCAGAGGTAAAATTATTAATTCTGAGATCTAATCATGAGGCTAATGTCAAGTCAGATCTCTCGGATAGTATGAGACATCTCTTTTGTGATATATATGAAAAACTACAATGAAGTGAGAAAAACTACAATGAAAAGTTTACCAATAATAGAACCAGTAATAGTGACTTTGGGGCAAAATATTTGAAATGAGCATTTTACTAGAATATCAGGGACTTTAGATCACATGTAAGGGTGTGCAAGCATGTGCAGAGGTTCATGCGTGCCCTTGTAGGAGAGTCTGAAAGCAAAGATAACTTGCAAACAACTACCCCTAACCTAGCTGTAACCATAGCAACTGAAACCTCATTTTCTGTGTGACTCAAATGCTGCATGCAAGCCTATCTCACTAACAATTCAGAAAGGGACATTGACAAATGATCACTATATTCACCCTGCCACTTTAAATGGGAAGGCATTTGACTGAATTCTAATTTGACCAATGAATATTTAACTGGTAATACTGCCAGATAAGATACTGGCCCAAAGAGAGCAGAAAAACTCTGGAGTTGCTATCATGCAAAAATTCTTTAATGAAGGACATGAAAGGAATGCTGTAATTGTGTGCTAGAAATCTGCTCCATATTGAGTATTTGGCTGCAACTCAGAAACTTTGAAGATTTTGTGACGCCGAAGATTTCTAAATCATGGAAGGTGCTTTCCATCCTTTGTTTAATGTTTCGTATTTTCGGGGTTAATGTGTTAACTTCAAAGAAACAGAAACAAAATACAGAATTTGAGTAATGGAAATGTCAAAGTCTCTGTCTAAGTTCTAAACTTGTTAAAGTTTTCTGTGTGTAGATTAAAGCACTTGAAGATCCTAGACAAACTGTCATTTATTTGATCCTCCACTGGCCCTACATATGTTACTCCGTACTGGGGCTCATGAGAGATCTAAAATCAGGTTAATTTCCAAGAGGATTCAATTAAAATAATATTAACCAGGCATTCATCATTTGTCAGGCTTTGTTCTTAATATAGTGAGTCCTTTAATTATTGAATGAATTGTCTGGAATGGATGCTATTCTTAGTTGTATTCATGAATGATGAAATCCAAGTTCAGAGATCTTCAGTATCAGCAATGCCTAAGTTGTGTGGAGTAGGGTTTGAGGTAGTACCATGGGCTCTCTCACAGTGCAGTGATGAGAAATTGTATGTTATCATGCCTTACTTTTCTTTTTAAATTTCCTTCCTTGATCTCTGTCTCTTTCCTTTCCTTTCTTTCCTTGTTAGTCAACTGTACTTCCAAAGCATAGGGACATTTTTACAGACAGAAGGAAATAAAATGTATATGGTTGTGATTCCCACATAGTAATCAGCCAATGAACTCCTTAGATAATGTTTTATGCATATATATTTATTGTATGTATAATGGGCTTGAATCTCAGTGTGTGCCCTTGACATTGGAAAGTTGTTGAATGTCTAGTTCTAAACCAAGATTTGTTTAGAAAATATTAGAAAAAGAGCAGGAACATTTAGTAAAGAATCATAATGCCTGGGCTCATGAATCTAAGAGAATTCAGGGCACATATTAGGACTATCATGTTTACTGTGTACATGGGTAAGCCTTTTTCGAGGTCCTTTAGAGATGATTAGATCATTTGAAAAGTTGGCTTCAAATACAGAAGATAGCAAATAAATAAACAAATAAATAAATATTTACATGTCTCCAAAATAAAGCATGCCAATTTTACTCATTATTACATTGTGTTAAAGTTAAAAACAATTTACCATTCCCCTAGAAATTGTGCAATGATTTCTGAAGTACATTATCAATTATCTGGATGAGGTGGAATCATGTATTTTTGAAGGCCAAGTTATGAATAAAATTTTCCAAGTATCTATGTTTAATGAGAATGCACATGCATTTAAGCATTTCTGATCTGATGCATGTACAAAACGTACAAGTCTGAAAATGGTCCTGAGGAGTAGAAAAGAATGTTGGCATCTGGAAGGATCCCTTTCCTTTGGACAGCTGAGGAGACATGGTGACCATGTTGTCATTTTCTTGCAGAACAGTTAATTCTCTTACATTAGCACCCCTATACTTACTGCTGCTTGAATGCTGCATTTTTTTCTTTCTCCAAAAATTGACCTCCCACCATTCATCTTTCCTTAGTCCACGATGGGCTTAAGGGTGGATAGTTGCCAAAAAGATTGATGGTATCTCCACTCCAGCAAATATTATTAATTGGTTTACAGAATGTAGCTCCCACACATCTCAGCTGAGGTAAGTCTCCTCAGGCACGACAGAGGCTACATTAGCATAACAAACACGGGGCATATTAAACCACCCAGGAGAGAAATGGCCAGTTTAGTCTCAGAGGCAGATTTCTCTGTAGAAAGTTTTAATAGGCAGGCTTACTGTGCAACAGTCAGGCCAAACAGTGGTCAGTCTGGTTCACTGAAAGGCAATTCATGGGTAACGGAGACCGTTATTTCAGAAAGCAGCAATCAAAGCAGAGCTTTTGTTGCCTCCGGGTTATTTAGTGCTCTCCCTGTATGTGGTCTGCTCTTGTGACCCTAAATCTCCTTAAGAAACAATTCCTCACCGGTTCCCAACATGAAGCTTTCAGGAACTCCTGCAATTCATCACCCCGCCATCTGGGACTTGGGGATTACAAATTCCCACTTAAAATGAGAAGAGGAATGAGCCAGGCTTGTCCTAGGACTGACAGCCATGGCAAGAGAAAGGCTTCTAAATGAGGCAAGTGTGTAGTTGAAAGCTATAGAAAAAAGACCCAACAGGAAAATAGAGCAGAAGTCAAAGTTAAGGAGCATAAAATGTTTCTAATTTTAGAATGGATGGAGGGAAGAGGAAACAATGGGGTTTCCAAGGCAGAGGTGAGATACCAGGTGGTTTTATCAAATGCCTCTAGGCATAACTACAATCCTAAATTAGACAGGCATACTGTCTTGCTGCATGTTGAAATTTTCCTTCATTCCCAAATACCAAGGCCTATTATCTTAGCATGGATTTAGAGGTCTTAAGAATTTGCCTTAAGATTCCAGGATATTATTTTTTTTCTTTTTAATTTTGTAATTATATTTATGTACAAAAAACTTATCAAGTGCAGAAAATTTATCCCACTTTAGTGGTGAGTTCTTTATCCTTTGCCTTTTCCAGCTTGACAATGTGAGGCACAGACTGCGAAGGCAGGACGTTACCTCCCCAGTGGCCTTCTGATCTCATCTGTCATTGCAATGGGTCCTCATAGCTTCCGCCAGCTTAGCCATAGGTCCTACCCTTGTCTTTCCAGTGAACCTGTGTGAAGCAACAGTGCTGCATGTCTTCTTGCAAAATAGGTGCCCCAGCCTGGCCTGGCCTTCCCTGATGACGGAATAGGGGACCCCCATCTTTCAACCCAGGGCAGGCTAGAAAACCACCAGCTCAATGGGGTCTACGCCATGGGGCAATCAACACCCGGCTGAGCCTTCTGGTTCTCTACCAAGGTGATGACTGTATTTGACCCCTTCTCGCATGACCAGTGACCTGTTTGGATGTCTCCTTGCCTTTGTTTCTTCTTCTGATTTGTCTATGGCCTGTACTTGTGAGCAAACTTAAACAGCTGGTTAGATGTCTGCCGGATCAGGGTCTGGGTGAACTGGTTAAAGGCAGAAGATACTCTGTGCTGCTTACAGAGGATGGCCCTTTGCAGCTACAGCCTGGTGTAGTGGGGTGTTTGACAAAGTATGTGAAATTGCCTTTGGGCTGAATGCCCTGCCCAATGCTGAAGTTCTTGGGCCTTTTCTTAAACAAAGGATTGACCACTTTTCAGCTACCTGTTTCTTAACAACACCTAACCATTGGACTGAAGTCGGGACCCCTATGGTTGAATTAGGGGCAGCAGTGAAGTTGAAGGGGAGGGTGACCCCATAGGAGACCAGCAGTCTCAACTCACCCAGACCTCCAAGGAGTGCCTAGAGACTGAGCCACCAACCAGGATACATGCGCTGGTCTGAGGACCCTGGCATGTATATAGCAGAGGTCCCTCTGGTCTGGCCTTAGTGGGAGAAGATGCACTTAATCATTGAGAGACTTGAGGTTCTAGTGAAGGGAAAATCTGGGGGAGGGGTGCAGCCTCTTGGAGGTAAGGGTGAGGAGGAATGGAATGAGTAACTGTGTGAGGGGGGGGGGACCAGGACAGGTGTGTGTGTGTGTGTGTGTGTGTGTGTGTGTGTGTGTGCGGGACAACTAGAATGTAAATAAATACAATAATTTAAAGAAAAGGAAATAAAATGCCAAATAGGCATTGAGTCCTATGGACTCCAGTATACTATTACCTGAAGCATAGTTACAGTCATGTAAATGAGTGCCATGCACTTGGTGTGCACAGAATTCAGCGACAGTCTGTGAGACTGACTGGTCTAATCCCCTGCTACATGTTGTTGCTAGAAACCATGAGGGTAGTCTTGGATTATACCTCCTATTATCAGAATCTTCTCTTTCTTGCCCCCAATTTAAGCTCTGCCTTCACTTTCAGCGCGAGGCTCAGCTTCAAAGTCACGTCATTTACCTTGCCATATAGTGTGATGATTCATTATTATCTTACACTCCACTAATATGTCTGTCCTATCATTCAAACAGTCTTGAAGGCAGGAGGTTATAGCTATGCTTCCTGTACTGGCTATTCCTGTTTGTCAACTTGACTATATCTGGAATGAACTACAATTCAGAATTGGGAGGCTCACCTGTGATCCTAATCTGGAAGCTGAGAGATAAAAGGTTGTGACCTGGATCTTGGCATGGATATCTTGAGGCATAGTGGCTATGCATCCCAGAAGATTAAGACAGGAGATCTCTGAGTTCAAGGTCATCTGGGATTAAAGGCGTGATGGCACATAGCTTTAATCTGGGCCACACCTTCTATAGGAGACCTACATAAGGACTTTGGAAGAAGGAAAATTCTCCCTCCTTCTCTTCTCTCTCTCTCTCTCGCTCTCGCTCTCGCTCTCGCTCTCGCTCTCGCTCTCGCTCTCGCTCTCGCTCTCTCTCTCCTCTCTCCTTCTCCTGTTTGCCCTGTGGGACTGAGCAACTGCTAGATCCTTGGCCTTCCATCCACAGGTGCTGCTGACCATTGTTGGGGAGTTGCACTAAAGACTATATATAAATCATCAACAAATTCCCTTAGTATTTAGAGACTAACCATACATTCTGTGACTCTAGAGAACCCTGACTAAAACACTTTCTATTCTTGACATTGCTCTATATGAAGATGCTCACTAGCAGCCACGGTTTAGATTTTAAAAGGATGTGATTATGATGTCGACAGCAAGCCAACATAAAATAACAAAAGCAAGTAGCAGACAGAGGCAGCACATAGCAACGCACCTTCTAGTTATGTGCTTACTACATTCAGCAGAAATGATTGGGGAAGCCTTGCGGAAAGGGCTGGAGTTCCCAGTTAATGGAATTCTAGGCAGAGCAAGCGTTCTTCCCATGCACAAGCCTTTGCTTTTCTGTTCCCACTTCAGGGTTTTTTTTTTTTTTTTTTTTTTTTTTTTTGTTGTTGTTTTTTTTTTTTTTAGATTATTTATTGGATATATTCTATATTTACATTTCATTTCCCTTTTTCTGGTTCCCCATCCCTCAAAGGTCCCACATGCCCTTTTCCCTCCCCCTGTTCCTCCATCCACCCCTTCCCACTTCCCTGTTCTGTTGTTCCACTACACTGATGTTTTGATCCTTTCCAGCCCCAGTGTCCACTCCTTCCTTCTTGTCGGACATCATTTGATATGTGGATTATGTCTTTGGTGTCCCAAGAGTCTTGGCTATATCCACTTATCAGTGAGTGTATACCATGGGTATTCTTTTGAGAGTGGGTCACCTCACTTAGTATGATGTTCTCCAGCTCCATCCATTTCTCTAAGAATTTCATGAATTCATTGTTTCTAATGGCTG
Organism: Apodemus agrarius; assembly: GCA_964023405.1. Lineage (NCBI taxonomy): Eukaryota > Metazoa > Chordata > Mammalia > Rodentia > Muridae > Apodemus > Apodemus agrarius. The sequence goes on from OZ030009.1 coordinate 78,901,784, forward strand.
AATAGTACTCCATCATGCAACAAACAATAAAGACTTCTGTGGGTAAGGATTTCTTTTTAGTTAGTCTCAGGGAACAATGTTTTTACTCAAGCTATTTGCCCTCCTTCTGTTCTCAACAACATGATGCTTTTATTCTGTGGTGTGCTGCCCTTCTTTCTCTTCTCTTATCCCTAGACAAAGGCCCTTGGAGGACCCTGGCATGAATCTGCTTGGGTTTGAATGAGTGTGTGTGTGTGTGTGTGTGTGTGTGTGTCTTCTCCAATTCTATAGACAGGTCCTCAATAAGCTTAAACAACAAGTAACAATACACCAGTGTACTTTATATTACAGTATCTGTAGGAAGTAAGATAATATTTAGAAAAATGGGTAGAAATAGCAAATAAATTAGATCTTGAATGATGGATTGCACAGCGTTCTCATGACACAATAAGCTCTTATATTACTTGGTGCTTAGATATCTCATGTGTGTGAGGACACATGTGTGTTTATATTGATGTGATTGCACATGTGAATGTTTGTGAGCATACACCTGTTTGTGTTTGCCCACATTTATCTGACAGTATGAGTTTGCACTTTTGTGGGTGTTTGTGGAAGTCAAAGGTCATGCCTCAGATGCTAGCCACCTTGGTTTGGTTGTTGTAACTTTTCTTTGTTTTTGTTTCATTTAGTTTTGTTTTTGAGACAAAGTTCTGTCTGGTTTGGAGCTTACCAATTCACATAGGATGACTGGCCAGAAAGTGTGGGAATGAATCTGGTTGCTGATGTTTGTTTGTTCTTCCAGTGCTAGGATTATACGTGAGTGCCACTTCCTATGAATGACAGGGATGGAACTCAGGTGCCCATGTTATGCAGTAAGTGCTTTATGACTTGAGCCATTTACTCAGACAAAGACTTTATATTTCCTTGTGTCATTACTCCATTAATGTGTTTTTCTTGAAACAGACTATAAACAGCATATTTTTTTTCTGCCCACCATTTAGAGTAGACAAAATGGTGGCCTCTTCTCAGTTATATTTTGACCAAGAATCTCAGACTGTGTCCCTGTTTGAAAAAGAGGATCATTGCAGATGATTTAGAGTAAGGATTGAGGCTATATTGTTCCAGAAAAGAATGAATCATAAATCTATAGGGAATGTATTTTTTTGTACTTTCTCTTTTTTTACTAGATATTTGCTTTATTTACATTTCAAATGGTATCCCCATTCCATGTTACCCGTCCAAAAATCCCCTATCTCATCTCCCTCTGCTCCCAATTTCCCGACTTGCATTTCCCTACACTGAGGCATCGAGCCTTCACAGGACCAATGGCTTCTCCTCTCATTGATGTCTGAAATGGTCATCTTCTGCTACATATGTAGGTCCCTCCATGTGCACTCTTTGGTTGGTGGTTTAGTCCTTTACAGGGACTCCAGAAAGAGCCTAGTTTACAGACCTTTGATCAATAGAGCTGTAAGCAAACAGGTTTGTTTTGGTCAAAACTTACATTAGTAGCTATCTGTTACAGCAATAATAAGAAAGGCCTGTGCTATGGTATCCCTGATATGTAAGAACTTGGAATGTAAGTGGCTAGATTAATATCTGGAAGAAGAAGGCTGGGTTCATTCTCACGCTACCCCATTCCTTCCCTATTTTTGTGTCTATAATTCTTGGAGCCACCTAAGAGCTTATTGAAAATGCACACTCATGGGATCCCAATCCTGCTGAACAGAAGTCGGAGAGGCTTAGAGTATGTTTTCATTAACAAACTCCCACCGTCAGTCTTCGATTTACAGAAAAATTGAACTGATGCTCTTTTTATTAATTATACTTCTTAAGGATCTTCGGATTATATCAAAGACATTTCTTTGGCCCTGGTGGACCAAGCACCTGAGGAGAAGCAGCAGCCTCCTTGCAGCAGGTGTGCCACTGACCTGCTCATTATCACTGTTGGGAGTTTCTGAAGCAGAATGCTCCAGCTGTCAGTTCCTCTTTCCTCGATGATACACCTGGCTGCTGCGAGACATGACCCCAAATCCTGCTTAGAGGCTAGGTTTCTATTTCCAAAACAGTTCTCCCAAGAACACAAAGTCAGAATAAGATGGATTCGGAACCCTTTCATTCTTAGCACTAGTGTCTCCAAACACTAATGCCTGAATAAGCTTTATGGAAAGCTTCAAATCTCAAACATTTAATTTCTGTCACCTCTCAAAACAGGCCTCTCAAAAGGTGGGTGATCACTTCTCTCAAACAGGATGTTTTGTGTTCCATATTCATCTGCCCATTTTTGACTTTCTCATCTAGTCTGCTGAGTTCTCAAATCAAAACACATGGCAGGCAGCAAGCTCAAATTGGCATCTGCAGATGAAGCTGTGAGCTCTCTGCTGTGTGCCACCCTCCCAGGAACTCTGAGACCTGCACTTGTCATTCATATGAGAGGGAACAGCTGTCTGAGCTCTGCTGGGCAGGACCAGCTACCTTTCCAGGCATTGTCCCTTCTGATTATAGTCCTTGTGTTTAGAGATGCCTTCTCCCTTCACACCTGATAGAGTGGCCCCCAACTCAAAGCTAGAATTTGGGAGGTTAGTTCAGCTCCATGATTTTGCACTAAGTCTAGGAGGATTTGTGGTCTTGTCAGGATGGATTTGTTTTAAAACCCAAATGAATCACGAAGTGCAGGTGGATAGTAAGTCAAAGAGGCAGAGGGTAATAGAGGGGCCACGGAGCATGGAGAAGCACATTGAACTAGCTGGGGTGCCCTGACTTCAAGTAACTAACAATGTGTAGCATTAAACTTCTGCCTTTATAACAAGCCAGAATTTAAACACATTTTTATCGAAGAATAGTCATGAGATGCAGGAACTTGAAATGCATTGTTAGTGTTTTCTACCATTAGAAAAATAAATTTTGGCTGACTCTCTCACTCATTTGCCCTGTGTATTGTAGAGCTTACTTTTAGTGCTTCCTGTCTTCCTGTCCCATAAGTCATCACTCATACTGTCCTCTGTGGTATTATCTTCATATGTCCTCTCCCTAAGGCTCGCTCAGACTCTGAGCAGCCAGCTCTCCTAACTCTTTGGTCTTTTAAAATAGTTTTGGTAAAAATTTTATCACACCCTGTTTGTTACTCATCCAAATTCCAAAGACCCTTGATGCTATTTCTCCCTCCTCCTTCCTTTTCCACTATAGCCACCTTAACGTTGGCTTTTGGAAAGTAGAAAAAGTCCTCCCATAGGTTTCCTTTTTATCCTTTATCTGCCCCCAAATGGTATTGTGTTAACTTCTACTAGGGAGATGAGAACAAACATGTCCTCACACTGTACTGGGCACTATTAAAAACCAAAGTAACGGCTTCACCAAAGTCCACCCGGAAGAACTGGCGAGTATATTGTGCTTCTCAACAGAGCATGGGTGAGGGATTGCAAACAGGAACATGGGTGACCACAAAATAGTGCATCACACCTCAGATCCCAGATAACCAAAGCTAAGCTGAGAAAAACAGATAATGCTGACGAGATTACCATGCCTGGCCTCAAGCGATACACTACAGAGTCACAGTGTTTGCATAAAATTAAATAAATAATGAAATGTAACAAGAAAGAGGACCAAGATCCATGCTTGTAACTAGAGCCAACTGAATTTTTATGAGGATGACCAAAACATATACTTGAGAAAAGGTAGGATATTCAACAAATGGGAAAACTAGATGATTACATGTTGGGGAAGGAAAGTACATTCTTGTCTTGCACTCTACACAAATTTGACTATATATGGACAAAAGACCTCTCAGTAAAACAACTTTGAAACTTCTAGATGAAAAGGTAGGGAGTAAATTGTATGATGTAGGCATAGAAAAGGACTTTAAAAATACAAAACAAACTTGAATAAAATGAATAGATAGCCTTCATCAAGGGAGAAAAATTTCATCAGCTATACATCTAATGGAAGATGAATATCTAGAATACACAAAAAGCTATCTCCCCCCAAAAAACCCTCAAAGATAAAAAACAATGAAAACAAAATATGGGCTATACATCTGAACTGAGAGTTATCAAAACAAGAGATGCAGATGGCAAAAAGCATTTTAAAAAGTGTTAACATCATTAGGCATCAATAAAATGAAAATGAAAACTACTTTGAGATTGCTTCTCACCCAAGTGAAAATGGTTATCAAGAAATTAAATGGTAACAAATGCTGCCAAAAATGTGGAAAAAGTAGAATCCTCATACACTATTGGTGAGTGTGCAAACTTATATACCTGGCATGGAAATCAGTGTAGCATACCCTCAAAAACCTAAAGTTAGATCTATTATATGACCTCGCTATGCCACTCTGAAGACTCCATACACTACTACAAAGATATTTGCTTTTCCATTTTCATTGCTTTTCAATTCACAATAACCAAGAAATGGAAACAGCTTTGTTATAATCCACTGATGAATGAATACTGAAAATGTAAAACATATACACAACGAAGTTTTATTCCAATGAAAGAAAAAAGGAATTGTGAATGAATAGGTAAAAGGATTGAACTGGAAAATATTATACCGAGTGAGGTCATCTATGCTCATAAAGACAAATGCTGCATAATCTCTCTCCCACGTGGAAGTCTGACATCACACTTTTAGATTTGTATGTTGATTTAACCTGCAGACCCATTGTAATTCAGGAAATGTTTTTCTACCCTAGGCTCTGTATTATTTCACTTTCACTCCCTCCTTCTACCAGGGAGTGTCAACAACTTGTTGCCATTCCCACAGGACTACCTGTGTCTATAATGTTGTGTTAGGTGGATAGTGAAGGGATAGCCATGTTATATCCTGAAATGAAAAGGAAAAAAAAAATCTAGCCTACAATAGGATATAATTTGTTTAGAAGTTTAATCTGCCAATAATAAAAATAGTGTTAATTTACTGCACATATAACTTATCTACGATATTTGGCTGTAGTGGGTAGTTCTGATGCTAAGGTCCTATTTCCTCAGTTGGTCCTTGTTTGATCAAAAAAGATGCAAGGAGCTAATTGCTGGGTCAAAGGAAAGAGGTGGGACTTCCAGGTCCTCACAGGAGGCTAAGGGAAGCTGGAAAAGAAAGGGAGAGTAGCTCACCATACTTTGGGAGAGAGAAAAGGTGACCAGCTATGTGAGATCTCGTGGGTGGAGTGGCCATAGGCTGCTTGCTTCCCTAGGTGGGAGATTAGAAACACAACTAAGTTGAGGACAGATATAGGGTGATGAGCTCAGTGTGAAAAGAAGGGTGTGAGATAGCCTAGAACGCTTAGAAGAGCCCAACAATTGAGCCAATAAAGGAGGTTGAAAAATAAGCTAATCCATGTGTTAGTCTTTTCCCCCCCGCAGATCAGAGGGAACCTAGGCAGGGCTGCTAGCATGGTCCACCAGGAGCTTAAAGTTGGGTAGCAAAAACTACATGCTATATTTTGTTAACAAACCAATTAAGCAGATATGAGGCAAGGGCTAAGGAATCTGTCTATTTTGGCAAACACTCTTTTAGAAAGACTGCTAAATACTGTGGGAAAACAAAACCAGTGCAAAAAATCATGCTTTTATCTATTTTATCCTGAGAAAAGGAACTGCAAAGGATTTTGCTTTGTTTTTACTTTATGAGGATTTTTTTTTCTGGACTGTTTGAGCTAATAAGATAGTTGGGCTTGTTTTTCCATTTCCTTTTCACTTTGTACTTATGTATTTTTCAATATTCTTATTTTCTTTACTGGTATCACTAATACATAGGAGTTGACTTTCATTATTTTTGTCTGTCTGCAATTGGTGTTTCCAGATTCTTGGCATCTTGTTTAAAAAATTTAAGAAGTCCATAAAGGTAACAAGGTAGCAAGGTAGCAAAGGACTTTATTAAAAAACAAAGCAAAAGTGCATTGGGGTCTGAGTGTCCTTTGCTTAGGAACCTGGTGGCTGCTCCTCAGGAAATTCTTTTGTGGTTTCCCAGGGAGGAGGAGTTGGTGGGGATGTGTTTTCCTATTTTGATTCGTAGGAGGATACTATGTATTCATCCGTTTCCTGTGCATGTTCTTTCCTTTGATGCAGGTGACCTTAAGCATATACATGCCCAGTTATGCATAACGATAAGATTGTGTTGTTGGTTTGAATGAGAACATTCCCCATAGCACAGGCATTTGAACACTTTAGTCCCACCCTCAAATGGGTGGGACTACTTGGGGTGGTTTAGGAAGTAGGGCCTTGCTGGAAGCAGTGCCTCCCAGGAAGTGGGCTTTGAGTTTAAAGCCTCCACTACTTCCGGTTTGTTCTCTCGGCCTGATGCTTTCTTGTGTGAAGGTGTGAACGCTCAGCCTCCTGCTAAGTCTGCTGTTTGCTGCCATGCTTCCCGGCTATGATGAACATTTACCTCCCTGTAACTGTAAACCAACATAAATTCTTTCTTAAGTTGCCTTGGTTATGGTGTTTTTTATCACAGCCACAGAAATGTAACTGACACTGGTGGTAAACCTTATCCAGGGCCACAGAGTATTGTAAACTATTCCATTTCGCTGGAATTGTGACCTTTCTTGTAACCACAGTAAATCCTTTTGAGCTGCCTTGTTCACATCCCTGCCGATTCCTTTAGTCTCCAGAACGGAAGTAACTTGTTTCTTCAGTTCTTGTTTCTCCTCACCCTACTTCCTTATCCTCCACTTAGACAACCTCTAGCATTTTAGCCATTTTATCTCTACCTTGTCATATCCTTGAAACAATGGTCATTTACAAAAAAAAAAAAAAAAAAAAAAAAAAAAAAAAATCCTCTAAAAAGAAAAACCTCCTTTCCCTTCCACCTTTCCTTCCTCCCTGTAAATACTCTAGCCTGTACAGGCTCTTATTAAAACAGAGGTAATTTTCTCCCTGATATACATATGAATTATGGTATTACCTTGTCAGTCTTTCTTTCTTTTGGGTCTTTCTGTAAGTAGAAGTGTTAGTACATGCACCCAAAATCTGTAGCAGCTGGATTGATCCAGTATTATCAGTTCTGGGATATACTTCAGAATGGGTTGAGTCATGAAAGTTATTAGGAGTTTCTAAGGTGTCACAAAGGACTTGGGCAGTGGAGTGACCAGCGACTTTGCTTTGAAAGAAATGCTTGAGTAGGTCTATGCAGGTAAGATGGCAGCCGCTAAGCTTTGAACCATATGCTTTATAATGATCATCCTTCAGACGGAGAGATTATGGTCAGAAACCAGCAGCAGGAATATTTGAATCATACTATTTTAGAATTGACTCTACCTACTGGCAACTTAGTATGGCTACAACTAAGTTACTATAGGTACTAAGAAGTCAAGGAGAAAACTGACAAAAGTTGGAACCAAGGGTCACAGAGTTACAGTTTGTTGTTGTTGTTGTTGTTGTTGTTGTTGTTAGAAGGGTTGCTTATTGTACGTAATTCTGCAAATTCTTGCTCCCTGGTCAGTAACTATCAGAGTAAGAGACAAGATGGTACCTTCCTTAACCTATGTTGTTGCCATCTGCTACCCTCTGCTTCAAGTTATTTCCTATTGTTCTCAACAGTGCTCCTTGCTCTGACAGTTTCCATTTTATAAGGATCTTTTAACTCCCTTTTAAGGACAGAGGATGACTGTGGGCCTAAGTGGACTCATAAACAACCCCACCTATTTGCTGCCACCCATAGTTTGAAGATTTAAACAAGATTTATTCCTTGGGGTAGAAAGGAAGCCACCCAATAATAGACTTAGGGTGAAATTAATAGGGGTACATGTATGTATTAGCATTTGTATCTGTGTAAGACCCAAAAGAAAAATGGGGATGCTCCCAGCACCCCTCACCTTGGAAGGCGTCACCCCAATCACTCATGAGATACAGTCTTGATGCAACTGCAAGAGGATTTTTATTCCAGAGTTCTGGGGTCACAGCCATTCCCCATGTGGGGTAGGAGACTGTGAACACCGAGTGTAGAAACAGGACCACTTTTATAGATTTACAGCAAAGCTCGCCTAACACAAGCCACTCCATAGCTTCCAAGCCAATCAGTTTAAATCATCCAAGCCCATGCTCTCTGAGAACCAATCAGTTTTCTATAAAAGCCGGCTGGAAACTAGTTAGGTCATTTCCACTTAAATGGCCGCCATGTACACATTTGCTCCTGTGAGGCCAGGGTCACGCACAGCATCACACCCGTATTTCCTGTTACCCATTTCCTGTTATGGGGCCAGGATTACGTACGCATATTTTGTTACGCTGGTGCGAGCCCCACAGCCCGCCACAGTGACCCTGCTGCGTTCGCCCTTGCCCCAGCTGCTGCACAGAGGTGAAAGGACATTGGGGACCTCCCCAGGCCTGTGAATCACAGCTGGACCCTGCAGGCGGGTGTGATGTGTGCATTCCTGGGCCAACAGAGAGCGGGCCAAACTTCTGCTTTTTGGGGTCATCCAAGAGCTAGGTACGGGGGACTCTCAGCCTGCAACTCTCATCCTTTCATCTGAAAAGCTAGGCCCAAAAGTTATCAGGCACACCAGACTGAAGAAAGAATGCAAAGCTTTCATTTGGATCCCATGACATCCATCACTGTGATGAGAGTAGTCCTTACTGCCAGTCATCTGACACCTAGTATATGTCACAAGGACTGATAGCAAAGAACTTGTTCCCGGACTCTAGTCAGCTGTTGATATCTGGACCTGCCATCCACCAGCTGCCTGCTCAGGATCTGGACGTATTTATTCTACCTTATAGGTAGATTCCTTCAATCTTTCCTCTCAACCTTGACTTCAAAGCCATCTGATTCTATAGCTATGAATTCTTACCTGTAGCTGATCAGTTTTCCTTCTCTTCTCTTCTCTTCTCTTCTCTTCTCTTCTCTTCTCTTCTCTTCTCTTCTCTTCTCTCCTCTCCTCTCCTCTCCTCTCCTCTCCTCTCATCTCATCTCATCTCATCCAGTCTTTATTTGCATTTCTATCAGTCTAGTACTGAGATATAATCTGTTACTACCTCTTGGAACTTTTGTATCTATTTCTGATATCTATATATGTATATGTGTGCATATATATATATATATATATATATAGAGAGAGAGAGAGAGAGAGATGAGAGAGATTTTCACTGTGTGAGTGTAAATATTGGTTCTTAAGGTTGGAATAAAAGAACCTATGTTCATACTGGCAGTGGTGGCACATATCTTTATTCTAGCACTCTGATGGCAGAGGCAGAGAGAAAAGGCAGAGGCAGAGGCTGAGGCAAATGTATCACTTGATATTGAGACCAGCGTGCTCTATAGTGAGTCCTAGGACACACATGACTTCACAAAGAAACCCTGTCTTAAAAATATAAAACAAAAGACAAAAACAAAGCAAGAACCTAGATTTATTTGAAACCAGATAGCCAAGGAGAGTTGAAATATTAGTCAAATTGCTACTTTTGTAATAATGGTATCTTGTTAATGGTGATTTAAAAAAATAAAACCTGTCATTGTAGACACAAGCATATCTATTTTTGGCACTGGTCGGAGAAAAAGTAGATATGATCTGGTGGTCAGCCTACCTGGCATACTGCACTTGTATGTAAGAAGCATGACACACCATGCTCTTGAGTATTCTCAGAAGTCATGACACTTAATGCTGAAGTATCATGAATAGCTATTTGCTGACATGTCTGCACTCTCTATGTCTCCTTTTTTGTACTGGTTCCACATAGAGACTCTATTGGCATTAGTCTGAGATAATATGCTAACGAGTCATAGTCGATAGGATTCCCCTATATAAGTAATTGCTCACATGTGGTAAAGTAGACACTGTTCACTAAAACCATTTGGTGGTGGAAGAAGTGGGGCACATGTCCTAGGAACAATTCCAAGACTGCATGTGCATAAGGTAACTCACATTTGATGACTTCTCTGCTGTCATAGGCTTAAGAAACTGGAATTGTGAAGTTATAATCACAGGCAAATTTTGGCTTATAGTGGTCCCCATCCTACAATGCAACTAATTTAATAGTGAAGACAATAAGGATGAGGATGAAGATGATGATGGTGGTGGTACAAGTTGATATTAAGAGGTTACAATGTCCTTGACACAGGGATACAAGTTTCTCAGATACCCCACTTAGACCTAGGAAAACATATAGAGATTAGGACTCTTATTTTATAGTTAAGAAACAAGTTAGACCATGACAGAATGCTCTAAATAAAAGTTCAGTTTTATCAGAATTAAATTTGAGAGAAGGCCCACATCTAGGCATTCTGAATCTAGAACTTTCCTCTATGACAGTTACTTCATGATGATTATAAGTCAACTTTAATTCCATTAAATACACTTTTAAACACCAGCTTATAGACTATTAGCTGACATGACTTAAAAACACATTTTCATCATATTTAAATATTCATGGAACTTTGTTAAATAAAACTAATTTTTATAATCGTATAGCTTCTAGAAGTTCTCAGGATTTTCCTGATGTTTGCAAAACCTGTTTGAAATTCTCTTATTCTCATTTTGTTGGCCTCATTTTCTCCTTCTTCTTCTTCTTCTTCTTCTTCTTCTTCTTCTTCTTCTTCTTCTTCTTCTTCTTCTTCTTCTTCTTCTTTAATCCTGCATGCCTTTTTCTGGTCCTACAAAGAATAGTCACTTCTTGTATCTTTGCTATTGATGAAACCTCAATGTTCCACGTGTTCATTTTTATTTGACTGGCTCATTAAACTTTTTCTCTTTGGGATAGATGACTGACTGCTCTATACTTTTGTTTATTACACAGCCCCACCCATGGTAAGTGGATAGCTATCTAATGCAGTCAGAATGTTTCCTGATGGCTTCTCCAATTTTATTTTCGTCACATGCTTATCCCTTTGCTGTTATTTCCATGGTTTGAGATCATTCAGAGTTTCCATGTCTTTATTGCTTCCTTCTCTGCATTCCATTTGAAACCCTAGTCTGAAGCATGCCCATTCATCTTAAGCAAATATGTTTTTCTTAAGATCATGAGTTATAAATAATTTGAAATTTTGATGGTTGTAAAGGACATATTACAAATCGACTTTATGTAACTTGGAGTCTTTCACTAATTTCCTGTAAGAAGAATAAAGTTTTCTTTAATCTTGAAGAAATTCAAGTGTGCAGGATGAGTATCATTTATAGTGATGTATTAGGGACCCTGGGATAGTCAAGGGGAAAGATATAACTATAAATGTTTTTGCTATAGGACTCAGAGAACTATAAGGAATCTGACTAAGAAGTACCTGAGGACTAGGAATTGAGCTTAATGGCTGAGTATTTGCCTGGCATATAAGAAGTCTGATTTTGCTGCAACCAGGAGAACACAACAAACATACAAATGAAAAACTTAGGTAGAATCTAGAATTGTTATTCTGGACAATTTAATTATTCAGATGATTTTGAGACCCAAGGAAATGTTACCAACTCTTTTTCCTTAAGGTTACTTTTGTCTTCATTCACAGTATATATTACATCTTTAGACCACTGACGTTATCCTCTAATTTGTCATGTGACCAAAGATTAGGGGAAGGTTGAGATACTGTGAACACTGTTGTAAACTTGTTAAAAATAAATATGATCACCTTGAGCATATGACATTCTCAGAGTGTGATAGAGGCCAGACAAAACCAACCTATAATGACAGGGCTTGAGAATCTTGTGCTCCATCCAATCTGCTCTGGCAATCACTGTGTTCCCAATAATAATGAGGAATATGGAACAGCTGAGACAATGTCTAATGGTCCTAGTGTTCTTGTGGTAGCATTTCAAAAAGTTTAGCCAAACCATGAATAATGGATTTTATAAGCACTCCACAAATGTGAAATATTAAAAACAACCCATGTTCTCAATCTCTTCCGTAGGAATCTTATTCCTTATAAATACCACCAAGAGAACATAACTGGGTTAAATGTAAATATCACAATGCTTTTCTGTGTTGCAATTTGAAATGGCCACTTTTCTACCATTGAAAATCACTGGTTATTCAGAGCTAGTTATAGAGAGCAGAATGTCTATGTGATTGCATGGTTTCGATTACTATCATTATGACATTATGCACAAAGGCTGATTACCTTCCATTTTGTTAAAACTTCTTGTCGAAACTGGGTTAACAGACTTCACAAGAACTTTTTCATGTGAAATTGCTCATGGGAATATGATGTAATAATTAAAATTATTTTATTGTTGTCTGTCCTGTTATGTATTTTTTTTGCCATGTTAGAAATGTCTCATAATTAACCTTTTTATTGTTTAAAGTAGTTCATTTCTATGAAGCAAATTTTGGTATCAATGGGACTGTCTCCAATTGTTTAAAGTGACATTCAGGTTAAGATGGATAGACTTTCCTGCCTGTGTAAGGTGTCAGTGGTGATAAATCATTACTGTTTCCTTCTGACTGTAACTTTGTAAGCAATAGAAGTCATCTTGAGCAGATTTTGAGGGATTAAAAACTTTATCATTTAAAAAACACAATATACATAAGTAAAATGGAGTTTTAAAGGAATTTCCTCAGCATAAGTCTAATAAACATACTTGGTATATCAAAACATATTTAAATGTTTTTGGTAGAAGTGATGGACTGTGAAACCACATGTAGCTCTTTCATTTCTAATTCTGAATTAATTGGGTCCATCCTCTGGTCAGGCCACAATGTCCATAAAAGTAAAGGAAGGGGTGTGGCTAGTGCTATGAAGGCCCTATGTCCCACCACTTTCAGAGGAGCATGGCTGTAGGATGGGAAAAGTACAGAAACAGGAAGAGAGGAGGGATTTTTTGTTTCTTTCAGTACTTTCTGGCAATGAGTATTCTGAATCATTATAGTCTACTGATTTTGAAGGATAGACTTCAACCATTTCCTTGTGGAAAATAAAGTAACTAAATAAGGTTGCGTTAAAGGGAAATGTCTGTTTGCATTTGTTTCAAAAATGTTGCTTATTATGATATGACCTGCAGAATTAGGGTGATACCTGAAAGTAATGAAACCCTTGTGTTCTTTGGGTATTAAGGTTGGGTGTCTATGATGTGACAGTTCTTCTCTGTTGCCTGGCTGTTGTATGACAAGACCTTTTCTTTGGAGATATAGTGCACATCGTACCCCCACCTAACCCCACACATTTATTCATAGATATCCCATGACAAATGAAATAACGGATACCACCAAACGTCCTCCATGGTGAACCAGTGGGTTTTATTGGGGTTATTCAAAGGAATATATAGGAGTGGTAACTGAAGAAAATGACTCAAAGACAGCACCATCACCAAAGCCCACTCTGCGTGACAGCTCACAGAGGCTCAAAATATGGAGCACAGTGCACAGTCTACAGGCAGCTTAACAGGTTGGGAAATGTCTTTTTCAAATGACTCACTTGGTTTTCTGGGCAGCTGTCTTAGTCTTAGAATCTTCTTTGCAGCTTGGCTTATATAAGAGAGACTCTCAGCAGTCTTTATTGTTTACTGTTGGCAAGGAGTGGCCTAGTGAATCTGGTCAATTTCAGGGAGTTCCTGAAGGTATTTTAAATTGTTTGTCTTCTGTCTTGAAGAGTGTAGTGTTTCAATCAGGAGGAAACATTATCTCATGCCCACCTGTGGGCACTTACAAAGCTCTGCTTCTACCTGGTCTTACTAAAGCTCTCTTATGTTCTTTCTTCTGTGATGTTTAATATCAACTGTCACTCCCACAACAATGGTCTATTGAATAGTCTCTTGGCCCTGGGAGCAGTGATAACATTTTTAACTATAAAAACCTAGCAGCTTTGGCAAGTAGTCAACTAAGACAGATGATAGTCTATTTTCTCCATGTTTCTGGGGACAAAGAGAATTTAGAACTTTGTTGTTTTAGATGGCATCACATATCATTTCAACCCTAAAAGGGAGAATGAATAAATCTATGAATGATCATGAGTGAAATATTTAATCTGTAGTGGTACATAGTTTTTTAAGAGTTTATTATTCAAGCTGTCCATAGTTTTTTAAATCTATATTCATTCAACAGTTTGCTTGTATGAACCTGTTCAAGAAAATAATCAAACTTTAAGATAAGCTTTACAATTAGCTGTTCATGGTTGCATTGTGCATAAAAGCTAACCACTAGAAAAAAACCCAAGGTAAATGGATGTTTTAGGAAGTGTGCATTTCATGCAATACTATTTCTAATTATGATGATACAAACTGCAATGTGAAGTATTGGGGAAAATACTTATATGGCATTCAGTTAAAACAATCAGAACCTCAAAGTTATACAAGAGTCTCCTTTCTACTGTTCAGTGGGAATCATGCCACAGAAAGCAATGAAGTAACATAAACCTTCATGTTAGTGGAAGCCATTTTTGAGAGATACAGTGACAGAGAATTAGTGGTAAGACAATTGTTTTCTTCTAATTGTCTGCGTTTCCCACATTTCCACAAGCATTTCAATTAAGTCGAAAAATATAAGCTATCTATTTAGCCTTTCATTTGATTTCCTCCAGTTCTCACATGAGAAGAGAGCCAATTTTAAGCTCAAGCCCCTGCACTCAGGCTCTCTCCCAGAGATTGAATGTTCCTCCTGCCTCCTCCATAAGCAGCTTAACCCTAAAGCTGGCTCAGAGAATTTCCCCCAACCTCCAGCGCTACCGCTCAGCAGGGCCGGCCTCCCCTTCATCTCCAATCACATTAGGATCCTTCTACAGGAGCAGCTCCTGCTCCCCAGAGCCTTGGCTATGCCCTTCTCTCCTTTCTTGACTTCCCTTCTGAATTTTCCTGGGATTCTTAGTTCAAGGCCAGATGGCTGAGTTTCTGAAGCATCAACACTTTTCCATCTGCTGTCTTAGAGCTGTTTAGAAGTCATCACCCACACCTGCCTGGTAAGGAAGTTTCTACCACAGTAGGCAGCCTGGTGGGATTTGGCAACTGTGGTGAGGATGGGGCTGGAGAAATTGTCCAACAGGAAATTATGGGAGTGGTGTTACATCATTCATTTGGAACTCTTGGAAAGCAGAGGAAATGCTTAATGAGCACCCATTAAAGACAGTGTAAAGTAGAGGCACCATTGTGTAAGCCTGGTTCTGCAAATCAGAATTTTGTTAACGTTGATGTTGACTTTGCTTATGTCAAATTTGCGTCCAGATAAAATATTTTACTGGTCTTTATTTCTCATAGACTCAAACAGGCCATTGCTAATTTGCTGTCACTGCTGGTGAATCTGAAAAAAATATGGACAGAAACATCAAGCCCTTTAAATTAGTGGAAAAGGAAAGTATACATCATGCCTTTGGTTGGGATTAATTTTCCGTAAATAAGTTACACCCTCTCTGGGCAAGCCACTATTCAAGGGTTGATACAAGAAAATATGAATAAACACAATCTGAACTATACAGAACCTGACAGTCTGATTGTGTAGTTTCTCCTACCTACTTCCTCAAAGGCAGAGAGCATGGACAGACTAGAATGGGACTAAGTACTGCAGAAAGTGTCTGGTGAAGGTTAATTTTTCAGTTCAAGGACAATGTCCTTTTGCCTTTCCTCTGTGAGTGGGGAGGGACCCTGGATCTTTTCCTTAGTTGGATTTCTGGGCCACGTTAAGATGGCAGAACACTGAAGACAGCATTGAAAGGGGGAAATGGGGAGCTTTCTGATTTTGCATTGCTTTTAAAACAGAGTGAAATAGGCTTATCCTGTCAGGGATCGTTTTTGTAGATCATTACTTAAGAGTTTCCCTACATTGCAGAACTCCTGAGCATGGACCTGGCTCTTTGGGGTTTCGAAGCCATTTGGCAGTGATATTCACACTGACTTCCTTAGGCAGGCAGTGGGAAGGGCTGTGGAGAGATGAACTCTGAAAGAGGGGAGAAAAAGAAAGAAAAAAACCACAGACTTTCCACAGAAAGTGGAAAGCTGTCTCCTGCCATTGGATAGGAAACACAACATAGAGTTTCCCAAAGCAGTTACTGACCAGGGTTAAAAAAGTGCATCCCAGAATTTCCTAATGCAGAACAGTTATACAACCTTATATTGTCTTGCTATAAATGATAACTTGTTAATAGTAAGCCTTTTAAATACACCTCAAGTTCATGATCCTGCTCAGAACCTCTTTAGTGTATAATTTATTATACCTTAGTAATAATCTCAACCGATACCCTGAAAACAGAGCTTAACTCCCTTCAAGCTATAGGAAGGTGAGTAGAGAGTCTGGATCAGTCATGGAGATTCACAAGAAAGTTGAACAACTGGGAAACACTTTGAACAGTAAAAATTTAACCCCGGAAAAAAAAAAACAGAAGAAATACCCAAGTAGAAAACTAACCAGTCCAACTAGATTTTTGGAATATTTTTTATTCCTTTTTGGTTGCTCATGCTGATCTCTGGCATCATGTTGGCAAAATCACCCCCTACTAGCCAATAGCTAGCTAGAATCCTGGAACTTGAGGTCTTGCCATTCCAGCTGTCACAGCAGGAGCAGAGTTTGCTGCCAAAACAAAATTTCATCATGGTTAGGGCTGAAATATTGGTCAATTTGAAGGACAGAGGCAGCAGTGTTAAGTAATACACTGCCTTAAGTTCTTTCACATGTCATAAACACCTGCTCTGAGCAGTAAATCTCCTTAGAGCTCTTCAAAGAATGAGCTATCCACTAATATGTACTGCTACTATCAGTAACTGCATACTTTGAACAGGTGTTTGCTAAGGAGTTTTCTGTTGCATAGCATATTTGTATGCTAAGGCAGCTACTCAACAAGCTAATTGTTGTCATCTCCTTTGTGCCTGGGTTGACACCAGACTCAGAGGTGCAATATGGGTGTAATGAAGTAACATACATAATGAGAAATGAGCTTATTGAAACCCAGCATCATACAAAGTTGAGGGAACTTATTGTATAGCTTAAAAGTTTAGAAGGTTTGCCAAAGGAACACAGGGGCAAATTGTTCAAGTTCCTACATTGCAGGGGCATAAGGAAAACACTATGCAAGTAAGAGAAAGAAAACTCTCAATTGTTGGGAGTTTGTTCCCTTTCATGGTAGATGTACATTAAATAACATTGTTCATATTTTTCACTATGGAGAGATTAGAATGTTCAAACAATCTTTCTTTTTATAGGATGTCATATGATCTTTCCCCATAGTATGCCTCATGACAGAGTTAATATTCCAAATTAGTTATCAGGAATAAATACTATGGCTGAAGATAAAACTGGGCCTTTCTGGTCATTAAATTCTGATTTTATTTCAGTGAGGGTTATAAGGAAAAACTAAAGGAATAGGTAATAATGCAATAATTTAACTTGGAAACAATAATGCTCAAGAAAATGCCAATAGAAATTGGAGAATCAGAACAGAATCTTGCTTTTAGACTTTTGTTTCCTTTGAGTGAGCATGCGTTCATTTCCTCCACACACAGAGCTGGGTTTTGACCTGTAGACTCATTTTCTACATGATAAGCTTTCAGTGGGTGTTTTCTGACTATCAAGTTCAGTTCAGATTTCTCCATAGGAGCAAGCCAGCCCTCATCGTCCATTCCTGCCATCAGCTCCTGTTATTTGCTTGCCTGCCTTGAATTTTTTTGAATATAATTATTTATCTTATTACTCAACCTTCTCTCTGTCTTCTGTCCACTGAATAATCAACACATGAACTCCTTGATACAGAAAAATATGATAAAAGTATTCTAAGTATTGAAACAGGAATCCCAGTGGCTTTCTGGATTCTATGCTATTGTCCAGTTCTTTGAAGGAAATAGTGAACTCCTTTCTGAAAGCATAGTTCCTGAGATGTTTTGCAGATTGTTTTCTATATTTACCTTTTAACCAAATCCACAACTTCCATAATGTCTTCTGCCCTGAAGCTCTTTATCAGTAGCTCTTTGCTAGAACTGTATAATGAAATTTATTTGAAAAGTTTGTCATGAACAAACCTATAGCTTTTAAAATTATTATAGTATTTTTATTAAGGAAATCAATAACAAAATCTCACATTAGTTGAATTATAATACAAAATTAAGACATTTTCTGTTATTAGAGCTTTGATTACAAGACTGGTAGTAATGTACAAAGACATTTTCAAATTTGTAGAAATACTATTGATTATAAAAAATAGTTAATTAAAGGTGGAAGAATAATTGAGTAATAGATATTGAAATTTCCAAACTCAAGTGAGACAAAACATAAAAATATAGACATGATCTAAATTAATCCTTGAGGCATTTATTTCAAGGGCTTTAGTAAATTGACAGATACTAAACATTTTCTTCTGACCTTCCCCTTTATCCTTGGTGTCTTGAGGTTAAGGGTGACAGGTGATCTGAGCTCTGTAAATATTTTCTGTTCTAAGAAAAAGGAAGTACTAAAAAGACAAGACAGTGTCCAGAGCTTACATTTGGTGTTTCAGGCAGGTAGAGACACTTATACTATGCTCATAGTATATGGGTGCCATGCCAAGAACCCTTGTTATCTGGCTGTGTTCAGTCTTTTATTTATAAAGCAAGAAGATGAAAGGTGAAAGGTAGAAATGTGAGCAAATGGCTCAGGACAACAGAAAGTTCTAATTTTCATCCCAGAATTCATGCCTCTTTCAGCCAACGTTCATCTACTGCTTCGATGTGAAAGTGAAGGGTTTAGGAAATCAAAGGAGAATTCATGTTTGAAATCATGGTGATACTTTGTGACTACAGACTCATGTCTTCTGTTAACAGTAGAGAGACAAGAAACTGCTTTGTCACAGGAAATCTTGAGAACAAATTAAGCAATTCCATTCAACCCAAATCAGACATGTTACAATCTCTTTTTATGTCTTGATAGAACTACAATGAGTCAGAAAGATGGAGAGAATTTCTGACACAGCTTGCAGCTAAAGATCTCTTAATTTGCTAGTTAAAGCCACTTGGGAATGGTGACTCCCCTTAAGCCCTGTTTGTTTACTTTTTGTCAGAATTCAATTTTACTAAGACAATAAGTGACAGTCAAATGTGGTTTCCTTAAAATAATAATCATCAAATAAGCTGAGTTTGGCAGTTTAAAAAAGTAATTCCTGGTGAAGAGACAACCAGTATTTCCTGGGCATAAAATGGAAGAATAATCTTTTGTAACAAAAGGTGTCAGGAAAGTAAGTTTAAGACAAAGTGCCAAGGCCTCCAGACAGCAATCTGTGAGCAGGAGCCGCACAGAGCAGCAATTCAGGTGCCCCAGTCAGGCGTGGGCTCTGTGCCCTGAGGGGGGACCCTGCACTCCCTGCAGCCTCTGCCATCTTCCTGGCTGTTTGGACCTAGCAGGCTGAACCAGGTATCATTACTAACAGAAATCAAGGCAATATGGCAGCATCCAAACCCAGTTCCCTGACAACAATAAATCTCTGAAACCTCAACACACCAGAAAAACAAGATTCAGATCTAAAATTACAGGTCAGGATGCTGATCGAGGAACACATAGATAAATCTCTTAAAGCAATACATGAGAAAATGGATCAAAAGTTAGATGCACTTACAAGGTAAACACAAAAAACACTTAAAGAAATTCAGGAGAATATGGATCAAAAAATAGAAGCCAATAAGGACGAAATACAAAAACCACTTAAAGAAATACAGGAGAACATGGGTCAACAAGTAGAAGTCATGAAAGAGAAAACAAAAAAATCTCTTAAAGAATTACATGAAAACACAAACAAGCAAGCAAAAGATCTGAGCAAAACCACCCAGAATCTAAAAACAGAAATAGAAACAACTAAGAAATCACAAAGGGAGACAACTTTGGAGATAGAAAACCTTGGGAAGAAATCAGGGGTCATAGATGCAAATATCAACAATAGAATACAAGAGATAGAAGAAAGAATCTCAGTTGCTGAAGATACCATAGAAACCATGGACTCAACAATTAAAGAAAATGCTAAATGCAAAAAGCTGATAACCCAAAAAGTTCAGGAAATCCAGGACACAATGAGAAGACCAAACCTAAGGATTATAGGTATAGATGAGAGTGAAGATCTAAAACTTAAAGGGCCAGCAAATATTTTCTACAAAATTATGGAAGAAAACTTCCCCAGCCTAAAAAGAGAGATGCCCATGAATATACAAGAAGCCCACAGAACTCCAAACAGGCTGAACCAGAACAGAAATACCTCCTGTCACATAATAATCAAAACCCCAAATGTACTAAACAAAGAAAGAATATTAAAGGCAGTAAGAGAAAAAGGCCAAGTAACATATAAAGGAAGACCTATCAGGATTACACCAGACTTCTCACCTGAGAACATGAAAGCTAGGATTCTGGGCAGATCTCATACAGACTCTAAGAGAACACAAATGTCAGCTAAGACTACTATACCCAGCAAAACTCTCAATCGCCATAGATGGGGAAACCAAGGTATTCCATGACAAAACCAAATTTGCACGATATCTATCCACAAACCCAGCCCTACAAAGGATAATATGGGAAAAAACAGCAACACAAGAAGAGAAACCACACCCCAGAAGAAGCAAGTTTATTTCCTTGATAGAATCCCCCTCTCATCAAACCCAAAAGAAGATAACCATTCAAATATAAAAAAATATTTTATAGATAGATAGAATCCCCCTCTCATCAAACCCAAAAGAAGATAACCATTCAAATATAAAAAATAACGTCAAAAATATCAGGAAGTAATAATTACTAACATAAATGGACTCAATTCCCCAATAAAAAGATATAGACAAACATACTGTATACAGAAATAAGACCCTACATTTTGCTGCATACAGGAAACACATCTCAATGTCAAAGACAAACACTACCTTAGAATAAAAGGCTGGAAGACAATTTTACAAGCAAATGGTTTCAGAAAAAAAGCCGGAGTAACCATTCTAATATCAGATAAAATTGACTTTCAATCTGAAGTCATCAAAAGAGACACAAATGGTCACTTCTTGCTGGTCAAAGGGAAACTCCACCAAGAAGAATTCTCAATACTGAGCATCTATGCTCCAAATGCAAGGGCACCCTCATTCATAAAAGAAACTTTACTAAATCTTAAAGCACACATTGCACCTAACACAATAATTGTAGGTGACTTTAACACTCCATTCTCCTCAATGGACCAATCAGGAAACCAGAAACTAAACAGGGACACAGTGAAGCCAATCAAAGCTTTGGAACAATAGGATTTAACATACACACACACACACACACACACACACACACACATACACACACACATACACATATATATACAGAGAGAGAGAGAACATTTCATCCTAAAGCAAAAGAATATACCTTTTTCTCAGCACCTCAGGGTACCTTCTCCAAAATCGACCATATAATTGGTCACAAGACAAACCTCAACAAATACAAGAAGAATGAACTAATCCCATGCCTCCTATCAGATCATTATGGAGTAGAAGTGGTCTTCAATAGCAAGAAAAACAACAGAAAGCCCACATACACATGGAAACTGAACAATATTCTACTCAATGACACCTTGGTCAAGGTAGAAATAAAGAAAGAAATCAAAGACTTTTTAGAATTCAATGAAAATGAAGGTACGACCTACGCAAATCCTATGGGACACAATGAAAGCAGTGCTAAGAGGAAATCTCATAGCCCTGAGTGCCTACAGAAAGAAACTGGAGAGAGCATACACTAGCAACTTAAAAGCACACCTGAAAGTACTGGAACAAAAAGAAGCTAATTCACCCAGGAGGAGTAGAAGACAGGAAATCATCAAACTAAGGGCTGAAATCTATCAAGTAGAAACCAAGAGAACCATACAAAGAATCAAAAAAAATCAGGAGCTGGTTCTTTGAGAAAATCAACAAGATATATAAACCCTTAGCCAGACTAACCAAAGGGCACAGAGACAGTACTCAAATTAACAAAATTAGAAATGAAAAGGGGGATATAACAGAAACAGGAAATTCAAAAAATCATCAGATCCTACTACAAAAGCCTATACTCAACACAACTGGAGAATCTGGAGGAAATGGACAATTTCCTAGACAGATACCAAATACCAAAATTAAATCAGCATCAATTAGATCAGCTAAACAGTCCCATAATCCCTAGAGAAATAGAAGGGATTATAGAAAGTCTCCAACCAAGAAAAGTATGGGACCAGATAGTTTTAGTGTAGAATTCTATCAGACCTTCAAAGAAGACCTAACACCAACACTCTTCAAACTATTGCACAAAATAGAAACAGAAGGAACACTACCGAACTCATTTTACAAAGCCACAATTATGCTGATACCAAAACCACACAAAGATCCTACAAAGAAACAGACTTACAGGCCAATTTCCATTATGAATATTGATGCAAAAAATACTAAAAAAAATCCTTGCCAACCCAATCCAAGAACACATCAAAACGATCATTCACCATGATCAAGTTGGCTTCATCCCAGGGATGCAGGGATGGTTCAATATACGGAAATCCATCAATGCAATCCACTACATAAACAAACTCAAAGAAGAAAACCACATGGTCATCTCATTTGATGCTGAAAAAGCATTTGACAAAATTCAGCATCCTTTCATTCTAAAAGTTCTGGAAAGAACAGGAATTCAAGGCCCATACCTAAATATGGTAAAAGCAATATACAGCAAACCTGTAGCCAACATCAAAATAAATGGAGAGAAACTTGAAGCAATCCCACTAAAATCAGGGACTAGACAAGGCTTCCTTCTCTCTCCATATCTTTTCAATATAGTACTTGAATTTCTGGCAAGAGCAATTAGACAACATAAGAAAGTCAAAGGGATACAAATTGTAAAGGAAGTAGTCAAAATATCACTATTTGCAGATGATATGATAATATACTTAAGCGACCCAAAAAAACTCCACCAGAGAACTTCTACAGCTGATAAACAACTTCAGAAAAGTGGCTGGTTATAAAATAAACTCAAGCAAATCAGTAGCCTTCCTATACTCAAAGGATAAGCAGGCTGAGAAAGAAATTAGGGAAATGATACCCTTCAAAATAGCCACAGACAATACAAACAAGTATTGGCATGACTTTAACCAAACAAGTAAAAGATCTGTATGACAAGAATTTCAAGTCCTTGAAGAAAGAAATCGAAGAAGACCTCAGAAGATGGAAAAATATTTCATGTTCTTGGATTGGCAGGATCAATATAGTAAAAATGTCCATCTTGCCAAAAGCAATCTACAGATTCAATGCAATCCCCATCAAAATCCCAAATCAATTCTTCAGAGATCTAGAAAGAGCAATTCTCAAATTCAACTGGAGTAACAAAAAACCCAGGATAGCTTAAACTTTTCACAACAATAAAAGAGTTAGAGGCAATATGTAGACTCTCAATAAATATTTTCTCAATGAAGTTGTCTACTTAAGAGTAAGAAGTTATATTATTTTAAAATGTATTCTCTTTCTCAAAGCAAAAATATCCCTTCTGGTGGGTTCCAATGGAGCCAATTATCTTTTAGTTAATTCACACCAAGAAAGTTCAATACATAACACGACATTATGAACTTTTGTTCCAAGTCCTGCTCTTGAAAAACATGCATAACAATAGTTGCATTGTGAAGTCAATTTTGACTCATTAGGAAAATCATTATTGTGGTCAATATTAAAGCAAAGATTTTTCCCCCAAGGGTATATTCTGCCACATGGTTGGCTATTGTGTTGCCTGATTTAAGAATGAAAAAAAAATTACACTTGGTAATTTAATCTATTTTCATGCATTAAAGCAACTCAACTTCTTGGTTTAATATGGATATTGTGATATTTTTCAGA
Source organism: Apodemus agrarius (assembly GCA_964023405.1). Taxonomy (NCBI): domain Eukaryota; kingdom Metazoa; phylum Chordata; class Mammalia; order Rodentia; family Muridae; genus Apodemus; species Apodemus agrarius. The sequence goes on from OZ030009.1 coordinate 78,925,413, forward strand.
TAGTAAGAATTATAATATTTGATAATTTTTGGTGAAAATTCTTCATTTACATTTTGAAAATCATCATCATCACTAAATATATAATACTGCACAAAACCATATACCAGTTCAAATATTTGATTCTCTATCAGGCTACTGTAACAACAGTCTAGTATTGAACAGATTCAAAGATTAAGAGTCAAATAGCTCCAGGAAGATGTATTTACAGTTAACCTCTGAAAACAACTACACAGTCCACAGGAAAAGCGAATAAGTGAAACTAGTAGAAGAGGGATTGCCTTTTATAGGATTTTAATAGAGAGCACAATGAACTTTTAATCTGGTTTTGATCTTTGGTGAGTTCCTGAAATGATCACAATAAAATTAAATCAGGACAATGAAAGAGATAGGATAAGACAGTGATGTTAGCAGGCTATTGTAGAAAGTTAGGCATTCTTACTCAAGTTCATTCATTAATGTATCTCCAGACTCTGGAGAATATTTAAGAAAATGGTTCTGTTTCTGAGGTTGGGGTTTTGTTCATTCTTCTTTGACGTTTCCAACGAGTATTTATTGAGCATGTAGTTTGTGTCAGAATGTTTGGAATTCTGGACTTCTGATAGCTATTGCATACAACTTCTTTGTTGTTGTTAATGCAATACATAGTTTTTTTTTTAGGAAATGGCTTCTACATTGGAACATGATATTGGGATCAACCTGATCAACCTGGGTCCTGTTGCTTTTGGTATAGATATTGCACCTCTTCTAGAAATAGGTACAAAAAGAAGACTTGTTTCATGAAATCACTTAATAGATTTTGAACTAGGAATTAATTTATTTTACTTAAATAATGAAAACCAGAATTATAAAGACATTTTCCTAAGATTGTGAATGCAAAACATAATTCTTATCTCACATAGGAGTTACTATGATCCAGCAACATGGACCCAGGTTAATCTCAATATCATGTTTCAATGTAGAATCCATTTCATAAAGAATATATTACATTAGAACAACAAAAACAATAAAGTTATATAACATGGCATATTTTCAAATTGGTGGAACATAAGAGGTAGTTAGAGTTATGTGGGAAAAAACATTATAGCCTCCAGATACTATCTGATGACATTCTTAGCTTTCGAATTTGTAGATGCTTATAATCCCTTGGTTACTTCATTCCAAATGATGTTATCTAATCACCCAAGGATGTTATGTCAGGCATGGGAGTGAACAGTGAGTGGATTTTAAGTGTGTTAAAGATGGTCCTATGTAACTGAGTTGTAGATCTGTATTATTCCAACTATCCAGGAACAGAGTATTCTAATTAGTCAGTCAACACAATAGAATCTTTAAAAGATGTGACTCCTTGCCCTTGGAATTTCAATTTATACACCACACTTTCATTTACCTAGAAACTGGGACACAGAAAGAAATTTATGGAGATACTATTTGAAGTATATGTAGAACTATTTAATGCAATAAAACTATTATCAACACAGGGGCTCAGGCATGCACTGGGGTGTTTACACGTGCACACATGCACATGGCTGTTTTCAGTTTCTTTTAAGGAGGGAAGTACAGACCCACAGAGACCACGGTAGTTTAGCCTTCATTTGCCCCTAGCAGATGATTCAACCACTATTGCAAACCACCAACCGGCTTGTCCACTGCTACAGGGAGATCTATAGCTCACATCCCTCGCCATGAAAGCCAAGCTTTGGACAAGGACAACCATAAGAAACAGGTGCACATCAAGACTGCATATGTGTGCCTCTGGGAAAGTGTGTCAAGGCTACTTGGAGTCTGCTTTGTGTAGTCCACTCAATGCATGGGAGTTTGTTAGGAAATAAAATGATATGGTATAGATAAGAGACTATGAAAGTCCTGTGGGAGCTCAGGACAAGAGGACTGACCAGCCATGGGCACACACTGCTGGAATTTGGCATGTCAGAATTTAGGTTAACTAAATGTCTTAAAAAATTAATAGAGAAAGAGGTTGAGGGTGAGGGGAAGAAAAGAGGAAAGGACAGGAAACGAGGGAAGAGGCAAAGGAAGGGGATAAAGGCTTTGTAAAATATTAGCTGACAAGAATACCTTCCTCAGGCAGAAGGGTGAAATGCCACTCAGGCAATGCAATCGTGGAACAACAGGCCTCTTTATACTCCCACCGTGGTGTATGCATGCAGAGAATGCCACCTGTGTACTGTCCCCAAGCACTTTCCAGAATATGCAAGATTAACTAGTCCCTCTAGACAAAAAAATTTTTTTAATTATTATTTTCTTTTTTTTTTTTTTTTTTTTTTTTTTTTTAATTTTTATTTTCTATGTTCTATGTTTACATTCAAAAGGCTTTCCCCTTTCCCAGTTCCCACCCACCATAGTTCCCATAGTTCCTCTCCCCCCCAACTGTTCCCCAATCATTCCCCCTCCCCCCTCGGTTTCTTTACTAAACTGGATGCAATCTTTACAGGCCCAGGGTCCTCTCCTTTCTTCTTCTTGGGAATCATTTGACTTGCTATTTGTGTCTTGAGTATTTAGTGCTTCTGGGCTCATTAATATCCACTTATCAGTGATTGCATTTCATGTGCATTCTTTTGTGATTGGGTTAATTCACTCAGGATGATATTTTCCAGGTCTAACCATTTACCTACAAATTGCATGAATTCATTATTTTTAATTGCTGAGTAGTATTCCATTGTATAGATATACCACATTTTCTGTATCCATTCCTCCTTTGAGGGATATTTGGGCTCCTTCCAATTTCTGGCTATTATAAACAAGGCTGCTATAAACATAGTGGAGCATGTGTCCTTATTGCATGCAGGGGAATCCTCTGGGTATATGCCCAGGAGTGGTATGCCAGGGTCCTCTGGAAGTGACATGCCCAATTTTCTGAGGAACCGCCAAACTGATTTCCAGAGTGGTTTTACCATTTTGCAATCCCACCAACAGTGGAGGAGTGTTCCTCTTTCTCCACATCCTCGCCAGCACTTGTTGTCTCTTGAGTTTTTAATCTTAGCCATTCTGACTGGTGTGAGGTGGAATCTCAGGGTTGTTTTGATTTGCATTTCCCTGATGACTAATGATGTTGAACATCTTTTAAGGTGTTTCTCGGCCATCCGAATTTCTTCTGGTGAAAATTCTTTGTTTAGCTCTAATGGCACACCTTAAGGCCCTGGAAGAAAAACAAGTTAATTCACCCAGGAGGAGTAGAAGACAAGAAATCATCAAACTCAGGGCTGAAATCAATCAAATAGAAACAAAGAGAACCATACAAAGAATCAACAAGACCAGGAGCTGGTTCTTTGAGAAAATCAACAAGATAGATAAACCCTTAGCCAGACTAACCAAAGGACACAGAGACAGTATACAAATTAACAAAATTAGAAATGAAAAGGGAGACATAACAACAGAAACTGAGGAAATTCAAAAGATCATCAGATCCTACTACAAAGGTCTATACTCAAAACAACTGGAGAATCTGGAGGAAATGGACAATTTCCTAGACAGATATCAAATACCAAAACTAAATCAGCATCAAGTAGATCAGCTAAATAGTCCCATAACCCCTAAAGAAATAGAAGGGGTTATAGAAAGCCTCCCAACCAAAAAAAGTACGGGACCAGATGGTTTTAGTGCAGAATTCTACCAGACCTTCAAAGAAGACTTAACACCAATACTTTTCAAACTATTCCACAAAATAGAGACAGAAGGGACACTGCCCAACTCATTCTTCGAAGCCACAATTACGCTAATACCTAAACCACAAAAAGATCCAACAAAGAAAGAGAACTACAGGCCAATTTCTCTTATGAATATAGATGCAAAAATACTAAATAAAATTCTTGCTAACCGAATCCAAGAGCACATTAAAACGATCATCCACCATGATCAAGTAGGCTTCATCCCAGGGATGCAGGGATGGTTCAATATACGGAAATCCATCAATGTAATCCACTACATAAACAAACTGAAAGAAAAAAACCACGTGGTCATCTCATTAGATGCTGAAAAAGCATTCGACAAAATTCAGCATCCTTTCATGCTAAAAGTCTTGGAAAGAGCAGGAATTCAAGGCCCATACCTAAATATAGTAAAAGCAATCTACAGCAAACCAGTAGCCAACATCAAAATAAATGGAGAGAAACTTGAAGCATTCCCACTAAAATCAGGGACTAGACAAGGCTGCCCTCTCTCTCCATATCTTTTCAATATAGTACTTGAAGTTCTAGCAAGAGCAATTAGACAACATAAGGAAGTCAAAGGGATACAAATTGGAAAGGAAGAAGTGAAACTATCATTATTTGCAGATGATATGATAGTTTACCTAAGCGACCCAAAAAACTCCACCAGAGAACTTCTACAGCTGATAAACAGCTTCAGCAAAGTGGCAGGTTATAAAATTAACTCAAGCAAGTCAGTGGCCTTCCTGTACTCAAAGGACAAGCAGGCTGAGAAAGAAATTAGGGAAATAACACCCTTCACAATAGCCACAAACAACATAAAGTACCTTGGCATAACTCTAACCAAACAAGCGAAAGATCTGTACAACAGGAACTTCAAGTCCTTGAAGAAAGAAATTGAAGAAGACCTCAGAAGATGGAAAAATATCTCTTGCTCCTGGATTGGCAGAATCAATATAGTAAAAATGGCCATCTTGCCAAAAGCAATATACAGATTCAACGCGATCCCCATCAAAATCCCAACTCAATTCTTCATAGATCTAGAAAGAGCGATTCTCAAATTCATCTGGAGCAACAAAAAACCCAGGATAGCAAAAACTATTCTCAACAATAAAAGGACTTCTGGGGGAATCAATATCCCTGACCTCAAGCAGTACTACAGAGCAATTGTGTTAAAAACTGCATGGTATTGGTATAGCAACAGGCAAGCAGATCAATGGAACAGGATTGAAGACCCAGAAATTAACCCACAGACTTATGGTCACTTGATCTTTGATAAAGGAGCCACAACCATCCGGTGGAATAAAGATAGCCTTTTCAACAAATGGTGCTGGTTCAACTGGAGGTCAACATGCAGAAGAATGCGAATTGACCCACTCTTATCTCTTTGCACTAAGATCAACTCCAAGTGGATCAAGGACCTCCACATAAAACCAGACACACTGAAACTACTAGAAAAGAAACTTGGGAAGACCCTGGAGGACTTGGGCACAGGGGAAAAGTTCCTGAACAGAACACCAACAGCTTATGCTCTAAGATCAAGAATTGACAAATGGGACCTCATAAAATTACAAAGTTTCTGCAAAGCAAAGGACACTGTCAGAAGGACAAAACGGCAACCAACAAAGTGGGAAAAGATCTTCACCAACTCCACATCCGACAGAGGGCTAATATCCAATATATACAAAGAACTCAAGAAGTTAGACCGCAAAGAACCAAATAACCCTATCAAAAAATAATTATTATTTTCTATATCTTTGTTTACAGTCCATATGATTTTCCCTTTCCTGGTTTGCCACTCCCCATAAGTCCCATAAGCCCTCTTCCCTCCACCCATTCCCCAATCAACCCCCTCCCACTTTTCTGTCCAGGCAATCCCCTACATCGCTGCATCAAGCCTTTCCAGGACCAGGACCCTCTCCTTCCTTCTTCTTGGGAATGATTTGTATGTGAGTTGTATCTTGGGTGTTCAGAGCTTCTGGGCTAATATCCACTTATCAGTGACTGCATTCCCTGTGTGTTCTTTTGTGAATGAGTTACCTCACTTAGTATGATATTTTCCATTTCCAACCATTTACCTAAGAATTTCATGAATTCATTGTTTTTAATTGCTGAGTAGTATTCCATTGCGTAAATATACCAAATTTTCTGTATCCATTCCTCCATTAAGGGACATCTGGGTTCTTCCCAGCTCCAGGCTATTATAAAAAAGGCTGCTATGAACACAGTGGAGCATGTGTCCTTATTGTATGCAGGGGAATACTCTGGGTATATGCCCAGAGAGCAGGGTTCTCCAGAAGTGTCATGCCCTGCTTTCTGAGGAACCTCCAGATGGATTTCCAGAGTGGTTGTACCATCTTGCAAACCCACCAGCAGTGGAGGAGTATTTCTCTTTCTCAACATCCTCGCCAACACCTGCTGTCTCCTGAGTTTTTAATCTTAGCCATTCTGACTGGTGTGAGGTGAAATCTCAAGGTTGTTTTGACTTGCATTTCCCTAATGACTAATGATGTTGAACATTTCTTAAGGTGCTTCTCAGCCCTCCAAAGTTCTTCAGGTGAAAATTCTAGGTTTAGCTCTATACCAAATTTTTCATAGGGTTATTTGGTTCTCTGGGGTCTAACTTCTTTAACTCTTTGCATATATTGAATATTAGCCCTCTGTTGGATGTAGGGTTGGTGAAGATCTTTTCCCAATTTTGTTGGTTGCCGTTTTGTCCTTTTGACAGTGTCCTTTGCCTTACAGAAACTTTGTAATTTTATGAGGTCCCATTTGTCAATTCTTGATCTTAGAGCATAAGCTATTGGTTCTCTGTTCAGGAAATTTTCCCCTGTGTACACCTCCTCACGGGTCTTCCCCAGTTTCTTTTCTATTAGTTTCAGTGTGTCTGGTTTTATGTGGAGGTCCTTGATCCTCTTGGAGTTGAGCTTAATGCAAGTAGATAAGAATGGATCAATTGGCATTCTTCTGCATGCTTACCTCCAGTTGAACCAGCACCATTTGTTGCAAAGGCTATGTTTTTCCACTGTATGTTTTTGGCTCCTTTGTTGAAGATCAAGTGACTATAGGTGTGTGGGTTAATTTCTGGGTCTTCAATCCTATTCCTTGATCCATCTACCTGTCACTGTACCAATACCATGCAGTTTTTTTTTTTTAACACTAGTGCTCTGTAGTGTTGCTTGAGGTCCAGTATACTGATTGCCCCAGAAGTTCTTTTACTGTTGAGAATAGTTTTAGCTATCCTGGGTTTTTTGTTATTCCAGATGAATTTGAGAATTGATCTTTCTAACTCTATGAAGAATTGAGTTGTGATTTTGATGGAGATTGCATTGAATCTGGATATTGGTTTTGGCCAGATGGTCATTTTAACTCTATTAATCCTACCAATCCACAAGCATGCAAGATTTTTCCATTTTCTGAGGTCTTCTTAGATTTCCTTCTTCAGAGACCTGAAGTTGCTGACATACAAGTCTTTCACTTGTTGGGTTAGAGTCAACCAAGATACTTTATATTGTTTGTGGTTATTGTGAAGGTTGTCATTTCCCTAATTTCTTTCTCAGACAGCTTATCCTTTGAGTATAGGAAGGCTACTGATTTGCTTGAGCTGATTTTATAGCTAGCCACTTTGCTGAAGTTGTTTGTCAGCTGTAGGAGTTCTCTGGTGGAGTTTTTGGGTCACATAAATATACTATCATATCATCTGCAAATAGTGATAGTTTGGCTTCCTCCTTTCCAATTTGTATCCCTTTGACCTCCTTATGTTGTCTAATTGTTCTAGCTAGGACTTCAAGTGCTATAATGAAAAGATATGGAGGGCTGGGCGGGGGGTGGGTGGGTGGGTGGTACACGCCTTTAATCCCAGCGCTTGGGAGGCAGAGGCAGGCGGATCTCTGAGTTCGAGGCCAGCCTGGTCTACAGAGTGAGTTCCAGGACAGCCAGGGCTATACAGAGAAACCCTGTCTCAAACAAACAAACAAACAAACAAACAAACAAACAAAAAACCAAACAAAAAAAGAAAAGATATGGAGAGAGGGGTAGCCCTGTCTAGTCCCTGATTTTAATGGGATTGCTTCAAGTTTCTCTCTGTTTAGTTTGATGTTGGCTACAGGTTTGCTGTATATTGCTTTTACTATATTTAGGCGTGGGCCTTGAATTCCTGCTCTTTCCAAAACCTTTAGCATGAAAGGATGCTGAATTTTGTCAAATGCTTTTTTCTGCATCTAATGAAATGACCATGTGTTTTTTTTTCTTTTAGTTTTTTTTTATGTAGTGGATTACATTGATGGATTTCCATATATTGAACCATCCCTGCATCCCTGGGATGAAGCCTACTTGATCATGGTGAACGATTGTTTTGATGTGTTCTTGGATACGGTTGGTAAGAATTTTATTTAGTATCTTTGCATCAATATTCATAAGGGAAGTTGGCCTGAAGTTCTCTTTCTGTGTTGGGTCTTTGTGTGGTTTTGGTGTCAGTGTAATTGTGGCTTCATAGAATGAGTTGGGTAGTGTTCATTCTGCTTCTATTTTGTGGAATAGTTTGAAGAGTATTAGTGTTAGGTATTCTTTAAAGATCTAATAGAATACTGCATTAAAACCATCTGGTCCTGTGCTTTATTTGGTTGGAAGACTTTCTATGACCCTTCTATTTCTTTAGGGGTTTTGTGACTGTTTAGATGATCTATTCGATCTTGATTTAATTTTGGTATTTGGTATCTCTCTAGCAAATTGTCCATTTCCTTCATATTCTCCAGTTGTGTTGACTATAGGCTTTTGTAGTAGGATCTGATGATTTTTTTTAATTTCCTCAGTTTTTGTTGTTATATCTCCCTTTTCATTTCTAATATTGTTAATTAGGTTACTGTGTCTGTGCCCTTTGGTTAGTCTGGCTAAGGGTTTATATATCTTGTTGATTTTCTCAAAGAACCAGCTCCTGATTTTGTTGATTCTTTGTATGGTTCTCTTGGTTTCTACTTGATTGATTTCAGCCCTGAGTTTGATGATTCCCTGTCTTCTACTACTCCTGGGTGAATTAGCTTCTTTTTGTTCCAGGGCTTTCAGGTGTGCTATTAAACTGCTAGTGTATGCTCTTTCCAGTTTCTTTTTGGAGGCACTCAGGACTATTAAATGTTTCTTAAAGGATCAAGGCGGTAGGCAGGAGAAACATCTCTTCCTGGGGCAGATTCCCCATAGGAATACAAAGACAGAAGTATGGGAGTTTGGCAAGTCAAGTGGACTTTGATTAAAAAATGACTGTGAAGTTGTGGGCTGATTTTGAAAGTCGTATCTTCAAATGTAATCTCACAGCTCCATCTGTGCAAACATCTTTATGAGAGTTAATGAACATATAGTTGGTTTCCGATGACCCACTTTCACTCTTCATATTCCTAGGTAATGTATATCTGACCAAAAATCATTTTGCTGACATCTTGAGATCAGTACTAACCACCACTCCCTATGTAAATGTCATATATGCTCATGACTTTTGGTGGAAAAAGCCTTCCATGTTGTGTGTTTGTAATTATTTTTCTCCTTACACATGTTGTTATTCAATAATTTGGAGTTTGTGAAATAAAAAATTCCAATTTCAACCACTTGAGCTAAAAAGGATTTGAGAAATTGTGCCTGTGGTTGTTTCCAAACTTACAGACATGATGGGGAAATGGTTGCTTTGGCCTCTTTGGGGGGGGGAATTTTCCTGAAGGTCTGAAAATGAGATATCTTACTTATTCTTATGAATACTTACATATTCAGTTGTGTTTCTGTAAGCCCTGGAAACCCTCTAAAGTTGCAACCAGCTCCTGAAAGGGACCATCAGAATTATTTCCATAATTATAAACACTTATTCCCTTTATTAATAAAGACTCTGATAGTGTATCAAAAATTATTATTAAATAAAATAAATTGAAGTATATTGACAACTTATGTCATAGGATCTTCCTATTACATATGCATTAATGAACATTTGGAAGTACATGTAGAAAAAAAAAGAAGAAAGCAAAACACAAACAAAATTTAAAAATCAGCAGAATTAGCACTTAATCCGACTTACAACAACTAGAAAAATGAAATACCATGGACTCCTTCAAACTAGGTCTCCTGGAAACATGTCTCATCCATATTCAACATTATGAAAAACACATTAGATCCTCAGGCATCTTTAAAGACTCATATGCTTGGTGCAATAGCGATAAACAAAGATAAGAATCTAAGGAAGGGGAATGCTTTCTTTCTTTTATCTGAGGAAGGAAACTGCTCAAGCATCAAGATCCTCCTCAAATACCTCTGTTATCCAGGGAGGGTTTGGAGCCCACATTGCTCACCCATAGCAAATGCCTCACAGAAATGGAACCCATTACACTATAGAAGACTAACTCTAAAATAATAAAAATTACTTATCCTTAAAGAGGATTAAACTCATCCTCGAAGCACAAAACTCCAAGTAGCTGAAATTGTATACATTTGCATGCACTCATCTGAGCAATAACAGTTAAAGAAAATACACACTATCAGAAACACATCACCGATCAACCTAGCAATTTTGCTGTCAGCTAGAATGCTGCACTGGGTGTCTTGCATAGTATGCCACCCTGCCTTGACTCCACTAATCTAAAGTCCTTCATCAGGAAGTGAACAGTTCCTTAGGAGAATGAGAGCTGCAATCTTCTTTAAAATTGCGAACACAATACATGATTAAATGTTAGACTTTAATCTCTAAGGTCCTCTATCCCACACACATAGATGTCACAATGATTTTCTTATCCTTTGAAGAAGATAGTTTAGTAAATGTTCTCATTAACTTTATAACTGTATGAATTTTAAGTGAAATGGCATTGGGAATCTTAAAAGAATATAAGTGAATTTAGGATCTTGGCAGGAGGGGCCTGAAAAATATGGAAGAGGAATTAAAACCCAGTTTCTTTATACATGCTGTAACAGAATAATTGCCACAAGGACAGTTCTGGAATATTAAGTTTCAATTCCTACTGTTGAGAAATTGAGCACTCTTTGTTATCTGTGTGTCTTTGGGTCTGTAATGGCTTACTCGAGGAGCATCTGCTGATCAGCTCAATGAGGAATACAGAATAAAAGCACTCTGTGAGTGAGAGAAAAGCCATAGGTCCCGTGGGGACATGAGGTCTCTTTCCTCCAAATCTTCATGGGTGGATGAATTTTTCTCTTTTACTTCCAGGAAAGCAGGATTTCAGCAAGCAGAATGAAGCACAGTGGCATCATTTAGAGAGCCCTAGGAAATGGACTCCTTTGTGTATAGAAAACCACAGGATATTACCACTGGGCTCTAGTGCTGGGTGTCTTGCTATTTTCTCTTATTTTTAGCAAGCAAAGATGATGCCACCATAGGACTTTGAAGTAATTAAAGTCTTCAGAGCTCGAAGCCACCTTTTCAAGGTCCAAAGAGCTAACATGGTATTTCTGCCCCTTAATTGAGGATGCAGGAGTTTGTGCGGTGGACATATGTTCATTTCATGCTCACTTCTGGCCTCACCAGAAGTGTCCTGGCTGCTGGCCATAAAACACAGTTCACTATTAGCTAAGCACAAGTCTTTTCACAGATCGGCAGAAAAGCAATGATATTATGCGATTTCCTGGCTTCAGAACTTCCTATTGGCACAACATATTTAAGTTTACTTAAGCTATTCTCCATATGGCCCATGTGGTTAACCACAGTTTTGTTTTTTTCTTGATAATAGCAAAGACAGACTTCTTCTGAACCTTAGGCTTATCACTCACTCACCTAGACCTGTACTTTATTAAGGACATCCTCTGTGGGAAACATGGTCTCGGCTATTTGGTAATAGGAGATGGAATTTTACACACTGTGAGCTGTGGGCTTAGAGCCAGATGCCGGTTCAGTTGCATCAGTGTGGAAATGTGAATCTCTCTTCTTTCCTGACACACAGGATAGGACAGGCTTGTCTGGTCATATGTCAGAAAGGGTTAAGTTCCTCTTCTTTTGCATGGTGGTAGTGGTGGTGGTGGTGGTGGTGGTGGTGGTAAGTTTCTGTCTGTAGGGCCTAAAAGAAGTAACCTGGCCAATCCCATTCTTCTGCATGTTGAACTCCAGTTGAACCAGCACCATTTGTTGAAAAGGTTATCTTTTTTCCACTGGATGGTTGTGGCTCCTTTATCAAATATCAACTGGCCATAAGTCTGTGGGTTCATTTCTGGGTCTTCAATCCTATTCCATTGATCTACTTGCCTGTTCCTGTACCAATACCATGCAGTCTTTAACACAATTCCTCTGTAGTACTGCTTGAGGTCAGGATATTGATTCCCCAGAATTCTTTTTATTGTTGAGAATAGTTTTAACTATCCTGGGTTTTTTGTTGCTCCAGATGAATTTGAGAATTGCTCTTTCTAGATCTATGAAGAATTGAGTTGGGATTTTGATGAGGATTGCATTGAATCTGTAGATTGCTTTTGCCAAGATGGCCATTTTTACTATATTGATCCTGCCAATCCAGGAGCCAGAAATATTTTTCCATCTTCTGAGGTCTTCTTCGATTTCTTTCTTCAAGGACTTGAAGTTCCTGTCATACAGATCTTTCGCTTGTTTGGTTAGAGTTACGCCAAGGTACTTTATGTTGTTTGTGGTTATTGTGAAAGGTGTTATTTCCCTAACTTCTTTCTCAGCCTGCTTGTCCTTTGAGTACAGGAAGGCTACTCATTTGAGTTGATTTTATAACCAGCCACTTTGCTGAAGTTGTTTATGAACTGTATAAGTTCTCTGGTGGAGTTTTTTGGGTCGCTTAAGTAAACTACTCTTATATCCTTTTACTAAGATCAACTCCAAATGGATCAAGGACCTCCACATAAAACCAGACACACTGAAACTATTAGAAAAGAAACTTGGGAAGACCCTGCAGGTCATGGGCACAGGGGGAAAGTTCCTGAACAGAATACCAATAGCTTATGCTCTAAGATCAAGAATTGACAAATGGGACCTCATAAAATTACAAAGTTTCTGTAAGGCAAAGGAAACTGTCAGAAGGACAAAACGGCAACCAACAAAGTGGGAAAAGATCTTCACCAACCAGACATCCGACAGAGGGCTAATATCCAATATATACAAAGACCTCAAGAAGTTAGACCGCAAAGAACCAAATAACCCTATCAAAAAATGGGGTACAGAACTAAACAAAGAATTTTCACCAGAAGAAATTCGGATGGCTGAGAAACACCTTAAGAGATGTTCAACATCATTAGTCATCAGGGAAATGCAAATGAAAACAACCCTGAGATTCCACCTCACACCAGTCAGAATGGCTAAGATTAAAAACTTATGTTTTTAAAACTGCTCTGGAAATCAGCTTGGCGGTTCCTCAGAAAATTGGGCATGTCACTTCCAGAGGACTCTAGCATACCACTCCTGGGCATATACCCAGAGGATTCCCCTGCATACAATAAAGACACATGCTCCACTATATTTATAGCAGCCTTCCAGAAGTTGGAAGGAGCTCAGATATCCCTCAAAGGAGGAATGGATACAGAAAATGTGGTATATTTATACAATGGAATACTACTCAGCAATTAAACATAATGAATTCATGCAATTTGTAGGCAAGTGGTTAGATCTGGAAAATATCATCCTCAGCAAGTTAACCCAATCACAAAAGAATACACATGAAATACAATCACTGATAAGTGGATATTAATGAGCCCAGAAGCCCTTAATACTCAAGGCACAATTAGCAAGTCAAATGATTCCCAAGAAGAAAAAAGGAGAGGACCCTGGACCTGAAAAGATTGGATCCAGTTTTGTAGATCCAGAATAGAGAAATGGTGTGTGTGTGTGCTGGGGTGATTGGGGAATAGTTGGGGAGGAGAGGACTTATGGGACATATGGTGGCAGGGAACTAGGAAAGGGGAAAGCCTTTGGAATGTAAACAAAGAATATAGAAAATAAAATAAAAAATGATAATATTACAAAAACAGAAAAAAAATAAAAAGAAGTAACCTGGCTATTTGAGGCAAATTATTTAACTTCAAGTCTGTGATTTTACTACAACACTAGCCAACTAAGTTCTATATTTTTCGACAAGATACATTTAGAACAATCTGGAGGCATTCGTGTCTATGATGACTAGGGAGTCACTTCTGGTAGGAACCCAGTGTCACTGCTAGACATACTACAATGTACAGGGGAGCCCTTCTCTTCTCTTACCTTGACAATAAAGAATTAATGGGTTTAGAATGTCACTGAAAGAAACAAAGGAAATGTCTAAACCAACACAAGAGATTTATTAGTAGTACAAAGTAATGTTAAAGATTTTGAAATATAGAAAATATGTACATTAGCTATAGAACCAAGATATTTTTTCATCGTTTAGTTGGATCCCAGTATATGAAAGCTAGCACTTAATATAACTGATTTCAATGTAGCCCATACTTAGATATGATTTATTCCCACATAATTTCAGAGACATATATCATTCAGTGTTGGCTCCTTGCTTATGTAGCTGCCTGGGTGGTGCCTTGCTCTTTAGTAAATCTTAGGTTGCTTGATACATCACTGTAAGGAAATACCTAACTAAAGGAACTTAAAGATGCAGATGCTTATTCTGAACCAGAGTGTGAGGACACAATTCTTTTTCTTTTCTTTTTCTTTCTTTCCTTTTTTTGTGTGGGAAAGTCGTGGCAGCAGTGTGGGAAGTGGCAACTGGTCATGTTGTATCCCCAGTCAGGCAGCTGAGAGAAATGGATGTTGTTGCCCACTTTGATATCTCTGTTTATTCAGTTATGTACCTCAACCCATTTAAGGTTGCTGCTCCCTCCTAAATTAAACATTTCCAGATATAACCAGATAGGTGTTTCTGTGGCGATTCTAAATCCAGTCAAGTTGACCGCAACTTCACATCACAACTCCACTCTTTGTCAACCTAAACATGTTACTTTAAAACAGCATGGTACATTTTTGTATCAAAATGTAAAATACATTTATTTCACCTCAGAGTTCCTGAAGCATTTAATTCAACACTGTTCAAAAATTCGACATTTCCTTTCAGATTAAAGATGAATGGAATGAGTGGGAACCCATGAAAAACAAAACAAAAGCCAACTTATACACTTCTAATATGCAAGGACACTGAGTAAACATTCCCTTCTTAAAATCTATGACAAGAAGATATCAAGGAAAGACAGTAAGAAAGCAACATATAAGTCCAACAAACGAAACTAGCAAATTGTATAGCAAACCATACAGCACTGGAAGTTTGTGATAGCATTATGTGGAATCCGGCAGCCTTGAGTAACTTCATTTCTTCATTGCTACCTCTGGTATCATACTAACTACTCTACTATCTAAGTCCTGTTCCATGAAGATAGCATTTTTCAATGGCTGACTCACAGTACTAGTGATACCAACATCCTGGTGTCTCCATTTAAACTTAAGCATCATCCTTTCATTTGGCTTCATGCCATGGTCTTTCAGAGCCTGCTTCTAATGAACCTGATGCTCCTGTACATTGCCTGGCCTCAGCTGCTTTCTGCTATCTTGGTGTAAGCATCGATGAGCCCCTCACAGTTATGTCTTTTATGCCTGGAAATTAATGTCATTTGGACAATGTCATCAGCTTCTGCTCCCAACTAGAGATGTTAGAATCACAGTCGCAGCTAATTTTGAGGAAACAATTTCCTTGAAAGCTATGACTTTAGCAGTAGCATTCTCAGTTCAAGCCCTCTCCTTTTAAATTGTCAGGAAGAGTGACACATGCCTGCAATCCTATCACTTAAGCTGTGTGCAAGAGAGTAGGGATTTCAAAATCATTCTTGGCTACATGGTACAATCAAAGTCAGCATGAGCTAAATGAGACACTGTTTTAAAAAATAACAATAAAAATCCAATTAATTCACATTTTCAGAAGCTGGAGCCTTTGCTATATGGAATCTTATCTTAAGACTCTTAGTGCCAAACACGAGATTTCTCATTAATGGTGCCTATGTCTTTAATAGTAACAACCTCTTTCTTGCTCTTCTGATTGGAACTTTAAAGTCTTGCTCCTTTCCATACCAAACCACATATTTTTCATAGTTTTTGCTTTGTCTGTTATTCTATAAAGTGCCAACCTGGATGAGAGCATTGAGCAGTAACCACAACACAGCTGGAGGCTGTTCTGACATTTCTCTCACTAAACAAATCAGTCAATTACTTTTTAATTCAGTTTCACCCCAGCTCTCGGGTCTTTGAAAGAATGAAGCCAGATTCCTTGATGAAATAGCATGAATGACTTCTATTTTAGTTTCTGATAGAGTCATTATTCACAGGCTGAAATTTCATGAGCTGGGCCTTGGTTGTCCATAGTTTTCCCAGCATTCTGGTGTTCCATTCCCTTCCAAATGGGACCATTTGGTCCACTAAACTCTTTTTAGTATGTGATCTTAGGTCCTTTCTAGTCTAAAATTCCACAATCCTC
This sequence comes from Apodemus agrarius, assembly GCA_964023405.1. Lineage (NCBI taxonomy): Eukaryota > Metazoa > Chordata > Mammalia > Rodentia > Muridae > Apodemus > Apodemus agrarius. Next base: position 78,941,509 of record OZ030009.1, read on the forward strand.
CCGATTTTTCCAGGAAACCAGTTTTAAAAGTCCAAGAGCCACATGGTGAGATTATAACAAAGTCCTCATGCCTCAGTAACAACTTTTTGCATTATTTACTTTTCTTCTTGAAAAAAAAAAAACGAATAACATCCTAAGTGAATTCAATAAAAGAATGATTTATTTTTGTGTTCAGTTTAAGGGTACAATGTATTATGATAGGGATGACCTAACAGCACACCAGCAAGGCAGCGTGTCACATGGTGACACACAGAGACTTGCATGCTGATGCTCAGCAGGATTTCCTCTTTATTTTTCAGGAAAGAGTCAAGACTATTGCATATTAATCCAGGGTGATAATTCTGGAAATATTCCCATAGACATACCAGAGGTGAGTTTCTGTGGTGACCCTACATCCAGTATGGTGGCAACACAGCAGTAATGCATTTCTGTAAGTTAAGGTTGGATGGCACAGAGGGATGGAGCCCACTGAAGCCTGGTTGACTTTAAACCATGGTTACCTCACTGCATTTCTGCAGTACAAATACTTCGAAGATAGAAAGTCACTGAAAGGTCATTCTAAACCAGTGGTTTCTAAACTTCTATATTTACATGTAGACCCTTGCTTAATGGGATTCTATCCAAACACAATAATTACAATAATGATGGTATCAACACAATCAAATCTCATGGCTTGAAGCAAAATAAGCATCCAGGAATTCCATTGTCTTCTCAGCCACTGATGTAACCTGACTGCATGCTTTACAAATGAGAAAACTTCAGTCTAGAGAGTGTGAGAAATATTTTATAGAATATACACAGAATTCATAGCTCCTGGTATAATATGCATTTCTATATGAAAAACAGACATCACGTGGTGAAAGGCAATAGTTAAAATATAAGCGGTCACTGGGTTCTGAAATTACATACATATGACAAAAGACGATGCAGAAGAGGACAGAGAATGGAGGAATGGGATGCTAAGACCAAGTTAGAGGTTGAAAAGAATAGCAACAAATAACACAAGAGAGATGGGATGTATTTTGTAATAACTAACATTGTGTATTGTCTTAGGATTTTACTGCTGTGAACAGACACCATTACCAAGGCAATTCTTAGTAGGACAAGATTTAATTGGGGCTGGCTTACAGGTTCAGAGGTTCAGTCAATTATCATCAAGGCAGGAACATGGCAGAATCCAGGCAGGCATGGGGCTGTAGGAGCTGAGAATTCCATGTCTTCATCTGAAGGCTGCTATCAGAATACTGGCTTCCAGGCATCTAGGATGAGGGACTTAAAGCCCACACCCAGTGACACACCTTCTTCAACAAGCCCACACCTACTTCAACAGAGCCATCCATACCTTCTAATAGTGACACTCCTTGGGTCAAGCATCTACAAACATTATGTGTACTAAGTTAAATTAAATTAAATTAAATTAAATTAAATTAAATTAAATTAAATTAAATTAAGAGGCCTATAAGAAAGATTTGTCTCTAACATGTAAGCCCCACTTGCTCAGGGAGAGAATAGCCTGGACTGCTAGTGGGCTATTCTTGTAATTTCCTGGTCTTGTATAACTTTGTTTATGCAAGTTAATGGTCATAATACATCTGTAAACAAAGCTTGTTTGTTCCAGATAACCAAGATATTTGTTTGCTAAACAGAATTTAACCTTCATATTACCTGTAAACAAGATATGTGTGTGATTGAACATAGGTGGAATGTGTGCTTGATTACATATAGCAGGAATAACTCTGATTGCACAGAGGGAGGAAGTAGGAGGCCTTGTAAATTTTACCTTTAAAAGTTCTGGAGTAATGTAATCTGTACATTTGGGAATCCTAGACCTGAGTGTACTCCTAATTCTGAATAAAAATCTTTTTTTTGTTGTTTTAATATATTCATGATCAGACTGGTAAACCTCTGAATGACCACAGGCCCACAACAATCTCAGTGGGAGGTCTTTTGGTTAGCATGACAAATTCTCGAGTTAGACCTTCAGAACTTCTAGAAAAGCAAAGCAAATTTGTGTCACACTGATGATTTCCAAGTTACTTTGTGTCCATCCACAATCTAACTTTCAGATATCAATTCTACCGTCAGCTTAACATCTTTGTTGGATGTGGAGAGCAGGTGTGGCAGTAGCCTCAAGATGGCGCCTGGAGGCCTGCCAAGTCGGATGACTAAGCACCTGACTTCTTCCTGCTCCTGAGTAGGCCACACCTTTCTTGGGCACTGCGCAGGTGTAGCCAATGACATGTGATCAGACCATTCTATGTGGACCAATCAGAGAAGACTACTTGATGTGGACTGATGGGGTGGACTTGGAGAGGAAATAAAAGAACTGCACAAGAGGAGTGGGGTAGCTTTTTGTCCTGCATTTATGTTTCCAGGTTCCTGATTAAACTGCATTGAGAAGAATGTGGCTTGGTCGCTCTTTTCTGCTGGTCGGAGATAGAAGCAACAAGTGGTGACCCGTACGGGGAATCTCATTCAGAACTCACTGCAGTCAGGGCGGCTAGCCGGTAAGTTCCCAGGTAACTGGGACAATTAAGGCTCTTGGTTTGAGATGATAAGGCTCTCAGTTTGAGATGATAAGGCTCCCGGTTTGGGGACAAATTGCACCAAGCACGATGGGGAATTCATCATCAGCTCAGACGGCCCGCCAGGCCCTCAAAGATTTGTTAAGAACGAAAGGAATTGGGCTTAAGAAAGGAACAGTGGAAAAATGAGAAAAGGAAAGTGGATTTCAAAACTCTCCCAGGGACAAGGGGAAACATGGAGATGTCCTGTTTCCTCTATGGACCCCAATGGAGATATTCTTAGTACTGGTACAAGTGCTCTTTCCTCTCTGTGTATTGTTTAACTTTGGTGCACCAATAAGTCCATGTGTGTCTGTCCTTATTTTGTTGTTTGAGTGACTGTTGTCCTATGTTTTATGTTAAAAAAATGGTAAAAACTTTGCTGGAGGTCCATCTCTTGATCCAGTCTCAGTTTACACAGCAGAGGCTGATTTAATTGGCCCTGCATTTAGCTAGGAGTTGAGCACAGCTGGAGAAAAGCTGCTTTTAAAGGGCCAGCAGCTGCTCAAGTTCTAGGGCAAGTAGGCTGATGGTCATTTCTCCTTTTGGGTACAAAGTGCTTTTTCTCTTGAATTACAACTAGAAAACAATTGTTTGATTCAAATTTATAAGATTCATGTAGTTGTTTCATTTTTGGTTTTGATTGGTCTTAAATGTATAAATATGTTTTGCATGTCTTGACTATAGAGTATTGGCTTATAAGTTATTGGGCATGATTAAAAATTATTACATTGGTAACAAAAAGATAGTTTAAAACTGGTAACTCAGGTTTGGGGTTATCTTAACAACACTAACTAGTGGCTCTTCTTGTTCCCTTAGGCTCCATAGTTAATACAAGTAATGTGTATTGGTCAAGAACATACCTTCAGAATGTATCCATAGTCTAAACCTTTCTTATTCAATCTGCACTCTCTACCTTCTTAAGAGATTGCAGACACAATCTTGTTAATATTCCTTTTGGCCTCCTCCTCCTGTTCCTCTTCCTCCTCCTTCCTCCCTCCCTCCCTTTTATTCTACCTTTGGATCCCATCATGCTTTTTTTTTTATAGAAGGCTCAGCAATCTTTAGAATGTGAGGGAGTCTTTTTAGGTGTTATACCTGGAAGCAAAACCCATGAAGAGATAAGAATGAAAACCTGGTCCTGGTGTAGACTGACTTCCTAAACTTGGATTTCAGGGAGACTAATGCCAGAGTTCACTGTCAATATATTTTAAACACAATACATTTTGGTAAAGGTTACCAGGCAACAGTCAGTCCAACTAGTCTAATTTTAGAAGCACAATAAAACTTAATTTGTGGTTACATATACATGTAACCATGAGGGTGGATTCTATAGCTAAAAAGCATGGAATCTCATGTGGTCACTGACTGATAGCATAGAGGTCATTAATAAAGTACATGTGACATCTCTCCTAAGAATGGGTAATAGTCTAGGAAAGGATGAGTTTAAAATAACCATTCTGGATATTTGGGTGAGGTCAGCCTCTGTAGCAAAAGGTGGGTGAGGTCTGCCTCTATAAATAGCAAAAAGTTCACAATTCATTAAGAAAATATGCTCTAAGCTGTCTGGATGGAATGTAGGTCTTTGATTTGTATCTGCTTCATTGAAATCATGTCATCTCTCTGAATTAAACTCTAGTAACTTCCCCTTAGCACATGTAATAATCTTCACATGTATTTATTTGTTTATTTGCATGTATATGTAAGAGTGATACACACATGTATAGTTAATAGAGTTTCAGTCGGTGAGGTAACAGACTTAGCTTATGTAATCTTGTTGGGAACACAGAGGTCCATGTACTTACAGAGCCGCACTAAGAGAACCAGCAGTGTTAACCACACAGGGGTGTTTCCTCACTCAAAGAGATATAAATCAAATATCTGCATTGCATCCAGAAATCTGAGAATCTGAGTGTGGATTTTGTTAATGACTTGGAGAATGTCTCTGTGTGTATATATTATATATGTGTGAGCATGTAGAGGCCAGAGGAGAAAACTGAGTTCTACCTCACCCCTTACTGATTCATTTCTTTAAGATGGTATCTCATTGAGCCTGGAGCTATTTTGATACTTGACTAAAGCTCCATGATTCTCTTTCTTTACCACAAACAGTGCTGGAGTTATATAGGCATGAGTATGGCCACTCACTGAATTTTACACAGGAGCTTAGATATAATCTCAAGTCCACTTACTTGCACAAGTGACACCCCCCCCAAAAAAAAAATCACTGCGCCATCTTTGATGAATAGTATCCAGTCTTTATTATTAGAAATCAGTTTAGACCTCCCGGATGTTCTACCACTGGCTTCCAGTTATGCCGACTGAGCACCTGTAGCCACATTGGCCTCCTTGCTAATAGAACGTTTTGAGATTGTACTGCTGTGGTAGCTCATTGCTTAGACTTTCAGGAGGCCTTACTTTCTGGTTACACATCCCCTCATTTTGGCAATATTTACTCATGTTATACAAATGTATCAGTGAAGCTGGGCATAGTGGCCTGAACCTTTAATCCCAGCACTTGGAAGGCAGTGGCATTCAGATCTTAGTGGGCAAGGGCACCCTGTTCTTCAAACACAGCCAGGGTAGAGAAATCCTGTCTTCAAAGCAAACAAACAAAGAAACAAACCAACACAAATGCCAGTGAATATCTCAATTATTATGAGTCTCATTAGAAAGGACTCCTTCTCCAAAAGCCTTCTCTGAAGCTTCTCTGTGGGTCTGGTGTATGTTAATGGCACAAATGCAGGGCTGTTAGACTACATTCCTTCCTCGCTGCTTTTCAGGTGCCAGGCTCAAGGAACTCTGGACACCCGCTATAGGAAGGCCCTGTCGCCTAAGACAGGGGCCCCAGCCCGTGTCCCTCTGAGTGGGAAACAGTGGACCCTGGGGACAAAGCTGTGGATCTTGAAGTCCTGTACACCCAGACACTCCGGCAATTTTGAGGAGTTGAGAATAAGGGCCCTTGTTGCTATATTTTTCCAACCCGGTAAAAGAAATCTCAACTTAATCAGTAACAATACACGCTATAAGCCTAGATTGGGCAGATCTCCCATTACACTACTCTATTCCCATCTATATTAGTCCAACTAACTTGCCGGGTTTCTCTAGACCCAGAGCTCTCAGAAGCCCCCATAGCTCCTCCCCCTTTCTGGTGATCCTTCTCTCCTCCCCCCAAACTCTCAGCTCCTCCTCCTTCCTCCTGTCCAATCATTGGCTCAAGCCTTTATTTGAAAAGTTAAGGTGGGGAGAAGGTTCACAAGGTAACTTCTCAAGCATCAAAATACAAGCCCAGGGCTATCTACAACAGGACCACAGGCCTGTAAAGTGTCCAGGGCTTGGGGTTAGGGGGAGATCCAGCTAAGCTCACGTCAGGAGAATGAAGGAGTTGTCTGTGGTCTGTGGGAGACATAGATGCAGAAGCTCCCCTCACTCCAGTTCTTGATGAGTGAGACAGTCCTGCTTGTCCAAACTGCTTATTTATGGTAGAAAATGGATGCACACATCTTACTCAGGGTAGACCAGAGATTAAATACCTTTTTCAGGAAATAATATCTGGGGAAGGAAACTTATTAGCTAAAATCTAGGGGTCCATCTAGATTCCTCATTTGCATGGAGAACTCTGAGCTACCTGACCAGTTGCCATGGTCCTCTTAGTGGGGCGTTGTGGTCATGTGCTCCAGAACAGGAATCATCGTTCTCAATGATGAGAATTACACAGGTTCTTTAACTTGCTTGACCTCGCCAGGTTTTTAGTCTGGTGACTTATTTCCATTTGCCCCACATGTCTCATCGCTCTTTAGTCCTTATTTTGGATTTCACAATCTTTATTAAATTATACCACATAAATTAAATTATATTTTTAAAGTTTATTCTTTCTCACTATAAGTATATTAACTATAAAATATCCTATATAAAACACATTATAATCATATCTTGACTAACAGCATTGAGGAAAAAAATTTCAATGATTCAGTTGTACTTAAATAAACCAGTAATAAGTAGCCAGAACAAGATGGGAGGCATATGTTAGAACAAGACAGAAGACATGTATTAGATGTCAGACCGTGGTAATGGTACTGAGGTTGGAACATTAGTAGGTGGAGTTTATTTCTTGAGCCAGGCAATTTATGACTTACCACATAAGAATAAACTAATCAAAGTATAAGAATAAACAAAACTAGTAAACATTTGCTATCCTTGATCCATAGCTAGAAAGTGTGCTTAATTTTAAGGATCCCTAGACCTAGTTGTAAACAGGAGAGCACTTTTTACACATGTTCCTTCCCTGGTGTTCTGGTTCTGCAAGGGGCTATGAATTAAAAACACAAACTCTCAAATCTTCCCCATGGCATTTTGATGTATAGCCTCACCTGGAGCCACAAAGTAGGTAGCATATTCATCTTCTGTGCTTACCAGAAAAGGAGATACTGGAGTAAATGGGTTACTCTGGGTGGCAGCTTGCACACTGCTCATTGAAAACATCAATACTTCTTAGTGGTCGCATACTCAACTTTGACCTCAGTCTTGCAATGGAAACCTACTTGATGCTTAAACCACAGAGACAAAGTAACATGCAAGTTATTTATGGTTTTGGAATGCTTGCCTTTTATAAATGATAGCCTCGCATAATTGAACCTGATTCCTAATATACACAGTAATATGTTAGAAAAAGGTATTTCTATGAGAAAACAACCTGATGTCTTAGGTCCAGTATATCCTTAAGCAGAATATATTTCCATTCAGTTTGGAGGACATTCCTTTGACTCTGCTCTTAAGTGCTCTGTCATCAATATTTAAATGCATCTGTTGGACTGAAGCATTTCACATTACTCTTCCTTTACTACTGGGGAGTTTTTTGAAGGAAGACAAATGCAAAATACAATTCTCTAGTCGAAATTATGTTCCTTTTTGTTGTCTTACATGCATTCACACTTTAGTGGCACTAACTGACTTCATTTATAGGACACGTGTGACTTTAAACTTACAGTACATTGGAGAAGGAAACCGGATGGGAACACAAGCAGCCACGGAAATGGACTCAGTGCATCTGCAATTCCTAAATCTCAAATATTCTCAAATATTTAAATTTTATGGGCTACGTTATTTTAAGATGAAAAGATATAGAGAGAATTTTTTGAAGTTAGCTATACATTCTTATCTGAAGCCAGCTTGTTTTTAATTCTGAAGCAGCAGGTATAAATCCACACAGAGACCATGAGTGTTGGTGCAATGAGGTGGGAGTTTAATCACAGTAAGTCCTCTGAGTATAATGATGCCACCAGCCATCAGGTGGCCAGTGAAAGAAAGTTCTCTAAGTTCGCTAATTAATTAGAAATGCAGATGCCGTGAATAGTTAGTCTTGTGTATGAAGTCGTTATCTTTGGAAGAGAGCAATTTTGGGAGCTGACCTTTTATGGTTCTTTCTAATGTATGTAAACAGTTAAACCTCAGTGCAGAGGTAGCAAGTGAAAACCAAGTCAGTGAGCCTCACCCTGGTATCAGGCATAGGACAAGGTGAACATCAATCCCTGAAGTGTTTCATTTTCATTGAGACAAAAATACAAATAGAAAAACAAACACTCCTTTCAAAACAAAACAAAGCGAAACACAACAAAAACACACCCTAGCTTTCTCAAGTAGGTCTATTTTACTTCCTTTATGATAGGTTAAAACATAAGATTTATTATATGATACTGCATAATTAATAAAAGGTAAAGCTGGATTGTCAGAAACTGTGAGTAGGTACATGATATGACACTATATATCTTTCACAGAATAAACACGAGCTGTCAAGAGGAAAGCTTAAGGAGAGTGAGGCTAGCTGGTGGGTGGTGGCACACACCTTTAATCCCAGCACTTAGGAGGCAGAGGCAGGCGGATTTCTGAGTTCAAGGGCAGCCTGGTTTACAGAGTGAGTTCCCGGACAGCCAGGGCTACACAGAGAAAACCTGGGGGAGGGGGCGGCGGAGGAAGAGTCAGGCTAATGCTGGCCAAAACAGAGCCTCTTAGTTACTACTTCAAATATGAGGAAGCATTAGAAGAAATGGTACATAACAAGCTACGACTAATTATATAATTTAGGTGGTGGAACCATCCAGGCACAAGCAAAGGTACTAAAGACACATTTGCATTTTTCCCTTCAGCTATCAAACTATTGAAACAATGGTTCCCTCAGGGAATTAGAAGTGATCCCAGAACCTTGTGTTGTGAGAAGGCTGAAGACGTGTTCTAGTCAGAAGAGTTTGTCTCCCAAGAAAAGATTTCACAAAATCATGACAACTTGTCAGACTACCTTCCAAGGAGATATTGAACTCAGACAATGAAGGGTCACAGGGATGGGACCACATCAGGACCAAAACTGCTTGTTTGTGTTGCCTCTTGTCATCAATTAAACATTAACCTCACATAAGGACCTTACCTATGAACTTGAATAAAACCCCTACCGTGTTTGTTGCAGTTGTTTCTTTAGTAGCTCTGCTGCCAACAGGTGGTTTAACTGATACAAGGGCTTAGGCTTTGATCTCCACAATGCTGATAAGAACTCAGGCAAAGGACATGGGAAAAAAGACACATTTGGAGTGTCAGCCACTCTCAATAAGCTGTCCCTGGAAGGAGAAGAAGATTGAATGTCCCATGCAGCTGCTACAATTACTTTATTGCGGGGACTTTTCTTATCTTTCTACTTCAGCTGGCAGTAGTCTCCACATCTATTTGGTGAAACAGAGAGATGAATACTTGGTCTGACCTTTGGTAAATTTCTACCTAATCTGTACACTTTGGATGTTGCTTCGTTTTAGATTGGGGTTCCCTTTGAGCTGTTTGGTTCATTTAAAATCACTTTTATGGCTACTATTTGGTGACCACTTGATACCTCAGTTCTGAGCTGTTTGTATAACAGGTCTTATCAATCTGGAAGCTATTGGGAGTATATTTGGAATTGTATTGAACACTTGTGTAACTGCCATGTGACAGGGAAAAGCTGAAATGAGTTTGTCTGTCTACTATCTGCTGACTCATTGGAATTCTGTTGATCTGTGAGACACAGAGAAACAGGACTGTTGAGGAGACACTACGGTCTGCACAGCCATGGAAACACTGTTCAAGCATGGTGAGTTCTAGGGAATACTATTTCATAAACTTGTGAAATCAGGGGGTAAATCCAAATCTGCCCCTAGATTTTCTGAAAATCACAGAGCAAGGCTCTGACCACTTCAATTTGGAATGTGAAAAGCACTTATAGGAATACTAAAATTAAATCAAATACACACACACAAAGAGAGAGAGAGAGAGAGAGAGAGAGAGAGAGAGAGAGAGAGAACTTTTCAGCTTATGGAAGAGTTTATTAGGGCTTATGGTTTCAAAGTAATAAGAATCCATGATGATAGTGAGACACAGCATCAAGTGGCAGGCTTGGCAGCAGGAACAGGACACTGAGCAACAACAACTTCAATTCCAATCAGGAAGTCAGGAAGCAGAGACACAAACTGGAAGTGGGGTCAGGCTATGGCTTTGGTTTCTTTTGTTTTTGTTTGTTTCTTGAAAAAGAAAATTTCACCATAGACCAGGCTGGCCTCAAACTCACAAAGATCAAAAATACTGGCATTTAAGGTATGTACTACCATGCCTACCTAGGGGCTACAAAGTCTTAAAGCCCTCCTTCCTATAGCAGGGACCTACTTCCTACAAGTTAGCACTTCTTACATCTCTCCCCAAAGTACCAACCACCTGGGATTAAGTGTTCAAAAGCTTAAGTGAAAGGAAGAGAGAAAATGTTAGGGAATGTTTAGTAGGAAGTACTGTCTTTTTACATGTCCACATGGCATTTTCAGAGGCCTTTAGTATTAGTCATCCTTCCTCATACCCTTCCTACCCTGCCCTGCTATTTACTACCTTGTTTAGCCCTTCCTGTCACTTGTTCCTCTTTCCCATTTCTATCCCTGCTTTCTAACCCCTTTCTTGAAATCTGACCCACAGCCCATTCTTAGTTTCCAATCTATATTGCTATTGCAAATGAAAGATACTAATCTCAAGATTTGAAGCCAACATTCTTGTGTGCAATAGAAGAGGAAATATTTGTCTTTCTGGTCTGGGTTGCCTCACTCAGACTGCTCATCCCCAGCTCCACATGTTTACTAGTGAATTTAATTTTATTTTACAGCTGAATAATAGTCTATTCGGTCTATTAATGAGAGTTCATTATCCATTTGTCAGTTTATGGATGTCTAGGCAGTTTCCATTTCCTGGCTATTGTGATTAGAGCAGCAATGCACATGGAGAAGAAGTAAGTTTTGGGGAAGATATATAAGATTCTTTGGGAATAGCTCCAGGAATGAAAATGTTGGATAATGTGGTAGATCTATTTCTAACTTTTGTAGAACCTCCACATGAATTTCCATAGTGGTAGTACTTCTACAAAAAATGAATATGTGTTACCATTTTGTATTGTATGGATGCATTACCAGTCAACTGAAAAAAAAAAGAAAAAAGGAAAAAAAACACCTTATGCCCTATAGGAATTAGTAGAGTAGAAGGTGGGACATCCAGTAGGCAGAAAGGATTCCAAATCAGAACTAAGCATAGGAGAATTTGCCCTGGACATGAAGGAGGATAAACGTGTGAAAGATGAACAGAGGGTAACACCAGTCATGTTGCAGAACTTAGATTAGAATAAACAGGATATTATATTATGAGGTAGCCAGGGAATGAGACTAGCTATATGGCTTAGGTATTTGTAAATGTATTTTAGTCTCAGAGACCTTATTCTGGGAGCTTGGTCCTGGAAGGAAAAACACTCCACAACATATAACAGAATTTGTTATTCTTTGCTTTATTAGTCTTAACCTTTCTATCTGGGATAACATGGAATCTCAGTATAGTCTTAGTTTTCATTTTCCTGGTGACTAAAGATAGTGAAAAACTTTTAAATATTTATTGGCTTTTGAGAATTCTATGTCATTTTGTTCTAGTTTGAAATCTATTGCTATGATAGACCATTTACCCAAAGCAACATGGGGAAGGAGAGGTTTATATCATCTTAAACTTCCACATCATAGTCCAGGACTGAGAAAAATCGGGTCAGGAACCTGCAGGCCAGAACTGAAGCAGAGAACATAGAGAAATGCTGATGATTGACATGCTTTCCTGCTTCTTCTTAACTACCTTTATCTTACAGATCATATCCATGTGCCCAAGGATAGCACTGGTCCAAGGGTGGCCTTGGACTTCCTTCACCAACTAGAAGTCAAGAGCCTATCCTATGTATATGCACATAGGCCAGTCTGACTGAGACAATTCTTCAATTAATATTCCCTCTTCCCAGGTATGTCAAATTGACAAACAAGAATAACCATCTCAGATCTATTCTTTGTCAACTTGCCACACAATCATGTCACTTTAAGCCATACCCTTTCCTTTCCTGTTTGTTCCCATTACCTCAAGTTAATATTGTAATATAAATTACGGCACAAGTTTCGGTGCCTCCTTCGGCCTTATCACAGAAACCTTTTACTGCAGAAGATGGGATTTAGCACAGACACACAATTGGACAATGTGCAGAGTAAGATGCTTTGAAACGCTCAACTGTAAATGAGAGATCTTCATCAAAATCCTTCCCTCAAGGTTGGGGATCTAAGTGGAAGAGTACATGGTAAGAATGTAATAGCTAGAGGTGATGGATGACTCTCAGAAAACAGTGCCTTCCAGACCCAACAGGACCGATACACACATAAATCAGTGTTTAATATTATGACATTAACATAGAGTCTTGGAAATAAACAGGAAAAGAGAGGGCATGGTTTAAAGTGAAATGTTTGTGTGACATAAAGAGACTGTGGCAGCATATACAAAACTTCGCAGGTTCAAGACAGAGGAGGTCAAGCACTGAGGGGGAAAGTAAAGACACGATCCCACTCCTAACCTAGAAATTATCTGGAATTGATACCTGCAGACAAGGGAAAAATAATTTTCTTATAATAGAGTCTCATTGAGTACATTAATAACACCTGAGGACAGGCCACATGCCCAGGAAAAACTGGCTAACAAAAAGTGAACTCAAATAGCCATTTGCAGAGATTTTGTCTCATTTTGCTTTGTTTGAACACGTTTTTTGTAGTATTGGTCTTTTGAATGTTTATTTTGAGTTTCATTTCTAAATATGCTTTCTGATTTGTGTTTCTTGTTTTTACTTGCTTTACAGAGAGAGGAAAAATCATAAAGTTGGATGGATTGGGAGGTAGGTAGGGGTAGGGATTGAAGAATATATATATGCATATATGTATATATATCTATCCCCCTCCTTTGTGTGTGTGTGTATATATATATATATATATATGATCAAAAGACACTGCATGGAAATAAATGTTTTTCCAATTAAAAACAGTTTAAAAAACTTTCAGAAGTCTTTAGAAAATTGTAATGCTTTAAATATTTAATGATTCTTCAAAAATTCAAAGTCGCTCAATTGTTGGCTTCTGTAAAATCAAAACTAAGTTACATAATTTCTTTCTTCTAAAGGAAAGACAGTTACAATCAGAAAACTAAGTCAGAAAGCCAAACTCAAAGTGTGTAAATCTCAGGTCAACTCTAGCATCTAGGACTTTTCAGGATCTCATGGAACCCAAAGACTCATGCAGTTACTCTTCTCCATTTCTGCCATGCATAGCACCTAGATTGTCTGGTAGGAACTACTGAGTTCCACAACTAAGCTGTCATGGTCTTGGTGGTCATCCTATGGTCCTGGCATTTTCAATATGCTGGGGTCTGCACTCCAACTGTGGCTGAGTCTTCACCAGGGCCCCTCTCTGCTTTTGTAGCATCAGGCCTCAGCTTCTCTCTATGACCCATTCAATTCTTGAGTCCCCATTGCAACCTAAGTTGCAACCTGGGCTCATTAATGGTCTCCTGCTTCTCTGTAGGAACTGGAACAATGCCACATTATGCTAAGCCTCATCTGCTGTCTGTGAGCTGTTTATGCCTTCGAAATCAGTACCATATGGGAGATTCTTACATGTTTCCAAGTCCATCTAGGTATGTATACATGCAGGTTTTGCTCCCATCTGGACCACAGCTTCTGTATCCTGACCTTAAGAAAATACCCACCAGAAGGTTTTACCTGAATGATATCTCTTATCAATCGCAGCTCCTTTGTCAGCAGTAGCTAACCAGTAGCCCTTCTACCTAGTAAAATAAAGATTTCACTTAAGTGATCTGATCTTAATCTGATCTTAATCACAGCTGATTCTTCAGTCCCAGCTGGCTAGGAAACAGAGTCATAACCAAATATGTATTACATGGAAAGTCCAGAGAGTCTTTGAGAAATTTACAGATTTCTTTCTAAAATTTCACCTGCTAGACCTTAATAATCTACACTTCTCACAGCTTAATCTTTCAAGCTCTAATAACAGTTTATTAATCTCTGAACACCCAATGGTCTTTTCTGGCTCAATGCTTCAAAATCTCTACCCAATTCTTTCTCAAGAAAATGGTCTGGCTCATTACAGCAACACTCCATGCTCCTGGTATCAATTTCTGTCCCAGTTGTCTTCCTGTTGATGTAATAAAACACTGACTAATAACAGCATAAGGGAGGGTAGGGTTTATCTGGCCTATAGGTGATATGCCATCATTGAAAGAAGCCAAGATAGAAACTCAAGGCAGGAATTGAAGCAGTGACCATGGAAGAACACTGGTTACTGACTTGGTTTCCTGCTTCTGCTCAGCTACTTTTCTTATAAATATCTGGCCCACCTACTCTAGGATGCTGCTGTTCACATAGGCATGATGCTCATCTATCATTTAACAATCAAGAAAAGGCCTGACAGCCATGTCCATAGGCCAATATAATGGATAAAATGCTGGAAAACCCACAGTTATGATCTATGTTCCTAGGTGTGTCAATTTGACAACTAAGAATATTCATCATAAGTTTCATGCCTTGATTTTAAACTGGTTTTATTTTTCTTAGTATGTAGGTTTTTTTAAATTATTTGTACATCCTTGACACCAACCCTCTATCATATGTATAGGTGATAACGATTTTTAAGACCATTCTGTAGGCTGCCTCTTCACTGAGCTGATAGTGCAAGTGGAAGTTTTCACAGGCATACTTATTAGGCTGAGAAAAAATATAGTGCACATAATTTTAATAACAATATTTTGAAAATCAATATGCAACTAAACAAATACTGACACACTTAGTTGCATTAAATGGTTTAGTTTTAAAGCAGTTATTTTTCTACCCTTTACCCAAAAGTTAAATTAACTGAACCCACACTTTAAAATAAAAGTAAGCTAAAAAGTTTCAAAACATCTATTTTACCCAATCTTTTATGATTCCTCCTAAACAACAATTTCTTTTTTTACTCATCTGTTGTCCTGATCTTTTAACTTTTTATTTTTGCTGTTATAATTTTTGATGATATAATTCCTGTCTCTAATGATGGCCTTAATGCTAATGCCTAGAAGAATCTTTCACATGTTCATTATCGTAGGCTGGTAAGCTTTAGGTGAAAATTCAGGTCAGTTTCTTTAAGGAAGTAGCAACTATTAATGAGGTTCAGACATTTCAGGAAATGATGAAAAGTTGGCCAAATGCACTTCCAAGGGGATTGTAAAAGGCTCACAGATTCTCAGCTAACAACATGAATACAATTAATAGAAAAGCTATGTTGAAGAAAACAGTGAAAGGTCCCTTAACAAATTTTAAGTGAACTATGTTCTGCATATCATCTACTTTTATAAATAATCACATCTAGGAGAACTTGTACATCAATAGCATCCAAGGTCAAATAGGTATCCCCCCCAAACCCCCATGTATTCTTGTGGTTAGAAACCTCTTCCATATGTCTCCTGGCTTAGGTGGTCTAATTTTAAACAATGACTATTCTTTTTTTGTACATCAGTCCTTTCTTGAAATAAGAATTTGTGACTATTTTCCAAAGTTGAGGATGGAGAATCAATAGAATGGACCCAAACAGTGCAGATGGGTAGTGGGATTGGAGAAGCAGCAAGAGGTTAGCTATTATTTTAACACTTTATCAGTAGACCCCATTAAGTCATAAAACAATATTATTGTGAGTGAAGTAATCAGTAATTTTTAGAGAATTAGAGATGAGGTTTGGACTAACAATATAGGAATTAGGAGACTTAGACTGGATATTTTAAGTGATAACAAATTTAATCTTATTAATTTTGCCCTAGCCAAGGTTGGTATTGCCAGCTAGTGAGTGGATTATTTGCAAACAAGAGTTATGGCACCTTTGACTTATTATTATGTGCAACAGAAAAAGTATTTTTGTAAAGTAGGAATTACTCTTTCTGAATTATAAGAACCTTTTGTTTGAAAAGCAATATCTAGAAAGTCCCTAGCTAGCATCATACTTAGTAAGAAAAAGGCTACTAAAGGAATTTTGAACATAACTGTAAATTTTGAGAATGACCCTAATTTACTTTTATTGAAACAGTATGACATTAATATTGTAAATGTAAACACAATCAATAAAGTGGTAACACTGCCTGCCTTTTATGTGGGTCAGAGTATATCATTTTTAAAGGGCAGGAATAGAAGTTCTTCTGTGAACCTTTGATATAATTCAGAAGACCCAAGCTACAACTCACAGACCACCTGAAGCTAAAGATGAAGAAAGACCAAAGTGTGGATACTTTGATCCTTATTGGAAAGTGGATCAAAAGACCCATGGCTCAAAGCCAACCAATAGGATGAGAATAGGGTCCCCAGTGGAGCAGATTGAAAGAGGATCCAAGGAGCTGAAGAAGTTTGCAGGTCTGTAGGAGGAACAATAATATGTACAAGCCAGTACCTCCAGAGCGCCCAGGGACTAAACCACCAACCAAAGAGTACACATGGAGGGAGCCACAGTTTCAGCTACGTATGTAGCAGAAGATGACCATTTTAGACATCAGTGAAAGGAGAGGCCATTGGTCCTGTGAATGCTTGATTCCTCAGAATAGGGGAATGCAAGACAAGAAACTGAGGGGAGGGTGAGCAGGGGGAGGAGAGATGGGATAGGGAGTTTTGGTGGGATAACATGGAAAGGTCTTAACATTTGAAATGTAAATAAAGCAAATATCTAATAAAAAACATTAAAAGAAAAAGAATTCAGAAGACCTATGAATTTTGATAAAAAAGGCATTCTATTACCTTATGACTAATTAGCACTAAAAGTAAATATTTTTAAAATTGTGAATTAAAGAGTAACCTATGGAAATATTGAAAAAGTTATGACTATGATTTTTTATGTTAAATTGTAATAAAGAAGCTCATGTAATATATAATACAAATTAGTTTTTAAAAAATGGTGCCAACTGTTCTGAGATGATTTTTGCAATCATATGTACTATCCTTTATGATTTTTAGTCATGTATCTGAGAAGTACTCTGTTCTTATCTTCATACTATCAAGGGTCCCATGGGATACACATACCCACCCATAGCTTAAGAAGAAAGGTAGTACCTGAATAGATATGACTCTGTCCCCCACTCCTGGGTAGGTTGCCTGACATGTATTCCTGTGGCCTTGCTCCATCTCCCCTTATATCTGCTTCGATAACTCTAGGTAAAGTAAGTAATCTAACTGAAAAGCAAATTCAAGATCTGCAGTCTATTTTTGTCAAAGAAGTTGTTTTGAAAATTGCAGAAAACGCAGAACTACTCTGGATTTAAAAGAAGACAAATGTGTAGCTCACATGAGACGTGAGGAGGGAGGAACAGGGCCCTCAGATGGAAGCAGAGAAGCTCTGGCTGATTCTTTAACACTGTAGGGTTTTTGTTTTTTTCCCATGTGTCCTGAAACCTCCAGATCACAGCAGGACACCTGCGACTCTGACAATTGTGTGTGGATACTTTAGAATATAATGGAAGGAAAAGACAGGGACACATAACTCTCCCCATGTACATGTAGTAAAACTCATGTCTTATTCAAAATTTATGAAGTGTTAGTGTTTCAGTGCGAAGGCCGGCATCACATGCTGTTCATCTCTGTATCCAGCTCCAAGCCTCATGTCCGGCACATGTGAAAATCCCCGATAAGGTCTCTATGAACAGAAATTACTAAAATAATAAAATGAAGGATCTTCATTTTTCCAGAAACATTCAAAATACTTCTCTATACTATATTTTTGTTTTCTTTCATTTTATGAGGAACTTTTATAAAGTGGTCTTGGTGACATGTTTAGAGGCTTGCTCTAGGTATTCATCTGGAATTTAAAAGCAAGCGCCCAGGAAAACAAAAAGAAACGCATCCCTAAAGTTTCAGCTTAAAAATGATTCAAATGCATGTCCATTAATATGCAGCTAAGATGAAATCTGAATTGGGTTATATTCATTCTAAGGTCACAGGTACCAATATGTCCATAAATGAAGTCAAATTTAATATATATCACAGAATATGATTAATTGTAAGGAGACAATATTAATTAATAAAGGCCTTCCAAATGTGTGTTTGAAGAAAACTGAGACTAAGAAAATTCAAAGAAAGAAAATTATTTGAATGTTATTTTCAATCCTTCGGGAAAACAAATGGAAATAAAGTTGTACCATCTATTGTGATGCTATAAGTCCAAACATCTGAGCTTCTTTTGAAAGAAGGAACTAAAAATTCATTGATCTTAAAAACCAGAAAGTACAAGACTCTTCAGTCTCCCATATCAATTATTTTCATCCACTCAAGTGTAATTATAATATATGACAGAGCCATTTGGAAATGTACTGTTGTATCATGAGGGTAAAATGCTTCAATGTGTGTGTGTGTGTGTGTGTGTGTGTGTGTGTGTGTGTTGTGTGGTGGTGACCAAAATTTCTTTAAATTGGTATTACCATTTGTCCCTAGAAGAGATGCTCACAGTACCTCACAAGTACATAATTGTGTCTGCACTGAGGCAAAGGAACTGATACAAAAACAGAGATCTTTGCTGTTTGTTGACATGTGAGCTTTGTATACTTTTCAATTCCATGATTTTTCCAGGTGTCAGAAACAAAAGGCAACCATGGTTCCTTGATACAGTCACCACATATTCAAATCTATCCTCTGGGCTGTAGATATGTTGAATCCATAAATCTAATAGGGGTAGACCTCAAAATTGGGCCCTACTTGTACATGGTCAAAATCTCAGTGCTTCAGTAGTCTCCAAGGAATTCCTGCTGAGCCATGTGCCTCAGCAGCTTCTAATCTTAAATATGTGGCTGACAGTGAAGATCTCTAGAAAGCTAGAGGGAATACTGAGCTTGGGCAGAAAAGAACGTTTCCTCTAGGGAACAAATTAAAATATGTTCATCCAAGGTCTTGTTACTCCAGCAGCAATAATACTTGTGTTTTTTTTTTCTTTTTTGTATATGTTTTCCTTTTTAACTTAGTTGACAACCATAGAATTTATTAATATAGTAAGGTGGATTGATGTTTAAAAGGTAAATAAGATTTATATATTGGGGTTGCATGCATTTGGTTTTTTTGATGTGACTTTGTCATTTAGACTTTGCCATTTTCATTATTATAGTTGTATGGTACTTTTCCTTCAGGTTACAACAAGATGCTATAACTTTACCATGTAGTCATGGAAACTAGAGAATGTGGGAGCCAGATCTATAGTAATGGTAATTGAGGTAAAGGAGGTAAGATAGGGTCAGCACAGCCTTTCCTAGCTATAGATGATTTTTTTGAAATGCTAGTTTATGCACAAAGTGAATAGTCAATTCAAAGAGAATTCTTGCAGTTGCCATCCATGATAGGGTGGGGACTTAGTGGCTGATACCACTCACCTCTGCAGAAGCCTAGAAGACTTGATTTCACTAAGTCTCACTTTGGTAATAGCATACTTTGGTCTTTCACAGATTTGATAGTTGTTTGAATTTGCCAAAACAATTAATGAAATAACTACTGACATCATCTCTGGCTCTAGAAGGTTTCTGTGTTCTGACTGTCTTCCAGGCCTGGTTTCTTTAATTTTGTTAAGTGTTTGTGGTATGAGACTTTGGTTGTAGAGGCTATTTTATTCACTTCATAAGAAGTACACTTGCCCAGTTGAGCTGGAATAGCCTTTTCTCCATGAGTGTTTAGGCCAGGAACATGAATTGTACAACTAGCAGCAAGGTAGAGCTTGACTGGTTCTACAGTGGTTGTTTGTTTTTGATGCATTGCAGGCAAGTGCTTGGTGCATCTTTTCTTTTTCATGGCTATTTTTTTCTCTACTCACTTAAAGCCATCAGTTTAAAATAATAATCTCTCCCTCGAAAAGAATTTCTATCTTGTCTCAGTTTGCCCTGGGAATGCTGTTAAATCCATTCAAAATCGAACTTCAATATAATAAAAACAAACATGTAACTTTTACAGAAAGAAATCCATTTACAAAAGTATAACATGAAGATGAAGGGAAACCAATTTCTAATGGGAAGTGAATAAATAAACTCAAACTCAAACTTCTCCTTGACTGTCACAGCACACTTCTTGTTCGAGGTATGCAAGAATTTTTCTTCAGCAAATAACCCATGCTGTAGCAGGAGCCATTCTGAGGATAGGTCTGGATTGCCCACTGAGAGTTCAGGCCCACAGGACTCTTCAGAAATCAGTCACAATTGAGAGCCCAGGAATTTAGTGCATATAAATTGAGGTTCCTGCAACCCCTTCACTGGATACAATTAATCTGCAAGATGTATTCCCATAACTCAATGATACATTTGTGCTTACTGGTTCAGTAGGAAGGATATTAAAAAATACTGTTGAATGAATGTTCATTGTATTCAGAATGGTGTACAAACCTTTCTTATATGACCTTGAAGCCAATTTATATGGTTTTTATACATTTTTTTATTTTCTTTTTTTTTAATTTTTATTTTCTATATTCTATGTTTACATTCCAAAGGCTTTCCCCTTTCCCAGTTCCCCCCTCCCTACGTCCCATAATTCCTCTCCCCCCACCTATTCCCCAATCATTCCCCCTCCCCCCATGGTTTCTCTACAAAACTGGATCCAATCTTTACAGGCCCAGGGTCCTCTCCTTTCTTCTTCTTGGGAATCATTTGACTTGCTAATTGTGCCTTGAGTATTTAGGGCTTCTGGGTTCATTAATATCCACTTATCAGTGATTGCATTTCATGTGTATTCTTTTGGGATTGGGTTAGCTCACTCAGGATGATATTTTCCAGGTCTAACCATTTACCTACAAATTGCATGAATTCATTATTTTTAATTGCTGAGTAGTATTCCATTGTATAAATATACCACATTTTCTGTATCCATTCCTCCTTTGAGGGATATTTGTGCTCCTTCCAATTTCTGGCTATTATAAACAAGGCTGCTATAAACATAGTGGAGCATGTGTCTTTATTGTATGCAGGGGAATCCTCTGGGTATATGCCCAGGAGTGATATGCCAGGGTCCTCTGGAAGTGAAATGCCCAATTTTCTGAGGAACCACCAAACTGATTTCCAGAGCAGTTTTACCATTTTGCAATCCCACCAACAGTGGAGGAGTGTTCCTCTTTCTCCACATCCTCGCCAGCACTTGTTGTCTCTTGAGTTTTTAATCTTAGCCATTCTGACTGGTGTGAGGTAGAATCTCAGGGTTGTTTTGATTTGCATTTCCCTAATGACTAATGATGTTGAACATCTATCTCTTAAGGTGTTTCTCGGCCATCCTCATTTCTTCTGGTGAAAATTCTTTGTTTAGCTCTGTACCCCATTTTTTGATAGGGTTATTTGGTTCTTTGGGGTCTAACTTCTTGAGTTCTTTGTATATATTGGATATTAGCCTCTGTCAGATGTGGGGTTGGTGAAGATATTTTCCCACTTTGTTGGTTGTCGTTTTGTCCTTCTGACAGTGTCCTTTGCCTTGCAGAAACTTTGTAATTTTATGAGGTCCCATTTGTCAATTCTTGATCTTAGTGTGTAAGCTATTGGTGTTCTGTTCAGGAACTTTCCCCCTGTGCCCAAGTCCTCCAGGGTCTTCCCAAGTTTCTTTTCTAATAGTTTCAGTGTGTCTGGTTTTATGTGGAGGTTTCTTTTTGGTAGACGTGGTTGACCAAAGCCTTAACTCCTACGGGCAATCTCTTTCTTGCTGCAATGAAAGTTCAAACCCTGTGAGTATGTTGTTAAATAACAGAAATGTATCCCCCAAAAGCTAGCGGAAGTAATCACCTCCCATGCAAAATAGAACAGACTATAATGCTGGAAATAACTCTCACTTTTAAAGTACATTCCGTAAATATGTTGCTGGCTAGTGTTTTGTAAAGTACTTTCTGTAAATATGTTGCTGGCTACTTAAACTGTCTTTTATTGTTATAGTTTTGTTTGTTTTTGCTTGCCTTTAAAAAAAAAGTAATGTTGACTCTATTATAGGTCTGTAACAGCATAAAAGGAACAGATACATCTGGTCTATAGACTAACTGTCCTGTGGAACACTGATGCAAGGCCATGAAAGGCCATAGACATCTCTAGTTTAACTGTAAACAAGCACAGCCAGTGAGACAAAAGATCAGCTGTTTTTTTTCTTTCTTTCTTCATTGTCACTTTTTTCTTCCTAGTGACAAAGAGTAGAGTAGATAGTTCATCATCTGGAGGGAGTACAGAAACGAATCATCCACTCTGACTGCCCTTATTATTTAATGACTCTTGAGAGATGTGTGTATATCTTTCTTTTGTCTTCCTAGCATACAGAGAAACTCAGTGAGAGTTTCTTATGTTCAGCTTCAGAACAAAATGTACATCCAAAAAATATATAGGTATTGTTAAAATTGGCCTCCCTAGACCCATAGACTTAATTAAGCCTTGTTCAATTTACCTTTAATCTTCAACTTGATAGAGCTTAGAGTCACTTGAGTGGAGGGAGTCTCAATTAAGAAATTATTTTGATAAGATTGGCATGTGGGCATGTCTGAGGAGGATTATCTTGAGTGTTAATTGATTCAGGAGGGCCCAGTCCATTGTACAACCTCTGTGTGGCTGGTCCTGGGCTTTGTTACAGAGTTGGCCATGCATGAGCCTCAGAGGAAGCCAGTAGCAGCCTTCCTTCATGATTTTTGCTTCAAGTTCTTGCATGAATTTTACCACTAACTTCTCTGAAGAGTGGACTATAACCTGGAAATATGAACCAAATAAAACTTTTCTGCCTCTAAGTTGCGTTTTGTCAGAGTGTTTTATTTTAGCAGCAGAATGAAACTAAAAACAAGCCTCAAAAATGATCACAGTAAAATTATTGTCCCCAAGTACTGAGGCAGTTCTAGCATCTGTAAGTGCAGCTGCTGTCCCATCAGGAAGTTCTCCATTACAGCACACTACTAAAACACTTCCCCCAACACCGCACTTTTAGTCACTGATGCACTGAGTTCATTGTCAGAGGGAGAGTGCTCTAGATCAGTGGCTTTATGGTTTTCAATATCTGATAATACAGTTCTTTCTCTTTTCTGGATCAAGTTTCCAGGCCCAAGATAATCAACTGTGCTCTGGGGTTAATTTAAGTTAAAAACCAACAAAATTACTACTTAATCTTTTCAGTGAACTGAACCCTTTCAAATCTAATTTGAGTGCAACTATTAAAAGCAGACAAATAAAATTGCAAAAGAAGGTAGGGGAGGGGAGAGTCACAGTCATTTGATATGGTTCCCTTAGGATACAACCTAAAGTATTTGAAAAGATTTTAGGCTACAAAGGGGTTTGTCCAGAAAAATTCACATGTAAAATACAAGTATCTGGGCATAAGCACCATATTTTTATATAGTTCAATACAACTTTGATGTTAAACTCAAGCAGCTAAAGGAGAGAAGGCAGGCAGGCAGACATACACGGAGTACAATAGGACCAGTTTATTTCCAAGGGTTTCCTCTATCCAGTTATTTTAAATAATGAAGTATCATAGACTGTGGATTCTTATTCTGCTTTGGATCGGCTTTCATATCTACGGATATGGATACCTATGTGGGTTTGACTATAGATACATTTTATAGTCTCCACACTGATTATTTCTTGTCATCTGAACTAATTATTCATCTTTATTATTTTAAAAACAAAATTCCAAATAATGTTTCAAACTCTTGTTAGAAGCCTTTGACAATCTTTACCACTAGCTTGATGGGATTTAAAATGACTGTAGAAACAACCCTTCAGCCCTGTCTTATAGGGAGTACTTAGATTAGGCTGGGGAAAAGGTGCACCTTAAATGTGGGTGGTAACAACCGTGGGCAAGAATCACTGATGCCATTACAAAATGTGAGCTGAGCCTCCGTGTGCCTCACTGTCTGCTTCCTGCCATTGTGACCAGTTGCATCCTGCTTTAGTTGCCGGCCATGCCTTCGGCCATGGTCGATTGTATCCTCTGAAACTGGAAGCCAAAATAGACTTTCTCTCTTAAATTACTGTTCAGGTAATTTGTTACCACAATGAGGCAAATAAAACACGGTGTTAGTTTAGAAAATGTAAAGTGACTTACTGCATACTAAATACTCAAGATCACTTTCTTCTCCATCCTACCCATTACCCCTCACAGACTCTCAGGCCATCAGGATCTGTTCTTCCACCTCTATTACAATTTCCTTAATTATCTCAAATGTGGATTATAAAATCCTAGCAATCCTCTGACAGGGAAGTTTTCCATATGAAAAATGGCTCAGAAAAGCACAATAAAAGTTTTGGACGAAAAAAGGTGGATAAAGATTTACTTCTTTGGATTAGAAACAACCAGGAAATTAGATTAAACTGTCCATGAATTATATCAAGTAAAAAAAAAAAGCTGATGTGATGTCATAAAAAGTATTCTATGTATAAAGCTTTGGTGAATATATTATCTTATACTTCCTAGTTTTCTTCGTCAGACCATTGAAATTTTGGATGAAGTTTAAAGTAATATAGGGGTATTATAAAATAGACATCTGAGATGAACAATGTCATATCCTCTGCCTTGTTCTGGCATACTCCCTAGAGAAAGATATACTTATATTTGGAACTACACTATTAGGGTCTTTGAACATATTATTTTCCAATCCATACTTTTCATTTAATAACATATTTTGGTCATCATTTCAAATCAGTGTATAATAAGTAACTCTTCATTCATTGCAACTTCCAGAAGCATGACATTTTAAAATCTGCCCTAATATATTTAATCAATGTCTTGCAATGGCCATTTCCATCCCATTCTTTGTAAAGTTTTATCGAATCACTGCTTTCAGGGTTTCCCTCCTCCCCCTCTCTCTGAGAAAAAATAGAAAGAGAATCAGAATACCCTCTTAGAAGGATGTGTTTTTCATACTTTGGGAACTAGAAGGCCCTAAAGGACCCCACAAGTTCTTTTATAAGTTCTTAAATAGCTTTTGGAGAAAAAAAATATCACCAGTGTCATGATTTCAGCCAAGGTACATTTTGAAGAGCCAGCAAGCATTCTAGTGTGCTTGATAATTTTTGGAAGTACTTCAAATTTCAGTTAGATTTACTATATGTTGTCTTTAACTTTTTCTGTGTTGTGGTTCATGATCTGGCTACTGTCCAACCTCAGTTCTTACGCCTTCCCCACATACTATTCAAGCTTTAGTCATTCCAAATGCCAGCTACTAAATACAGAGACCATCTTTCACCTATCCTTTCAGTCAAACATGCAGTATGCAGTATTACAAATCACGGTTTCTTGAGTCTTAAGTGAAGTATAGTTGACCCTTCATGTCTAGGGATTGGTTCCAGAACCCTTGCAAAATAAAAAACTATGGATGCTTTTGTCTCTTCTTAAGTACTATGCTATTTGTATAGAACCGATAAATCCTTCTTAGTAGACTTTTAAGTCATCTCTAAGTTTTTCAGTGTGCTAATATAATGTCAGTGCCATGTAATTAGTTGGCACAGTGTGATGCTCAGGG
This sequence comes from Apodemus agrarius, assembly GCA_964023405.1. Taxonomy (NCBI): domain Eukaryota; kingdom Metazoa; phylum Chordata; class Mammalia; order Rodentia; family Muridae; genus Apodemus; species Apodemus agrarius. The sequence continues at coordinate 78,966,920 of OZ030009.1, forward strand.
AAAAATGACAAAATTTTCAATTTGCAATACAGTTTGACCCCCACCCCCAATTTTGATTATGCATTAAATCTGCCAATGTGGAACTTTCCAACATGGAGAGTTATTTCATGATGGACCATATCGTCCAATTTATTCATTTCTTCTCATTTCACCCTACTAACCTCAGATATTTCTTCCTTGTTCCCATTTAAACATGTCCACTTACCAGGTGAAGCACTACTGTTATATCCGGCTTTTCTACAGAACTGGATCTTTGAGAAAAAGGACTAGAAAGAGAATGTCCAGGCCAGGTGGCAGTCCACAGATGTCATTGCTGAGATATCACATGACTATAAAAGCACCTGTGCCTAAAGGGAGGCTGCTGAGTGGTGATCACCCTTTCGTCATGTTTATTGATGGGAGAATTGATGTGGAATTACTGAGGTCAGGCAGTACATGAAGATAATTTTATATGATGCCAAAATCTATATGATGTTTTATTTTGTTTCTTTTCTGTTTTGTTTTGTTTCCTGTTCAAACTGCCACCACATTATACTATCCATGACTCACTGCACATATTTCTAGTAACAAATGCTCAAAGGTACTGCAAATTTCATTATAATAGCATATTCCGTGTGACTTCTTACTTACTCATTGTCTTAGTTAGGGTTTCATTGCTGTAAAGAGACAGCACAATCAAGTCAGTTTTCTAAAGGACAACATTTGCTTGGGATGGATTACAATTTTAGAGGGTAAGTGATCATCATTATGGTGGGAAGCATGGTTCTATCCAGGCACACACGGTACTGGAACAGCCAAGTGTCCCAAAGGCAGCTAGGAGGGGATTCGTTCACAGGCATCCATGAGGAAAGCTTCTTCCATACTGAGTGGAGCTTGAGTGTAGTACCTCAAAGCTCACCCCCACAGTGACACACTTCCTCCAACAAGACCACACCTACTCCAACAAGGTCATACATCCCAATAGTGCCATTTTCGATGAGCCAATATGTTCAAAACACCATATTCCATTCCCTGGCCCTAAAAGGCTTGTTCAAACTTACCAGTATATAGGGGCCATAACTAGCTATAGCATAATGCAAAATACATTTAACCCAATTTCAAATCCCATATTCGATCATAGTCTCAATCATTTTAAAAGTCCAAAGTCCAAGTCTCTTCCGAGATGCATGTAATTTCTTACTGTAATCCTCTATAAAATTAAAATCAAAAAGCAGATCTCAGACTTTCAACATCACAGGATATACATTATCATTCCAAAACATCACAGTGATAAAGTACTGAATACAAGCAAGACCAAAACAAAGCTGGGCAAACTGTAAACTGCATCTTCATGTCTGATGTCAAAGTGCTCTTCAGATTTCTAATTCCTTTCAGCTTTGTTGACTGCAACACAATTCTTTCTCTTTGGCTGTTTCCACCCTCTGTTAACAGTTCCTTGGCTGGTATCCCAAAGCTCTGGCATTTCTAACATCTTTTGGTCTCCAAGGCAACTTCAAGTTCACAGCTTCTTGTTCCAATGTCTGAGATCCACATATGATCTGGGCTCCTCCAAAGGCCTTCTGTTGCTTCTCCAGCTCTACTCTTTGTAGCACTCTAGGCTTTGGTTGACTCCACTCCACTGCTACTGCTGTTCTTGGTGGTCATTCCATGGTATTTGTATGTCTAATATCCTGGGCTTGTTCTTCCATTGCAATTGGGCTTCACCAATAATAGCCTTTCCTAGGCTTTATTCCTCAACTTCTTTGCATGAGCTCTTTAATCCTGGACTATGAACTACAACTGAGGCTGCACCTTCACCAATGCACTTTCCTTGTCTCTCACAGTGCCAAGCCTCAGCAGCTATCTATGATCCCTTATGCCTTCAAAACCAGTACCACTTACACATTAAGTCCAGTAGCAGCAAGAGGTAGAATTTTGGTTATCTTTGGTGCACAGCTTCTTTGTCCTATCAGAATATACTTTCCAGAAGATTTTACCTCAGTGATATAGGTATCATCTTAATTACAACTAATTTCTTAGCTCTAGCTAACCAGCACCAATTGTCCCTGTAAACCTTTTATTATTGGCTAATATCACCAGTACCACATCACCAAAGTTCCTGGGTTGTACTGCTTGTTGTGGCTGGAACATGGCCCCCTTGTTCTATTACATCTTTCACTGCTTAAACTTAGCTGTCCTGGAACTTGTTCTGTAAACTGATCTTGAACTCAAAAATCTGCTTGCCCATGTCTCCTGGAATTAAGGGCATGTACCACCATGTCTGGACCTAGGCTTTTCATAGTATTATTCATTAAGATCCAGATCAAAAGCCCATGTCTTCTAGCCTCAAGATCTACACCACAAGCATGCACTCCATTTCTGAATTGTAGTTTATTCCAAATTAAAAGTCAGAATGAAATCAATATCCAGGTAATAATAATGCCTAACATGATCACATGATTAATCTTTGTCACATGTTAAACTTCAAACACAAAAATAATAGGCTTAGCTGGATGAGATCTTGACTCGAGTTCACCACTCCTTTAATTCCACTTAATATCCTTGAACACATGATTCAACTCTGTTGTATTTCCTGATGCCCTTTTAATACTTGAACCATACATTTTGCATTTTTTCTTTCTAAGCTTGCTACACTTAATTAAAACACTCCTCATAAGAGTGAAACACAGGAAAGTGTCTAAACTTGGTTGATTTCAGACTTCCCTTGTTAATGCAATTAATCTGAATCTCTTTAACTTAACCTCAGGTAGACTCTTCAGACAGGGGGGAAAAGCAGCCACATTTTTTTTCACCAAAACATCACAAGAACACTCTCTAGGCTACATACTAAAATTCTTCTCTGCAACCCTTTGAACTAGGCCTCCAAAGTTCAAATCACCCTCAGCACCAATTAATGTTTTCCATTACCTAATTATTATCATTTAAATTATTCCAATGCTTTCTAAAGTCGCAAAATTCACATTCCTCCAAACAAAAGTGTAGTCAGGTCAATCACAGCAATACCCCACTCTTGGTACCAAATTTGGTCTTAGTTAGGGTTTCATTGTTGGTATGAGACACCACGACCAAGGCAACTTTATAAAAGACAATTTTATAATTGTCTAGCTAGCTTACAATTTCAGAGGTTCAGTATATCATCATGGCAGGAAGCATAGCAGTATCCAGGCAGACATGGTACTGGAAGAGCAGCTGAGAGTTCCACATCTTAATCCCAAGGTAACTAGGAGGAGATTCTTTCATTGGCATTCAGGAGGAGAATCTCTTCCCTAGTGGCTGGAGCTTGAGCATAATACCTTAAAGCCCACCCCCACAGTGACAGACTTCCTCTAACAAGGCCATACCTACTCCAATAAGGCCATACTTCCTAATCGTGCCACTTCCCATGGGCCAAGTATATGGCCAAGTATATTTAAACCTCCACATTTAACTTCCTGCTTGGTGACAATTTAAAATGGCACTGTGCATTATATTTCACATTGTAGGCTGATGGGAGCAATCCAAGACACTTAAAGTGTCAGAAAGCAAAAGACTCTGGCCATGGTGGCTCTATATCTTCTGTAAAAGGGCATTTAACAGAGATTTCCTTTAATTAGTGTCCCATGATATGTCCATGATCTGATGATGATATGTAAATTCAGAAGCTATAGTTGCTTTGCCACTAGATGCTGTTTTATTTGTAGTAAAATTCAAGCCTTTAATCTAATTTTTTCTGCTTCTAGAGGTTCAACATCAGCAACAACATAGATTTACACATCATTTTTAAGGATGTTTGTATGCCGCCAGAGTGTTTACCATGAACACAGGTATCTAATGAAAGAGTCAAGAGTTCACTAATCAATGTCTTCTACCTCCAGTTCTCTTCAAAGAATATTTCTGATCAAAACATTAAAGAGTCCAAATAGCACATACCTCCAAAACAATGAGAAATAATGGCCACTATGTAAATGGGCAAACATACAAACATACAAAAAAGGCAACTTTGCTTGGGTTTCCAATTTCCTATCATGGATCAAAAATCTTGCATCTTGAAGAACCTCCAGAACATCTGGAAAGAATATCTTGAACCATAAGTATGCCCCTATGTCACAAGCATAAAACATTACCCTGAACAGTCAAGAATTCCTCGGCTGGCACTGTAATACGTAAGGTACAATGCTCTGTTTCCATGGGATCCCCTCTTTTAAAATGCCACTAAGTACAGAAAGACCAGAAGAAATCTGACATAGTACCACTGCATACTTAGCAATCTTAGTATGAAATCCATTTCTTATATGCCTAAAAGTAACATGCCTTCCATGCTGAATCTCCACAAATGTGAGAAGTGAAAAATCAGAATGCCATGACTGTAACAATTTACTGGAGTTTTAAAAATAATACAACAGAGTGTACATCCTATTGCTAATGTATCCCAGAGCTTCACATGATAAAATAGTTGCTTTCTAGAGATATCTTTGGCATGTAATAACTAATTCTAGAACATTGTAATAGAAACTAATTTGCACTAAGAAAGAGCATTGGTAATACTAATTAATCTGCAAAGGCATGGCATTTTCTTTTTAAATAAACAAAATAGTATGAGAAGCTGCCTTTCTTACACAGAATTTGGCAAAATTCATTTCTTTATGCCCTTAGAATAATATGGAGAATTATAAATTGAATATTGGTCTATTTTCATATGTACAATTATTAGATTACTTTATTGACAGCATTTTTGTCCATATATACATGCAAAATAAATTCATAAAACTGAATTTTCGTGAGGTAGAAATTTAGTCAATATCTGTATCTGTAACTAATGTTGGAATATCACTGGGATTTGTCTCTTTTCTTGTGTGTATTTTATTTCTAGAAAATACTGGGGTTTTTTTGTGCCAAGAAACAAATGGGCTTCTCACATAGAAATGACATTTTTCATAAATTATTGAACAGATTAACAGACTATTTTGAAATTGCATATTAATAAAAAAATTGCATATTAAGTTTAAATTGCATATTAATAAAAATCAACTAATTAATGGGAATATGATTATAGTTATAAAATATTTGCCTTGGAAGTAAAGAAATAATTAATGGGTGCTAGGTAATTTGTAAATATAATTCCCAGTTCACATTTTATGACTATTTTAAATTATTAGAATTGGTTGTTAAAAAACTTTGACTAAATAATTACAAATAACTCGATACAAACAAACCATGTCACTGCCACTGAGAGTGTATGTGTCAGACATCTGATGTCTGATGTTAGCTTTCTTTTCTAGACAACAAGGCAAAACTGGTTTGTGCGGGAAGCATAGCATGATCACATGACTCCTTTTGTCTAGTGGATGAGAGGAGAGTTAATATGTGTAATTTCCCAAACAAAGGTCTTAAGAAATGAATAATCTTTCTCTACATTTTTCCCACTAGATTGACTCTCATGAGTATGCATAACTTGGAAGTCACATTGAATGGAAGCCTTAAATAGGACCTGGGTCTTGAGTAAAGAAACACCTATTGACATCAAGCAGTTCTGTGAGTGACTAACATTTGTAGCATTGAGTTGCTAAGATTCTTTTTCTGAGATTAGTTTCATCAGTTGATAATACTCTAAGTCAAACATATTCTTTTTTGTTTTATCCTTTAAATGGAGACAGAATATCTATCAACACCTTGGTTTCTGAGTATAGTGGTTTCATGATTACACAATTCTCTTACCTACTAGAAAATGGCTGACAGTCCTCTCTCCTTTTATTTATTAGCTGTTAAAAGATGAGAATAAATCTACTTCATATTTTTCTACTGTGCCTAGAATATACAAGACTCCATTTCTATCCACAGTGTTTATATTACTTATATCAATCAAATGAAGATACATAGCTATAAATAGAGTCCTGGTTAACACACAGTTAGCTATGGATGACAGGTTGAAGTCTTGTTTACCATATTCTTTAGAGTAAGGAGTATCCTGGCAGAGTTGTACAATGACAATGATAGGACAGACTTGGGACAAATTTTTAAATGTTTGAGAGTTCTCCAGTGTACGAGTTAAATCCCACTTTCAGATATTGGTGGATTCAGATGAGATGAATTGTAAGATATTGTAAGAATTGAATGTTGTAAGAAATACGCTGTGCAATTTTGGAAAAATATGTCTCAACATTTGTGCCTTTCAAACATATCAAGGATGACTTGGGAAAGTTGTAGATTTGGGACAAAGACTTAATAATGTTTACCTAGGCTACTCATTGCAACAATCTCTTTATCAAGATGAAGGTGAATATCAACATTTGAAGGTGTGTTGGGATTCATAGAAAACCTGATCTCAACAGGGACTGTATTGAGAGGTCATCCTTCATGTAAACTATTAGGCAATGAAACAATAGACAACAGGATAGCAATAATGTCTTGAAGGTGCCCAGAAGCTCCTTTTCTTCTTCCACTTTGTCCATGTGAGGACACTGAGATATTTGGCCACTGTGAACCAAGAAGCAGATACTCAACAGACACAAAATCAGACATCACCTTCGTCTTGAGTTTCACAACCGCCAGGATTGTGAGCAATCGGTCTCTCCTGTGTCTAAATACTTGTGGTCAATAGGGTCCTGTTATAGAAATGCAAGGAACCAAGTAAGTGGAAATAGCTCAACAACTGGAACAGTCTAGATAATTAATCTACTGGACTCAGATTAGTCCTAATTTGTTTCAGCATGAGCAGGAAGCTATTTAATTTTACTTTCTTGTCACCTTTATTTTGTTTCTCTTCTCGTCTCTTCTCTTCTCTTCTCTTCTCTTCTCTTCTCTTCTCTTCTCTTCTCTTCTCTTCTCTTCTCTTCTCTTCTCTTCTCTTCTCTTCTCTCCTCTCCTCTCCTCTCCTCTCCTCTCCTCTCCTCTCCTCTCCTCTCCTCTCCTCTCCTCTCCTCTCCTCTCCTCTTCTCTTCTTTTTCTCTCCTCTTCTGCTTTGGCTGTCTCTGTCTTTCTCCACCCCACCCCCTCTCCCTCTCCCCTTGTCCCCCCTCCCTCTTTATGACCAGTGTGAAGCTTTTCCTCTTCTTTCTTAATAATATTACTCCATAACCATTATAAGTCAGACAAAATAGTAAACAGTATGGATAAAATAGTGTTACGTTAGTGAAGGATGCTGCAATGTTTATCCGTTCCTCAGGAACATAGACAAATACTAAATGCAACATACTTTCCAAAATACTGTCATAGGGATTTAGGATGCTGCATAGGAACATTTAGGAAGGATTACTAATCCAAGGACAGGGTTCGTGTGAAAGTAATAACAAATAAGCAGGCTTCTTGACCCAAGCTCAGCACTGTCTGGCATTGAAAATACCAACATGGCAGACAAAAGCAGAATGTAACCTGTTCTTTATTTTAACACAAATTTCCAAGATGATGCAAGTACTCTCTAAATCATGTTTAAAATCACAGAATGTGAGTTCATAGCATACACAAGTCCCAAATGCTGCATAAAAAAAGTTCTCCATGATAGTAACATATATGCTACCCTTTAATTGACACCTGATAGCTGTCCCTGTTAGAGAAGTAAGTTTGGTGAGGAAGGAGGGAAAGGCAGATCAGACGGAGAGCAAGAGAGAGAAGGAAAGAGAATGGGACAAAGGAAGGCAATGTGCTATCTCTCAGAAGGCTGGCTTCTTGTTACAAGACTGATTTTAATTCCAGGAATTAGAATTAGCTTTCCTTGAATCAGAGGTGGATAACATGATTGCATGCGGAGCCACTGTCAATCCAGATTTGAAACTCATTACTGTAAATTGCTTTGAGATACCTTAAGCATGAAAAATGCAATAAAAAACAAAATGTACTTTGCAGAGAAGGCGGTGAAAGAGTACGGGTGTTTTTAATGAGATCTCCTTACAGGCGTGAGCTGAGGTGAATGCATGGGACCCCGACTCTGTCTATAAGGAATAGGATTGATGTTGCAAAGAAGGGAAAGCAAGACCAAAATTGTTTACTTTGGGCCATCCATGGAAACCACAACCAAAAGTTATTAATTGAGCTAGTTTCAAAAAATACTAACTTTTATTATTTGCTGCCTATTAAGATGTATCTACCAGAAGCCAGTGGCGACACATGCTAATTGCCTCCTATTTGTGTTGACTGCTATGCTATGCTCTCTCTAACGATCATTTGTTTCTACAAAACAGCCACATGTCAGCACTTCAACCTAAAAGTCCAGTTAAGCCACATGTGATTCCAGTAGTATAATTTGCATTGGTTTTCATTATTTGTCAGTTTGTCAAGGAAAGGCAAGGAATCTGTCCAACACAACTGGATATGACACTAATTTAGTACTGAAAATGTATTACAGATGTTTTTCTCCCTATTTTGAGTTTAACCCTTCTTCTCTTACCACAAACTATCTTACTTTAATTGGACAACACCCCCACCTTACTGCAAGAAAACTGTTCCTGATACACGATTATCATCATTGTTATTGTTATTATAATTATTGTATATATTCTTCTGCATGGGGGCACATATGCCATGCACCAAGTACATATGGAGGTCAGAGCATAACCTGTAAACTTGGTACTTTTTTTTTAACCTTTCTGGAGGTTCTGAGAATCAAACTTTGGTTTCTAAGATTACATGACATAATCCTTTATCATGGCCCATGGCATAAGCTTTAAATAGCACTTACTTTAATTTGTTTAGAAAGACATGTGTTTATTCGGAGAACAAAATTGTGTACTAGCAATTGTGATTGACCTCTTCATTGTAGAGGAAAAGAAAAAAGCTTCACCAATGATCACAATGCTCTCTGTAAAGAATAAAGTATAGAGAACAGTTCCAGACGACTGTGGGTTTTTTTTTTCTGGCTCTCATGATGAGCTATCATGAGTCTTTTTGATAGTTCCTTATATATAAAATACAGAAAATATGTGGTAACTCCACATTTCCATTGTCTCACATTTTTGAACCTGTGAATTTTTTACTCCAAGAACTTATTAAATCAATTGTATTTCAATAATGTATGTACATGCATGCATTTTTGTGCACACATGTGTATCCTTGCAGGTATGTGAATATGTGTGTGTGTGTGTGTGTGTGTGTGTGTGTGTGTGTGTGTGAGTGTGTGTCTGTGTCTGTGCTTGGGTACAGGCTGAGTACTCAACTCAGGGCATAGCATATGCTAAGGCTGTGTTATATCATGGAACTGTACTCAGGCCCTTGTAGTTGATATGAGTCTTTAATCAAGAGCTTCCTGCCCATTGCTATTCTATGGAAACATGTCTAAAATGGTGAATGGTCAATGTCTAACTTCCCTTTTTATTACTATTTCTGACACTTTTAAGAATTCAATGAATTTCTTTTTAAAAAAAGATATAGCCGGGCAGTGGTGGCGCACGCCTTTAATCCCAGCACTTGGGAGGCAGAGACAGACAGATTCCTGAGTTCGAGGCCAGCCTGGTCTACAGAGTGAGTTCCAGGACAGCCAAGGCTACACAGGGAAACCCTGTCTCGAAAAAACCAAAAAAAAAAAAAGATATATATTTTATTATATCTAAGTATACCACAGCTATCTTTTTTATTAAAAAAAACTTTTTTAAATTAATTTATTTTATTTGTAAGAGCACTGCAGCTGTCTTCAGACAGACCAGAAGAGGCCATCATATCTCATTTCAGATCGTTGTGACAAAGTATGGAGCAGAGACTGAAGTAAAGGCCACCCAAAGACTGCCCTACCTGGGGATTCATCCTATAAAAAATTCACTAAACCCTGACACTACTATGGACAACAAGAAGTGTCTACCAAAAGGAGCATGCCATGTCTGTCTCCGGAGTGGCCCTGCCAGAGCCTTACGAATACAGAGAAAGATGCTAACAGCCAACCATTGGTCTGGGCGTGGGGTCCCCAATGGAGGAGCTGGAGGGTGGTCCAGAGCAGCTGAAGGGGTTTACAGCCCCATGGGAAAAAACAGTGATTTCGGCCACCCAGATGCCCCAGGACTCCCAGGGACTAAGCCATCAACCAAGGGGTACACAAGGTTCCAGCCAAAAATGTGGCAGAGGAATGCCTTGTCAGGCATCAGTGGGAAGAGTGGTCCTTGGTCAGGTGAAGGCTCAATAGATGCCCCAACAAAGGGAAATTGAGGGGGGAAGGTGGGAGTGGGTCTGGTAGAGGGACATATACGTGGAAGCAGGGGGTGGGAGGAGGGGTTGGGAGTTTTGGGGGAGTGGGGAAATTGGAAAAGGTTTTACCATTGGCAATGTAAATGAAGATGATATTAAATAAAAACAAAACAAAACAAAATGAAACAAAAGAACATGATTTTGAGCCACTATGTGGTTGCTTGGAATTGAACTCAGGACCTCTGGAAGAGTTGCCAGTGCTCTTAACCATTGAGCCATCTCGCTAGCCCCAACAAACTTCCTTAAATTTTTTTACAAATGAAAGGAAGAACACCTACTAAGTGAGGTAACACAGTCTCAGAATACCCATGGTATGCACTCACTGATAAGTGGATATTAGCCTAGAATCTTGGGACACCAAAGACACAATCCACATACCAAATGATGTCCGACAAGAAGGAAGGAGTGGACCCTGGTTCTGGAAAGGCTCAAAGCATTAGTGTAGGGGAATAACAGAACAGGGAAGTGGGAAGGGGTGGATGGGGGAACACAGGGAGGGAAAAGGGCATGTGGGACCTTTGGGGGGCAGGGAACCAGAAAAAGGGAAATGAAATGTAAATACAGTATATATCCAATAAAATAAAAAGTAAAATAGAAAAAAGAAAGGAAGAACAGCATTTACCAAAGATCTTCCATACTTATTCTTGGACGCAGCAGTTTGAAGAATAATATGCTGATTACTAATTGACAGGATAATAATTATTGTAGGACCTAGAATCACCATGGAGACGCACCTCTGTGCCCATTTATGAGGGGCTCTCTCAATTAGTTTAGCCCTTTGTCATACTTGTGAGAGATTATCTGAATAGATTAACTGATGTGAGGAGTCTCTCCTTAATCTCAGGGGTGGGGGGGGAACACACCATCCAGTAGATTGTGATCTCGGACTGAGTATAAAGAGGAGAAAGTAAACTGATTGTTGCCATTCAGTTACTCAGCTTTCAGCCTGTGGAGGCATCCTGACCAGCTGCTTAACCATCCAGCTTCATTATGTCACCAGACTGCTAGAATGTATCCTGAACTCTGACCCTAAATAAACCCTTCTTTCATTAAGTTGCTTTTTATCAAAGTAACTAAGTAACTTAGACAAATACTAAATTAAAAGTCTACTCTCTAGGTGACTTTTCTGGCCATCTTAGAAAGTTTATGTCATTCATTACAGTTATTTGTATTAATCCATTTCTCTCTCTCTCTCTCTCTGACTTTAATAATTATTGATAGTTTTATTTATAATAGGTATTTAATAAGTATGAGTTGAATGTGAGACAGTATCTCTGTCTTCTTTATCTTTATATTCAAAAGCAAAGACTATTTATCGTAGAAACAGAGTGCTCACCTGAATCTGGTTTAAGCAGTAAAGCTATAAGTAGAAGCCCAGGCAGGCGCTTGGGCTTCAGGAAGATCCTGCTGTTGACGTTGCGTTTTCACGTCCCTTCTCTAAATTCTTCAGTTTCTCTTCCTTCCTAGAGTATCATTTCTTTTCTGAAAAATAGTCAATTTGTTCCAAGCCCTGTTTCCATTACTTAAGAAGTACAGGATTATATGACTTCAACCAAAATTCCCTGTGTAGAAATTACTAATATACCCATTTTACATATGAGAACCAATAAAAAGATAGAATAAATAGCTTGTCCAAGGTCATGCAAAGCAGAAAAGACAGGATTAAAATCAAGATGATCCATCCGCTCTTAAAAACTTCACCTTTGCAATCTGTGCTGTATGAATAAAACCTTTATGTTGGTGATGGAGAGAGAAATTGGAAACAGTATCCCTAGACATGCCCTGCATGTCTCCTTGCACTTCATTGGCCTGACAGGATTCATTCATTTCTCATCCAGTCCCACTTTAAAGATAGCAGTTGGAATGTGAGATTTGCTTTAGATCTAATGGAATCACATTCTGGAGCTGAGTGGCTGAAAAATCTTATGTTCTGACAAGGTGGATAATAAGGCAATTTATTGGTGTGTGTTACTATAGCTGTTTTTAATGATGTATTTGGTGGAAAAAGAACAACTGCCTAGTGTTTCTTGTAGACCCAAAGGTCATTTTAAAATCAGAAACAATCCTTTTCGCACCTTCAAATAATGAAGGGAATGCCAAATAACCCCAGATAGGAATTTCACTTTGGGTTCATTAGCAACTGAATATTTTCTAATCTTGATTAGAGAAAGTCTATCTATAGGACCTTCAAAATTAAGTGACTAAACTGGCTTGTGTATCACAAGACTTGTTGGACTAAACAACAACTGGCATTGCTTTGTTCTATAATGGAATGCTATAGAAATCGGTGGCCCCCGATGTCAGGAAATTCATTCTGTGTACTTGCTGAGGTCTTATCTACAAGGATATGAATGAATATCTGGCTGAGAACTGCTGGTAGACTGCTGTATTGTAAAAACACTAAAGAGTAACAGATCACTGACAGACTAATACAACACTAATCAGCACTTAAACCGAATGTCTTACCAATTTATGGACATGCACTTTTAAATTGACCTTTCCGCATGTACTGGCTAGGCTGTATCTAAACTTCTAATACATTTAGCTAAAAAGATAAGGGATCTGGAATGAAAATAGCTGACCTAAGCTAAAATCTAAATGCTTCCTCGTCAGCTAAAATTTATTGAGTAAATAAATTATGGACAAAAGCAACATATTAGAAACTCTTGTGTCAGTGAGCTAATAGACAGCTCCAAACAAAGAGTGGGAAAGAAAAGCATTTCTATTTGGGGATGGCAATAGAAGTGATTATCTTTGTGCCAAGAAAAAAATAAAGCACTAAGAGGCCATGATGAGTCTATAGGCTTAGTCAACAAAAGAAATTTTCTGGAATTATTTGACCTAATTACAAAAGAGGATTGCTGGTTGTTTTTGTAAATGTCTGGTGGATGTAACACTCACCACACAATGAGGCGGTTTGGCTAATAGGTTGTGCATTATTAAAATCTGAGCCAAAAGGGCTTAGGGACTCTGGACAAAGAGCAAGCAAAGCATAAGGAATTGCGTGAGCAAATCAGGCACATAGAATGGAAATACGAAAGGGAACAGATACAAAAAGCAAACCAAAGGCTTTGCTTTAGCAAGTGTTAAAGATGGAGTGAAGTGTCTACTAATTAATCTAAGGTGACTTGGCTGAAATTCTTCATTTTATCAGTATCCTTAATTTGTTTAGAATATGCAGATACAACCAAAAAAGATTGAAGTCCATTTGTGTAGAATAATTAGCAAAAGATGCTATTCCTGACCCTAAAGATTTATTTTTGTCTGTCAACAATCATTCATAAGAAACTGTCAACTGGCTGGTCACAGTCACAGATGTAGTCCATCCAGCCTGTTGTAAGTCATGTCCTTACTAAATTTTTCTAGTAAATGCAGTTTTCTAGAAAATTTTTCATTTTGGCATCTAAGATACCTATTTTCTCTGGTGCTGTTTTTGAGCTGCTGATATTACCATGTAAGTTAATATCTTGCAAATAAGTGATTTTATACCTTTAAACTGACTCCTCTGTTCATAAAACCTAGAATTTATTAACCTTTTAGTTCATTCTTTACTGTTTGTGAGAATAAAATGGCAGTCCCAGGATTAATTTTTGTTTCATATTTCTAATTTCTTTTTTTTTTTTTTTTTTTTTTTTTTTTTTTTTTTTTTGTTTTTTTTTTTTTTTAATTTTATTTTCTATATTCTATGTTTACATTCCAAAGGCTTTCCCCTTTCCCAGTTCCCACCCACCATAGTTCCCATAGTTCCTCTCCCCCCCATCTGTTCCCCAATAATTCCCCCTCCCCCCTCGGTTTCTTTACTAAACTGGAAGCAATCTTTACAGGCCCAGGGTCCTCTCCTTTCTTCTTCTTGGGAATCATTTGACTTGCTATTTGTGTCTTGAGTATTTAGGGCTTCTGGGCTCATTATTTATTACTTTATAAGAACACTCTTTTGCAGGTGCTATTGCAATAAGTAAGTATAACCTCAGACATGGATGCAATACGTATAAATGCACTGGGAAACAACAGAGACATGTCTGTGAAGAACTGAGAAATGCCCACTGCAAAAGGGTTAATGTTTCTTTGACTTGCCAGTTCTTTCACCAAGATGACAGCCTTGAGAAAGACCTCTGCTATATCCTTCTACAACTTGGCTACTTTAAATCCATTATTTATTGAATCAGTAGGTGGCCTGCTATTTCCTATGGAATAGTGAAATGTTATTGTGAACTCCCTTCTTCCTCCCTGCCCCTTCCCTTCTGAAAGAAAAATGTTTAAAAAAAAATCCCAAGGTCTATATTAGAGCCATGGTGTCTACTCCCAAATTTGACAGGAACCCTCATTGCCACAGAGCTGACATTTGCCCCAGATTTTGAACATCTCTGTTTTAGCCTTCTACGGTTCCATTCAGTCTTTAAAGGGAAATGTTCTTATTTATTTATGATAGATTTTAAAGACAGTTTCACTGGGCACTGCCTGCTTTGGTTCAGCCTCTTTCTTGACGTTTTAATTTGCTGTTAGCAGAGTTCAGTTTTTCTACTGCATGCAGGTTGAAAGGCCAGCTTGAGCCCACATGCTGCTACTAATTGGGTTCTCTGGCATGGTCTAACATTTAAATCTCTCCATTTGTTTCCTTATATCTTTGTTGCTTAGGATTCAAACACGGTGGTGTCTATTTGTCCACAATTTTTTTATTAATCATTTTATTCATTTAAATTTTCAATGATATCCCTCTTCCTTTCCAGTTTACCCTCAACAACACCACCCCCACCCAACCTATCCCTCCTCTCCTATGACTCTATGAGGGCGCTCCTCCACCCACTTCCCCACTCTGGCCTCACCACTTTAGCAGCCCCCTATGCTGGGGTATCAGGTCTCCAGAGCTTGTCCACAATTTGAAAAGTAAAAATTTAAGGAACAAGCCGGATGTAGTGGCACATACCTGTAATCTAGGCACTCAAAGCAGAGACAGGTGGGGCACTATGTGTTTACAGCCAGCCTGATATACACAGTAAGATCCTGATCAGTCAAGGCTATAGAGTGAAATTAGTCTCAAAACAGAAAAGAACAAAAAAAGCAAGCAAGTGAACAAAAAAGCAAATTCAAGAACAAATGTCTTTCTATAAACACCACACACACACACACACACACACACACACACACACACACCTCTTAAGGACACCCCATTGCAGTGTTCCTTTCTAGCTTTCATATCCATTTAGATGTGCTATTACCCTAAATCAAATAAAATATAGTATCAACAGTTAACACTAATTGAATATTTAATAAGTTCAGAATGAGTCAATGCTAAAATCCATTTAATTCTCATACAAGTCCCGTGAGTTAGATCCCATTTTCACAGGTGAGGAAATGAAGTCTTAGGGAAGCTAGATATGGTTTCAAGTGCTTGTAAGAATCTTCAAGTTCGTATGTATTTCCAAACACTGATATTTCTCAGGCCACATTACTCTGGGGATAGTCAGTTAACACTCTTTGAAAAGCTTCTTTGTCTCCTAATCTGATTATGTGTTTAGAACTGTTGATTTTTAGACTCCATCAAAGCCTACTCAGCTACACTAGCATGCGGAACATTCTGTGGAATGGCTTTAGTTGTTCCTTCCTCTGTCTTCGTACAGCTTAGCATGCTTGCTGCTGTTTCTTTCTAGGTCTCTTCTACCATAGCAGAATGGGTTTTGCCTTTAGGAGTGTGCGTTTGGCCTTCAGTAGTCCACATTATCACTGAAGAAATGAGAAGCCAGAGCCCTCAGCTATGCCAGTCTTGAAGTGGTAGTGGAAACAGTATTTAAACCAGTCAAACGCAGGTTGAAGACCTAGCTGATGAAAATATGGAATTAAAATTCACGTGGGACTAATTTGGCAA
This sequence comes from Apodemus agrarius, assembly GCA_964023405.1. NCBI lineage: Eukaryota > Metazoa > Chordata > Mammalia > Rodentia > Muridae > Apodemus > Apodemus agrarius. Next base: position 78,982,926 of record OZ030009.1, read on the forward strand.
GACACCGCACATGGAGAAGTTGGCTACAAGACCCAGAGTGAAAATCCATGGGATTGTGCAGGGACCCTGATGATCGCCCGTTTCAGAGTCTCCATTTGCCACCTGAAAATGCCTGGGTTGATTCAGCAGCTGTTCGTGAAACTCGGTTAGGAACTGATGAAAAGCAGATCGTGTTTCCCTTTTGAAAGAGCAGTCACATAGCAGACACTCAAGAGATATTGCTGGTAGACAAACACAGGTGTCCTGAGCCAGAACTGCTTGTTTCCGAAATTCAAGGGTTAAGCCATACTGAGAAAATCCCGATTGCACAGAACAGACTTCCTTGATTTTCAACTATTCAGAGTTCAGAGTTGCACCTATCATTTGCTACTTCATTGCTATTTATGGCTGTCTGGAAAAATTTATTGGTTTAGAACGAGAAAGCACTTGCACCTCACACGGAAGCACGTAGAACTTTCCCAGACATCAAATAACTCTAATGATGGTTTGATGAGTTAAGGTAAGTGAATCAGGAATTTATTGATTCAATTTCCTCTGTATTACACAAGGGTTTGAGATTTCAGGGAAGAATGTCATTTGAAGATATCAAGTTTAAAAAAATAGAAAGCAAACTTCACTGAAGTGATTTTTACCAAAATCCAAACAGGGAATGACTATAAAATAGATGGTTGACAGATTTCTTTAACGTTTGTTTTAACATAAAAATAGTTGTGTCTAGGTTTTTAGTCATTCTCTTCAGTCTCTGTTTTGATAAAATGAACTGATAAAACTAATTCTAGCTAATAGCAATTCCATACCTAGCATCAGCCCAGCATGATTTTAGATGCTTTCTAGAAATTACCACTTTTAATTCTCACAGTCTTCTTGCAAAGCAAATAAAGTTGACACAGGACTACTGAAGGAAGGGAGATCAGGACTTTTATTTTAGGACAAAAAGCTTGCAAACCCCAGCCTCCAGCCTCTGGCTCAGTATACTTTAAATTGCTCAATAGTACAGTCCTTTAGAGTCTGAGATTATTTGAGTGTCTATCACTTCTGTGGGGCTATTGAAACTTGGAAATAATGTGTCTCCTCTCATATAACTCACAGAAATGATATAATGCACTTGAATAAATTTAGCTCTCTTAATTAATACTAAGCAAGCCAGAATGAACTATTCTGGGATTTTTACATGTCATAAAAGAAGGTGAGTTTAAAGTCTGAGCTGTGTTTTTAGTTCCTCCCAGTTTCACAGTAGTTAGAGCAAGGGGAATGGTGGGTGTTTCTGGTCTCTCAATGAGTCAAACAAGTAAGGCTTTTGTATCTGTTTCACTTATTTTGAATAAGGTGAATTAACTTTTGCTTGAAATGCTGTGTAGAGACATTTTCTATGAATGCAAGTTTGAATTTTGTTACTGTTGCACATATGTTATAGAAGAATGTATGTTTATTTTATCATTTTTTTGGATGTTTAGTGCTCAGTATTAAGAGGAATGAAGTAATCAAAAAATTACTTTGGTAATCTTTTGGTAAAAGATTTTGGTAAAAACTTACCTAAAATGAGAAAATATAAGAGACAGTTAATTACCTTGAAAATAAACTCATAAACAGAATATTTTTAAACTTTAGTAATATTAATAATTATGTGTCTCTAAAAGGATGAATAGCTATAAAACACATGAAAACAGAAAAATAAAATATTGAACATAGCTGTGAGCACAATATTGCAAATAAAGTGAATCAAGCACAGAAAAAATACTGAAAGAAAATTAACTAAAATATTAATACTATTTGTCATTAGATGACACTACTTTTTCCTGTGACTGACGGTTGTTTCCTAAATTTATTAAAATTTTTTATTATTCTGAAAGAGACCCAATTTAAAGATGCATAAATATTTGTTTAAATGTTTTCTGACTTTTACTAACATGGCCAGTTTTTATCAATGCTCTCTAAGGGCCCTGCATATGATGGGAGATGTGTGAGGTGGATGTTAGAAAGAACAGTAGATTATGAATCAGAGGCTATGGTCTCTTGGATTTTCTATTCACCAGCTCTGTAACCTTGAAAAATCATTTAACCTCTCTGCGCCTCAATTTCTTCATCAGAAAAGTAGAGATAATAATATTTGCCCTGTATGCCACTGGGAGTTGTCAAGAAGATTCAATGTGTACAGAAATGCTTCAGAAAGTTGAAAATAGACTCAATTCTTAGAAGAGAGTGAGGGGTAACTATTCAAATTTCAGAAAATAATATAAGAATATAGGAATTTCTAAATATGCCTTAACATTGATTTTTTTCATGTTTGCTGATCAGTTGTGATAAAAGAAAGACACAATTTATGATATTAGTAAATTAGAATCATTTATCACAATTTGTGCTGAATAGAGGAATGCTGATCATGTGGTGAATATGAAGACTTTATGGCTGTTTAGAAAAACACACATAGTGGGTCTTCAGATGCCAAATATGGCTATGTTAGGAGAACAGGATTTCTAGAAGACACGTACTACCTTCTGTGTTTTGGACATTCCTACCTTTACAGTCTACTTGTAAGAAAATCATCACCATACTTCATGGTTAGAAAGCTGAGGAAGGGTCTTTTGAGTGACTGATGTTGAAGCTGGATTAGCACAATGGACATTCTAAGTGGAGGAATGCAAGGGTTATTAATCACCTCAGATTTTGTGCTTAGAGCACGAAGTTAATTGTGAAGTTGAGAGATATGACAGATGATCACAGTGGCCAGTGTAAACTGTTTCATCTGCTTTTGTCATCTGTTGCTCGTATACATATTAATACAAAAAATGCTTCAATGATTAACTTCTAGAAAGGTAGTATTGGAAGCAAGACTATTTATGAAAGACTTGTGAATGTGTTGGGGGTTGGGATCAGGGACTAGATTTTTCACAGGAATAATATAACCTGAACCACTATCAGAGCAGACTAAGGCACAAAATGGACCAAACATTTGAAGACAGAAGAAAAGAAACTAGCTCACATTCAATTACTACTAACCAGGAACCAGGCGACAGGTTTTCAATGAGTATCTTCTCTCATCCCTAGCCTACAAGGCAAACATCATTGTGTTGGATATTTTGCAGACTAGGAAACCAAAGCTACAGATTGCCTGTAACTGGACAGAGATCTCAGGACTGTGGAGGTGCACATGAATCCAGGCCACCTACTTTGATGTGTTGGTTATGGGATGAGTTGCTTACAGAAAGCTGAGAGATTCTGAGAGGACTGAGTGACCTTCCCCGGTTATAGACTAGGATGGTGGTGGGCAGAAAATGAAGGCAAAAGAATATAAACCAAATGGGGGCAGGTGTATTGGAAGAGAGAGTGATGGAACCAATACTGGAGCTGTTAAAAAAAAAAACCAACCAGATTGCTATATAGAGATTCCAAGACATGAATGAAAATACAAACTTAGCATTATAAAACCCCTGAGTTAGAGATAAATATTCAGTAAATTCATTGGGAATTCAAGGGAGAGAGGGAAATGAAAGAGGGAGGGCAGGGTGAAGACCTTATATTCCAGTTAGGCTAGGTGGATCACTTGGCCAAGGGGTCATCTTAGGAAGGTAGGCCCACTTTTACACATGGTAAAGAGATAGGCGGTAGAATTAGTTCTTTAATAGGATACTGTGATCTTTTTCCCCAGAAGCCCCACTCTAATGCAGTGGATTATAGGTCACAACCTTGTAGCTTGTCAATCCATCTCCTTTTATGAATCATTCAGATAAGTGTTACTCCTCCCTGCCTGGTGTGTGTGGCTGCTCGTCAGTCCTATGCCAGAGTCCAATGGCAGCTTCCATGGCATGGCTCTTGTGTTCCTTTGGCCTCCATTCTTTGCACAGCCCTGGGTGACTTTTTATTTTGTTTATTTTATTTCTGTTTTCATGTCCTTGTTTTTTAAAGCTAATAAAACTCCCTTTGAATTTTCATTTGAGTCTAATTTAATTTCTTTTAATTAAGGAAACGGACACCAAGAGGGGACACTTGGATTTTTCCTGTATCTGAAGGAGGGAAAAAAAGGAAGGGGAGAGAGGAGGAGATGCAGTGAGGGAGGCAAAGACAGAGGGAAGGAATACACAGAGGTGCCTCACAATTAGTGTAAGAAAAGCAGAGCCACACACTAGGATGCTCTTGTTAAGCTACACCAAGGACTACTGGACTCAGGGGATACATTTCTTCTCTGGAGCTAAACACTGGTCTAATAAAATGCACTCTCCATTGCGAGCAGGTTAGCACTGCATAAAGTTGGCACAGAAAATGGCTTGTGGCTTCTGCACTTAACACCTTCCTCAATAATTCTTGTTTTCCCACACAAAAGAACACTGTGGTGGCATTTGAACTCTGTATTTGATCAGTTAATGAAGAAATGCAGCGTTTATTCAGAGATACAGAGAAAGCCACAATTTGACTTATTAGCTGTTGGAGTTCGACAACAAATTCCATACCATCCCTTGGTTTCAGAATGGGTTTCACTGGGAGCATTCCACCCCCTCACCCCAGATATTCTCTCGAAGCATAAAACTATCCATTGTCTAAAACAAAGCAAGGCAGCATCCCTCATTCACGTGGGGGTGGGGAGTGTCTTGAACTTGGCACTATTTGAGGGTAATATTATCTAACATGAAAGCTATTAATCCGTCTAGCATTTTAACAAAGCAAAAAAGCCTCTACATCAATTTCATGTGAGGACAGCTGGAGAGGGGCACTTTCCACAAACCTTAATTTTCAAATAGAGTTCTTCAACTCAAACGGGCTTTTGACCCAGCTAATTTAATTGTCTTTGTTATTGATAGCTGCAGAGCTGTAAATAAACAGTTTGGAAATGAGCTTTCGAGGTTTGCTTTCAAAGCAGCATTCTGCATGGTACTCTGAGTGGCAAAATTCCCCTTTGTGTCTTCAGGATATGTATATACACACTCACACATAGAGACGCGTGCACATGCACAGACAGACACTTTGTCAGAACTAATATTTGAGAGTAATATGAAATGCTTATGATGGAAAAGCATGTGGCTTCAAAGTGATTTCCAGCCCTAAGGCCATGGATGCTCCATCTCTCAATCTATCGGTAGGCTTTGTAACTTGACCACTTTCTCAGGGGAAAGCAGCCAGTTCACAAAATGAAATAACCAATTTTTTTTGTGTGCGTTCTTCTGCTCCATCTGATTCATATCTTTCCTAAAAGAATGGGAGGGGGCAAAAAGTGTGCTAGAGGAGAGTGGTGTATTGATTGATTTTGTGTGTCAACTTGACACAGGCTGGATTAATCACAGAGAAAGGAGTTTCAGTTTCACAGTGTCCCCATGAGATCCGGCTGTGGGACATTTTCTCAATTAGTGATCAAGAGGGAAGGGCCCCTCATGGGTGGTACCATCTCTGGGTTGGTATTCTTGCGTTCTATAAGAGAGCAAGCCAGGGAAGCAAGCCAGTAAGTAACATCCCTCTATGGCCTCTGCATCAACCCCTGCTTCCTGACCTGCTGGAGTTCCAGTCCTTACTTCCTTTAGTAATGAACAGCAATGTGGAAATGTAAGTTGAATAAACCCTTTCCTCCCCAACTTCCTTCTTGGTCATGATGTTCATGCAGGAATAGAACATCTGACTAAGACAGGTAGTATTTCCAGAGTTTGACTTTTCAGAAGGAAATATGTAGGGGAGAAAGGGGCTTTGCTCATCTTTGAAGGTTAAAAGATCTATTGATCCTTCTAGACAATGAGACACAAACTTAGGAGAAAAATAGCTAAAATAAGTCCAAGGAAAGGAAAGGAAAGGAAAGGACCAATACCCAGGTTTTCACTTCTCCTTCTCCTTCTCCTTCTCCTTCTCCTTCTCCTTCTCCTTCTCCTTCTCCTTCTCCTTCTCCTTCTCCTTCTCCTTCTCCTTCTCCTTCTCCTCCTCCTCCTCCTCCTCCTCCTCCTCCTCCTCCTCCTCCTCCTTCTGTTTTGAGAGGGCTTGTGTTGTGCTCTGTGGTTTTTAATTTCCTAACACAATAGTAGAATGAACCATGGATCCTGGTCATCCTAATCTGTAAAACCCCAGCTTTTCCTCCTGTCTCCCCTTCTTCCCTTCCTCCCCAATTCCTTCCTGTCCTGACATTGATCAGAGTTTCTAATTGTCTAGCAAACAGGTTTTATATTTATTCTCACACACACACACACACACACACACACACACACACACACGAACACACATGAAAGAATATCTATGCACATACACATACATAAAATGGGAATAATGTTGTTTGTTACTTTGAGATAGGATCACTAGTCCAGGTTGACTTCCAACAGTGTAGCTAAAGATGACCTCGAATTCTGACCCTACTATATTTTCCTTTTAAGTGTTGGGAATAAAGGCTGTATGCATCATTGGATGAGTTTATTTATACTAAAGATGAAACCCAAGGTGTCGTGAATAGTAAGTAAGTAGTACCCCATCAACAAAGCCTCAGGCTTTAATATATAAAAACAGAACCATGTTCTGAATCTTGTTACATCGTACTACTTTGCAAGTTCTGTGGATGATTGCTTCTGAGTGTTTCCTGGAGTTCCCAAAGGTGAGTGCACATGTTTTATTTAGGCCTTCTCTCCAGTGAATGGGTGTTTAATGTCCTCCTTTCCTCTGTTTATAAAGTGACACATATCTCTATCCTTGAAAGTGTCTGCATGCTTTTTCTCCTCCATATGCAGTCAGGAAGATGTGTATAGTTCATTTGGTACAGAGTAATTATGTGAAGTTCTTCACCAGGCTATTATTCTACCAGAAAACACAGGGCAGATCCGCTGCTCCTACTATCCTTCCTGTGCAGGTAAATAAAGCTGACTTCAGATGAACCATTGTTACATTTTCTTTGAGTTTTCTCTATTGAATGAACTGTTTGCATCTTTTTAATGCTTTTTCTCTCTGGTTCTTATCTTCCTTTTGATAAATGGCAGAATTTATATATACATATATGAAAAGTTCTAATAAACATTTGAATTACAAATAGCATTCAAATATATCATTTACATATTAGTTTTGTCCCTATTTCAATCCTTAAATAGAGCCTTTTCATTTTAATGTGATAAATGACCAAATTTTTTGACTTATAAAATCACCCTGTTATATCTCCTATTGTACTTTTATTTGATGTTCAGTGTTTAGCATCTAGCAAGGGAAAGAAAGAGAAAATGAACAGTTTTTTGGAGCAACTCTAATACCTGTGTGTGTGTGTGTGTGTGTGTATGTGTGTGTGTGTATGTGTGTGTGTGTGTGTGTGTGTGTGTGTGTGTATGAACAATTCGTTAACAATATGGAGAGACAAGCAGAGAAAAACAAAGATACATTTTTGCAGGAAATATTAAAAACCAATCCACGTTTATGCTGGCAGGCCTTAGTGGGCTGGCCTGGCTGGCCTGTTCTCATTTTGTTGAGTCTCTCCCATTCAGAGCTCTGAAATCACTCAGCTCTCTGAGCTGGCACTGGCGGGTCACTACTATGCCAACCCCACACTTCAAACTTCCTACGACCTTTTGGGGTGCACTTCTTGCAAACCCACACTTTGTTTGCTGCTGTACCTTTCTCTCTGGAACTCAGTTGAGCTGCCATGTGAATGAAAACAGCACACAGATTTAGTTCAGGATCAATGCTAACTCAGTTGCCGGGCGCAACTAGAATCCTAATTTTGTAAGTCATATTAAATCTAAATCCTCCAGTGGCGAATCCTTGCAGATTCACCATCTAATCTTGGGGGGCCACTTGTAGCTACATCTGGTTCTCCCACTGTCCCTGTACAAAAAACTGTATCTCTCCTGCCTCTCCTACTCTCCTATGTCCAACCCGGAAGTCCCCTCTACTTGCCCAGTGATTGGTTTCTTTATTCATTAGAAGGTCACATGAAGTCTGTCGCATGGGATTTACTTCTTGTTCCAGGCAGCTCCTCTTGGAGAAGCTGAATTAGCATCAAAATGCAAACAGTACCAGGGCTTTCCACAACAAGACACAGAGAATTTTTTCACTAAGAATATTTTGTTTCAGAATGTATTTTCAGTTTTTTCAATGAGGAAATGGTGGTAGAGCCTCTCGGCACTGAGGTGAACTCATGAAGTGCTGTTGACCTACCAGGTACTTCATGCTGGACTTGGTTTGTGAGAATTTGTGGTTAAACACAGATTGGTGTCACAGAAGTGAGGCACTTCATTTTTCATGCATTTTCCCATTCCTATTATTCTCCCAGCTAACCTCTTCCTCCCTTTTCAAGTACAGTTGTAGAAACAATAACATTAATCCAAAGCAAATTGCTAAGTTTATTTTGTAAGCTCCACTGTACGTCTTGAAACACCAAACTATGAAACACCAGGCATTATCCTTGTTCTCAGTGGTGTTGGCTGTGCTTTGCCATTTTCTTTTTTTGCCTTTGCCATTCTTGAGCTAACAGCCTCTGATTTCATCCTGCACAGGTGTTATTTTACTCTGTGGGAGAGGACAACAGGTCTTACTTATCTCTGCTGTTGGCTTTCCCCTCTTCACCTCTTTCTTCTATTTTCCACTCCCACTCTCCAGCCACTTCTGTATCTTTCTTCCCTTCCTCCACCTTGTTCATAAGGAACATTTTGGAAATGAGTGCTATTGAGAAAAATTTTGTGAACATCTAAGTTATTATATATTGTTGATCAAATCAAAGGAGGTAGGTTAAAGATATGAAAAGACAATAATGCATCTTCAAATTTTCTCTGAGTTAAGCTGAAAGTAAATGTGAAGAATATAAAAAAATGCACTTGATTTACATACATAAGTTAATGAAGAGATTGTCCTGTGATAAAATGCAACCTCATGAAATTTACAGACAAATGAACTGAACTAGAAAATATTAACCAGAGTGAGGTAAACTAGACTCAGAGAGACACGCATGGCATATACTCACTTATAAGTGGACATTAGCCATAAAGCACAGAATAACCATGCTAGAATCCACAAACCCGAAGCAAGTAAGAAAGCTCCAAGGGAGGATGCATGAAACTCATTCAGAAGGTGAAATGAAATAATCATTAGAGGTGGGTAGAGGGAGGGCACTGGGTGAGAGAGGGCTTTAGGAGGGAAACCAAATGGGGATCAGGTGTGGGGATAAGAGGACAGGAGAGGGCTGAGAATATGAACAAAAACTGGTCAGCGGCATCTCTGGAACTAGTTGGAGATCCTGTATCGGGGAGGCTCTGAAGTGTCTAGTGACCTTAGCTGAGACTCCTACCAGCAGGGGATATGAAGACTGAAGTAGCCATCTCCCTTATCCAGGCAGAAGGGGATGAGGTAATTAGGGAAGGAATTTGTAAGGGTGGAACTGAGAGGAAAGAAGGGAGGGGCAGGATGTAAAGTGAATAAATAAACAAATTAATAAAACAAACAAAAATATCACATGCTTCTTGTTATATTTTCTCTATAAGCTGAAGACAAATGCTCATTAAAAAAATTGTAATAGGGACATAGATATTATATGCTTTTCCTATAAGTTTCAGTGATCATCACAGAAGGAAAGGCAAGGTCATGAAGACCTAGAGAAGAAGCAGAACTAGAATAAAACATTGCTTTATGGTCTTAATAGAAGTGTTAATCCCATGAACTCAGTAGCTGTGGCCATCTGCACAATACCTGCACAAGTCAGTCAAGATTCTTCCATGGTAATGGAAGAGGGAGGGACTCTCCATCCCTATCTGAGAAACTATGGACACTTGAGGCTTCTAGTGTCAGTTTTGGTTAATGGTCTAGCTGGTATGAGTCAGCCATTTTCCAGTCAGTGGCTCTACATACATCAATATATCTGTAGCACAAATTGGACTAAGTTGCTCATTCAAAAGGACAAGAGGGTAGGGGAAGGGTGATAAATCTGGAAGAAATCTGAGGATGGAATGATGTGACTATGATCAAAACACTGCGTGCATTTATGAAACTTTTAAAGAACATTATTTACTTAACAGCTATTATTCACTTATAAGTGAATACATACCAAATTTGCATTTCTGGGTCTGGCCTACCTCACTCAGGATAATTTTTTCTAGTTGCATCCATTTGCTTGCAAATTTTATGATGTAATTTTCTTAAACCAGTGAGTAATACTCCATTATGCAAATGTACCACATTTTATTTATCCATTTTTCAGATGAGGGACATCTAAGTTGTTTCCAGTTTCTGGCTATTTTGAATAAAGTTGCATGAACATAGTCAAGCTACAATCCACAGACTCAGAGAGGATAGATAAAGAGGAGGGTCTAGTTGGGGGAATGTGTGGATCTCTGTGTGGAGATATACATAGGAAAGAGGAAATGGAATATACTTTGTGGGTAGACTGGGGGTAGAAAGTTAGGTACAGAGGACCATTCTTCAAAAACTGACAGTGGGGTCCTTTGATAAGGACAGTATTGCCAAGGACACAGCTCATTGACAATACATAGGTCAAGCTAGCTCCTCCATAGAGTCTTCACTCCTACATTTTCATTTCTTTAGCATGGGAGAAAGTACTCAGCATGCTATGGAGAGAGAAACCTGGGCATCAATACAGACATATAAACCTCAACCTACATTCTGGGGAACACTGGGGAAGAGAGGAAGGAAAGATTGTAAGATAGAAGACACCAGAATAACATGGTCTACTGAATCAACTAAACAGTGCTCATATGGACTCACAGAGACTGAAATGGTAGGCACAGGGCCTGCAAGGGTTTGCACTAGATCCTCTGTATGTGACATGGCTTGGTGTTTTTGAGGGACTTCTAATAGTGAATGCTGGTTTGTCTCTGTCAATTGTACCTACTCTTGGGAATCTTTTCCTCCTATTGGGCTTCCTTGTTTAGACTTGATATGAAGGCTTTTGCCTTGTCTTGTTGTATTTTCTTTTGTTCTATTTGACTGTCTTTTGGAGGCCTGCTCTTTTCTAAAGGGAATGGATTTTGGGGAGAGGCGAGGTAGGAGGTGGGGGGGGAAAGAGGACTCTGTGGATAGGATGTTTCATATAAGAGAAAAATCTATTTTCAATGAAGAAGAATCTTAAAAGATAAAAAGAATTTGATTTAAAAAATTAGTCTCTGGAATATTGACCACCATCTCTTGGAAGACCATTCAGACAAAAATGTTTGTGCAGCACAAATTGCTCTTTCATTAGCAGCCTTCAGATGATGTTGAACTCTCAGCTCTGCCTATCCCATACCAGCCTGGATGCTGCCATGCAATTGCCTTGACAATAATGGACTGAACCTCTGAACCTGTAAGCCAGCCCCAATTAAATGTTGTCTATACAAGACTTGCCTTGGTCATAGTATCTGCTCACAGCAGTAAAATCCCTAAGATATAATGTGAAGTAAGCAGATGTGAATTATTTTGCTACAGCTAACCCATAACACACAGCTGATAGTATCCTCCTATCACTTCTACATATATTGAAAGAATTAAATGTTGTCTATATAAGACTTGCCTTGGACATGGTATATGTTCACAGCAGAAAAACCCTAAATCAGAAGATGGTACCAGGACTGGTATATTACTGTGATTTGCCTGACCATGCTTATATTTGGAATTTTGGATTTGGAACACAGCAGAATAATTTAAATGGGGCTTTATCAAAGACTTTGTTACTAGTGATTTAAATTGAATAGAGCTGGCCCAAGTGGTTTCAGTGCAGAATTATAATATGTGGCTTACAGCCTGTTTTTGTGGCATTTTGTTTAAGAATGTGGCTGCCTTTTGCCCTCCTCTGAAAAGTCTACCTGAGGCTAAGAAAAAAGAATTATGCTTGACTCTCTGGAGTCTACCTTATTGAGTTCTTTGTATACATTGGATATTAGCCCTATATCAGATGTAAGATTGGTAAAGATTTTTCCTAATCTGTTGGTTGCTGTTTTGTACTATTGACAGTGTTCTTTGCAATACAGAAGCTTTGCAGTTTTATGAGGTCCCATCTGTCAATTCTTGTTCTTAGAGCATAAGCCATTGCTGTTCTATTCAAGAAATTTCCCCCTGTACCCATGTGTTCAAGGCTCTTCCCTACTTTCTCCTTTATAAGCTTCAATGTATTTGGTTTTATGTGGAGGTCCTTGATCCACTTGGACTTGAGCTTTGTACAAGGAGATAAGAATGGTTTGAGTTGCATTTTTCTACATGTTGACTTCCAGTTGATCCAGCACAATTTGTTAAAAACATTGTCTTTTTTTCCACTGGTTGTTTTTAGCTCCTTTGTCAAATATCAAGTGACTGTAGGTGTGGGTTCATTTCTGGGTCTTCATTTCTATTCCATTGATTTTCCTCCCTGTCTCTGTACCAATACCATACCATGTTTATCACTATTGCTCTGTAGTACTGCTTGATGTCCTGGGAAACTGATTCCCCCAGAAGATCTTTTGTTGTGGAGAATAGTTTTTGATATCCTGAGTTTTTTTTTTTATTCCAAATAAATTTGAAAATTGCTCTTTCTAGCTCTATGAAGAATTGATTTGGAATTTTGATGGGATTGCATTGAATCTGTATAATGCTTTTGGCAAGATCGCCATTCTTACTATATTAATCCTGCCAATCCATGAGCATGGGAGACTTTAAGTTCTTGTCATACAGATCTTTAACTTGCTTGGTTAGAGTCACACCAAGGTATGTAATATTATTTGTGACTATTGTGAAGGGTGTCATCCCCCTAATTACTTTCTCAGCTTGTTTATCCTTTGAATAGAAGAAGGCTACTGATTTGTTTGAGTTAATTTTATGTCAAGCCACTTTGCTGAAGTTGTTTATCAGCTGTAGGAGTTCTCTGGTGGAAGTTAGACTCCAGAGAGTCAAATAAATCTATTTAAAAAATGGGGCACAGAGCTAAACAGAGGATTCTCAACTGAGGAAACTCAAATGACTGTGATGTACCTAAAGAAATGTTCAGCATCCTTAGTTATCTGGGAAAAGCAAATCAAAGCAACCCTGAGATTCCACCTCACGGCAGTCAGAATGGTTAAGATGAAAAACTTAGGGGACAGCTGGTGAGAATGTGGAGAAAGAGGAACACTCCTCCATTTCTGGTGGGATTGCAAGCTGCTACAACAATTCTGGAAATCAGTTTGGCAGTTCCTCAGAAAATTAGACATAATACTACCTGAGGATCCAGGTATACCACCCCTGGGCATATACCCAAAAGATGTTCCAACATGTAATAAGGACACATACTCCACTATGTTCAGAGCAGCCTTATTTAAAATAGCCAGAAGCTAGAAAGAACCCAGATGTCCTTCAACAAAGGAATGGATACAGAAAATGTGGTATATTTACAGAATGGAGTACTACTCAGCTATTAAAAACAATGAATTCATGAAATTCTTAGGCAAGTGGGTGGAACTGGAAAGTGTCACTCTGAGTGAGGAAACCCAGTCACAAAAAGAACACATGGTATGCACTCACTGATAAGTGAATATTAGCCCAAAAGTTCAGAATAAACAAGATACAGCTCACAGACCATATGAAGCTCAAGAAGAAGGAAGACCAAAGTGTGTGTGCTTTGGCTTTTCTGAGAAGGGAAGAAAATACTCACAGGAGCAATTATGGAGACAAAGTGTTGGGCAGAGACTGAAGCAAAGGCCAACCAGAGACTATCCTACCTGGGGATTCATCCGATAAACAGGCACCAAACCCTGACACTATTATGGATGACAAGAAGTGCATGTAGGAAGGAGTCTTTTATGGCTGTCTCCTGAGGCTTTGCCAGAGCCTTACAGATACAGAGGCAGATGCTAGCAGCCAACTATTGGACTGAGTACAGGGTCCCCAATGGAGGAGTTGGAGAGAGGATTGGAGGAGCAGCTGAAGGAGTTTGCAGCCCCATGGGAAGAAAGATGATGTTGGCCAACCAGAACCCCTAGGGCTCCCAGGGACTAAGCCATCAACCAAGGGGTACAAATGGTTCCAGCTGAAATTGTGGCAGAGGAATACCTTGTTGGGTATCAGTGGGAGGAGAGGTCCTTGGTCCTATGAAAGCTAGATAGATGCCCCAGAGTGGGGAAATTGAGTGGGGCTAGGAGAAAATGTGTTGTGTGGAAGGGCATCTTCTTAGAGGCATGGGGTAGGAGTTGGGAGTTTTCTGGGAGGGAGGAAAGTGGGAAACGGTATAACATTTGAAAGGTAAATGAAGAATATAGTAAATAAAAAATAAAAAAAAGAATTATGTTAATTGCATTGACAAAGGATGTCTCAAAAAAGCCCAGCAGAGACTTTGTTGTCTTGTTAAGTCTAATAAAGAGCATTTTGGACAATCTAGCAAGCTTAAAAAGGAAAAATATAAAACATGTGGTTTGAGTATTAAAGGGGCACCAGGAAGGGAAATGGAGCCTAATCCTGAGTTCTAGGAGATAGCAGATAATGAGAGTGGGACGTTGGGGCAAGATCCTACTAAGCTAAATTTAGATCCAGGCTTGATGGTACACACCTTTAATCCCAAGGGACAGGCATGCAGGGCTCTTGAGTTCAAGGTCAATCCAAAGAGCAAGATACAGGCCAGCCAGCCTAAGGCAGTGAAAGAAATGGAAAACAGAAAGCTAGTGATAATGTAATAGGACAAAGGGGCCATGTTCCAGCTCCTGCAAGCAGAACTCAGCAGCTTTGGCCACAAGGCTCTGGATCTAGAATGAAAAATACAAGGGACTACTGGGACAATTAATGCTGCTTAGCTGAAGCTAAGAAATTAGCAATGATTAAGGGACCAGCATCACTGAGATGAAATCTTCTCGGAAGAGTTATCTGAGCACACAAAGAAGTTGTGTACCAGAAATAGCGGAGGTTGTTTCCTGTGCTACAGCTGTACTTGATAATTTGTAAGATTCACCCAGGTGGTACTGGTTTTGAAGGCATGAAGGGGTCATGAAGAATAGCTGACGCTTGTCACTGTGAGAGTCCATGAAAGGCCATTGGTGAAGGTGCAGCCTCAGTTGCAGTTGATGGCCCAGGACTGAGGGAGTCATGCAAAGGAATTGAGTCTTGGCACCATGAAGAGAGCCTATGAAAGACTATTGGTGAAATGTAGTTGCAGCAGAAGACCCCAGCACATGGAGATGCCAGTACCATGGCATGACCACTAAGAGCAGCAGCATCAGTGGTGAATTAATCTGAGCTTAGAGTGCTATAGAGGGCAGAGCTACAGACATAACGCCAGCACTTTGGAGGAGCCCAGAAGATCATGTGTGGATCTTGAAACAAGAAGCTATAAATTTAAGGTTCCCTTGGAGATCCTTGGATGTTTTAGATTCCAGAGCTGTGGTTCTGGAACCAGCCCAGGAAAAGAAGTTTGTTGCAGTCAACAAAGATGAAAAGGAGTTGGAGAGCTTAAGACCACTTTGAGATCAGACATGGAGACACAGAGTTTGGAGTTTGCCCAGCTGGTTTTCTGTCTTGCCTTGGGGAATACAATTAAGTGATTGGGTGAATCTCAGTAGAGACTTTGAACTTTAGACTTTTAACATTGTTGAGACTGCTATAAACTAAGGAAGGGGACTTTGGAAGATGGACTAAATGTAGTATGCATTAATCTATGTTTACGTATGGCCCTCATAGATTCATATTTCAACCAACCTATGGGGGTCAGGGAGTTGAATGTGATGGATTATATATGTTTGGCCCAGGAAGTAGCACTATTAGGAGGTATGTCCTTGTTGGAATAGGTGTGTTACTGTGGATGTGGGCGTAAGAACTTCACCTTAACTGTGTGGAAGTCAGTCATTCACTAGCAGCCTTCAGATTAAGATGTTGAACTCTCAGCTCTGCCTGTACCATACCAGCCTGGATGCTGCCATGCAATTGCCTTGACAATAATGGACTGAACCTCTGAACCTGTAAGCCAGCCCCAAGTAAATGTTGTCTATACAAGACTTGCCTTGGGCATGGTATCTGCTCACAGCAGTAAAATCCCTAAGATATAATGTGAAGTAAGCAGATGTGAATTATTTTGCTACAGCTAACCCATAACACACAGATGGTACTATCCTCCTATCATTTGTACATATATTGAAAGAATTTCCATGGATAGTGGAAACTGCATGTCGACTCTATGCATACTGATTTCTTTTATACATCACCATCATACATAATATTATGCATTTTTATCTTAAATAGAAGTTATTATTTGCATTTTGAACATATTATTTGCTTTTGCACTTTGAAACATCACAGATAAAATATTGAAAATTTTAGTTCCCAAAACTCAAACACTTTCATGTTTTCATTTAGAGGAAGCATTTTGTAGCTCTCATTGGCTATTTACATTGCCAGAATCACCAACTGTTTTTGGAACCATTATTAGGTGAATGATGGAAGTGCAGATGCATGACTGGTCTAATATGGATGAAGATGGGTCACATGATGTTTCATAATGTTATTAAGAAATTCTATACAATTTGAAAATTATTTTTAATTGCTGTAGTTTTCTACCAGGCATTTTCCACTTTATCTTATTAATTAATCTTGAATAGTTAAAAATAGGGAAATGTGAATCATGCATAACTGAAGACTATTTTATTTCAAATCACCATGTTTCATACCCTAAATATGATTTTTATATTACCAGTCGAAAACAAATTAAAAATAAAGAGAAATATATTCTCAACCTTTTTGTAAATTATATAACTATAAAATCATTTCACTCCATGAAAGACTCCTTTTCATATCACATTATTATATGTATATTTAATTCTGTGTAGCTTTTCTGGGTTTTTATAAGAACTATCTTTCCATGTAATTCTAACCCAATGAAAAGCACAAGTTGATATTTCTATGAAACATGAAAGCATCAAAAAAGATTCTGTGTTCATAGTCTTCCAGCTATATCCATATGTCTGAGACTGAGCCCTCTTCATACAGAGAATAGGGACACTTGGTGTGTTCTTCAATGTGATTTGGACAGAAGTTATAATGAACATAATGCATTCAGTGACAACCTTTGAAAAATGCTGGTGAACTTAAGACAAAGAGTACATACCTTTCCATTTCAGGTAGACAAATCTCTACCCTGGGGATAAATTATAGAACTGGAAATGAGAAAGCCAACAACTTCAAATTATAAATCAGAAAGGTATCAAATGAGAAAATTACACCATGCATTTTATTATACATATAGATCAGGGTTCAATTACAGAAAAGATTTAATCTATTGAATTAAGTGCTTTAAAAGTACAGAAAATATTGAGATGTAGTTTCTAGGCAGAAATTCCAGGAATAAATCTGAAATCTATGCTGATTCTCACTTATCAAGAGTGTGCATTTGGAATACATTAGGGAAGGCAGGAGAAGATCAGGAAGTTGAGGGTCAAGGAAAGAACTGCAGGCCTGGAGCACCTTCTTGCTCCTATGTGTGAACTGTCACAAACACAGTAGATAGTCATCCAGACCCAACACTTGCAATGATAATGGACTGGATTCCAAGACCCTTGCATTTACTGCCACCAAAATGTAAAAGGAATATATAATTATAATTACCATCATGGGTCTCTCATTTAACATTTACCCAGGCACTTGCTTTGTACCAATGGAGTGACTGAATAATCCTAGCAAAAAGGCACCTGAACTATAAGACCTAATCCAAAGAAATTAGAATAGAGTTGAATGAGTCAATAGGTACCATATGCTGTTGTTTGATTATTATCAGAATCCAAGCAAAACAGATTTATATACATCTCTAAAATACATTATCACTGTCTTAGTCAGGGTTTCTATTCCTGCATAAACATCATGATAAAGAAGCAAGTTAGGGAGGAAAGGGCTTATAATTCCACATAGCTGTTCATCACCAAAGGAAGTCAGGACTGGAACTCAAGCAGGTAAAGAAGAAGAAGCTGATGCAGTGGCCTTGGTGGTGGTAGGGGGGAATGTTCCTTACTGGTTTGCTTCCTCTGGCTTGCTCAGCCAGCTCTCTTATAGAACCCAAGAATACCAGCCCAGAGGTGGTACCACCTACAAGGGGCCCTACCCCCTTGATCATTAATTGAGAAAATGTCCCACAGCTGGATCTCATGGAGGCACTTCCCCAACTGAAGCTCCTTTCTCTGTGATAACTCCAGCCTGTGTCAAGTTGACACACAAAACCAGCCAGTATAATCACAAAAGGCCTAGTTATCTTTATTTATATTCCTTTTAGAGGTGTAGATACCAGTCTACTGCTATTCATTATATGTCTTATTTTTAGATAACACTAATGTATAGCCTGAAAGGTTCCACTGACTGACTTTCGACCTCAGTCTATCTTATTTCTTTTCTCATAATTTTCTTATCACATATATTTTATGTACAATGAGAAATTCTAGAAAAGTCTTCATGTTTGAAGGAATATACTTAATAAATTATTTTTTTGTTATTTTATTGTGCTCTGAGTTAAACTTGGGGCCTAATGAATCTGAATAAATATTATATCACTGAGTTATAAAAGTTACCTTTTTTAAAAAAAATATTTTATTTTAGTCTCACTACGATGTCTAGGTAACTTTGAACCTATAATCATCATGGCTTATCTTCGAAAACTAGGATTATAGATGTGTACCACCAGATCCAGCTAAAAATTATTTTCTTTCCGCTAGAACATTATGCCTCTAGAAAGGAATGCCAACCATTTCTACTTCTGTTCTTTCCTTGTTTTGTGCTGGTTTTCATGGGATATTTCTCCTAATTAGTATTATTCTGTTTCCTTGAAACATTCCTTTGGAAATAGAAAAGGAAGGACAGTTTAAGTAAAACCACGGAAGCTACTCACTGAAAGATTTAGGTGACATGGGTAGAGAAAGAAGTTGCTTGTCACCTCTGTAGAATCCATTTAACTGGGAATGAAGATGCAAAGTTTCAGGGGGTGGGGCACTGTGGTTTTATCATGTATCTTTCAGGGTGACCTGTGAAGGAAGCTAATTGCAAACTGACCTGAAAAATTCAACCCCTTGAATGCTTGCAGCACTTCTACCTGGGTAGAAAATTCACGTGTATCATTTATTTGTTTTTCATTTATTTATTCATTCTATGTGGTTTCAAGATCTTTCTAACTGATGAATACCACATGACTGCTGGAACGAAAGTTAAATAGCACATCTGCCTAGTAAACATGATATTGGAGGACTAAGCTTGAGCTGGCTCTAGGAAAGAATTTTAGAGTAGTCAAAAGAGAATACTAAAAATAAAGATGTCCTGGGGACATTTGATATCACAGTTAGGTAACAGTTCTAGCTTCATAAAGAAATATCTTCTTATGGCTTAGATATTGTGGTTTAAAATCCTAAAAGTAATCCAAATTTCCTTATGTGGCTAAAAGGATAAACTTCTAATGGCAAAGACATAGAATGAACCAATGTGCTATGAAAAAGGAATCAGCTTCTGGGACCTACTGCAGGCTGAATGAGTCTCGGTGAAGAACTAGTGCTTGAAGATGTAAGCCAGAAACAAAGGCTACAAATGGGATAGGTAGGAATCTAAGTGATGAGTACTCGCCCAGTATGCATATGATTCTCTGCACAATACTCAGTATCGAAATAAAATCTACATGCCACATGATTCTAATTATATGATAGTTTTGAAAAGAAAATACTATGAAGAAAAGGGAAATATTACTGGTTGCTAAGGACCAAAGATGGGGAACTAGCTGACTATACAGAGACATGAGATGATTTCAAGAGACAATGTAGGTTTTCTATAGTATATGTATGGTAGGGAGGTATGTGGTTTTGTATATGTGCCAAAGCTTAGATCATTACGTTTAAAAAATAGATGACTTTTGGTTCAAATCAAAACTGTCTTCTACTATTACTTATTTCTGTACATTCAGCAAATTACTCTGTTCATTCAGGTTTATTTTGGAGTCTGTATTTATAATATAAATATAAGACGTAACTCACTAAGTCATCATAAAGATGAAGTAATACATGTGAATTGCCTAGCACATGATTTCAATTGTCCTACAGCAATGAGCAGCATTGGATTTTTGTTTGTTTTTATTTGTTTTTTCCTCCTTCCTGTACCATTCTTCTGCTGTTCCTTCACATCAAATGGGTATTTTAACAGCAGTTCAAGATTGGCCTATTCAGGGTCCGAATGTCTGCTTTGAGCCTACCACCATCCCAGCCTTCTATCTTTACTGGTTTTGGGTGTTTAGAATAGCTGACTCTATAGCAAGCTTCATCTCCATGGCAGCCACACACTGTGCTTGTCAACACCAGCTAGAAGAGCGACAGCATACAATTCAATCTTCACTCGCTGATGATTTATTTATGATGTCTGACTTTTCCTATTTTTTTCTTCACCCAAAATATCAAATCGAATTTACAAACAAAAATAAGGAATGTAGGCAATAATATATGCAACTACTTCTTTTTTGTAATTTACTTCAAAGCATACATTATTAAGTTCTGAAACTTCTATAAGCAGTGTTATTTGAAAATGTAGCGAATTCAGTTAGTTTGGAGGTCAAAATAGTTGAAACTACTTTCTTCCAATATCAGAGCTAATGGTGAGGAACCATGGCATGGATCCTCTAAAACAATGGACTGCGCCCAAGTTCTCTACATGGTACACTACTTCATTTTGAAAAGCATTATCATTTCTTTTTCCAACAGATTGCTTTTCTAATTATATTTAGCTTATGTCATTGCCATTACTTTGCATTTTCTGAAAACTTCAACAAAGGACACTGAGGATGAGAAAAAGTAAAATGGCCTAGAAATAAGCTGGGTTCATGTTAGTGCACAATTTACTTTACCTTGCTCAATGCTGCCCAAACAAAAAGATATGCATTCATATCATAAGCAAGGTCTTATGTGGAAACACAAATGATTCTGGAAAATAACATAGTCACTTTTTTTTGGCTATTTAACCTTAATGAGAAAAAAGGTGATTTAGAAGATGATTGCTGGTGGCACTTAAAGGTAGTTAGGGACATACTCTTATGAGAGTTTCAATAGCACTGGACAGAAACTTTATAGCTTCAGGAGGTTTCAATTACTTGTTGATTGTAATGCTTATGCTATTTGTGCCCCGTTCAATCTTTTCCTGTGCCAATGAGTTCAAATGAATCCCCTAGGTTATCCTCTATCAGATTCAGAGTATCTGATCTTAAGTTGAGGTCCTTGATCCATTTGGAATTGAATGTTGTGCAGAATGTCGTGAATTGGATTTATTTTAATTCTTCTACATGCTGATCTTTTCTGTATTTTGCCCACAATTATTTTTGGCTTCTTTGCCAAAAATCAGATGTACATATGTGTATGATGTTATGTTTGGGTCTTCTTTTTCTATTCCATTGATCAATATGTCTGTTTTTTATGCCAACATCATACTTGCTTTATTACTGTATTTCTATAATACAGTTCTTGAAATCTGGGGGTGGTGACAAGCTTAGCTTTTATTTTATAATCAAGGGCTAACTATTGTTTCTCTCTCTCTCTCTCTCTCTCTTTCTCTCTCTCTCTCTGCATGCGTGTCTTATTTTCTCTCTCTTTTTGAGTAATTACTTCCCCATGAAGTTTAAGAAATTTTAAAAATGTATGTGAAGAATTGTGTTAGAAAGTTGATGGAGATTTCATTGATTTTTGTAGATTGCTTTTGGTAGGAAAGTTCTACAACTTTCTTTTATGCTTGGTAAGAGTCATTTCAAGATATAGATATAGATATATATTTGAGGCTATTGTGAAAGATGCTGTATCCCTGATTTCTTTCTGAGTTGCCTTGTCATTTTTTGTATGAAGGCTATGATTTCCCAGTGTTAATTTTATATAATGTTACTTTCATTATGAGAAAAATGATCAATTATTTGTGTGGAAAAGGATAGGTGCCTACACTATATAAAGAATGAAAGATCTGATATCAAGAAAAAAAGACACAATTTAAAGATGGAGTATAGATTAACATAGCATTATAAATATAAAACACAAATGGCTGAGAAAAAAGTTTAGTGTTAAATATCCTTTGTTATCAAGGGAATAACAATTAAAACTGCTTTAAAATTTCATCTTACCCCAGTGAGAATGGACAAAATCAATAAAAACAAATAACAGCTCATGCAGGTAAGAATACAGAGAAAGGAATAATTTTTTTATTACTTATAGGAAAACAAACTGGTATAGCAGTTATGAAAATCGGTATGAAGTTTCCACAAAAAGCTAAAGATATATCTACAACAAGATACAGCTATACCACTTTTGGGCATATATGCGAAGGACTGTACATCTTACTACAGATATACTGCTCATTTATATTCATTAATGCTCTATTCATGATATCTAGAAATTGGGAATAGCCTAAATGCCCATCAATTGATGAATGGATAATGGAAATTTAACACATTCACATGATACAATATTATTTAGCTGTGAAGAAAGATGAAATTGTGGAGTTTATAAAGAAATGGATGGAACTGGAAAGAATCAGCTTCAGTGAGGTAATGCCAACTCAGAAAGACAATGTTGTAAATTTTCTTTAATATATGGATGTTAGAGTTTAAACTTTACACATATGTGACTAGATTAGAACAACCACAGAGGTTATGAGATCAGAAATGGAGAAGGGGATCTTCCAAAGAAGGGAAATATGGTGAATAGAGAGTTATAAAGAGATAGAAGCAAAATTAAAATGGGAGAGTCAAAGGTGGAGTGTAATGTAAGGGCAAGGTAAAGAACAAATATCAGAAGTTATAACTAACACTAACGGCCTTTCAAAAATTTATATAGAAGAATACTACTGTTGAACCTTCCTAAATACACATATGAAAGGAATGTAAGTGTAGTCATCATGTAACAGGAAAAACAATGCCTCAAATGTCTATCTTATGGCACCAAGCAAAACTCCCAGTGCCAGGTATCGATTACATTTTGTTGAGTGGTTGGGCAAAGAAATCTCATAGATCCCCTCAAAAAAGCTATTAGTTATGCTCTAAAAGTTGATGGTAAGACCCAGGTTCTGAAGATACTACACAATTATGTCACTGAACAAGGAAAAACTGAGATGGTGTTCCACTACAAGTTTTACCCCCACTTAATACATTTATAATGCTGGAAGGTACTATGTATGCTGACAAGGGAAAAGGTAATTATTAGCATCACCAAACTACAACAGCCTGCCTGAAATACATGCTCATACAATAGTGGCAGAAATGCTATGGGGGGTAACTAAAAACTTTCTGGTTTTATTTGCATTTATGACCTGCTTTATGAAATTGAATACACATCTGACATGGTTAAAGAAGTCAAGGATCTATGACCAAATAGGTTATCAGACTTGGAGGTAACTGAGTAATGAAATTTGACAACATGAACATAACACTAAAATGACTCCTAACACATATTGCTATATCCATGGAGCAGTGATTGCTCAACCCTCATCAGAGAAACTTTTTTGTTGCCGTGGATAATGAACACAAAGACCCACAAATGGAGAATGTGCATGGAGTAAGAGGAGTTTGTGGAGGTGAAAGAATATGCTCAAGAGTTATTGTTTAAAAAGCTGTTTTAGTGGTGAAGACAAATGCTGGGGTAACTTAAACAGAGGATTTTTTATTTTTAGTTGTTAATACTCTTAACCCATAGATAACTGAAATAGCTTGTTTTTTTTACATTAAAATATTTATAACTATTTATATCAAACAACTGGTGTTATCTGCCAAACAATCAGACGATTCCAAAAATGATGTTTTGACTTCCATCTAGTTACATGGTCACATCTGATATATATGATCTTATTTAAGACGTTTTGCAGAGAAAAGATCAAACATTTGCAGACATGCATATGCACATGTCTTCATAGACATCCACACATAGTACTTCCATTTGTGTCTTTTATAAATAGAAAAAAAGTTTAGTTCAACTCACTTGTCTGGATTGATTGGTAGGAAATCCGAAAGAAATATACATAGGTTAGATTTTGCTTCGGTCATCTCACATTTCAGTTTTATTTCAAATGTGTCAAAGTCCTTTAAATTCTAGGAGAAAATAGCTTCTTGGCAAAATTATTCAGTCTGCCCATCAAGCAACAGAGTATATTTCCCATCTTCCTAAATTTGGATTAGAATACTGACTTGAGAGCAAGAGAATTTAGTGAAAGTGGTATTTGAAACTTCTGAGGCCAGACCTGAAGTGGACTGACAGATGTTTAGCTTTTTCTAAAGCCAGCTCACAATGCATAAGGGCTAGGCTGCTTCAGAGACCACTATGCTGTACCTGGTCTGTAGAAACCTTATAAAGAAGTGTTAATGACTATACCTATAGGTGAACACTAGTGAATAATCCTAATAACTTAACATTGATCAGAAGACCCACTCAGCTAAACTTATTCAACGTATTAGGTCAAGACATATTGTTGTAATTTTGAAGGTCTATGCTTTCAAACAGCTTCTTACTTTGAATGCATTTTCAGTCTCCATTCTTCTCTCTTCTTCAAGAGAGATTAGAAGAAAGAATGCCAGATAAATATACATACCAGTAATTAAGAATTCATATACATTCATAAGTACCAGTTCTTTCTGTCAAAACTTAAATAACTACAAACTGACTACAATGGCTTAATCTTTGTTTTAATTATATCATGATAACCCATAGTTCTTTTATTAAGGAATTATTTAATAATTATTACATGTGGATGATTTCTCTTTTAGGTGTTGTGCTATTCTCAGAAACAGGATGAAGGTAGAAAAGAAACCAGAAGCACATATAATTTAAATATATGTTCATCTATTCATGCATGCTATTTTCTTTGATCTACATTTTAAAAATATGAATTTCTTTGGTAAATGTAAAAAGAAAAGAGTCAATATAGTAATTATGAATTATAAAGGTAAAAGTTTCATGTCATGGATGACATCAAGGAAAAACAGAAATCATAAGACGTTTTCTCAGTCTTATAGGATTACTTCATGAATGAATGGACATTTTTTTTTGTCAAAATGATGACTAGGTACGGTACATGGAACCAGCATTAGAGTTACAACATAAATGCCAGGCTTTGGAAACTTCCAGAAGTAAGGAGTACAGGCTAAGGTGAACAAGGATATTTGTGATGAAGACAACTTGGAGTAAAAAAGAATTTTTGCATGACTTGAAGACAAATAGAAGTGAGGCAAATCCCACTGTCTTTAGGAGAACTGGAACAAATATCACTTCCTCCAGGAATATAGTATACGTCTCTATCAGAGGCCTTTCAGTGGGGAACCCAGTCATCAATTTTCAATTGAACCCAACTGTCTTTGAACTTCATTATTCATTTTGGGAACTCTAGAGAAACTAAAATATGCATGGGAGAAAGCAAAAAGGTTTTGTGGACAAATAAACTGAACACAATCAGCAGACCTAAATTCAAGTAATTAGTGATACAACCAATGACAGAGTAAACACCCATCGATCCCCAATAGATAGCACAGTGGCTCAAAACACAAGGTAAATTAGAAGCAGATCAAAAGAGAAGCATATTCAATAAAGAACTCAGGCAGAATGTCTTCAAGGCCAGCTCAGCATTGAGGTTTCAATCGGCAATGACTTGGGAGGCTGGAAGGGACACACTGCACACTGTATTCAATAGAGTTTGCAAAGGTGGCCCATGGTGATGAGATTTCATCTCAAGGTATTGATTTCATTGAAGAAATCCAAAAACTTTGTAAGAGTCATCAGGAAGAGCAAAGAAAGGGTCAGAAGTTAATGTAGCAGCAGGGGTGCTCACTCAGTCCAGCATGCTTCCTTCAGAGGAAATTAATCATAGAGCTGTGGGCATTCTCTATGTGGCTCTGAATAACAAATTCTACACAGATGTTAGCACTTCCATTAGTGAACTTCTCAACCTAGAGCTGAATGCAATCTGCCTGCAGTGACTACAAATCAGCACAGACTGACAGAGAGCCTGGGGAATAGACTCAAGGGATATATGAGAAGGTGTATCAGCAGGGGGAAGTGTATGTGTGGTGTGTACCAGCTTTCTTGAGTCTAACTGGCTGCCCCCCTTTTTTTGGAAGAGACTATTAGTGCACACAGTGCATACATTCAAGAGATACAGAAGACCTTTTAAAACTTCATTCATCAAAGTGTTCTTTCATCTTTCCCTCTTAATACAAAGTTGGAAAATGCTTCTTACATGTATGGATGTTTACTCTGTTTTTAAAGTCTGTATGAGAAATTGGAGTCTGTTATTTTATCCTCACTGCCTAGTAAGTGGTGCTTTTTCTAAGTCAATGAAGTAAATAAATATATGAGTAATATTTTAGAAGTCTTTTGGAAACACAAGGTAAGAGGGCTCAGATTTTCATGCCTGTAGTTCCTTTGCCTTCTTTGATCAATCAGTGTACCCTAAATATACTCAAATGAATTGATATATAGACAGTGTTGATCAAAATAAATAAATGATCACAAGGCAAACAGGAAATAATGAGAAGGATAAAGAAAGAGGGCAGGCTGCATGTCTGCCCGTCACTGCAGTGCGAGGCGTGTTGGCACACTGCTTAGGGGAGGCAGAACATAGACCCTAATGGGTGTCCTCAGTCCATCTTTCCCTGGGTAGAAGACAGTGAAGTCTGGGGTGAATGCTGTGGTTCCCAGTCTCCTGTGTACTCAGATTCCACTGGTGTACCTCTGGGAGTTCAGAACAGGGGACCCAAGTCTGTGCTTCCCCTAAGCGTGTATAGACCAAGCAGGAAGGGAAAGGTAGAGCCCTATGGGTAAGGGTAGAGGTTTTTGAGTAAGTCCCGAGAGTATGGAAGGGCAAAGAGAAAGAATACCTTCTCCTTGAGAACATGGCTCTGTAGAATGAAGTGCCCCCTCCCAATCCCCCCTACTCACCCCCCCCCATGATCCTTGATGAAAAGGATCACTACCCTTGCTTATTCACACTCCATTATTTGATGGTTAATGTAAATGCATACACCTTACTTAGGGTGAACCAGGAATTAAAATCCCTTTGCAGGAAGGAATGTCCAAGAAAGGAAGCTCATTGGCTGAATACTTGGGGCGTACTTAAATACTTCATTAGCATGGCGATCTCCAGGTTTTTATGCTATGTGACAGATTACCATGGACCTCTCAGTGGGGTATCATGGTTATATGTTCCTGAGCAGGTAATTTGGCAGGGAGCTGACTCCATTCCTACCATAGTCATTTCTGAGTTTCACAGGGTTTGGTTTCATTTAGCGTTAACAGTTCTGTCTGGTGGCATGGTCCACTTGCCCCACAGAAAGGCTTATTTATGTAACTGGATTTTCACTGTCTTACTGGGGTATCACTCTAAGTTTTAGTCTCCTCTTTATAAAGCATAAGAGGCAACTAGGGAGTCTTCTTTGTTTACTATACATTTTAGAGACAATGTTCAATGCTTCTAATGAAACGTGTATTTTTTTTGAGCTAGTTGTTGAACTTCTGAGTAAGTGCAAGAGATGAAAGAATCTTAGTGATGAAGATGTCAACTCAAAATAGAACAAGAAGAAACATTTTAAAGTGTGTGCTCTATCCACTACTCTAGAAGAATGTTCCTAAAACACTCAAGATTAATACAGCATCTATTTATTGAATATTTACAGGTATGTTTCTTTACCTTGTGGCTGATCCGAATTGGAGGCTGACCAAGGGGAATTTTCAAAGGTCTTATGGTTCTCTATTTCTCTCATGTATTACACAATGTGCTCTCATGGGCGGATGCAAGCACATGCACTCATGGACACACATCACCAAGAGAAAAATACTCAGGGCCCAAACATCAAACATTCAAAGATTTACAAGCAACATACCACCTTTGGGATGATTTCAGTCTGTTGCTAGTCAGCAGGACCAGAAAAATATCATTGTCTTTCTCTTGTAAGTTCTTCACTTGTCCACAAGTTAGCTGATGTTGCTTGAATAGTAAAGGAATTTATGAATTCAAAGTGATATTTTTTTGTCTATTAAGAGCTCTATATTTTTTGTTATTCATGTCCAGGTCTACAGTCTTCCTCATGATGATATTTAATTCAAAGATAGCTGAAAGCTTAAGTAGCTAAAATGGAGTAAATAAAAACATCCTAATTCCTTTGTCTTTCTCATTTCTGTCAGCCTCACCCTTCCATAGATAATTTGCTGCTAATTCAAATTTTAAGTCTGGATGAAAAAATGCATACAATGATCTCTAAAAGCAGTCACTAAGAATTTAGAACATGTCATTTTAGACTTATGGACTATTACGACATTTGGTTCACCTACAAAAATGGAAAGATTTATGCTGGAATTTTCCCCCATTCATTAGTAAAACCCATTTTAAGGTCTCCAGGAGGTAAATTATTTTTAGAATTAGTTTTTATTTTATTAGTCAGGTTGCAGAGTGTCAAAATTGCATTGAAGCCAGTGGCACTTCACTGAACTCATTAATATTGATATGATCACTCTGAGTTCTCTGCTGAGTGACACTGCTAACCTTCTGGGATGGCAAGGATTATTTTTAAAGGGACCACACATTTTAAAAAGAATATTCTCTGTTCTTTCTTCTAGTGATTGTAAAAAGTTGAATAGAGTGTCTCCAGCAGTTTTATATATGATTTGATTGTTCAACAAATATTTCCAAAGCACTAACTTTGGGTTGATACTCTGCTGGATGCTAAAGTTGCAATTTAATATTCAAACCAGGACATTCTTATTCACTGGATCTTTCTAACATGCTAAGCACTGTACAACTCATCGACATAGTAAAACCACTTACTAATAGTTATAGGTGATGACTCATTCCATTATTAAGACCCTATATTCCTACTTTCCTTTTTGTTGTTATGGTTAAAATACCCTGACCAAGAAGACACTAGTGAAGAAGAATATGCTTCTTTGAATTAGAATACAAGGTTATAGCCTCATTCATAGTAAAAAGCAAAGAGAGAATAAATGTGTACATGTATATGACTCAGTAGATATTTTCCACTCTTACCCAGTCCAGGACTCAAACCTAGGGGATGTGTCAACCATCCTCAGGAAAAGTCTTCCTACCTCAGTTAATCCAATCAAGAAAATGCTTCAGATTTATTCTCTGGCCACCCTAATACAAATAATTCCTCATTGAAACTCTCTTCCCAGATGACTATATTCTTTGTCCATTAACAAACAAAACTGACCATCATACCAAGGATTGATTATTTCATTAGGAATAAGTCTTTCAGGGCTGATGATGCTACTGTTTTGGGGTAGCTGTTAAGAGATGGACCTGAGGTATTCGAGTGGGGACATAAAAGACAAAAAGGAGGGAATGGAAGTTAAAGTGAACAAGAAAATAGCTTAGAATGGCAAGGAGTCCATTTTAAATAAAAGAATGGGTCTAGAATTCAGTGGTAAAAGAAACTATGTTGTGGACATGTTGCTGAAATTGGAGTGCTAGTTGAGTGTCTAAAGAGAATGCATCTAGAAGTTTCTAGCATTATACATTATTTATAACAGGAACTTTTGATGCAAAGATTCTTGATTAGGAAGGCATAGTGTGGGTAGGTGGTATTTAGCAAACAATTTTAAGTCTTTTTTTAAAAGGATAATTGGAAGCCAGATTCTCACTTCTGATATAATCTATGAATCAAAAAACATCCAATGATTATGGAAGCATTGACTCAACATTCTCTTTATAGCAGGAAAGGATATCTCACATTTTAGATTACATACAAAACAAGGTTTTTAGTACAATATTGCTTATTTTAGTGTGATCCCAGCTGGTATTGATAGAACAACGAGATTTTCAAAAAGACTCAGAAGGTTTCTTTCATTGCATTAAAAAAAAAGAAATAGTGAGGTCAGAATGGCTTGAGTTGCTCGAAAATGCAGTTGGGATCTGAAGAACTTAAGAAACAAATATTTAATTATATTCAATATAAAAGTACAAAGTATTATACACTTTTATATATCCCAATCCCTTTTCTAAGGAATAACATACAACATGCTGAGTATTTGGAATAGACACTATAGGACTGATATGAACTAAAGCACTTATGGCAAACCGTACCAGAACTTGTGTTGCTCTTTCTAGTAAGGGAGATACTGCCTTTGGCTGCTGACTCTATTCTTATTCTCGCAGGAACACGGGCTGATGCATAAATTGACAAGAGTATTAATGCTGATTTTTATTTTGATAAACTATTCATTAAACTATCAATTAATGAGTAGTTTATCACTAATCACCAGGAAAACATTTTCGTTTTTATTTTCCATCTTAGATCATACTTGGCATACTTGCAACAAAGGACTGGCTGGGAAGGTGTCAAGGAATGGGTAGGGAGGACAGACATGTTGTCGTTTCTTAAAACAACCTTGACCATGACAAGGCAGATTGTGCAACACAGTTCATGAAGCATTATTATTCATTGACAGGGTTTCATTGCCTAGCCTCCTGGTCTTCCATTTATGTGTGTGTGTGTGTGTGTGTGTGTGTGTGTGTGTGTGTGTATAAAATTTCATTTTGGAAGAATGTGTGTCTTACCTGCAAATATATGTGTAAGTCTGTTGCATATAGAGGTTTGTTGCCACTTTTAAGTAAATTACAGCCACAATTTGTAAAAAGAAAAACAAATGTTTGCTAATAGTGTATTCCATCAAGTTTACATTGAATCCCATGGTAAGAGACCAGATCTTTTGGGTTCAGACTCCATCTTAGAGAACCTGTCCTAAGGTTAAATTCAAGTTAACTAATAGGCCAGTTCCTAGCCCCAGTTTTCAGGCTATGCCACCAAAAGACCTGTCTAGTACCAGTTTCCAGGTTACTCCCCAACCAAGCAATCTCTCCAACATCAGCTAAGTCTATTAAACAAAATAATAGGAACATAGGTTCATGAACCTCTTCATAGTTCCCTGGGTCCTGTGGTTCTTATGTTTCTAGAACAGACAGAGACTATACTGGACCATATAGTGACTTTTTAATGAGGAGTAAATGTACAATTTCTAAATATTGAAAATTGTAGAAACAAGTGTGTGTGTGTGTGTGTGTGTGTGTGTGTGTAAATCTGTGGAATTATCTGTCCCTCCTGAATGACAAACTCTTCTCCTCTACCTCTGCCTAGGCTTTCCTGCTGAACCCTACTGAGATCTGCGCAGGGAACTTTCACCCAATTGTCTTTCCTCCTAGAAAAACTTGGTGGTGTGAAATTAGGAAGCTTTCTGAGGCAAATGAACAAGGTTAATGATATTTAAAAAATGAACACTAATTGATTAAGTTACTACCTAATCAACAATTCCTCACTGAGAAGAAACTATCAAACAACAGGCTATGTGGGAAAAAATGGGCTGGACATGTGGATAAAACTTAATGTCTACTCACCTTAGTCTACTAAGCCTGCAATAACAAGTATTACAGGATGCTTGATTTAAACTCTAGGAAGAATTTTCTCAGTGCTCTGGAAGCGCCAAGCAAGGTATTGGGCGCAGCTTCTTCTGAGGTAATTTTCTTTGAAGGAAAGATTACTGTCTGCTCACAAGGCCTTCATAGTTTCAATTTTTCTATGTTTCATTACCATTTTATCTTTATTTTTTGCACACATGCATATACACATGTGTGTGTTTATGTCTGTTCACTCGTGTATAAACACAGATGGGAGAGTCAACAAATGACAGCGAGTATCTATCTTATTCTGTCATTCTCTACCTTACATACCAATGCAGGGTCTCTTGCTCATCTTAGAACTCACTGATAGTCTTTCTAGTCAACTTGCATTGGAAAATACCCCGTCACCATATACCGAAACCTAGGATTACAGCTCATGTGTAATGTGCCTGCTTGACATTTACTTGGGAGTTGAGGATCTGAATTTAGTTCCTCAGGCTTATATTGTGAGTGCTTTTCATGCTGAGCTATCTTTCTTAACACCCTTTTTAATAAGGACACAAACAATCATGAATTAAGATCAAACTCCAATGACCTAATTAATCTTAGTTACCTCTTTATAGAATACCATCTACAAATCTAAATGCAGCATAAGTACTGCAGAAAGGGTAGTCAGGACTTCGTTTTATGAATTTTGAAGAGAAGGTACAATTTAGCCCATAACATTTAACTGATGGTTTTCTTAGTCTATTTGAATATGAAGATGAAATGAGTTAATGAGTGTTTCATAATGTACACATAAGGTATTATAAAAAGTTATTAAAAGTTAAATGAAGGACCAATTAATCTGCTATGTGTCTGATTGACAGACTTCTAAGAACATTTTTTTTCAGATGCTCATTTTGCAAGAGCAATTGTTAAGTGGGGTTATGAACAAAATGTTAGCACTCTTGACTATTGTAGGAAGATATAAGCCAATAATTTGTTTAGGCGGTATTTTTCTAATTGATGGCAGAACAAAGGTATTTGAACTGGAGTTCTCCTGCCATCTGATACAAGCAGCATCTTCCAATTCCCTGTTTTTGTTGCTCGGGATCTGAACAAGAAACAAACCCCTTATAAAACATTGTGAAGGAGAAAAGGAACTCAAGGGCCCTAATTATGAACAACTTAGATGTACAAAAAATAACAAGAATCAGACTAGTGATTATAAAAATAAAAGAACTGTGTCTAAACTAAGCCTTTCAAAAAGAATATCTAATATTGCAAGTAGCCCACAGCATGGCCTCAGGAAATACCACACAAGACTCTCTCCTTTGTCTGAGAGGGGTTGAGAGCAGATTTGGTGGCCTATGAATAGGAAAGCAGAATCATGATTAAACCCTTGTATTCTTCTTACCATTCTCATTAGTCCTTTCCTGGGATTTGTTGTAGAAAACATCTTCAGTGCAATCCAGTTAGCACACGAAAAACGTTATGGATGTGTCTTTATGCACACATATATGTATTTTCTCTCTGTTACATAGTGTATCTTTTAAAACAGTTCTATGAAATTAGCTGATTAGTATAGCATGCAAGATGGTCTTTTGTGACTATTTTTTTCTGTTTCTGTGGTGTATTATAAAGGAAAGTGCAGTAGGAACTGAACTGTGAGGTTCTGATTGGAGTGGGAGGTTGTTACAAGATTTTCCATGTCCAATCCTATTAGGGCTGTGGAAGGGCAGGAAAGAGGAGGGAGATCAAGGAGTTGGGGAGACACAAAGATCCCAGGAGAGGTTGCAGGTTGGAGAACCAGGATGACTTCTGACATTTTTTTTGTGTGTTTTCATAAGGTTAGAAATATTTGGATAAAGCTTTATCACTTTTAATTTTTAATTGACTCTGGAATTACTGTATTGGCATCTTTTAATTGTGATATATATATATATATATCATATATATATATATATATATATATATATATGGCTAACTAAATAAGCATTAAGAGTCTTGTTTCTCCTGGGTGTTTGAGGTGAGAGGAATCAGACTGTGGGATGTGCGGACAGGTGAGCAAGATGAACTTGCGGGTATGGCCAGGCTGGCAGGACTGCTAGAGAGCTGGGGACCCGCTCCCCGCAGGGACATGGTATTCTGCCATGGTGGGGCAGGAGAGTTTGCAGGTTGGTCTTTTTTTTAATATTCCCCACAACAGAAGGTGATGATGCAGAACTAGGAAAGAATATGGTCTGGTTGAGAATTCCTTTCCTTATTGCAAATAAAATATCTAAGATTTTCCTAACTAAAAATGTTTGTTGGAATGGAGTAAATATTAATACACTGGCAGGTGCCCAATAGTGTAGATCAAAGGCAATGTCATTAGTTGATATAATGCCAGTCTTGTTTTTATGATGTAATTGTGGATTATGGGCTGTGTTCATTGGTAATTAGAGAGCAAAACAGATGGAGAAGGTTTAGCTTGAAATGATGTGTCCATTAAAATGACCTGGACTGCCAAGTATCTTCTCATGTTCATGAGTACAGCAAATTTGTTCTGTTTATTAAAATTTAATGGGAAGACAAGCACTGGTTGTCATTATGTTGGTCCTATCCTCCCATGATGGGGGTAAAAATCCTTTGTAAATTTCAAATTCTCCTATTTGGCTCTGCAGAGGATTTTATTGAACATTCTGGCTACTATAGAAATTCAGATTTTGGCATCTCCATCTCCTTCCCCATTATTTACACATTACTTTAAAGGAAATAAAACTAGACACCATATGAACACCATCATTTTAAAATATTACTTGTAGTAGTAGGTGATTATGTTTTTTGTTTGAAGGGTAGATGGCAACTTTTAAAACTGAAGGTTGTACTTTTCTTTTTTTTCACTAGATGTATTTGCTTTTACCCTTCATATATTTTTCCCAGCTTTTAGGAAGGCATTTCAGGTTGCTTTTCTGTCGGCATTAGTCTGCATTCACAGGAATGATACAGTCCTTCTTCCTTGTGTATTGCAATGGGAGTTCATGTCTAAGACAACATACTTGAAGCAGTTTCACAGATGTCAGGGCTGTGAAAGAGATGTCCCCTATTTCCGGTCCTTTTTGGTATTATGCTTTAAGCAATAACAGAAATAATAAGTCAAGAGAGAGAAATTAAAAGTTTACAAAGGTAAAAAGCAGAAGGAAAGTATCCCTATTTAAGATTTCATGACCTTATATATTAGTAGTGGCACCCTCCCAAGAAAAATTCTAGAAAGAATAAACAAATTAAGCAATGTTACAGGGTACAGAATCAACTTCTACAAGTCCAGGAGTTTTCAACACACAAACAACAAACATACAGAAAAAGTGATTATTGAATCACCCCATTCACCAATAACCTCAAAGAAAATAAAACATATAAGAGTAAACATAATCAATGAAATGAAGGACCTCTACAAGAAGACTTTAAACCTCTCAGGAAAGAGAAAGAGACTAGAAAATGGGATGATCTCCCATGTTCATTAACTGGATGAATTAATATGCTAAAATGGCAATTTTAGCTAAAAATATTGATGAATCCAATGCAATCCCAATCAAAATCCCTATCTCATTCTGCACTGAAATAGGAAAAAAAATCCTAAAATCCATAGGGAAGCACAAAAGGCCCCAAACAGCCAAAATAATCCTAAGGAACAATGTTGGACAGTGTGAGCATTCCAGATCTCAAAATAAACTTTAGAGCCATAGAAACAAAAAAAAATTGGCCTCAAACAAGTATTGGTACAAAAACAGACAAGTGGCCCAATGTAACAAAATCAAGCATGATTCCATGTAATTTCAGCCATATAACATTTCACAAAAGTTCAAAAAACTTATGCTGGGTGAAAAAAAAGTCTCTTCAAATGGTTCTGGAAAAATGAAATTATACTGTACTAACCTATGCAAAGAAACTATTTCCAAATGGATCAAAGATCTAGACTTGAAACCAGAAACACTGAAGCCACTAGAAGAGAACATAAGCTATACCCTATAGGACACAGTTATAGGACATTTGTTCATGAATTAAGGCTAACATTTGACAAATCGACTTCATATAACCACAAAGACTCTGTGCATCTGACAAAAGGAAAAAAATCAAACAAAATCAATCAGGTGAAGAAAAAGCAAACCTTATTTAAATTATATATGTTTAATTATATATCAACCTTATATATATTATGGATTTTTTTTGTAGTGAAATTAAATGTGGAATGAATCCAAGGTGTCATGGCAGCGCCCACCAAGCTACACTGATGTTACTAAAGCCTTGGTTGTGAAACTCACATACACACTGTACTTCTCATATCCTCGTGCCACAAATTGGTGCTGAGTGCAGCCCGAATCAATTCTGGCCAAACCTAGACTGTTATTTATGAATGACAGCAGTTTTACTTTGCGTACAGTGTTTTGCTTTCACAACATGATGTTTTAATTACAGAAAATAAAACCTTTTCATATTTTCTTACCACTATTTCTCATCACATAAGCCTCATGTTAGTTTATCTTCAGGTCATATTATAATGCAATGTTTTATTTTAAAAATTAGGGTTCGAGTTTCTCCCCCAAGCTTTATTTAAAAAATATTATTTAATCAAATTTGGAATTGGATCAGGACATAATTTCTGACAGAGTTTGAAATGCACCAAATGCAATTATGCTATTTTGTACTCCATATTTATGTGAAGTGTCATTTTCACTATTGATGATTTTGGAATCAAACTATCAGTAAACATAAGACAAATATGAAGGATGCTTTCTCTAAATTCTGGGGCATCAAATATTCAGTTAAGGTATACTATTTTATATAAAAATAAACAAGCAATTAATGTGTTACCTGGATTTTATGTTTGACAAATAATACATTTATAGCAAGGAATTATTTTAAAATAGACTGCTTTGTGATTTTTTATTAGCAAATGTTTCATTTGTATGTCTATTTAATATAGTTGTATAGTTTATGTCACATATAAATTTCTTAGGCAACAAGGGGTATCAATGTTCTATTGCTGTGTAAGGGGTACGATGACTATGGAAGTTTTTAAAAAAGTTTATTCTTCTAGCATATTACATCCTGCCTGCAGTTTTCCCTCTCTCCACTGCTCCAAACCTCCCTCCCACTCCCCCAGATCCACTCATCCTCCATTTCTGTTCAGAAAAGGGCAGGCCTCCAGGGATATCAATTCAGCACAGCATAACAATTAATATTAGGTACAAACATTGTATCAAGGATAAATGAAATAATCTTGTAGGAGGAAAGGGGTTCTAAGAACATGCAAAAGAGTCAGAGACACCCCTCCCACTGCTAGAAGTCCCACAAGAACACCATGCTACATAATCTTTGCTTATATGCAGAGGACCTAGCTCATATAGTACAGGTTCCACAATGCTTCACTTTAGTCTTTGCTCGTCACTATGAGACTTGCTAGGGGGAGTCATACAGAATACAGTCTATGGGCTGTATTTGCATTTTCCTTATTTCCTTTACCCCTCTGGATCCTACAATCTTTCCTCCCTATCTTCCACAGGGTTTCCTGAGCTCTGTCAAATATTAAGCTGTGGGTTTCTGCATCTGCCCCCATTAGTTGCTGGATGAAGCCTTTCTGATGACTAGGCAGACACTGAGCCTGGCTTAAGCCTTTTTTTTTTTGATGGTTTAAGCCTTTAAAACCCAAAAGCCCATGTTCACTGACACACTTCCTCCAACAAGGCCACACTTCCTCCAAAAATGCTGTGCCTCCCAATCCCTGCCAAACAGGACCATTCCCGAAGGGTTGTGCATTCAAGTGTGTGAGCCTGTGGAGACCATTCTTACACCACAGGCAGCAAGGAGAAAAAAGTGTAGAAGCCTGCTCATCCAACAACACTCAGCTCAGTGGGTCTTGATTGAGGATATTTTACAATTTCCCATCTTCATCTCATAGCTGTTCAAGTGAAGTGCCCTCTACCTACGAACTATAAAGCAGTCTCTGCTGTGCTTTTTCAGATGGAGAGAAATTGACTCCACTTACTTGCCTTGCTTACAAGATTTGCTTGTTTCCTGTTTTTCACAGTAAGTACATTATTTTATTTAATACTTGTTTCCTAGATACACTACTTGTGAAAGAGTGGAGTGGTACAGCCAGTTCTCAGGAACAAACTTGCTCTGAAAATGATCCAAATATGGGCACAGTTTGAGTATTTATGATGGTACAGAGAGTACCATCATAAAGATTTTGCATACATTCCAGTGTTCAGATATTAAGTAATGCTAATTGTTTGGGTTGATTCCCCAAACAATTACATTAGTTTGATTGTGCTAGTCACATTGCTAGATATGAGGAAGGGATTCCATGTTAGCTTCTGTATCATAAGTGACATTACCCTTTCAACTTGCTGGACTTTCCATTGCACAGTAACCTACTAGTTGCTGCTCAGTGGGGTCAGTTCCCTCTGGGTTTGAATACTCATTGTTTACATATAAAAACTACTGTTCTTCCTTTTACTCAAATCCCAGGACCCCAGATTTATTCTTCAAACATCTGTAATTGTTTAGTTTTACATTAGTTGTATGAAGCAGAAAATTTGCATGTGAAATTGCTTCTTCAAGGCCTATTAGAACCTGTCATCAAAGGTGATGGTCTCTTTCCCCATTCTAAATCTTTTCTTTTCTGCCATAGTTCTGGTAAAAGCCATTTTACCTATGGCCTATGCACTTGTATGTCTATATCTACTCACCAAAGACTAGATATGTTTATTGGCCATGCATATCTCTTGGATATTGTTTTATGGTTTGTGTTTAAGCAGTTTACATTGATTAAAACATTTGGTGGCTTGAAGATTTACTAAACTAGAATTTTGGATGAGAAAACCAAGTGTCACAGATGCAAGATTCCCTTCCCAGAAGCACAAGGCCATATTGATCCCAGATCAAACTAGGGCCTACACATATAGCTTCATTGGTCCTGGAGGAGCTATTAGTGCTTAGAAGAGATGTAGTAGCTCTGGACTACAGTGCTCAGGCCAATCTTCACAGTAACAGAAGTGGGTTTTATAGGAATGTCAAAAGCCCAGAGAAATGAGAGAGAAATATAAAGACTTGAGATAGCAAATGCTTTAATGACACCTCTTTACAAAATGAATGAGGAAGGACAGCCAAAGATTCCTTGGCTCTCTTCTTAATACTATGAATCTTTTTCCCGATCGACAGAATTCCTCCTGAGGCGAAACAGGCGACATGTGCATTCTTTCATGAACTTAACTCCAGGGGCACCTGGCTGCTCTTGGGTGATGAACTCATCTCTGCAAATTTACCCATTCTGATTACTCTGTGTACTCTCTGAACTGGCTGATTCAATATTCCTCATTACTTCTGAAGAGGGGTTAAAATACATATGATAGATAGTATTGATCACCTGTCATTATATAACCTCTTATAATAACACACTGAAGAGACTAGCTACTAAGTAAGCATGCACAGTTTCCCTTGATTAATACACTTGCCATTGAGTGGGAGTGGTCTTTGTTGATGTGCACTAAAGGCTTCCTGATTGGAAATTGCTTAACCTTTAGCTTAAAGGCCCTTATCTATCACTGGGAAGGTCTGAAAGAGCCACAGGAATATCTGAGTTTTAACATTATTTGTTCAATGAGATAAGCTCAGAAGCAATTTCTTCCTGGCACATCTTGTCAGAGAGTCTAATTTTACTTCCAGCACAGGTTATGGCCCAACAAATGCTACCCGTCCGTTTTACTGAGTGCTAGGGTAGAACACTGGTTAAGAATCCAGAAAAATGGCTAAAACCAAGCCAGTTCTGTCAATGCCTTTGTCTTACAAGGAGTTCGTGATTTACTTACAAGCAGGATTTTCTAAAGGCAACATTTTCAGTTTCTTCTATGATCCTGTAAATGCAGTTAGTTTTATATTGTTCGGTGTTTGTCACAGAAAATAGGCAGGTGAAGACTGAACACTCTGTCTCCGGGAAAGTCAGGCTGCCTGTTCCCAGTAGCTCTGAAACCTTGCTTCCCTCTGCTACCCATGTCTTCATTTCCTTCAAATATGGAATGGGTCACCAAGAAAAATAGCCATGGTGATCTTCTGTTAGTGCCACAGAGCTCCTCTCTGCTACCAAACATACCATATTACCTGCTTTGGGCTTAATTCAGTGTTTGAGAGCATACCAGTAAAAATGTCCCACACCTATGTTTCAAAATCACCCTTTCCTGCCACTTGAAACACAAACGACAAGAATGGCCTGAATGGGATATATTACACCTATATACAAGGTTTAATGCAAGCCCACTTACAGGAATTTGTCAAACTTTGGAGAATGGCATATTTGACTCTTTGATGACTGGTTTTTATTGTCCACTTGACAAGGTTAAGAATCAATGCGATTGGCTTGGTGGCATGAAACTTTAATGCCAGGCTTTAAGAGGCAGAAGAAAGAGGATCTCTGTGAGTTAGAGGCTAGTTTGGTTAACGTAGAGAGATTTAGGTCAGCAAGCCTACATAGTGACATTTTCTTTCAAAATTATATACAAAATAAAAGAAAAAACCAGAGTCATGGAACAAAGAAACCAAACAAGCTAGAACATATACTTCTAGGAGAGTCTCTGAGGCATTTCCAGCCAGGAATAACTGAGGGACTGATCTACTTTCAAAGTGGAGGATGCCTTCTGACTAGGGCCTACATAAGAAAATGGAGCAAGGAAAAAGCCACGTGGCCAGCCAGTCTGCCTTTGCTTCTGCAGAGTGAGTGCCTCTGCTCTGCTCCCGTCTTCCACAGCACTGCTGAGCCACCTCTTTTTGTGGGCTGAGCAGCTCACAACCTCTCTGCCTTCCAGCATGAAGGTGGTCATTTCTAGACCACTCAGCACTCTCCTGTAGGCCAATTCAGTAAATGCCCTTTAATATGTGGATTTTATTTTTCATTGGCTCCATTTCTCTAGAGAATTCTGACTAAAATAGACTCTAATAATTAATGCAAGGTTATATTTATATCTAGCTGTAGCCCACATTTGCCCATCTCACAATCTGTTCTTTATCTAATAGATAGATAGTAATAGAGAATTTTATAATTCGCATTTTCTTTAGTTTTAACTTCTAAGAAATGCAGATATGACATCAGGGATTCAATTCTATAAACTTCCTTGAAGGGCTATGGCCCACAGATTATGATACCTGTGTTTTAAAGAAAATTTCTAAGTCATGGGCCAGTCTTCACTAAGTCCACATGGAGTTCAGTTTACATATTGGTACTTCACTATAATTGGTACACTGTCTATTCCTGGATCTGATGGCATAGCTTGGCACAGGTAGTCTAGCATGATTGCCTTTCCTAAGTAGCATCTAGTACAAGGCAGTAAATGAGGAAATGAAAATGATTCTCCCAAAGCAGCAGGGTGGTGGATACATAAAGTACAAGCTTAGTTTTGTGATGCATAGACTTTCATTTTTAATTTTTAA
Organism: Apodemus agrarius; assembly: GCA_964023405.1. Classification (NCBI taxonomy): domain Eukaryota; kingdom Metazoa; phylum Chordata; class Mammalia; order Rodentia; family Muridae; genus Apodemus; species Apodemus agrarius. Next base: position 79,023,600 of record OZ030009.1, read on the forward strand.
ACTCTCTTTTACTTCCTACTTCTATAGTAATTCTTTCCTTATCTTTTACTGTAAGGGTGGAAGAAGGATAGGAAGAATGAAAGAGTAACTGAGAGAGAGAGAGAGAGAGAGAGAGAGAGACAGAGAGACAGAGAGACAGAGAGACAGAGAGAGACAGAGACAGAAAGAGAGAGAGGGAGAGAGAGAGAGAGAGAGAGAGAGAGAGAGAGAGAGAGAGAGAGAGAAACTTTGCTGGATCCTTCTACTTGGGACATTTGTAAAGATAAACAGGATAGTTGTATTAGAAGTAAAATAGAGCGGTTAGGTGCACATTTACAAAGTATGGTCAAGATGGGAGAGGCGATGTTTGCATATCCTCCCTACCTTTTTTTTTTTTAAACAGTTACTAAGTGTACATTCTGGTTTGGTTCAAGTAGAATCCTTGCTCTGTAACCTGCACCGAGTTCTACAATCCCTTAAGCTCTCCTTCTCATCTGTAAAATGGTGCTATAACGCTTTATATGGTCGTAGAAACATTTCACTGACAGACCATATGTGAAGACATTTGTCAGATTCCTACCGCATAAATATTCTTGCTCAATAAACATTAGTTCTTCCTCCCTGAAGCTCCAAAGCAAGAGTTTTTAGTGTGATCTATCCCATTGAAAGAGCCCAAAGACATATATCAAATTCTTCTTTTACTAAAACGTCAGCAAGCTGGTAAATGTGCTGTATCTGTGTAAGAATGAATTAAAATGGCTCATGCAAATTCTATTGAGATAAAACAGAATCAAAACTGCAGGCAGAATATACAAAGAAAATGATTTGCTTTAGATCTAAAGCCTGATTTTTCTTTCAACACTCTGGTTTCTTTTAAGCCCTGGGCATCCAGGCATATGCTTATGTTCTGGCTGCTTGGAAGCATAATTGGTTTCTCTGGTGACTTGGCATCTTTCTTTCCCCAGATTTCTCATTTATTTTCATCTCACAGAAGCACTTCCATCCTTCTTTCAAGTGATAGGTGCTTGATACATACTTCCTAGCTGTGATCTCTGGTTAGGAGTCTGGTTTCCCTAGATTTTCAGTCCACTAGTAGAATACGTTGTTTTTATGATACATGAACTTGAAGTTGCAGAATGTTTGATTTAATTCCTTTATGTCTTTATAGAGTAATGGATGAGAAGACTGGAACTGAGGTTTGAGGAAGTAGAAAGAGATTTTTCTTTCTAACTCTATAAAAATATCTGCCTTAGAATAATATTTCCTTTTGGTCCTGTTTGTAGAATAGTGCTACAATTAACACACTAAGGTGATTTCACAATCCCATCTTTTTCATGAAGTGAAGTGAGTATAATTGTTTACATACTCCACTGATTGCTAGTTAGAAGACTTCAACAAGATTCCAGTAGAAGTTTGGGGCCAGTTGGAATCCAGACAAATGAGGTCAGTGTACTTTTACAACTTACCTCACACATCCCTCATGTACAACTTCACTACATGCACATCAGCTGGACAACCATTGAACCCCTATATTTATTTAATTTTCATCTTTGCTAATTGATTCTTGTCACTGTTAGTAATAAGATACATTATAAACTAGTCAGTGACTTTGTATCATGCACTAAGAGCTTAATAGGTTTCATTAAATACTGTACCATTTTGATGAAGGTATTTAATAGACATGACTGTTGGAGTTCTGAATATGATAGTTTCCTCAGTTCACATTTATACTGAATTGCAGAATCCAGATTTGAACACATAGCTCACAATGTGCTTGTGTTTATTTGCTAGCTCCCTACTATGTCTAGATATGCTTCAAACAACGGTCCCCTGTGTACATTTTTCTCTCTTTGGACAAAGATATTCATATAAATGAGAAAATAAAGATTGAGTCTCCATATCTTCATGTGTAATTTGCTATCTGTTTTATATATTGTTTGCAACAAACTTTAATTTTTTTATCCTTCCCAATATTTCCATCTATTATGAAAGACTTAGCAGTTCTGTCATAGTCTATCTCATTCCCCCAGGAAAGAGAACTTGATCTGGACCTCGTTCTGAAGTGTGTTTGTTGGTATTAATAATGGACCAGTCTTTAACATTCCACTGCAGCAGCTTTCTTAATATTGTAATCACCATGAGGTCTAGCCTGCTGTAGCTTGTTGGAAGATGAAAAGTCAAAAACAGATGTCAAAATAATAAATTGTGCCTGAAAGTACTTCTTAGACTCTTTAGACTCTGGTTCCCCAGGTATCTGCCTCTTGGCATGAGGAAGGTCATATCGGTGGAACTGAGGTCCACTCAGCTCAGCAACACATTGTTCTTTCAAGCATGATCAGAAACCATGTATTTCTTAAAGTAGTGTGATTTAAAAGTTGATGATAAAACAGGAACAGTATTCATCAGAGTGGAAGTGTTGTTAAGATGTCTGTATTCTAGATAACTGAGTCCTACAAAGTTCATGCCTCACATAATCAACTTCATAAAAAACAAAACAAAACAAAAAAAAATCCAAAGTCAAAAACAGAACTCTAGAAACAAAATGTAAAACAAGGACACTCAAGAAAGATAAGTGATTCTTAGTTCTCCTCCTACTCCATGTCTAAGTCCTTGCTAAGTTTCTGAAAGTTAGACTTTATTAACTCTTACCTATTATTTTAGTTTCCTTTGCATTGCTGTGCTTGTGTTGAACATAATTAGATTCATAATATCATATCCATCCACCACTTATTACCATTTCTATCCCCTGCACCTTTTGTTTATTCTTTTGTTCTTCTCAAGTGAGCCTCTTCCATTTTTATACTGTATGTATGTCAACTGTATTTTTGTTAACATACACATATGTCTACTATACCTTTGCTAACCTTTTAGGTCAGTGCTTATAAATAAAATATGTATGTATATATATGTTTATATATTTTATGAAAAATGTTACAGCATTTTATAATGTATATATGACTTTTAGAACAGAGAATTCCATATACAGTTATTGGTTAAATTGACATATATATATATATATATATACACATACATATATACAGGTATATATATATATATATATATATACATACAGAATATATATATTCTAGGTCTCATATATAGAAGAAAATATACAACACTGTTTTCTGAATCTGTCTCCTTCTATACCAGATGATGATCACCAATTCCTGGAAATGACAAATTTCATTGTTTTTATTGAAATCATCTTCATTTACATTGCCAATGGTAAAACCTTTCCTGATTACCCTCCTCTCCAAAGACCCATAACCCCTTCTCCCACTCCCTGCCTCCACGTATATGGCCCTCCACCCAACACAATCCCCCCCCCTTGATTTCCCTTTTTTGGGTCATCTATTGAACCTTCACCTGACCAAGGACCACTCCTCCCACTGATGCCCAACAAGGCCTTCCTCTGCCACATTTTTTTTGGCTGGAATCATGTGCACCCCTTGGTTGATGGTTCAGTCCTTGGGAGTCTTGAGGCGTGTGGGTAGACGAAATCATTGTTCTTCCCATGGGGCTGTAATTTTTTATAGTTGAATAAAACTCCATTGTACATACATATTATATGTTTTCATCCATGCATTACCTGATGAGCACATAGGCTGGTTCCGTAGCTTGGATATGGTGACTAGCACTGCAATAAGAATGAATAAACAGATGTCTGTAGACCATGCTAACTTAAGATTTCTTTCACTATATTCCTAGAAATGGTATAGCTAGATCATATGGTAGTTGTAATTTTAATTTTTTTCGGAACCTAACTTACTTCTATAGTTACTGTATAAGTTTACAAGCCAATCAGCAGTATATAAGTATGCCTTTCTCCCTCTTCTCATCCTTGTCAGCAATTTCGCTTTTCAATAACATCCATACTGACAGGGGCTAATTGGAGTCTATGCATAGTTTGATTACATCTTTGTGCTGGCCAAGGATACTGAACATTCTTTATATGTGACTGTTGGCCAATTATACTTCATATTTCAAGAACTGTTTGTCCATTTATTTTGCTCATTTATGGATCAAATTATCTCACACTTTGGTGTTTAACATTTTTCAGTCCTTAAAGGCTTCTTCAAAGCTGTAGGTTAGAGATGATCTAAATTTTCAGACATAGAAAAATTCTGCTGAATGGATTCACCAGAAGTAATGGTTTGGCACACTTTTAAAATCTTGAAACATGTATACTAACATTTGTTCAGTTTTTTTAGTGACTGTCTAGACACATGACACTTGCTTTCTATTCTTCGATGGTGACCGTATGAACAGGTTTGACATATGACTGTATTGCCAACAAGATTTAACATACCTCACTTTTAAAAAGAGCAGTATGGGACTTATCCATCAGCTTAACACTCCCATCCCCCTTAAATCATAGAAATTCTAGAGTGAGTATTTATTAGCTTGTTCATTCTGCACATCAATTACCTTAGGCTCTGTATGCTGCAACTCCATCAAAAGCATTAAGTAGTTCCCAGTGGCAAATTCCTGGTTATCTTTAGCTCATGCTGTTAAGTAAGTTTCCACAGTTTTTATAGCTCCAGCTTTCATTGTATTTTTTAAATGACTTGGTTTCAGCTGTTAAAGCTCACAAAGTTGACTTAAAGTGGAAATACTTGCCAGCATGTGAGTATAAAATTGGACTTTTGAGGTATGCCAAGACCTGTAGGTTTGGGGCATCTCTGCTACCTTAGAGAGTTTCTTCAAAGCTGTCAGCATGGATTTCTGACCTTATTATGCTCCATCTATATATCTAATAAATTGATTGGGCCCCATAACTCACTGGGATTCTACTTCTAACCCACACTGACACAGTATTCATTATGTGGAATTTTTACTTCCAAAGCAAGCTTCCTGATGATTATGAGTTTGATGGTTTCTGAATTGTGAGACTTGAGGAGAATCCCTTCTTATTGTCCTGTGTCCTCTACCTTTGTCATGTCCTCTCATCCTTGTCTTTTCCTTTCTGAACTCTTAACATGCCCTGGGATTGTATATGTTTAATCTAAATGTTATTATAGAAGGCTTGCTCTTCCTTCCACTGACGGACTCTTCAGAGAAAGTCAGTGTTTTAGAAAAGGCACAAAAGCACATGTGTTAGAGGGGCAAGGCCGTTCATTTAAATTCTGTCTAAATTTTAGGGTGCCACATGTATCTACAATATCCTGCCTGGAGTTTACAAAATGGTTGCAATTGTCAGCTTGGATTTCTCCCTCAGAAATCAGAGAGAAAAGTGAGGAAGCATGTCATGATTTACTTCGTAAAATGTTGCATTCTTACCATTTATTGCCTTCCGGTGAAAAGTTTTAAATTGTTCTAAATACAAAACCAGGCCAACTAATTAAATTGATGACTTTTTTGTCTGCATTTTAAATTTTCTAGTACTATTTTAATTTGACATTTTCCTCATTTACTTATTTTGGGAACACCTATGTTCTCTTCTTTTTCAGTTTTTATATTTTATTATTACTATTTTAGATAGGATATTTTCTTTACATGTCAAATGTTTTTCCCTTTCCAGGTTTCCCCTACAGAAACCCCCATACCACCTCCTCCCCCGCCTCTGTGAAAGTGCTCCCACCCACCCCCATGCCAGTCCTCCTACACTGGCATTCCCCTACACTCAGGCATCGAACACCCTCAAGCCCAAGGGCCTGTCCACCCACTGATGTTCAATAAAGCCATCCTTTGCACATATGTGGACAGCACCATGGTTGTTCCATGAGTATTCTTTGGTTGGTGGTCCAGTCCCTGGGAGTTCCAGGGAATCTGGCCTGTTGACAATGTTGCTCCCTCCATGGGGCTGCCACACACCCCTCAGCTCCTTAACTCCCTTCTCCAACTCCCCCAGTGGGGACCTCTGGTTGGCAGCAAGCTTCTGCTTCTGTCTTTGTAATGCTCTGACAGAGACTCTCAGGAGACAGCCATATCAGGCTTCCAACACCAAGCACTTCCCTGCATCCACTATAGTGTCTGGGTTTGGTGACTGTATATGGGATGGATACCCAGGTGGGGCAGTCTTAGAATGACCTTTCCTTCAGTCTCTGCTCCACACTCCCGTGAGTATTTTGTTCACTTTTCTATAAAGCACTGAAGCAGCCACATTTTGGTCTTTCTTCTTCTTAGGCTTCATATGGCCTGTAAATTGAATCTTGGGTATTCTGAACTTTTGGTCTAATATCCATTTACCAGTGAGTACATGCCAAGTTTGTTCTTTTGTGACTGAGTTACCTCACTGAGGATGGTATTTTCAAGTTCATCCATTTGCATGCAAATTTCATGAAGTCATTGTTTTTAATAGATGAGTAGAATTCCACTGTGTAAATGTACCACATTTTCTGTATGCACTCCTCTGGTGAGGGACATTTTGGTTGTTTCCAAGTTCTGGCTATTATAAATAAGGCTGCTATGTACATAGTAGAGCATGTATCTTTATTACATGTTGGAGCATCTTCTGGGCATCTGCCCAGGAGTGGTATAGCTTGGTCCTCAGGTAGCACTATGTACAAGTTTCGAAGGAACTGCCAGACTGATTTCCAGAGTAATTATTCCAACTTGTAATCCCACTAGCAATGGAGGAGTCTTCCTCTTTCTCTACATCCCCGCCAGCCTCAGCTGTCACCAGAGTTTTTCATCTTAGCCATTCTGATTAGTGTGAGTTGGAATCTCAGGATTGTTTTGATTTGCATTTCCCTGATGACTAAAGATGTTGAACATTTCTTTAGGTGCTTCTCAGCCCTTTGAGTTTCCTCAGTTGAGAATTCTCTGTTAAGCTCTGTTCCCCATATTTTAATACAGTTATTTGTTTCTCTGGAGTCTAACTTACTGAGTTCTTTGAATATATTGGATATTAGGACACTGTAATATGTAGGATTGATAAAGATCTTTTCCCAGACTGTTGTTTGTGGTTTTGTCCCACTGAGAGTGTCTTTTGCCTTACAGATTGGGGAATAGTTGGGGGGGGAGAGGAATTATGGGACATAGGGAGGGGGGGAACTGGGAAAGGGGAAAGCCTTTGGAATGTAAACATAGAATATAAAAAATAAAAATTAAAAAAAAAAGCTTTGCAGTTTTATGAGGTCCCCTTTGTCAATTCTTGATCTTAGAACATAAGCCATTGTTGTTCTGTTGAGGAACTTTCCCCCTGTACCCATGTGTTCAAGACATTTCCCCACTTTCTCTTAGATTCAGTGTATCTGGTTTTATGTGGAGGTCCTTGATCCACTCAAACTTGAGCTTTATACAAGGAGAAAACAATGGATGAATTTGCATTCTTTTACATGTTGACCACTAGTTGAAATAGCACCATTTGATTAGAATGCTGTCTTTTTTTCCCCACTGGATCAGTTTAACTCCTTTGTCAAATATCAGGTGACCATAGGTGTGTGGATTCATTTCTAGGTCTGCAATTTTATTCCATTTATCTACTTGCCTGTCACTGTGCCAAAACCATGCAGGTTTTTTTTTTTTTTTTTTTTATCATCACTATTGCCCTGTAGTACAGCTTGATGTCAGGGATGCTGATTCCCACAGAAGTTCTTTTACTGTTAAGAATAGTTCAAGCTATCCTGGGATTTTTGTTATTCCAGATGCATTTGCAAATTGCTCTTTCTAAATTTATGAAGAAATGAGTTGGAATTTTGATAGGAATTGCATTGAATCTGTAGATTGCTATTGGCAGGATGGCCTTTTTTACTATATAAATCCTGCTAATCCATAAGCATGGGGGACCTTTCCATCTTCTGAAGTCTTCTTCAGTTTTTTTCTTCAGAGACTTGAAGTTCTTTTCATGCAGATGTTTTACTTGCTTAGTTAGAGTCACAACAAGTACTTTATATTGTTTGCTGTTTGCGGCTATTGTGAAGGATATCATTTCCCTAATTTCTTTTTTCTTTTTCATTTCAAATGGTAAAACCCTTCCTGGCTTACCCCCAACCCGAAAATCCCCAACACCTCCTCTCACCCCCTACCTCCAAGTATATGCCCCTCCACCTGACCCATTCCACCTCTCCCCCCTCAATTTCCCTTTGTTGAAGCATCTATTGAGCCTTCACTTGACCAAGGACCACTCCTCCCACTCATGCCCAACAAGGTATTCTTCTGCTACATTTTTGGCTGGAACCATGTGTATCTTTTGGTTGATGGTTTAGTCCCTGGGAGCCCTGGGTTGTCTATGTGACTGAAATCATTGTTCTTCCCATTGGGCTGTAAACCCCTTTAGCTCCTCCAGACCACCCTCCAATTCCTCCATTGAGGACCCAATGCCCAGATCAATGGTTGGCTGCTAGCATCAGCCTCTGTATGTGTAAACTCTGGCCAGGCCCCTCCAGAGACAACCATGGCATGCTCCTTTTGGTATGCACTTCTTGTCATCCAGAATTGTGTCAGGGTTTGGTGACTGTTTATAAGATGAATCCCCAGGCAGGGCAGTCTCTGGGTGGCCTTTACTTCAGTCTCTGCTCCACACTTTGTCTCCTTTATTGCTCTTGTGAGTATTTTGTTTCCTTTCTCAGAGGAACCAAAGCATCCTCATTTATCCTTCTTCTTGAGCTTCCTGTGCTCTGTGAATTGTAACTTGTTTGAGATTTTGGGCTAGCATCCACCTATCAGTGAGTGCATACCATCTGCTTTCTTTTGTGATTGGGTTACCTCACTCAGGATGATACTTTCTAGGCTACTGATTTGTTTAATTTTATATCTGGCCACTTTGCTGAAATTGTTTATCAGCTGCAGGAGTTCTCTGGTGGAGTTTTTTGGGTTGCTTAAGTATACTAACTTATCATCTGAAAATATTGATAATTTGATGTTTTCCTTTCCAATTCATGTCCCTTTGACCTCCTTTTGCTCTCTAATTGCTCTAGTTAGAACTTTAAGTACTATATTGAATAGATAGGGAGAGAGAGGGCAGCCTTGTCTAGTTTCTGATTTTAGTGGGACTGCTTCTAGTTTCTCTCCATTTAGTTTGATGTTGGCTACTGGTTTATTGCATATGGCTTTTACTATGTTTAGGTATGAGATTTGAATTCCTGATATTTCCAAGACTTGTAATATGAAGGAATGTTGAATTTTATCAAATGTTTTATTAGCATCTAATGAAATGTCCGTGTGTTTTTTTCTTTGAGTTTGTTTATGTAGTGGTGTACATTATGTAGTGATGTACATTGCAAATGATATAATGTACACCAATTATACATTACATTGATGGATTTCTATATATTGAACCATCCCTACATCCCTGGTATGAAGCTTACTTGACCATGGGGAATGATCATTTTGATGTTTTCTTAGATTTGGTTGGCAAAAATTTTATGGAGCATCAATATTCATAAGGGAAATTGATCAGAAGTTCTATTTATTTGTTGGGTCTTTGTGTGGTTTGGTATCAGTGGAACTGTGGTGTCTTGGAACGATTTGGGTAGTGTTTCTTCTGTTTCTATTTTGTGGAATAATTTGAAGAGTATTGGTATTAGGTCTTCTTTGAAGGTCTCATAGAACTCTGAGTTAAAACCATCTATTTGGTCTTGGGCATTTTTTGGGTGGGAGACTAATAATGCTTCTATTCCTTTAGGTGTTATGGGACTGTTCATATGATTTATCTGGTCCTGATTTAACTTTGGTATTTGGTATCTGTCTGGAAAATTGTACATTCCATGTAGAGTTTTCAGTTTTGTTAAGTACTGGCTTTTGTATTAGGATCTGATGATTTTTTTTTTTTTGGATTTCTCAGTATCTGCTGTTTTTTCTCCCTTTTCATTTCTGATTTTGTTGATTTGGATACTGTCTCTGTGCCCTCTGGTTAGGGTCACTAAGGGTTTATTGATCTTATTGCTTTTTTCGAAGAACCAGCTCCTGTTTGGTTGATTCTTTGTATAGTTCTTTTTGTTTTTACTTAGTTTTTGGCCCAGAGTTTATTTCCTGCCATCTACTCTTCTTTGGTGTATTTGCTTCTTCTTGTTCTAGAGCCTTCAGATGTGCTGTCAAACTGCTAGTATATAGTCTTTCCAGTTTCTTTGTGGAGGTACTCAGAGATGTGAATTTTCCTCTTATCACTCACAGCTTTCACTGTGTCCCATAAGTTCGGATATGTTGTACTTCCATTTTCATTGCATTCTAAAAAGTCTTTAATTTCTTTCTTTATTTCTTCCACGACCAAGTTATCATCGAGTAGAGTGTTTTTCAGCTTCCATCTATATGTGGGCTTTCTGTTGTTTTTGTTGCAATTGAAGACCAGCTTTAATCCATAGTGATCTGTTAGGAGGCATGGAACTATTTCAATGTTCTTATATCTGTTGAAGTCAGATTTGTGGCTGATTATATGGTCAGTTTTGAAGAAGGTACCATGAGGTGCTGAGAAGAAGGTATACTCTTTTCATTTAGGATGAAATAAAGCCACAGTTCCACTGATACCAAAACCACACAAAGGCCCAACAAAGAAATAGAACTTCAGACTAATATCTCTTATGAATATTAATGCAAAAATTCTCAAAAAATTCTTGCCAATGGAATCCAAGATACCATCAAATGATTATTCACCATGATCAAGTAGGCTTCATCCCAGGGAGGCAGGGATGATTCTATATACAGAAATGTAACCCACTACATAAATGAACTCAAAGAAAAAAAATGATCATTTTATTATATGCTGAGAAAGCATTTTACAAAATTTGTCATTCCTTCGTGTTAAAAGTCTTGGAAAGATAAGAAATTGAAGGCCCATGTATAAAATATAGATATTTTTTAAATCTGCTTGCTCCATAACTTCTATTATTTTTACTTTGTCTCTGTTTAGTGTGTGTTTCCACGATCTGTCCATTGATGAGAGCGGGGTGTTGAAGTGTCCCCCTATCAGTGTGTGATGTACAATGTGTGCTTTGAGCTTTATTAAAATTTCTTTTATGAATGTGGGTACCCTTACATTTGGAGTACAGATGTTCAGAGAAGAGAATTCTTTGTTGATTTTTACTTTGATGAGTCTGAAGTGGCCTTCCTTATCTTTTTTGGTGACTTTTGGTTGAATGCCAATTTTGTCAGATATGGAATATCTTCAACATTTTTTGGGGGACAATTTGCTTGGATAAATTTCTCTAGCCCTTTGCTCTGAGGTACTGTTTGTCTTTGACAGTGAGGTGTGTTTCCTGTATGCAGCAAAATGCTGGTCCTACATATACAGTCTGTTAGTCTGTGTTTTTCTTTTTTTATTATGGAATTGATTCCATTGATGATAAGAGATATTAAGGAATAGTGATTTTTCCCTTCCTTTTATTTTTGATGTTATTTTTATGTTTGTGTGGTTATCTTCTTTTGGGTTGATTGAAAGAAGATTACTTTTTTCCTTCTTTTAGGGTGTAGTTTCCCTCCTTTTGTTGGGGGTTTCCATCTATTATCCTTTGTAGGGCTGGATTCGTGGAAAGATAATGTATAAATTTGGTTTTGTCACAGAATATCTTGATTTCTACATCTATGGTAACTGAGAGTTTTCCTGGGTATAGTAGTCTGGCCTGGCATTTTTGTTCTCTGATGGTCTGTAAGTGATATGCCCAGGATCTTCTGGCTTTTGTAGTCTCTGTGGAAACGTTTGGTATAATTCTTATGGGCTCCTGTCCCAGGCTCCTCCTTGGTTCCTGTGTCCTGAGGGTTCCAGGTGGGTCCTTCTGAGCAGAAATGGTGGTCTACCTGAATTCACAGGATTGTCTGCACTCCTGGGAGTCTATCTTCCTCTAGGGCTATTTGGGTATGGTACCCTGTGGCAGAGATTCAGTTCGGGCCCATCTCTGTTTTCTTTTATATGATTAATTTGTTCTAGTTCTCAAAATCATTATTCTACTCTGCAAAATCTGTTTGCCCAGGGTACTAAACTGTATGTGTTATTTTTATTCTACTGTATGCTATTTAATTTCTTAGAGATATTGTCTTCAAGCCTTGAGTATATTCCCTAAATGCATTTGAATTTATTATATATCACATATATGGCATTTGTCTAATTTATATAACTGAATTACAAGAAATATTATGAATGAGAGATGAACCATGATGATTTGAGGTATTTGTGTGTTCCAATGTGTTCTTCATTAACATTTTTTGCATCTTATTTTAGATACCTATGGCATAGAGATAGAATACTACTGCAAATTATGGATGTGTCCAAAGTGTTCTGAAATAGTTATAGGAAGGAGCTTGGAAAATAGTTCCTTTAAAACTCCAGGTTTACAGGTTAAAGTATAATAGTTTCCATTGATTTCTTTAACTTTTACTTGGTTGGTGGTTATTGACATTCTTCTGAACCCACTGCATGAAGAGAGGATCATAGTGTTATAACAGAACCCACTGCATGAAGAGAGGATCATAGTATACCAAAGTTCAGATAAGACTTCATGTTCTCTTTCTAAGATCCCAGCTGGAGTTGAATTAGTTTGTGACACTGCTAAAGACAAGGATATTATTGACACAAGGGAAAGGACCTTCGTGGACAATTTTGGGACCTATGAACTAAGCCAGCATAACAAGTGTTACACAAAAGTCCCAGAAGATGACTGCAATGAAAATAGACTCTGGAGAATAGTGAGAGTAAATGTTTGGTCTTTATACACAATACAGGAAGAAGAGCTACAACTAAAAAAAAAATTAACTTTATTTTAAAAAGTACTTTAATCAAGGCCCATATCTAAACATAGTAAAAGCAATATACAGCAGACCAGTAGCCAACATCAAGGTAAACGGAGAAAAACTCGAAGCAATCCCTCTAAAATCAGGGACTAGACAAGGTTGTCCCCTCTCACCATATCTCTTCAATATAGTACTTGAGGTACTAGCTAGAGCAATTCGACAACAGAGGGAAGTCAAAGGGATACAAATCGGAAAGGAAGAAGTCAAACTATCACTATTTGCAGATGATATGATAGTTTACTTAAGTGACCCAAAAACCTCCACCAGAGAACTCCTGCAACTGATAAACAACTTCAGCAAAGTGGCTGGCTATAAAATCAACTCAAGTAAATCAGTAGCCTTCCTATAAGCGAAGGATAAGCAGGCCGAGAAAGAAATTAGGGAAATGACACCCTTCACAATAGCCACAACTGATATAAAGTATCTTGGAGTGACGCTAACCAAACATGTGAAAGATTTATACGACAAAAACTTCAGGTCTCTGAAGAGGGAAATTGAAGAAGACATCAGAAAATGGGAAAATCTTCCATGCTCGTGGGTTGGCAGGACTAATATAGTCAAAATGGCAATCTTGCCCAAAGCAATATACAGATTCAATGCAATTCCCATCAAAATCCCAACTCAGTTCTTCATAGAGCTAGAAAGAGCAATTCTCAAATTCATCTGGAATAACAAAAAACCCAGGATAGCTAAAACTATCATCAACAGCAAAAGAACTTCTGGGGGAATCAATATCCCGGACCTCAAGCAATATTACAGAGCAGTGGTATTAAAAACTGCATGGTATTGGTTTAGTGACAGGGAAGAGGATCAATGGAATAGGATCGAAGACCCAGAATTGAACCCACACATCTATGGCCAATTGATCTTCGACAAAGGAGCTGAAAACATCCAGTGGAAAAAAGATAGCCTTTTCAACAGATGGTGCTGGCTCAACTGGAGGTCAACATGCAGAAGAATGAGAATTGATCCACTCTTATCTCCTTGCACTAAGCTCAACTTCAAGTGGATCAAAGACCTCCACATAAAACCAGACACACTAAAACTAATAGAAAAGAAACTGGGGAAGACCCTTGAGGACATTGGCTCAGGGGAAAAATTCCTGAACAGAACACCAATTGCTTATGCTCTAAGAGCAAGAATAGACAAATGGGACCTCATAAAACTACAAATTTTCTGTAAGGCAAAAGACACTGTCAAAAGGATAAATCGGCAACCAACAAATTGGGAAAAAATCTTCACCAACCCCACATCTGACAGAGGGCTAATCTCCAATGTATACAAAGAACTCAAGAGGTTAGACCCCAGAAAACCAAATAACCCTATCCAAAAATGGGGTACAGAGCTAAACAGAGACTTTTCACCTGAAGAAATTCGGATGGCTGAGAAACACCTTAAAAAATGTTCAACATCACTAGTCATTAGGGAAATGCAAATTAAAACAACCCTGAGATTTCACCTCACACCAGTCAGAATGGCTAAGATTAAAAACTCAGAAGACATCAGGTGTTGGCGAGGATGTGGAGAAAGAGGAACACTCCTCCACTGCTGGTGGGAATGCAAGCTGGTACAACCACTCTGGAAATCAGTATGGCGGTTCCTCAGAAAACTGGGCGTGATACTTCCGGAGGACCCAGCCATACCACTCCTGGGAATATACCCAGGAGATTCACCAGCATGCAATAAGGATACATGCTCCACTATGTTCATAGCAGCCTTATATATAATAGCCAGAAGCTGGAAAGAACCCAGATGTCCCTCAACAGAGGAATGGATACAAAAAATGTGGTATATATACACAATGGAGTACTATTCAGCCATTAGAAACAATGAATTCATGAAATTCTTAGAGAAATGGATGGAGCTGGAGAATGTCATACTAAGTGAGGTGACCCAGTCTCAAAAGAATACCCATGGTATACAGTCACTGATAAGTGGATATTAGCCTAGAAGCTTGGAACACCAAAGACACAAATCACATATCAAGTGATGTCTCACAAGAAGAAAGGAGTGGACACTGGTGCTAGAATGGACCAAAACATCATTGTGGGAGAGTACAAGAACAGTAAAGTGGGAGGGGGTGGATGCGGGAGCAGGGGGATGGAAAAGGACATGTGGGACCTTTGGGGGTGGGGAACCAGAAAAAGGGAAATGAATTGTAAATATAGAATATATACAATAAAAAATCAAAAAAAAATTACTTTAAAAACATATGGTGCATTTTAGTAGGTATTCCACTTGGTGGCTTTCTTCAAAAATGTGCACACACATGTTCTTCTGTACTCCAGGTGTGAATACTCAAATTATTCTAAATCATGCACAAATTAATTTGGAATTTTATATTTGGCTTACAACAAAATGTAGAGATGCAAACGACTGAAAGAATTATTTCACCTTCTACTATGAAACTAATTTCTTTATTTCTTTCATTTTTGCCTGCTTTCTGTTGTTGTTGTATTTATATTTTTATTGCATTTGTCAGACTAGAAAAATTTATAATATGGTAGAGTTTAAGCCAAAAGAATTTTGAATCCCTGGCTCACTTACTCTGGTTTTCTCTATCCATTTCATAATTAATCTTCATGTAAAAATTTTCTTAAAATGTTCTTTTATAAGTTATGGTCTTTGAAAAATTGTTTTATAAAATTATAATTAGATTCTTGGTGGGAGCAGCTCAACCAGACGGAGCTCTGTGGACTGAGAGCACCACCTTCTAGGCTCCAGCAGTCCAGCCAGGGAAGCTCCAGTCCTGCAGCTAGACAGAGCCCCAGACCTGCCACCATCTTGGAGCTGGTAGCCTGACAAGGTACACAGAGGGCACCAGAGTGAAGGATTTCCCAGGGCATACCCTGCCTGGGTGCATTCCGCACCATGGAGCCAGGCATCTCTATAGCTTCCTGGACAGGCAGGGGAAGGTCTCACCTACAGGAAGTCCCGTAGATAGACTGAGTCCCATGGACCAAGATCCCCACTATCTTGGATCCTGCAGTTCAACCAGGGAAGCTCCTGATCTACAGAGAGCTCTGGTGTTAGACAGAGCCTCATGGTCTGCCACAATCTTGGTGGGAGCAGCTCAACATATGGAGGCCTGTGGGCTGAGAGCACCACCATCTAGGCTCCAGCAGTCCAGCCAGGGAAGCTCCGGTCCTTCAGGAAATCCTGTGGCTAGACAGAGTCTGGAGACCCACCAACATCTTGGAGCTGGTAGCCTAACCAGGCAAATCAGGAGGAGACAGCAGGAGGCCAGTTACTTGCCCAACAGCAAGCTGGGAGGAGACTTGAGTCCGGCCCAGCAAAACTGAGGATGTAATTCAGAGCCCAGTGGTGGAAAACTTATGGTTTCTCCCTCAGGAGCATGGACGCCCTTTGCTACAGCATTGCCAAACTCCAGGCTCACAAGAGCTTCAAACACCAACCAGTAACAACAAGGCCAACTAACTCCAGAGATAAACAGATGGCAAAAGGCAAATGTAGGAATGCTACTAAAAGAAAACAAGGCAAAATGGCAGCATCTGAACCCAGTTCTCCAACCACAGCAAGTCCTGGATACCCCAATGCATCAGAGAAACAAGATTTGTATTTAAAAGCACTGGTCATGATGCTGCTAGAGGAACACAAAAAAGGCATAAACAAATCTCTTAAAGAAATGCAGGGGAACATGAATAGGTTAGAAGCCCTTACAATGGAAACACAAAAATCATTTAAAGAATTCCAGGAGAATATGGGTCAACAGACAGAAGCCAATAAAGAGGAAATGAAAAAAATGACTTAAAGAAATGCAAGAGAAATTGAATCAACAGGCAGAAGTCACAAAAGAGGAAATACAAAAATCTCTTAAAGAATTGCAAGAAAACACAAACAAACAAGTGAATAAACTGAGCAAAACCATCCAGGATCTAATAACAGAGGTAGAAACAACTAAGAAATCACAAAGGGAGACAAATGTGGAGAGCAAAAACCTTGGAAAGAAATCAGGGGTCATAGATGCAAATATCAACAACAGAATACAAGATATCGAAGTAAGAATCTCAGATGCTGAAGATACCATAGAAACCATTGACTCCAGTGTCAAAGAAAAATCAAAATGCAAAAGGCTTGTAACCCAAAACATTCAGGAAATCTAGGACACAATGAGAAGACCAAACCTAAGGATTATAGATATAGATGAGAGTGAAGATCTACAACTTAAAGGACCAGCAAATATCTTCAACAAAATTATGGAAGAAAACTTCCCTAACCTAAAGAGAGAGATGCCCATGAATATACAAGAAGCCTACAGAACTCCAAACAGACTGGACCAGATCAGAAATGCCCCCCTGTCCCACAATAATCAAAACTCCAAATGTACTAAACAAAGAAAAAATATTAAAGGCAGTAAGAGAAAAAGGCCAAGTAACATATAAAGGAAGACCTATCAGAATTACACCAGACTTCTCACCTGAGACCATGAAAGCTAGAAGATCCTGGGCAGATCTCATGCAAACTCTAAGAGAACACAAATGTCAGCAAAGACTACTATATGCAGCAAAACTCTCAATCAATTTAGATGGAGAAACCAAAATATTCCATGACAAACCAAATTTACAAAATATCTTTCCACAAACCCAGCCCTACAAAGGATAATAGGATGAAAACTCCAATACAAGGAGGGAAATTACACCCTGGAAAAAGCAAGATAGTAATGTTCTCCCATTAAACTCAAAAGAAGATAACCACTCAAAAACAAAAATAACATCAAAAATGGCAGGAAGAAATAATCACTATTCCTTAATATCTCTTAACATCAATGGACTCAATTCACCAATAAAAAGACATAGACTAACAGACTGGATATGGAAACAGGATCCTACATTTTGCTGCATACATGAAACACACCTCAGGGTCAAAGACAAACATTACCTTAGAGTAAAAGGCTGGAAGACAATTTTACAAGCAAATGGTCTCTGGAATCGAGCTGGAATAAACATTCTAATATCAGATAAAATTGACTTTCAACCTGAAGTCATCAAAAGAGACACAGAAGGT
This sequence comes from Apodemus agrarius, assembly GCA_964023405.1. Lineage (NCBI taxonomy): Eukaryota > Metazoa > Chordata > Mammalia > Rodentia > Muridae > Apodemus > Apodemus agrarius. The sequence continues at coordinate 79,041,267 of OZ030009.1, forward strand.
CACTTCTTGCTGGTCAAGGGAAAATTCAACCAAGAAGAACGAACAATTCTGAACATCTCTGCTCCAAATACAAGGGCACCCTAATTCATAAAAAAAACTTTACTAAAGCTCAAAGCACACATTACACCTAACACAAGAATTGTGGGTGAATTCAACACTCCACTATCCTCAATGGACCAATCAGGAAAACAGAAACTAAACAGGGACACAGAGAAACTTATTGAAGCTTTGGACCAATTGGATTTAACATATATATATATATATATATATATATATATATATATATATATATATATAAAACATTTCATCCTGAAGCAAAAGAGTATACCTTTTTTTCAGCACCTCATGGTACCTTCTCCAAAATTGACCATATACTTGGTCACAAGACAGACATCAACAAATATAAGATTGAACTAATCCCATGCCTCCTATCAGATCACAATGGAGTAAGAGTGGTCTCCAATAGCAACAAAAACAACAGAAAGTCCACAAACACATGGAGACTGAACAATATTCTACTCAATGATAACTTAGTCAAGGAAGAAATAAAGAAAGAAATCAGACTTTTTAGAATTTAATGAAAATGAAAGCATGACATACCCAAATCTATGGGACACAATGAAAGCAGTGGTAAAAGGAAAACTCATAGCCCTGGGAGCCTCCAAAAAGAAAGAGGAAAGAGCATATACTAGCAACTTTACATCACACCTGAAAGTTCTGGAACAAAAAGAAGCTAATTCACCCAGGAGGAGTAGAAGACAGGAAATCATCAAACTCAGCTGAAATCAATCAAGTCGAAACAAAGAGAACCATAGAAAGAATCAACAAAACCAGGAGCTGGTTCTTTGAGAAAATCAACAAGATAGATAAACCCTTAAACAGACTAACCAAAGAGCACAGAGACAGTATCCAAATTAACAAAATTAGAAATGAAAAGGGAGATATAACAACAGAAACTGAGGAAATTCAAAAAAATCATCAGATCCTACTACAGAAGCCTATACTCAACACAACCGGAGAATCTGGAGGAAATGGACAATTTCCTAGCTAGATACCAAATACCAAAATTAAAGCAAGATCAAATAGATCATCTAAACAGTCCCATAACTCCCAAAGAAATAAAAGGGGGTCATAGAAAGTCTTCCAACCAAAAAATGCACAGGACCAGAATTTAGTGCAGAATTCTATCAGACTTTCAAAGAAGACCTAATACCAATACTCTTCAAACTATTCCACAAAAGAGAAACAGAAAGAACACTAGCCAACTTGTTCTATGAAGCCACAATTTCGCTGATAACAAAACAACATAAAGATCTAATTAAGAAAGAGAACTTCAGACCAATTTCCCTTATGAACATTGATGCAAAAATACTCAATAAAATACTTGCCACCCGAATCCAAGAACACATAAAAAAGATCATTCACCATGATCAAGTTGGCTTCATCCCAAGGATGCAGGGATGGTTCAATATACGGAAATCCATCAAGGTAATCCACTAAATAAGCAAACTCAAAGAAAAAAAAACACATGGTCATCTCATTGGGTGCTGAAAAAGCATTTGACAAAAATCAGCATCCTTTCATGCTAAAAGTCTTGGAAAGAACAGGAATTCAAGGCCCATACTTCAACATAGTAAAAGCAAGTTACAACACATTGGTAGCCAACATCAAAGTAAATTGAGAGAAACCTGAAGCAATCCCACTAAAATCAGGGACAAGACAAGGCTGCCCCTCTCACCATATCTTTTCAATTTGGTATTGAGGTACTAGCTAGAGCAATTCGACAACATAAGGAAGTCAAAGGGATACAAATTGGAAAGGAAGAAGTCAAACTATCACTATTTGCAGATGATATGATAGTATACTTAAGTGACCCAAAAAAACTCCACCAAAGAACTCCTACAGCTGATAAACAACTTCAGCAAAGTGGCTGGTTATAAAATCAACTCAAGCAAATCAGTAGCCTTCCTATACTCAAAGGATAAGCAGGCTGAGAAAGATTAGGGAAATGACACCCTTCACAATAATCACAAACAATATAAAGTATCTCCATGTGACTCTAACCAAACAAGTGTAAGATTTGTATGACAAGAACTTCAGGTCTCTGAAGAAGGAAATGGTGGAAGACCTCAGAAAATGGAAAAATCTTCCATGCTCATGGGTTGGCAGGATTAATATAGTTAAAATGGCAATCTTGCCAACAGCAATATACAGATTCTATGCAATCCCCATCAAAATCCCAACCCAGTTCTTCATAGAGTTAGAAAGAGCAATTCTCAAATTCATCTGGAATAATAAAAAACTCAGGATAACTAAAATTATCAACAGTAAAAGAACTTCTGGGAGGAATCAGTATCCCAGACCTCAAGCAATACTACAGAGCAGTAGTGTTAAAAACTGCATGGTATTGGTATAGTGACAGGGAGGTGGATCAATGGAATAGGATTGAAGACTCAGAATTGAACCCACACATCTATGGCCAATTGCTCTTCAACAAAGGAGCTGAAAACATCCAGTGGAAAAAAGATAGCCTTTTCAACAAATGGTGCTGGCTCAACTGTAGGTCAGCATGCAGAAGAATGAGAGCTAATCCACTCTTACCTCCTTGTACTAAGCTCAGCTCCAAGTAGATCAAGGACTTCCACATAAAACCAGACACACTAAAACTATAGAAACTGGGGAAGAACCTTAAGGACATTGGCTCAGGGGTAAAGTTCCTGAACCGAACACCAATACCTTATGCTCTATGATCAAGAATAGACAAATGGGACCTCATAAAATTACAAAGTTTTTTAAGGCAAAAGACACTGTCAAAAGGACAAATTGGCAACATACAAATTGGGAAAAGATCTTCACCAACCCTACATCTGACAGAGGGCTAATATCCAATGTATGCAAAGAACTCAAGAAGTTAGACCCCCAAAAAAACCAAATAAACCTATCAAAATGGGGTACAGAGCTAAACAAAACTTTTTGCCTGAAGAACTTCAGATGGCTGAGAAGAACCTTAAGAAATGTTCAACATCATTAGTCATTAGGGAAATGCAAATCAAAACAATCCTGGGATTTCACCTCACACCAGTCAGAATGGCTAAGATCAAAAACTCAGGAGACAGCAGGTGTTGTTGTGGATGTGGAAAAAGATGAAAACTCCTCCACTGCTGGTGGGATTGCAAGCTGGTACAATTACTCTGGAAATCAGTCTGGTGGTTCCTCAGAAAACTGGACATGGGCAGCCATCTTGCCCCAGACCCCCGTGCACAAACAGCGGGCACACTGGACGCAGTGAGCGGCTGGAATCAGGTGCGTGGCCAGAGTTATAGCTTAGCTTAGCTCTGCAGGAGATCCGGGCACAGAAAGCTCAGCTACGGGTGCAGACTACAGGCCGGGACCAGCTCTCTGAGCGGACTAGCAGCGAGGGGCCACCGGGCCGCCTCGGGGCACAGCTCAGAACTCTAGCAGCTGGAGTCAGGGGCCTGGACTCAGAGCGAGCATAGTCCAGCACAGACAAGCTGCCAGAAGGGATCTGTCTCCTGGGGACAGGCGTGCTGTGCTTTCAGCAGGGCGCCATCTACAATAAGACCAACTAACGCCAGAGATAAAGAGATGGCAAAAGGCAAACGTAGGAACGTTATTAACAGAAATCAAGACAATATGGCACCATCTGTACCCAATTCGCCAACCACAGCAAGTCCAGGATACCCCAGCACACCAGAAAAACAAGAGTTAGATATAAAAGCACAGGTCATGATGCTCCTAGAGGAACACAAAAAAGACATAAACAAATCTCTTAAAGAAATGCAGGGGAGCATCAATAGGGTAGAAGCTCTTACAATCCGAACACAAAAAACACTTAAAGAACTCCAGGAGAATATGGGCCATCAGACAGAAACCAATAAAGAGGAAATGAGAAAATCAGTTAAAGAAATGCAGGAGAACTTGAAACAATAGGCAGAAGTCATGAAAGAGGGAGCATAAAAATATATTAAAGAATTACATGAAAACACAAACAAACAAATGATGGAACTGAGCAAAACCATCCAAGATCTGAACACAGAGGTAGAAACAACTAAGAAATCACAAAAGGAGGCAACCTTGGAGATAGAAAACCTTGGGAAGAAATCAGGGGTCGTAGATGCAAACATAAACAACAGAATACAAGAGGTAGAAATAAGAATCTCAGATGCTGAAGATAACATAGTAACCATTGACTCCACAGTCAAAGAAAACGCAAAATCCAAAAGGCTTGTAACCCAAAACATCCAGGAAATCCAGGACACAATGAGAAGACCAAACCCAAGGATTATAGGGATAGATGAGAGTGAAGATCTACAACTTAAAGGGCCAGCAAATATCTTTAACAAAATTATGGAAGAAAACTTTCCTAACTTAAAGAGAGAGATGCCCATGAATATACAAGAAGCCTACAGAACTCCAAACAGACTGGACCAGAACAGAAACACCTCCCGTCACATAATAATCAAAACCCCAAATGTACTAAACAAAGAAAGAATATTAAAGGCAGTAAGAGAAAAGGGCCAAGTAACATATAAAGGAAGACCTATCAGAATCACACCAGACTTCTCTCCAGAAACCATGAAAGCTAGAAGATCCTGGGCAGACCTCATGCAGACCCTAAGAGAAAAAAAATGTCAGCAAAGACTACTATACCCAGCAAAACTCACAATCAACATAGATGGAGAAATCAAAATATTCCATGACAGGACCAAATTTACACAATATCTTTCCACTAACCCAGCTCTACAAAGGATAATAGGAGGAAAACTCCAACACAAGGAAGGAAATAGCACCCAAGAAAAAGCAAGACAGTAAACTTCTTCCATCAAACTCAAAGGAAGATAACTACTCAAAAACAAAAATAACATCAAAAATGTCAGGAAGTAATAATCTCTATTCCTTAATATCTCTTAACATCAATGGACTCAACTCCCCAATAAAAAGACATAGACTAACAGACTGGATACGGAAACAGGACCCTACATTTTGCTGCTTACAGGAAACACACCTCAGAGTCAAAGACAAACACTACCTTAGAGTAAAAGGATGGAAGACAATTTTGCAAGCAAATGGTCACAGGAAGCAAGCTGGAGTAGCCATTTTAATATCAGATAAAATTGACTTTCAACCCAAAGTCATCAAAAGAGACACAGAAGGTCACTTCCTGCTAGTCAAAGGAAGAATCCACCAAGAGGAACTCCCAATTCTAAACATCTACGCTCCAAATGTAAGGGCACCCTCATTTGTAAAAGAAACCTTACTAAAGTTCAAAGCACACATTGCACCTAACACAATGATTGTGGGGGACCTCAATACTCCACTATCTACAGTGGACCGACCAGGAAAACAGAAACTAAACAGAGACACGGAGAAACTCATCGAAACTTTGGAGCAATTGGATTTAACAGATATATATAGAACATTTCACCCTAAAGGAAAAGACTATACCTTTTTCTCAGCCCCTCATGGTACCTTCTCCAAAATCGAACATATAATTGGACACAAGACAGATCTCAACACATATAAAAAGATCGAACTAATCCCATGCCTCTTATCAGATCACCATGGAGTAAGAGTGTTCTTCAATAGCAACAAAAACAACAGAAAATCCCCATACGCTTGGAGGCTGAACAATATTCTACTCAATGATACCTTAGTCCAGGAAGAAATAAAGAAAGAAATCAAAGAATTCTTAGAACTTAATGAAAATGAAGGCACAACATACCCAAATCTATGGGACACAATGAAAGCAGTGCTTAGAGGAAAACTCATAGCCCTGAGTGTCTCCAAAAAGAAACAGGAGAGAGCATATACTAGCAACTTAATGGTGCACTTGAAAGCTCTGGAACAAAAAGAAGCAATTTCACATAGGAGGAGTAGAAGACAGGAAATCATCAAACTCAGGGCTGAAATCAATCAAGTGGAAACAAAGAGAACCATACAAAGAATCAACAAAACCAGGAGCTGGTTCTTTGAGAAGATCAACAAGATAGATAAACCCCTAGCCAGACATACTAAAGGGCACAGAGACTGTATTCAAATTAACAAAATTAGAAATGAAAAGGGAGATATAACAACAGAAACTGAGGAAATTAAAAAAATCATCAGATCCTACTACAAAAACCTATACTCAACACAACTGGAGAATCTGGAGGAAATGGACAATTTCCTCGACAGTCACCAAATACCAAAATTAAACCAGGATCAAATAGATCGTCTAAACAGACCCATAACCCCCAAAGAAATAGAAGGGGTCATAGACAGTCTTCCAACCAAAAAGAGCACAGGACCAGACGGATTTAGTGCAGAATTCTATCAGACCTTCAAAGAAGTCCTGATACCGATACTCTTCAAATTATTCCACAAAATAGAAACAGAAGGAACACTACCCAACTCATTCTATGAAGCCACAATTACCCTGATACCAAAACCACACAAAGATCCAACTAAGAAAGAGAACTACAGGCCAATTTCTCTTATGAATATCGATGCAAAAATACTAAACAAAATACTTGCCAACTGAATCCAAGAACACATCAAAACGATCATTCACCATGATCAAGTTGGCTTCATCCCAGGGATGCAGGGATGGTTCAATATACGGAAATCCATCAACGTAATCCACTACATAAACAAACTCAAAGAAAAAAACCACATGGTCATCTCATTGGATGCTGAAAAAGCATTTGACAAAATTCAGTATCCTTTCATGCTAAAGATCCTAGAAAGAACAAGAATTCAAGGCCCATATCTAAACATAGTAAAAGCAGTATACAGCAGACCAGTAGCCAACATCAAGGTAAACGGAGAAAAACTCGAAGCAATCCCTCTAAAATCAGGGACTAGACAAGGCTTTCCCCTCTCACCATATCTCTTCAATATAGTACTTGAGGTAATAGCTAGAGCAATTCGACAACAGAGGGAAGTCAAAGGGATACAAATCGGAAAGGAAGAAGTCAAACTATCACTATTTGCAGATGATATGATAGTTTACTTAAGTGACCCAAAAACCTCCACCAGAGAACTCCTGCAACTGATAAACAACTTCAGCAAAGTGGCTGGCTATAAAATCAACTCAAGTAAATCAGTAGCCTTCCTATAAGCGAAGGATAAGCAGGCCGAGAAAGAAATTAGGGAAATGACACCCTTCACAATAGCCACAACTGATATAAAGTATCTTGGAGTGACGCTAAAACCAAACATGTGAAAGATTTATACGACAAAAACTTCAGGTCTCTGAAGAGGGAAATTGAAGAAGACATCAGAAAATGGGAAAATCTTCCATGCTCGTGGGTTGGCAGGACTAATATAGTCAAAATGGCAATCTTGCCCAAAGCAATATACAGATTCAATGCAATCCCCATCAAAATCCCAACTCAGTTCTTCATAGAGCTAGAAAGAGCAATTCTCAAATTCATCTGGAATAACAAAAAACCCAGGATAGCTAAAACTATCATCAACAGCAAAAGAACTTCTGGGGGAATCAATATCCCGGACCTCAAGCAATATTACAGAGCAGTGGTATTAAAAACTGCATGGTATTGGTTTAGTGACAGGGAAGCGGATCAATGGAATAGGATTGAAGACCCAGAATTGAACCCACACATCTATGGCCAATTGATCTTCGACAAAGGAGCTGAAAACATCCAGTGGAGAAAAGATAGCCTTTTCAACAGATGGTGCTGGCTCAACTGGAGGTCAACATGCAGAAGAATGAGAATTGATCCACTCTTATCTCCTTGCACTAAGCTCAACTCCAAGTGGATCAAAGACCTCCACATAAAACCAGACACACTAAAACTAATAGAAAAGAAACTGGGGAAGACCCTTGAGGACATTGGCTCAGGGGAAAAATTCCTGAACAGAACACCAATTGCTTATGCTCTAAGAGCAAGAATAGACAAATGGGACCTCATAAAACTACAAATTTTCTGTAAGGCAAAAGACACTGTCAAAAGGATAAATCGGCAACCAACAAATTGGGAAAAAATCTTCACCAACCCCACATCTGACAGAGGGCTAATCTCCAATGTATACAAAGAACTCAAGAGGTTAGACCCCAGAAAACCAAATAACCCTATCCAAAAATGGGGTACAGAGCTAAACAGAGACTTTTCACCTGAAGAAATTCGGATGGCTGAGAAACACCTTAAAAAATGTTCAACATCACTAGTCATTAGGGAAATGCAAATTAAAACAACCCTGAGATTTCACCTCACACCAGTCAGAATGGCTAAGATTAAAAACTCAGAAGACATCAGGTGTTGGCGAGGATGTGGAGAAAGAGGAACACTCCTCCACTGCTGGTGGGAATGCAAGCTGGTACAACCACTCTGGAAATCAGTATGGCAGTTCCTCAGAAAACTGGGCGTGATACTTCCGGAGGACCCAGCTATACCACTCCTGGGAATATACCCAGAAGATTCACCAGCATGCAATAAGGATACATGCTCCACTATGTTCATAGCAGCCTTATATATAATAGCCAGAAGCTGGAAAGAACCCAGATGTCCCTCAACAGAGGAATGGATACAAAAAATGTGGTATATATACACAATGGAGTACTATTCAGCCATTAGAAACAATGAATTCATGAAATTCTTAGAGAAATGGATGGAGCTGGAGAATGTCATACTAAGTGAGGTAACCCAGTCTCAAAAGAATACCCATGGTATACAGTCACTGATAAGTGGATAATAGCCTAGAAGCTTGGAACACCAAAGACACAAATCACATATCAAGTGATGTCTCACAAGAAGAAAGGAGTGGACACTGGTGCTAGAATGGACCAAAACATCATTGTGGGAGAATACAAGAACAGTAAAGTGGGAGGGGGTGGATGCGGGAGCAGGGGGAGGGAAAAGGACATGTGGGACCTTTGGGGGTGGGGAACCAGAAAAAGGGAAATGAATTGTAAATATAGAATATATACAATAATATATATATATATATATATATATATATATATATATATATAAAGAAAACTGGATATGTTACTTCCGAAGGACCCAGCCATACCACTCCTGGGCATATACCCAGAAGATTCCCTAGCATGTAATAAGGATACATGCTCCACTATGTTCATAGAAGCCTTATTTATAATAGTCAGAAGCTGGAAAGAACCAAGATGTCCCTCAACAGAGGAATGGATACAAAAAAATGTGGTATATATACACAATGGGGTATTATTCAGCCATTATAAGCAATTAATTCATGAAATTCTTAGACAAACAGATGGAGCTGAAGAACATCATACTAAGTGATGTAACCCACACTCAAAAGAATACGCATGGTATACACTCACTGATAAGTGGATATTAGCCTAGAATCATGGAACACCAAAGACTCAATCCACATACCAAATAATGTATGAGAAGAAGGAAGGAATGGAACCTGGATCTGGAAAGGCCAATGCATCATTGGAGGAGAATACCAGAACAGGGAAGTGAGAAGGGGAGGATCGGGGAACAGGGGGAGGGAAAAGGGCATCTGGGACCTTTGAGGGGTGGGGAACCAAGAAAAGAGAAATGAAATGTAAATAAAGTATATATCCAAGAAAGAAAAAAAAAGAAAATTAAAAGTAAATATATATCTATAATTCTCATCAATTTGGTATAAAACTTTTTCTTTAGAAGATTGTACATTTTTTGTGTCATATACAAAAGAATAATCTTGAAGACAAACATATTTATAAAAATATAATTTTGTTTATATGTTATTTTTTATTAGATATTTTATTTATGTACATTTCAAATGTTATCCTCTTTTCTGGTTTTCCCCCTGAAAAACCACTATCACATTCCACCCCCTACTGACCAACCCACCCACTCCTGCTTCCCTATCCTGGCATTTCCCTACACTGGGGCATTGTGCCTTCACAGGACCAAGGGACTCTCCTCATTGATTGTCAAGGTAATTCTCTGCTATGTATGTGACTGGAACCATGGGCCCCTCCATGTGTACGGTTTTGGTTGGCAGTTTAGTCTCTGAGAGCTCTGGTTGTACTGGTTGGTTCATAAAGTTGTTCCTCCTATGTTGTTCCTCCAAACCCCTTCAGCTCCTTCAGTCCTTTCTCTAGCTCTTCCATTGGGGAACCTGTGCTCAGTCCAATGATTGGCTGTGAGCATCCACCTCTGAATTTGTCAGGTACTGGCAGATCCTCCCAGGAGACAGATATATCAGGCTCCTGTCATCAAGCTCTTGTTGGCATCCGCAATAGTGTCTGGTTTGGTGACTCTATACAGGATGGATACTCAGCTGGGACAGTCTCTGGATAGCCTTTCCTTCAGATTCTGCTCCAAACCTTGTCTCTGTATTCTTCTCATGAATATTTTGTTCTCTCTTCTAAGGAGGATCAAAGTATCCAATCCACACTTTGATGTTCCTTTTTCTTGAGCTTCATGTGGTCTGTGAATTGTATCTTGGGTATTCTGAGCTTCTGGGCTAATAACCACTGATCAGTGAATGCATACCATGTGGGTTGTTTTGTCCTTGGTGTACCTCCTTTGGGATGATATTTTCTATTTCCATCCATTTGACTAAGAATTTCATGAATTCATTGTTGTTAGTAGCTGAGTAGTGCACCATTGTGTAAATATACCACATTTTCTGTATCCATTCTTCTGTTTAGGGACATCTGGGTCCTTGTTATATTTTGGAGCATCTTTTAGCTATATGCCCAGGAGTGGTATGGCTGTGTCCTCAGGTGGTACTGTGTCCAATTTTCTGAAAAACTGCAAAAATATTTTCCAGAGCAGTTTTACCAGCTTGCAATTCCAGCAGCAGTGGAGGACTGTTCCTTTTTTTCCACATCCTTGCCCCATCTTCTTTCACCTGAATTTTTCATCTTAGACATTCTGACAGGTGTGAGGTGAAATCTCAGGGTTGTTTTGATTTGTATTTCCCTGATGACTAAGTGTGCCCTTCCCCCCACCCTTGAGCAGGGTAAATAGCCCTTAAGTGTTTGTGACAGTTGCACTTAAGGACCCAGGAGGAGTCAATTTGCTACAGGACTAGACTGCTTGTTGAGCTTGCTTTGCAACTTAATCCAGCTGAAACAAAGGATGTTATCTGAGGGCTTTCTCCATATGGATGCAGTGCTGACTATGAAATTTTGAGCCTTGATCAGAAAGCTTTGCCTTGTCTTCATTCTTCTCTTGCCTAGCTGTTCTTTGTCATTTCCAGTCCCCATTTCAGGTAACCCAGGTTATCCATAGCTGCCACACAGCTACAGATGGCACCTGAATATTGGGTCTGAAAATAGGGAAATCCACTGAAAAAAAGCTATCTTGGGAGGAGCTCCACAGAAAATGGAAGAAAAGTAACAGTATACTGCCTGGTGGCAAGGAGGTAACAGCATTAATGCTAGCACTAGCCATAAATTTGATTTTGGGAGGTTTGTTGTTGTAGGAGGTGCATTAAACAGAAGATATAGACTGGACTGACACAGTATTGACTTGAAGCTGATCTCACCAAGGAGGTGACAACACAGATGGGACAGGGGAATTCTATATAGGCATTGTCTGCAGTTAAGAGCTGCATCAGATGAGCAAATTCTTGGCTTGAGTAGATTTGTGTTGTTCATGGTTCCCAGAAGTAGGAATGGTAAGTATACAAATGATATAAGAAAGGAAGAGAGAGAGAGAGAGAGAGAGAGAGAGAGAGAGAGAGAGACAGAGAGAGAGACAGAGAGACAGAGAGAGAGAGAGAGAGAGAGAGAGAGAGAGAGAGAGAGAGAGAGAATAGGTTTCAGAAAAGCAATTGTGGGGTTGTAGGTAGCAAAAAATGCATATACTCTAATTCAGAGCTCTCCTAGGGACAGGAGGAAATTGGGAGATGTCCTGATTCCTCTCTGGTTCCCACTGGAAATTAGCATTAAGTTCTCTTCCTTCTCTGTCCATTGTCTGCAATTGTTTGTTAGAGTTTGAATTTTGCTTTCCAAAGTTGTGGTTTTGCTTGGTGCTACAAGAGAAACTTAAAAATTATAGTTAAACTACAAGTGTTCTATTACCTTCAGGTTGCAGTTGGATCACAGGATCAGGATTTTTAATTCACCCATATTTGTAATGAAAATGATTGCTAGAGTAATGAACATTAAAAACACTGTACCAATACCATGCAGTTTTTAACACTATTGTTTTATAGTACTGCTTGAGGTTAGGGATAATCATTCCCCCAGAAGTTCATTTACTGTTGAGAAGTGTTTTACCTATCTTGAGTTTATTGTTGTTCTAGATTAATTTGAGAATTGCTCTTTCTAACTCTATAAAGAATTGAGTTGGGATTTTGATGGGTATTGCATTCAATCTGTACTTTGCTTTTGGCAAGATTGCTATTTTTATAATATTAATCCTGCTAATGCACAAGCATGGAATATTTTTCCATCTTCTGAGGTCTTCTTTGATTTCTTTCTTCAAAGACTTGAAGTTTCTATCATACAGATCTTTCAGTTGTTTGGTTAGAGTCACACCAATATACTTTATATTGCTTATGGCTATTGAGAAGGGTGTCATTTCCCTAATTTCTTTCTCAGCTTGTTTATTTTTTGAGTATAGGAAGGCTACTGATTTGTTTGAGGAAATTTTATATCCAAATACTTTGCTGAAGTTACTTATCAGCTATAGGAGTTCTCTGGTGGAGTTTTTTGGGTCACTTAACTATACTATCATATCATTTGCAAATAGTGATAATTTGACATCTTCCTTTCCAATATGTATCCTTTGACCTCATTATGTTGTCTAATTGCTCTAGCTAGAATTTCAAGTACTATATTGAGTAAGTATGGAGAGAGAGGGCAGCCTTGTCTATTCCCTGATTTTAGTGGGATTGCTTCAACATTCTCTCCATTTAGTTTGATGTTGGCTACTGGTTTGCTGTATATTGCTTTTGTTATGTTTAGGTATGGGCCTTGAATTCCTGTTCTTTCCAAACCTATAGCATGAAAGGATGCTGAATTTTGTCAAATGCTTTTACAGAATCTAATGAAATGACCATGTGGTTTTTTTCTTTGAGTTTGTTTATGTAGTGGATTACATTGATGGATTTCCATATATTGAACCATTCCTGCATCCCTAGGATGAAGCCTAATTGGTCATGGTGAATGATCATTTTGATGTGTTCTTGGATTCAGGTGACAAGAATTTTATTGAGTATTTTTGCATCGATATTCATAAGGGAATCTGGTCTAAAGTTCTCTTTCTTTGTTGCGTCTTTGTGTGGTTTTGGTATCAGAGAAATCTTGAGTGAGGTGACCCAACACAAAAGAACACACATGGTATGCACTCACTGATATTAGGCCAAAAGCTCAGAATACCCAAGAAACAATTCACATATCAAATGATGCCCAAGAAGAAGGAAGGAAAGGCCCCTGGTCCTGGAAAAGCTCAGTGCAGCAGTGTAGGGGAATATCAGGATAGAGAAATGTGAAGGCAGTGATTAGGGAACAGGGAGAGGGAAGAGAGCTTATGGGACTTTTGGGGTGGAGGGATCCAGGAAAGGGGAATATCATTTTAATGTAACTAAAGGATATATCAAAGTAAAAAAAAATCAGTCAATGTAAAAAAAAGTTAAAAACAAATTCAGTCAGTATGGGCCTGCTGCCCCATTTATAGAAGCTTTATTTGATATAGTGGTAGAAGCAAATTCAAGCCTCCCTTATACCTGGTAGCCAGACTTTGTTTTTGATATTTGTCAATTAGCAGCTGAATTAAATCATGAGACATCCTTACAGACAACTTTAATTTTTAATTATAATCTTGTTGCTTCTAAATTTTGGAACTTGTATCTTAAACAGATTGTCTGCCTTCACAAAAATCACTTTCAGCAAGCTCAGATATTCACCATGATAGTTATTCATCACTATGAAGAAATGCATTGAGTACATATTCATATGTCCTTCATGACTTTGATCTGAATGAGAAAGAATGTGCTTTTGAACGCTGGACGCCAGAGACAGGTAAGCATGCTCTTGAACTCCTATCTATCTAAGCCAAACACATACATCAAAAAGCTATGTTTGGGTCCAAGGCTGGTGTGGCCAGGAGAACAGGGAGCACAGCAGTGTCAGAGCAGCTGGGACAGGGTCCTTCTGGGGTCCATCTACACCCAAGAGCTGGGCTGCTTCACAGCCTCCTGTGCACCTGTCCTGCTAGGAGAGAACTGGTCTCCAGGGAGTGCTTTGACTCCAGGGTATGGAGATGAGATCACCATTTTCACTTCAGTAACTGTCCAAGGCAGGTACAGCCAGGAGCTCAGGGAGCACAGGAGTGCTGAGACAGGCTTGCAGGGCCCACAGAGGGTTGACAAGCCCCAGCCAGAGACAGTAGGACTAACACCAGGTATAACCAGATGGCAAAAGGCAAACTCAAGAGCGTTATAACAAAAACTAAGGTGACATGGCATCATCCTAATATAGTTCTCCAACAACAACATATCCTGTATACCACAACACAATGAAAAAGCAAGATTTGGATTTAAAATCACAGCTCATGATGCTGATAAAGTACGTTAAGAAGGACATAAAAAAAACTCTCTTAAAGAAATACAGGAGAACACAGGTGAACCGGTAGAAAACCTTAAAGAGGAAACACAAAATCCCTTAAAGAATTACAGGAAAACTCAACCAAACAGGTGAAGGAATTCAATGAAACCATCCGGGATCTAAACTTGGAAGTAGAAACAATAAAGAAAGGGAAACACAAAGGGAAACAACTCTAGAGATAGAAAATCAAGGAAAGAAATCAGGAGTCATAGATGCAAGCATCAAAAACAGAATACAAGATATAGAAGAGAGAATCTCAGGTGCAGAAAACACCATAGAAAACATTGACACAATAGTTAAAGAAAATGCAAAGTGCAAAAAGCTCCTAACCTAAAACATCCAGGGAGTCCAGGACACAATGAGAAGACAAAATCTAAGGGTTATAGGTGTATAAGAGAGCAAAGATTTCCAGCTTAAAGGGCCAGTAAATGTCTGCAACAAAATTATAGAAGACTTCCCTAACCTAAAGAAAGAGATGCACATGAACATACAAGAAGCCTACAGAACTCCAAATAGATTTGGCCAGAAGAGAAATTCCTCCTGTCACATAAAAATCAAAATACCAAATTCTTGAAACAAAGAAAGAATATTTAAAGCAGTAAGGGAAAAAGGTCAAGAAACATATAAAGGCAGACCATGCCAGACTTCTCTCCACAGATTATGAAAGCCAGAAGATCCTGGGGAGATGTTATTCAGACCCTAAGGGGACACAATTGTTAAACCAGGCTACTATAATCAGCAAAACTCTTAATTATCATAGGTGAAGAAAACAAGATATTCCATGGCAAAAACAAATTCACACAATATTTTTCCACAAATCCAACCATCGAAAAGATAATAAATGGAAAATACCAAGAAAAGGAGGGGAACTACACACTAGAAAAAACAAGAAAATAATCTTTTAACAAACCAAAACAAAGAGAGCCACATAAACATAACTCTACTCTAATAACAAAAATAACAGGAAGCAACAAGCACTTTTCCTTAATATCTTTTAGTATCCATCAAATCAATTTCCCAATGAAAAGACATAGACTAACAGATTGGATATGCAAACAGGACCCAACATTTTGCTGCATACAGGAAACTCACCTCAGGCACAAAGACAGACACTGCTTTGGAGTAAAAGGCTGGAAAAGGTCCCAAGCAAAAGGTCCCAAGAGACAAGTTGGTGTGGCCATTCTAATATCAAATAAAATCCACTTTCAACATACAGTTATAAAAAATGATAAGGAAGGACACTTCATACTTATCAAAAGAAAAATCTCCCATGATTAATTCTTAATTCTGAATATCTATGCTCCAAATGCAAAGGCACCCACATTCATGAAAGAAACTTCACTATAGCTCAAAGCACACATTGCACCTCACACAATAATAATGGGAGAATTAATCACCCTAATCTTATCAATGGACAGATCATGGAAACAGAACTAAACAGAGACACAGTGAAACTAACAGAAGTTGTGAACCAAATAGATTTGACAGATATTTATACAACATTTTATCCTAAAACAAAAGAATATGCCTTCTTCTCAGCACCCTATGGTACCTTCTCCAAAATTGACCATTGAGGTTAGAAAATAGAAAAAAAAAAAGAAGATTGAAATAATTCCATTGCTCCTAACAGATCACCATGGAATAAGGCTGACATTCAATAGAAACATAAAAACAGAAAGCCCACATACACATGGAAACTGAACAACATTCTACTCAGTGATAACTTAGTCAAGGAAGAAATAAAGAACAAAATTAAAGACTTTTAGAATTCAATGAAAACGAAGGCACAACATACCCAAACTTATGGGACACAATGAAAGCAGTGATAAGAGGAAAACTCATAGTTCTGAGTGCCTCCAAAAAGAAACTGGAAAGAGCATACACTAGCAGCTTGACAGCACATCTGATGGCTCTAGAACAAAATAAAGCAAATACACCTAAGAGGAGTAGATGGCAGGAAATAATCAAACTCAGAGGCAAAAATCAACTAAGGAGAAATAAAAACAACTATACCAAGAGTCAACCAAACTAGGAGCTGGAAAAAAATGAACAAGATAGATAAATCCTTATCCAACCTAACCAGAGGGCACAGAGACTGTATCCAAATCAACAAAATCATAAATGAAAAGGCAGACAAAATAACAGATACTGAGGAAATCCAAGACATCATCAGATCATATATTAAAGTCTATATTCAACAAAGAGAAAAATCTAGATGAAATGTACAATTTTCTAGACAGATACCATGTACCAATGTTAAATCAGGATCAGATAAAGGATTTAAACAGTCTCACAACCCATAAAGAAGTAGAAGCATTCATTAATAGTCTCTAAAAGGAGCCCAAGACCACATGGGTTTAATGGAGAATTCTATGAGACCTTCAAAGAAGGCCTAATACCAATACTCTTCAAATTATTCCACAAAATGCAAACTGAAGGAACAGTATCCAATTTGTTTTATGAAGCCACAATTACTCTGATACCTAAGCCACACAAAGAAACCCAGCAAAGAAAGAGAACATTAGGGCAATTTCTCTTATGACTATCGATGCAAAATTACTCAATAAATTTCTTGCCAACTGAATCCAAGAACACATCAAAGTGGATTATTTCCCATTATCAAGTAGGCTTCATCCCAGGAATGTAGGGATGGTTCAATATATGGACATCAATCAATGTAATCCTCTACATAAACTAAAAAATAAAAAATAAAAAAATAACCACATGCTCACTTTATTAGATGCTGAGAAAGCATTTGACAAAATCCAACAGCCCTTCATGTTAAAAGTCTTGGAAAGATCATGAATTCAAGACCCATACCTAATCATAGTAAAAGTAATATACAGCAAACCAGTAGTCAGGCCTTCACAACTCTGTTGTACAAATATTTATAGACTGTATTAATCTTGGATTTTTTAGAATGCCTTTCAGGTTGGTGTTTATTTAGTCCTAAATTGGCTATCTGGTGAATGAATGTCCAAGAATCCACTATTTGTTCAGGTGACTACTTCATCTGGTATTCTATACATGCTGGAATCTCAAAGAAGTAGGCTCTACTGCCAATGAAGGAATGAAGTGGCCAGCAAGAGTCCGGGCAAATAGGCAAGTAGAAATAACTTCCTTCTAGAAGCTGGCACCAGAATGTATGGCCCACCAGATTAAAGGTGGATTTTCCAACCTCAAAAGATGAGGATTAAAGGTCTATTGGTCATCCCACTTCAGCTAAATCAATCAAGAAAAATCTCTCACTGGATTACCCAGCTGCTTGGGTTTTATTTTCAAATGTTATGAGGTTGACAATAAGAATAGACATAACGTAGACTGATTAATAATCGCAGACTTTTAAACAAACAAATAACCAGACAAACTAAAAACCTCACATAAAACCAACCAACCAACCAGCCAACCAACCAACCAACCAACCAACCAACCAAACAAACAAACAAACAAACAAACTCCCCACACAAACCAACCAGACAAAAACCAAAGAGTTGAGAGGAGGATATATTTCCAAGTTCCTTTTATAAGTCTGGTGTTATAAGACAGAAAAGCACATGACAAGGAAAGGAAACAACAGGTCAAACCCTTGGTAAATGTAATTATAAAAATCCATACCAGCAAATGTCAGTAAACTCAAGGCAACAGAGGGAGGATTGTTTTTTATGATCTAGTGCAATCAATAAATAAACGATCCTGGAATGCAAGGGTAGTTCAACATAAGTAGGTTTATGAATGTAATGCATGATGTTAGCAAAGTCATGGAAAACAATAATGTGATAATTTGAGTAGATGCAGAAAAGAAGTTGATACAACTCAATATACTTCTATTATAAAAACTTCCCACAAATTGAGTATAGAAAGAAGAACCTCAACATAATAAAATGAGCTCATAGCTAATATAATATTCAATGGTAAGCATTTCTTCCATATTCACAAATGTGGAAAAATACTTCATTCACAACTTTCTATTTACTATAGCATGAGAAGTTCTGTCTAGGTCAATTTGGTGAGACCCTAACTCACATGTTAAAAAGGAAGTCTTAGATCATCTTAGATCATGGACCTGATCCAAAGAATGGTGTTTACTCTAAATGGCCAGATTTTCCATAGCCTGAATGAATCAGGTCACTTCCAACTTTTTATTTCATGATTTTGTCTTTATCTCTGTCTCTGTTGCTGTCTCTGTCTCTCTCTGTCTCTTTGTCTCTATCTCTGTCTCTCTGTTTCTCTTCCTTTTTTTCTCTCTCTTTGTTGTGACTTCAGAATCTGTAATTTATGTACTACTGTACTGTTGGTTAGGATAAGGTACTTGGCACATGGGTCATCCAAAATCAAACCTGCCCTCATCCTATCTATGGTGCCTGTCACCTTTAAGCTTTTCTTTTGAATGATGCATTTCTTCAGGTTTTAAAATAAAGCCCTTCTTCCCTCTAAGGCCCCATTTGTGTTGTCTCTAATGTATTTTACTGGCTTGTTTTAATGTTCTCACATTTAAAGCCCAAATTATGACTTTCATGGATGTAAGCCCCATTTATAAAAACACTAAAACAAACAAACAAACCTTAAATTCATTTCTGAAGGGTAATTTTAAGTCCACCCCTTTTCCTTAGCAATTTGAATTTCTCTCTCTTATTTATAAGAATCTATGAGAGGAAGAAGATATGATTTTAGATCACACAATTTTATGAGCCAAAATTCTGAACAAGTCTTTTAAAAAACTGTTAGAACTAATAATGAAATCAGTAAAAATTTAGAATACAATACAAATGGGAATTTCTATGTATTAATAATAAATTGAAAAGGGGTAAAAATTAAGATGTAGAGCTGTGGAACCCAGTCCCAATAGAAACCGCTACAGAATACTGCTATTTTTGTTTAAGGTTCAGGGAACTTTACAGAAGAGGATAGAAAGATGGTAAGATTTATTTTTAACTAGTATCCTAATATTATATTTCTTAGTTTAACATCATATTCATCTAGATTCAAAGGAAATGAATATTCCACTCATTTGGGATTGACAGATTTTTGATTCAAAATATAAAAATTTGTGTTGTTGGAAGCAGTATTGTTTATTATGAATTATATGTCCATTATGAGGGACATAATTATCTACTTCTGTATGAAAAGAAAGTTACAAAGTCAATATGACTACTTTAGTGGTAAATAAAGTCTGAATATTTTAAATCTTCTATATCTTCAAGAAATTATATGTTTGTTTTGTATATGAAATCTATACCTCCAGCTTCTATAGACTTTAGGGGATTTTCATTATTGAATTTGATAAATGTTCTTTTTGTGGCCAATAATTAGCCATTTTAAATATTTATTTGTTGTTAAAAGTTAATATGAAATTTCAGTGTAATGTCACAGAGTTTTTCAGTGTGACAATTTGATCAGTTGTAAAATATACATACTGTTTAATAGAATGCTGTACATATAAGTTATCTATCACCACAGAATATACAAAATATTCCAGGCATGATCTCATATCAGAGTCTCTCTCTATGGTCTTTTTTAGAAAAGCCTCTAGTATTGAGGTGGGAAATACCATTAAAAAATTACAGTATATATTACATTACAGACATTTGGAATGATCTGAAGAATGCATATTGCACCAGTAAATCTCAGGATACATACAGATTAATGATTAAAGAAGGCCATGAGTTCAACAAAGGAAGAAAAAGAAAAAAGACATCTTCTTTGATTTCTAAAGATGTGAAGAAAGTAGAAAGTTTAGTTAAGGAAACTGCAAGGAGTCAATTAATTTTCTGAATGATTTTTTATCAGTTACCTGTTTTTACTTTTACTATATAACATATTACATAGTGTTATTTTTTATATATTCTTTTTGCCTTTCTCTATCCTAACTACCTATTAGAAAATGTGTTATTATGTCTGCCTTTCTTAGATTCCCTAAAGGATTAGCAGATAAATAAAAATAAAATGAAGGAGGAGGAAGAGGAGGAGGAGGGGAGAAGAAGAAGAAGAAGAAGAAGAAGAAGAAGAAGAAGAAGAAGAAGAAGAAGAGAAGGAGGAGGAGGAGGAGGAGGAGGAGGAGGAGGAGGAGAAAGAAAAAGAATGAGAAATCAGAGGTTGTATCTCATAAGAATGTTAGAAGCAATATGTGCAAATCACACAAAATAATTGCCTAAAGATGAGCTGGAGAAGGACAAAACAGACATGAAGGCAGACAAGGAAAGACCATGGAGCCTCAATCCTACATGAAGAACTTCAGCCACCTGGGGAATACTGGGACCATGAGAAATAGTCTTCCCCAGGAAAGAATGCACCAATTTCATGTCTAATACCAAATGTTAGCCCCTGAAAGTATAGGTAAACGTAACATACAGACTGAGTTGGTTGCATGTAAGAATATATGTATATGTATATAAATATATATATGAATGTCATAATAATTAATGAAAAATGGGGTCACGAATTTGAAAGAAATCAAGGACAGCTGGGAGGAGGATAGAGAAGAGATAATTGTAATTATTTCATAATCTAAAAATAATAATTTGAAAGAGTATACACAGTCTTGAAAAAATGAATCTAGAGGTAACTTGCTATTTGATACTAATTTTATAAATATATAGTATTCAAAGCAGCAAGCTACTGTCAAGCTATATATGCAGATATATAGTCCAGTACATTAAATAAAATAGAACTAAAAATAAGTCCATAGTTATGATCAATCTGTATTTGGCCATATGCCAAGATCCTACAATGTAGAAAGGGCTGTTTCTTCAGGAAATGGGCAGCAGAAATAGTCATACATGCACAGAATGATGAAAACAAACATTCACTGTACATTATAAAAATAAATATAAGGCTGATAAAAGGGTGAACTGTAAGACTGGTATAGTTGTTTGAATAAGAATGGTTCCCACAGTCTCATGTATTTGAAGGCTTAGGGATAACATTAGGAGGTATGTCCATTTGGAGAAGAAGGTGTGACCTTGTTGGAGAAGGTGTGACCTTGTTGGAAGAAGCATATCTCTGGGGCTTGGCTTTGAAGTTTTAGAAACTCAAGCCAGGACTTGTGGTTCATGCTCATTGCAGCCTGTAGATCCAAACATAGAAATCTCAGCTCCTTCTCCAGCACTATCTGCTTCTGTATCACCATGCTTCTCACCATGACAATAATGGACTAAACCTATGAATCTGTAAACCAGGCCCTACTAACTGATTTTTCTTTATTAGAGGTGCTGTGGTCATGGTATCTCTTGGCAGCAATAGAAACACCAAGGTAACTAAAAATATTTGAAAGTACAAGATTAAAACAAGCAGCAAATCTTGACATTATTCTGGAAACACATTTATAATATGACTCAAGTCACAGACAGCAGAAACAAAACCAGACAATCATAGAAGCAATTTAAAAGACTTTTAAATAATTGAAGATAAAAAAGAATTTATGCACAGAAAAGGAAGCTACCAACAAAGTGATGATAAAACTGATACAATAAAATTTCTTTTGTCAAATTATTTATGTAAAAAAATATTAATATTTAGATTATAAGGAACTAAATTCCATAACAGTAAGAAAACTAATCAATTAAAACCAAAGAGCTAGATTTGGATATTTCTCAAAAGATGTTAGACACATGATCAACGAGTATATAAAGAAAAAATTTTACCCTATCAATCATCTGGGAAATGCAAATTAAAACCTAAATGAGATATCACTGTGCACTTATTAGAATGGTCACTACTGAAAACAAGAGATAGTATGTTGTGGATGGGCCTGGCATTGTTCTTTTGAACCAATACTCTAATGAATAAAGAAGCCAATCACTGGGTGAGTAGGTAGGGCTTCCAGTTGGATAGAAGAAGAGAAGTAGGAGGGAGTTAGTTCCTTTTGGAACCGGGATTCCATTTTGGAATCTACATCTAGATAAAATGTAGCTGCTAGAGTTTCCTAGTATCATGGCAGATATGCAAAGATCCACCACCAGAGAGATCAGATTTTAATAAGATGTACAAGATTAGGTTTTAGTTATTGTGCCCAGCAATTGAGTTACCAATAAAGTAAGTTTGTGTTGCATTTTCCTTCATGAGGGGGCTCGTCTGTGCTCAAGATAGAAAGGTGTGGTGGCCACGTGTGGGTTTGCCTGAGATGCTCCACAAAGGAGCATCTGTGGCGGATTTGCAGCGTGGGGTTGGCATGGAAGCAATTCATCAGAGGGAACCTAGTGAGCTGGGTGGAGAGATTGTGGAGTTCAGAGTCAGTCTCCACAAGATAAAAACAGGTCGGCTATTGCCTGCAAGTGGCAAGTGTATGGCCAGCCAAGCCACCGGGGCAGAGGCACAAGCGCGGGAATGTGCTGGTTCTACTTTTTTTTAACAATTCCCACAACAATAGTAAGTGACAATTAGTTTGTAAAGAAATGGGAATCTTGTACATTGTTGGTATGCATAAAAATTAATGAAGACCAAATCAAACAAACAAGAGCCCGGGAAGACAAAAGGACATGAAGTTTTGTGGGTAGGAAGGTAGCAAGGATCTGGGAGGAGAAATACTATGATCGAAGTATAGTATATTTAAAAAATACTAAATAAAAAGCCAAAACCAAGTAAAGGCATCATGGAAAATAGTACAGAAGTTCTTCACAATTAAAAGTTGGGTTTGGGAATATGGCATAGGAGTTAAAGGCACTTCTTTTTCAGAAGACTTGAGTTCAGTTTCCAGAAGGACACTTGGTAGCTTTTAACTGTTAGTAGCTCCAGGTCTAGGGGAATGTGAAGAGCTCTCGTGGTCTCCGCAAGCACTATGCACTCTGGAACACATGCATGCATGTGCACGCGCGCGCACACACACACACACACACACACACACACACACACACACTCTCTCAAACGCACACATACACACATCTTAAAAAATAAACATAATCCTATTATAGATGGTAGAGAGACAAAGAAAATGAAATCAGTATGTCCCAAAGATTCTAATTTTCGTATTAATTCTAATAACCCAAACATGAAATCAAATTGTTTTATCAACAAATACATTGATAGAGAAATATGATATGTATTTATATAGCCAAGTGAAATACTCTTTCGTCTTTTAAAAAAGGAAATGCTGCCATTTATGGGAACATGATGTATATGTGTTTGGCTTATCTCAGTATGCTGTCCTCCATGTATATCTATGTTGGGTTTTCACATGGGGCAATAAGATATTTGTTCACTATAAGTATTACCTTCCTGCTATTGCTCTGTGTGACAGAAGAAGTCACTAGAAATTCAAGCACACCTGTCACAAAAATATTAAGTGTGAGAATGAGTCAGCCAGCACATCTATAAATGTGTCCTTTGCTTCTTCCTAAGCCCATAAGATGGTTCTTATTCTCAAAATTAGTATTTATTTTTATAAACTTTGGAGTAATTTGGCACATCAGATATCGCATAATTTCTTCTTCAAAATATTATTTATTATGGGACTCTACGAGTTCACCTTTCAAAATTCTTTCCATGGAGAAATACATTTTGTTGGAGACTATCTAGATTGAACGGAACAGAAGAAGAAAAAAAAGATAATTGAAAAGCAGGAGAAGAAAAGATATTACTTCACAGTTTTACTTTTTGCTTAAAACAGAAGAATCCCATCATTATCCTAAGGTATTTTAATATACTCAATATGGATTCCATTGTTTATTATTGCATCTAATCTTTTTCTTCCTTCCTTCCTTCCTTTCCTTCCTTCCTTCCTTCCTTTCATTTTTTTTCAAGACAGGGTTTCTCTGTATAGCTCTGGCTATCCTGGAACTCACTCTGTATACCAGCCTGGCCTCGAACTCAGAAATCCATCTGCCTCTGCCTCCCAAGTGCTGGGATTAAAAGCATGCGCCACCACCGCCCGGTGCGTCTAATCTTTTAACTGCATTAACATCAATGTGAAACTTGTGACCTGATACACCATTAGGAACTGTTTTACTTGAGCCATTATTGAACTTGCTTACAGTTGCACTGACTAGCACCTAAGGTAAGAGATGTGAAATGACTTATAAATGGCCAGGCACATAGCACTTGAAAGATATTTATAGAAGCAGATTTGGAATGCTTTGATATGAGCCACCATACAATCTCAGCCCCTTCATTTTATGTTTTGAAAACACAGTTCTGGGAGTGTAATCTGCTTGTTAGGGTGTTTTCATGCTGAATGGATTGCTTGCTTGATGTCTGCACTTACAAGAGGGAATGCCTCAAGTCCTCATGTAACAGCTAGATCATTGCAGAGGCTTGGGAATCTATCTCCTATCTCCCTGGTTTATTGCCATTTAAGAAATATTTGAATTCTTTCCCTGTGTGAAATTTCACAGCTGGACTCAGCAGTCTTTCTCTTTAGGTCTACAATTTGCCACTCTGTTGGCTTAGGTTGAATTCAATGTTCAGAAATTGCTATATATTTCAGCAAGTTAATTCTGTTTGTCAAGTTCCAGCTGCTTAGGTAGAGGGAAGCACAACTCTGAATTGAAGGTCCAAGTTGACATCAGCATTTAATGGAAACCTGATTATATTTCTTCTATGAACACTCTCCTATCACTCATAAAATCAATTGTGTAACACCATTTACTTTTTTATGTGTCTGTGGTCTTTCCCATTTTAATCAAGCAAAACTAGGAATGGTGGTCTTACAGGTGACACGTGCTTGTGCAATAAATATATAGTTCACCTCGTCCTACTTTAGTAATCATTACTATAAGGTACACACATTTGCTTATGCTTTATTTTTATTTTTTCATTCTTTCTAAGGGAATAATAATTGTATTCTTTGGTCTACATTGACTAATATTGTACATCTGCAAATCATAGACTACAATGAAACAGTTTTTCTTTTCTTTTTTGTTTTTTTTTTGTGGGGGGGGGGAAGTACCAGGGCAGTTGCACGTAAGAACTCAAAGCAACTGAAATAGTATGCACATGTTCTGTGCTAGCTCATTCAGATGAATCTCCATTACGGAAGCAGGGTTTGGACATGAAGTCCCCAACTAGCTAAGGAATTCTTAACAAGTGATAGATGCTGGAAGAGAGATAGCCAATTTTCAGACTAAGACCTCTGGTAAAACTTGAAAGGTATAGCATGACAGCTACCTCGGACTACCTTGAAGATTCCCAGTTAAAAGTGAAGTTTGTTCTTTGATGTCCCTAATTTAGTCTGAGCATAATGCAATATCTTAGGTGATATACTCAGTTCTTCCATAAAAAACTGAAATTTGGAGAAGAAACCAAACAAGTAGACCCTGTTTTGTCAGTTGAGTATTGAAATTTGGGGAACCAAAATACTGGGATGCAGACGAAGAGCATTATGCTTGTTAGTGTTGGAGTTTAACCAGGGCATGAAGGCCAAGCTCAGAATTAGGTATATTATTTTTTGTTCTGGGTGACTTCCCAGCATGGCATTGCTTCACATGAAGTATAGATGTACACTGTTGTTTCCAGTTTTCACTCCAAGAAGCACAAACATCAGTTCAGAGATAGCTTTGTGTCTAGATGTATTTCTAATATGTCAATGAGATAATGCTATACCCTTTTAAATATGGGTGAGAAATAGACATAGAAAGTCAAAAGATGGACAAGTAGATCTTCTCGTGATTGAAGCTGTGCTTTCATCATTTCCTCCAAGACTCAAAAATGCACTGCAAATTTATGCATTTAATTACTGTTAAGTATATATCAGAGTGCAGATTTTGTGCTGAGTGCCAAGGATATAATTCTGGGTCTTGATGTAAGAGAACATTAGGTTCAATGTAGACACCAAATTGATGCAAATATAGAACTGAATTTTTACTTCTATAACATTCTGCAGTTACACAGGGAGGTTTAAAAATTGTTTAAACCCTCTGCATAGAAAGTGTCTCCAAGCTTGTAATGGACAAAATCCTGTGGCTAGAGAGGTCTTAGGTCCTATGGAAGAACCTACTATTGTTATTTTCTTAAATGGATGAAGTATCAAACTGTCATCTAAATACATACTTGTGTGTGTATGTGAGGTGGCACATGAATCCTAGGATTCATGAAACAAAAGACTGGCAGATTCCTATGAGTTTTAGGCCAGCTAGGGCTATTTAAACAAATAAGTATAAATGCTTATCAAACTTCTTCTGAGAGGCTTCCTTGTACAAATGGAGGATGGTTGATGAAGAAACACACAGCCATCCAAGTGTATACAGTAAGTGTCTGTGGAGTGCTTAACCAAAAATGCTACAGCTGTATCTTATTATGTACCCCAAGATTCAGAAAGCACTGCAAAGCAGAGCAAAGGGGCTTGCAGGAGTCAAAGTCAATGGATGGCCACACAGGACCAGAGCAAAAATCAAGCCTGTTGAAATTCCACTACATGCAAGAGATGGCTTCATAAGGCCCCACAACTAGCTGAGAAGCTGTTGACAACTGATGGACACTAGGGAATGAAGGATTAATTTTTTGCAGGATATGGCCTCTGGAAGGTTGCCTGTGCTCCATTTGATGGCTCTACATTCATATGAGCAACATCAGACTCAGTAGATTCTCAAAAAAACAAAACAAAACAAAACAAAACAAAAAACAAAAAACAAAAAACAAAAAAAACAAAAAACAAAAAAAAAACCAAAAACGAGTTAAAAAAGAATATGGTGTTATGGGTGGGCTCTGGGCAGATTTAAAATGTGTAGAGGATGATACAATCAAAATACATTATATAATGTGAAATCCTTAAAGAATTAATAAACTTTTAACAACTATTAAAGCTCGTGTGCAACTCAGTTCTAATGCTGATCCAGTTGGTCTGGTTTTCACTGTTGGGAAAGAACATATTCAGAAAGCCCACAGGTAATGTGATGTGTGGCCGATGCTGGAACTATGACTGAGACAGGATGCCTGTGTGCATATGAATTGTGTTTTCATTGCTAATGTATATTAAAGATACTAAAATATATGTGCTGAATGGGCAACTGGTCATTCAGCAATTCTCAATTATTTCTTTTGCTACTTAACTACTTATTTCTTTTTATATTTATTTCTTTTTACTTCTAAGCACAATATTATTTTTTGTCTTCCCTAAATTTCCACTTACTCATTTCTCTTCAGAGCTACATATTCTGGAAAGATTCCTAACTTTTCTGTTTTATAGATACTAATGTTTGATCATCTAGAATAATTCCAAATAGATGTCACAAAATAAACTTGGAGTTTAGAATATATTTTACCATGGAATAGTTTATTTAAGAGTTTTTTAACCAATTGGTATTATTTCAATTTGTTCTTTGATTCTTTCAACAGAAAGAATGTATTTTATTTGGTTGCCTTGTTACTGGTTGCATAGCAGTAAATAATTGTTCTAAAATCACATCTTCCAATCACAAAGATGTTCTGACTACAAATACATATATAATATTCTCCGTGGCCAAGTCTTTGTGATCTTTCAGATGCTGAAGTAATGAATAAATTTGAAGAAAAATATTCATTGAAAAGCATTCACACCAATATTAAAGCAAGCATTATGATATAAAAATTACATAATCAAAGTTTTCTTTTGTAGGTCTTAAATCATGATAATAATATTTAATAATCTAACAGAAAAGTAAAAAATATAACATGCAATGAAATGCAGTGTAAAAACAACATGATAAAATATAAGACAACAGGGCATACCTGATTAGATAATGAGGGTGAAATAAATGCTATGAGAATTTGTACCATATCTTTAGCTGCCTCTAACGAGACCTCTTTTGGCATAAAAAAGCATAAATATAAACTTAAAGTATTATAAATTAGTAATTTCTGACAGAAAAAGTTGTGTTTTGTTTGTTTATTTATTCATTTATTTTTAGGAGAAGAGTATAACGCAAAAAAATGTTGAAAAAAATTACTCTTTAACTATGTATGTGTATCAACAGTGATTGTAGTATTTCCATAATTAGTTTTCCATGCATACCTGATATAACTTGGAGTTAAAAGTCAGAACCTTAACTGCTGAAATACCTCAGTTGGATTGACCTGTAGTCAAGTCTATAGAGTGGCTTCTTGATTAGGGGTGACTCATCGCATGGTGACTTGTACAAGAAAGCTGACTGAGTGGAAGCCTGAGGTAATAAGGCATAAGCAGAAGTCCTCCATAGTCTCTGCTTCAACTCTTGCTTCTAGGTTCCTGCCTTGATTGCCCTCATTGATGGATTTTGACTTGGGAGTATGAGAAAGACAAACTACATCTTTTCCTACGCACACTGCTTTTAGTTATAAGAAAGAAAGAAAACCATATCAAAGAATTTGTTATATGAAGTGAAAAGGTCATATTTCTTGTTGTTTCGTTTATTGACATTTTACTGCAATAACATTTCTTCCATCTAAACTCTCCCCTATACACCTCTTTACTCTCTTTCAAATTTATTTATTGATAATTATTGATAAAAGTATGTATATCTGCATGGCATCTTGCTGAAGACACCACCTACTCCAGACACAGGATCCAGAGAGCCCTGAGCTGTGTCTGATATGTAACTTCTCCCTATATGCTAAAATTCATGGTAGTAGATCACATGTATATTTTAAATAAT
This sequence comes from Apodemus agrarius, assembly GCA_964023405.1. Lineage (NCBI taxonomy): Eukaryota > Metazoa > Chordata > Mammalia > Rodentia > Muridae > Apodemus > Apodemus agrarius. The sequence goes on from OZ030009.1 coordinate 79,070,361, forward strand.
AAAAATTATAGACTTGTTTGAAAATGCTAAATGTTTGGTATCTGTAAAATTGAAAACCGTCTACTATCAAATATAGTTTACTTCAGATTGCAAAGTTTAAGTATTAATGTAGTTGGCTATCTATTTCATGTCTTCTTCCATTCTTTTGTAAATTGACAGAACACAGTTTCTACTCTATTCTTCCCTTTTCTTCTGCTATTTTCCATTAACATAACATATCATCAGCAGCACCATTTTGCCAGATTTCTCAACTCTGAAATTACATTGTGATCTTTAAAAATATTATCTATGATGATTTTGTGTATATGGACATGAAGTGTTTTGGGAAAGTGTATGCCACAGTGTTTGTGTGAAGGTCAGAGGACAATTCATAGAGTTGGTTTTCTCCTCCCAGCTCAATGTATGCTCCAGGATGGAGCGCAGGTCATCAGGCATGTGTGCCGGTGTCTACCCACATAGCCATCTCTCTGGTTCTGTGATCATTCCAAGAACAGAATTCATATCTATTCTTGTGCTCTGTGCTCCCTATAATACTAAGCATAAGGTATTTTCTCTTTATATTATCTTTACTAATGCCTGACTTGTATTGAGTATCAGTAACATAAAATGAGGAGAGATGCCTCTGAGAACCAACAATACCATTGGAAAGGGTGGCCACATACAAGTAGAATAACGTCTTCTTTATAGGTCATTTATATTTCTCCTTGGGAGAAATAATATCTTTTGGAAGAAAAATACCTTGTTGTTTTGGGATAGTAAGTGAGATAATGGTGAAATCAATATTTAGGCATCAAACAATATTTTTGGCTTAGTTATACCCCATAAAAATTAGAACTTTGCTGTGTTTTGGAGGAAAGGGAGGGAAGAATGAATTGCAGGTTAACAGAGATAGCATGAAGTGTAGGATATGAACCAATGAAATTCCACTAGAGGTGAATACAGCATGACCATGAATTCCTGATCTTAACTTAGCCCTTGCTTTTGGTGCTGTCAAGTGGTATTCCTCTCAATTATTCTTATTTCTCCAATAATATAAATCTGCTGTACTTTCAGATCACTCAAAGAGGTTAAGTTGAAATTAAGATGAAGCTAAGTTTTACTCACACTTAAAACAAAACAAAAAGGGCACCCAGAGGACTCTAAAAACATCTGCGGCCTGAAATATTTTATAAGATGTGTAAGCATACAGTCAGAGGTGAGGTCCCAGAAGGAGCCAGGAATCTGGCAAAAGGCTTTGAAGCTTTCACTGGGTGTTAAATGGAGTTTTAAATTGAATCTAGATCTCAACCTGCCAAGATATTCTTGTTAACATCTGAAATACATCTACAAAGGTCAAACAGCAGTGTTTAAGTTGAATATATTAACAGCCATTGGAGAGTATTTTGTTAAAGCAGTATTGAGTAGGGAAATCTCTAAGTTACAGGGAGTCAAGGGTGAATTTATCTAATAGATAGGGCTTGAGGATTATGTCCAATAAGGAATCAAACAACAAGGGGATCAGAAAGTAATATGTTTGAAGCAAAAAAATAGTAATTGCACAGTTACAAAATTGGAAAGACTACCACATGAGAGCTTAGTATGTGTTTAGAGCATCTAAGCAAAATTTAATAGTCTAAGACGAACAAACAAATTATCTATCTAAAATATTTGTATAATGGACTCAAACTCAGTATTATTCATGTTAGGAGCTTTATGTTTTCTGGGGGATTAAACTGCTTTATAACTTTCCCCAGCCATGTGTGTGTGTGTGTGTGTATCTATCTATCTATCTATCTATCTATCTATCTATCTATCTATCTATATCTGTGTATATGTACATATATGTATGTACATGTATATACATACACATATATGCGTGTAAATATACATACATGTATACACACACACATATATATATATATATATATATATATAGGTGTGTATATATATGTAGAGAGAGACATATATAGACATATACACATCTATGATTTCTATGACTTCAAATCATACACCCAATTATCTAACATGTCTTAAGTGATGTGTGTGTGTGTGTGTGTGTGTGTGTGTGTGCAATATGTGTTCAGAATATATACATGTTAGTCATGCATTTGAGGACAGCAAGTTGGCCTGTTGGCATTGTTTCAGAATACCGGAGGTATGTAGGTATATATATATATATACATACATATATATATATATATATATATATACACATATATATATATATGTCAGTGACATTTTAACATGCTGTGTGTTGGCATGTACACCAATGTCACTAAACATATCAGTCATTTATTTGGGAACAGACTGTAAGTTGGACTATTGTCATTATCTCAGAATATTAGAAGTATGCAGGAAGAGATATAAATTCTAATGGTGTTCTAACATGTACTTTTTTAAAGATTGCACCTGCCAAAAGTGTATCTGACACTTTGCTTCTGACAGTGGCTAAATTGGGAAGAAGCAGCATGATCAGAGCATTGCTACTTGGGCTATTCTTTGGGGGCATGTGCAAGTTGGTTGCCCAAAGTCACAGCATAAACATAACCAAAGCCTGAAATTTATGGGAAAAGTTTAGGGAAAGCTAGTACCATTTTGACATTTTGAGTTTGTTTCTCTTGCTATAATGACACATTGCCTGCCTTGATCCCTACTATCCCCAAGAAGAATTTGTTCATTTTGAAGTTTCAAAATAAATTAAAAAGATTGTTTTTCAAACTTCCAAATGACTAGGTCATAGTGCCTTGGCCTGAGGTTGCTAACGGACGATAGGGATATTCTCTGGCTAAAGGCAGTCCTCCCAAGCTGAGCCCTTGTGACGCATTTCACAGCTATTGTAACCAATACTTCCCAGCTGTGTGACAATCAGCTCATAACAAGTAGAGTGGTTATCAGAATATCCCTAGTATTTGTGAATTCAGCTTCATCAAAAGTTATATTTTGACTTAATCACTGAATTCAACTAACATGAAGGTAACTGTCTATAAAGGGGGCAGAGGCAAAAACCAAAGTAGTACATCAGGGTGATTTCCTCTATGCCCTCTCTGAAGGAGGTTTTGTTAAGGTGCATATGTACAGATTTCTTAGATGTCTTACCACATTCTTACCCACATGTCCTAGTAGGATAACTATTGTTATGATGAAACACAATGACCAAAGAAATGTGGGGAGGAGAGGGTTTATTTGCATTATACTTCCATATAACTATTCATCATCAAAGAAGGTCAGGACAGGAACTCAAACAGGGCTGAAACCTGGTGGTAGGAACTAATGCAGAGGCCATGGTGATGCTTATTGTCTTACTCAGCCTGCTTATTATAAAACCTGACAATTAGTTCAGGGATGCCATCATGCACAATGGACCTCCCATATCAATCACTAATTTAGAAATTGTCCTACAGCCATATCTTATGGAAGTATTTTCCCAATTGAGGTTCTGTCTGTTTAGATAACTCTAGCTTGTATCAAGTTGACATATAATTAGCCAGCACATCATTTATGTAAACTGAAAATCCGCATTATTCCCTATGATTTTCCTCCAACTCAGCTAATTGTCTATGTCCTTGGATGAAGTAGATCACCTGATGTTGTGTTTTATGGCAGGAGTCAAGAGCCTTTCACACCTTAATATGAGCTCTGCTTTCTCTAACACTACCTGCTGTATACTGAATCTGGGATATATGTCAGAACTCTTGGCTGGAGTTGTAACCTATTAGAGCAATTGTTAACACAAACCAAATACTGTAGGGTTGGAGATGTATCTCAGAGATATAATACACAAGGCCCAAGCCCAACCACTATGCAAATTTCTTCCTTCCTTCCTTCCTTCCTTCCTTCCTTCCTTCCTTCCTTTCTTCCTTCCTTCCATCTTTCCTTCCTTCTATATATATATATATATATATATATATATATATATATATATATATATATAGGTTTTTCGAGACAGGGTTTCACTGTATAGCTCTGGCTGTCCTGGAACTCACTCTGTAGACCAGGCTGGCCTTGAACTCAGAAATCTGCCTGCATCTGCCTCCCAAGTGCTGGGATTAAAGGCGTGCGCCACCACTGCCAGGCTCTAATTAATATTTTTGCTTCGAGATAATTATACAAACATATAGAGTTTAATTCTTAGTAGGGTATACAAATTGTTTGCATAGTGTGGTAGTTTATGGGAAGAAATGTCTCCCATATGTTCAGGAATCTGAATAGTTAGTCCTTATGTGGTGGTACTGTTAGAAAAGTTGGGATCTCTGTCCTTGCTGGGGGAAGTATACCACTGGAGGCATACTTTGTGACTCTAAGGTCTTGAGCCACTTCCATCTTGCTTTCTTTGCTTTGTGATTCTGGTTAATGAAGCCATTTCTCAGCTTCCTGTTTCTGAAGTCATGCTATCTTCTAGGCCTGTTGCATGCAGACATGCTGCCACACTGTGATGGACTCTAGCCCTCTGCAACCTTAAGCGCAAATAAATTTTACTTCCATAAGCTGTGTTTGGATATGGTATTTTATCACAGCAACAGGAAAGGAACTAATGTAGAAGGTGGTAGCATGGGATTTGCTATAAATAACCTGACTAATAAATAATTTTATTTTTACTACTGAGGTCCAAATCTGAGGTAATGTCTTCACTCTCTTCAATATGAAATTATCTCATGTAATTAATTACAAAGATCTGATATTAAATTCATCTATAGTCATTTAACAAAATTCATCTGTAGTCTTAAATTTTCCTCTATATTCCAGACAAATGTTTAATCTTTTATACTTTTCCATAATGCTGACTCTTTATAACCTCTTGCTCAGTGAACCTACAACAGTAAATTTAGCTGTTATGTAGAAAAGAAAACGTAAGCAAAATGTTCCACTACTGACCTTAGTAACAAATTAATAATCAGACTCTTAAATTTCTTTCATTTGTAGAGATCCCTAAACTGTTTCCTCCATTATGACTGTCCATAGTACCCAGGTAACCTAATTCAACACAGCATTTATACTTCCTGCCTCCCTCCATTTTTTCTGACATTACACGTTGTTATGTATGCAAAGATACCATTATCATGCATAGGTTTGGTCAATTAATTTATCTGCTTAAATTTTAATAACTACTCACATTTTTTATAAGGTATAAATTATCTCCTTCAAACTGAAAGTTTTGCTAATATTATACTTGTCATACTCACTGTCTTGTCTTGCATATCTTATCTTTTATCCTGAACCAGTTGTACATCTGTCATGTCTCTAGCATTTTTTGCTTTCCATTTTATGTAGTCATTGTGAGCATTAAGTCATAAAATCTAGCTATAAGTAAAATAAATACCAGTTATGTATAATGTGTATTTTTTGAGAAGTACTGGGAGACGTCAGTGCTGTATCTGCTGGATTATATCTTTAGCTACAACTCTAGACTTTAAATTCAACAGACATGGGACTATCTTATCACACTTCCTGTAATGCTTGTCATAGTACCAGGCACATTGATACATGGAGTCAATATTTTTGCTATTGAATTAAAGCCTTATTATTTTTCATATTATGTCTTTATATGAATTTTTATTTTTATTTTATTCTAATACTAAGCCTCTGACAGAGAACATTATAGGTTCCATCTTGTCAATTAGTTTCATAGACTTTCCTTTTCAACCAGTCTAGCACCATTAACGACATTCAGGTTTTATCTCCTCTCTAAGACCCAAATAAAATTGATTGGCTTTTATACCCAAACCAAATTATTAATCCTATTTTTTATAGATCACCTGCAAACTCTATTCTATCCTATCATTTTTCAAACCTATTCTAATCTTCTGTGATATAAATTGTGTCTTTCATATGAGTCAGGTCCAATTATACCCTAAGTTCTACATGAGCCATTTTAGTCCCACTTTCCCACCCTTATTTGCAAAGTTTCATTTACCTGAAATATGCAATGTTCAAAACATGCAAAGTCTAGCTCCAATTTTATGTGCTTTAAAAGAAAAGATCTATTGCTATTGTTTTAAATATCTCTCTCTGTGTATTTGTGTATGTGTGTATGTTAGGGTGTGTATGGGTAGAATGTATGTATGTGTGTTTGTGTGTGTGTGTGTGTGTGTGCTTGTGCACACATGTGTTTAGGTTGCTAGATATATCAGAGATGTCACAGTTGCTGAAACTAGAGGTATAGACAGTTTGTGAGCCATCTGCCCTGGGTACTGGCAACCAAAGTCAGATCCTTTGAAAGAACAGTACATGCTTAATTGCTGAACCATCTTTCATGTCCAGATAGATTTCATGGTTTTGGTAAGGCAATTTTATATTCTTACTGTATGTATGATTAAACAATTAGAATTCCAGATCAAAATCAATGACTGTATCATTCCTGTTAGTTGATTTGCTTTCTCACTAGTTAGATTAAAGCCCCACAAGCCAGATACTTGCATACATATACTCTATACTTGCCATTCTTGCAAGAACATTTGAGTGCAATATTGAATTAATGATTAAGAGGGCTTGTGAATGAGATTTTATCCCTAACAGAATAGGACTGTATGTGTTATGTAATTCGGAGGTACTGCACATAGTGAGGCTTACCTGGCTATGAAGTGAGATGCTCAGCCCATTACTAAAGCAGACATAATGTGAAACGAGAGAATCATTTAGCAGAGTCTGCCTAACTCACCCAAATGGCTTATTATGTCAACCTCATCTGCTGATCTCATCAACCTTCATTATTAGAAACTAATTCTGTTAGTTTCTTAAACCTATTTCAAGAGATAGTGCATTATGCAGAGCAACCATCATCGAGTAATAGAGCTCTTCCTTCATCAAACTCCATTCTAGCCAGCCAAGCAGAAACAAGCTTCTGCAGTAATATTCCCATAGAGGTATACAGGTTCACTCTTATGAACCTCATATCTTTTGTCAATTATATTATATGCAAAAGGCTGCCACAGGTATGTCATTCAACTGTTAGAATGGGCAGAGCAACATATAGGTATACTTTATTTCAAGGAGGACTTAACCTTGGTTCTGCAGAGTTTATTAGTTGGAGTAAATAGTGAAGGAAAGGAGTGAAGACGAATGTACTACCTTTACTCTGTTCATATGCAGAGTCTACTGCCTCTGTCCTATTTAAAAATATGTCCCTAGTTTAGGATGACAGTGCTGTCTTCTTGTGCTCATAGAGCTGACATGTAGTAAGTAGAAATTTAATATGAGAATTAGGAAGTCAAGCTTTAGAAATACAAAAGGCAAACAGACTGTCCCTTTTCATTTTGGGAAGTGACACAAGTCAGGAAGGTTCCTGTCAGTAAGAGCCGCTAATATGGAAGAAAAAGACAGGAAAGAATAATGTTCAAAATGATATAAAATCCTGATTTTCTGTAGATTCAAAGAACATGTACAAAAGTTTTTTTTTTGTATAAGAGACGGGAAAGAGTTGGAGACACCTTCACATTCTGTAGTGAAAGGACACATTAGATCTTCATCTTATAAAAAGAAATCTGCCCATCTATACTATAAATAGCTCAACCTATACATGTTGGTAGTAGTTTGTTTAGTTACCCTTTGACACAAAGAGTGCTTTGGGAGAAATGTGAGATTTTGTGGCTTTGTAAGTATGTGATCGCATGCAATAAAACAGAGAGGAAAATGAAGGAAAAGTGGAGGAAAAGATAATAGAAAAGCATGGAAACCATGAATCCCAGTGAGAAGGCTGAAAGCAGTCTTTGCTATGATTAGTTAGCTTTGGTCTGATTCAATATAAAATATGCTGATTGGAAATGCAGATCATTTGGACATTAACATAATCTGCCTTCTCAGGATCCTGGCTCTTAGAACAAACTGCAATTTAAAACAAACTCCTGTTTCTGTCCATTGGTATAGATAGTGCAAGGTAGCATTATACTCGTTACATTTTCAGAAGAGAACCAGTCCTATATTCTAACCACTTCAAAGGAAAATCCGAAGTGCAAATGTAGCTACACGTTGGAAATGAAGAGGAGTGTCCAAAGGGCAACCAATTAGCTCCATTTAAAGCAGGCACAGGCATTGGAAGTTAGTGAGAAGAATTTCTTTGTCTTGTGTATAAATTACCTTACCTTTCTCTCAGTTGTCTACAACTTATCGGTTATACCAGAGCTATCTTTGCCCAGAATATTGGCCCAGAAATTAGCAATGACTACTCTTACAGAAGACTGGAGTTTGAATCCAAACACCCACTTTCTGGCTTTTAAACATCTGTAATTCCAGTTCCAGAGGATCTGTTACACTTTGTGGCACTGTTACCTCCTCAGGCACTACATGCATGTGATGCAGACATAACATACCCCAATACATCTATCAAATAAAAAGAGGAGCAATAACAGCAATGATAACAAAAATAACTATAAAAACACATAGCCCAGGTGGTTTGACCTAGACATTACAGTTTTCCATGGGCTTGTGAAACAATATGTAAAGCATAATGAGCTCTCTCTGAGTTCAGCTGAAGAATTTCTCCAAGAAAAAAATGTTTATTCAATATATTCTTTATTTACATTTCAAATGATTTCCCCTTTCCTGGCTTCCCACTCCCCAAGAGTCCCATAAGCCCTTTTACATCCCCTTGTTCCCCCCTAAACTCCTTACCATATCCCCATTCTGGTATTCCCCTACACTGTTGCAATGAGCTTTTCCAGAACCAGAGGCTACTCTTTCCTTCTTCTTGGACATCATTTGATATGTGGGTTGTGTCTTGGGTATTCCAAGATTATAGGCTAATATCCACTTATCAGTGAGTGCATACCATGAGTGTTCTTTTGAGACTGGATTACCTCACATAGTATGATGTTCTCCAGCACCATATATTTGTCTTAGAATTTCATGAATTGATTGCTTCTAATGGCTGAATAGTACTCCATTGTGTATGTATACCACATTTTTTGTATCCATTCCTACATTGAGGGACATCTGGGATCTTTCTAGCTTCTGGCTATTATAAATAGGGCGGCTATGAACATAGTGGAGCATGTATCCTTATTTCATGCTAGGGAATCCTCTGGGTATATGCCCAGGAGTGGTATGGCAGGGTCCTCAGAAAGTGTCGTGCCCAGATTTCTGAGGAAATGCCAGACTGATTTCCAGAGTCGTTGTACCAGCTTGCAATCCCACCAGCAGTGGATGAGTGTTCCTCTTTCTTCACATCCTCACCAATACCTGCTGTCTCCTGAATTTTTAATCTTAGCCATTTTGACTGGTGTGAGGTGAAATCTCAGGGTTGTTTTGATTTGCATTTCCCTAATGACTAATGATGTTGGAACTAACACAATAATTGTAGGTGACTTCAACACTCCACTATCCTCAATGGACCAATCAGGAAAACAGGAATTAAACAGGGACACAGTGAAACTCATTGAAGCTTTGGACCAATTGATTGATATATATATATATATCATATATATATGATATATATATGATATATATATATATATATATATATATATACACCATATATATATAACATATACATATACACACACATATATATATATATATATATATATATATATATATATATAAAACATTTCATCCTAAAGCAAAAGAATATACCTTTTTCTCAGCACCTCATGGTACCTTCTCCAAAAATTGACCCTATAATTGGTCACAAGACAGACCGCAACAAATATAAGAAGATCGAAATATTCCCGTGCCTCCTATCGGATCACTATGGAGTAAGAGTGGTCTTCAATAGCAACAAAAACAACAGAAAGCCACATACACATGGAGGCTGAACAATACTCTACACACTGATATCTTGGCCAAAGAAGAAATAAAGAAAAACATCAAAGACTTTTTAGAATTTAATGAAAATGAAGGCACAACATACCCAAATCTATGGGACACAATGAAAGCAGTGATAACAGAAAAACTCATAAACCTGAGTTCCTCCAAAGAGTAATGGGAGAGAGCATACACTAGCAGCTCAATGGCACACCTGAAAGCCCTGGAACAAAAAGATTCTAATTCACCCAGGAGGAGTAGAAGACAGGAAATCATCAAACTCAGGGCTGAAATCAATTAAGTGGAAACAAAGAGAACCATACAAAGAATCAACAAAACCAGGAACTGGTTCTTTGAGAAAATCAACAAGATAGATAAACCCTTACCCAGACTAACCAAAGGGTACAGAGACAGTATCCAAATTAACAAACTTAGAAAGGAAAAGGGAGATATAACAACAGAAACTGAGGAAATTCAAAAAATCATTAGATACAACTACAAAAGCCTTTACTCAACATAACTGGAGAATCTGGAGGAAATGGACAATTTCCTAGACAGATACCCAATACCAAAATTAAATCAGAATCAAATAGATCATATAAACAGTCCAATAACCCCTAAAGAAATAGAAGGCATCATAGAAAGTCTTCCAAACAAAAAAGCATAGGACCAGATGTTTTTAGTGCAGAATTCTATCAGGCCTTCAAAGAAGACCTAACACCAATACTCTTCAAACTATTCCACAAAATAGAAACAGAAGGAACACTACACAAATCATTCTTCAAAGCCACAATTAGGCTGAAACCAAAACCACACAAAGATCCAACAAAGAAAGAGAACTTCAGGCCAATTTCCCTTATGAACATCCATGCAAAAATACTCAATAAAATTCTCACGAACCAAATCCAAGACCACATCAGAACGATCATTCACCATGATTAAGTAGGCTTCATCACAGGGATGCAGGGTTTGTTCAATATATGGAAATGCATCAATGCAAACCACTACATAAACAAACTCAAAGGAAAAAAAAACACCTGATCATTTCATTAGATGCTGAAAAAGCATTTTACAAAATTCAGCATCCTTTCATGCTAAAAGTCTTGGAAAGTACATAAATTCAAGGCCCATACCTAAACATTGTAAAAGCAATATACAGCAGACTGGTAGCCAACATCAAATTAAATGGAGAGAAACTTGAAGCAATCCCACTGAAATTAGGGACTAGACAAGGCTGCTCCCTCTCTCCATATCTTTTCAATATAGTACTTGAAGTACTAGCTAGAGCAATTCGTCAACATAAGGAAGTCAAAAGGATACAAATTGGAAAGGAAGAAGTCAAACTATCACTATTTGCAGATGATATGATACTATACTTAAGTAACCCCCCCCAAAAAAAAAAACTCCACCAGAGAACTCCTACAGCTGATTACTTCAGCAAAGGGTCTGGTTATAAAATAAACTCAAGCAAATCAGCAGCCTTCCTATACTCAAAGGATAAGCAGGCTGACAAAGAAATTAGGGAAATGACACCATTCACAATAGCTATAAACAATATAAAATATCTTGGTGTGACTAACCAAACAAGTGAAAGATCTGTATTACAAGAACTTCAGGTCTCTGAAGAAGGAAATTGAAGCAGATCTCAGAAAAAGGAAAAAAATCTTCCATACTAATGGACTGGCAGGATTAATATAATTAAAATGGCCATCTTTCCAAGGGCAATATACAGATTCAATGCAATCTCCATCAAAATCCCAACTCAGTTCTTCATAGAGGTAGAAAGAGCAATTCTCAAATTCATCTGGAATAATAAAAAACCCAGGAGTGCTAAAACTATCCTTAACAGCAAAAGTACTTCTGGGGGAATCAGTATCCTGAACCTCAAGCAATACTACAGAACAATAGTGTTAAAAACTGCATGGTATTGGTACAGTTAGACCAATGGAATAGAATTGAAGACCCAGAAATGAACCCACACATGTGTGTTCACTTGATCTTCGACAAAGGAGCTCAAAACATCCAGTGGAAAAAAAAGATAGTCTTTTCAACAGCTGGTGCTGGTTCAATTGGAGGTCAGCATGCAGAAGAATGCAAATCTTATCTTATCTTATCTTATCCCCTTGTTCTAAGCTCAATTCCAAGTGGATCAAGGACCTCCACATAAAGCCAGATACACTGAAACTAAGAGAAAATAAACTGGGGAAGACCCTTGAGGACATCGGCACAGGGGCAAATTTCCTGAACACAACACCAATAGCTTATGCTCTAAGATCAAGAATTGACAAATGGGACCTCATAAAATTACAAAGATTCTGTAAGGCAAAAGACACTGTCAAAAGGCCAAATCGGCAACCAACAAATTGGGAAAAAAAATCTTCACCAACATTTGACAGAGGTCTAATATCCAATATATATGAAGAACTCAAGAAGTTAGACCCCAGAAAACCAAATAATCCTATAAAAAATGGGTTACAGAACTGAACAAAGAATTTCCACCTGAAGAACTTCGGATTCCTGAGAAGCACCTTATGAAAAAAAATTCAAAGAAGGTATTGGAAGTGATCCTAAGGTCACATCTGCTTCAATCTCTCTTCAGTTACCTATAGCTCTTTGGGGCCTCATGGGCCTTCCTTCATCCATTCTAGAATGTTCATCAGTGTAATTCTTATATTTGCATAATCAGATTAGTGAGGATTTAAAGATATATTTTATCCAGTGCAAAACATCCAGTTATGAAAATTAGCATTATATGAACTGAAAAAGTTGTATACAGAAAAAATTTGATATGTATGATATATGTAATCAATATACATGATATATATACATGTATGTGCAAAAGAATATAAAGGTCATGAATCTGAAGGAGAAAGGGGTGGTTTATATGGGAGAGTTTGAAGTGAGGAAAGGGAAGGTGGAAATATAGTTAAATTATGCTCTCAAAAATTAATTATCTAAATGAGAGATTATTGCAAATATCTTATTAGTCTTTCTTACTGGGGTAAAACAAAATCTCAATGTAGTTTTAATTTGTATTGCCTTGACTATGAGATGAACATTTTGTGTGTATTTTTGAGTTTTTGATAACTCTTTGTTTACTCCCCATTTCAAGAATTGGATTTTTTGATGTTCTGTTTTGTTTTAGTTCTTTGTATATTCTAGGTACTATCCCTTTGACAGATGTATAATTGGTTAAGTGTTTCCAGTTCTGTAGGTTTCCACTTTGCTTGAGTGATTATGTCTTTTACAACAGTACACCAGGTTGTTAAGTTAATGGGGTGCCATTTATTAATTGTTATTCTTAATGTCTATGCTATTGGTGTCCTGCCCAAAAAGTCCTTTCCTGTGCTGATGAAAGGACATTCTCCTTACTTCTATTCTATCATATTCAGGGTATGTGTTTTTATGTTAGGTGCTTAATCCATTTGGAATTGAATTTTACATGGAGTGATAGATATGGATTTATTTTAATTTTTCCAGCTTTGACAAGCACCACTTGTCAAAGATAATGGCTTTTCTCCATTGTGTAGAGATATACTACTTATATGTTCTAATAATTACTATACATATATATTACTATACAAATATATATTACTATACATATATACATATTACTATATATAGTATAGTTCATATATAGAACATATATAGAACATATAGAACACACAGACATATATATATATTTATGTGTATATATATGCACACACATACAAACACACACACACACACACACACACATATATATATATATATATATATATATTCTTGGAAACATATGAAAACAATCTAATCTACCTTAGAGCTACTTGATCATTGATGTTCATTAACAGATGAATGGGTAATGAACATTTTGTATACTTATATAATGGAATATTATTTAGCTGTTAAGAAAAATGAAATTTGCATGTTAATGAATGGAGCTAGAAACAGTCATAGTGAGTTAGATTATCCAAGGTCAGAAAATCAACCATATGTGTGGTATTAGCTTTTATGCTTTATATCTGTGTGTTTTATTCAGATATGCACAGAGGTTAGTGACTAGTAAGGGACTATTGGGAATGTAAGGCAGTATATAATGACAAATATGGATAGATAAAATTAATTCTAAGGGTTGTTTTTAAAAAGTCATATGAAGAGGCTGCCATCTTGCCTCGGGTCACAGTGGACGGTTGGCTGCTGGGGTCAGGTGCGTGGACAGAGACCTAGACTATTGCCTGCACCCAGAGCCAGAGCAGATCGGCAGGATGTCTGTGCACCTACAGCTCGGCAGCTGTCACGGACCACTGGGGACCAGCTCGCTGGGCATGCAGCGAGCCTGCCATCTTGCCTCGGGTCACCGTGGATGGCTGGCAGCTTGGGTCAGGCGCGTGAACAGAGACCTAGCCTAGCATCAACTATCCTGTCAGTCTCTTGCCTGCACCCAGAACCAGAGCAGCTTGGCAGGAGATCTGTGCACCAACAGCTCTGTGGTGCACCCAGAGCCAGATCAGCTAGGTGGGCAGTCTCTGTGACTACCCACGTGGGCACCAACCTGCTTGTGGGTCTGTGCCTTGAGTACAGCCAGAGGCTGACATCTTGCCTCAGGACACCAGAGACAGCTATCCAAACAGAGACCTGTGGACTGAAAGCTCCATCATCTAGGTTCCAGCAGTCCAATCATGGAATCTCCAGTCCTGCAGGGAATCCTGTGGTTAGACAGAGCGCTGAGACCCACCACCATCTTGGAGCTGGTGGCCTGAACAGATCACCATAGAGAAGAGCCCAGGTCACCATAATGATCTAAGAGATGAGCCTAGATCGGTAGGAAAAAAAATAGATCTGATTCTTAAGAGCTGGCAACTAGGAAGGCCAGGAGCATACCTTGGGAGGCCAATTGCAGGTCCAACAGCAAGCCTGGGGAAGACTTGGGTCCTGCCTAGCAGAGCTAAGGAGGTAATTCAGAGCCCGGTAGTGGAAACCTCCCAGTCTCCACCTCAGGAGCTCAGACGCCCTCTATGACAGCAGCACCAAATGCCAGGCTCACAGGAGCTTCAAACACCAACCAGTAAGAACAAGACCAACTAACTCCAGAGATAAACAGATGGCAAAAGGCAAATATAGGAACATTACTAACAGAAATCAAGGCAATATGGCAGCATCTGAACCCAATTTGCTAACCATAGCAAATCCTGGATACTACAACACACCAGAAAAAACAAAAGTTGAATTTAAAAGCATTGGTCATGATGCTGCTAGAGAAACACAAAAAAGACATAAACAAAACTCTTAAAGAAATACAGGGGAACATGAATAGGGTAGAAGCCCTTACAATGCAAACACAAAAAGCACTTAAAGAATTCCAGGAGAATATGGATCAATAGAAAGAAGCCAATAACGAGGAAATGAGAAAAATCACTTGAAGAAATGCAGGAGAAATTGAATAAATGAGCAGAAGTCATGAAAGAAGAAACACAAAAATCTCTTCAAGAATTGCAAGAGAACACAGACAAACAAGTCAAGAAACTGAACAAAACCATGTAAGATCTGAACACCGAGGTAGACACAACCAAGAAATCACAAAGGGAGACAACTTTGGAGATAGAAAATCTTGGGAAGAAATCTGGGGTCGTAGATGCAAATATCAACAACAGAATACAAGAGATAGAGGTAAGAATCTCAGATGCTGAAGATACCATAGTAACCATTAACTCCACAGTCAAAGAAAATGCAAAATGAAAAAGCCTTATAACCCCAAAACATCCAGGTAATCCAGGACACAACGAGAAGACCAAACCTAAGGATTATAGGGATAGATGAGAGTGAAGACCTACAACTTAAAGGGCCAGCAAATATCTTCAACAAAATTATGGAAGAAAACTTCCCTAACCTAAAGGGAGAGACGCCCATGAATATACAAGAAGCCTACAGAACTCCAAACAGACTGGACCAGAACAGAAAAGCCTCCTGTCACATAATAATCAAAACTCCAAATGTACTAAACAAAGAAAGAATATTAAAGGCAGTAAGAGAAAAAGGCCAAGTAACATATACAGGAAGACCTATCAGAATCACACCAGACTTCTCTCCAGAAACCATGAAAGCTAGAAGTTCCTGGGCAAATCTCATGCATACTCTAAGAGAACACAAATGTCAGCCAAGACTACTATACCCAGCAAAACTCTCAATCAACATAGATGGAGAAATCAAAATATTCCATGACAAGACCAAATTTACACAATACCTTTCCACTAACAGAGCTCTACAAAGGATAATAGGAGGAAAACTCCAATACAGGGAGAGAAACTGCACCCTAGAAAAAGCAAGATAGTAACTTTCTTCCATCAAACTCAAAAGAAGATAACTACTCAAAAACAAAAATAACATCAAAAATGACAGGAAGAAATAATCACTATTCCTTGATATCTCTTAACATCATTGGACTCAATTACCCAATAAAAAAGACATAGACTAACAGACTGGATATGGAAACAGGACTGTACATTTTGCTGCATGCAGGAAACACACCACAGTATCAAAGACAAAGACTACCTTAGAGTAAAAGGCTGGAAGACAGTTTTGCAAGCAAATGGTTGCAGGAAGTGAGCAGGAATAGCCATTCTAATAATATCAGATAAAATTGACTTTCAACACAAAGTCATCAAAAGAGACACAGAAGATCACTTCTTGCTGGTTAAAGGAAAAATCCACCAAGAAGAACTCACAATTCTAAACATCTATCCTCCAAATGCAAGGGAACCCTCATTCATAAAAGAAACTTTACTAAAGCTCAAAGCACACATTGCACCTAATACAATAATTGTGGGGGACCTCAACACTCCACTATCCCCAATGGACCGATCAGGAAAACAGAAATTAAACAGGAACACAGGGAAACTCATTGAAACTTTGGTCCAATTGGATTTAACAGATATATAGAGAACATTTCACCCTAAAGCAAAAGAATATACATTTTTCTCAGCACCTCATGGTACCTTCTCCAAAACTGACCATATAACTCATCACAAGACAGACCTCAACAAATATAAGAAGATCAAACTAATCCCATGCCTCCTATAAGATCACCATGATGTAAGAGTGTTCTTCAATAGCAACAAAAACAACAGAAAATCCTTATACACATGGAGGCTGAACAATACTCTACTCAATGATACCTTAGTTAAGGAAGAAATAAAGAAAGAACTCAAAGATATTTTTCAAATTTAATGAAAATGAAGGCACAGCATACCCAAGTCTATGGGACACAATGAAAGCGGTGATAAGAGGTACACTCATAGCCCTGAGTGCCTCCACAAAGAAACAGGAGAGCGCATATACTAGCAGCTTAATGGCATACCTGAAAGCTCTGGAACAAAAAGAAGCTATTTCACCCAGTAGGAGTAGAAGACAGGAAATCATTAAACTCAGGGCTGAAATAAATCAAGTTGAAACAAAGAGAACCATACAAAGAATCAGCAAAACCAGGAGCTAGTTCTTTGAGAAAATCAACAAGATAGATAAACCCCTAGCCAGACTTACCAAAGGGCACAGAGACAGTATTCAAATTAACAAAATTAGAAATTAAAAGGCAGATATAACAATAGAAACTGAGAAAATTCAAAAAATCATCAGATCCTACTACAAAAACCTATACTCAACACAACTGGAGAATCTGGAGGAAATGGACAATTCCTAGACAGATACCATATACCAAAATTAAATCAGGATCAAATAGATCATATAAACAGTCCCATAACTCCTGAAGAAATAGAAGGGTTCATAGAAAGTCTTCCAACCAAAAAGTATGGGACGAGATGGTTTTAGTGCAGAATTCTCTCAGACCTTCAAAGAAGACCTAATACCAATACTCTTCAAACTATTCCACAAAATAAAAACAGAAAGAACACTACCCAACTCATTCTATGAAGCCACAATTACCCTGATACCAAAACCACACAAAGATCCACCTAAGAAAGAGAACTTCAGACCAATCTCCCTTATGAACATCAATGCAAAAATACTCAATAAAATTCTTGACAACCAAATCCAAGAACACATCAAAATGATCATTCACCATGATCATGTTGGCTTCATGCTAGGGATGTAGGGATGGTTCAATATATGGAAATCCATCAAGGTAATCCACTACATAAACAAACTCAAAGAAAAAAAAAAACACATGGTCATATTATTAGATGCTGAAAAAGCATTTGACAAAATTCAGCATCCTTCCATGCTAAAAGTCTTGGAAAGAACAGGAATTCAAGGCCCATACCTAAACATAGTAAAAGCAATTTACAGTAGACTGGTAGCCAACATCAAAGTAAATGGAGTGAAACTTGAAGCAATCCCACTAAAATTAGGGACTAGACAAGGCTGCCCCCTCTCACTATATCTCTTCAATATAGTACTTGAGGTACTATGTAGAGCAATTTGTCAACATAAGGAAGTCAAAAGGATATAAATTGGAAATGAAGAAGTCAAACTATCACTATTCACAGATGATATGATAGTATACTTAAGTGACCCAAAAACTCCTCCAGAGAACTCCTACAACTGATAAACAGCTTCAGCAAAGTGGCTGGTTGTAAAATCAACTCAAGCAAATCAGAAGCCTTCCTATACTCAAAGGATAAGCAGGCTAAGAAAGAAATTAGGGAAATGACACACTTCCCAATAGCCACAAACAATATAAATTATCTTGGTGTTACTCTAACCAAGCAAGTGACAGATTTATATGCCAAGAACTCCAGGTCTCTGAATAAGGAAATGGAAGAAGACTTCAGAATGTTGAAAAATCTTCCATACTCGTTAGGTTGGCAGGATTAATATAGTTAAAATGGCAATCTTGCCAAAAGCAATATACAGATTCAACACAATCCCCATCAAAATCCCAACTATGTTCTTCATTGAGTTAGAAAGAGCAATTCTCAAATTCATCTGGAATAACAAAAAAACCCAGGATTGCTAAAACTATTATCAACAGTAAAAGAACTTCTGGGGGAATAAGTATCCCGGACCTCAAGCAATACTACAGAGCAGTAGTGTTTAAAACTGCATGGTATTGGTACAGTGAAAGGGAGGTGGATCAATGGAATAGGATTGAAGACCCAGAATTGAACCCACACATCTATGGCCAATTGATCTTCAACAAAGGAGCTGAAAACATCCAGTGGAAAAAAGAGAGCCTTTTCAACAAATGATGCTGGCTCAACTGGAGGTCAACATGGAGAAGAATGAGAATGGTCCACTCAGCAACTTGTACTAAGCTCAAGTCCAAGTGGATCAAGGACCTCCACATAAAACCAGACACACTAAAACTAATAGAAAAGCAACTGGGGAAGACCCTTGAGGACATTGTCTCAGGGGGAAAGTTCCTGAGCAGAACACCAATTCCTTATGCTCTAAGATCAAGAATAGACAAATGGGACCTCATAAAATTACAAAATTTCTGCAAGGCAAAAGACACTGTCAAAAGGACAAATCAGCAACCAACAAATTGGGAAAAGATCTTCACCAACCCTACATCTGACAGAGGGCTAATATCCAATATACACAAAGAACTCAAGAAATTAGACTCCAGACACCCAAATAACCCTATCAAAAATGGGGTACAGAGCTAAACAAAGACTTTTCACCTGAAGAAGTTCAGATGGCTGAGAAACACCTTAAAAATGTTCAACATCATTAGTCATTAGAGAAATGCAAATCAAAACAACCCTGAGATTTCACCTCACACCAATCAGAATGGCTAAGATGAAAAACCCAGGAGACATCAGGTTTTGGCGAGGATGTGGAGAAAGTGGAACACTCCTCCACTGCTGGTGGGACTGCAAGCTGGTACAGCCACTCTGGAAACCAGTCTGGCATCTCCTCAGAAAACTGGATACCATACTTCCGGAGGACCCAGCCATACCACTCCTTAGCTTATACTCAGTAGATTCCCCAGTATGCAATAAGGATACATGCTCCACTACGTTCATAGCAGCCTTATTTATAATAGCCAGAAGCTGGAAAGAACCCAGATGTCCCTCAATGGAGGAATGGATAAAAAAATGTGATATATATATATATATATATATATATATATATATATATATATACACACACACACACACACACACACACACACACACACTGGAGTACTATTCAGCCATTAGAAACAATGAATTAATGAAATTCTTAGAGAAATGGATGGAGCTGGAGAACATCATACTAAGTGAGGTAACCCAGTCTCAAAAGAATACCCATGGCATGCACTCACAGATAAGTGGTTATTAGTCTAGAATCTTGAGACACCAAAGACATAATCCACATACCAAATGATGTCTGACAAGAAGGAAGGAGTGGACACTGGTGCTGGAAAGGATCAAAGCATCAGTGTAGGAGAATACCAGAATAGGGAAGTAGGAATGGGTAGATTGTGGAACAGGGGGAGGGAAAAGGGTATTTGGGACCTTTTGGGGGTTGGGAACCAGAAAAAGGGAAATGAAATGTAAATATAGAATATATCCAAGAAAAAAAGAAAAAAAATCGAATCTGAAAAAAAGTCATATGAAAACTCATATATATGTGTGTATATATATATATATATATATACATACATATATATATGGAGAGAGAGTTATTATATAATGTAGGAGACAACATCTCAAACATCATGTATTACCATGTCAAGCCCCTAATAATAGGAATGTGTTAGATTTTGTTGAGTCATTGGCCAATTTAGTCCTGTAGAGTCCCCAACATCACAGCCTCTTTTCAGTGCTATTGGGTACTCTCTAAAACTTAGTAGAAAGAACGTGTTCATAAGGGCACCACATATTTACATCATTAAACATGTAGAAATCTAGCTAGTGATCAAAGAGATGCTTCATCCCTACCATTGAACACTCATAATGTGGAAGCTACTATACATGCTCCTAACAAAGACAAGTACTGAAGAATTCTCCCATGTATGGATAATTTGAGATGCAAAACAACCTGTTTCCATAATATAACCACTGGTACAATAGTGGCATAAATATTTTGGGTGTAATCAAGAACTTTATAATAGGCCCATTTCATGAGATTAGTGCCATGAACCTGACTATTATTCTGCTAAATGAAAATAACAGTAAAGTGACTTCTGATGAAATATTGCCTTATACATCAGTCAATACATCATTCAATGCCAATCAGAGAAACTTCTTGCAAGTAGTGAGGGATTATCATGGAGACTTAAAACTGGTTCAGAGAGTGTGAGATTTTAGAGGACTGAGTCTTAAATGAAATACCTCCCCTCAAAGCTCAGGGATATATATATATATAGAGAGAGAAGAGGAGCAAGAAAAATTCTATGAGACAAAGATAGTATGGACTCCAAGGTAACAATGTTTTCCAGACACAAATAATGCATTTGTAGATGAGAAATCACAGAGAATGTGGCAGTAGGAACAAGAACCATATAAGTTCAGCCACATAATATTCCAGCATAGAAAAGTGGGACTAGGGCAGAGTGCTCCATACTCAAGTGGCTCAGGGAGGTAGCTTAACCACTCAGGAATGCGGACAGGCCTGACTGCAGTGGTAGAACCATCCCTGCCTCTCAGAGGATCACTCCTGGAACACTCTGGCAGAAACCCTTCAATTTCTGTATCCAGATTAGGACCACCCTCTGCCACTATGCATGATATCCAAGTGGTACATGGAGGTAGCTAACCACTCACTCATGCAGAGAGGCCAGACAGCACACGTAGGACCACCCCTGATGCTCAGAAACAGCCAGATGGCCTGAGGACACAAGAGTCTAGGAGCAGCCTGGGACAGGAATATTCCAATTTCTTCCTGCACCCAGAGTTGACCAGGGCCACAGAGCTACATAGTCAAATATAACCACAAGAGAGTGGGTCTTGATGGAGTACCAATATACCTGTGTACACACAGAAAATAGGTCTTCCAGGAGCACAGATATAGAGGCTTGCATGACAGATAAGCCTCAGTCAGAGACAGCAACACCAGTTAACACCAGAGCTAACCAGATGGCAAGAGGCAAACTAGAGAACATTACCAACAGAAACCAAGGCAACATGGCACAATCTGTACCAAGCTTTCCCACAAGTCCTGGATACCCCAACACACCAGACAAGTAAGATCTGTATTCAAAATTACATCTCGTGATGTAGATAGAGGACTTCAAGAAAGACATAAATAACTCCCTTAAAGAAGTACAGGAGAATATGAATCAAAAGGTAGAAGCCCTTAAAAAGGAAACACAAAAATCCCTTAAAGAAATACAGGAGAATATGCATCAATAGGCAGAAGCCCTTAAAGAGAAAACACAAAAATCCCTTAAAGAATTACAGGAAAACACAGACAAGTGAAGGAACTGAACAAAACCATCCAGGATCTAAAAATGGAAGTAGAAACAACTAAGAAATCAGAAACGGAGACAACTCTCGAGATAGAAAATCTTGAAAAGAAATCAGGAGTCATAGTTGCAAACATCAAAAAGATAATAAAAAGATATAAAAAGAGATTAAAAGAAGAGAACAAAAAGAGATAAAAGAAAGAATCTCAGGTGCTGAAGATACTACAGAAAGCATTGACTCAATAGTCAAAGAAAATGCAAAATGCAAAAAGCTTGTAAACCAAAATATCCAGGAAATCCAGGACACTATGAGAAGACCAAACCTAAGGATTTATAGGTATAGAAGAGTGTGAAGATTTCCAACTTAAAGAGCCAGTAAATATCTTCAATAAAATTATGGAAGACTTCCATAAACGAGAGAGAGAGAGAGAGAGAGAGAGAGAGAGAGAGAGAGAGAGAGAGACTCATGAGCATACAAGAAGCCTACAGAACTCCAAACAGGCTGCACCAAAACAGAAATACCTCCCATTACATAATTATCAAAACACCAAATGCACTAAACAAAGAAAGAATATTAAAAGCAGTTAAGAGAAAAAGGCCAAGTAACATATGAAGGAAGACCTGTCAGAATTACACCAGACTTCTTACCAGAGACCATGAAAGCAAGAAGATCCTGGGCAGATCTCATACAGATCCTAAAAGAACACAAATGCCAGCCCAGATGACTATATGCAACAAAACTCTCAATCACCATAAATGGAGAAACCAAGATAACCTATGATAAAACCAAATTTACACAATATCTTTCCACAAGTCCAGGCCTAGAAAAATAACAAATAGAAAATGCCAATATAAGGAGGACAACTATAACCTAGAAAAAGTGAGGTAGTATTCTTTAAACCAACCCAAAAGAAGATAACCACACAAACATAAAAATAACAGGAAGCAACAATCACTATTTCTTACTATCCCTTAATATCAATGGACTCAATTCCCCAATTAAAAGACATAGACTAACAGACTGGATATGTAAACAGGACTCAAAATTTTGCTGCATACAGGAAGCACACCTCACTGTCAAAGAAAAACACTACCTTAGAGTTAAAGGCTGGAAACAACTTTCCAAGCAAATGGTTCCAGGAAACAAGCTGGAGTAGCAATTCTAATATTGGATAAAATTAACTTTCAACCAAAAGTCATTTAAAAAGACACAGATGGACACTTCATACTCATGAAAGGAAAAATCTACCAAGAAGAACTCTCAATTCTGAACATCTATGCTCCAAATGTAAGGGCACCCTCATTCACAAAAGAAACTTTACTAAAGCTCAAAGCATACATTGCACCTCACACAGTAATTGTGGATGACATCAACATGCCACACTCCTCAATGGACAGATCAAGGAAACACAAAGTAAACAGAGACACATTGAAACTAACAGAATTTATGGACCAAATGGATTTAACAGATATTCATAGAACATTTCATCCTAAATGAAAAGAATATACCTTCTTCTCAGCACCACATGGTACCTTCTCCAAAACTGACCATATAATTAGTCACAAAACAGACCCCAACAGATAAAAGAAGATTGAACTAATCCCCTGCCTCCTATCAGATCCCCATGTAATGGTCTTCAATAGCAACAAAAACAACAGAAAGCTCACAAACACATGAAAGCTGAACAATGCTCTACTCAATACTACATTGGTCAAGGAAGAAATAAGGAGAGAAAACAAAGACATTTTAGAATTTAATGAAAATGAAGTCACAACATACCCAAATTTATGGGACACAATGAAAGAGGTGGAAAGAGTAGGAAAACTCATAGCTCTGAGCGCCTCCAAAAAGAATCCTGAAAGAGCATACACTAGCAGCTTAACAGCACGTTTGAAAGCTCTATAACAGAAAGAATCTAATACACCCAAGTGGGGTAGAAGGCAGGAAATCATCAAACTCAGGGCTGAAATCAACCAAGTAGAAACAAAAAGAACTATACAAAGAATCAAGGAGCTGGTTCCTTGAGAAAATCAACAAGATAGATAATTCCTTAGCCAGATTAACCAGAGGGCACAAAGACAGTATTCAAATTAACAAAATCAGAAATGAAAAGGGAGATATATCAACAAAAACTGAGGAAATTTAAAAAATCATCAGATCCTACTACAAAAGCTATACTCAACACAACTGGAAAATCTGGATGAAATGGACAATTTCCTAGACATATACCAAATACCAAAGTTAATCAGGATCACTTAGACCATCTAAAGAGTTCCATAACCCCTAAAGAAAGAGAAACAGTCATTGAAAGTCTGAACCAAAATAATCACAGGACCAGATGGTTTTAGTGCAGAATTCTATGAGACCTTCAAAGAAGACCTAATACCAATACTCTTTAAGATATTCGACAAAATAGAAACAGAAGGAACACTACCCAACTCATTCTATGAAGCCACAATTATGCTAATACCAAAACCACACAAAGATCCAACAAAGAAACAAAACTTCAGAACAATTTCCCTTATGAATATTGATGCAAAAATACTCAGTAAATTTCTTGCCAACCGAATCCAAGAACACATGAAAGCGATCATTCACCAGATCAGCTAGACTTTCCAGGGATGCAAGGATGGTTCAATATAGAGAAATCTGTCAATGTAGTCCACTATATAAACACACTCAATGAAAAAAAACACATGGAAATTTCATTAGATGCTGAAAAAGCATTTGAAAAAAATTCAGCATTCTTTCATGTTAAAAGTCTTGGAAAGTTCAGGAATTCTAACCGAACAAGTGAAAGATCTGTATGACAAGAACTTCAAGTCTCTGAGGAAATTGAAGAAAACTTCAGAAGTTGGAAAGATCTCCCATGCTTGTGGATTGGCATTATTAATATAGTAAAAATTCCATCTTTCCAAAAGCAATCTACAGATTCAACACAATCTCCATCAAAAATCCAGCTCAATTCTTCATAGAGTTAGAAAGAGCAATTCTCAAATTCTTCTGGAATAAGAAAAAACCCAGGATAGTTAAAACTATTCTTACCAGTAAAAGAACTTCAGTATGCCAAACCTCAAGCAGTATTACAGAGCAATAGTGATAAAACCTGCATGATATTGGTACAATTACAGGCAGGTAAATCAATGGAATAAAATTGTAAACCCAGAAATGAACCCATATACCTATGGTCACTTGATCTTTAACAAATGAGCTAAAACCATCCAGTGGAAAAAAGATGGTGCCTGTTCAACAGGTGGTTAGTAAGCAGAAGAATGCAAATTGACCCATTCTTATCTTCTTATATAAAACTCAAGTCCAATTGGATCAAGGACCTCCACATAAAACCAGACACACTGAAACTAATAGAAAAGAACAGTCTTGACCATATGGGCATAGAGGAAAATTTCCTGAATAGAACATCAAGAGCTTATGCTTTAAGATCAAGACTTGACAAATGGGGTCTCATAAAATTACAAAGTTTCTGTAAGGCAAAGGACACTGTCAGTATGACAAAACTGCTAACCAACAAATTGGGAAATGATCTTTACCAACCCTACATCTGACAGAGGGCTAATATCCAATATATATAGAGAACTCAAAAGTTAGACTCCAGGGAACCAAATAACCCTATTAAAAATGGTATACAGAGCTAGACAAAGAATTTTTACCTGAGGAATATTGAACAGCTGAGAAGCAACTAAAGAAATGTTCACCATCCTTAGTTGAAATGCAGATCAAAAGAACCCTGAGATTTCACCTCATACCAGTTAGAATGGCTAAAATCAAATACTCAGGAGACAGCAGGTGCTTGTGAGGATGTGGAAAAAAGTCACTACTCCTCCACTACTAGTGGGATTGAGAGCTAGTACAACCAGTCTGGAAATCAGTTTGGCAATTCCTCAGAAATCTGGGCAAAGTAATATTTGAGGACCCTGTTATACCACACCTGGGCATATACCCAGAGGACTCTCCAGCATGTAATAAGGACACATGCTCCACTATGTTCATAGCAGCCCTAGTTATAATAGCCAGAAGCTGTAAAGAACCCAGGTGTCCAACAACAAAGGAATGGATAGAGACAATGTGGTATATTTACAAAAAGGGATACTACTCAGCTGTTAAAAACAATGAATTCTTTAAGAATTTTGTTTCCTCTTTAAGGGCTTCTATTTGTTTAAATATGTTCTCCTATATGTCTTCTTTTTTCCGATGCTCTCTGTTCATTGTCCTTTTTTAAAAAAAGTTTTATTGGATATATTCTATATTTACATTTCATTTCCCTTTTCCTGGTTCCCTGCCCCCCAAAGGTCCCACATGTCCTTTTCCCTCCCCCTGTTAGGAAAACAAAATCAAAGAGCTGTAGAAAAAAGGGCAAGTTAACTGCTGCACTCACTGGAATATCTTGGAAAACATCTGAACTTATTGGGACAGTGCTGCATTTTTGCAAATTCCCTCAGACTCCCAAGTCTGTATGCAATAAGAACTGCAGTCCTGGATCCATGAAAGTCAGCCAGGAGGGTGTGGCTGTCTATTGCTTTGACTGCATACCTTGCCCAGAGAATATTTCTAATAAGACAGGTAAATGAAAAAATTGTTTAAGAAACCCAAAAGAGTAAATCTAAAGGGAGAAAAGTATACATGTGTGTGAACCACATGGCCATTTCTTTACTTCAATTTAGTGATTTAAATATTTCACCTATACTTTCTCTTAAAATAATGAATACAACTGATTCAAATTTTTGATCCATTGTGGGCCTTATAGCCTCCCAAACCCACTTACACAGAGGAGAGAGAGTTTCATTTAAGCATAGAATTTAATTGACAAAATGTTGAGTATTATATCCTTATCATTTTCAAAAAAATATTTTAATCACAGCTATCACTCATACAAATAGTGTATGGTTTTGGTCACACTATCATAATTCCCTCCCAGCCTTGATTCACTCTGGTGTCCAGGAAAAATAAGTCTTCCAATGGGATTTTTTATATTTGGTTTTTGTTGTATGGAATGAGTAAATTTCTACAATAACATACAAAATTTTACTGCCAGATCATTTTTAAGACAATGTACACATGAAACAATAGGCTGCACAATGAAATCTGGGTATTGTGAACAATATGTAATACAAAGGCAGTAATAAACTTATGGGATATAATTGGAACCAGAATCCAAATTTTGAATAGTATTTCATGAACTTATTCACATTCTTCCATCAACCAGTACTGATTTAGAAATTTAATATATATATATATATATATATATATATATATATATATATACCAATGAAATTGAATGTATACTTATGTAATATCTGAAATTTTATCATAACTGCAGCAAAATTGTTGATTTTCTCAATGTTTAAAATATGTGATATTATTCATTAAAACATCAAATGCCGATTCCAAAAACAAAAAACAAGAAATGAATTCAGCTCTGAATGATCAAGACACAATTAACATATCAAATGATTCCCAAGAAGAAGGAAGTAAGGGTCTTGGCCCTGGAAAGGCTTGATCCAGCATTGTAGGTGATACCAGGACAGAGAAATGGGAAGGGGGTAATTGGGGAATGGTCAGAGGGAAGAAGGCTTATGGGACTTATGGGGAGGGGGGAACCAGAAAGGGAAAGGCATTTGGAATGTAAACAAAGAATATAGAAAATAAATAAATAAATAACAAAACAAAACAAAAAAAAACCAAAACAATGAATTCATGAACTTCTTAGGCAAATGGGTGAACTGGAAAATATTATCCTGAGTGAGGTAACCCAATCACAAAAGAACACACATGGTATGCAGTCACTGATAAGTGGATATTAGCCCAGAAGCTTGGAATATCCAAGACACAATTCGCATATCAAATGATGCACAAAAAGAAGGAAGTACAAAGTATGGGCACTCTGGTCCTTCTAAGAAGGGGGGACAAAATACCTACTGAAGGAGATACAGAGACAAAGTGTGGTGCAGAGTCTGAAGGAGAGACCATCCAGAGACTACCCCACCTAGGGATCTATATCATATACAGTTACAAAACCCAGACACTATTATAAATGCCCACAAGTACTTACTGACTGTAGCCAGATATAACTGTCACCTGGGAGGCTCTGCATCACAAATACAGAGGGGGGCACTCTTAGCCTCCCATTGAAATGAATATAGGGTCTTCAATGAGGAGCTAGAGAAAGTACCCAAGTAACCAAATGGTTTTGCAGTGACTTAGGAGGAACAACAATATTAGCCACCCAGTATTACCAGAGCTCCCAGGGAAAAAGACCATCAATCAAAGAGTACACATGGAGTTACCCATGGCTCCAGATGCATAGGCAGCAGAGGATGGCCTTTTGGACATCAAAGGGAGGAGAGTCCCTGAGTCCTGGAAAGTCTCAGTGCTGTGGTGTAGGGGAATACCAGGACAGGGAAATAGGAGAGGGTTGATTGGGGAACAGGGGTTGGAGAGATAGCTTATGGGATTTTCAGGGGTGGTGGGGGGACCAGGAAAGGGGATAACATTTGAAATGTAAATAAAGAATATATTTTAGAGGCTGGAAGACAATTTTACAAGCAAATGATTGCAGGAAAAAAGACGGAGCAGCCACTCTAATATCAGATAAAATTGACTTTCAACCTAAAGTCATCAAAAGAGACACAGAAGGATACTTCTTGCTGGTCAAAGGAAAAAATCCACCAAGAAGAATTCTCAATTCTGAACATGTATGCACCAAATACAAGGGCACCCTCATTCATAAAAGAAACCTTACTAAAGCTCAAAGCACATACTGAACCTAACACAATAATTGTGGGTGACTTCAACACTCCACTATCCTCAATGGAGTGATTAGGAAAACAGAAACTAAACAGGGACACAGTGAAACTAATTGAAGTTTTAGACCAATTGGATTTAACAGATATATATAGAACATTACATCCTAAAGCAAATGAATATACCTTTTTCTCAGCACCTCATGGTACCTTCTCCAAAATTGACCATATAATTGGCCAGAAGACAGACCTCAACAAATATAAGAAGATCAAACTAATCCAATGCGTCTTATCAGATTACTATGGAAAAAAAGTGGTCTTCAATAGCAACAAAACAACAGAAAAGCACATATAAACATGGAAGCTGAACAATACTCTACTCAATGATACCTTGGTCAAGGAATAAATAAAGAAAGAAATCAAAGACTTTTTAGAATTCAATGAAAATGAAGGTACAACTTACCCAAATCTATGGGACACAATGAAAGCAGTTCTAAGAGGAAAATTCATAGCCCTGAGTGCCCCCAAAAAGAAACTGAAGAGAGCATGCACTAGCAGCTTAATGGCACACCTGAAAGCCCTGGAACAAAAAGAAACTAATTCACCCAGGAGGAGTAGAAGACAGGAAATCATCAAACTAAGAGCTGAAATCAATCAAATAGAAACAAAGAGAACCATAGAAAGAATCAACAAAACCAGGAACTGGTTCTTTGAGAAAATGAACAAGATAGATAAACCCTTACCCAGACTAACCAAAGGACACAGAGACAGTATCCAAATTAACAAACTTAGAAAGGAAAAGGGAGATGCTGAATGATGATGATTTTCAAAAAATCATCAGATACAATTACAAAAGCCTTTACTCAACACAACTGGAGAATCTAGAGGAAATGGACACTGTCCTAGACAGATACCAAATACCAAAATTAAATCAGGATCAAGTAGATCATCTAAACAGTCCCATAAGCCCTAAAGAAATAGAAAGGGTCATAGAAAGTCTTCCAATCAAAAAAAGAATGGGACCAGATGGTTTTAGTGCAGAATTCTATCAGACCTTCAAAGAAGACCTAACACCAATACTCTTCAAATTTTTCCACAAAATGGAAACAGAAGGAACACTACCCAACTCATTCTAGAAAGCCACAATTAGGCTGATACCAAAACCATACAAAGATCCAACACAGAACGAACACTTCAGTCCAATTTGCCTTATGAATATCGATACAAAAATACTAAATAAAATTCTTGCACAGAATCCAAGAACACATCAAAAACTACCATCCACCATGATCCAATAGGCTTCATCCCAGGGATGCAGGGATGGTTCAATATATGGAAATCCATCAATGCAATGCACTACATAACCAAACTCAAAGAATAAAACCCCATGGACATTTCATTAGATGCTGAAAAAACATTTGAAAAAAATTATCATCCTTTCATGCAAAAAGTCTTGGAAAGAGCCCATACCTAAATATAGTAAAACCAATCTACAGCAAACCAGTAGCCAATATCAAACTAAATGGAGAGAAACTGGAAGCAATCCCAATAAAATCAGGGATTAGACAAGGTTGCCCTCTCTCTCCATATTTTTTTTAATATAGTGTTTGAAGTTCTAGTGAGAGCAATTAAACATAAGGAAGTCAAAGGGATACAAATTGGAAAGGAAGAAGTCAAACTATCACTATTTGCAGATGATTTCATAGTATTGTTATATGACCCAAAAACCTCCACAAGAGAACTCCTACAGCTGATAAACAACTTCAGCAAAGTGGCTGGTTATAAAATAAACTCAAGTAAATCAGTAGTCTTCCTATACTCAAAGGATAAGCAGGCTGAGAAATAAGTTAGGGAAATAGCACCCTTCACAATAGACACAAACTATATAAAGTATCTTGGCGTGACTCTAACCAAACACGTGAAAGATCAGTATGACAGGAATTTCAAGTATTTGAACAAAGAAATTGAAGAAGACCTCAGAAGATGGAAAAATATTTCATGCTCTTGGAATGGCAGGATTAGTATAGTAAAAATGGCCATCTTACCAAAGACAATCTACAGATTCAATGCAATCCCCATCAAAATCCCAAATCAATTCTTCATAGATTTAGAAAGAGCAATTCTCAAATTCATCTGGAATTACAAAAAGCCCAGGATAGGTAAAACTATTCTCAAAAATAAAAGAACTTTGGGGAATTCAATATCCCCGACCTCAAACAGTATTACAGAGCAATTGTGTTAAAAACTGCATGGTATAGGTACAGTGACAGGCAAATAGATCAATGGAATAGAATTGAAGACCCAGAAATGAACCCACAGACGTATGGTCACTTGATCTTTGATAAAGGAGCTACAACCATCCAGTGGAAAAAAGATAACCTCTTCAACAAATGGTGCTGGTTCAACTGGAGGTCAGAATGCAAATTGACCCACTCTTATCTCCTTGTACTAAGATCAACTCCAAGTGGATCAAGGACCTCCACATAAAACCAGACACACTGAAACTAATAGAAAAGAAACTGCGAAAACTCTGGAGGACATGGTCACAGGAGGATAGTTTCTGAACAGAACACCAATAGCTTATGCTCTAAGATCAAGAATTGATAAATGAGACCTCATAAAATTACAAAGATTTTGTAAAGCAAAGGACACCATCAGAAGGACAAAACAGCAACCAACTAATTGGGAAAAGATCTTCACCAACCCTACATTTGACAGAGGTCTAATATTCAATATATACAAAGAACTCAAGAGGTTAGACCCCAGAGAACCTAATAACCCTATTAAAAATGGGGTACAGAGATAAACAAAGAATTTTCATCTGAAGAAATTCGGATGGCTGAGAAGCACCTTAAGAGATGTTCAACATCACTAGTCATCAGGGAAATGCAAATCAAAACAACCTTGTGATTTCACCTTACACCAGTAAGAATGGCTAAGATTAAAAACTCAAGAGACAGCACATGCTGTCGAGGATGTGGAGAAAGAGGAACACTCCTCCCCTGTTGATGGGATTTCAAGAAGGTACAACTACTCTGGAAATCAGTCTGATGGTTCCTCAGAAAATTAGGCATGACACTTCCAGAGGACCCTGTCATACCACTCCTGAACATATACCCAGAAGATTCCCCTGCATGCAACAAAGACACATGCTCTACTATGTTCATAGCAGACTTATTTATAATAGCCAGAAACTGGAAAGAACCCAGGTGTCCCTCAATGGAGGAATGGATACAGAAAATGTGGTATATTAATACAACGGAATACTACTCAGCAATTAAAAACAATGAATTCATAAAATTTTTAGGCAAATGGTTGGAACTGGAAAATATCATCCTAAGTGAGGTAACCCAATCACAAAAGAATACATGTGAAATGTAATCACTAATAAGTGGATATTAATGAGCCCAGAAGCTCTGAATATTCAAGTCACAAGCAGCAAATCATATGATTCCCAAGAAGAAGGAAGGAGAGGGCCCTGGTCCTGAAAAGACTTGATCCAGTATGGTAGGGGAGTACTCGAACAAAGAAATGGGGGGGAGTAATTGGGGGTTGGATGGAGGGAAGAAGACTTATGGGAGATATGGTGGGGGGGACTGGGAAAGGGGAAAGCGTTTGGAATGTAAACAAAATATAGAAAATAAAAAAAGAACATATTTTAGAAAAACAAATAACGGATAGTCACAGAACCCTCTCTAATACTGTCAAAGAACAGATGGGGGATGGAACATAATGTCCAATTTTGTTTATATTTCAATAAACAACAGGCATTGGAAAAATTAGCCAAAATCTTCAAATATTAAAAAAAGAAAGAAAAGTAGGACTATAAGATAATAGTTTTTTCATGTTGATATATGTAATAAATATTAAATTTCAGTATCATTGTCTATGTTTATTTGAACATAGCTGCATTCATTTTTTTCCTATGAATAAATTTATTTACAGTACAAGGGCCTTGTGAAATAGGTACAAAGAGTGGTCACACTATCTTTGCAGATTCTTTATTTTCAGCCTTTTTTTTGTGCTACCTTAATGTAAATAGGGAAACTCCAGCCAGCATGCCTGAGTTAAAAGCAAAGGTTTATTACTTTCTTATCCTGAGATGTTGGATAGACCATTTCTAGTCTAGGCACAGCAACAGTCCCAACTATGAGCCTAACCTAAAATTTTGATAGTTTGCAGAAATAATATAAATGACCCACCTGTTATATGTCTGTCCAAAGGTCTTAAACCTAGCATATCAGCTCCTATTATTCTGATTGTATGGAATTAATATTTAGTAGTCTAGAAAACAATGACAACTGATAAGTAGAACACAATTTTTTCCTTTACGATACTGCTTCCTCTGCAGTGACAGCCTTCCATTTCTTAGATCACCCTGAAATAAGAAGGAGAATTATGTTGTGGTTCTCACAAGCAGGCACCCATGGTTATCATTTGATTATGTGTCTGGTTTGAAACCTTAGTGCTGTAGATAGGTTTCTCATCCACAAAGAAGGCATGAACAGAGAAGAACAATGTCAAGTGAGGATGCCGTGGCCTGTAAATGGTATACTTCTCTTGTATCTTAGAGATCATATACAGTATCCACTGAGGTGAGAATTAATAAGTTAATGATCATAACATACATAGAACAATGTCAAGTAAGTAATAAGAAGCATAGAATTAATTGATGTTTCTACCACCTCTCTTAGTGACCAGAAACCTGCTTTTTTCAAATGTTTGGTGAAGAATTTGACTGAACTTAGATTTAGGAGCAAATTTCAACTCAAAATAATACATGATAGAATTTGCTTATACAAAGTCAATATTGATTCTTCACTAAGTATTTTTTCCAGACCACTATAGACAAAAGATGGCGCATGAATAAAAGCTTAATGCTATGGGACAAATAATAGACAGTATGGCACTTAAGAGTTTATAGATCTACTAACCTCTGAGTGTCAATAAACCAATGACAAGCAACTGAGATGCACACATACCTCTCCAAACAAGTAACTGCAAACTATTCCATGTTCTGAGAGTCTCCATTGATAAACCTAGTGAAGAGGAACAGCTCTCAATTCTGTAATACCCATGACAGCCTCTTTAAAAGCAAGGAGATAGCATTTTAATAAAGTGAATATAAAAGTAACCAGAGAAGTAAACCAATATTGTGTGAAGCAATAAAAATCAATGCTAATATGCTCATACAAATTCATCTTAGAGTCTATTAATAATGATGTTCCTAGCTACCATTACCAAGTGTTTCATGTAAATTTCACAAAAGATGAACTATGACTCCTAGAAATCCTGTAACTCATCACTTCTTCAGGAGCAAAGCAAGGCTCTGAATTCAGAAAAATTGGATACTTTACTATCTTTCTCTGACCATGTCAAACAGTCTCTAAGTGTGCATGGAAGGGAGTATTTTGTTGCATGTATATCATTGGGCCTAATGGCAGTACAGTGATTCTGGGTTTTATATATTTATTTATATCTATCTATCTATCTATCTATCTATCTATCTATCTATCTATCTATCTATATCTGTAGTGTGTGTGTGTGTGTGTGTGTGTGTGTGTGTGTGTGTATGCTTCTATATGTGGCTGCCTCCTATCTACATAAGATCATTTACTAATGTCTCCATCAAAGTTGTTAGGTTAAGCTATTTTCCCAAAGTATCATATCACTGACCCTTTTATAAACATTAAGTTCCCATGGGAACATATACAATCAACACTGCTGCTTTCACATATTTTGAACACATTTTAAAATCCCTTCTTGGCAAATAAATCTTGTTATTTTCTTTTTCTTTTTTAAGGAGGTGGGAGATGTCCAAAATAAACTCCTATATCTGATATTCTTCTCTCAGACCCTTTCTGCAGACCTGTGCTCTCTTCTATTCCACATCCCATTTCTGCAGTGTCCCTGTCACCTGGCTGCTCACAGAGAAGGAACAGATTCTAGAACATCACTTCCCAAGGTGAAGTATATCCATTTCAATCTCTAAATGAGGAAACTGCTGGTGCAGAAAATCACTAAACAAAAAAGCATCTCCTTCAAATGCCCTCATGAAAGGACACATTCCCTGGCAGTGGAATCAAGAAGCAAGCAACCATTACAAAGCACCAACACAAGGAAAATGTGCTCATTCCAAGCTCCATGTGGGTCTCTTAGATTGGCTTTTCATTGGATGGAATGCAGTGTCAGCAGTGAGGACTGGCAGAGAGAGAAAGATTTCAGGGTTTATTGCAGGGTCTTAGAAGTGGTTCTTAGAAAAGTTTGTGCTTCTAGTGATTGGCTGTAAGGTCTATAATTCAATACTTGGACATAGCTAGAGCTCCTTCAACTTCTTTAATTTAATATCCTAGTCTACAATGACATGATATCTTACCTAAGGTTTTCTTTTTTTATTCGATATATTAATTTACATTTCATATGATTTCCCCCTTGCCAGGCTCCCCCTCCCCACAAGTCCCATAAGTCCTCTTCCCTCCCCCTGTTTCCCCCATTCACCCCTTTCATCTTCCATGTTCTGGTATTTCCCTATACTGCTGCATTAAGCCTTTCCAGAGTCAGGGGCCCTTCCTTTCTTCTTCTTGAACTTCATTTGATATGTAGATTGTGTCTTAAGTATTCCAGTCTTCTAGGCTAATATCCGCTTATCAGTGAGTGCATACCATGAGTGTTCTTTTGAGATTGGGTTATCTCACTTAGGATGATGTTCTCCAGCTCCATCCATTTGTCTAAGAAGTTCATGAATTTTTTGTTTCTATTGTCTGAGTAGTACTTCATTGTGTATATATACCATATTTTTTTTTATCCATTTCTCCATTGAGGGACATCTGTGTTCTTTCCAGCTTCTGGCTATTATAAATAGGGCGGCTATGAACATAGTGGAACATGTATCCTTATTACATGCTAGGGAATCTTCTGGGTATATGCCCAGGAGTGATATAGTAGGGTACTCTGGAAGTGTTGTGCCCAGTTTTCTGAGGAACCGCTAGACTGATTTCCAGAGTGGTTGTACCAACTTGCAATCCCACCAGCAGTGGAGAAGTGTTCCTCTTTCTCCACATTCTCGCCAACACCTGCTGTCTCCTGAGTTTTTAATCTTAGGCCTAAGGTGTTCTAAATGCAGAGATCAGTTCTAAAGGCAATACTGTCTGATGTGATTCTTCAGGTTCTATTGATACTTGATTCTGGTCTCTCATTTTCTTAATCTTTA
This sequence comes from Apodemus agrarius, assembly GCA_964023405.1. NCBI lineage: Eukaryota > Metazoa > Chordata > Mammalia > Rodentia > Muridae > Apodemus > Apodemus agrarius. The sequence continues at coordinate 79,106,369 of OZ030009.1, forward strand.
CCAGTCTCTGTGATTGTGTTTGTCCACTGAAATAAGAGAATATTTTCTATATCTCATTTTTATAAGAATCAACAGCAATATGATATATTAAAGTAGTTGTAAGACTAATAACACTACCCAGTTAAATCCTGACATCTTTTCATTTTTCTGTTTCTACCCTTGAGTTTAAATTGACCTTGATGTTTAGAAAGGAAGAAATGATCAAGAGCAGTGTCATAAAGAACAGGCCTCAAATCTCTTATTTGCTTTTAGACCCATATTAGTGCTTTGTTCTAAATGATTGACACCAATTCTTTCTTAAATCACAGAGTTCATATCCTGCTGTGATTGCTTTAAGTGAAAATGGCATTGTAAACTTGACAAAGAATGAAGGACTTTCTTTCACACTTCCTCTTTTGGGTTAGAGTCCCACCTGGGTTGGCTTCTTAGCATCCTCAAAAATGTGTTTATCCATTGTTTATTTGAGACCCTTCTGTGGCTGCTGAAATTAGGTATCCCAATCATGACAAGGAAATACAAGTTTGAGGCTTATGAATGATTGGTGTAACTAATTGTGGTGAATACGAAGATGTCTCATTTAAAAGATTCTGGTACTACTTCTGACAGCAATGATCGATGGACTGTCTTAAGAATTAATGACATTCTACCATGAAAGGAAGAGTCCTCAGAAGGTGAGTTTCGACCTCCTTGAGACTTACTGTTTTTCTTCCGAGTCTGTCTACTGATTCTTTCTCTCTGCCTCTCTGTCTCTGTCTCTGTCTCTGTCTATTTCTGTCATTCTGTCTCTCTGTCACTGTTTCTCTCTCTCTCTCTCTCTCTCTCTCTCTCTCTCTCTCTCTCTGTCTCTCTCTCTGGTTTTGTATGAATAATAACCTTTATCTGTTCCAGTTATTCCTTGTCTCCTATTTCATAGTAGAAGACATACAACCAACATACAATAATTCTGCAAATCTACATTGTAAATATCTCCTAATACTTTGTCTTCCAATCATTGATGATATGATTGAGACATTCTAAGAACGGTTGTTTTACCATTTCCAGACCTGGAGTTGGCAATACCTTGGTTTTTCTCTTCATTCTTCTTGTCATTCTCACACCAAACTGAAGGAAAGTGAAGGAGATTTAATTCAAAAACTGATTATGCCCAGCCTGGAAATGCCCTCCAATCATGTTCAACCTATTAGCTCACAGAGCAACAAAATCAGTGAGGCTATGCAGGCAAGGGACAAAGATAAGCAAGACAGAAGGGAAAAGGAAATAGCTTGAATTCAAGAAGCCTCTTTGGTATTTGTTTGTTTTCAAAATTACAGAGGATTTTATGTCAAACATTTTTTCTGTTTAAATTCACTTGCATTTATGCACAATAAGCTGACCTACCAAGTTATTTTGCCAAACAGATTATAAAAATTTAGTGTTAGAAAAAGCCTAGAACAACTGAAGCTAATCTCCTGGCTGTACAGTCAAGTAAACTGAAGTTGAGAGATATAAAGTGAATTGTTGATAATCCAAGAATCTATGGCTTAGATGAATCTAGATATAGGAACACACACACACACACACACACACACACACACACACACACACACAAGGAAAGAGTCAGAAAGTGAGAGGGTCCCAGAGAGAAACACAGACAGAGGAATCTCACGTATGTATATTAGTGTGTATATGAAAATATTGTGTTTAATAAGAATCTTTCACACTTCTGAAGAACTGCAGAAATATGAACTACTGCTGTATCCCTGTTCACAGCTAACTCTGTGACAAGGGCCTACTCAAAAGAGAGGAAAGTCAATAAAGTAAAGTGTAAGTGTACTGTTAATGACAGGTTCTTGCAGGCACTTTCCCCCAAATTATACCATTCCTATTCAAATACCATCTCAAGAGTCTCAGACAGTGTCAAGTGCAATCATTGTTATTGCAGTTGCCAAGGTAATCAATTGAAATAATAATGAAGGGAACAGAAGGAAATCAATAGAGTCTGAAATTACAAATAAAGAGAAGTTATCGTTTAAGAGCATTTGGCTGAAATCTTCCATATTAATGGAGTCAGAAATGGCTGTGTCATTCAGAAGCAGTGTGGTGCATAATTCAGATGAGTACATTAGAACACCTAAAAGCAATTGCAACAATTAGGGCTACCTACCAAGAATCTGTCCACCTTGGAAGGCATGTTGCTGGGTTGTTTATTATAGTTTTAGCATGTTTTCATATCTTAAAATTTAATCATTGCCCAGAGCACACTTAGGCAGGAGGCAAGATTAGCCTCCTCAGACACCTGAAGCAAGCAGTTAGACCACTTTAATTCTGAGATTAGAAAGTAAGAGAGGCTAGTAAAATATTTACCTTACTTTACAACTGCTTTCTTTTTCAAAATTTGTATTTATCTGTACAGAACAATGAATGCAATTCAGAAAGCAAGGAATATATAGGAAAATGATCATAAAAGTTACTGAAGTATATAATCACATGAATTGAAATTCCACTAAACTCTACCAGTGTGACATAAATTCATTTTCATTTCAATGTTATTTGTAGGAAGAAAGTGCATATTTTATTCTAGTCTAATATTCATGATCAACTAATCTTCTTAAAGGGTCTGAGAGACAAATGTCAATTAAGAATGAAAAACAATCTAGTGTTCTTATTAGAATATACTCCTTAAAAAAGAATAAAGCATTATGAAAATGCTCAGGTAGACCATTATATTGGTTTACTGTTGGAGTCTGAAAAAAATAAACATATATATATATGGTTATAATTATTAATATTATATAACAATCTTTCCAAGTTTAATTTCATGACTTTGGATCCCTCGACTTACAGTATTTCATTGTAAGGCAAACAGAACCTTAGATCTGAATCTATAGATAGCTAGAATAACAAAAAACATGTTTGGCATTAAAATTATGAAAAACCTCATGGAATTATACTATTATATATGTGTATAACTTAGACATATTTTACTATACTCATTCAGTCAATAATAGAGAGAAGATAATAATTTTTCCCATGAAACTTCTGCCTGCTGCTCTATTCAGAAATTTTATTCTCAAGAATATGATGAAATAAGACTGTAAAGGTGCTTTTCCTCTGCAGATTTGCTTCTCATATGACTTTCGGAGTGTTACCATTATAATTCTATATAATTATAATGTTTGAATATATTTAATTGTTACCCACCAGAACTTGTTGTTCATACAGTATTCCTAAATATACCCAAAACTTAAATGTCATGGAGAAATTAACTCTGTACTGTATTGACCTGTACTCCATGATGATTTGCTTTTCTAGAAGTAGAAAGCTACTATGTAGGGTGTTGGAGGAAAAAAATTTTCAATTGCATCTTCTAGTTTCAACTTTTCAAATTGCAACAAAGTCTGGCCTGGAAAGCTAATCCTATAGATGCAATAATGAGATGAATTGTTATATGGGTAAACAACTAATTTTGGATTGAAGTTAAGGCCCACTTTACAGAATAAATGTGCCTAGTATAAAAGAACACATGGATCAGGGGGTCATATGTTCAGGATGTAATGCTTCTGCTACTATACTGCTACACAAACACAATATCAAACTGCCATGCTAGAAGACCCGCTTCACTCAAAGCAGTTGAGGACCAGCTGTACTCAGAGCAGTTGAGTATCCACTACACTCAGCAGTTTTACAATAGCTTGAGTGTTCCACTGAAGACCCAACAGTGTGAAGCCTTCCTAGATGAGCTAATGCAGCCAGGGTAACAGATCAGCACCCTCTCTGCCCCTGTGAAGAGCCCACAATTGGAAGACCCCCACAGGTAGTCTGCTACAGCCAAGGCTGCAGGCATACCAGGAGACCTGAAACAATGCAGAGACAAAAGAAGCAGACTCCAGACAGTCACCCAGACCAACAAACATCAGGGATATCCAAATGGCAAAAGACAAGCTCAAGACATTATGCAACAGAAGCCAATATTCATCGGCTTCATCAGAACCCAGTTCTCCCACCACAGAAAGCCCTGAAACAATACACCTGAAAATCAGGCTGCTGACCTAAACTACTATCTCATGAAGATAATAGAGTCCTTTAAGGAGGATATCAATAACTCACTGAAATAAATACAGGAAAACACAGGTAAGCAGGTAAAGGAATTGAATAAAGAGATCCAAGACCTAAAAGTAGAAGTACAAACAATAAAGAAAACACAAATGGAGGCAAACCTGGAAATGGAAAACCTAGGAAAGAATTACATTCAGGAATTACAGATGTAAATATCATCAATAGGATCTAAGAGATAGACAAGAGAATCTCAGGTGTAAAAGATACCATAGAAGAGATTGACACAACTGACAAATCAAAATTCAAAACAAAAAATACCTCCTCACCCAAAATATCCAGGAAATTCAAGACACAATGAAAAGACCAAATCTAAGAATAATCAGAAAGGAGCTGAAAATGTCTTCAACAAAATCATAGATGAAAACTTCCCCAACGTAAAGAATGAGATGGCTTTAAAGGTACAAGAAGCCTAATAGTACACCAGATTCTACTAGGGACCTAAAAAGAAAAATACTCTCATTACTTAATAATCAAAACACTAAACATACAGACCAAAGAAAGAATATTAAAAGCTGTAAGCGATAAGGGCCAAATAACATACAAAGGTAAACCTATGAGAATTACACCAAACTTCTCAACAGAGACTATGAAAATCAGAAGAACCTGGTCAAAGGTCAAGCAGACTCTAAGAGAACACAAATGCCAGTCCAGCATTTACTACTATTCAAAGCAAAATGCTCAATCAGCATAGATGGAGAAAACAAAATATTCCAGGACAAAACCAAATTCATAAAATATCTATCTACCAATCCAGCCCTACAGAGAATCTTAGAAGGAAACTTCCAATACAAGGAAGGTACCTACACCAAAGATAAGACAAGATATTAATCATCTTACAACAAAACCAAAAGGAAAGAACCATAATCACATAAACAAAAACAAACTTATCAGGAACCAACAATCTCTTTAATATCTCTCTATATTAATGGACTCAACTCACCAACAAAAAGACATAAGTTAACAGACTGGATATGTAAACAATATCTAGAATTTTCCTGCGTATGAGAAACATACCTCAATCATAAAGACAGACACTATCTCAGCGTAAAATGATGAAAAAGGTCTTCTAAGTAAATTGTCACTGGAAACAAGCATGAGTGACATCCTAATATCCAATAAAATAGACTTTCAACCAAAAGTTATCAAGCATAAAGAAGAAGGACATTTCATATTCATCAAGGGGAAAACCCGCCAAGAGAAAGTCTCAACTCTGAATATCTCTGCCTCAAATGCAAGAGCACCCACATTCATAAAAGAAACTTTATTGAAGCTCAAAATACACATTCAACCCCACTCAAGAACAGTGGGAGACTTCAACACCCCACTCTCACCAATTTACAGGTTATTGAAACAGAAACTAAACAGAGACATAGTGAAACTAAGAGAGGTTTTGAACCAAATGGATTTAACAAAGATCTATAGAACATTTCACCCTAAAACAAAAGAATACACCTTCTTCTCAGTACCTCATTGTACCTTCTCTAAAATTGACTATATAATTGGTCACCAAATAACCCTCAACCAATACAAGAAGATTAAAATAATACCATGCATCCTATCAGATCACCATGGCCTAAGGCTGGTCTTCAATAACAGCAAAAACTACAGAAAGCCCACATACACAAGGAAACTCAATATCTTTTTACTCAATGATAACCTGGTCAAGGAAGAAATAAAGAAAGAAATTAAAGATTTCCTGGAATTTAATGAAAATATTGACATACCATACCTAAATTTATGGGACACAATGAATGCAGTGCTAAGAGGAAAGGTCATACATAGCACTAAGAGCCCTGGTAAAGAAACTAGAGAGATCCTACTCTAACAACTTAACAGCACAACTGAAAACTTTAGAACAAAATGAAGCAAACTCACCCAAGAGGACTGGAATGTAGGTAAGAGTCAAACTCAGGGCCGAAATCAACCAAATAGAAACAAAGAAACATTGCAAAAAAAATCAACAAAAGTACAAGCTGCTTCTTTGAAAGAATCAACAAGATAGATATACCCCTAGCCAAAATAACTAAAGGGCCTAGAGGCAGTATCCAAATAACAAAATAAGAAATGAAAAGGGAGACATAACTACAGAAACAGGAAATTCAAAAAATTACCAGATCCTACTATAAAAGCTTATACTTAACAAACCTGGAAATTCTAGATGAAATGGATAGTTTTATAGAAAGATATCACATCCCAAAGTTAAATTGAGAGCAGGTAAACTGTCTAAATAGGCCTATATCACACAAGGAAAGAGACATCATTGAAAACCTCCCAACCAAAAAGAAATGCCCAGGGACAAATGGATTTAGAGCAGATTTCCACACGACCTTCCAAGAAGACCTGATTCTAATTTTCCTCAAATTACTCCATAAAATACAGAAAGAAGAACCACTACCTAACTCATTCAATGTAGCCACAATTATACTGATAGCTAAACCACACAAGGACCCAAACAAAATAAGAGAACATTAGACCAATCTCACTTATGAATATTGATGCAAAAACACACAATGAAATTCTTGCAAACGCTGGAAAACCCAACAAGCAGCTGCAAGAGTCAGATGCAGATATTGCACCCAACCAATGGATCAAAGCACCTGAGCCCTGTTGTTGAATAAGGGAAGGCTAAAAGAAGCTGAAGAGAAGGACAAACCTGTAAGAGGACCAACATTCTCAATTAATCTGGAATCCCTGAGATCTCTCAAACACAGGACTACCAAACAGGCAGCATATACCAGCTGATATGAGGCCCCCATAGGGGACTGCCTGGTCTGTGTTCATTAAGGTGAAGTGCAACTATCATGAGACTAAAGGCCCTAGGGAGTTTAGAGGACAGGTGGGGTAGGGGATGGGGCTACCCATGTGGAGACAGGGGAGTGGGGCGGAGGTGTGGGATATGGAACAGTCAGAGGGTAGACGGTGAAGGAGAAAAAATATGGAGTGTAAAAAAATAAATGAATGAACGAATGAATGAATAATCCGAAACTACTCTCTATACTAATACTTCCTATTGTACTTTAAAAGTACAGAAATGTATGTTGGTTTTAGAATCCAGATCTCATCTTCAGTATTTATTTTCCTATAGGAACTTTACATATTAGCAGTCATTCAATTCATGTCAGTGAAAAAGTTTTCTTAACCTACAGGTTTTTAGTGTTGCTGTTTTCTTAAAGTGTTAAAATACAGAATCTAGGACTCATCCCATATCTGATACATCAGAATCTAAAATTTTTGCCAAAATACCCAACTACCTTCACTCATATTACATTTTGAGATATATTATGTTGGAAATCTCAAAAGAGAACATGTGATGTAATTGACCTTTTTAGAAACTTACATTTGTGTATCTAAGAAGAAAATAAAACAAGTAAAAACCTGTATTGGGTCATTTATGCAACTGTAATAGTTGCAGTTGAGTGGTACTGCTATGTGAAACAGAATATTAAAATTATCACTTTAGCTTTTATGTGACGGACTTGTAGGACTGTAAACACATTCTTATGGCATTCATACTTCTTAATATTGAATTTGCATTTATATCTAGAAAAGAACAATGCACATTAATAAATATTATAACAATATAACAACTTCTATAATAGAAATGTAAATCAATAGCTAGCAAAGTGCAGAAAACATAATCATTCACTCTGCCATGAAGAATTGATGAAAATCTTCCTTAAGTAGATAGTAGCTGAAGTGTATATTAGGAAGAATTTATAGTGCATATTGATTTACGATCTCCTTGGTTAATAAAAGTGAAAGAGCACGGGGTGAACGTAAAGTGGTGATGGTAAAATAGTGAGGTGAGAAGAATTGAACTATAAGGGAATGGGGCATCACAACAGCATTTAAGATTAATGCATTGGCATTGTCAAACCCAAGACTCAGGTTTAGTGGTGGCATACTTAATCAGGGTTTTCAGCTCATTTAAACTGATTAGATAAAATTGATACTTCCAGAGGACCCAGCCATACCACTCCTGGGAATATACCCAGAAGATTCCCCAGCATGCAATAAGGATACATGCTCCACAATGTTCATAGCAGCCTTATTTATAATAGCCAGAAGCTGGAAAGAACCCAGATGTCCCTCAATGAAGGAATGGATACAAAAAATGTGGTATATATACAAAATGGAGTACTATTCAGCCACTAGAAACAATGAATTCATGAAATTCTTAGAGAAATGGATGGAGCTGGAGAACATCATACTAAGTGACTTAACCCAGTCTCAAAAGAATACCCATGGTATGCACTCACTGATAAGTGGATATTAGCCTAGAATCTTGGAACGCCAAAAACACAATTCACATACGAAATGATGTCTGACAAGAAGAAAGGAGTGGACACTGGTGCTGGAAATGATCAAAGCATCAGTGTAGGGGAATACAAGAACAGGGAAGTGGGAAGGGGTGGATGAGGGAGCAGGGGGAGGGAAAAGGGCATGTGGGACCTTTTGGGGGTGGGGAACCAGAAAAAGGGAAGTGAATTGTAAATATAGAATATATCCAATAAAAAAAACTGAAAAAAAAGAAAAAATATATTCACACATTAACACTACGACACTGAGAACTGTTAGTTGTCCCACCCAAAAAACTTGAAAAACTGGTTTTAGAGTCAGTCGGGTGACTTAGTATGTAAAGGAATTTTCTTGATCCACCAGCATCATGACATGTTCTCAGTCTCCAGGTCCCATGGTGGAAGTAGAGAACCAACTTCAAAAAATTGTCCTCTGGTCTCCTCATCTGTGTTGTCACAAGTACCAACCTCACCACAGATATATCATATATGTACAATAATAAATAATCTCTTAAGGAGTATCTGGTTTCTGAATGCAAATCAAGTAGAAATTCCATATTTTCAAAATAATGTCTAAAAACAGCACATCATACTCATATGTGTATTTGAACTGTCCCTTGTAATGGTAGTTTGCTTCCTTTATTTTTGAGGAGTAAGCATTCTTTTTTATTATTGAATATATTCCTCATTTTAAATGTTATTTCCTTTCCCAATTTCTCCCCTCCCAGAAGCCCCCCAAACCATCCTCCCTCCCTCTGCCTCCATAAGGATGTCCCTCTACCCAATCCACTCCCACCTATCCCTCTTCGATATCCCCATGCTGGGGCATCTATTGAGCCTTCATAGGACCAAGGACCTCTCCTTCCACCAATGCCCAGCAAGGCATTCCTCTGTCACATGCACCTAGCACCATGTGTACCCCTTGATTGATGGTTTAGTCCCTGAGAGACATGGGGTGTCTGGTTTGCTGGCATCATCATTCTTCCTTTGAGGCTGCAAAACCCTTCAGCTCCTCTAGTCCTCCCACCAACTCCTCCACTGGGGGCCCCAACGCTCCCTCCAATAGTTGGCTGCTAGCGTCTGCCTCTGTTTCTCTAAGACTCTGGCAGGGCCATCAGGAGCAGCCTTATCAGGCTCCTTTAAGAAGCACTTATTGGCATCCACAATAGTGTCCAGGGTTTGGTGACTGTTTACATGATGAATCCTCAGATAGGACACTCTATGGATGGCCTTTCCTTCAGTCTCTGCCCCACACATTGTCTCCACAATTGCTCCTATGAGTATTTTGTTTCATTTTTTCAGAAAAAGCAAAGCACCCACACTTTGGTGTTCCTTCTTGAGCTTCATGTTGTCTGTGAATTATATCTTGTTTATTCTGATCTTTTGGGCACTTCACAGTGGGTGCATACCATGTGTGCTCCCTTGTGATTGGATTTCCTTACTCAGGATGACACTTTCTGGTTCCATCAATTTGCCTAAGAATTTCATCAATTCATTGCTTTTAATAGCTGAGTAATTAATAAAAAATAATAGCATTGTGTAAACTTCTGACACGTTCTGTATCTATTCCTCTGCTGAAGGACGTGTGGGTTCTTTCCAGATCTGACTACTATAAATAAGGCTGCTGTGAACATAGTGGAGCATGTGTCCTATTACATGTTGGAACATATTCTGGGTTTGTGCCCAGGAGTAGTATAGCTGGGTCCTCAGGTAATACTGTGTCAAGTTTTCTGAGGAAACACCAACGTGCTTGTACCAGCTTGCAATCCCACAAGCAATGGAGTTGCCCTCATTCTCCACATTCTCACCAGCATCTGTTGTCCACTGAGTTTATCATCTTAGCCATCCTGACTGGTGTGAAGTGGAATCTCACAGTTGTTTTGATTTGCATTTCCCTGATAACTAAGGATGTTGAACATTCCTTTAGATACTTCACAGCTATTAGAGTTTCCTCAGTTGAGAATTCTATATTTAGCTCTGTACCCCATTTTTAATAGGATCATTTGACTCTCTGGAGTCTAACTTCTTGAGTTCTTTGTATACACTGGATATTAGCTCTCTATCAGGTGTAGGACTGGTAAAGATATTTTCCAGTCTGTTCATTGCCCTTTTGTTCTATTGACAGTGTCATTTGCCTTACAGAAGCTTTTCAATGTTATGAGGTCCCATTTGTTGATTTTCTTCTTAAAGCATAAGCCATTGGTGTTCTGTTCAGAAAAAATTTACCTGTGCCCATGTGTTCAAGGCTGAAGTTGTTTATCAGCTGTAGGAATTCTCTGGTGGAGTTTTTTGGGTAACTTACATATACTATCATATCATCTGCAAATAGTCATAGTTTAACTTCTTCCTTTCCAATTTATATCCCTTTGATTTCCTTATGTTGTCTAATTGCTCTTGCTAGAACTTCAAGTATTATATTGAAAAGAAACAGAGAGCTGATAAACAACTTCAGGAACTTCAAGTCCTTGAAGAAAGAAATTGAAGAAGACCTCAGGAGATGGAAAAATATTCCATGCTCTTAGATTGGCAGGATCAATATAGTAAAAATGGATCTTGCTAAAAGCAATCTACAGATTCAATGCAATCTCCATCAAAATCCCAACTCAATTCTTCATAGATCTAGAATGAGCAATTCTCAAATTCATTTGGAGTAACAAAAAACCAAGGATAGCTAAAACTATTCTCAACAATAAAAGGACGTCTTGGGAAATCAATATCCCTGACTTCAAGCAGTACTACAGAACAATTGTGCTAAAAACTGCATGGTATTAGTACAGCGACAGGCAAGTAGATCAATGGAATAGAATTGAAGACGCAGAAATGGACCCAAAGAGTTATGGTCACTTTGATCTTTGATAAAGGAGCTACAACCATCCAGTGGAAAAAAGCCTTTTCAACAAATGGTAATGGTTCAACTGGAGGTAATTTGGTTTTGTCATGGAATATCTTGTTTGCTCCATCTATGGTAATTGAGAATTTTGCTGGTTATAGTAGCCTGGGCTGGCATTTATGTTCTCTTGGGTCTTTATGACATCTGCCCAGAATCTTCTAGTTTTCATAACTTTTGGTGAGAAGTATGGTATAATTCTGATATGTCCACCTTTATATGTTACTTGACCTTTTTCTCTTACTGCTTTTAATATTCTTTCTTTGTTTAGTATATTTGGTGTTTTGATTATTATGTGATGGGAGGAAATTCTGTCCTGTTCCAGCCTATTTGTAGTTCTGTATGCTTCTTGTATGTTCATGGGTTCACCTCTTTCTTTAGGTTTGGGAAGGTGTCTTCCATAATTTTGTTGAGGTTATTTACTGGCCCTTCAAGTTGGGAATCCTTGCTCTCTTCTATACTTATAACTATTAGGCTTGGTCTTCTCATTGTGTCCTGAATTTCCTGAATGTCTGGGGTCAGAACCTTTTCAAATTTTGCATTTTCTTTGACTGTTGTGTCCATCTCTTCTATAGTATCTTCTCCACCTGAGATTTTCTCATCTATCTCTTGTATCCTATTGGAGATACTTATATCTAACTCCTGACCTCTTTCCTAGGTTTTTCATTTACAGGTTTACCTCCATTTGTGTTTTCTTTATTGTTTCTACTTCCACTTTTAGGTCTTGAATCAGTTTATTCAATTCCTTCACCTGTTTACCTGTGTTTTCTTGGAGTTCTTTCAGTGAATTATTGATATCATCTTTAAAGGACTCTATTTTCTTCATGAGATAGGATTTTAGGTAAGCTTCTTGATTTTCAGGTGTGTTGTTGTATTCAGTGCTTGCTGTGGTGGGAGAACTGGGTTCTGATGATGCCCATGTATATTGACTTCTGTTGCTTATGGACTTGTGCCTGCCTTTTGCCATTTGGATATCCCTGATGTTTGTTGGTCTGGGTGATTGTCTGTAGTTTGCCTCTTTTGACCCTGGGTTGCTTTAGGCCTCCTGGTAGGCCTGCAGCCATGGTTATAGCAGACTACCTGTGAGGCCTTCCAAAGGAGGGATCTTCACAGGGGCAGAGAGGTTACTGATTTGTTTCCCTGGCTGCATTATATCTCCTGGGAGGCCTTCAGACTGTTGTTTCAACTGCTCTGAATGCAGAGGGTCCTCTAAAATGGATCATGAGATGGTGCCTTCACTAGAGCAGACCAGTCAAGAGTCTGCCCAGCAGAAAGGACCAGGTATCTAGGAGTAAGCATTGTTGAGGAGGATTTCTTCCACCAATTCTAGTCTATGGGAATGCAGATATTACACTAACTGAAATACATTATTTGAGAAAGTTTGCTTCACATGCTGTTCATGAGCTCTTATACCATAATTTTTATTCAACTTCTCATAGACAGAAGCTTGTTTAAGGATTTCAAAACATCCTATGCTACCCTGTTTTCTACTGGTTATAAATTATATTCTCTCTCTACTTTTATTACTGTGGCCCATTCCTTGTGTCTCGATATATAATGTTCCTGAGTCTCAAGAAAGTTGGAAGTCTTTCATATTCTTTCAGACAAAATAGAAGATATCCTTAAGGAGCTAACTTTATCCTCAGAGGAGTTACTACAGCAGTATCTGTAATTAAGAACTGCTCTGTCCTATCAAGAAATTTTGATAGCACTTATCATATTGCCAAGGTTATTTGTTGCTTTCCACAACCTGATGGTAAGGTCCTGCTTCAAAGGAAAACATTTGCATATGCCATTGAACACAACGAAGTTGACTGGTACCAAGTTAGAAATTTTACTTCCACTGACTAGTATTCATGGTACAAAAAGATTCTTTGCATGCTACTGGAGGAATAAAGCAAGCATTGATATTACCCAGTTACAAACCAAGTAGCCTACAAGAGAAACCTGCCTACAAGATACAATGAAACAATAGCAGCACAATGAAAGACTACTATCATTATTCTGATTAAAGAACATAGCAGAATGTTAATGCCATATTGTTATACCAATATATCAGTGTCTCCCTCAATACTCATCAGAGAAACTTCTTCTTTTAGTAGGTAGAAATTAACACAGAGATCCAAGGCTGGACAATGTCTCCAGAATGAGAAATTTTAGAGTATTTAGCCGTAAGCTAGATGGCCTTCACCAAACCCCTTCCTCAAGGCTCAGGAACCTACATGGAAGAGGAGGCAAAAAACCCTGTAAGATCCAGATGTGGTGGATAACTCTAAGGAAATAGTATCTCCTAGATGTATCAGGACCAATATACATAAACTGAGAGACTGTGTCAACACTCACAAGGTTTTCACATGTTCAAACACGACAAAAATCACATCATGAAAAAGGGAAAGTACCAAAGCCATATCTCTGACTAACATATTTTCAATATTTTAACTTGATACATGATGGGAAGAGGGAAAGAAATTTTCTACTGTGGAGTATCTCTGGGTATAACAACCATACTCCTTATGGTTGCTAACACAAATAATCTCTCTCCTCCCTCCCTCCCTCTCTCCCTTCCTCCTTTCCCCCTCTCTCTCTGTGTATGTGTGTGTGTGTGTGTGTGTGTGTGTGTGTATGTGTATGTGTGTGTGTGTGTGTGTGTGTGTGTGTGTGTGTGCGTGCGCACATTTGGCATTTTATGCTTCTCTATCTTGTTTGTTTTGATTTTAATTTTTTGCATGTGTGTTTTCAGAGATGATAGATAGATACATACATACATACATATGTACATACATACATACATAGGTAGATTGATAGATTCATAGATAAAATGAGCACTAAATTGGTTTGGTAGAAAGATGAGTAGTATCTGAGAGTAATTAAAGGAAGGTAAATGATCAGAATGCATTTAATGAAAAGCTTTGAAGTAAAAACAGAAAAAAGAAAATTTGTTTAACTTGTTCATATAATATATATTGTGTAGGTCATATAATATACAATGTGCAAATCTATGTAAATATGTGTTTTTAGTAAACTAATCATTATACATAAATATATGTCATTTATATCTACATGAACATGCTTGTTATGTGTTATGTTAGGAAGACTATGTCAAATAATGTGAGCCTCAATTACTTCTGGGTAATGGGATAATGGGTAATTTTGATGTCTTACTTTTTTCTACATAAATTTATTTTATCAAGAAATTGATTATCAAACATGAGTATATACAATGTCTAATCATCTCTAGGGGAATTTCAGTTCACTGGTGAGCAAAGGAATATGTACTACTTAAAGTCAGGAGTAGTGAGACAACTTAGCTTGGAAAGGCCCTTGATGCACAGGCCTAATAGCCTGACTTTCATTCACAGATCCCAGAATGTAAAGAGAATCAACTCTTAAGTGTTGTATTCTTGATTCCATGTATGTGCTATGTCATGTAGCCTCTTCCACTCATAAACCTACACAGCATATATGCACATCACACAGTATACATCATTCACATACACATTGCATACATATATCACACATACATATCATAAATATGCATATTACACACATGTACACAATACACATGATGCATATACACATAACACACATGTGTATCATAACATATACATCAGATAAATAAAGATTAAGATGAGGCAAATAGTAAATATATACAGTGAACCCCTTAAAAATATGTTTGCATATCTCATCCATTGGGGACCCTGTGCTCAGTTCAATGGCTGGCTGAGAGATTCCCCCTTTGTATTTGTCCTGCACTAGCAGAGCCTCCCAGGTGACAGCTATCTCTGGCTCCTGTCAGCAAGCACTTGTGGGCATCCACAATAGTGTCTAGGTTTTGTAATTGTATATGGGATGGATTCCTAGGTGGGGTAGTATCTGGATAGTCTCTCCTTCAGATTCTGCTCCACACTTTGTCTCTGTATCTCCTTCTGTGGGGATTTTGTTCTAAGAAGGACTAGAGTAACCATACTTTGTTCTTCCTCCTTCTTGGGCATCATTTGATATGTGAATTGTGTCTTGGGTATTCCAAGCTTCTAGGCTAAGTTAAGATGATCTTGTTGGACTCCAAATGCGGCAGAGGTCCTTGGTCCTGGAAAGACTTGATACTGTAGTGTAGAGGAATACCAGGACAGGGAAGTTGGGGTGGGTTGATTGGAGAAGGGGAGATGGCTTACAGGATTTTTGGGGAAGGGGGAACCAGGAAAGGGGACAACATTTGAAGTGTAAATAAAGAATATACCTAATAAAATGTTTGTTATTAAATTGTTTACAGATTTTAGAAGGATGTGCACTAGAAAATAAATTACCTCAGTAAAGTGCAAATAAAATGAGGAAATAATGGGGATAAAGAAGGATAAAGACAGGGGGGAAAGTCCAAATGGAAAGATTTACCTTGCTGTCTGTAAAATTGCCATGCAGAGTTTTGGAGGGATATAATTCTCTATGAGGTACCTATTTGAATTGCAACATAGCAATAAACCTGGAGGAAGAATATTTGCATATTGTCTAGAGTTTTGTATGTGACCATCAGTAGTTCAGCAGCATTTGCAGATCAGTTTATAGAAGTATAATTAGAGGAAAAGAGGTAAGTTTCATTTTAGGAGAAGTAGCAGAAAATATTCAAGGAGTTTTACTTCTTAGAAGACACGGCCATAAGAAATATAATCAACAGAAAACTTTATATGGCTATGCAAAGCCACTGTTACTACATTTACCATTGCTTGAACAGGTGCAAGTGAGGAAATTAATGTAGAGGGTGTTAAATAATTTATCTCAGGCCATAAAATTAGCAAAGTTATATAGCCACACTTAAACCTATAAAGTTAATTCTAAGGTCTATACCTTTAACCATATCACTAGCCATATTATCCATATTGACAGTAAACAACCCTCTTTGGTCAGTAGCACTGTCAATATCACCACCACCATCTTCCATGGCTTTAATTTTTAATTTTGCAAGCTTTATTGTAAAATAGGTTTCAAAAAGTAGTTTATAATTTATGAAATATTACCTGCATGTGGTAAGATTGTTGGAGCTTAAATCAATACTCACGGATTTCAACATCCAATCTTAGTTGTCTTCACTCTAGCTATTCCTCAAAAGGTGATCTGAGGTAGCAATCAGCATCACTTGGGAGCTAGTTACTGGATAAGAATGCAAACTTTAGCAAGCTTCCCACAGGGTCTACATTAATGTTTGAAAAATCTGATCTCTATGCATTTCTGCAATATATTCCCAGGTAGGATAATTTCTGGGGAAAGTTAGGAAGGGAATTTTAACATCTGCATCTTTGGATTTCATCTCTTGCACTTCCAACTTCGTGTTCTGCTCTATATTATCAGTTGTAAAAAGTTTTTGGCAACAAATATCACAATAATAGAAAAAAATAATTTCAAGTAGTAGAAAGATAAAAACCCAAAGTTGAAGGTTAGTGATTCAGTCATCATCTCCATATGTTCATGCAACAAATCCTAATATGATCTTTGACTTCAGGTTATTCCTGAAGGTTTGATCGCAGAAGGTAAGACATATTCAGCAACTCCAGCTTTTATGAAGCTATTGAGAAGGGCAAAGGACCATACTTTGTTTATTCCTTTGAGTTGAAACAAGTTTGTTAGAGTGCTCCAAGGATTTCCCCCGTTTCTTAGTTGAATCTGACCATTTGTTATTTTCTAAAAGCTGTTCAGCAGAGAAGGGCTTCTAGACCATTGCTTGTATCTAGTACCTGGATGTTCTTGCTTTCTGTCCTCTTTCCAACCTGATGTCAGCTGGCTATGGAGATTTTCTTATAAAATGATATATAGTGTTGAAATGTGCACCCATAAAGTCAGCTTAGATTATCTGAGAGTCCAATTTCAGGTCACTTGTCTAAGTTTAGATGCAGTGACCTTTAAATGGACAGGCTTTGTTTTTGAGACATCCTTAGGTAGAATAAGCACAATTTGAAACTATCTTCCATTTCTTTGATGCAGCAGGATTTGCCAAGAATGCTGTATTGAGAAGTCAGAAACAAGTTGGCTTGTCTGTATAGAGATGGTTCTAAGGAGACATTCATGGGCATTTTATCTTAGTTTTTATTCCTACATTTGTAAAATGATCACACGTTGATCTGATTCACCCTGTCCTATAAAGAGCTTAAATGATAAAACATGAAAGAATTTTAGAAATCTAATGCAGTCTTATTTTATTTTTGTAATTAATCCTATCACTAAAGTGTAAAATCTTGCATTTTCATGGCTGTTTGATTGGTATGTGGGTGTGTTTGTGTGTGTGTATTTAGTTTCACATACATGCTCAAACACATCTGACAGTGGTATAATAAATAATGTTGCAGTAAATATATATTAATTCAGATTTTCCATTAATCAATTGCAGTATGTTAATATTTTAAAATAAATAAGTTCTGTTATGTCTCACCATATTTTATGGTGTCCTGGTAGTTCTTCTTTGCTGACACAGGGTAGCTTATTTATCAAGTCCTTCATTTGTGAAGATCTGAGCTTTACAACATTTAGTCTTTTCACATCTTTTCCTAGGTGAGTAGCACTTTAGGTTCATGAAAGAAATATGTTTTAGAAAAGGAAATGAACTTCAGAAATCCTGTCTCTTCCCACATGAATGACAATGTGTGCTGCTGTGGAGATCTGATGTTTACAAGATTAAGAGATGCATGGCATCTGACCAGACAACATCTGTGCAATGACGATTACGCGGTGGCCATTATCTGAAGTGCTGTTGTGGCTCTGAAGAGCAGTAGAGAAACAAACACACATAATGCAGTCAGCCCTCAACCCAGCAAGCAAAGCATCCTTAATAGAGCAATGCAGAAATTAAGTCATTACAGAAGAGGGAAAAAGACCCTTAAACTATTTTTTTCTGCTTTCCAAGTTTTTTATGTAAACAACAAAACTCTTTACATACAGTTTTACAGACATCCTTTTATAACTAATAGCATCACAGTTTAGCTATGTAGTAGCTAAATGCAAATTTTCTCTAGCTTCTTTAGTATTTTCTCTTTGAACTTGGACTATGACTTACCCATTTCAAAGTTGGCAAAGAGCTTTTGTAATTTAATGTCTAGTATTATAAATGCAGATTTAAGTTTAAATCTCACTATTGCTAGTGACATGGCTGTATCTAAATGTTCTCCGATTTATAAAATGAGGAGTTAATGGTAACTTTGAGACTTCCCAGTGTAGGTTCAGAGAGTGCGTAAAAGGTTTCCAGCAAGCAGGAGGATCAGAGTTTAGTTATTTAGCCCTCACATAAGAATTGCGTGGATGGAAGGGTGAACATTTGATTCCAGAAAGTAGAACTCTGAGAAAGAGAATCCCTGGGGCATGTGAGCATGTAAATAGAAGAAGGCATAGGTATTAGGGTTCTCTAGCATAAGACATTTTGTCGAATGAACACACACACACACACACACACACACACACACACACAAACGATTTGTTAGAATGACTAACAGGCTGCAATCTAATTGATCTGACAATGGTTGGCTGTGAATGAAAAGTCCAAGAATCCAGTAGTTGCTCAGTCCATAAGACTATGTCTCTGCTGCTCCTCAGTATATGCTGTCATCCCGAATAAGTAGCCTATACTGCCAATAAAGGAATAGACATGCGAATAAAGTGAGGGTAAAGATTCAAAGAGGAACAGCTTCTTTCAATGTCAGTATATAAATTTCCAGCAGAAGGTGTGGCCCAGGTTAAAGGTATATTTTCCTAACTCAATGATCCAAAATAGATCTGTGTCTTCCTACTTCAAATTAAGCCAAAAAAGCATTTAAAAAATCCATTTTGGGTTGTAATTTCACATATAGTCAATTTGACAATGAAGAATAGCCATTTACAATATCCAACTTTGATCTTGTGCGTGTGTGTATTCACACACATGCACAGAATCAAACATTATATGCTATTGCCAAGTGCTCTTGGCTACTGTTTCCAATTTAACAGTAAGATCTTCCTTATTACTGAAGACCGTATACTTACAGAACATAGAGAATTCAAGATGGTAGTCTTCTGGAGACTTCATCCTTACTGGCTAGCTTTCATTGTGCTGGAAGATGCTATGGAGGAAAGCAGAAATTACCAGTCTTACTTCCGAATACTGTGAGCTACAACAATGGTTATGTTGTCAAGACATTCTGAATATTAAAAGAGTAAGAGAATGTCAGGAGTTTAACCAACTACCCTCTGATAGGATATAAGGCCTGTCTCACAAGTTTAAATCAATGCCTTGCTTCAATATTGAGACAAAACATGTGGCTTTTCTAATTTTGCCAAATGTACATAGTTATAAATTGACTTTTCAGGCTTATGATATTCATAGACTAATACATCTTCACACTTCATCAGATAAGCTTCTTTTTGGAGTAGATAATGGTTAACACAGAAACCCACAACTGGTTAACACACACAGAGTAAGCCTGTAGAGTACTCTTTCCTAAATGGGAAATCTTTACCATATCCCTCTTTCCCAATGTTTATGAAACACTGGAAAACTGGATGGAGTACAGGAGCCAGAGGCATTAGATAGATAAGCTGAAACACAGAAACAGAAACTTCAGTTATGGTGTTATGGTTCAAAAATGGAAAAGAAGTCTTGGCAACATAATTTGTAGCTATAAGGAAAGAAAATATATGAGGGATGACTAACATAATCTAAGAATCAACAAGAGGAGAATAGAGAAGACAGTTATGACCTAAATTTTTTCAAAGGCTGTAAATGGGAAAGAATTAGTTGTGGGAATGAAACAGTTACTTAAAGGTAGATCAAAACCCTAAGTGAAACAAAATTGTATTTCCATGTCTCTCCCAAGTTTTAAGCAATGATGTGACTATCTACAGTTACAGGTAATAATGGGCTCCCTAGCATGCTTACTTGGCATATGGTACACACACTTACACTTAGGCAAAACACTCATACACATAAAACAATAAAATATATTAATCCCTAAGAAAAGATAAGGTAGATAGCTCTTAATAATAACACCTGATATTGAACTCTGCCTCAAATGTACCTACATATATGCATGCTCACGCATGTGAGCATACATGCATGCATACATACATACATACATACATGCACACACACATACTCATAAACCAAAGAAATAATTTAAAATCAACATGAATATTTAGAACTGATGCATATTAAGATACAACTGCATATTAAGAAATTACATAAAGCAAACAAAGTTTTAACATGTTTTTTAACTTCAACTCTCAGGAGGTTGAGACAGAACGATTGCTGTGAATTGAATTTGAGGCCAGCATATGATACTTAGTGAATTTTATGCTATTCTCATGCCCTAAAAAACGAAAACTTGCCTCAAAATTCCCAACAGTAGGTGACTTCATGTCACCCTCCTTCAACTGGACGTCCCACCTGGCTACAGGAGTTGGCTATTTCAGTCTCCATATTCACACTAGTAGGAACGTCAGCTAGAGTCGCCCTCATATACTTCCTAGAGTCTCCCCTATACCAGATCTCCAACTAGTACCACAGATATCCACTACCAATTTCTATTTTCACTCCCCAGTCCTGTCCAGATCTCCCTCTCCCCACATAGCAGTCTTTACACCAAATCTGCAACCCAAAATTTGACCTGCCTACAAGATGTACAGGGATAACATGGAGCAAAAACTGAGGGAACAGCCAACCAATGACTGGTCCAAACAGACCCATTCATTGTGAGAGAGCCCATCCCTGAAACTATTAATGGTACTCTGCTATGCTTGCAGATACGAACCTAGCATAACTGTGTGCTGAGAGGCTTCATCCAGCAGTAAATGAAAACAGATACAAAGACCAGCAGCAAAACATGATGTGGAGCCCAGGGAATCTTGTGGAAGAGTTGGAGATAGAATTAAGTGAGTTGAAGGCGTCAAGGATACCACAAGAAGACCTACAGAGTCAACTAGGCCGGGCCCATGGAGACTCAGAGACAGAACCACCAACTAAAAAGCATTCAGGGGCTGAACTAATTTCCTTTGTAGCAGATGTGCAGTTTGACCTTCATGTGGGTCCTATAACAACTGGAGAAGGACCTGTCTCTCACACTGTTTTCTCTCACTGGATCCTCTTCCCCTAACTGGACTGTCTGGTTGAAATTCAGTGGAAGAGGTTATGTTTAGTCCTGCTGTAACTTGATGTGCCAGGGTGGGTTAGTATCAAAGGGAGTAGGGCTTCCTCTCTTCTGAGGAGAAGAGGATGTGTAATGGGAGAAGAATTT
This sequence comes from Apodemus agrarius, assembly GCA_964023405.1. Taxonomy (NCBI): domain Eukaryota; kingdom Metazoa; phylum Chordata; class Mammalia; order Rodentia; family Muridae; genus Apodemus; species Apodemus agrarius. The sequence goes on from OZ030009.1 coordinate 79,127,890, forward strand.
GTAAGGGTAAGAATGAGAGGATAGAAGGGAGGGGAATATGATCAGGTTGAAAAGTGAATAAATAAGTTTATAAAAATTCAAACAGTAACAGCAAAAAATTCATTATACAATGGTTGAGAGATTAAATATAAATAAACATAAATAAATGTTTATGTATTCATGCTTCTTCATGAGGACTGGGGAATAAGATACATCTGAATTGAAATGGCAATGGTCTTGATTACTGGGTTACTGACCTTCCTGAATTCTGTTTCTTTATTGAGAAATGGAAATATTCCCAGCATATCATAAGAGCAATAAACAGTTTAACCAATAATAATAAGGTCAAAATAAGAATAAGTCAAAGCTAAATATATACATTTATAGATTCCCAGTCAATGTAGATTCTATGCTCTCCCAAGTTGGGTGTGAACACTTAGCTGATATGGGAACATAGCATGGGAAACCAGAGCCTGGCCCATACTATCACTGTGATTTAAATTTATACATGTACTATCTTGTTTGTTGCCTTGTTTTTATTTATGGTTTAAAATGAATATTTTATTCATCATTCGAAGTTGAACAAATGTTAAAATGTGTCTAAAGAAAATACGGTACAAATAGAGGCTGTTTCACTCACTATTGAAACCTGATGTCAGAATTTTAATACAGAATGATTCACTGTAGTGTTTGGCAAACTCATTCTTAAACTGGAGAGTACAAATTAAAACTCTCTAATAGAAAGCACCATAGATCTTCATTAGCCTAACTTTCCTCCCATTGAGAATGAGAATCTTGGGCCAATTGTAACTGTTTTCAGACACAGGGAACTTGCTTCTGTTTTTGCTGGAGGATTTAAGCTGTGTGTGACTCCAATGTAAACTGACAATAAAAGAGAGGAATTAACATAACTGACTGTTTCAGTTATGAAGATTAAATAGCCTTTTATTGCAGATGTTTGCCAAGGAAAATGCTCCCCAGTGGAAGACTTTAAGCAGTTAAGATAGATTTGATGAGGGTTTTAATTGCTATTATGCAACTAGTAATAGAAAGCCTTTATTAAATGTCAAACAAGAGCCAATGGCTAGTTTTAAAGAGAAAAGCTTCTCCCTAGCACAGACCGGAGGCTTTTCCAACAGCACATTAGCAACAGCAGCAGTTCCATCAGCCATCACAAATATTTATCAAGGACCCAGTATGCACATGACAATATCATAAATATGCTGGGGCTGCTGGAGATAAGCAAAAATCAGACCATGCTGTGGATGAGCTACTGATTGGAGGCAAACAACCAGCTACCATGGAAACTGAAATAAATATAAACATGTATGTGTATTATTTGTATACAGGTTTTATGCATTCTTTGCCAACATGATGCATGGGTAACAAAAAGAATAATAAGAAGAGATACATTAATACAGGTGCTCAAAAACCATTATTTTTCAAAAGGATTTCCCACAAATTTTTTATTCATTGATTTTATTTGTTTTGTTTCATTCTTTTTACTAGCTTGTAGAAAATATATTTGGCTATATTATAATGGAGATTAGTTGGGCTCTAATCTGCCTTGAACATCATCTGAGGCATTTCCTTAACTTTGTAGGGTTTGAAAGTTCATGTGTAATAAAAAGCTTTCTTTCTTTCTTTCTTTCTTTCTTTCTTTCTTTCTTTCTTTCTTTCTTTCTTTCTTTCTTTCCAATCTGAGAACTTTTGTGACCTCTAAAAATTATGGGGTCTCCCAGGCACATGTTCTGCTATGTTCATAGCAGTCTTATTTGTGATAGCCAGAAGCTGGAAACAATCCAGATGTACCACAACAGAAGAATGGATACAGAAAATGTGATTTATTTACACAATGGAATACTACTCAGTTATTAAGAACAAGGACATTCTTAGTTTTGCAGGCAAAAGGATGGAACTAGAAAATATCATTCTGCTAGACGGTGGTGGCACACGCCTTTAATCCCAGCACTTGGGAGGCAGAGGCAGGAGGATTTCTGAGTTCGAGGCCAGCCTAGTCTGCAGACTGAGTTCCAGGACTGCCAAGGCTACACAGAGAAACCCTGTCTCGAAAAAAACAAACAAAAAAAAAGAAAAAGAAAAAAGAAAATATCATCCTGAGTGACGTAACTCAGACCACAAAGACATGCATGGTATGTACTCACTAATAAATTCATATTAGCCCAAAACAAAAAAAAGTACAGAATATGCAAGATCCAGTCCATAGAACTCAAAAATGTCAACAAGCTGACAGACACCTCAAACCCACTTGGGGGGACAAGAAAACAATCACAAGTTGGGAGGGAGGGAAGGACTTGGTAGGGAAAGTGGACTGGGGTTTGACAGGAGCGGAAACCTAATTTGATATTGTATATATATTGGATATTAGCCCTCTGTCGGATGTGGGGTTGGTGAAGATCTTTTCCCACTTTGTTGGTTGCCGTTTTGTCCTTCTGACAGTGTCCTTTGCCTTATATTGGGTGAAGGAAAAGGACTGAACTCTTGAGGGCCAGCAGAAAGAATGTAAACCAGCAAACTCAGGAGATAGGAGGTTAGGGGAACCTTCCAGAATGCACCAGAGATGTGGGAGGTGAGAGACTCTCAGTACTCAAAGGGAGGGACCTTAGATGAAATGCCTGAAAGTAGGGAGAGGGAACTTATATAGAGTCCACCTCCAGTAGGAAGACAGGGCACAAAGTGAGGGAGGGGGCTGCCATCCCACAGTCAAAACTCTGACACATAATTGTTCCTGTCTGAAAGAACTGCAAGGATGGAAATGGAGAGGATCCTGAGGAAAAGAAGGTCCAGGGACAGACCCAAAGTGGGATCTAGCTCCAGGGGAGGTCCTAAGACCTGACACTACATGGAGCACTCACAAAAAGGACCTATTATGAGCAAACACCACCGGAAGATCCAACAGGAAGCTGAAAGAGTCAGATGCAGATATTTGCACCAGACCAAAGGACAGAAGCTGCTCACCCCTGTTGTTGAATTAGGGAAAAGCAGGAAGAAGCTGAGGGGAAGGGCGACCCTGTCGTAGGACCAGCAGTCACAAATAACCTTGACCCCTGAGATCTCTCAAACACTGGACCACCAACCAGGCAGCATTCATCAGCTTATATGAGGCCCCAAACACATATACAGCAGAGGACTGCTAGTTCTGGGTTCAGTCAGAGAAGATGCATCTAACCCTCAAGAGACTGGAGGGCCCAGGGAGTTTGGAGGTTTGGTTGTGTGGGAGTTGGGGGTTGGGGGTGGTGACATCCTCATGGAGACTGGGGTGGGAGGTGGTGAGAAGGTATGGAATGTGGAACAGTAGGAGGGTGGCTGGGGGAGGGGTGGAATAAATAAGAGAAAACATTATGGGGTTTATTAAAGAGTGAGTAAATAACATACAAACATATCATATTTCTTTTTACAAAATTATTTTATCCAACTTTAAATCCATTCACTGCATAAAATGCATGCATACTAATCAAAGAATGAAATTTCCATGAAGTGAATGTACTTGAAAGATATAGCAGAAACTAACTCAGGAAACTAAAGTCAGTGTTTTACAGATTCCCAAACTATAGAATAATATAAAATAGTTTACCAAATTCAACATACTGTCAAACGTTTCTTTCCTGTTTATGTCTTCTTCCCTTAACTGCTTGGTGGCTTGTGGTGATAAGAACATTTTTTTTAAGAGACAAGGTTTTACATCAATTCGTGGCTTTCATGAGAGAGTATTTTGTGTTTGTTTGTTTGTATTGTTTTTTTGTTTTTCTGGGTTTTGTTTGCTCATTTGTTTATTTGTTTTGGTGATAGTGGTGGTGGTGGTGCTGTGTGTGTGTGTGTGTGTGTGCGTGCGTGTGTGTGTGTGTGTGTGTGTGTGTGTGTGTGTGTGTTTCAGACTGACCACTGCTTATTCTGGATATTCATTCTTTTTCTAAGTTATAGCTGGCAAAAATTCTTTCCCATTATGTGGGTTTCTTCTTCACTTATTGTTCCTTTCTTTTGCTGCGAAGAAGCTCTTTAGTCTCTTTAGTTTTATAAAGTCCCACTTATGAAATGTTGGCCTTAAGTTTTGAAAAAGTTGAACTATTTAGAAAGATCTGTTCTATACCTATATAGTAAAGAGAACTTTCTTTGTTTTCTTTGAGGTTTTATGTTCAGATCTTTGACCCATTTGGACTTTGGTTTGGTGCAAGGAGATAGATATGGGTTGAATTTAATTCTTCTGTATGCAGTTTTCCCAGAACCAAGGCTCTTAAAACACACAGCATATTGCTGTTGCCCTTGTTGCTCCACAGAAGGTGAAGATAAGTCACTGCTACTGAAGACCCTATACACTTCAGAATCCCAGCCACAGGTCCCTAACCTAAAACTGAAGTGCATGTCTTCTCTCTGAGGACTACCTTTCATGGTATATGGTCTTCAGTAATAAGGAAGGCCTTACTGTCAAGTTGAAAATAGTAACCAAGAGCACTTGGCAATAGCATGTAATGTTTTCTTCTATTGGACTTCACTGAAAACTCTAAAAGAGGCAAATATTCTTGGCCTGAGAACTCTAGTTATTGTTCCATGGTATGTTATAGGAAGATTGTTGCCCCCTAAACTTTTTAGACACATGTGTGTATATACATTTTAGATAGTTTCCACAGAAATAGGTTTCCACATTTTTTTTCAAAATACCTTCAATGCTAGCTATCCTTCCCCATATAACCTCATCTTAAACTGTTTCTGTAACTTAGTTCCTTTTACCCAATTGTTCTATTGAATTCTATCTCCCATCTTTTGAATATTACTTTCTTAAAATTTCTTTTTAAATTTCTATTTCTGTCTTTTAAAAATGCTTTCCTTTGAGAATTTCACACATTTGCACATGTATAAAGTGAAATCTGATCAAATCCAGCCCATCAATTACCTCTTCCAACTACTGGATCTTCCAGTAATATCCCTAACTCAATTTCATAACTCCATATGCTTTCATTTTATAAATGTCACATTAGGTTCAAGTAGTACTGCAAAATGTATGTGTGGGTATAGGGTCATCCACAGGAGAGTAGGCAACATGCTTTTGGCCACACTTCCAAAGAATGACTTATCCTATCAACTGTTCATAGTTCTTTGGTTAGATATGACACCTAATGACCTTCTTACTCATCCATGATAAAAGCTGCAGTGGTTTGATATTCTATATGCCTTGTGTAGATAATAATATCTATGAGTTCCTGAGTAAAATAGCCACATCATGTCTAGACAGCAGCATTTTTTTGATATATTTTTTTATCTTCTATATTTTTTGTTTACATTCCAAAGGCTTTCCCCTTTCCCAGTTCCCCCCTCACCATATGTCCCATAAGTCCTCTTCCCTCCAACCATTCCCCAGTCACCCCCCACCATTTCTCTGTTCTGATACTCTCCTACAAAACTGGATCCAGTCTTTTCAAGACCAGAGTCATTTCCTTCCTTCTTCTTGGGAATCTTTTGATTTGCTAATTGTGCCTTGAGTATTCAGAGCTTTGGGGCCCATTAATACCCACTTATCAGTGATTGCATTTCATGTGTATTCTTTTGTAAGTGGCTCACTTAGAATGATATTTTCCAGATCCAACCATTTGCCTACTAATTGCATGAATTCATTATTTTTAATTGCTGAGTAGTACTCCATTGTATAAATATACCACATTTTCTGTATCCATTCCTCCTTAGAAGGACATCTGGGCTCCTTCCAACTTCTGGCTATTATAAATAAGGCTGCTATGAACATTGTGGAGTATGTGTCTTTATTGTATGCAGGGGAATCCGCTGGATATATGCCCAGGAGTGGTATGACAGGGTCCTCTGGAAGTGTCATGCCCAAATTTCTGAGGAACTTCCAGACTGATTTTCCAGAGCAGTTTTATCATCTTGCAATCCCACCAACAGTATAGGAGTTTTCCTTTTTCTCCACATCTTTGCGAGCACCTGGCAAAATTGAGTTTAATTTTAAACTCAATTAAAAAATGAGTTTTTAATCTTAGCCATTCTGACTGGTGTGAGGTGAAATCTCATGATTGTTTTGATTTCCATTACCCTGATGACTAATGATGTTGAATATCTCTTAAGGTGCTTCTCAGCCATTTGAATTTCTTCTGGTGAAAATTCTTGATCTTCACCAACCCCACATCTGACAGATGGCTAATATCCAATATATACAAAGAACTGAAGAAGTTACACCCCAAAGAACCAAATAACCCTATAAAATGGGGTACAGATGGCAGCATTTAATAGCACTTTTCCACATCTTATAGCATTTTTATTCTTTCTGTCTCCTTTTCTGCAATTTCCAATTTAAGATTGTACATTCATAGTCACTTCTTATCAGCAGTTCAATGAGTTATAAGTCTCTACACTCACTAATATCAACTTTAAAAGACACTTCTCTTATCTAGGTTAAAATCACCTTATGTCTTTGGATATAAACATTCATATTTAGAAGGCACTCTTGCAACATGATTATTGAAAAAACCAGCAGGATCCATACTAGTGTCTAGGAAATCCCCACTCAGCATTTTATGATCAGGTTTAGAGTACCAGTCAAGAATTCCCCCCTGTGCTAAGGATTCAACTCCAATCACAAAGCAGGTTGTTAATTTACTGCAACCTTAATTTAGTTATCATATGTACTAGGAATCACATTATTCCTATGGTGCTATGCAGGTTAAACTAATTTATCCCCTGTTTCTTAAAATTATATTCTGAAATCATTACCAGCTAGTAGGTTTCCATAAGACTTTTGACATATTCTTAGTTTTGTTAACCCCTTCACCCTTTCTTTTCCCCAATAATACCATACCCCATCTCCACTTAAATCATCTCTATTCTTTTATACCACATGTGGCCTACTATCTTCCACAGTTATATTTTTAATTGTGTTCTCAGATAGACAACTATCATTTGGCTTTTTCATACACCCTTCCTTTAGTTTAACTCTCTCCACTTCTGAATCCCTCAATCTGCCCTGTGTCTTTTCTTAATTAAACCTTCCCTCTGAGTATTTCATCTTTCTACTATTGTTCTATCTATCTATCTATCTATGTATCTATCTATGTATCTATCTATGTATCTATCTATGTATCTATCTATCTATCTATCTATCTATCTATCTATCTATCATCTATCTCTCCCTTTATCTATCTACCTATCTATTTACTTATTTATGTATCTATGTATGTATGTATGTATGTATGTATGTATGTATCTATCTATCTATCTATCTATCTATCTATCTATCTATCTATCTATCTATATTTATCTCCAAGCCCCTTAAAGAACCCATCTCATAGCATACTTCCAGTTTCCCCCTCTCACAGATGGACTATCAGTTAAACACACTGAATGAAAGATTTTAAGCAAGAATGTACATTTGAGAGACAGGCTTCATTTGTCATTCTGGTCCTGAATTATCTTAATCAGTATAATTTTTTTCAGTTACATTATTTTCTGAAACTTTTGTAATGTTATTTTTTTTACAGCTATGTAATATTCAATTGCATATATGTACTACATATTCGTGAAGCATCTCCACTAAGATCAGGAACAAGACAAGAATGTCATTCTTCTATCTTTATTCAAAATACAGCTTGAAGTCTTAACTAGAGCAATAATATGAAAGCATGGAATGAAAAGACTCAAATATGAAATGAAAAATTCAAAGAATTACTTTTCACAAATCATATGATTATATACATAAGAGACTCTAGAGGGTCTGCCAAAATTTCTTATATATGATAAAAAGAGGGTTGGTGGGTATAATATTAACACAGAAACATCAATAATGTTTTAATATGGCAATACTGAAAAATAAATGCTCAAAAGAATCAGGACAATAGCACTCACACACATAAACACAAACACGCACACATAAACACCACACACAGGGTAGGGGGATTTCATGCATATAAATATATTTAGGAGTAAACTTAACCAAGGAAACAAACAATGTCTACATGAAAAGTTTAAGACATGGAAGAAAGAAAGTTGCAGAGACACTATCAAATGAAAGACTTTCCATACTTTTGGATCAAAAGGACTAATTTTGTAAAATTGGGCATTCTATTAAAAGCAGTCTAGAGATCACTGTAGTCACAGTCAAAATTCCAGGACCATTTTCACAGTCCAAACATTTATGTGGAAATACAGAATATTAAGGTGAGCCAAAGCAATCCGAAATAAAAAGAATGTTATGAAAGATATTACTGTACCTTACTTTTAATATACTTTATACAACAATAGTAATAAATATAGAATAGGACTGGTACAACACAGATGTATAGATCAGTGGAATAGAATTTAGGACCCACATATAATACTTCACAACTATAGTTACCATATCTTTGTCAGAGAATCTAGAAATATATGTTGGAGAAAAAAATTATCAATAAATATGCTAAGAATCTTGGAATTTTACATGTATTGAAATGAATGTAGGTTTTTATGGCTCACTATACAAAGAACTCAACTCCAAATGGATCAAGAACTTTAACAAAAAAAATACAAAACTCAAAATCTACTAGAAGGAAAATTAGGAACTGCCTGTCCTTATATCAAATTATAAGTACAAGTCAAAATGTGCATAATAGGACTCCAAAGAGAAAAAAATCTTTGTCAGATGAATAAATGTGTAATATATATAAAAAACCAAATAATAAACAATTTAAAGTAGGCAATGAACTGAAGAGATTTTTCTTAAGTGAAGAAATACAAATCATTAACAAACATTTCTAAAAGTTCTAAAATCTTCAGCTCTCTGGCAAAACTACTTTAACATTCCACCCTGGGCAGAATGGCCTTCAGAAATACAAATGTAAGTGCCGGTATGGCTGTTGTAAAAGGAGAAAGATTTTACTTCTTGTATGGATGCAACTAGTGCAGTCACTTTGTTAATTAGTTTGTAGGGTTCTCAAAAAATTATATATTGAGCTGCTACTTGACCTAGATATACCACGCTGAAGAAATTACTCAAAGGACTCTATTTGTCCTACTCCTGAGCTACTTGCAGATCCATGTCTGTTGCAATCTGCTCACTTCATATCAATTTAAAAAATCCATGTTAGGATTTTACTGTTATGAACAGACAAGACCAAGACAAGTCTTATAAAGACAACATTTAATTGGGGTTGGCTTACAGGTTCAGAGGTTCAGTCCATTATCATCAAGGCAGAAATATGTCAGTGTCAAGGTAGTCATGGTGCTAGAGGAGCTGAGGGTTCTCCATCTTCATCTGTAGTTTGCTAGAAAACTAGCTTCCAGATAGCTAGGGTGGGGGTTTAAAACTCCACTCTCACAAAGTCTCACCTACTCCAACAAGGTATTATCTCCAAATAGTGCCACATGCTTCCCTCAATGCACTACAGTAACAAGAACTGTAGAAGTATAAGTTAACATAATTTCTTTTTTCTCTACTTACAAAATCCAAATGAATAAAGGGAAAAATAATGAGAATCAATTTAAAGACAATAATTACTTAGAAAATAAACAATTAACTGGTGAAGATAAGAAGATAGAGTACCTGATAAAAGTGACATTTTACATCAAGAAAGAAGCTCTGCAGAGTTTACAAGTTATCTGATAATATGTTTTAATTAAAAATTCTCACAACAAAATTAAAAATGATAGCTACTCACCAGAAAATTCACCAGAAAATAGATCAATGATTAATAAACATTTGAAATTTAAACTGACTACCAATCAGGGAAGTAAAGTTTAAATAATTAGATTTTTCTATCAGTGAGTAAACACTTAAAATTGATAATAGCCTATTTTTTCAGAATAAGAGGATTCAACTGTCTGTTATTTTGTTATGTAACACAGAGTTTTAAAAAAAACTTTTTGGTGGTTTTGGTATGATAAATGCATTACATTTTCCCCCAAAATTATTACATGAATTAAATAAAATGTATGGAAAATTGCTCAAATGTTTTAAGAATTGAAAAAATATTCTCACATAGAAATTATATTCTAAAATGGTAAGCAAACATTTGCTGGAAAAATGTTATGTACCATAATTGCTAATTAAAAATGATTTAATTTTTATACATATCAATCATTAATAAGAATGATGAACATAGTCTCATGGAAAATCTCCAAGAAATCCTGGTTCCCTATCAAAAGCAAATTAAAAAGAAACAAAATTGTATTATTTATGTTAAATTTAATTAAGTAAAATGATTTATATAATGGAAGTTACCCTTTAATAAGATGAACTATAAAAACTATAAAAAAATAGTCACTGTGTTATGTTATACACAAATTAGTCTTCAAAGGCTTTGGGGAATTACAATGTCTTCATTTCTTAAATTCTCAAGAAACTGTTATGTAGATTTTCTCTTCAATATGCTAATGCACACAGTCTTTCATTACCTAACTCAGAGGAGTGTGGAATCTGGACTCTACATTGCTTGTAGTGCTATGACAGAACGGAAGGAATGTGCTCCGCCCCTACATTTGACTTCCCAGGTTCTTCAACCTGATTGTTCTTTTCTTTTTGTCAGGCATCATTCACACCCATATCCTGAGTTATTCCTACCATACTTTTATATAGGGGCCAGGTAGAGCAGGATTTAACAAGAATTCCATATCAATCATCAATTGATGACCTTTCTTTTGTGAGGGATATGGCTAGCGGCTGGGAAGGCTGCCATTGGCCTTGCTCCTTATCTTTGAAGAACTAAGTCTTCCTTATTTTATACAACTCAGTTTTTAACTAGAGTTATCTGTTAATATTTTCTATTTATTTTGCATTTCCTTTTCTGTTCTTGGACTTGGAATATGAAGTCCAAATGGTTTCATACACCCTATCTCTTATTTTGGCAATATATGGGAAGAGGCAAGAACTAAACATTAAATGAGAGTAATGCTTATGCTAGATTTTTTTCCTTGTAAGCCAAGAGAATAAATAAATAGACACGCTCAAAGTAATGTGCTGAGTATTTTCTCCCAGGAGCCTTTCATAGTAGATCAATACAACTTATATCACTCTCTTGCAGAAAGTAGTAAATTTGGTTCACTTCATCTGTTTCTAACCATTTAACACTGTTAAAAAGGTGACTAGAAATAACAGTCTGGGTGATGTACCTTAAATTGAAATCAGAGTATTGTTCTGATGGCATTTATTGTATGAAAGTAAGACCTCTGGATGGAAGAAATGAAGGGATGTCATATAACAAATGTCAGCATTATTAGAATTTTATGTTGATGAAAGTTAAACAAATTTCATGCAATAAAACTTTCTGGAAAATAGTCTTGCAATATCACCAATTTGATATATATACACTATAGAATGAATAAAATATTGATTATCCTGTAAGTACATGAGGGTGAACAATAATACTGAACTTACAGTGATGGACATTTGTTATGTCAAACTCCTTCAGCAGGAGTGGAACTTGGTGATCAATGCCATTTAAGAAGAACAGATATTCATTATTAATACATATGACAAATCTGAATGTGGTAATTAAGTAGAAATAAATTACATTATACTTAACTCCAAGAGGAAAACCTGCCAGGATTCATTGCTGCAATCATTTAATTAATGTCTTAGTGTAATTCAGGAAGAGTAATAAGATCAAGAACTAGCACATTCTACACAAAATTCCAAGAAGGGAATAGGATAGTCTAGGGTAAAAAAAAAAATGCTTCCATGCTGAGCTCATTACCTACATTAATTGCTTAATTCTGGCCATATGAGGTTTGAGTGAAATTCATATATTTCTATTATAACATAACACAAAGTGTGGTGGTATTAATGATGGTCACAGGCAATTAAATACTTGGTTTGCAGTGTTAGTCATGCTGTTTAGGGGTTGAGGGGAGCTTAGGAGGCATGACCCTGTGGGTTCTAAGTCCTCACACTATTTACAGTTGCTCTCTCCGCTTTATTCCATTAGTTAAATATTTGCCCCATCAGCCTCCTGCCCCAACCCCTGTGTCTGCTGCTTGCTTACATGCATCCACACTGTGACACAATCTTTTCCCTCTGGAGCTATACAATCAAATAAACCCTCTTTCTAAAAGTTACTTTGTTTATGGTATTTTATAATAGCAATTAAAAATTAATACATCTAGTTAAAGAAAGGACTGAAACACTGAATTGTTTGGTTAAATTTTGATATCTCATTTAGTTGTAGATAAGATTCCTTTCTCTGAAATACAGTGGGATATAGTCTGAAAAAAACTGTGGAAATGTGAGATCCTCTATCACCAACTTTTACTAATTCAGCTTTGTACTGCATTAGAGAATCTGAGATTTGTACTTCCCCAAATTTTCATGTCAGTCTTTTTCTAGTATCTTAGCCATTATGTTGCACTTACATAAAAATAGTATTAAAAATGAGGCTATGTGTGTTTGCAGGTGTGTGGTATTATTGCATGTTCCCAGCTGTGATAGATATTTGTTATTTTGATTTCTTTTATCTTTAATTTTTTTGAAGTTGGAATATAATAATTTTCCTTTTTTCTTTTCTTTTTTTAGAAATCTTTTAATAAAATATTTTCTTCATTTACATTGCCAATGGTAAAACCTTTGCCAATTTTCCCCATCCCCAGAGACTCCCAACCCATCCTCTCAACCTTTGCCTCCACTTATATGCTCTTCCACCCAACCCATTCCCACCCTCCTCCTCTCGATTCCCTTTGTTGGGGCATCTATTGAGCCTTTATCACACCTCCCACTGATACCCAACAAGGCATTCCTCTGACACATTTTTTGGCTGGAACCTTGTGTACCCCTTGGTTGATGGTTTAGTCCCTGAAAGTCCTGGGGCATCTGGGTGGCCAAAATCATTGTACTTCCCATGGGGCTGTAAACCCCTTCAGCTCCTCTAGACCATACTTCAGCTCCTCCATTGGGAACCCCACGCCCAGTCCAATGGTTGGCTGCTAGCATCTGCCTCGGTATTTGTAAGGCTCTGGCAGGGCCCCTCTGGAAAGAACCATGGCATGCTCCTTTTAGTATACACTTCTTGTCGACCATAGTAGTGTTGGGGTTTGGTGACTGTTTATGGGGTCCCAGATTATGAATCCCCAGGTAGGGCAGTCTCTGGGTGCCCTTTACTTCATTTTCTGTTCCACATATTGTCTCCCTTATTGCTCCTGTGAGTATTTTGTTCCCTTTCTCAGAGGAACCAAAGCACCCTCACTTAAGTCCTCCTTCTTCTTGAGCTTCCTGTGCTGGGTGAATTGTAACGTGTTTATTTTGAGCTTTTGGGCTAACATCCACTTATCAGTGAGTGCATACCATATGCATTCTTTTGTGATTGGGTTGCCTCACTCAAGATGACACTTTCTAGTTCCATCCATCTGCCTAAAATTTCATGAATTCATTGTTTTTAAAGATGAATAGTACTCCATTGTGTATATATAGCACAGTTTCTGTATCCATTCCTCTGTTGAAGGACATCTGGATTCTTTCCAGCTTCTGACTATTATAAATAAGGCTGATATGGACATATGGAGCATGACATGGAGGAGCACCTTCTGGGTATATGTCCAGGAGTGGTATAGCTGAGTCCTCAGGTAGTGCTATGTCCAATTTTTGAGGAACTGCAAAACTGATTTCCAGAGTGCTTTTACCAGCTTACAATCCCACCAACAATGAAGAAGTGTTCCTTTTTCCCCACATCCTCTCCAGTACCTGCTGTCCTCTGAGTTTTTCATCTTAGCCATTCTGACTGGTATGAGGTGGAATCTCGGGGTTGTTTTGATTTGCATTTCCATGATAACTAAGGATGCTGAACATTTCTTTAGGTGCTTTAGAGCCATTCAAGTTTCCTCAGTTGAGATTTCCCTGTTTAGCTATGTACCCCATTTTGTAATAGGGTTATTTGACTCTCTGGAGACAAATTTGTTGAGTTATTTGTATACATTAGAAATTAGCCCTCTATCTGATGTAGAGTCCATAAAGATCTTTTCCCAATTTGGTGGTTGTCATTCTGTCCTATTGACCATGTCCTTTGTCTTACAGAATCTTTGTGGTTTTATGAGGTCCCATTTGTCGGTTCTTGTTCTTAGAGCATAAGCCATTGGTATGTTCAGGAACTTTTCCCCATGCCCATGTGTTCAAGATTCATCCCCACTTTCTCCTCTATAAGCTTCAGTGTGTCTGGTTTTATGTATAGATCCTTGATCCACCTGAATTTGAGCTTTGTACAAGGAGATAAGAATGGGTTGATTTGCATTTTTCTGCATGCAGACCTCCAGTTGATCCAGCAGCATTTGTTAAAAATGCTGTCTCTTTTCCACAGGATGTTTTTAGCTCTTTTGTCAAATATCAAGTGACTATACATGTGTGGGTTCTTTTCTGGGTCTTCAATTTTATTCCATTGATCTTCCTGCCTGTCTGCATACCAATACCAATCTTTTTTTTATCACTATTGCACTATAGTAGAGCATGAGGTCAGGGATGGTGATTCCCTCAGAAGATCTTTTGTTGTAGAGTAAAATTTTTGCTATGGTGGGTGTTTTATTATTCCAGATGAATTTGAGAATTGCTCTTTCTAGATCTATGACGAATTGATTTGGGATTTTGATGGGCATTGCATTGAATCTGTAGATTGCTGTTGGCAAAATGACGATTTTTACTATATTGATCCTGCCAATCCATGAACATGGGAGATCTTTCGATCTTCTGAGACCTTCTTCAATTTCTTTCTTCAGAGGCTTGAAGTTCTTGTCATACAGATCTTTTACTAGCTTCCTTAGGGTCACACCTAGGTATGAAATATTATTTGGGACTATTGTGAAGAATGTCATTTTCCTAATTTCTTTCTCATTTTGTTTATCCATTGAGTAGAGAAAGGCTACTGATTTGCCCTAGTTAATTTTATATCTACCCACTTTGCTAAAGTCGTTTATTAGCTTTAGTAGTTCTCTGGTGTAAGTCTTGGGATCCCTTAAGTATACCATCATATCATCTGCAAATAGTGATATTTGACTTTTTCCTTTCCAATTTGTATCCCTTTGACCTCCTTTTGTTGCCTGATTGCTCTGGCTAGGACTTCAAGCACTGTATTGAATAGATAGGGAGAGAGCGGGCAGCCTTGTCTGGTCCCCGATTTTAGTTGGTTTACTTCAAATTTCTCTTCATTTAATGTGATGTTGGCTATTGATTTGCAGTATATTGCTTTCACTATGTTGAGGTGTGGGCCTTGGATTCCCAATCTCTCCAAGACTTTTATCATGAAGGGATTCTGGATTTTGTCAAAAGCCTTTTCAGCATCTAATGAGATGACCATGTGGTTTTTTTTCCCTTTAGTTTGTTAATATAGTAGAGTACATTGACGGATTTCTGTATATTGAACCATCTCTGCATCCCTGGAATGAAGCCTACCAGCTTGTGGTGAATTAGTTTTGATACATTCTTGGATTCAGTTGGCCTGGATTTTGTCCAATATTTTTGTGTCAATCTTCATGAGGGAGATTGGTCTGAAGTTCTCCTTCCTTGTTTGGTCTTAGTTTGGTTTAGATATAAGCATTATTGTGGTTTCACAGAATGAGTTGGGTAGTATTCCTTGAGTTTCTATTTTGTGGTATAGTTTGAAGAGTATCAATATTAACCCTTCTTTGAAGATCTGATAGAATTCCCTGCTAAACCCATCCAGTCCTGGACTTTTATTTGATGGGAGACTATTAATGACTGTTTCTATTTCCCCAGGACTAATGGGACTATTTAGATGATTTATCTGATCATGTTTTAGTATTGGTACCTGGTATGTATCTAGGAAGTTGTCCATTTCATCCAGGTTTTCAAACTTTGTTGAATATAAACTCTTGTAGTAGTATCTGATGAATTTTTGAATTTCCACAGTTTCTGTTGTTATGTCTCCCTTTTCATTTCTGATTTTACTAATTTGGATACTGTCTTTGTGCCCTCTGCTTAGTCTGGCTTAGGGTTTATCTATCTTGTTGGTTTTGTTCAAAGAACTAGCTCCTTGTTTTGTTGATTCTTTGTATAGTTCTTTTTGTTTCTGTTTGGTTGATTTCAGCACTGAGTTTGATTATTTCCTGCCATCTACTCCTCTTGGGTGTATTTGCTTCTTTTTGTTCTAGAGCTTTCAAGTGCACTGTCAAGCTGTTAGTGTAAGCTCTCTCCATTCTCATTTTGGAGGCACTCAGAGCTATGAGTTTTCCTCTTAGTACTGCTTTCATTGGGTTTCATAAATTTTTGTATGATGTGTCTTCATTTTCATTAAATTCTAAAACGTCTTTAATTTCTTTTTTATTACTTCCTTGACCAAGCTATTGTTGAGAAAAGCATTGCTCAAAGTCTACATGTATATGTGTTTTCCATTGTTTTTGCTTGAGCTTAAGACCAGCCTTAAGGTCATGGTGATCTGATAAGGTACATGGAATAATTTCAATATTTCTGTATCTGTTGAGGGCTGTTTTGTGACCAATTAAATGGTCAATGTTGGAGAAGAAACTGTGAGGTGCTGAGAAGAAGGTATATTCTTTTGCTTTAGGGTGGAATGGTCTATAAATATCTGTTAGATCCATTTGTTCCATAATTTCAGTTAATTTCACTGTCTCTCTGTTTAGTTTCTGATTCCATGATTTGTCCAATTTTGAGAGTGGGGTGTTGAAGTTTCCCACTATTATTGTGTGGGGTGCAATGTGTGCTTTGAGCTTTATTAAAGTTTCTTTTATGAATGTAGGTGCCCTTGTGTTCGGAGCATAGATGTTCAGAATTGAGAGTTCATCTTGGTAGACTTTTCCTTTGACCAGGATGAAGTGTCCATCCTTAACTTTTTTGACAACTTTTGTTTGAATGTCAATTTTTTTCTGATATGAGAATGGCCACTCCAGCTTGTTTCTTGGGACCATTTGCTTGGAAAATTGTTTTCCAATCTTTGACTCTTAAATAGTGACTGTCTTTGTCACTGAGGTGGGTGTCTTGTATACAGAAAAACATTGGTTCCTGTTTATGTATCCAGTCTATTAGTCTATGTCTTTTTATAGGGGAATTGAGACCATTAATATTAAGAGATATTAAAGAAAAGTGATTGTTGCTTACTGTTATCTTCTTACTTGAAGGTGAAATTCTGGTTGTAGCTATGCTCTATTGGGTTTGTTGAAAGATTATGTTATTGATTTTTCTATGGTGTGTTTTCCTGCATTGTGTTGGTATTTTCTACCCATTATCCTTTGCAGATCTGGATTTGTGGAAAGATATTGTGTAAGTTTGCTTTTGTCATGGAATGTCTTGTTTTTTCATCTACGGTAATTGAAAGTTTTGCTGGGTATAGTAGTCTGGGCTGGCATTTATGCTCTCTTAGGGTCTGTATGACATCTGCTCAGGATCTTCTGGATTTCATAGTCTCTGGTGAGAAGTCTGGTGCAATATAAGGTATAATTGTTCTGCTTCTATATGTTACTTGACCTTTTTTTCTCTTACTGCTTTTAATATTCTTTCCTTGTTTAGTGCATTTGGTGTTTTGATTATTATGTGAGAGGAAGAATTTCTTCTCTGGTCCAGACTATTTGGAGTTCTGTAGGCTCTTTGTATGTTCATGGGCATCTCTTCCTCTAGGTTAGGGAAGTTTTCATCTATAATTTTGTTGAAGATATTTACAGGGCCTTTAAGAGGTAAATCCTCACTTTCTTCTATACCTATAAACCTTTGGTTTGGTCTTCTCATTGTGTCCTGTATTTTCTGGATGATTTGGGTTACAAGCTATTTGCATTTTGCATTTTCTTTAACTGTTGAGTCAATATTTTCTACGGAGTCTTCAGCATCCGAGATTCTTTCTTCTATCTCTTGTATTCTGTTGTTGATGCTTGCATCTATGACTCCTGAATTCTTTCCAAGGTTTTATATCTTCAGAGATGTCTCACTTTATGATTTCTTTATTGTTTCTATTTCAATTTTTAGATCCTGTAGAGTTTTGTTCAATTCCTTCACTTGTTTGTTTTCTTCCTGAAATTCTTTAAAGAATGTTTGTGTTTCTTCTTTATGGGCTTCTATCTGTTGATTATTATGTGAGAGGAAGAATTGTTTTTTTTAGGGATTTTTGTGATTCCTCTTTAAGGGCTTCTGCATGTTGATCCATGTTCTCCTGTAATTACCTATGGGATTTTTCTATTACCTCTTTAAGGGCTTCTACCTTTTGACCCATGTTCCCCTGTATTTCTTTAAGGGTATTTTGGGTTTCCTCCTTAAGTGTTTTTATTTTTTGATCCATATTCTCTTGTATTTCTCTAAGGGATTTTTGTGGTTCTTTTAACCTGTTGACCCATGTTCTGTATTTCTTTAAGGGAGTTATTCATGTCCTTCTTGACGTCCTCTATCAGCAATATGAGATGTGATTTTAAATCTATCTCTTGCTTTTTTGATATTTTGGAGTATGGAAGATTTGCTGTTGTGGGAGAACTGGGTTCTGATGGTGCCATGCTATGTTGGTTTCTTTTGGTAATGATCTTGCCTTTGCCTTTGGCTATCTAATTATTTCCGGTGTTAGCTGGTCTTGCTATCTCTATCTTCTCTGTCCTGCAGGCCTGTGTTTTTGTACTCCTGGGATTCCCTTCCTCTCCAATTTCCTGCAAACAGTGGATGCCCTGCTCCTGCCCATTATCTAGAGGGTATCAGGAAGTAGGATCCTCTCCATGTCAGAGGTGGCACAGGTCTAGCACATTCGATGGAGTGGGGCAGTGACCTATAATATTTTCTTTCTACCTCTCCACTCTCCAAATTTTGACAAGAAAAATTTAGTCTTTTTCAATTGTTATTAATTGTTTTACACACACACACACACACACACAAACACACACACACATATACATTTTCTTAAACACAAAAAGTATAAATTTCTTAGTCTGTATAACCTTACTTGTATATATATATGTATATATATATACATATATATTTATATATATGTATATATATTTCCAGAGCTGATCTTTTAGTATCAGATAACCAACTAGTGTGCTCTTCCCTGGGAAGACCACTTCTCAACTCTTAGGATTGATTCCTTTGTTGTCTTTAGTTCTTTGCATAAGCTTGCAGTCTTCTGAGTTTCTCATCTGCATTAAAATTGTTATTTCTTTGAGACTTTTATACAGTATTGTGGTAATTTGAACAAATATGACTTTGCTGGCTTATAAAGAATAGCACTATTAGAAGCTGTGGCATTGTTGGAATAGGTGTGCCACTGTTGAGTAAAGTGTGTCACTGTGTGTAAGATTTCATATCTCAGATGCTCAAGTCACACCCAGTTTAGCATCTTCTTCCTGCTGCCTGCTGATCCAGATTTAGAGTTCTCATCTTCTTTTCTAGCAATATGTCTGCCTGCATACTGTC
Source organism: Apodemus agrarius (assembly GCA_964023405.1). Lineage (NCBI taxonomy): Eukaryota > Metazoa > Chordata > Mammalia > Rodentia > Muridae > Apodemus > Apodemus agrarius. The sequence continues at coordinate 79,147,193 of OZ030009.1, forward strand.
ATGCTTCCAGCCATGATGTACCAGGAACTATGGTATTGCTGAGATAGACATGACCAAGCTTTTATTTGGAGGAATATGGGCTTTGGAACTTCGGATTAAAAAGTAGCTGAATGCTTTCAGTGGGGCTTAATGGACCATAGGACCATGGACAACAGTGGTGATGAGGGTGATCTGAACTGGAGGGAGGACTGGATCAAGGGGTCTCAGAGGAGAATAATATTAATATATGCCCAAAATATCTTTTGATATTTTGGTGGTATCTTGTAATATGTGAGAATGTGACTCCTTTTTGTCTTTGCCTGAATAGTATTATTGAGGTTCAATTGAGGGGTTTTGGATTAATTGTGTTGGAGGAGAAGATTTCAAAACTGTCATGAGAAGATATTGAATCTGTCATGTGGTTATTAGTGTTCACTCTTACAAAGACCTATAATGAAAAGGTGCAATTTGAGCAAGGGAAAATATAAAATGTACAGTTCAAGGAGAAAGGGACACCAAAAAATATAATAGAGCTAAGCAATGCATGGAGATAAACAGATTAAATAAAACCTGATGTTAAATGGAATAAATGGTGTGGTAACCTTGAGGCAAAATGCTACCCTGCTAAGCTTTCCATTTGTGAAAATAATTTTAAGAAAAGTTTAAAGCAAGGTGTGATGGGCATTTAAACCCAGCATTGGGAGGCAGAGGCAGGCAGATATTTTTAGTTCAAGACCTGCGAAGGTCTACAGCACAGTTCCAGGATAGTCAAAGTTATTAATTGAAGGAAACTACTGAAAAAAGAAAACTGGTGAAGATGTAGTTGAATAATGGGCCCTATTCCAGCCCCAGCAAGCAGCACAACTTAGCAGCTTTGGTTCACAATCACATGATTGTGGCTTTAGGGTAAAGGGTAGAAGATAGGTCTTGTGGAATCTCTCTCTGCTACTAAGGAAAGCTTCTGAGAACAGGCATGTGTCAGGGTTATTGCTGCATGTAGGCCTAGAGACGCCATTGTGTCAAGCTATTATGGGGAAGCCTGGATTGCCTTAAAGACTCCAAAATATTGGAGATGCAAGAACTATGGGATACCTGCCAGATATACTATTTTTCAGATAGCATATTCTCTGAGAAAAGAGTCTTACCTAATATACTGTCAGGTATGATTACACAAAGCCTAATAATTATTATAAAACAATAATCATGAAAGAAAGTGAACAAGTGATAAATATATACACACATGCACACACAATGAATTGATGGAAATGATGAAAACAACTCAAGATCTTAAATGGAATTTGATAAAGAAAATCTCCAGGAAAAAAAAAACCAAAATGGAATAAAATTCAAAGTGAAAAAACCAGAGTTGAAAAAAGAGTTCAGAGGAAAGTGTCACAAACAAATTCAGTCAAGTATAATATCAGACCTGGAAGAAAAGGAAGAGGAACTAGATAACTTAGTCAAATAAAATGTTAAATCTAAGGAAAATATGAAACATATTAGGAACATATGAGGAAAAGAATGGAACATACAGGAATTCTGTACCTCCATAAAAAAGGACCTAATCAGTAAATATGTATACAGGAAGGAGAAGAAACCAGGTCAAGGCACAGAAAATATTTTTAATAGCATCATAGAAGAAATTCCCAAACTCTAAGGAAAGAGATGCATATTAAAGTGAAGGAGGCAACCTGAACAAGAACAACAAAGAGACAAGAAGAGAGGAGCAAATCCTCACATCCTCACATCACAGAATAATCAAAAGGCTGACTGTCCAGAAAAAACAAACCAAACCAAACCAAACCAAACCAAACCAAACCAAACCAAAACAAAAAAAACAGAGGCTATTTATTCCACCAAGAAAGGCCAAGGCAGGCCTGTCAGAATAACTGACTTTTCCTTTTCAAAAATCAAATTCAATTATATTTACGGAGAAATCAACTAACAGAACAAACTTTATCAGTAATTCTCAACCTGAGTGTTGTTGACCATTTGGGGGTCAACTGATCCTTTCTCAGGGGTCACATATCTATTATCCTGGATATCAGAGATTACATCACAAATGTATCAAAATTGAAATTATGAAGTAGAAATGAAATAACTTAGTGATTATGGGTCACCACAACAGAAGAAACTATATTAAAAGGTTATTAAAGGTTAGGAAGGTTGAGAATCATTGTCCTAGAGAATTTTTCAGTTCATTAATTAAAACAGATCAAAAAGCCAAGAGAGATTGAAGAACTAAAAGAGACCAAAACAGTACTATTCCCCTTTTTTTGGTTTACAAATATTGTCATTAAACAATAAGATTGACAGTCATTAATTTCACTAGGAAAAAAATGTGGTAGTCGTGGTGGTGGTGGTGGCTCATGTAGTTCAGATTGGCCTCAAACATATAGGTGAATACCACCTTGAATTTATGATATTCCACCTCTGGAGTGCTAGGATAACAGTTGTGTATCACCACATCTAACTTATGTGGTATTGGCTGTTAAATCCAGGCTTTGATATGCAAGCACCTCCAAGAAACAGCATTTTCATAAGATCTCTGTGTGAGAGACAGAGAAGAGCAAAGAGCTCAAGGAATGCAATGATGCCAGGAGAATTTAGCAAGGTTGGTTCATAAAAACACAAATTGCTAATACCATGGGATAAGAACTATAGTATTCCAATTAATCAAAATTTCCTCAGAGGTAGCAGCAAAGATTGGGAGGTGTTTGGGGATTATACCAACTTGGTAAGAATAACAGATTTCTCCCTTTATCTAGCAAGGATTGGACTAAGACAAATACTTGTCTCAGCAAATTGTAATCAATTTAACCTTCAAGGAGGGTCTAAGACAGCAGTGTGATGAATTGATGAGTTCCTCCTTGCCTTGGTCTTTTTGCTTATTTGGGGGATAGCGTCCATGGCAGTGGAAGACTGAAAGAATAGAACCTCCAAGTCCCAGTTGTCTGGGTTAAAAGCCAGACTTAAATGATATGGATTATAGATCAGCTAAACACTTGGACCTACAAATTGCCTCACAAAAAAAATTATATCGAGTACTCTCAATCTGACAAAGAACTTGTATCTAGGAAGATCATAGGTTCTAGGGGTGAAGCTACTACTTTAATTTTGCTAGGCGAGTATTTTAAATTTTTTATTCTAAAAATATTTTCATACTTACTAACTAATGACACTCTTGAACCTCATCTTGAACCTCTCTACTTTTATAGTAGAGACCCATTAATACAGAGACCCACAACTGGTTAAAATGTATAGAACATTTGATAGTTGAAGACTCAGTCATAAATAGGACATCTATATCCAATTCCCTTCCCCTATGTTTCAGACAATTTCAAAGAAGCAGGACCAAAAATATTCTAAGAGTCAGAGGCTAGAAAGATATACTATGAAACAATGTCTTCTGGGACTTGGCATGATAGGTATCCTTATGAAATAAGGTTACTTAAGGCTGAGTAAGATTGCACAAAATGAAACCAAGCAATATTCCAGCATGCATGGGGGTGGTCACAAGGCCCATATCTCAGGAGCTATTAACAGGTGATATCTGATAAGGGAAGAAGTCAGTTTTCTTTGGGGGTGTTATCCCTGGTAGTTTGTCCATGCTCTACTGAATAGCCGTGTACACATGTATGTACAGAACACTAACTGGACATAGTGATTTATTAGAAAAATCAGAGTGTAAAGTAAGGAGCGGAATGTTGATATGGTTTGAGAGATCTTGGAGTAGGGAAGTGGAAGCAGATATAATATGTTGTATATAAAAAATTAAAATTTCAAATAATACATAAAGCATTATTCTATGAAAAATGAGAATGGCCATGAAATATTTAGGAGCCATGAACAGAAGAAATCTGGGAAAGATTCATATCACTAACAATTATAATTTGAGGGAAATCAGTTTAGTAAAATTTTATGTTAAATATTATATCTTTAAAGACGTGTTGTACATCAGGCAAATAATTTAACAAATAAAACATAATGGAGTAAATGACAATCATAACCACTTCACAGAAATCCTTTAAATATTAATTCCATTTCTACTTGAATCTGACCTCACCTACAAGAAAGTCTGGCTAAACTTGATGGATTTCAGAACACCAGCATAGTGAAAGAAAAGTGACAACAAAAGAAATGAAAGAAGCAGAGGTTATGCTTTAGTCTGAAAAGGACTCAAGCAGTTGAGGGAGGCAGATGAGCAAGATAGGTGCAGGGGAAAATGATCAATATATATTTTATAAAATATTACATTGTTCAAGAATATAAAATACAAACAGAGAAATGTGCATGGAAAAGATGAAGTGAAAAGTTTGAAGATACCTTACAGCGTGTGTCCTGGATGGATCCTTTCCTCATAGCCTGCAGGAGGAACCAACATTTCTCACACAGCCATCTCGAACTTCGGGCTTCCAATTTTGTGAGAAAAACATTCTGTTATCATTTATGCCAAAAACTATTGGTTTATAAAGTGATCATTTAAGTAATGTAACATCAACACTGAAATGAACCTTATATGTTTTAGTACACATATTTTAAGTACTCAAAGCTTGGCACACTCATTAGAAAATGTTTTGATTAAAATAAATGTCTTTTCATAAATTCCCATTGGTCTCATAACGTCATTTGCAATAAGACTTGAAGAAAGAATATGAAGGGTTGGGTAGACAGACATTTCCTGATTGAAATGTTCATATAGAGTCAATCAGTCTGACCCAAGGTAGAGGAGATAGACACAAGATGATGGCAGGTGTTTGAGGCCTTACCATGCTTTTAATCAAGTGATGAGTATTGCATATAGCAAAAGATTTGGTCTGGCTGCCTCAAGAAAATCTTCCAGAAAGGGTGGGAATCTGGGCCACGACAGTGTGGATCACCAGCATCTTGTGATCTTTATACTTCTATTTCTTCTTGAAAAGTTACTGAATTTTTTCCTATGTTCTTTGTTGTTATTTTCTGATTAAATTCCCTACAAGAGTATTTATTTGGCTCCGTTTTGATGAGGTGGTTATCCCTAATGTAGTCATTTAAATACTCTGCCATATAGTTTGAAAATTATTTCCAATACAGTGTGGGTACTTTAGATGGCAGCGTTTGTCTTAGCTAGCATTTCTACTGCTGTGACAAAACACCACAACCAAAAGAGATTTGGGTAAGAAATAGTTTATTTTGTCTGACTGCTCATAGTCTATCATCCAGACAAGTCAGGTCAGCAAATCAGGGCAGATACCTGGAGGGAAAATCCAATGCAGAAGCTATGGGGGAGTGCTGCCTTGTAGAGTACTTCTTCAAGGCTTGCTCAGCCTGCTTTCTAAAAGCACCAGGACACCACTCCCAGTAGAATGGGCCCTCCATGCACTCCGAGAAGGCCTATCAAGCAGCTTAAAGTGTCATATGCCTTTGGTGTTCCAAGCTTCTAGGCTAATATCCACTTATCAGTGACTGTATACCATGGGTATTCTTTTGAGACTGGGTCACCTCACTTAGTATGACGTTCTCCAGCTCCATCCATTTCTCTAAGAATTTCATGAATTCATTGTTTCTAATGGCTGAATAGTACTCCATTGTGTATATATACCACATTTTTTGTATCCATTCCTCTGTTGAGGGACATCTGGGTTCTTTCCAGCTTCTGGCTATTATATATAAGGCTGCTATGAACATAGTGGAGCATGTATCCTTATTGCATGCTGGTGAATCTTCTGGGTACGATGTCTCACAAGAAGAAAGGAGTGGACACTGGTGCTAGAATGGACCAAAACATCATTGTGGGAGAGTACAAGAACAGTAAGGTGGGAGGGTTGGATGAGAGAGCAGGGGGAGGGAAAAGGACATGTGGGACCTTTGGGGGTGGGGAACCAGAAAAAGGGAAATGAATTGTAAATATAGAATATATCCAATAAAAAAAGTAAAAAAAAAAAAGAGTCATATGCATATGCTTAAACCCAACCAATGGACAGAAGATGGGGACCCCTGAGCTTGTATTAGAGAAAGGCTAGAAGAGGATGAGAAGGAGGACTACTCCATAGGAAGATATCCAACGAACGTGGAGCCTTGAGATCTCAGACACTGAGCCACCAACATACATGAGCTGGTGTGAGGCCCTGAACACGGCAGAGGACTCCCTGGTCTGGCCTTAGTGAGTTAAGATGCACCTAACCCTTGAGAGATTTGATACCCCAGGGTAAGGGGATGCTTGGTGGGATGGGTGTGTGGTGAGGTCATTCTCGTGGAGACAGAGGAGAGTAATGGGATGAGGAACAGTTAGAGGGGAAGACTGGGAGGGGGATAATGACTGGACTGTAAAAATTATTTAATAATGATGATGATGATGATGATGATGATGATAATAATAATAATGATAATAATAACAAAGAAAATGCATCACTGTTTTCCACATAGGCGAATCTAGGGTAGACATTTTCTGTATTGGGTATCTGTCTTCCAAAATGTCTGTAACTTGTGTTCAATTAACATAAAACTAACCAGGAAAGTATTGGTTAATTGATTCTGGGGAGATTCTTTCAAAGATTCTATGTAACCTATAGTCATTACAAATGTGTAAATAAATCTCATAGAAATCACTTATATTAGTTGGTCTTCTGTGATTCCTTACACGATGCAACCATTCTAGGCAGTCACTGGGAAATGATCCATTGCACCTATGATGAAATTTTCTGGTAGAAAGAGGAAGACAAATGGTACTTAAGAAATCCAGAGTATCATAGACAATCAGTATGGTCTTTGACACTCATCAATGAAATAGAAACTGCTTTACTCCAATAGGAAAAAGGAAAAAAAAACCTTCATGTGTCTTCAAAAGACTTGTTTCTAATATGTGTTATTTATATGAAACTCCAATTACTGAAAAGTGTTCACTGCCTCCAAAATAAAGGCAAGAGACTGATCGCAGAAATATAGAGTAGCAAAGGTGAAGTAGTTTTTAAAGTGTAGACCTCTGCTCATCTGAGATGAGGAATAGAAAACACTTCCTGTTCTCAAATCTAGATACTTTATTTTTTAGTGCTGAATTTCTGCTTCACTAGAAAGGGCAGTTGTCAGAGATACTTGTTTACTTTACTAATGCAATTCCATTTATAGAATGAGAACGCACAAGAGGCCCAATCAATCAAGAACTTTTACCTCTACACCATAATATAAATTAAACACTCTAAAAGTCCATCTATTATAAAATAACTACATTCAGCAAAGGGGCATTTATAATGAATTGCTAAAGCAAAGTATGAATATAATCAAATGATAAACAATGAAATGAAACAGAATTGCAAATACTTTTTCAGGCAAATGCAAAATAAGCAAAATCAAACTAAAACCCAAACCAAAAATCTCTTCATGTTATTGGGACAGACAACTGCAAATACACTAGCATTGTGCAACGAGGGGTGAAGTGGGAAGTTCAGTAGAGAGAATACCTAGACTGGAATTGAGTGAATGTCAGAAGCTGAAACTGAAATACTTGTCTCAGCCATGCTGTGAAAGATCCAAATAACTTATGTAGTCTAAATAGCTGAGATGAACAGGATATATCATCACCAGCCACCGACTTCCTATAGAAGAAATCTATACTTCAGGAAGCAGGGAGATGAGTACAGTAAGAAGGTCTGAGATATAACAAGGTCTGGTGGTCACAGACGCTGTGTAACATGCTAATTACACAGCCACATCTTGCTGGTGTGATATGATCCTAATGGTGACGGTGGGTACCCTGCCATTTAGGGATTTAAAATAAAAGAAATTATGCTGGTTAACTACAACATTTGAATCAAGTGAGCAAGAAATATGTTTTTGTGTGTTTGATTCAGAAAAAGAAATAAGCTTTATACTTCATACATGTCACAATTTAAATGAATAGGTTTAAAAATGAACATGGCCTCCAGTGTACTAAAGAGAGACATACAGTGAAATCAACTTATTTTTAAAAATAAAATGTAAGAAATGAGGGAGAATGGGCAAGGTTGTGCATGAATTTAATCCTAGCACTTGGGGGGCAGAGGCAACTAGACTTCTGAATTCCAGGACAGCTTCATCCAGAATGAATTCTAGGACAGCCAGGACAACACAGAGAAACCCTGTCTCAAAACAAATAAATAAATAATAAATAATAAAGAATGAATGAAAAGAAAAGAAAGGAGAAATGAAAGAAAAAGAAAAGAAAGAAAAGGGAGGGAGGGAGGGAGAAAAGTGGATAAAATGTACAGCAAATAGGAATGTTAAAGTAAAAAACTGTGGAAATAAACTCAAATTTAATGAAGTTCACAATTTGGGCTTAAACAATATATCCTTAAGATCCCCAAACTCTCAAAATATTTTAAAAAATACCTTAAAATTACCTTAACATCGTTTTTTGAACATGCACACCTGATCAAAGCACCTTAGCTAAGGAAGTGATATCAGGAATAAGTGATGTGCAGGTAGTTTCCCTTGTTCCCGTGTCTGGGAAAAGAGAAGCAAGGAAGGTGTCATTGAGTCCAGCCCCTTTTCATCATCAGTCTAAATGGGAGATAGAATCTCCAGTTTAATGAGTTCTTCAATAAAAACCATCAGAAGACAAGATCAAAGGTTGAAACCAGGGTTGGGGGAGGACACTTACAGAAAAATTCCTGCTTTTCTTCAGAACAGATGTTTCCATATTCCACCTGTATGAAAATGACTACAGTAAGCTAGAAGATATTGCAATACTTCTGTAGCACTACTCATCACTGAGGGAAGTCAGTCAATAGTTCAGAAAGAGACCTGCAGGCAGGAACTGATATAGAAATACACATAAGGATATTTACTGGCTTGCTTTCAGATTCACCTTTAGGTGAGGACCTGCACAAGTTTGGTATCACGTCAATCATTAATAAAATCTGTCCTACAGTCTTGCCTGTTAGCCAATCTGATGGAAACATTTTCTCAACTGATATTCCTTCTTCCCATATGACCTAAGTCACATATTTTACATACCCACAGCACATAATACCTGCAATAAATACCCTTTCTGAAATCTTTTCGTCTTCCCTTATCTCCCCTCTCAATTATGACCCATTTGTCATCAGTGTGCTCCTTTCCTGTTTTATGAAGTTTAAGTAAGTAGGGAAAAATAAATAAATAAATAAATAAATAAATAAATAAATAAAAGCAAGAAATACAAGAGAAGAGGAAGTACTTGATAATGTCTGTAGAAAGTCTTTTCATTTTATTATTATTGCTAATAAATTATTTTATTTATTTATATTACAAATTTTGCCTCTCTTCCCAGTCCCTTCTTACAGAATCCTTTCCCCATACCACTACCCTTTGCCTTTGAGAAGGTGCCCTCCCTGGCATTCCCCTTTCCTGGGGTATCAATTCTCCACAGGATTAGGCACATTCTCTCCCAATGAGGTCAGACAAGGCAGTCCTCAGCTACATGTTTGCCATGGGATGGACTGTGGGGACTCAGACCAGTCCATTTATTCTCTTTGGTTAGTGGGAAGGGGGCACAAAATAATCAAGGCAGAGTGAGAGAGGGATCTGAGAGGATGAAGGGAGAAGAGGCACAATAAATTGACAGGATCAGGTATGGGAGGAGAATGGAGAGAAGCCCAGAGGGCCAGGAGAATGAATTGAGATATGCAGCCGCAGGAGGTGGAAATGGGGCAGGGGAACCTCTTGTAAGGTCCAGAGACCTGGGATGGGGAGGCCAGTGGTCAATGCAGATGACCTTAGCTGAAATGCCTAGTGAGGATATAGAACCTGAAGTGTTAGACACAGCCCCCACTGGAGGGATAGGGACACCAACCTAACTTCAAAAATTTCAACCAAATATTGTTTCTGCCTAAAAGAAATGCAGAGATAAAAGTGGAGCAGAGCCAGAAAGAATGGATGACAATTGAAGTGGCCAAACTTGAGGTCCATCTTATGGGGGTTCACCTAACCCTGATACTATTACGATGCTATGTTGTGTTTGCAGATAGGAGTCTAACATAGCTATCAGCAGCTGACTGAGACAGATTCAGATATAGCCAAACATTCAACTGAGGTTGGGGATCCCCATGGAAGAGTTAGAGGAAAGACTGAAAGAACTAAAGGAGATGGCAAACCCATAGGAAGACCAACAGTGTCAACTAACCTGCACCCCTGGGAGCTCACAGAAACTAAGCCACAAACCAAAGAGGAAGTCTTTTCTTCATTGCAAACAGAAAACCATGAAAGTACTTACATAGATTTAAAGAAATACCTTTTTAGAAACTTATAGTATCTATCATATATGTATCTACATATCTATGTATCTACATATCTACGTATCTACGTATCTATATATCTATGTATGTATGTATCTATCTATGCATCTATGTATCTATCTATGTATCTATGTATGTATGAATGTATGTATGTATGTATCTATCTATCTATCTATGCATCTATGTATCTATCTATGTATCTATGTATGTATGTATGTATGTATCTATCTATCTATCTAATCTACCATCTAGCTATAATTATCTATGATCTATCATCTATCTATTTCTTTTCTATCTATCTATCTATCTATCATCTATCTATCTATCTATCTATCTATCTATCTATCATCTACCTATCCAATGTATCTAATATATCATCTAGCTATATCTATCATCTATCTTCAGTTCATCTATCATCTACCATTATCTATCTATCTATCTATCTATCTATCTATCTATCTATCTATCTAACTTCATATCTTCCTACTGTTAACTTTACATTGTGGAATAGAATTGGGTAGATGGCTTTCTTCTGCATTTTGCTTTGTATTATTTTTGTAACAAACATGTTTTAACAGTGCAATTTAATAAAAAATACCCCTTCTTATAAGAGCCATTGATTCACTGTATTAAAAATAAGCCCATAACATTCCTTTTTCTTATATAAAAATTTATAGACACTGAAAGCATAAAGGTGCCCAAGAGACCACCAGACCAGACAGGGCTACATCTAGTTCATGCAGCAGATGCTTATATTTTCTTTTCTTTATGTTCTCCAGGAATGGAAAGAGTCCCATGGCAGTCTATTCTTGGGTTCAATTATCTTTCCTCTCTTGAAAATTCCTCCACTAAAGAAATCAATTCCCCAAACTAAAAGACATTGTTAGTAAAAGATTATTTTTAGTCATTATACTGAAGCATATGGTTTGAATGATGAAGGGTAAAAAAATTCAAATACATGATATGTGTGCCAAACAGAATATTTCTCTTGAAGGATTTCCAAATAACCAAGAATCTGAAAAAAAAAACTGTAAAAGGTTCCATTAGCAAACAAAGAGTTCTGACATATTTCCTAACATATTATGGATTCCTATCCACTATACTAGCCACCAATGCAGTAAACACTAATTCTGATCAAAACAATCTTTACATGTAAGTAAAGAAATGCCAGAAACCTACAACTCATAAAATAAATCAGAAACACATCAGATTCTAAATGTACTCTATCTAGAAGGGTCCTGTCTGGAGTGTTGTCTACATCTAGAAACTATCTTGTGGCATTTTGTGTTCAAGATATAAAAAGTTGAAGAAATCTAAGCTTTGGTTAATGTATTGCCACATCCAATGAAAAACTAAGATTGATGAAATCCTAAGTCACTGAGGTCACCTTGGAGCTAATCTTACCCTTCCTCTCACTCACATTCAAGTCTTACTTGTGATTATTCTAATTAAATTGTTAACCCCAGATGCTTGTGTTGCACTATTAAGTTTTTAATACAATTATTTCCAGATGAAGTATCCCCATAGTTAGTGCACAGCAACATCCTAAAGGAGACACCATTTGCTGGAATTCTGTCAAAATTGGGCACAATTTTGGAAGAAATGCTATAGATATACATCATTACTTTTCTATTCCCACCCTGTAACTTCAGCCTGTTCATTTAAGTTCTAATCAAAACTCAGCTAAACGTATGATTTTCATCTTTAAAGCTATAAAAGAGAGGTATACTCTCATATATTTTTGTATTAAATTTTTAAATGGATACATAAAACTCCAAAATATATTTAAATGTCATAACATGATATGGATGATTCAATTCATAAGTGCATAGTATAATACTGAAATCAGCTTCAATGTATATAACTCTTCAAACATCCATTTCACTATAGTAAAAACTTTCCACTAACTTTGGAAATCTATATCAAATACCCTTCAACTCGTTTGTCAATAATAATAAATACAATATTTACTTAATGAAAAACATCAAGAATGTCTGATTTTAATGAAATATTCCATTATGCTCTCCCCAAATACTTGTTATCCTGTTACCATTAAAATGGCTTATTAAACGTTTTACTTAGTTAAATAAAAACTATAACATATTGATTCATATTATGATGGGAGAAATAAAGAACCCAGGTAGGGGGCTTAGAATATAAACCATACTGGCTAGGCTTGGTGGCGCATGCCTATAATCCCAGCACTTGGGAGGCAGAGGCAGGCGGATTTCTGAGTTCGAGGCCAGCCTGGTCTACAGAGTGAGTTCCATGACAGCCAGGACTACACAGAGAAACCCTGTCTCGAAAAACAAAACAAAACAAAACAAAAAAAGAATATAAACCATACTAAGGTTAAAAGGTGAAGGGCTAAAAAACTGGTTTTTCCTGTTTGACAGATAGAAGAGGCATTGTGTGTGGGTGGATGATGTGATCAAATGTTTACCCAATGAAGCCATTGGAGTGCTGTCTAGCAAGAACTAAGATGACCATTACATGTTTTATTCATATAAACTATGACTTTCATTCATTATTTCTGCAGTTTGCCATGATAAAAGTTATAGGCAATTTTGCTCCATAGTGAACTTCAAGCATCATTGGGAGAAAAGCTTGATTGTCACAAGCAGGGGAGTGATGTGACTAGTGCTTTGTGTGTAGGTTGGGCTGCTATGGAACAATGCAATGGGCAGCCTCTCTACTTCACTAAAGAAACAGCTATGCAACTTTCATTTGAGGGATGCTCTGGTTATGGAACCCTGCTCTATTACATCCAATGTCTTTTACTTTGTTTTTCATTGTCTAGGAAAGGCTTATATCCTGCATGTAACCCAGAGGTCTCCCCACTTATCTGCTCAGGTGTTACCAGAATAAGGTTCTTAGTGTACTTCCAAGCCTACATACAAAAACTCCAGTTACAGTCTGTTTGTCTCAGGGAATGGACTATGTTTGGCTTATCTTACTTGGTTAGCCCTCTGTCTTTTGTGAACGGAATCATGCTTGGCACTTCATAGATCTCAGTAAACCTGCATGGTAAAAGTGGATGTATGCATGCTTATATTCCATTGGTATTTTCATTTGTAATTGACTCAGCTTTCACCTAAGAATTTTACAGCTATTTATCCTATACTCACTGGGCATATGTACACTCGACAGAGTTCATGCTGGCGGGACATGTGTTCTCAACAGGAGGGTGCTCATCCTCTGCTATGAGCTTGAATGTGAAATGTCACTGCATAGGCTTACATGTTTGAACACAATCTCCAACTCATAGTGCTGTTGAGAAAAAATGTGGAGCCTTTGAGATGGAGTCGACATAAGAAACAAAATCACTGGAAGTGGGTCTTGGGGCTTCTAGCCCAGCTCCACTTCCTGTTTTCTCTCCCTCTCTGTCTCTCTGTCTCTCTCTCTTTCTCTCTGTCTCTCTCCTTGTTGACTGAAGATACAATGCAACCAGCTACTTTGAGCACCTGCCACCATCACTTCTTGCCCATACTGGAATTAGATGACTGTGAGGCAAAAGAAACCAGCTTCTCAGAAACCCCCTTCTCCCTTAAGCGGCTTTTGTCCAATATTTGATTACATGAACAGAAAGGAAACAAGGAAAAATGTACATTTTGAAACATCAGACAAACCTTGCTTAAAAGATGACCATGGGTTCCCAAGGAGGCGACCAACACACTGCTTACATGGGATTTGCTTAATTCCCTGTGAGCCTAGAGCAGCATTTGTCTGATATTGGTGCTGTGCATCGTGTTTACTGATAGATTATCAGTTATTCCTGATGAAACCACAGACCCATCATTCTGCAGCAAATGGCAACCCATAATAACTAGTACTCTCAGAGTTCTCCTACAAAATGAAAACTGGAGCAGACAGACTGCTGCTCTCTCATCTTAACTGTCACTAACATTCACACAATGTGCATATTGTGTACTGGTAAACAGCTGATACATTAGGGCTGCAGGGACTAAATGCATACTGTGCATTAAGACTTGCTCCCTGTCTCGGGTCTTCACACACATTTTAAATTAGAAACTTCTTTCTCTTAGCCACTTATAAATATAGTTCACAATTACATTGAATAAAGTCACAGGCTGTTATTTAGAAACATAAAAAACGGGCACATGAACAAATTCACAGCAGGACAACAATTTCATTTTCTTTTTAACCTCTTTCAAATACCAACTCACCACTTCATAAATTGCTCTTCAGAGATTGTAAAGGCTGGAGAGTTAAAACACACGATCTTGGAAGTACTGTGCTGTCAGAAGCAAAGCACTCACAGAAATACACGCAGCAATCTTAGCTTTCTAGCTTGCTTCTTTTCATTCACAAGACACATGTGAGGGTCTTTATACTCATTAAGAACCCAGTGAAATGAAAAAGCACAAATTGTTTGCCTGTCAATATGGACAATTAAAAACAAAAGTGTGACCTCAGCCAGTAGTTGGAATTGTGGAGCATGGGAAGTAGGAAATGAATATACTAGTATCAATTTTATTTTATTTTCTCTTTTCATTAAAAGAAAAGGAACAGATTCTTGGTCAAATATTTTGAAATAGGGTGGGTGGCTCCATGTCTCAACTGGGGCCATGTCTATCTACTAAAGATGGTGTCTTTAGGTTCCATCTCCCCACTGTTGGGCATTTTGGCTAAAATCAGACTGATTGAGTCCTGGGAGCCTCTCAAATCCCAGGGCACTGGGAATTTCTAGAGGGTCACCCTGGCCCTATATTTACTCATTCTTCTGAACCTCTGGGCTTCTCTCCTGTCTCTCCCCATACTTGATCCTACCCTCCTCTTTTCCCTCCTGATTCTCTTTACCACACAAATCCCTCCTTTACTCTGCTGCCTATGATTACTTTGTTCCCTCTCCTAAGTGAGAGTGAAGAATCCACACTTGGACATATCTTCTTGTTAAGCTTCATATGATATATATATATAAGCTGTTCCATGGGTATTCTGTACTTTTTGGCTAAGAGCCATGCATCAGTGAATAAAAACCATGCATTTGCTTTTGGGTCTGAGTTTCCTTGCTCAGGATGATATTTCCCAGTTCCATTCATTTGCCTGCAAAATTCATGATGTTCTTGTTTTTTTTTTTTTTTTGATAGCTGAATAGTACTCTATTATGTAAACAAACCACATTTTCTGTATCCATTCTTTGGTTGAGGGACATCTGGGTTGTTTCCAGCTTCTGGCTATTACAAATAAGGCTGCTATAAGCATAGTGGAGCATGTGACCTTCTGGTATGGTAGAACATCTTTTGGGTATATGCCCAGAAAATGTATAGCTGGGTCTTCAGGGAGAACTATTTAGAGTTTTCTAAGGAATCACTAGATTAATTTCCACAGTGGTTATATGAGTTTGTAATCCCACCAGCAATGGAGGCATGTCCTCCTTTTCCACATTCTTGCCAGTGTATTCTGTTGCTTTTTTTTTTTTTTTTTATCTTAGCCATTCTGATTGGTGTAAGGTAAAATCACAGGGTTGTTTCAGTTTTCATTTCACTGACGGCTAAGGATGTTGAACATTTCTTTAAGTGCTTCCATTCCTCAAGTGAGAATTCTTTATTTAGCTCTGCACCCTATTTTTAATTGGGTTATTTGATTTTGTGGAGTCTAACTTCTTGAGTTCTTTGTATAGCTTCGCTATTAACCCTCTCTTGGATATAGGGTTAGTGAAAATCTTTTCCCAATCTGTAGAGCATTATTTTGTCCTATTGACAACATCCTTTGCCTTACAGAAGCTTTTCAGTTTCATGAGATCCCTGGCCCCATAGTGTGCCAATCTTTAGCTGCTCTCCAAGACACCTATATGCCTTCAAAGTACCATCTAGGAGATTCTTAAATATTCCCAAGTTGAGTAGCAGGCCATGGTACAATCTTGGCTATCTCTGGAATATAGTTTCTTTTTGCTCTCATAAAATATTTCCAAGAAAATTTCAAGTCAGCAATGCTTGTCTCATTTTATTTTATTTTATTTATTTATTTTTGATTGCATATTTTCTCTTTTTTAAATTTTTATTAGATATATTCTTTACTTACATTTCAAATGTTTTTCTATTTCTAGGTCTGCCCTTCTGATTCCCCTGTCCCATCTAGCATCGCCCTGCCTCTATGAGGGTTCACCCCAACACACTCACTATGGTCATCTCACCCAGGCATTCCCCTACATTAGGGCATTGACCACCCTCAGGCCCAAGGGCCTCGCCTGATGTCCAACAAGGCCATCCTTTGCTACATATGTGGCCAGTGTCATGAGTAGCTCCATATGTATTTTTTGATTGGTGCTCCAGTCCCTGGGAGCTCAGGGAGGGCAGGATATGGCCTGTTGACAGTTTTTCCCTCCATGTGGCTGCAAACCCCCTTAGCTCCTTCACTCCCTTCTCCAACTCCTCCCTCAGGGACCCCCTAGTTCAGTCCAATAGTTGGCTTTGAGCTTCCACCTGTGTATTTGTCATGCTATGGCAGAACCTCTCAGGAGACAGCTACATCAGGCTTCCATCAATAAGCACTTCCCAGTATCTACCTTAACAACCAGATTTGGTAGCTGCATATAAGATGGATCTCCAGGTGGGACAGCCTTTCCTTCAGTCTCTGCTTGATACTTTGTCTCCATATTTCCTCCTGTGAGTATTTTGTTCACCCTTCTAAAAAGCATCCACATTTTGGTCATCCTTCTTCTTAGGCTCCATATGGTCCATGAATTGAATCTTGAGTATTCCAAACTTTTGGGCTAATAGCCACTTATCAGTGAGTACATACCAGGTTTGTTCCTTTGTGACCAAGTCACCTCACACAGGATGATATTCTGAAGTTCCATCCATTTGCATGCAAATTTCATGAAGTCATTGTTTTTAAAAGCTGAGTAGTATTCCATGCTCTAAATGTACCACATTTTCTGCATCCATTCTTCTGTTGAGGGACATCTGAGTTATTTCCAGCTTCTGGCTATTATAAATAGGGTTGCTTCAAGTATAGTGTTCTTATATGTTGGAGAATCTTTGGGTATATGCCCAGGAGTTGAATAGCTGGGTCCTCAGGTAGTACTATATCCAATTTTCCAAGAAACAGCCAGACTAATTTCCAGAGTGGTTGAATCAGCTTGCAATCCCACCAGCAATGGAGGAGTGTGCCTTTTTCTCCAAATCCTCAACCGCATCTGCTGTCACCTGAATTTTTGATCTTAGCCATTCTGCCTGGTGTGAGGTGGAATTTCAGTGTTGTTTTGATTTGTATTTCTCTGATGATTAGGGATGTTAAACATTTCTTAAGGTGTTTCTCAGCCATTCCAGGTTCCTCAGTTGAGAATTCTCTGTTTAGCTCTGTTTCCTATTTTATAATAGGGTTATTTGGTTCTCTGGAAGCTACTTTTGAGTTCTTTGTATATATTGGATATTAGCTCTCCTTCAGATGTATTGGTAAAGATCTTTTCCCAATCTGATGTTTGCTGTTTTGTTCTATTGAGAGTGTCCTTTGCTTTACAGAAGCTTTGCAATTTTATGAGGTCCCATTTGTCAATTCTTGATCTTAGCGCATAAACCATTGGTGTTTGGTTCAGGAACATTTCCCCCGTGCCCAGGTGTTTGAAAATTTTCCCAGCTTTCTCTATTAGGTTCAATATATCTGGTTTTATGGGGAAGTCCTTGATCCACTTGGATTTGAGCTTTTACAGAGAGATAAGAATAGATCAATTTGCATCCTTCTACATGCTGACTACCAGTTGAAACAGTACCATAAGTTGAAAATGCTTTTTTTTTTCCACTAGATGGTTCCAGCTTCTTGGTCAAATATCAAATGATAGTAGGTAGGTGGGTTTACTACTAAGTCTGCAATTCTATTTCATTGATCGACCTGTCTGTCACTGTACCAATACAATGCAGTTTTTAATCTCTATTGCTCTGTAATATAGTTTGATGTCAGAGATGGTGATTCCCCTAGAAGTTCTTTTATTGCTGAGAATAGGTTTTGCTATCCTGGTTTTTTTTTTGTTGTTGTTGTTTTTTGGGGTTTTTTTTGTTTGTGTTTTTTGTTTTTTGTTTGTTTTGCTTATTTGGTTATTCCCAATGAATTGAGAATTCTTCTTTCTAACTCTATGACAAATTGAGTTGAAATTTTTATGAGGATTGCATTGAATCTGTAGATTGCTTTCTGCAAGATGGCCATTTTTACTACATTAATCCTGCCCATCCATGAGCATGGAGATCTTTCCATCTTCTGAGATCTTCAATTTTTTTCTTCAGAGACTTGAAGTTCTTGACATACAGATCTTTCACTTCCTTGGTTAGAGTCACACCAAACTACATTATATTGTTTATGACTAGTGTGAAAAGTACCGTTTCCCTAATTACTTTCTCAGCCTGCTTATCCTTTGAGTAGAGGACGGCTATTGATTTGTTTGAGTTAATTTTATATCTGGCCATGTTGCTGAAGTTGTTCATTAGCTGTATGAGTTCTCTGTTGGAATTTTGGGGTCACTTAAGTATACTATCATATCATCTGCAAATAGTGATATTTTGACTTCTTCCTTTCCAAATTGTATCCCTTTGACCTCGTTTTGTTGTCTAATTCCTCTAGCTAGGACTTCAATCACTATATTCAATAGATAGAATGAGAGAGGGGCAGCATTGCCTAGTCCCTCATTTTAGTGGGATTGTGTCAAGATTTTCTCCATTTAGTTTAATCTTGGCTATTAGTTTGCTGTATATTGCTTTTACTATGCTTAGGTTTGGGTCTTGAATTCCTGTTCTTTCCAAGACTTTTAACAAGAAGGAATATTGAATTTTGTCAAATGTTTTCCCAGCATCTAATGAAATGATAATGTTGTTTCTTTCTTTGAATTTATGTAGTGGACTACATTGATGGATTTTCATATAGTGAAACATCCATCCATCCCTGGAATGAAGCCTAGTTGATAGTGGTTAATGATCATTTTGATATGTTCTTGTATTCAGTATTAGAGAGAATTTTATTGAGTATTTTTGCATAGATATTCATAAGCAAAATTACTCTGAAGTTCTTTTTCTTTGTTGGGTATTGGTGAAGTTTTAGTTTTTGCATAACTGTGGCTTCACAGAACAAATTGGGTAGCATTCCTCCTGTTTCTATTTTATGGAATAGATTGACGAGAATTGGTGTTAGGTCTTCTTTGAAAATCTGATAGAATTCTGCAATTCTATTTTTTTTTAAAATTTTTTAAAAATTTTTATTTTCTATATTCTATGTTTACATTCCAAAGGCTTTCCCCTTTCCCAGTTACTGCCCACCATATGTCCCATAATTCCTCTCCCCCCCCCCTGCTATTCCCCACTCATTCCCCCCCACACACGATTTCTCTGTTCTGGGTCTACAATACTAGATCCAATCTTTACAGGCCCAGGGTCCTCTCCTTTTTTCTTCTTGAGAGTCATTTGACTTGCTAATTGTGCCTTGGGTATTTAGGGCTTCTGGGCTCATTAATATCCACTTATCAGTGATTGCATTTCGTGTGTATTCTTTTGTGATTGGGTTAGCTCACTTAGGATGATAGTTTCCAGATCTAACCATTTACCTACAAATTGCATGAGTTCATTATTTTTAATTGCTGAGTAGTACTCCATTGTATAAATATACCACATTTTCTGTATCCATTCCTCTTTTGAGGGATATCTGGGCTCCTTCCAATTTCTGGCTATTATAAACAAGGCTGCTATAAACATAGTGGATCATGTGTCTTTATTGTACGCAGAGGAATCCTCTGGGTATATGCCCAGGAGTGGTATGCCAGGGTCCTCTGGAAGTGGCATGCCCAATTTTCTGAGGAACCACCACACTGATTTCCAGAGCAGTTTTACCATTTTGCAATCCCACCAACAGTGGAGGAGTGTTCCTCTTTCTCCACATCCTCCCCAGCACTTGTTGTCTCTTGAGTTTTTAATCTTAGCCATTCTGACTGGAGTGAGGTGGAATCTCAGGGTTGTTTTGATTTGCATTTCCCTGATGACTAATGATGTTGAACATCTCTTAAGGTGTTTCTCGGCCATCCGAATTTCTTCTGGTGAAAATTCTTTGTTTAGCTCTGTACCCCATTTTTTGATAGGGTTATTTGGTTCTTTGGGGTCTAACTTCTTGAGTTCTTTGTATATATTGGATATTAGCCCTCTGTCGGATGTGGGGTTGGTGAAGATCATTTCCCACGTTGTTGGTTGCCGTTTTGTCTTTCTGACAGTGTCCTTTGCCTTGCAGAAACTTTGTAATTTTATGAGGTCCCATTTGTCGATTCTTGATCTTAGAGCATAAGCTATTTGTGTTCTGTTCAGGAACTTTTCCCCTGTGCCCATGTCCTCCTCGTTGGCTTTTTTATGGTTGAGATACTTCTAATGACTGCTTCTATTTATTTAGGGCTTATGGGACTGTTTAGATGGTTTATCTGGTCCTGATTTAACTTTGGTATTTGGAATCTGTCTAGAAAATTGTCCATTTCATCCACCTTTTCCATTTGTGTTGAGTATAGGCTTTTGTAGTAGGATCTGCTGACATTTTGAATTTCCTCAATTTGTTATAGCTCTCTTTGCATTTCTCATTTTGTTAATTTAGATACCATCTCTGTACCCTCAGGTTAGTCTAGCTAAATGTTTATATAGTTTATTTTCACAAAGAACCAGCTCCTAGATTGGTTGATTCTTTGTATAGTTCTTTCTGTTTCTACTTGGTTGATTTAAGCCCTGAATTTTATTATTTCCTGCTGTCTACTCCTCTTGGGTGTATTTGCTTCTCTTTGTTCTTGAGCCTTCAGATTTGATGTCAAGCTGTTAGTGTATGCTCTTTCCAGTTTCTTTTTGGAGGCACTAAGAGATGTGAGTTTTCCTCTTATCACTGCTTTTATTGTATTCCATTAATTTGGGTATGTTGTATCACCATTTTCATTAAATTCTAAAAATTCTTTAATTTCTTCTGTGACCAAGTTATCATTGAGTAGAGCATTTTTCAGCATCCATGTGTATGTGGGATTTCTGTTGATTTTCTTGGTATTGAAGACCAACCTTATTCTGCAGTGATCTGATAGGAGGTATGGGATTATTTCAATCTTCTGATATCTGTTGAGGTCTCTTTTGTGACTGGTTATCTCGTCAATTTTGGAGAAGGTACTATAAGGTGCTGAGAAGAAGGTATATTCCTTTGTTTTAGGATGAAACATTCTATAGATATTTGTTAAATTCATTTGGTCCATAAATTATGTTAGTTTCACTGTGTCTCTATTAATTTGTGTTTCTGTGATCTGGCCATTGATGAGAGTGAGGTGTTGAAGTCTCTGATATTATTGTGTGAGGTACAATGTGTGCTTTTAGATTTAGTAAAGTTTCTTTTATGAATGTGGATACCCTTGCATTTTGAGCTTAGATGTTTAGAATTGAGAGTTCTTGTTAGATTTCCCCCTTGATGTGTCCTTCCTTATCTTTTTTGATTACTTTAATTTGAAAGTTTTTATTCATTTTATTTTTTTATTCGATATTAGAATTGCTACTCCATATTGTTTCCTGGGATCATTTGCTTGGAAAATTGTTTTTCAGCCCTGAGGTAGTGTTTGTCTTTGACACTGAGGTGTGTTTTCTTTATGCAGCAAAATGCTGGGTCTTATTACATATCCAGTCTGTTAGTCTATGTGTTTTCATTGGTGCTACGCATAAACCCTACTACAGGAAGCCATAAATGTTCCTTTGGCACCTTTTCTAACCTGTTTATTTCTGGTAGCCACGACCATGTAAAATTTAAGGAAAATATTTCATAGCTCTCATAATATGCTATAATTCAGATCTTGCCTAGTCCTCGAGCTTGTTGTATATCTACATATGAAGTAGCCCCTAAGCCCAGACTTCCTCAAAAACAGCTTACTAAGCTGCCATCCTTTGTCTTGCTAAGCCAATGTATTCACCGGCTATTCAGACACCTATAGCCCAGGTGAGGCTCATGAATTATTAATGAGGCTAAGTGGAAAACAAGTCCAGGCTTACCCAACATAGGAGATTGTAAGGTATGGTCATGTAAATTATCTCTGCTTAGCTAGCTACATCCTTTACTATGTTAATGTCAAGCAATTTTCTACTGAGAGCAGAGATTTCCTCTGAGCAGACAAGACATAAGACTTAGAAGAGAGTTAGTTAGTGGGAAGATGAGTTAGTCTAAAAAGCAAAGGTCCCAGGGCCAGGCAATATGCCTGGCTCTGAAGAGAGCTTGTTAGTTAGGGAACATGAACTAGTTCGGAGAAAGAATGAGTTAGTTTTAGAGCAGAGGTTCCCAGGGCCAGGCAAGATGCCTGGCTCTGAGGAAAGCTTGCTAGTGGGAGAATGGGTTAGTCTAGAGAGAAAAGATTCCCGGAGTCAGGCAAGATGCCTGGCTCTGAGGAAAGCTTGCTAGTTCAGAGAAGAATCTTGCTAACTTAGGCAAGATCTCTAGTTTAGACAGAAATGGCTTAAAATGTTTTAATTTATAACCTAAGGGCGCTACCTATGTAAGCTAGCGTGCCTCATTTTTATTATGTAATTGTCAGAACCTGATGCTCTGAGTAGGGAGCCATAAAACAGGGCTCCTCATTAGAGGAAATATAGATATTTCTATAATATAAAGTATCCTGCGTCTGTGTCGTCATTCTCGCCGATTCGTGCCTTCCTGACCCCGGGATCCTGGTTTCCCCTGCAACCGAACTCCCACAAGGAGCTACAGCTTGCAGAAGGCTGCAACCAAAGCTGCCACGAGCAGCCTCGGTCTGCGGCACATTGGTGAGTTGAGTCTATTGATGTTAAGAGATATTAAGGAATGATGATTGTTGCTTCCTGTTATGATTGCTGTTATTTTTATATTTGTGTGGCTATTTTCTTTTGGGTTTGTTGAAAGTCAATTACTTTCTTGCTTTTTGTAAGGTGTAGTGTCCCTCCTTGTGTTGGTGTTTTCCATCTATTATCCTTGTGCTGGATTTGTTGAAAGATATTGTGGCAATTTGGTTTTGTCATGGAGTATCTTGGTTTCTCCATCTATGGTAATTGAAAGACCAGCCATCATCTGTGATGATCTTGTAGGATATATGAGATAATTTGAATCTTCTTGTATCTGTAGAGTCGTGTTTTGTGACTGAATATAGGGTGAATTTTTGGGAAGGTACCATGAGGTGCTGAGAAGAACATACAATCTTTTAATTTATGATAAAATGTTCTATAAATATCTGTTAAATACATTTGTTTCATAAATTCTGTTAGTTTTACTGTATCTCTGTTTAGTTTTTGTTTCCATAATCTGTCCATTGCTGAGAGTAGGGTGTTGAAATCTCCCACTATTATTGTGTGAGGTATAATGTGTGCTTTGAGCACTAGTAACTGAAAGACCCCTTAACTGGGGAGACCCTCACTTGAGTCTTTGGATAAGGTGATGCCCCAGAAATTCACGAGAGACCATCTTGCTGCAATCACACGAGGTTTTTTCGGAGGAAACCAGTGCACTGGGGCCGGGCTCGTAACCCATGCATGGGCAGAAGAGTTTGACCCTGAGCAACTGAAGTCAGGGGTTTTTAAAGGGGAAAATCATATGCCAGGGGGTGGAGGACAAAAATCATGAGGTAAGGAGTGGAGGGTAAAGAAAATCCCAAGGCAAGAGGTGGAGGACTTGATCATGCATGGAATGGGGAATAGGGAACAAGGAAGTCAGACAACAGTTTATGCCTCAAGGAAGGTTTAGATTTTATCTCAAACAGCTCCCCTGGGGACAATATATATAGTTGAACATTAAGCAGAGCACTGGGTGGGTCAAGAATGGGTTTCTGGATCAGGGTGTGCTACTTTTCTCAAGCCAAAAGCAGAAAAACAAGTTACTTTGTGCTGAGCTGGAAGCAGAAAAACAATCTACTCTGTGCTAAGCTTAGTTGCTAGGGGTCTAAAAACATTGAGTTAGGGTCTCTCATAACATTTCTTTTAAAAATGTGGATGCCTTTGAATTTGGAGCATAGACATTCAGAATTGAGAGTACATCTTGGTAGATTTTATCTTTGATGAGTATGAAGTGTCCTTCCTTATCTTTTTGAAAACTTTAGGTTGAAAGGCGATTTTATTTTATATTAGAACAGCTACTCCAGCTTGGTTCTTGGGACCATTTGCTTGGAAAATTGTTTTCTAGTCCTGTACTCTGAGGTAGAAGTCTGTCTTTGTCATTGATGTGAGTTTCCTGCATGCATCAAAATGTTTCTGTTTTTGTATTAAGTCTTCTAGTCTATGTATTTGTATTGGGGAATTGAGTCCATTGAAATTAAGAGATATTAAGGAAAAGTGATTGCTGCTTCCTGTTATTTTTGTTGTTAGAGGTAGAATTATGTTTATGTGGCTGTCTTCTTTTTGGTTTGTTAAAAGATTATTTTCTTAATTTTTCTATTGTGTAGTCTCCCTCCTGTTGTTGGAGTTTTCCCTTTACTCTCCTTTGAAAGACTGTATTTGTGGAAAGATATTGTGTAAATTTGTTTTTGTCATGGAATGCCATGATTTCTCCATCTTTGTTAGTTGAGTGTTTTGTTGGATATAGTAGCCTGAGCTGGCATTTGTGTTCTCTTAGGGTCTGCACAACATTTGCACAGGGTCTTCTGGCTTTCATAGTCTCTGGTGAGAAATATGGTGTAATTCTGATAGGTCTGCCTTCATATGTTACTTGGCCTTTTTCCCATACTGCTTTTAATATTCTTTCTTTGTTTTGTGCATTTGGTGTTTTAATTATTAGGTGATGGTATAATTGCCCACAGTTACATCGAACAGGTTACCTGGACTGTAACCTGGGGAAGTGCAATAAGGAGACACGAGAAGAACAGCACCAAGACAACAGTTGCTGATCAAGGTCCCAAGGTTTAATGGAGGACTCAGAATTTAAAATTTCAGGTGAAACCCCTCCCCCAAATTCCTAGGTCTGTTCAAGAGTACTGGTCTGTTTGCTTAGTGGGCTTTGACTCCACCGCTCAGGTGGCTGGGACTATAAACTACTTATTTCAGGAATTTGTAGGTCTGGAGGAACAATGAACTTCACCTTGTTCTGAGTACTCCACCCTAGGTGTGTGTGTGGGGGTGGGGGTGGGGGTTGGGATTATGGCTAACACAGGTCTGGAATTCCAGCTCAAGGGCTGGGAGGGGAAGGCAAAATTCCTCCCTTTTGATTTATTAAAAATTGATTGGACTGGGGCAATAGACTTTCTTTTGCTCCATAGTCCTGTCTGGGAATTATGCTGGCTGGCAGCCCTGCCTGTCTTAGGTCAGAATTCTTTTGGAAAAACATGTGCACCTTGTGTGTGTTTATTTGTACAAATATGGCCTTTAGCATTTATTATAAATAAACGTAACCTATAGGCACATTCTTGTCTTAGGTTGATGAAAGTTCATAGAATTTCATTTACCTGTCTCTGACTTGCAGGCCTTCATAGGACACCTGTTTCCCAATATCAGACCAAAGTCACATGGACCTAAATATTTGAACTCAGGAACATTGTCATGGTGAGTGACTGAGCCAGAGGAGCCTGGGTGGAAACAACCAGCCTGTTTAAGATTCAAGATCAGAAGTTAGAAGCAAAACAGGATTAACTTACCTTGAATATCCCAAGCTATCCAATTCAGTAGCAAATTAGCAACTATCAGACACAAAGCCTGGCTTCCCAGTGTGGGGGAAGTGGCTTTGAGAATCAGCAGACTTTTTTTTATTTTTATTTTCAGGTTGGTGCAAGATAAGCCAGGTGATAAAGTTTTCTCTCCATCCTTAGTGATTTTAATTATACTTACTAGAATATGCAGGATCTGTGTCCACTTGACCAACCATTCTCTACGGCAGCCATTGGGCTGCATCTTCTTTTTGTGAAAAACACAAACAGAACCTCTTCCCTATATTAAAACAGGGTCTGGACCATTCCATGTATTAGTTAGAGGGTTCCACCATTTGACCATGGAATAAGAATTGGAAGTGACTGGATGCCAGTGGAGATCTGCTGCACTGGCAGTTTGCAAAAGGTCAAAACAAAGTAGACACAAACAAGATTCTTGATGATCTGGGAGGGTATAATCCCCGCCCCCTTTTTGTTTTTAAAAGCCAACTTTTCAGAGTGCAGTGTGCATATTCAACAATTCCTTGACCCATTGGGTTTTAAGGAATTCAGTTTTATGTTCAATACTGAATTCTTTACAAACTGTTATAAGGTTGTTGCCAGTATAAGCTGGCCCATTAACTGTGGTTTTTGTTTGTTTACTTGTTTACAATATTTATTCTTCCAGAGTATACTGTATAATTAATTATAAGACCATTTTTAAATATTGCATCCACAATCAAAACTAAAATTCTAATTTCACTCTAAACTTTACATTGGTTTAGTCTGTAAAGATGGGGGAAAAATAATAAAGTCTTTGGCTCTAACTTTCTTTTTTTTTCTTTTTTTCTTTTTTTCTATATTCTTTGTTTACATTCTGAAAGCTTACCCCTTTCTCAGTTCCCCCCTCACCATATGTCCCATAAGTCCTCTTCCCTCTGCCCATTCCCCAGTCACCCCCTCCAACATTTCTCTGTTCTGGTACTTCCCTACAATACTGGATCCAGTCTTTTCAGGACTTGATGACTTTCAACCTAAAGTCATCAAAAGAGACAAGAAAGGACACTTCTTGCTGGTCAAAGGAAAAATCCACCAAGAAGTACTCTCAATTCTGAACATCTATGCTCCAAATGCAAGGGCACCCTCATTCATAAAAGAAAAACTTTACTAAAGCTCAAAGCACACATTGCACTTAACACAATAATTGTGGGTGACTTCAACACTCCACTATGCTCAATGGACTGATCAGGAACACAGAAACTAAACAGGGACACAGTAAAACTAATTAAAGCTTTGGACAAATTAGATTTAACATATATATATAACATTTCATCCTAAAGCAAAGGAATATACCTTTTTCTCAGCACCTCATGGTACCTTCTTCAAAATTGACCATATAATTGGTCACAAGACAGACCTCAACAAATATAAGAAGATGGAACTAATCCCATGCCTCCTATCAGATCACTATGGAGTAAAAGTGGTCCTCAATAGTAACAAAACCAACAGAAAGCCCACATATACACAGGGAAACTGAACAATACACTACTCAATGATACCTTGGTCAAGGAAGAAATAAAGAAAGAAATCAAAGACTTTTTAGAATTTAATGAAAATGAAGGTACAACATACCCAAATCTATGGGACACAATGAAAACAGTGCTAAGAGGAAAGCTCATAGCACTGAGTGCCTCCAAAAAGAAACTGGAGAGAGTATACACTAGCAGTCTTATAGCACACCTGAAAGCCCTGGACAAAAAAGAAGCTAATTCACCCAGGAGGAGTAGAAGACAGGAAATCATCAAACTCAGGGTTGAAATCAATCAAGTAGAAACAAAAAAACCATACAAAGAATCAACAAGACCAGGAGCTGGTTCTTTGAGAAAACCAACAAGATAGATAAACCCTTAGCCAGACTAACCAAAGGGCACAGATACACTATCCAAATTAACAAAATTAGAAATCAAAAGGGAGATATAACAACAGAAATGGAAGAAATCCAAAAAATCATCACATGCTACTACAAAAGTCTATATTCAACACAACTTGAAAATCTGGAGAAAATGGACAATTTCCTAGACAGATACCAAACACCAAAATTAAATCAGGATCAAATAGATCATCTAAACAGTCCCATAACCCCTCAAGAAATAGAAGGGGTCATTGAAAGTCTTCCATCCAAAAAGAGCACAGGACCAGATGGATTCAGTGCAGAATTCTATCAGACCTTCAAAGAAGACCTAACACCAATACTCTTCAAACTATTCCACAAAATAGAAATAGAAGGAACTTTACCCAACTCATTCTATGAAGCCACAATTACCTTGATAGCAAAACCACACAAAGATACAACAAAGAAAGTGAACATCAGGCCAATTTCCCTTATGAATATCGATGCAAAAGTACTAAATAAAATTCTTACCAACCGAATTCAAGAACACATCAAAACCATGATCTAGTAGGCTTCATCCCAGGGATGCAGGGATGGTTCAATATACGGAAATCCATCAATGCAATCCACTACATAAACAAACTCAAAGAAAAAAAACCACATGCTTATTTCATTTGATGCTGAAAAAGCATTTGACAAAATATAGCATCCTTTCATGCTAAAAGTCTTGGAAAGAACAGAAATTCAGGGCCCATGCCTAAACATAGTAAAAGCAATATATAGTACACCAGTAGCCAACATCAAACTAAATGGAGAGAAACTTGAAGCAATCCCACTAAAATCAGTGAACTGTCTTAATGACTTTAGGTAATCCTATAGTATTAGAGGCTTGTAAACAATGATCAATTACATTTCTAGAGGCCTCTCCCATAGGCAGAGAAGCAAAAAGTAATCCTGAACAAGTATTAATGCAAACATGTATATGTTTTAATTTCCCAATTTTGGCATAGTGAGTTATATACATTTGCCAAATATGATTGGGCATAAGGCCTCGTGGATTAACCCCTAAATTAGGAACTGGAGATAATATAAGGCAGTTAGGGCATTGTTTCACAATCATTTTTGCTTGCTTGTTAGTCATCTTATGTTGGAGCCTTAAGGTGTGGCTAGAAAGATGAAACTTATTATGATCACTTCTAGCCAACCTAACAGGATCTAAAACTAAGACCTCTCCAATTGGGGCTCTGTCAATGCAATCATTGCCTGTAGCTAAAGGTGGAAGACCAGAGTGAGCTCATGTATGGCTGATATAAAAGGGATTTTTTTTCTAGCAAGAATGATGTTTTGCAATTGTGACAACAGTGATCCTGTTGGTGTACTAAAATTAAACGTGCCACAAGTTTCCAACAGAGAAACAGATTCAGCAACATACAAACTATCAGTAAAAAGATTAAAAGTACTATCTACAGATTGAAAACCATTTAATACTGCTGTCAGTTCTGCTAACTGGGCTGCGAGCCCAGGGGGTCTCTATTAATACCTGTTGACTATCCATAAGATATCCAGCTCATCCTTTGGAAGAGCCATCCTTGAAAATCAAAAGAGCATTATGCAGCAGCAGTAAGATGTCATATTAGGAAATATGCACATTTAAAAATTTTATCAACTTATCTTGAGGATAATGGTTATCTATAGTTTCTTTAAATCCTATTTGAGCAAGCAACCAATCCATACTATGCAGTTTCAGCCAAGTATCTTTATGTTAAAAGGCTGAATAATGATATCTGGTTCTTTGCCAAAATAAGTTATCACCTGCTTTTTTCCAGGTATAATCATCTAGGCTACTGCCTCATAATATGGCAGGATGTTACATTTAAGAGACACCCTTGATTGAATCCACATAATAGGAACCCTTTGCCACAGTAATCCTATAGGCATATGAGTCATATTAAAAATCAACAGAGGTAAAGGTAAAGAATAATCTACATAGATGACAAATTGTTTTTCAATAGCTATTTCTACTTGCTGTAAATCCAGCAGCCCTTCTGGGGTTAAAAATGTAGGGGAGGTAGGATCAGCACTCCCTTTTAGGATATCAAATAAAGGTTGTTATTCTCTTGTAGTATGCTTTAAATAGAGGTAAAGCCAAATAATGTCACCAAACAATTTTTGAAAATCATTAAAGTTTTTAAACTGTCCCTGAAAATAAAGTGTTCCTACAAATCTTCTGGAGAAAACCAGCTAGATCTATAAGTCTGAAGCCCAAATAATTATAAGGATCCTGAGTTTGCACATTTTCTGGAGCTAATTGCAGTCGTTTATCAGCTAAACCTGTTGTAAATCTCTATAACCTAAATCCAAGTCCTGAGGATCTTTTCTCTCTATTAGGATGTGGTTTGTGTAATGAATAAGGCATATCTCTGGCCATTGCTGTCTTAATGGCTTGTGCCACAAACCTTTGACATAAGGTAGGACTGTTGGCTATGCCCTGAGGAAGAATTTTCCATTGATATCTTTTCATAGGTTCCATGAAGTTAATGGAAGGAACAGTGAAAGCATATCCTCAGGGTGCAAAGTAATAGTAAAGGAAAAAACCTTTCAAATCTACCACTATTTTATAATATCCTCTGGGAATAGCCACTGGAGATGAAAGCACAGGTTGTAAAGCTACCATAGGTACCATGGTTTCATTAACCTTTCTTAGATCTTGTAACAATCTCCATTTACCAGAATTTTTTTCTTGATAACAAATATTGGAGTATTCCATGGTGACTGAGATTCTCTTAGATGTCCTGCCTCTAGTTGCTGCTGCACTAGCAAAGAGGTGGCTTCCATTTTTTCCTTAGATAAAGACCACTTATCAACCCACATTGGATTATCATTAAACCATTGAATTTTATCAGCATGGGATGCAGGCACGATAGTGGCCATTACTGAAAATGCCCCAAACCTCTAGTGTCAGAGTGAGGCTTAGGACACTCAACCATTTTAATGTCTTGTCCTTCTTTTCCTAGCTCCTGACCAGGCAAAAATCCTTGTTCTAGTATTTGCTTAGCCACTACCTCATTAGGACTACACATTATAAGACCCATCTGTGACAAGAGATCTCTTCCCCAAAGGGTAATTGGTAAATTTGGCATAACATAAGGCTGAATTTGTCCTGAATTGCCTTCTTCATCTTTCCAGGCTAGAAGTTTAGTGCTTTGCTTTGGGTTATTGACATAACCAATCTCTTTGAGGTGAGTATCCGACAAGAGACAAGTTGAAGGCCAATCTTGTCCTCTAATACTTGTCACATCAGTATCAGTATATATTAATCCTTCAAAGCTTTCTCCCTCAATTGTTAATTTAAGGTTAGGTCTCTTACTAGTAATAGACTGAACCCAATACATATCAGACGAATCAAAGCCACTCTTTCCTCTTTTATTCTTAACAAATCTGGAAAGTAGCAGATACAAGGGAACTATAAATTGAGCAATTCTTTGGTTAGCAGGTACAGTTATAATACCATGAGGGGAAGCAGCAATGATTTTAATTTCTCCCTCATAATCATTATCTATGACACCCAGATAAATCTGCAGTCATTTTACAATGGTACACCTTTGTTCTAGAAGCAATCCCCAAATTCCTGCAGGCAAAGGTCCAAAAACTCCTATAGGCAGGGTCTGAACTCCCATTTCTGGGGTTAATACTGCATGGAATGTTGAACAAATGTCAAGTCCTGTGCTTTCTAGTGTTGCCCTGATAAGTTCAAAAATGGATTTCCCTGGCCTATAAGCAGCTTCATGGCCCCATAAGCTGCTTGCTGTGAGGGTCTGAGGGCCTGAGGCTGGCCACTTTGCCTGTTTCCTGACACGAGATGGTCCTGAATATGTCTTAGATTTACAGTCCCTGGCCCAGTGATCACCTTTCCTGCATCAAGGACAAACTCCTGGGGCAAAACTTGATTGCCCACTTGTGGCTCCTTTGTTCCTAGCATAGTCATTTTTAAAATGACCCAAACCTCCACATTTAAAACACACTTTATTCCCTCCAGTCTATGAGAGTATTGCTTGCACAGTGGTTCCTTGCAAAGCTGCAGCCATGGCTAGACCTTGATTGTATGAAGGCTGAATCTCTGCACAAAGGCAAATATACTGAGCTAAGTCTGCCTGTCCTTTGTAAGCTCTAATGGCATCATGACAAGCTGCATTAGCATTTTCATAAGCCAATTGTGTGACAAACGGATTTCCTGCTTGAGAATTTCCAAAAATTCTATTAGCTGATTTCAGGAGCCTATCCCCAAAATCCTGAAAAAGCTCATCAGGAACCTGTCTAATGCTAGCTAAACTTCCACTGAGATTCCCTTTAGTCAGCAACCTGCGCATACACTCAAACAGGAAACACAATCTGATTAGAAATGCCTTCATACTGACCTTCTCCTAGTAGCATGTTAGTATCCCAATCTGGATTACCTGCCTGAGCATTCATTGTGGCAGTTCTCTTACTAGCTTCACACCAAAGCAACATCAGAACTCCAAAGCAAGAAATCTGACAAAGTAGCCTTACATAGAGTCTTCCAGTCTAGTGGGGTTAAAATTGACTCCATCACACTATCAAAAAAAGCTTGTGTAAAAGGAGCCATAGGGCCATACTGTGCCATAGCTGTTTTGAATTCTTTTATCACTTTGAACTCCAAGGTCTAATATTGTCAAACTCTATTGTTCTGGTGGTTCATGATCTCAAAGGCAGGGAAGGCCAGTATGTCAGATGTACCCTGTCCTTTCCCTTGAACCTGACTCAAGGCTATTTCTAGTGGCAATTGGTGTATCTTAGTATCACTGCTCCTTCCTGCACTTGATACCTTTTTTAGCTCCTGTAGCTCATTAGTCAAATTCTACAACTTAATTTCAAACTTCAATTTATGCAGTTGCATATCCATCTGGGTTTCATCTTGTACAGTGGAGGTCATAGGGAGAACAGAAGATGCTCTAGAAGGCCAATCCTCACCATAATATTTGACAGCTTCTTCATTTGAATGAGCTTCCTCCTCTAATCTTAACTCATCAGTAATATCTCTATATCATTCTAATTTAGGGTTGAGAGGACCCTTTTCTAAGAAATGACTCTCTGGTATGCTTCCTTCTTAAGATTCCTCAAGTTCTCCCTGGGTGCTATCTGATGCCTGCGAGGTCTCTTCATCAATAGCATCTTTTATAAGCATCCAGAGGCAGAGGGTAGTATTATCTGTCTCTGTCTCTGTCTCAGTGGCTCTTAGCACTTTTCCAACTTTCCCCTAGATTCTCTTATCTAAAGTTCTTTTTTCATGGAACCATGGGCAAAAAGAATCTATCTGATCTAAAAGGTCTTCTAACTATTGTTCTTCAAACTCTACTTTTCTTGCTTGAAGCAGCTCCTGAAGGCTGTGGACAAATGCCTGTTTAGACATTTCCTGTTCCATTTCCACTGTCAACCCCTAAGTGAGTTCAGCATTGGGTCGACGCTGTCCCACCTATCCTGTATCCCTCTGTACCTACAACAACAGCTTCAAAAAGATGGAATTTAAGAGTAGCACTAGTATTAAGTGCTGTAGTTGCTCACTGTTCAGGATATCATCTTTTTACATTTTCTGCAAAGCTCCACTGTTGGGAGCCATAATAAGACAACCTAATATACTAGCAGGTGATCATCCTGAAATGGCCTGCTTTGGATATTATATAATCTGCAACAGTTGAGCCCCCATTCAGCAAGGCTGTGGGGGACTAATTTTAGGAAAGATTCCTGTTATTAATATGCATTTCCTGTTATTATTATACATATATAATAAACAATAAGTAATAGCATAGCCCTTTGGAGCAGATCTCTGCAGATCCATGAAGATGTACTATCAACAAATAGATGACCTAAGTTTTAATGATGATCCTATAAGAATGCCTAAAATTATATCTGTGATTATTAAGTTCTTTTATAATGTGAATACTACTAGGTCCTTTTCTGATAGTCAAAACTGCAATGAGAACTCTGCCAGTCTCCCAAGTGTCACAAGTTAATTGTTCTTAGATGGCAACCAGACTTTCTCCTACTCAGAGCACATTCCAAGAGGTTGTAAAACAATTAACCAAAGGTCATAAAAAGGGAACTAATGATTTAATATGGGTGCTAGGACAGAACATAAAATATTGACTGGGTTTATCTATACAAAACTTCACTTATAACTTAGGTATGGTTTTCTCTACGAACCTGTAGAGAAAACAAGTGGTAGATATTCTAGATAAGTACTCCTAATGGGTATGCATGTAAACATTCTCTGTTGTAAACTTCTATTTCAATTTATGACTTGGTATTTTGTGTGAACTTGTGATGAACTTTATAACATGTGATCATGTATTCTGAAAGATGTATAAGTATTGAGGACAAAGAGATGAGGTAGAATTAGAGTGAAAATTTTCCCCTTCCCCAGTTAGAGTAGAACTTTTGCCTTTCCCCTCTTAGAAGAACTTTTCCCTTTCTCTACTTAGGATCTGTTTGCTTTTCCCTCCTAGATAGCTTTCATAGGAAACTTTTTACAACTTTGTAATAAACTCATTAACCACTTCTCTAAGTGTCCCCATTTTTTCTCCCTGTGACTTCTGACTAGCAGGATGAAAGTTAGTGCCCAGATTTTCCTGTGGAGACAGTACAAAGGCAATTTACTTTAGCAGTTTGAGGAAGAGGTGCTAAATGCCGAAAACTGAAGTTTCTGGCCTCAGTGGATTATAGAAGACAGGTCAACTACAGTAGGATAGTAACCTAGATTTAGACAAATAAACTTTTTTTTATTATACAGCAACCTTAAATTTTCTGTAAGACAAAGTCTTATCCCAGAATTTCGTAAGGCAGAGTCTTACCCCCACCGATGCTCTTCCCCCACCCCTGCTGCCTCAAGAAGAATCAAGAAGAAAGAAATACCTCTGCCTGGGATGGCTCCTGGCACTATACCAAGTCAGGGTCCCTCAGGAGACCTTCCTGTGTCCAGTCCCACATTAGGCACCAATCTGTAGCATCCTGCAGTTAAAGGTTACTTGTAGGGGAAGCTGGGGATGCATGGGAAGGAGGCAAAAGAAGAATGAGACCAACAAAACAGTTGCTGATCAAGGTCCCAAGGTTTAATGGAGGACTCAGAATTTAAAGTTTCAGGCAATACCCCCCTCCCCCAAATTCCAAGGTCTGTTCAAGAGAACTGGTCTGACTGCTCAGCAGGTGTTTGTTCCACTGCTCAGGCAGCTGGGTTGGTAGCCTGCTTAATTCAGGAATATGTATATCTGGAGAAATAATTAACTTCACCTTTGTCTGAATGCTCTACCCTAGGTGGGCAAGTGAATTATGGCTAACATAGGTCTGGAATTCCCACTCAAGTGCTGGGAGGGGAAGGCATATGATAGGAGGAATTTCTTTTCTGTACCAATCTATTTGGAGTTCTGTAGGCTTCTTGTATGTTCATGGGCATCTCTTTCTTTAAGTCATGGAAGTTCTCGTCTATAATTTTATTGAAGATACTTACTAGCCCTTTAAGTTGGAAGTCTTTGCTCTCCTCTATATCTATAATCCTTAGGTTTGGTTTTCTCATTGTGTCCTATTTTTCCTTGATGTTATGGTTTAGGAGTTTTTTGCTTTTTGCATTTTTTGACACATGGGTCAATATTTTTATGGTATCTTTTGCACCTGAGATTCTCTCTCCTATCTCTTGTATTCTGCATAGTCTTGCATCTATGACTCCTGATCTCTTTCCTAGGTTTTCTCTCTCTAAAATTGTCTTTTTATGATTTCTTTATTGTATCAACTTCTGTTTTTAGATCCTGGATGGATTTGTTCAATTTCTTCACCTGTTTTGTTGTGTTTTCTTGTAATACTTTAAGGGATTTTTGTGTTTCCTCTTTAAGGACTTCTACCTGTTTACCCGTGTTCTTCTTTATTACTTTAAGGGAGTCATTTATGTCCTTCTTAAAGTCCTCCATCATCATCATGAGAAGTGATTTTAGATCTGAATCTTGCTTTTCTGGTGTGATGGGGTATCCAGGACTTGTTCTTGAGGGAGAACTGTGTTCTGATGATGCCTTGGTTTCTGTTGCTTATATTCTTGCCCTTGTCTTTTGCCATCTATTTATCTCTGGTGTTAGTTGGTCTTGCTGTCTCTGTCTTGAGCTTGTCCTTCCTGTGGTCCTGTAATCCTGTGTCAGCACTCCCAGGAGATCATTTCTCCCCTGACAGGACCAGTGTACAGAGAGGGGCTGTGGGACAGCCCCAGCTCCTAGGTGCAGATGGAGACTGGAAGGACCCTGTCATACCTGCTCTACTGCTTCTGTTCCGAGTGTGCTTCTGTCTGGTCCCACCTTTTACAGTCACTGGAGAGAAAATGGCTATCTTGCCTCTAAGCACAGGAGTCTGAGCCTGCTCAACTCTTCTTAATCACCAATATTTTTTTAACACCAGCTATTCATCATTAATTGTCACAATAACCCCTTCTGTTCTTGAGTTTATAGCCACAGTCACATCGCTGAGTTTCTACTATTTGCTGGGGCTTGAATATGTCCAATTTTCCTATTGTAACATTCACTACTTAAGCTTGGCTGTCCTGGAACTTTCTCATTTAACTGACATTGAGCTCAGAGGTCCGCATGCCTCTATCTCCTGAGTACTGCCATTTAAAGTCCTATACCACCAAACCTGGACCTAAACCTTTCTTTACCTTTTTACAAGATCTTTATAAGTTCATTCCAGATATAGTCAAGTTGACAACCCAGACTAGCCATCACAATAGATCCCTTGTTATTTTGATAAACAATTATTTCTCCTTATGTCTTAATGAAAACCATAACCAGGTCATAATAACACCTAAAATAATATAATTATCCCTTGTTCATAAATATAACTGGGTGGGATCTTGCCCCTAGGTCACCACTTGCTTTATTCTATTTAATATTCTTGAACACAGCATTTAACTTCATTCTATTTCCCCGTGTCTCTTATTCTTTGAAGCATGAATTTTGTACTTTTTCTTTCTACGTTTGCTACCTTTGATCAAAATGTTCCTTATAGGATGTTATCATAGGATAAAGTCTAAAGTGGGTTGTTTGAGACTTACTTTGTTAACGCAACTAATCTGAATCTTTTTACCTTAGCCTCAGGCAAATTGTTCAGACAAGGGTCAAAATCAGCTACATTCTTAAAAAAAAAAAATCACAAGAATGATTGTTAGGCAACACACTAAAGTTATTTTTTCTCTAAAACTTCTTGAGCCAAGCCCCCAGAGTTTAACTCAACCTCAGTACCAATGTCTTTCATTTATCCACTAGGATGGCCCATTAAGCCTTACTTTAAGCATTTTACCTCAAACAAAATCAAGGTCAGGCCTAGCAGAGTAGTACCTCAGTTCATGGTACCAACTTCTGTCTTATTGAGGGTCTTATTGCTTTGAAGAGAAACCATGACCAAGTCTGCCAAGTCTTGCATGGCCTTGGAAGGGATGGCATGACATGGTTCTTGCCCCTGAAGCAGATTCAGCAGTGTGTGGTTTTCCATGTGTGTTTGCTATGGGTATAGGGCTTGTTTCTAAATAATGTACCCAATTTCCTTTATGTTTCTCCTTTGGGAAAGATTCTCCTTGCCAATGTTATCAGGGAATGCCTGCTCTACCAAGTTCAATGACTCCATGGTAATCAGAGACAGCACAAGTCTCCAAGATGAGGCTGTGTCTATAACCTTAGTAAAAATGGTAAATACTGTGAACTTCAGGACAGCCCTTAAGATTGTGGGAAAGACCCTTGAAATCATGAGTTTAAAAATATATAATTTCTCAATTTTGCAAATATCAATATGAGTTATATGAGGGGTTTCGCAGATCTAAAAAAAAAATACAAAGGCATCTGCTCTATGAGTGAGCTTGTCAGAAAGATATTAAGGGAGGAGATAAGGAAATTTGGAGAGTGGTGAAGATAGGGCAACATCCCACCCAGCTAACTTTATTGTTTGTGCTTATAAATGCAGGGAGATTCCAGAATTCAAGGTCATCCAGGGACAGAGTGAGCATAGGCCGAGGATGAATGAATTGATATGCAAAAAAAAAAGACTATGTATGCGAGAGCTGAGCTATGTGGATGAGCTCTCTGGTGATCTTCAGAAAGTGGTCTGGAGAAGAACTAGAGTGTCAGCTTGTACTCACAACTTGACATCAAGTTGTTCTTTTTACCACTCCTAAACACTACTTTCTCAGAACCTCTCCAAGCTGAGGCTGGACCTTGGCATAAGGTAACTCTTATAGAGGCAAACATTTAATTGGGGCTAGCTTATAGTTTCAGAGATTCAGTCCATTATCATCATGGTGGGAAGTATGGCAGGTGTTATGCTGGAGGAGGAACTGAGAGTTCTAAATCTTGATCCAAAGGCAGCCAAGACTGTCCTTAGCAGTCAGCTAGAAGGAGGTTCTTTTACTTCACTAGGTAGAGCCTGAGCATACTAGCCCCCAAAGACTGCCTACACAGTGACACACTTGCTCCAATGAGGCTACACCTATTCCAACAAGGCCACACCTCCTAATAATGCCTTCTGTATGGGACAAGTACATTCAAACTACCATACATTCCCATTTGGTTACCATAAAA
Organism: Apodemus agrarius; assembly: GCA_964023405.1. Taxonomy (NCBI): domain Eukaryota; kingdom Metazoa; phylum Chordata; class Mammalia; order Rodentia; family Muridae; genus Apodemus; species Apodemus agrarius. Next base: position 79,185,479 of record OZ030009.1, read on the forward strand.
TTTTATTGAAAATCACCTCTTCTTTTTCCAGCTTCATATAGAAAACTATATACACGATACATGTCTGTCTTTACAATTCTTCAAATGAAAGATCACATGTATTATTCTAATTATACTTTCCAAAACATAGTAGTTTTTATTATCAAAAAAGTTGGTCCTTTTGTCAAGATAGGATATCTTTTCCTGCAGTTTAAGTCATAAGTACAATCTTAATCGCTTATATTTTCAAAGCACTATTTTTATAAACATTCTTTAATGCTCTGATTGTCCATAGAGGACTTTCACAGTGCTGTGTTTATTAATTTGAACATCATATCTCACTCTAGGCAGGAGAAAACTGATAGCACCAGCAGCCAGGGATCCAGAAGTACATTAATAGACTGAAACTCAGGTTCATTCATTTTGTCTCTTCCTTTTGGAGAAAGGAGTTGTCTGTCACTTATTTTAAAAGACAATATAGCACTGTATTTCTCATTTCATGAGGTAATTTTTGAAGTGTTACCAAATATTTCATATATTTCAAATTATGCAGAAATTATGCTATTCAAGGCTGAATGTAACAGATGATGACTTCACACATTTTACACTGCTTGGTGTTTCTGTGTAATTTTTAGCTAACTATGTTTTTGCACTAAATAAAATATGACAGTTTAAGATAGTGACCTGTTTTCTGCTCCTGTTAGTCACATCAGTACAAACTTGGTAAAGGATCTTTTATCTTGGAAACCCAAGTCATCCCCTGAGAAGTGAAAAGGAATGTTTTGATATGCTTGTTAGTCATAAATAAGATGCAGAGACCATGTAAGATGGGAAGGTTGAAAAATGGGACCAAATTAGCAAGATCACAGGGCTCTGACTGATGAAACATAACATAAATTGTTTAATCTGATTGCTAAAACTCTCCTTAAATACCCAGGACTGCTTGACTGTTTTTAGTCCAGCTCTCTATTTTTTTAATGTATCTGGTTTCTTATTTCTATCTTGATGTCTTCTCCATACCACACAAATAGCAACTTTCAGACTGATTTCTAAAATCCTAGAGGAAACACAAATATATCATGAATTCTTACATGATTATTTTAGAAGTATATTAAGAGAGGAGAAAAGATCTAACAAAATATGAAAGAAAGTAACCTTAGCATACACTCAATTGTGGCTGGAACAACAGCATTGAACTACTTTCTCTTTCTTATTCATTTATCCATTTATCAAACTACATACTGCAGTGGCTAGAAGACCACTTCAGATCTATTTTCTTCCTTCAGATTAACCTTGGAAAAGTCATTTGACAAAGTGAAGCCTCAGTTTTTGTGTAAAATTTCAGATATAACTAATACCAAAAGAGAATGCAGATGATATGGAAAAAATCAGAAAATGCCCATAAATATTCAGCATACTAGAAGATTTCACAGTAATTGCCAATTAAATATCTGGACTTTTCATGATAAATTGGTCATTACTTAATGAAATATCTTCAATTATAAGTTCAGTGATGTGCTAAATATCCAGGGTACAATTGTGGATATGGTCAAATATAGTTATTTTCTGTTTGGGAGGGCTTTAGACTAGCATCAAAGGCAAACATGGAATCAAGAGATATACATCTTATGACAGTGACACTGGGCCCTAAGATAATGTAAAGAAACATGAGGCTGATCCTTTTGATTCTACAAGAGTCAAAGGAAAAGTCTCTAAATGAAGGTAGAATGCTCATATATTCCTCAAACCATTTGGAAATGGGAATAAATGCCTATCCATTTTCCTTAACTGCTAGCTATCTCTATTTCTATCTGGTTTCTTTCTTCTTATGCTTCTGCAATGTCTGGTGCTTTTCTCATTGTGACAGAAAGAGGTCTAGGTCCCAGGATTTGAGGCCATGAATTTAATCTTGCTATGGTTTCATTCCAAAGGCCTTAGACTATGAGATGCCCCATTTCAATACATAGTACGTGATCTGCCATCTTTGCTCCTGAACGGACCAGAGAGGCAACACCAGGTACTCAGAGATATCCTGAATTTAACATCAATCAGAACACAGCCTGCCAGGCTTCTGCCTGTGCCCAAGGCCTGGGCAGCTCTGCAGGCTGTCTGTGTGCCAGCCCTGTCCTGGGCTGTTTGCCTTGCAGAGTGATCAGCACTTGGAAAGGGTCCCCTCAGCATCTGCCATCTTTAATCCCAGATGGACCAGACAGGGAACACTAGGTACACAGAGACAACTTGTGATGGTTTGTATATGATTGGCCCAGGAAGTGACCCCATTAGGAGGTGTGTCCTTGTTGGAGTAGGTGTGTACTTGTCGGTGTGGGCTTAAGACCCTCACCCTGGCTGCTTGGAAGTCAGTCTTCCACTAGCAGCCTTCAGATGAAGATGTAGAACTCTCAGCTCCTCCTGCACCATGCCTGCCTGATTGCTGCCATGTTTCTGCCTTGATGACAATGGACTGAACCTCTGAGCCTGTAAGCCAACCACAATTAAATGTTGTCTTTTATAAAATTCGCATTGGTCATGGTGTCTGTTCAAAGCAGTAAAACCCTAACTAAGACACAACTCAAGTATAACCTTGATTGAGGCAAGGCAAATCAGGGCTCAAAACCATACCCAAGAGTAGGGCAGCCCACTAGGAATTTGTGCCAGGGGAAACCCAGTCATACAGAGGTGTGGAAATTGCCTTACAGGAAGGTTCACAGGAGGTTTAAGCACCATCCAGTGACAAGAGGACCAACTATCTCCAGAGATAAACAGATGGCAAAAGGCAAACATAGGAACTTTACTAACAGAAATAAAGGCAACATGGCAGCATCCAAACCCAATTCTCCAACAACAGCAAGTCCTGGATACCCCAACACACCAGAAAAACAAGATCTGGATTTAAAATCACATATCATGATGATATTAGAGGATCACAAGAAGGACATAAATAAATGTCTTTAAAAATGCAGGAGAAAATAAATCAAAAGGTAGAATCCCTTACAAAGGAAACACAAAAATCATTTAAAGATATTTAGGAGAATATGGGTCAACAGATAAAAGCCAGTAAAGAAGAAATGCAAAAATCACTTAAAGAATTACAGGGGAACTTGGGTCAACAGGCAGAAGCCATGAAAAAGGAAACACAAAAATCTCTTAAAGAATTACATGAAAACAAACAAGTGAAGGAACTAAGCAAACCATCCAGGATCTAAAAACAGAAGTAGAAACAACTAAAAAAATCACAAAGGAAGGCAACTTTGGAGATAGAAAACCTTGGGAAGAAATCAGGGGTCATAGATGTAAATATCAAGAACAGACTACAAGAGATAGAAGAAAGAATCTCAGATGCCAAAGATACCATAGAAAACATTACTCAACAGTCAAAGAAAATGCAAAATGCAAAAAGCTTGTAACCCAAAACATCGAGGAAATTCAGGACACAATGAGAAGACCAAATTTAAGGAGTATAGATATAGATGAGAGTGAAGATTTACAACTTAAACTGCCAGCAAATATCTTCAACAAAATTATGTAAGAAAACTTCCGCTGCAGCCAGCGCCATCTTGCCAGCTGCTTCCCATCCAGCCGGCAGCGGGGGAGCCAGCCTCAGCCAGCATCCCAGGTGCTCAGACCCAGCCTGCAGAACCAGGTACCCAAGATATCCCGAGTTTAAGACCTTTGGGGAATCAGGCCTGGAGTGGGAGTAGCCTGTGCACAGAGTAGCTGTTTGGGGGACACCAGCCGAGCCTGTGCTCTGCACTCGCAGGGCAGACCCCGAACTCCCTGCAGCCAGCGCCATCTTGCCAGCTGCTTCCCATCCAGCCAGCGGCAGGGGAGCCAACCTCAGCCAGCTTCCCAGCAGCTTTGGACCAGCAGGCAGAACCAGATAACTGAGATATCCAGACTTTAAGACTTCTGAGGAATCAGGACACCAGACAGCAAACCCTGAGTAGTAGCAGTGCAGAGCAGCTGCCCAACAGGCAGAACCAAGTACCTGGGATATCCTGAGTTTAAGACCTCAGGGGACTCAGGCCACCTGTCAGCAATCTGTGAGCAGGAGCCCTGCAGGGCAGTGGTTCAGGTGTCCCAGTCGTGGGGAAATAGACTTACGAGACCACAGGAGGGTCAAGCACCAGCTAGTAACTACAGGACCAACTAACACCAGAGTTAACCAGATGGCAAAAGGCAAACATAAGATAATTACTAACAGAAATCAAGGCAGTATGGCAGCATCCGAACCCAGTTCCCCGACAGCAATAAATCTTGGATACCCCGAAACACCAGAAAAACAAGACTCAGATCTAAAATCACTGGTCAGGATGCTGATAGAGGAACACTTAGATAAATCTCTTAAAGTAATACATGAGAAAATAGATCAAAAGCTAGAAGCCCTTACAAGGCAAACACAATTAAATCTTGGATATCTCAACACACCAGAAAAACAAGACTCAGATCTAAAATCACTGGTAAAGATGCTGATAGAGGATCACTTAGATAAATTTCTTAAAGTAATAGAGGAGAAAATAGATCAAAAGCTAGAACCCAATACAAGGCAAACACAAAACTCACTTAAAGAAATCCAGGAGAATATAGAGCAAAAAATGAATCCCAATAAGGGGGAGAAACAAAAATCACTTAATACAAGAGAACATGGGTCAACGAGTAGAAGTCATAAAAGAGGAAAGACAAAAATCCCTTAAAGAATTACAGGAAAACACAAACAAGCAACTGAAAGATCTGAGCAAAACCATCCAAAATCTAAAAACAGAAGTAGAAACACTAAGCAATCGCAAAGGGAGACAACTTTGGAAATAGAAAACCTTGGGAAGAAATCAGGAGTCATAGATGCAAATATCAACAATAGAATACAAGAGATAGAAGACAGAATCTCAGATGCTGAAGATACCATAGGAACCATGGATTCAACAATTAAAGAAAATGCAAAATGCAAAAAGCTGGTAACTGAAAACATTCAGGAAATCCAGGACACAATGAGAAGACCAAACCTAAGGATTATAGGGATAGACGAGAATGAAGATCTACAACTTAAAGGGCCAGCAAATATCTTCTACAAAATTATGGAAGAAAACTTCCCCAACCTAAAGAGAGAGATGCCCATGAATATACAAGAAGCCTATAGAACCCAAAATAGACTGGACCAGAACAGAAATACTTCCCGTCACATAATAATCAAAACCCCAAATGTACTAAACAAAGAAAGACTATTAAAGGCAGTAAGAGAAAAAGGACAAGTAACATATAAAGGAAGACCTATCAGAATTACACCAGACTTCTCACCTGAGACCATGAAAGCTAGAAGATCCTGGGCAGACCTCATGCAGACCCTAAGAGAACACAAACTTCAGCCAAAACTACTATACCCAGCAAAACTCTCAATTGCCATAGATGGGGAAACCAAGGTATTCCACGACAAAACCAAATTTGCACGATACTTATCTACAAACCCAGCCCTACAAAGGATAATAGGGAAAAATACCAACACAAGGGGGGAAACTACACCCCAGAAGAAACAAGATAGACACCCCATCTCATCCAACCCAAGAGAAGAGAACCACTCAAATACAAAAAAAAATAAAAAAATAAAAAAAAATAACGCCCAAAATGTCAGGAAGTAATAATTACTATTCCTTAATATCTCTTAATATCAATGGAGTCAATTCCCCAATAAAAAGACACAGACTAACAGACTAACAGACTGGATATGGAAACAGGACCCTACATTTTGCTGCATACAGGAAACACATCTTAGTGTCAAAGACAAACACCACCTTAGAGTAAAAGGCTGGAAGACAGATTTACAAGCAAATGGTCCCAGTAAACAAGCCGGAGTAGCCATTTTAATATCAGACAAAATTGACTTTCAACCTAAAGTCATCAAAAGAGACTCAGAAGGTCACTTCCTGCTTGTCAAAGGGAAAATCCACAAAGAAGAATTCTCAATACTGAACATCTATGCCCCAAATGTAAGGGCACCCTCATTTGTAAAAGAAACTTTACTAAAGTTTAAAGCACACATTGTACCTAACACAATAATTGTAGGTGACTTTAACACTCCACTCTCCTCAATGGACTGATCAGGAAAGCAGAAACTAAACAGGGATACAGTGAAACTAATTGAAGCTTTGGACCAATTGGATTTAACATATATATATATATATATATATATATATATATATATATATATATATATAACATTCCATCCTAAATCAAAAGAGTATACCTTTTTCTCAGAACTGCACAGTCCCTTCTCAAAAGTTGATCATATAATTGGTCACAAGACAGACCTCAATATATACAAGAAGACCGAACTAATCCCATGTCTCCTATGGGATCACTATGGAGTAAAAGTGGTCTTCAATAGCAAGAAGAACAACAGAAAGCCCACATACACATGGAAACTGAACAATACTCTACTCAATGACACCTTGGTCAAGGAAGAAATAAAGAAAGAAATCAAAGGCTTTTTAGACTTCAATGTAAATGAATGTATGACCTACCCAAATCTTTGAGACACAATGAAAGCAGTGCTAGGAGGAAAACTCATAGCCGTGAGTGCCTCCAAAAAGAAACTGGAGAGAGCATACACTAGCAACTTAACAGCACAACTGAAGGCCCTGGAATAAAAAGAAGCTAATTCACCCAGGAGGAGTAGAAGAGAGGAAATCATCAAACTAAGGGCTGAAATCAATCAAGTAGAAACAAAGAGAACCATAAAAAGAATCAACAAAACCAAGAGCTGGTTCTTTGAGAAAATCAACAAGATAGATAAACACTTAGCTAGACTAACCAAAGGGCACAGAGACAGTATCCAAATTAACAAAATTAGAAATGAAAAGGGGGATATAACAACAGAAACTGAGGAAATTCAAAAGATCATCAGATCCTACTACAAAGGCCTATACTCAAAACAACTGGAGAATCTGGAGGAAATGGACAATTTCCTAGACAGATACCAAATGCCAAAATTAAATCAGCATCAAGTAGATCAGCTAAACAGTCCCATAACCTCTAAAGAAATAGAAGGGGTTATAGAAAGCCTCCCCACCAAAAAAAGTACGGGACCAGATGGTTTTAGTGCAGAATTCTACCAGACCTTCAAAGAAGACTTAATACCAATACTCTTCAAACTATTCCACAAAATAGAGACAGAAGGGACACTGCCCAACTCATTCTTCGAAACCACAATTACGCTGATACCTAAACCACAAAAAGATCCAACAAAGAAAGAGAACTACAGGCCAATTTCTCTGATGAATATTGATGCAAAAATACTAAATAAAATTCTTGCCAACCGAATCCAAGAGCATATCAAAACGATCATTCACCATGATCAAGTAGGCTTCATCCCAGGGATGCAGGGATGGTTCAATATACAGAAATCCATCAATGTAATCCACTATATAAACAAACTAAAAGAAAAAACCACATGGTCATCTCATTAGGTGCTGAAGAAGCATTCGACAAAATTCAGCATCCTTTCATGCTAAAAGTCTTGGAAAGAGCAGGAATTCAAGGCCCATACCTAAACATAGTAAAAGCAATCTACAGCAAACCAGTAGCCAACATCAAACTAAATGGAGAGAAACTTGAAGCAATCCCACTAAAATCAGGGACTAGACAAGGCTGCCCTCTCTCTCCATATCTTTTCAATATAGTACTTGAAGTTCTAGCAAGAGCAATTAGACAACATAAGGAAGTCACAGGGATACAAATTGGAAAGGAAGAAGTCAAAGTATCATTATTTGCAGACGAGATGATAGTCTACTTAAGCGACCCAAAAAACTCCATCAGAGAATTTCTACAGCTGATAAACAACTTCATCAAAGTGGCTGAATATAAAATCAACTCAAGCAAATCAGTAGCCTTCTTGTACTCAAAGGACAAGCAGGCTGAGAAAGAAGTTAGGGAAATAACATTCTTCACAATAGCAAAAAACAACATAAAGTACCTTGGCATAATTCTAACCAAACAAGCGAAAGATCTGTAAGACAGGAACTTCAAGTCCTTGAAGAAAGAAATCGAAGAAGACCTCAGAAGATGGAAAAATATTTCTTGCTCCTGGATTGGCAGGATCAATATAATAAAAATGGCCATCTTGCCAAAAGCAATCTACAGATTCAATGCAATCCCCATCAAAATCCCTAATCAATTCTTTATAGATCTAGAAAGAGCAATTCTCAAATTCACCTGGAGCAACAAAAAACCCCAGGATAGCTAAAACTATTCTCAACAATAAAAGGACTTCTGGGGGAATCAATATCCCTGACCTCAAGCAGTACTACAGAGCAATTGTGTTAAAAAATGCATGGTATTGGTACAGCAACAGGCAGGTAGATCAATGGAATAGGATTGAAGACCCAGAAATGAACCCACAGACTTATGGTCACTTGATCTTTGATAAAGGAGCCACAACCATCCAGTGGAAAAAAGATAGCCTTTTGAACAAATGGTGCTGGTTCAACTGGAGGTCAACATGCAGAAGAATGCGAATTGACCCACTCTCATCTCCTTGTACTAAGATCAACTCCAAGTGGATCAAGGACCTCCACATAATACCAGACACACTGAAACTATTAGAAAAGAAACTTGGGAAGACCCTGGAGGACATGGGCACAGGGGTAAAGTTCCTGAACAGAACACCAATAGCTTATGCTCTAAGATCAAGAATTGACAAATGGGACCTCATAAAATTACAACGTTTCTGCAAGGCAAAGGACACTGTCAGAAGGACAAAATGGCAACCAACAGAGTGGGAAATGATCTTCACCAACCCCACATCCGACAGAGGGCTAATATCCAATATATACAAAGAACTCAAGAAGTTAGACCGCAAAGAAACAAATAACCCTATCAAAAAATGGGGTACAGAGCTAAACAAAGAATTTTCACCAGAAGAAATTCGGATGGCCAAGAAACACCTTAAGAGATATTCAACATCATTAGTCATCAGGGAAATGCAAATCAAAACAACCCTGAGATTCCACTTCACACCAGTCAGAATAGCGAAGATTAAAAACTCAAGAGACAACAAGTGCTGGCGAGGATGTGGAGAAAGAGGAACACTCCTCCACTGTTGGTGGGATTGCAAAATGGTAAAACTGCTCTGGAAATCAGTGTGGTGGTTCCTCAGAAAATTGGGCATGTCACTTCCAGAGGACCCTGGCATACCACTCCTGGGCATATACCCAGAGGATTCCCCTGCATACAATAAGGACACATGCTCCACTAGGTTTATAGCAGCCTTGTTTATAATAGCCAGAAATTGGAAGGAGCCCAGATATCCCTCGAAAGAGGAATGGATACAGAAAATGTGGTATATTTATACAATGGAGTACTACTCAGCAATTAAAAATAATGAACTCATGCAATTTGTAGGTAAATGGTTAGATCTGGAAAATATAATCCTAAGTGAGCTAACCCAATCGCAAAAGAATACACATGAAATGCAATCACTGATAAGTGGATATTAATGAGCCCAGAAGCCCTAAATGCTCAAGGCACAATTAGCAAGTCAAATGACTCCCAAGAAGAAGAAAGGAGAGGACCCTGGGCCTGTGTAGATTGTATCCAGTTTTGTAGACCCAGAACAGAGAAATTGTGGGGGGCGGGGGGAATGATTGGGGAATAGCTGTGGGGGGGAGAGGTATTATGGGACATATGGTGGGGGGGGGGACTGGGAAAGGGGAAAGCCTTTGGAATGTAAACATAGAATATAAAAAATAAAAATTAAATAAAAAAAGAAAGAAAACTTCCCTAACTTAAAGAGAGAGTTGCCCATGAACATACAAGAAGCCTACAGAATTCCAAACAGACTGGAACAGAACAGAAATACCTCTCATCACATAATACTAAAAACCTCAAATGTTCTAAACAAAGAAAAACTATTAAAAACAGTAAGAGAAAAAGGTCAAGTAACATATACAGGAAGATGTATTAGAATTACCAGACTTCTCGCTAGAGACCATGAAAGCTAGATGATCCTGGACAGATCTCATACAGACTCTAAGAGAAGAAAGATGCCAGCCAAGACTGCTATACCCAGCAAAATTCTCAATCACCATAGATGGAGAAACTAAGATATTCTATGAAAAAAAAAAAAAACAAATTTACACAATATCTCTGCACAAACCCAGCCTTACAAAGGATAATAGTTGAAAAATGCCAATACAGATATTGCAACCAGGACACAGCTGGAAAGGTGCAGGTAGGGACTCCGTCTGGGGCTAGAGCAGGGAGCGCTGCTAAGCTCTCACCCAGAGGCAGGCCCAGGCGCCTAGGCTCTGCAGCAAGTCCCTGCGAGCTTAGGCCATGTACCAAGGCAGCTGTAACCACCCAGCTCCCCAGGACCCCGGACCAGCGATAGTGGCAGGCCTCCATATTGCAACCAGGACACAGCTGGAAAGGCACAGGTAGACAGATTCCATCAGGGGCTACCACGTGAGGGGATCTGCTAGGCTCTCCCTACTAGGCAGGCCCAGCAGTGCCTGCCGAGGCTCTGCTGCACTCCCCCACACTTCCCAGAGACCTCAGGCTGCACAAAGTCAGCGGGTGGCAGCCAGCTCGTGATCCCGTTGAGCAGCAATCACTCATAACCACCAGTAGAGAAACAACAGGTAAGCCCAGCCTCACAGGAGATTCAAACACCAGCCAGTGACAACAAGGTCAACTATCACCAGAAATAACCAGATGGAAAAAGGTAAACGAAGGAATGTCACTAACAGAAATCAAGGCAACATGACAGCATTGGAACCCAGTTTGCCAACAACAGGAAGCCCTGGATACCCCAAAACACCAGAAAAACAAGACTTGGATATAAAATCACTGGTCAGGATGCTGGTAGCTGAACACATAGAAAAATCTCGTAAAGAATTAGAGGAGAAAATGGATCAAAAGTTAGAAGCCTTTACAAGGCAAATACAAAAATCACTTCAAGAAATGCAGGAGAAGATGGATCAAAAAGAAGAAGACAATAAGGAAGAAAGACAAAAATCACTTAAAGAAATACAGAAGAACGTGGGCCAACAAGTAGAAGCTATGAAAGAGGAAACACAAAAATCTATTAAAGAAATACATGAAAACACAATCAAGCAAGCAAAAGATCTGAGCACATCCATCCAGGTACTAAAAACAGAAGTAGAAACAACTAAGAAATCACAGAGGGAGACAACATTGGAGATAGAAAACCTTGGGAAGAAATCAGGGGCCATAGATGCAAATATCAACAATAGAATACAAGAGATAGAAGACAGAATATCAGAAGCCGAAGATACCATAGGAACCATTGATTCAACAGTCAAAGAAAATACTAAATGCAAAAAGGCTGTAACCCAAAACATCCAGGAAATCCAGGACACAGTGAGAAGACCAAACCTAAGGATTATAGGTATAGACAAGAATGAAGATGTACAAGTTAAAGGGCCAGCAAATATCTTCTACAAAATTATGGAAGAAAACTTCCCCAACCTAAAGAGAGAGATGCCCATGAATATACAAGAAGCATACAGAACCCAAACAGACTGGATCAGAACAGAAATACATCCCGTCACATAATAATCAAAACTCCAAATGTACTAAACAAAGAAAGAATATTAAAGGCAGCAAGAGAAAAAGGCCAAGTAACATATAAAGGAAGACCTATCAGAATAACACCAGACTTCTCACCTGAGACCATGAAAGCTAGAAGATCCTGGGCAGATATAATGCAAACTCTAAGAGAACACAAACTCCATGCAAAACTACTTTACCCAGCAAAGCTCTCAATCGCCATAGATGGAGACATAAAGGTATTCCATGACAAAACCAAATTTGCACGATATCTTTCCACAAATCCAGCCCTACAAAGCATAATAGGGGGAAAACACCAAGACAAGGACGGAAACTACACCCGGGAAGAAGCAAGATAGAAACCTCCTCTCATCAAACCTAAAAGAAGGTAACCTCTCGAATATAAAAAAAATAAATAAAATAAATAAATATAATTTCAAAAATGTCTGGAGGAAATAATTACTATTCCTTAATATCTCTTAACATCAATGGACTCAATTCCCCAATAAAAAGACATAGATTAACAGACTGGATACGGAAACAGGACCCTACATTTTGCTGCATACAGGAAACCCATCTCAGTGTTAAAAGACAAACACTGCCTTAGAGTAAAAGGCTGTAAGACAATTTTACAAGCAAATGGTCTCAGGAAACAAGCTGGAGTAGCCATTCTAATATCAGATAAAATTGACTTCCAACCTAAAATCATCAAAAGAGACTCAGAAGGTCACTTCTTGCTGGCCAAAGGGAAAATCCACCAAGAAGAGCTCTCAATACTGAACATCTATGCTCCAAATGCAAGGGCACCCTCATTCGTAAAATAAACCTTACTAAAGCTTAAAGCATACATTACACCTAACACAATAATTGTGGGTGACTTCAACACTCCACTCTCCTCAATGGACAGATCAGGAAAGCAGAAACTAAACAGGGACACAGTGAAACTAATTGAAACTCTGGACCAACTGGATTTAACAGATATATATAGAACATTTCATCCTAAAGCTAAAGAATATACCTTTTTCTCAGCTCCACATGGTACCTTCTCCAAAATAGACCATATAATTGGTCACAAGACAGATGTCAACAAATACAAGAAGATCGAGCTAATCCCATGCCTCCTATCAGATCACCATGGAGTAAGAGTGGTCTTCAATAACAACAAAAACAACAGAAAGCCCACATACACATGGAAACTGAACAATACTCTACTCAATGACACCTTGGTCAAGGAAGAAATAAAAAAAGAAATCAAAGACTTTTTAGAATTCAATGAAAATGAAGGTACAACCTACCCAAATCTATGGGAAACAATGAAAGCAGTGCTAAGAGGAAAACTCATAGCTCTAAGTGCATCCAAAAAGAAACTGGAGAGAGCATACACTAGCAACTTAATGGCACACCTTAAAGCCCTGGAAGAAAAACAACTTAATTCACTCAGTAGGAGTAGAAGACAAGAAATCATCAAACTCAGGGCTGAAATCAATCAAATAGATACAAAGAGAACCATACAAAGAATCAACAAGACCAGGAGCTGGTTCTTTGAGAAAATCAACAAGATAGATAAACCCTTAGCCAGAATAACCAAAGGACACAGAGACAGTATACAAATTAACAAAATTAGAAATGAAAAGGGAGACATAACAACAGAAACTGAGGAAATTCAAAAGATCATCAGATCCTACTACAAAGGTCTATACTCAAAACAACTGGAGAATCTGGAGGAAATGGACAATTTCCTAGACAGATATCAAATACCAAAATTAAATCAGCATCAAGTAGATCAGCTAAAAGTCCCATAACCCCTAAAGAAATAGAAGGGGTTATAGAAAGCCTCCTAACCAAAAAAAGTACGGGACCAGATGGTTTTAGTGCAGAATTCTACCAGACCTTCAAAGAAGACTTAACACCAATACTTTTCAAACTATTCCACAAAATAGAGACAGAAGGGACACTGCCCAACTCATTCTTTGAAGCCACAATTACGCTAATACCTAAACCACAAAAAGATCCAACAAAGAAAGAGAACTACAGGCCAATTTCTCTTATGAATATAGATGCAAAAATACTAAATAAAATTTTTGCTAACCGAATCCAAGAGCACATCAAAACGATCATCCACCATGATCAAGTAGGCTTCATCCCAGGGATGCAGGGATGGTTCAATATACGGAAATCCATCAATGTAATCCACTACATAAACAAACTGAAAGAAAAAACCACATGGTCATCTCATTAGATGCTGAAAAAGCATTCGACAAAATTCAGCATCCTTTCATGCTAAAAGTCTTGGAAAGAGCAGGAATTCAAGGCCCATACCTAAACATAGTAAAAGCAATCTACAGCAAACCAGTAGCCAACATCAAAATAAATGGAGAGAAACTTGAAGCATTCCCACTAAAATCAGGGACTAGACAAGGCTGCCCTCTCTCTCCATATCTTTTCAATATAGTACTTGAAGTTCTAGCAAGAGCAATTAGACAACATAAGGAAGTCAAATGGATACAAATTGGAAAGGAAGAAGTGAAACTATCATTATTTGCAGACGATATTATAGTTTACCTAAGCGACCCAAAAAACTCCACCAGAGAACTTCTACAGCTGACAAACAACTTCAGCAAAGTGGCAGGTTATAAAATTAACTCAAGCAAGTCAGTGGCCTTCTTGTACTCAAAGGACAAGCAGGCTGAGAAAGAAATTAGGGAAATAACACCCTTCACAATAGCCACAAACAACATAAAGTATCTTGGCGTAACTCTAACCAAACAAGCAAAAGATCTGTATGACAGGAACTTCAAGTCCTTGAAGAAAGAAATCGAAGAAGACCTCAGAAGATGGAAAAATATTTCTTGCTCCTGGATTGGCAGGATCAATATAGTAAAAATGGTGATCTTCCAAAAACAATATACAGATTCAATGCGATCCCCATCAAAATCCCAACTCAATTTTTCATAGATCTATAAAGAGCAATTCTCAAATTCATCTGGAGCAACAAAAAACCCAGGATAGCTAAAACTATTCTCAACAATAAAAGGACTTCTGGGGGAATCAATATCCCTGACCTCAAGCAGTACTACAGAGCAATTGTGTTAAAAACTGCATGGTATTGGTATAGCAACAGGCAAGCAGATCAATGGAACAGGATTGAAGACCCAGAAATTAACCCACAGAATAATGGTCACTTTATCTTTGATAAAGGAGCCACAACCATCCAGTGGAATAAAGATAGCCTTTTGAACAAATGGTGCTGGTTCAACTGGAGGTCAACATGCAGAAGAATGCGAATTGACCCACTCTTATCTCTTTGCACTAAGATCAACTCCAAGTGGATCAAGGACCTCCACATAAAACCAGACACACTGAAACTATTAGAAAAGAAAATTGGGAAGACCCTGGAGGACTTGGGCACAGGGGAAAAGTTCCTGAACAGAACACCAATAGCTTATGCTCTAAGATCAAGAATTGACAAATGGGACCTCATAAAATTACAAAGTTTCTGCAAAGCAAAGGACACTGTCAGAAGGACAAAACGGCAACCAACAAAGTGGGAAAAGATCTTCACCAACTCCACATCCGACAGAGGGCTAATATCCAATATATACAAAGAACTCAAGAAGTTAGACCGCAAAGAAACAAATAACCCTATCAAAAAATGGGGCACAGAGCTAAACAAAGAATTTTCACCAGAAGAAATTCAGATGGCCGAGAAACACCTTAAAAGATGTTCAACATCATTAGTCATCAGGGAAATGCAAATCAAAACAACCCTGAGATTCCACCTCACACCAGTCAGAATGGCTAAGATTAAAAACTCAAGAGACAACAAGTGCTGGCGAGGATGTGGAGAAAGAGGAACACTCCTCTACTGTTGGTGGGATTGCAAAATGGTAAAACCACTCTGGAAATCAGTGTGGCGGTTCCTCAGAAAATTGGGCATGTCACTTCTAGAGGACCCTGGCATACCACTCCTGGGCATATACCCAGAGGATTCCCCTGCATGCAATAAGGACACATGCTCCACTAGGTTTATAGCAGCCTTGTTTATAATAGCCAGAAATTGGAAGGAGCCCAAATATCCCTCAAAGGAGGAATGGATACAGAAAATGTGGTATATTTATACAATGGAATACTACTCAGCAATTAAAAATAATGAATTCATGCAATTTGTAGATAAATGGTTAGACCTGGAAAATATAATCATAAGTAAATTAACCCAATCACAAAAGAATGCACATGAAATGCAATCACTGATAAGTGGATATTAATGAGCCCAGAAGCCCTAAATACTCAAGACACAAATAGCAAGTCAAATGATTCCCAAGAAGAAGAAAGGAGAGGACCCTGGGCCTGTAAAGATTGCATCCAGTTTAGTAAAGAAACCGAGGGGGGAGGGGGAATGATTGGGGAACAGTTGTGGGGGAGAGGAACTATGGGAACTATGGTGGGTGGGAACTGGGAAAGGGGAAAGCCTTTGGAATGTAAACATAGAACATAGAAAATAAAAATTAAAAAAAAAAAAGAAAAAGAAAAATGCCAATACAAGGAGGGAAACTACACCCTGGAATAAGCAAGATAGTAACCTCCTTTCATCAAATCCAAAAGAAGATAACCACTCAAACATAAAAATAATAGGAAGTAGTAATCACTATTCCTTAATGTCTGTTAACATCAATGGAATCAATTCCCCAAGAAAAGGATATAGACTAACAGACTGGATACATAAACAGGACCCTACATTTTGCTGCATACAAGAAACATACCTCAGTGTCAAAGACAAACACTACCTCAGAATAAAAGGCTGGAAAACAATTTTACAAGCAAATGGTCTCAGGAAACAAGCCAGAGTAGCCATTCTAATATCTAATAAAATTGACTTTAAAGCTAAAATCATTAATAGGGACACAGAAAGACACTTCTTACTGGTCAAAGGAAAAATCCACCAAGAAGAACTCTCAATTCTGAACATCTATGCTCCAAACGCAAGGGCACCCTCATTCATAAAAGAAACTTTACTAAAGCTCAAAGCACACAATGCACCTAACACAATAATTGTGGGTGACTTCAACACTCTAGTCTCTTCAATGGACCTATCAGGAAAACAGAAACTAAACAGGGATATGATGAAACTAGTTGAAGCTTTGGATCAATTGTATTTTATATATATATATATATATATATATATAATCCAATTTAATATATATTAAATTTATACATATATTTATATTATATATATTTATAAATTTATACATATATTTATATATAAATTTATATATATATATATATATATATATATATATACATATATATATATATAAACATTTCATCCTAAAGCAAAAGAATATACGTTTTTCTCAGCACCTCATTTTACCTTCTCCAAAATCGACAATATAAGTGGTCATAAGACAGACCTTAACAGATATAAGAAAATCAAACTAATCCAATGCCTCCTATCAGAACACTGTGGAGTAAGAGTGGTCTTCAATAGCAACAAAAACAACAGAAAGACCACATACACATGGAAACTGGACAATACTCTACTCAGTGATATCTTAGTAAGGGAAGTAATAAAGAAAGAAATCAAAGACTTTCTAGAATTTACTGAAAATTAAGGAAAAACATACCCATATTTATGGGACACAATGAAGGTAGTGCTAAGAGGAAAACTCATAGCCCTGAGTTCCTCCAAAAAGAAACTGGAGAGAGCATACACTAGCAGCTGAAGAGCACACCTGAAAGCCCTGGAACAAAAAGAAGCTAATTCACTCAAGAGGAGTAGAAGATAGGAAATCTTCAAACTCAGGGCTGAAATCAATCAAGTGGAAACAAAGAGAACCATTCAAAGAAACAACAAAACCAGGAGCTGGTTCTTTGAGAAAATCAAGGAGAGATAAACTTGTAGCTAGACTAACCAAAGGGCACCGACCCAGTATCCAAATTAACAAAATTATAAATGAAAAGGGAGATATAGCAACAGAAACTGAGGAAATTAAAAAATCATCAGATGCTACTACAAAAGCCTATACTCAACACAACTGGAGAATCTGGAGGAAATGGACAATTTTCTAGAGATACCAAATACCAAAATTAAATCAGGATCAAATAGATCATCTAAACAGTCCCATAACCCCTAAAGAAATAGAAGGGGTCATTGAAAGTCTTCTAAACAAACAAACAAACAAACAAACAAAGGAAAAAGCACAGGATCAGATATATGGTTTTAGTGCAGAATTCTATCAGACCTTCAAAGAAGACCTAACACCAACACTCTTCAAACTATTCCACAAAATAGAAACAGAAGGAACACTACCCAACTCCTTCTATGAAACCACAATTAACACTGATACCAAAACCAAACAAAGATCCAACAAAGAAAGAGAACTTCAGTCCAATTTCCCTTATAAGTAGCGATACAAAAATACTAAATAAAATTCTTGCCACAGAATCCAAGAACACATCAAAAACCACCATCTACCTTGATCAAGTAGGATTCATCCCAAGGATGCAGGGATGGTTCAATATATGGATATCCATCAATGCAATCCACTACATAAACAAACTCAAAGGAAAAAAAAAACACATGGTCATTTCATTAGATGCTGAAAAGCTTTTGACAAAATTCAGCATCCTTTCATGCTAAATGTCTTGGAAAGAATAGGAATTCAAGGCCCATACCTAAACATAGTAAAAGCAATATACAACAAACCGGTAGCCAACATCAAACTAAATGGAGAGAAACTTGAAGCAATCTTACTAAAATCAGGGACTAGACAAGGCTGCCCCCTCTCACCATATCTTTTCAATATAGTACTTGAGGTGCTAGCTAGAGTAATTTGACAACATAAGGAAGTCAAAGGGATACAAATTGGAAAAAAAGAAGTCAAACTCTCACTATTTGCACATATGATAATATACTTAAGTGACCCAAAAACTCCACCAGAGAACTCCTACAGTTGATAAACAACTTTAGCAAAGTGGCTGGTTATAAAATCAACTGAAGCAAATCAGTGGCCTTTCTATACTCAAAGGATAAGCAGGCTGAAAAAGAAATTAATGAAATGACATCCTTCACAATAGCCACAAACAATAATAAAGTATCTTTGGAGGACTCTAACCAAACAAGTGAAAGATCTATATGACAAGAACTTTAGGTCTCTGAAGAAGGAAATGGAAGAAGACCTCAGAAAATGGAAAAATCTTTTGTACTCGAGGATTGGCAGGATTAATATAGTAAAACTGGTCATCTTGCCAATAACAATATACAGATTCAATACAATCCCCATCAAAATCCCAACTTAGTTCTTTATAGAATTTGATAGAGCAATTCACAAATTCATCTGGAATAACAAAAACCCAGGATAGCTAAATCGATTCTCAAAACTGAAAGAACTTCTGGGGGAATCAGTATCCCAGACCTCAAGAAGTACTACAGAACAATAGTGTTAAAAACTGCATGGTACTGGTACAGTGACAGGCAGTTAGATCAATGGAATAGAATTGAAGACCCAGAAATGAACCCACACACCTATGGCCACTTGATCTTCGACAAAGGAGCTAAAACCATCCAATGGATAAAAGATAGCCTTTTCAACAAATGGTGCTGGTTCAACTGGAGGTCAGCATGCAGAAAAATGCAAATTGTTTCATTCGTAATTTCTTGTACTAAGCCCAAGTCCAAGTGGATCAAGGACCTCCACATAAATCCAGACACACTGAAACTAATAGAAAAGAAACTGGGGAAGACCCTTGAGGACATGTGCACACTGGAAAAGTTCTTGAACAGAACACCATGACTTATGCTCTAAGATCAAGAATTGACTAATGGGACCTCATAGAAGTATAAAGTTTCTGTAAAGGAAAGGACACTATTAATAGGATAAAAAGTACAACCTACAATTTGGGAAAAGATCTTCACCAACCCCACATACAAAAGAGGGCTAATATCCAATATATACAAGGAACTCAAGAAGTTAGACTCCAGAGAGCCAAATAACCCTATTAAAAAGTGGTACAGAGCTAAACAAAGACTTTTCACCTGAATAATTTTGAATGGCTGAGAAACACCTTAAGACATGTTCAGCATCATTAGTCATTAGGGAAATGCAAATGAAAACAACCCTGAGGTTTCACCTCACTTCAGGCAGAATGGCTAAGAATAAAAACTCAGGATAAAGCAGGCGTTGGGGAGGATTTGGAGAAAGAGGAACACTCTTCCACTGCTGGTAGGATTGCAAGCTGGTACAATCACTCTGAAAATCAGTCTGAGGGTTCCTCAGAAAACTGGGCATATACCCAGAGGATTCTCTGGAATGTCTTAAGGGCACATGCTCCACTCTGTTCATAGAAGCCTTATTTATAATAGCCAGAAGCTGGAAAGGACCCAGATGTCCCTCAATGGAGGAATGGGTACAGAAAATGTGGTATATTTACACAATGGAATACTATTCAGCAATTAAAAACAATGAATTCATGAAATTCTTAGACAAATGGTTGGAACTGGAAACTATCATCCTAAGTTGGGTAACCCAATCACAAAAACACACACATCAAATGCAATCACTGATAAGTGGATATTAGCCCAGAAGCTCTGAATACCCAAGACACAATTCACATATTAAATGATTCCCAAGAAGAAGGAAGGAGAGGGCCCTAGTCCTTAAAATGCTTGGTGCAGCAATGCAGGGGATTACCAGGATAGAGACGTGGGAGGGGTTAGATCAGGGAATGGGCAGAGAGAAGAGGGCTTATGGAACTTAGGAAGGGGGGGGGACCGCGAATGGGGAAGTCATTTGGAATGTAAACAAAGAATTTAGAAAATTAAAAAATAAACAAAAAAAACATAGTGCTCAGTGAAAGAAAGGAAGGAAGGAAGGAAGGAAGGAAGGAAGGAAGGAAGGAAGGAAGAAAAGAAAGAAGGAGAAATAGAGGATTAGAGAGAAAGAGAGAGAATTAACAATGGTAGACAAAGGATGAAGCAAATTCTGGGTAGAAAGAACACAAGAAAACGTGAAGTCCATGGCAGGCTCCTACTACATTTTCTACCTTTTCAATTTTAAATCAGCATCCAATCTATTTACACAAGACTAGAAATGTATTGAAATTATTTTCTAGGATCAATCAAATCTTAAATTATCTTTTATTACAGTAAGAAAAACAATGGCTTATGGAACCACTTATTACTGTGTTCATGTTCTGTTCCTGTATACCCTGTATTTACTCTTAGAAACTTTTTCCCAGGATAATATAAATAATGATGATGCTATAAGCCTGACAGATATTTTGCTTTATATGTGTATATGTAGAGGCTGATGTCATGTGCCTTCCTTAATTTCTTCCCACCTCCATTTTGAGACAGTTTCTATCATGTAACCCAGAACTCATCAATTTAACTAGTCTAGGGGGCTATTGAATCTTAGGGATACCCTGTTTCATCCTGCCTGTACTAGAAGTGCTATCATATGAAAATAGGTCTTGCTTTTTTATGCAAGTGTGTTGAGGTGGTACTCAAGTCCCTATGATAGCATACTAGGATTCATAGTATGCACTTTATTGACTAACCTAATTTCCAAGCCCCCACCTTTGTTCCGTAAAAATGTTTTTATTTTGTATTAAGTATAAACATTTATTCAAAACTGAAAAGGAAGAAAATGTAGTATTAGATGATATAGTATATAGAGAAGGGTCATTACATAGCATCTATTATTAAACAGTTGTTAGTGATTTCTAAAGGGATGATCAAGTTTATAAAGAATGAAAACAACTAAGATGCTATAACTAATACTTTTCTGAACACAGGTAATTTTATCAATGAGGAGAATTTTTCAAAAATTAATAAAATAATTTTCTCCTGAAATTGCTTCACTTACTTACCTTATAACTAACATGCCAGTTATAATGTATTTCTCAATAAGTCACCAATCACTGCCTTAAAACTCACATTTTACACTATTCTGAATGCACTCCATACTTGACATAAAATTTTGAACAAATCTGATTTGAATTTGACATTTCATGTGTATAATTTGTAAAATTATTTCTATTAAGTGGAAAAATAATTTTTATCCTCAAAAATGATAAAGCTATAAAGAATCAGAGTGGGTTCAGCTGTATTTCTAAGTAAGTTAACAATACACTCTACATAGTAGCAGCCAAACATTGGAAATATAGTAGGGGATTTATTCAAGCTCTAAGCAATTGTAGATAAGTGTTGGACTAACATATTCTATAGTATCTGAAAATCTCTTAAGCTCTTCAGATAAATCAGGGTAATTGGTGTAAGTTAAATGAATAGGATATTTGGACATATTTTAAAAGTAAGTGTCTACTTTGAAACATGATACATGTAATCTGGAAGAGAAGAGAACAGCAATAAGATCATTCAGCATCTTTCATTTCCGGAATGGTTCTTGTTCTCCATCTATTCGGCATATTCTATGATGTCTAATTTTTGTTGTCTGACTCATATGCTCTTATGTAAATATATCTGTGTAGGTTGTCAAGTATAATTTTTGTTTTTGTTTTTTTTGTTTTTGTTTTGGTTCTTGTTTTTTTCGAGACAGGGTCTCTCTGTGTAGTCCTGCCTCTCCTGGAACTCACTCTGTAGACCAGGCTGGCCTTGAACTCAGAAATCCACCTGCCTCTGCCTCCCAAGTGCTGGGACTAAAGGTGTGCGCCACCACCACCCAGCTGTCAAGTATACTTTGAACAAAATAGCATTGATTTCAGAAAGATCTTATCTACTTGGCTGAAAGACTAATTGTGTGGAAATATTAGTTTTTGTATCTTTTCTATTCCTGACAACTTTGTACAGTAGGGTGTATACATAAATAATTTCTCTTTTTTAGTATAGTTGGCTTTTTAATAGTTTTTAAAGTTTTTATAGGGGTTTCAGATCAGAGAGAATGTCTTCTTCAGAATAAGGTATGGTGTTCTTGGGGAAGACAGTGAAGGATATGAATTATGAGCTGAAGCTAGGTTTTAGGATAAAGACAAGTAATAGCTGATTGGCATGGATGTTGGATAGACATGGTTTGCAATCACTGTGGTGACTCTTACTCTCAGGCTATCAGCTGCCAAATTAGTCTCCCTCCAGTAATAATTCCCATGTTAGCTTTGGTTAATGAACTGAGAGGAGATGCAGGTACCTCTGTCTATTAACTGCCTTCCCCTGTAGCTCTGTGAGCTTGCAGACTTTCTCATATCCCAGAATCTGATGGCAGTCATCTCGGGGGCCTGCTGTGAGGCACATTATAGGAAGACAAATTTCTGTGAGGCAAGTTCTCATTTGAGAGCCCTTGCCTAAGCCAACAAGCACATGCTTTAGGTTTTAATTAAAGACAGAACCGATTTTAGGAAAAGGTTGGTCACTCATGGCCAGAAAGATAGCTATTTACTCTGCATAGCTGCAGTTATGGGCTCATTTCTCCATGTATAGTGAAGTGCTAAGGGCAATGCATAATCAAAACTCAGGAAAGGGTATGACAGTGTAGTTAACTAGAGAAATGTAATAGCTCAAAATTAAGAAAGGCAAAAAATACATATCAAAATAAAATTTCAGATAGGAGATAATATAAATTAACAATATAAATTGTCTTTTTTAATTTAAAATTTTATTTTTCTATTTTTATGATGTGTATTTGAGGAGTGGCATGGTACATGCATAGGAGTCAGAGAATAAGAGTCAAAGGATAGATTTTTGGGCTTGTTTTTTTTCTACCTTTTAACTGGTACTAGAGTCCCTTCTCATGTTTTCAGGCTGGTGCAGAAAGTGCTGTACAAACTGAGCTATCTCAGTGAACTTTTGCTTTAAATTAGACTTGCTTTATTACCTAAAGCTACAAGTTTACGTCTAACCCTCTTGAAACCGAGGTAATTATGCTATTGCAATATTTAGTTATAAAGCTCAGGACACGTGTCACAACAGGTGCTTCTCATGTGTGATTTCTATTTTCTGCAGAGTCAAACTATTGTTGAACTGGAGCTTACTTAGGATTGTATCATAAATAATAAGAGATTTACATGTAAACAAAAATAACACATCAAGTATAACATCATTTTTCAAGAAACAGATAGTAGTTCCAAATTTTTTCTTGATGATTCTGGGTAAAAAATTCTTTTGAGTATGTGCTCAACTTTTTGAACAGTTTGTTTTCACAATTTATACTCAGTATCTCACAGGTTTTAGTTCATTTCTGTGACTCATGTAGCTTCTCTTTAGTGGTGAAATGCTTTTGGCCAAGAGTCTTCTATCTGGAGTTGGATTCATTCATGAGCATATTCTCAGCATTCTGAGCACTTAAAGTTGTAGATATCCCCACACAGATATCACAAGTCTTTTGAGACAGCACATAGACCTCCAAATGAAGCACAAGTTCAGGTGCTCCCTTCCTAAAAGTAGCAGTAGCAGTGATTCCTGATCCTACCCTGACAAATAAAAAAGACTGACTCCATATATAATCAGTGTGACTTATGAAGAGTAATAGCACACTCTCACCAAGCCATCTCATGCTGTTTTAAGCCTATAGAATCTGCATCACTTCTACTAACCATAGGAATGATAAGGCTTTCCCTGATGTCAATCTACTGCCCTCATTTCCAAAGATGAAATGAAATTATTTCTGCAAATAAACGCATACTCTTGTCAAAGCTTTCCAGAATTCTGCTTTGTAAGCACAGAATCACATGGACACAATTAAGATCGAGATCAGAAGATTTTTGTCATAGCTCTTTCATATACTGTGCTAATTAGTATTAATTTTCAGCTCAACACCTAGGAGGCAAGCCTTTCAGGGACATCTGTGAAAGCTCTTCTAGATTAAAGATAGAGTCTAAATGCCTTTGAAGGATTGTCTTAATCCTGGTAACTAATGAGAAGGCCCATCTTAGTTCTGTGCTGGACCTTTCTCTGGGCATGGATTCCTAGGCTATATAAAATGAAGAAAGCATCCTGGTGACTAGCCTACATAACACTGCTCTCTGTTCCTGCCTGAGTATAATGGGACAAACTGTTTCAATTCTTGATGCCTTCCCTTCACAGCAAGATAAACTGTAACATGAAATTATAAGTTGAATAAATACTTTCTCCTCTATATTGTTTCTGACAAGGTGTTTTATCTCAACAGTGGAAAAGAAAGTAATGCATATTCAGTTTTATTTTTTGCCTTTTTTATTTAATTTTTATTTTCTATATTCTATGGTATGGATTAATACTTAGCAAGTTGAAAGCTATCTAATTATTCACCAACACATTTTTCTTCTATCCTACTTGCACAACTGTATTCATTCTTCCCTGCAAGTCAAGTAACTGTGATTTGAACAGTGGAACTGAGGAAAACTTGCGGGAAAAATTGTGGCACTGTATGTATTCCTCCACTTTCCTCCCCATTAACCAGATTGACAGAATTTATATGTATTTACATCCTGGACCTCTGATGCACTATCCAAGGTTTAGTCCCAGTCCTTTCAATAGTTGCTTTTACAAGCTTTTAAGATAATTAACTATTTCAAGTCCATAGTCAGTAAATCAAACTCATGGTCATAATAGGTACTAGACTACTTTATGAGAAAATATGCTTCCTAGTTTAAACAGAAAATAGCTAAAAAGAAATTTTTCCTATTCAAATATGCTATGGAGAAACAGATAGTCTTTTAAAAACCTTAGAAATACCATTTAGAGATGTTTATTAACTTAAGGACTTTTTGACATAGAGACATGTCAGCTCCAGGCAGCACCACATTTGACTTGGAAAAAAAGGATGGACATCAAAGGTTGTCCATGAAGAGATGGTTTCTAACATGGTCAGCTGCCACAGGCAAAGAAAATGTGCTATTTCCTCTGCAGACATAATGCTGCCCAAAAGGGCAAACTTAAATGTAGGTTTAACTCAGCCGAGACAATGTAAGCATATCCTTCATATGTTCTGCTTCACCAAATGTCCGTCAGACATTCTGAGCCATAAGACTAAAGATGATACTTCAGTGTTATAAAAATATGGGGACTGTCCAAGCAGTTATCTGTCTCTGTCAATTTCTATAGTTTTGGACACTGCTTGTCATGGACCACCTACATGATTAGGTAATATTTATTCCTAATTAAGTCTCTGGTAGGGTTGATGGCTAGATAGTCTTAGTCTCACAATGAAACTTAAGTTACAAGGGATCAAAGAATATGTTTTAGTGTGTAAAGATATGTTTTAAGAATAGTAAATGCAACTTATAAAAGTTAGAGGACTTGAAAGTTAAGTCATAAGAAGAATAACAATCCTAAGCATGGTTATGATTCAAATGGACATAACAGCTTTCTCTATAACTTTTCACCCAAACAAAAAAAGAATGTAACTTCTCAGTACCTTACAGAACCTTCTCAAAAATTCATCAAATATCCATTCACAAAGTAAGACTCAACAGAAACAGGTGATAAAAATAACCCTTTGTGCATCTTATTGAATCACCATTGATTAAAGCTGAACTTGAACAATAGCAAAAACAGAAAGCCTACATACTTATGGAGAATGACTAATTCTCTACTCAGTGATCATTAGGTCAGAGAAGAAATAAAGTAAGAAATTAGACTTTCTAGATTTCAATGAAAATGAGGTCACAACATACCCAAACTTTTGGGACACTATGAAAGCAGTTCTAAGAGTATTGTGAATATTCAGCACTTTTTTTGTTTTGTTTTGTTTTTTTATGGCTCCTATCTGCTTATTGATGAGTACATACCATGCATGTCCTTTTGGGTCTGAGTTACCTCACTAGTATTTTCTAGATCCATCCATTTGTATACAAAACTCAGGATGGCCTCATTCCTAATATTCTATTGTATAAATGAAATGTGTGCCCCTGGGGCATGGTGGGTCATCTTTTGGGTATATTTCTAAGAGCAGTATTGATGAGTATTCAGGTAGATCTATAAATATTTCCAATTTTCTAAGGAACCTCCAGATTGATTTCCAGAGTGGTTGTCCCAGTTTACAATCCTACCAGCAATGGAGGAGTGTTCTTCTTTATCAACATTCTTGCCAACATGTGATGTCACTTGAGATTTTGATCTTGAATCAACAGAATCAATAGCTGGTCCTTTGAGAAAATCAACAAGATAGACATATACTTAGCCAAACTAACTAAAAGGCATAGAGACAGTACCCACATTAACACGTCAAACATGAAAAGAGGGACATAACATTGGGACATCTAAATGAAATGGATGAATTTCTAGACAGATACCAATTAACAAAGTCAAATTAATATCAGGCAAAGTATCTGAATAGTCTTATAATTCCTAAGGAAATAGAAGCAGTCATTAAAAGTCTCCTAACTAGCCGGGCGGTGGTGGCGCACCCCTGCAATCCCAGCACTCTGGGAGGCAGAGGCAGGCATATTTCTGAGTTTGAGGCCAGCCTGGTCTACAGAGTGAGTTCCAGGACAGCCAGGGCTATACAGAGAAACCCTGTGTCAAAAAAAAAAAAAAACAAATAAAAAAAAGTCTCCTAACTAAAACAAGCATTGGGGCAGATTGTTTTAGTCCATAATTCTACCAGACTTTCAAAGAGGAGCTAATACCAATACTTCTCATACTATTCTACAAAGTAGAAACAGAAGGAACACTATCAAACTCAATCTGTGAGGCAACAATCACCCTGATACACCAATCACACAAAGACTCAACAAAAAAAGATAACTTCAGACCAATTTTTCTTATGAAAATTTATGTGAAAATATTCAATAAAATACTCAAAAACTGAATCTAAAAGCACATCAAAGACATCATCTATCATCATCAAGTAGGTTTCATTCCAGGATAGTCAAAACTATTGATTCTTCTAACCTTCAACTTGGTGAACTAATGGATTTTTTGTGTTTAGTTAGAGAAACAGTGGTGACTCAAGCCAGCTGTGCCATTGAAAAGCCTACCTAGTCACGGGTGATGAATCATGAAACATGTAACTCTGGAGATATTTGTACAATTTCCAGGTGGCTCAACAGGTCAGAGGGGGTTTCTTCCTCCAGCACTTGTTTATGACATCCATAACTGCATGAAGGGACCTTGTAAGTCATTAATTTCAGTAAATTTCAGAGACTTCTGTTTACTTCTTTTTTTTCCCGTTTTTCGAGACAGGGTTTTTCTGTATAGCTCCGGCTGTCCTGGAACTCACTCTGTAGACCAGGCTGGCCTTGAACTCAGAAATCCGCCTGCCTCTGCCTCCCAAGTGCTGGGACTACAGGCGTGCGCCACTATGCCCGGCTTTTCTGTTTACTTCTTAAGTCTTGAGCTTTGCCACCTCCTTCCTGGAGGAAAGGAAGGAAATGTTGCACGTTGGAGAAAACTTTGGCTCTACCATTGTGCTTCCATCGCTCTCCACCAATAAGATAGAGAAAATAAAAAAGGAAAAAAATAAACCCACTATAAACATTAGTTTGAATTTTTAGGGATGAATTTCTGCCTAGATGACCCCATTGGGAGAAAGGGATATAGGGACTGAGCCATATGTTACAAAGCATTAGAGTAAGAATGAGAGTAAAATTTGGTGATGGTTACAGTATCCCAACACAAGCTTTTAGCCTTGCTAGAACATTGGCCCATCTCTTTAAGAAAACACACTTAAAAAAATAAAGGTTAATTTATTTTTATTTCATAAATGTCTTATATGCAGCTCCATGCATGTAACATCCCTGGCCTGAAGAGACCAGAAATGTGTGTTGAATGCTTTGGATCTGAAATTAAAATTGTTATGAGCTACACTGTGGGTGCTGGAACCTGAGCATGTGTCTTCTGTAAGAGCAGAAAGTACTCCTAACCAGGGCCATATCTCCAACACCATGCTGTCATTCTTAGGGATCCAGATCCCACAGCCTGGAAAAACCCAGCCATCCCTACCTGAATCTCTCTACTTGGGATGCAAAAGTTAGGGAGTTGTTTTGTGCTATGATTTTTATGGCTCCTACCTTATGGTCTTAGCCAATACCCATCTCTTCCAATAGTTCTTCTTGTGTGTTATATTAAATGAAAAAACAAAACAAAACAAAACAAAACAAAACAAAACAAAACAAAACAAAAAAACCCGAAACATCTCCCTAAACAGTGGTTCTTATCCTTCCTACTGCTGTGGCCCTTGAAGAGTTTCGCATATTGTAGTAAACTACAACCATGAAATTATTACAATCCTACTTTATAACTGTAATTTTGGCATTGTTATAAATTTTAATGTGAGTATGATGTTCAGGATATTTGATTATGTGACTCCCCTCCCCAAAGCAGTCACAACCCACAATTTGTGAACCACTGCTCTAAAATGTTATAAAAGTCAGGTATCCCCTACATTGTGGGATCTCTTTGTAGATTTTTCTCTAAGGTACTTCTTTACCCCTATGCCTCTCTCTCTCTCTCTCTCTCTCTCTCTCTCTCTCTCTCTCTTTCTGTCTCTCTCTATTTTTTTCATTCTTATTTTCTTATTTTCACTTTTAATAAATCTCCTGAAGTTTCTAAGGGGAAGCCCATCCCTTTTCTCTTCAAAGCCTTTGTCATGTTTACCTCTCACATTTGTTCTACTATTTCTTATCTCATGCATTCCCTCACAGCTTTTCTGCCCATTTTGAGGGTCAATCACAACCTTGAAGCCCCTTCTCAGAATAGACTATTTCCCACAGATAAATTATATATATTATTTTCCCAGACCTCCAATTACTTTATTATTATTATTATTATTATTATTATTATTATTAATAGAGATACTGAACAATTAAATTTCCCTAGAGTTAATCGAGGATTATCACTTTGGATTATAATGTTCCCAACTTCACATTTCTACACTTGGTATCTAGTATCTACTGGAGAATAAGCCTTTATTATGAATTATTGAATGGTATAATGTCTATGAGTCATAGAACAGGTCTTTTATGAACTTACCTCAAAAGAATGAGAATTGAAAGAGAGAACATCTCCTTTTGCAAATGATCTTTCTGCATTCCTGGGTAATTATTGAGTGGATTGCCTGAGCTTACCAAAAATTTCAAAAATCACATACTTGAAAATTTAAAAATCTAAATCTATGCAAACTTACTTCCAAACTGGTAAGTGATAACATTTTCTATTCTCATTGAAATATTTTCAAGGAAGAAGATTCAATGGGTTTCCTCAGTAACTAACTCTAATATCCGAACAGCTTATCTGATTATCTACTTTCCCTTGAAGCTATTTCTCCTTGTTCTGTCCTTGGTGATAATAGGGAAAAAAGTAATAACTACCATCTACACATTCAAAGACTTTTCAAGGTAAATTATAGAAGACACAATTTCCATTTGCAAAGAGCACACAATCAACCAAAGGAAAAGAACAAATGCATTAGATATGCTTCAGTGAGACAGAGCTATTTGGGATAAGGCTTATTAAACGATTCCTTATATATGGCAGCACTTTGGGAGAAGATCATTATTTGTCAGTAAAACAACAATACACTCAATAACATATAAGAAAGGAGATGTGTCAGGTGCCTTAGTTAATAATGTAGCATTCTAGTACAATCAAATTATTTGAGATTCAGTATTTCAAAAAGAACAGTTCTGTCTTATTTAAACCACTGAAATATAGTTCCCCCTAGAGCAGCTCAGGCTACACCCAGATAACTCATACATATAATAAATCTGATTGTGTGAATATATACATTTAGTCATACATATGTGTGTAAACCCAAATTTCATTGAGATAAAAACTGACATTGCAAGTATTTGTGAACATGTCTATATGAGTATTTTATGTGCGGCCAATACCCAATATTATTAAGCCTCCCCCTTTTTTGATTTTTGCCTTGATATATATTAAGCTACCATAGTGTAGACAGTACATATACTGGTGTTTGTTATTGTTAACTCACAAAATAGATACTAAGTGGGTTGAACTTCTTGCTTCATTTATTAGATCAAATTTACAAGTTAGGCACATTAGTTTTAATGTGGTAGTAACAACATCAATAACAATGCCACAAAGTTCCTCATCAGCCTCATAGGACATGCAATGGGGTAGTAATGTACTAGGGACAACAGTGCAAAAGCACATGGGTATTCCTTTAAGGGAATGGCGACTTAACCTTAGCAAACTGAATCTCAAAGCTGATGGTAGATGCAGAAGGTCAAACCCAAAACTTCTAACTACTCCTGAGTAGCCTTCAAGGAAAAAGTCACCTTGCTTCAAAATTTAAAAAAAAATAGCTCTACATAAGAGGGATTCTGAAACCACCGAAATGGTTTCTCCTATAGCAGCTTAGGCTACCCTTATACTCTGATTATATGCATACACTCATTTATTCATACAAAAGTATGTAAATATAAATTTGATTGAGTGAAAAACTGACATTGAATTAAGGAGACAAAAGTAGGTGGATTCTGGAACCAACTACTAAGCTTCAATCTAAGTGAGATCAGGTTTGACATTGAATTCGGTCTTTGCTTTGGGATGGTTCACATCAGGTCAGAGCACAAGTCTGCTTAAAGTTGGATGAATGACCACTTGGCTCTCCAGCACTGCACTGAAACAGGAACAGGCTGACCGCATTCCCAGCCCAGCCAGAGCTGATATCCAATCTTGTAATATTCATTAGTTTCAATCTTTCTTCCTCTAGATAAGATCTAATAAGGGATTTGAATTTTCCATCTTCTTCTCCCTTTAGTAGACATCTGATGGGACTATTAATGAGTGTGAAATGGCCAGAGGGCAGGCAGCCTTAAAGAACAATAGATGAAACAGATGGCAAAACGAATCCACAAACTGGATAAGGCCATTTAATATCCACTCATCATCATGATTAAACATTCGGGAGGTGGATTTTCTGCACATTAACTTGACAGCACAATGAGAGTCACTGCCTTTCTGCAGTTCAGTTTCAACTCGTGTAGTATATGGAGCTTGGACTAACATAGCAGTTATTAAAACTGCTCAGTGGAGCCCTAGGATCCTTACATGACCTTTAAAATTACCTGAAGTAACAAGGGGCAGGTGAAGGCCTTTCCTCTAACAAAACTACACTACATTTTGAATGCATATTCTTCTATTGTAATGTTACAGTCATTTTAATTTCTATAACAGAGGTAAAAATATCCTCTTTCCAAACTAAAATTGTGGTCACTGGGAAATGCATAACCTTAGGACACCAGTGATTCCAGTCTGTGATTCTGCTGGAGATACTAAAGAAAAGAAAATATTTTTTGGCTCACTGAAGGTAGCATGGTATCCTTTAATCGGCATTCACAATCAGAGTGCAACTCTAGTTTCTGAATTATCATTTTCAAGAGGACAGGAAATAAATAGTAAATTAGCGTTTTATAAAGAACACATCTTAAGAATATGCAAAATTCAACCACATTTATATTTTTTCCTAGTACCTGCTGATTATGGCTATACTTAAGAACTAGCTATAGTATTTTAAAAAATAGTGAAAAACACTACTCAGAGACATAGGCAGCGTGGACATTTCAGCCATTTGTATGAACTGAAGTTGTTCAGGGGGAGAAAACAGAGAATGTCCCTAGCCTACTCTATTTTTACTTCTCATTTCCTCTGGCCATTTTCACCCTCACCATGGGCAAGTGGGCTGCTGCAATTATTCTTTGACTTTAAACTGTCCCACAGAACTCCATGGTTTTTCAAATTATTTTAAAGCTCATATTTAATTAATAAGAGGACAGACATATGTGCATGAGGGAACTCTTTCATGCTGTGATATGTGTATGGGGACTACAACACAACTTTCACGAGTTGTTTTTTTTTTCCTTCAATATTTGTTATTATCTTTTTTTAAATTGGATATTTTCTTTAATTACATTTCAAATGTTATCCCCTTTATAGGTTCTCCCCCCAAACCTCTTATGCCATCCTCCTTCCTCCTGTTTCTATAAGGGTGTTCACCCATCCACCCAACCAGTTCTGCATCTCCACCCTTGAATTCCCCTTCACTGGGACACCAAGCCTTCACAGGACCAAGGACCTCTCTTCACATTGATGTCAGACAAGGCCATCCTCTGCTACATATGGGCCTGGAACCATGGATCCCTCCACATGTACTCCTTAGTTGGTGACTTAGTGGGGGGACGGGTCTGGTTGCTTGATATTGTTCTTCCTATGGGGTTGCAAACGCCTTCAGCATCTTTGGTCCTTTCTCTAACTCCTCCATTGGAAATCCTGTGCTCAGTCCAATGGTTGGCTGGGAGCATCTGTCTCTACAGTTGTCAGACTCTAGCACAGCCTCTCCCTTCCACTTTTATGTGGGTTGTCAGGCTTGGGTAGCATGGACCTTTATTTCCTAAGTCATCTCTTAGGTCCCACAGGTCTGAGAATTGAATGTTTGTTCTCCAGCTTGTGGTTATGCTTTAGTCACTCTGAAGACTTGAGTTGGTGATCCTTACTAGAAGGAGTAGGTCATTAAGTCAGGCCTTTGAAGCTTGGCCTGGCCCTTGGTTTCTAACATTTAGTATTTCCCAGTCCTCCATAGTGGGCATAGCTGCCACCATCCAGAACTCTGCTACTCCAAGAGAGCTACTCGAAGATGCCAGTCCTACAGAAATATGTTGGGCCCTCTAAATACACCTTTCCTGATTACATTTTCTCTGCCACATATTTGGTTACAGAGGTAAAATAGTAATAGTGTCTAAACGCAAGATTTAGTAAAAAGATTTTCATCAAAGTACACATTTAAAGTACAAAGAAGGGCAGATATGAAACTAAAAGAAAAAGAGGTCATAAATTGGAAAGAGAATAGGTGTGTGGAGGCATTATGTGGAAGAATTTTGAAGGAAAGGAAAATGATATAATTACATTATAAGTTCTTTCTCTCTCTGCCCATGCCATGATTAACTATATGTATGTATGTGCATGCTTCTTCATTCCATTCATTTGTTCATTTATTTTACATTTACTTGAATAAATGTTTCATTCCAGCTATGTTATATATTTGAGTATGTTAAGTACCATCCTTTTCTGCCAAAAGAAAAGAAATTCTCATTCCTATGAACATATTGGCCTGACTAGAATGAAATTGCAGTCTCTTACTTGGTGCTTGCAGAACATGATATAAACTCTTGGCTCCTCTATTACCATGTCTGTCTACACACTGCTATGCTTCCTGACATGATGGTAATGAACTAAACTTCTGACACTATAAGTTAGTCCCAATTAAATGTCTTACTTTGTAAGAGTTGTCTTAGTCATGGTACCTCTTCCCAGCAATAAAACTCTAAGGCATTAAGTGTATTACTTATTCAATCAGTCACACTTATATTTTGGAAATATTTTAATGTTTTATGAATTATCTTAGAATATAGAATATTCTTTTAAGATACCTACAGGGGTTTGCTACTAAAGATAGAATTTTCTGTGTGTTCCTCCTCTGGAATCTATTATTTTTTGTCTTTATTTTGCAATTTCTACTATGTATGAATTTAAAGAAGCCAATTTTGTCATTGATGAGAGAGAGAGAGAGGTGGGGAGAGGGAGAGAGACAGAGACAGAGACAGAGAATATAAGTTTCTGAGCTTGAACTTCAACACAAAATGATGGCGATAAGAGAGTAGAGGCAGAGTCCTGAGCTTCATCCAATGGCTATGGTAGGGTTTTTCAGCCAACAATGACTTTACTCCTCAGAATTATTTGGATACTACCTATAAAGAATTTTTTTTTCTGGTTGAGAGTTTTTCAAGAACTTGGCCGTGCTATTCTGTGGCCTGCAAGTTCTCTGCTAGCCACCCTAGGATGAAACCATTTGGTATTTTGTTTGTTTGCTTGCTATTTTCATGATTCTCCCTTTGTCGTTCACTTTTAGAAGTTTTCGTTAAAATATGTGACAGAGTAGTGTTGGTTACAGTGACTATTTTGTGATACCTGTAACCTTTCTGTTGCTAAATATTAACACACTTCTTCTCACAGTTGATATGTTTTCTCCCAGTGTATGTGTAGACAAGGTACCCTCATCTTCTTATTTTCTTGTTCTATTTGGACTCCTATTATTTGAGAACTTGCTACTTTGACGTTTCTTCATAAATTACATAGGCTATTATTATTTTTAAAGTTATTTTTTATGTTTTTATCTTCTAAATGGGTGAATCTTGGGTTTACTGAGTAACCTACCTGCTCAGTTTTGCTGTTGATGCGTTCCAGAGCCTTCTTCATTCTACTCATGGCATTTTCACCTCTGGAATTTTTATTTCACTTTTATTTTTATAATCTCTATAGAAGTTCTTATTTTTCTGGCACCATTTTTCATCTTGTTGAACTGATTCTGCTTCCGAAGGTCACTGTGGTTCTTAAAAAACATTGTTTTTACTTATTTGTGAGGTATTTTATGTACTCTCACTTCCTAAAAATCAGTCATTGGTGCTTTCTGTTGTCAGTTTGGATGACTATTTCCCTAGTGGTCCTTCATTCTTAACAAGCTGTGTGGTGTTTTCTGTGTATATTAAGAAGCTGATATTTACTCTAGTCTTAGCAATTTGGCTTTGTGTAGGGAAGTTCTTTGATACTATCTTGCTTTGTAATTCTGGATACATGGTCTATATTGGTCCCTACATTCCTGATTTCAGGCCACTGTGGTTGCTTTTGGACTTTAGTGTGCCTGAAACATTGGTTGTTAAGGCTGTTTGTTGTTGTGGGCAGAATTGAACGCCAGTTTGCCAATATTAGATTAACTGTAGTTTGGGCTGATGAAAAAGTTTGTGATGCCTACTTGAAAACTAAGGCTGCATGATCCTACTTGGTGCCTAAACAAATAAATTAAATATCAAAATGGACTAAAATTAATTGAAGATTTATTTGATAGTAAGAACCAAAACTATGCACCTACTGAAATAGTGGTTATTCTCTATGATATTGGTCTGTGCGATGAAGTTTTAGATATTACCCCAGGCATAAAGATATCACAATCAAAAAGAAAGAGGTTGGATTATATCAAACTTAAAATATTTTGCACAATAAAAGAACCAGCCAATTTTCACATTGAAGCAACAACCTATTTAAAGACAGAGCGTGTTTAAACTACACGTTTGATAGGGGTTAATGGTGAATTATACAAGGTCAAATAACTCATCAGCAAGAAAACAATCTAATTTAATAAATGAACAAAAAATACATGTATTAGTCAAAAAAGACATACAAATGGCAACAGTATGTACAAACATATCCAAAGTCATTAATCATCACCGAAATACAAATTAAAGCCCTAGTGAGAAGACACATTCTTTTGAGTAACTAACATCAGAAGACAAATGTTGACAGGTGTGGGTAAGGCTGGAGAGGAAAGAGAAAGCTTGCACACTTCTGAAGAATATGCAAATCAGTAAAGTCATTACAGAGAATAGCATGAGGCACCTCTTAAAAATTATAACTTGTGTTGAAGAAACACTGTTTCTCTGGATTTAAATATTCTCTACATTTTAAATTTTTTTAATTCATTTTATTTTATGTTTATGGGTGTTGGTCTATAAGTATGCTTGTGTTCAAGGTATATGACTGACTGGTGCTCACAGAGGACAGAAGAGAATATCAAATCTCTCTGAGGGCTATAAGAAATCAGGTGGATGGTGGGAATTGAATCCCCACCCTCTGGAACAACAACCAATGCCCTTAACAATCGAACCACCTCTTTGGCTCCTACTACCTACCTTTTAAGTAGTAATAAAAGTAAAAATATAAAATACAATCAGCTGATCTACCTGTGGTTTCAGATGAGATTCTGTACTGCTAATAAATATATATGAATAAGACTGTCATTATCATGGTGACTTTGAGTCCTTTCTCTCTTCCTATCTTTGTCACCTTCTTTTCCTTTTTTCCTTTCTTTCTTCCTACCTTCCTTCCTTCCTAACTTCCATCTACCTTTTCCCTCCTCCTCATCCTTCCTCTTCTTCCACTCCTTCCTGTTCTTCCACTTATTCCTCTTCCTCTTCCTCCCCCTCCTCTTCCTCCTCCTCCTCCTGCTCTTCTTCTTCTTCTTCTTCTTCTTCTTCTTCTTCTTCTTCTTCTTCTTCTTCTTCTCCTTCTCCCTTCTCCCTCCCCTCCCTCTCTCCATATATATATATTCAAATAGATGCAGGTGTGAGATCTTGGGTGCTAGTTCTGCACCCAATCCACAACATACAGAGGAAGCTGGAATCCAAGGACCTCTAACCTGCCCAGGATCATAGGTGAGGAGGCCACAACATCTAACCCAGCACCAGGAGGTACTGGGACACCCGGGGATTTAGAAACATAAGAACCCTCACTTAGCCAGTAACAAGGGTTCCTTCTGGTTTGAGCCAGTGCCCTGAGCAGACCTTGATCTGCACCAAGTCCCACAACATGTAGAGGATGTTTTACTCCTCAGGAGTTTTGTCACACCAGAATTTGAGGATTCCAGAAGAAGCTTGACTCCTAGGAGCTCTTACACCCAGGATCTCAGGATTACAGGACCACAGGATCACAGGAACAGATGGACACTGAGGAGTTCTGACACAGCCAAGAATATAAGAGTAACAGTCTCCCTTCAGAACCAGTGAATGCAGGTGGCACTAGAGATAACCAGATGGTGGTGAGAGGCAAGCTCAAGAACATAAGCAACAGAAACCAAGGTTACATGGCATCATCAGAACCATCAGAACCCAGTTCTCCCATCATAGCAAGTACTGGATACACCATCACACTGGAAACACAAGATTCAAATTTAAAATCACTTCTCATGATGATGATAGAAGACTTTAAGAAGGACATAAATAACTCCCTTAAAGAAATACAGAACACAGGTAAACAGGTAGAAGCCCTTAAAGAGGAAACACTAAAGTGTCTTAAAGTATTACAAGAAAACACAGCAAAAACAGGTAAAGGAATTGAACAAAGCCATCCAAAAATGGAAGAATAACAATAAAGAAATTACAAAGACAGACTACTTAGAGATAGAAAACATAGGAAAGAGGTCAGGAGTCATAAATGCAAGCATGACCAATAGAATACAAGAGATAGAAGAGAGAATCTCAGGTGCTGAAGATACCATATACAACATTGAAACAACAGTCAAATAAAATACAAAGTGCAGAAAGCTCCTAAACCAAAACATCCAGGAAATCCAGGACACAATAAGAAGACCAAACCTAAGGATAATGAGTATAGAAGTGAGAGAAGATTCCCAACGTAAAGGGCTAGTAAATATCTCCAAAAAAATTATAGAAGAAAACTTCCCTAACCTAAAGAAAGAGATGCCCATGAACATACAAGAAGCCTATAGAACTCCAAATAGACTAGACAAGAAAAGAAATGTCTCCCATCAGATAATAATCAAAACACCAAATATACAAAAAAAGAATATTAAAATCAGTAAGGGGGAAAATCATGTAACATATAAAGGCAGACCTATCAGAATTTCACAAGGCTTGTCACCAGAGACTATAAAAGACAAAAGATCCTGAACAGATGTCATACAGACCATAAGAGAACACATATGCCAGACCAGGCTACTATACCCAGCAAAACTCTCAGTTAACATATATGGTGAAGCCAAAATATTATATGACAAAACCAAATTTGCACAATATCTTTCTACCTATCCAGCCCTACAAAAGATAATAGATGGAAAACTCCAACACAAGGATGGAAACTATATCCTTGAAAAAGCAGGGGAGTAATATTCTTCAAACAAACCCAAAAGAAGATAGCCACACAAACATAATTCCACTTCTAATAACAAAAATAACAGGAAGCAACAATCACTTTTTCTTACTATCTCTTAAAATCAATTGACTGTTCACCAATAAAAAGACATAGACTAACAGATTGGATACTTAAAGAGGACCCAGCATTTTGGTGCATACAGGAAATGACCACAGTGGCAAAGACAGATACTACCTTAGAGTAAAAGGCTGGAAAAATATTTTCCAAGCAAATGGTCCCAAGAAACAAGGTGTCTAATATTTAATAAAATCAAATTTCAACCAAGAGTTATGAAAAATGATAAGGAAGGGCACTTCATACTTGTAAAAGGAAAAACCTACATCTATGATCCAAAAATAAGGGCACTCACATTCATAAAAGAAACTTTACTAAAGCTCAAAGCACATATTGCACATCACTGAATAATAGCAGGAGACTTCAACACCCCAGTCTCATCAATGGACAGATCAGGGAAACACAAACTAAACAGAGACACAGTGAAACTAACAAACATTTTGGACCAAATTGATTTAACAGATATCTATAGAACATTTCATTCTAAAACAAAAGAATATAACTTCAGCACCTTATGGTACCTTCTCCAAATTTGACCATATAATCAGTCATAAAACAGGCCTCAGCAGACACAAGAAAATTGAAATAATCCTATGCATCCTATCAGATCACCACAGATTAAGGCTGGTTTTCAATAACATGAAAACAACAGAAAGCCCAAAAACATGTGGAAACTGAACAAAACCCTACTCAATGATAACTTGCTGAAGGAAAAAATAAAGAAAGAAATTAAAGACTTTTTAGAATTTAGTGAAAATGAAGGCACAACACACCCAAATCTATGGGATACAATGAAGGCAGTGCTAAGAGGAAAACTCAAAGCTCTGCATGCCCCACAAAAGAAACTGGAGAGAGCATACACTAGCAACTTGACAGCATGTCTGAAAGCTCTAGAACAAAAAGAAGCAAATATATCCAAGAGGAATAGATGGCAGAAAATAATCAAACTCAGGGCTGAAATCAACCAAGTAGAAACAAAAAGAACTATTTAAAGTATAAACCAAACCAGGAGCTGGTTCTTAGAAAAAAATCAACCAGATAAATTTACTCTTAGCCAGGATAACCAATGGGCACAGACACAATATCCAAATTAATAGAATTGGAACTGAAAAGGTAGACAAAAAAACAGAAACCAATGAAATTCAAAAAAAATCATATCATACAACAAAAGCCTATACTCAATTAAACTGGAAAATCTGGATAAGATGCATAATATTCTAGGCAGATAACAGGTTCTAAAGTTAAATCAGAATCAGATAAACCATCTAAACTGACCCATAGCCCATAAAGATTTATCAGTGCAAAAATTCTCAATAAGATTCCCACAAACTGAATCCAAGAACACATCAAAGCAATCATTCAATGGCATCAAATAGGCTTTATCCCAGCAATGCAGGGAAGTTTCAACATACAGAAATCCACTATAAAAACAAACTCAAAAAGAAAAAGTACAATTGATTAGATGCTGAGAAAACATTTATCAAAATCTAACACCCCTTCATGGAAAAGGCTTGGAAAGATCAGGAATTTGAGGCCTATGTCAAAACATAGTAAAAATAATATACAGCAAATCAGTAGCCAACATCAAACTAGATGGAGAGAAACTTGAAGCAATCCCTCTAGAATCAGGGACTAGAAAAGCATGTCTACTCTCTCCCTACCTATTCAATATAGTACATGAAGTCCTAGCCAGAGCAATTAGACAATAAAATGATGTGAAAGGGATAAAAATTTGAAAGGAAGAAGTCAAAATATCACTATTTGCAGATGATATGATGGTATACTTAAGTGAACAGAAAATGTCCACTAGAAAACTAAAACTGATAAACAACTTCAGCAGGGGGGCTCAAACAAATCAGTAGCCTTCGTCTACTCAAAGGATAAACGGGCTGAGAAAAACAATGGTGAAAGGAAGCCCTTCACAATAGTCACAAATAATGTAAAATACCTTGGGGTGACTCTAACAAATCGTTAAAGATCTGTATGACAAGAACTTCAAGTCTCTGAAGAAAGAAATTGAAGAGGATCTCAGAGGATGGAAAGATCTCCCATGCTCATGGATTGGTAGGAGCAATAGGGTAAAAATGACCATTGAACTGATCACGGGGTCTCCAGTGGAGGAATTAGAGAAAGGACTCAAGGCGATGATGGTGCTTGAAACCCCATAGGAAGAACAGCAGTGTCAATTAACCAGAGATCCCAGGTTCTAAACTCCACCAACCAAGGAGTACACATGGAGGGACTCATAGCTCCAGATGTATATGTAGTAGAGGGTGGTGTTGTTGGGAATCAATGGGAGAAGAGGCCTGATGCCCAAGTGTAGGGTAATGTGAGTATGCAGAGTGCAGTGGATGGGTAAGGGCACACCCTATTAGAATTAGGAGGAGTGTGATGGGATAATGGATTTCTGTGGAGGAAACTGGGAAAGGGGATAACATTTGAAATGTAAATAAATAAAATATCCAATAAAAAAGTTAGCTAAAAAAACAAATATATGCAGGTGTATATATAAATATATATGCAGTTGAGTGTCCAGGCCTGAAGTTGAAAATACCTGTGTTTCTTCTTTACTTTCCATTTTACTTATTGAAGTGGAATCTCTTGGGTGGTTAGCCATCTTACTGAGTCTGTAACATATGCATGGGGATTGCAGACAGGTCATGTCCCTGTGCAGCTGGGTTTTCTATGGTTCCAGGGATCTTACTTGTGTTGCAAGCACTCTACCAGGTTAACCATCTCCCTAGCCTCTGAGTGTTTATTTTTGAGTTCCACAGTAAATCATGAAATTATCATTCTCTCTGATCTCAACAATTTAGTGCCCACATGTGATCTGTAAGTTCCTTCTTTTTGTCACCAGGGAGCTGAACAAGTTCATTTGTATCAGAGCACTGATCCTATTTGGCAAACCTCATCATGCTTGACAGATTACCAGGAACTTTGAAATTAACAGCGTCATCATCAAGTAACATTGAGTCAATTTTCTCATGTGCAGAGCCCTGATATGGATGCTCAGAGGGTTAAGTAGAGGAGGAAAGAATGTTAAGCTTCAAGTACTTATGTTATACAGAAAACAAGTCCAGATGACACTGCAGAGTAAGGGGACTATGTAGATAAAAGCTTCATTTAATTATAGAGGAAATAAGATAATTAATAATGACTGCCTGCATGGAGATTATACAACTTCAAAGGAGCCTAAAATATTTTGAAATCTGAAATATTGAGCCCCACATCAATTTGTATAATAGGTGAGTAAAATGAAATATGCATAAAATAGTACCACTGTATCTGGCATTATCTGGAAGACGTACATAGTCTCTGCCTGAGATTATATTATATATATATAATATATGTAATATATATTTATATTATATATATAAAACTTTATCTATATGTGTATATGCCAGTCAGCTATTTCTTCACTCTTCACTATTATATCCCTGACTTATGCCTCATAGTGATATACTTAGATCAAAAGTTCCCTAAAACTGCATCTCCCAGCTTCCTCCCCAATTGCCTTTCAAATAGCATTAGATCCTCAATAAGATATTGAGAAATTAGAGAAATGTGAATGCAGAGCTTTCTTTCTTCCCCTCATTACCCAAGTGGTTGTTTTCTGTCCTAAGTACTACATGCCATATCAGTGCCATGAATCTTAACCTGAGTTAGAGTCATGGTGTGGAAAAGACAGGGGAGGGTGTCATGAAGAAATAAGAAATTTCTATTGATAAGAATGCATTCAAGAGAACTATATTACAATATGATGGCTAGCTAAACCCAAAATTTTACATCTTTTAAAACTATTATCAGACTTGATTATAAGTTTTCTTACAAAATTGATCTATCCACCAAAAAAAATGTATATCAGCTTTTAAAGCATGATGGTACTCATCTTACACAACTACTATTTTATTCTTTTTTTTATTTTTGGATTTGGTTTTTTCGAGACAGGGTTTCTCTGTGTAGCCCTGGCTGTCCTGGAACTAACTTTGTATACCAGGCTGGGCTGAAACTCAGAAATCTGCCTGCCTCTGCCTCCCAGAGTGCTGGGATTACAGGCGTGCACGACCACCAACCTGCTTATTTTATTCTTATTTAAAAATAATTTAAGTTAAATTAAATTGAAGGTTGTGTCAACTTACATAAATGTTTTTAGCCTTCCCAAGGAAATACATTTTCTAGCCAATAACATTAAAATTCCATTACATGAGATCTTTTAAGATTTGTTGCCTATCCTCTTCTTTCATGTCCCAACATCCGCATGCTAGCAAACAGTCATCTGTAAATCCAGTTCAAGGGGATTCACCATCCTTTTCTCAGTTCTGTAGCATCAGAAACAATTGTGGTAAACACATAAAACACCCAAAATCAAAATATAAAATAAATAAAATTTTAAAAAGAATGAATATTTGAAGTTTTTGCATCTAATGTTCTATAGTTATGTGTTAGGGGCATTCGTCTATGATAGCAATTAACACCTTTATTTCAGTATTTATTTTTTTGTCTGAATAACCTGTCCATTGGAAAAATTGAAATATAGAGGTCACTTGTTATTACTGTGCTTGGTGTTAAGCTGTGGCTTAGTGGATAATCATATTTGCTTTATGAAATTGGGTGCTCCTGAGTTTTTATATTTACAATCACAGTGTCCACATGATGGATTGTACCTTTGATCAGAATGAAGTAACTTTCTTTTTTCTGATTAATTTTTCCTTGAAA
The DNA here is from genome assembly GCA_964023405.1 of Apodemus agrarius. Classification (NCBI taxonomy): domain Eukaryota; kingdom Metazoa; phylum Chordata; class Mammalia; order Rodentia; family Muridae; genus Apodemus; species Apodemus agrarius. The sequence goes on from OZ030009.1 coordinate 79,228,458, forward strand.
TCTATTTCATCAGCTATTAAATTACTGATGCCTGTTTGTTTCCTAATCCTGTTAACTTAGAATGAATTTTCCCCTCCATATTTTAGTTCTAAAGTCTATCCTTGGACAAAAGATCCGTTTCTTGTGAAAACAAAAAAAGAAAGGTTTGTTTGTTTGTTTGTTTGTTTTAACAAAAGGTTGTTTGTTTGTCTAGTTTTCTCTGGCAGTCTTAGAATTCATGATGTGGATCAAACTGGCCTCAGACTCACAGAGATGTGCCTGACTCTGACTCTGTCTGCTTATTACTAGGATGAGAGGGAAGTACCACCACACCCATTTTAGAACCTGTTCTGTAATACAATTTTCTAGCCTCTGTCTTTGATAAAGAGGATGTTGGTGAGGATATGGAGAAAGAGTAACATTCCTCCATTGCTGGTTGGACTTCAAGCTGGTAAAACCATTCTGGAAATCAGTTTGGCAGTTCCTCAGAAAATTGGACATAATACTTTTAGGATTCAGCTATACCACTCCTAGGCATATACCCAGAATATGCTCCAACATGTAATAAGGACACATGCTCCACTATGTTTATATCAGCCTTATTTATAATAACCAGAACCTGGAAAGAACCCAGATGTTCCTCAACAGAGGCATGGATACAGAAAATGTGGTACTTTTAAACAATGAAGTACTACTCAGATATTAAAAACAATGAATTTATGAAATTCTTAGGCAAATGGATGGAACTAGAAAATATCATCCTGAGTGAGGTAACCCAATCATAAAAGAAGACACACGGGTTATGCACTCACTGATAAGTGGATATTAGCCCAAAAGCTGGGAATTCAAGCTTCAAGATTCACAGACCACATGAAGTTCAAGAATAATGAAGACCAAAGTGTGGATACTTTGATTTTTCTTAGAAAGGGGATCAAAATAACCACGACTCACAGCCAACCAAAAGAATGAGAATAGGGTCCCCAATGGAAGAATAAGAGAAAGGACCCAAGGAGATGAAGAGGTTGCAGCCCTATAGGAGGAACAATAATAGTACCCCCAGAGCTCCCAGGGATTAAACCACTAACCAAAAAGTACACATGGAGGCACCTATGGCTCCAGCTATATATGTAGCAGAGGATGGCCTTTTCAGATGTCAGAGAAGAATCCTGTGAGAGGTCGATGCCCCAGTGTACAGGAATGCCAGGTCAGAAAAGACAAGGGGGGCGGGGGCGGTAAGCAGTGATAGGGGGTTTTGGAGGGGTAAGGAGGAATGGAGATAACATTTGAAATGTAAATAAAACAAACATCTAATAAAAAAGAAACATGCATTAATTCCTTCAAATTCTTTTTCAATTAGTGGGAAAATTTCATATCACCAAATGACAAAATAAATGTATTTTATCGACACTCATTTTTACAATTTTTTTAGTTCTTTTTTGAAAAGCTGCTATCCTAGTATCATCATGTTTCCCCTGCAGCCTCTTGTGTGTTTCAGCTTCAGTATAAACTATCCTCTCTAGTGTTCTCTGTAGGGCTGGATTAATTGTCATAAATTTTTCCTGACTATTTTTTGTATATGTGTGTGAGAAGCTTTCTTCCACAATTATGATCAACTCTTTTGCTACCCAGTAGTCTGGGTTGGCATCCATGGTTTCTAAAATTTTGATCACATTATTCATATTCATATTTGCCTTTTAAAGTCTCTATTAAGAAGTCAGCAGTTATTAGCATGGGCTTGTCTTTTCATACAGTTTGTGTCTTCTCTCTTACAGTTTTAAAAATCATTTATTCCTTTGCTGTTTTAACTATAATATGGCTTGAGAAATTTATGTCCTATTCTTACCTGTTTAGTATTCTGTATGCCTCTCGAACTTATAAGGGTGCTTATTTTCTGAGGTTTGGCATTTTTTCTGTGATTTAATTGAAAATTGTTTGTATGCATCTTACCAGAATTCTTCTGCACTCATTATTCAACTTCTCCCCCCCCTACACATTTCATTAGTGTCATTGGAAAAAATGCATTTTTATTTATTTTTTGGTTGGATGATCCAATTCTTCTGCCTTGTTTTCAAGCTCTGATATTCTGTCTTCTACATGATTCATTCTGTTGGTGAAGATTTTCAGTGAGGATTTTTTTTAATCACACATATTGAGTTTTTATTTCTAACTTTGTTTCACCTTGGGTTTTCTTTATTTCTAGATTTCATCTAGATTTCTGATATTTACTTTTTCCTTTTTTCCATTTTTTTGTTTATTAAATTTATTTATATTTTAAATGTTACCCCACTTCCCAGTTTCTACTCCATAAATCCCCTACTCCCTACCCCTGCTTTTAAGAAGGTCTCCCCCACCCACCTACCCACTCCTGGCTCAGCAGCCTAGTATGCTCCTATCCTGGGTCTTCAAGCCTCGACAGGACCAGGCTCCCCTCCCAGTGATTCCAGATAAGGCAATTCTCTATAAGTCACATGGAGCCATGGGTACCCCCTGTGTACTCTTTGGTTGGTGGTTTAGTCCCTGGAATCTTTGGTGGGTCTGCTTGGTTGATATTGTTGTTCTTCCTATGAGGTTGAAAACTCTTTCAGATCCTACAATCCTTGATCTAACTTCCACATTGGGGTTTCCATGCTCAGTCCAATGTTTAGCTGTGTACATCCACATTTGTATTGGTCCAGCTATTGCAAAGTCTCTCGGAGACAGTATATTGGGCAGAAAGCACTTTTTTTTTTTTTTTGGCTGTAATCTGCAAGAGATTTATTGTTTTGTAAGATCCGAAAGAAAAAAACGGGGTGCTTCTGCACCCCCATACCTCGGAAACCGGCACCCCAAACACTCACGAGAGACAGACCTGATGCAATTTCGCAAGAGGATTTTAATATCCAGAGCTCTGGGGGGCTACAGCTTCCCCAGCAGAGTAAAGAAGCAAAACCCGCCAAGGACTGGCTTGTCTTGCCTTTTATAGACTTAGAACCCGCCTACCACAAGCTTCTAAGCCAATCAATCCATCCGAACTTGCGCTGACAACCTACCAGCCTCTCACAGAGGCTGGAAGAACTAGTTAAGTCATTTCCACTTACGTGGCCGCCACGCAGTGTCGCGCCCACCCTCCCCCACTGGCCTTGCGGATTCAAGTGCCCCCCACGTGCCCAGGCATGGGGGATTCCTAGCTTATAACCTTATCCTTTCATTCCCCACTTCCTGTCTTGTTAATAGTTCTAACCTTAGAACTAGGGGAATTAAAGGTCAGCCTCTTCTTGTCTCAGAAGGCTCTTATACTGCTGCCTAAGTACCATAACCTGGACCGCGCTCACCTGGTCCCTGATGAAGGCAACTAATCTATTGACTGTATAAGTCTAACTGTAAGAAACAGGAGCATTGTCATTAGGGGTCCTATCAGGGCAGAAAACAGGGTGGTCAAGAATCCAAGATAAGGGTCTTTTCACTGAGTCTTAAAGTTTCCCGCGTGGTGGCATCTAATGTAGACCATATCTCCAACTTGGAAGCGATGTGGGACTTGGAGATCTCCTCCTGAGTAGGCCTCCGGGACCTCGATGCCTTATCCATTGGAGCGCCTCGAGCCTAGAGAGCAAAGGTCCAGTCTCTGTGATCAATTTGGTGAGGATCTCTTTTACCAGGGTTCCAGCAACTGTCTCTGAAGCCTTCTTTGACAGATCCAGTAACCTATCTGGAAGCAGCGAGGAGTCTCTGACATGCCTAGAGCATTAAAGCGAACAGTTTGAGCCAAATCTCATGTTGTGCTACACCTTTCGGGAGGACCCAGTAGATGACAAAGAAATTGGGGTAACAAAGAGGATTAAAATGGCAAGGACTATTCAGAAACAAGGGGAGAGGCACCACCCAGCCTAAACCAGTCTCCAAGGTCAATTTAGTTAAGGTCTCTCATAGAGTTTTGTTTATTTTCTCTAGCTGTCTTGAGCCCTGGGGACAGTACATCCAATAACATTTCCAATTAGTCCCCAATATCTGTTAATTTCTGACTTACCTTAGAAACAAAAACAGAACCATTGTCTAATCCAATTACCTTGGGCACTCTGAAACTCGGGAAAATTTCTTTTAACCCTGGCTGCTGTTTCCTGCCTGCTAGGGGAAGTCTCAATCTATCTAGATTAACTATCTACAAGTGCTAGAAGATATTCATAACCATACTTTCCTGCCTTATCTTTTATAAAACCTCTATATACTCTAGGTTGTTCTCTTCTAGGTCTTCTGCCTTATTTACTCTTTGCTGCATAAGCATTCACTTGCTGGCATACCTTACACTGTTTTATTGATCCCTTAAATGAGTTCATGTGTGCATTTGCCCTGGCGAGTCCTTGGCTTACTTTCTGGGGAGTATAATTCTCCCTTCTTGTGTGCACCTTTCCTTGGTAATAGTTGGTCAGATGGCTATCAATCTCAGTCCTTTTTTCTTCGGCATATTTTAAGTGAGGCTATCTCACTTTGTCTCATTTTTCAGTGGATGCCTCTCGCAGACCCACAACCAGTATAGGCTCCTGTATATCTATCCTTGGAGCCATTTGCTCTGCCGGGCTATTGCCCACTGAGTCTTTTTCCTTTTGACATCCTGGGCAGAGGGTGATACTCACGGTTGTTGGCTTCATTAGGGCATCTAAGAAAGCACTTTTTGACATCAGCAATAGTGTCTGGCTTTGGTGTCAGCAGATGGGATGGATCCCTAGGTGGAGCAGTCTCTGGGTAGCATTTCCTTCAGTTTCTGCTCCACTCTTTGTCCCTGCATTTCCTTTTGACAGGGGGAATTTTGGATTAGTATTTTTGAGATGGGTGGGTTGTCCTGTCCCTCAAGTGGGAGCCTTACCTATCTTCTAGATATGATCTCTACAGGTTCTATATTCCCTTTGTTGGATATTTCAGTTAAGTTCTCCATGTAGGGTGCTGAAAACCTCTTGGGTCCCTGGCATCTGGCACGTTCTAGTGGCTACCCCCAGTACCTCCTCCCCTACTGCTATATACTGACTTTCAAATTCCTGACCCTCTGTACTCCCCCATATCTGAGCTGTCCCCCTTTTTCCATATTTAGAATTACTTTGTTATTTTAGTCACCATTTGCTTGTGTTTTCTTGGATTTCACTCAGTATTATTTGTGTCATGCTTGAACTCTTGAACATGTTTATGATTGTTCTCGAACTTAGTGCCTTGCATCTCAATTCAGGCATTCTTATTGGGAAACATTATACTGGATTGCTGGTTTGGAGAGATGCCATATTATCTTGTTTTTTATTACTACATCATATGATTTGTTTTGTTTTGTTATTGTTTGTTTTTTCTTGTTGTTTTCAACTGAGTTCTATTATTTAGACTATGTAAGGTAAAATGTGTGTTTTTAACTAGAATGTGGTTGCAATGCTCTGGACTGGGCAATGGGCTGGGAAAGAGTGTTGAGCAGGGAAGGCAGGTATTTACTGGGTCCACCTATGTAGGCTAAAGGCTAAGAGCAGAGTGGATTAGTGTGGACCATGGACATACAGGAGTTAGGTGCCTGACAGAGAGAGTCTGGGTCAGAATGGTTAGAGCTGTGGATAAGTCAGGGCAGAGGCTAAGTCCTATAATATGGACAGTAAGGTCTCATCATGGATGGTGCTTGCATACCATTTAATCTGCAACCTTGAGTCCAACAGTAGGTCTGATTTCCTTCTACTCTTAGTTCATAGCTGAAATAAAATGTTTTTACTTTGTACAGTTAGAAAAATAGACCAGCCAAACACAAGGCCACTGCTGTGCCTTCATCAGCTCACTGAATAAGCAGCAAATTTGAAGCCAACATACGCTTTGATGTGCATTACCAAAAACCTTCTCTAAATCACCTTAGAGAAGAGCAGGGCATACTATCATTGCCCGGCAATACAATTATTGCAAGGCCTGCTTCTCTGAAGAATACGGAGGTCCTTGTAAGCTCACTCGAGATTCCCCTTAGCCACCTGCCCAATTTCCTTTGCTCTTCACATGTAGGAGTTCAAGAGATGAAGGTAAATGTTTGCCATAGTGGAAAAGGTAATAGAGAGTTCTATATATGTGCAGCTTCTCCAAAGTGGACTTAATGTGTTTCGAAGTTATTTCTTCAAATAGAAAATGTTCAATTATTGATTGCTCCCACTGTGTGCTGTTGTGTATCTAGACATTAAACCATGCAATACAACTCATAACACCTGTTGATTTGTAAACCGTCAATCTGTTTAACCCATGTTTTTTCCTCTATAACATCTTTCTTCCATTTCCTTCTACTCTTAGTTCATAGCTGAAATAAAATGTTTTTACTTTGTACAACTAGAAAAATAGACGTGCCAAACACAATAAATAACTTGTTTTGCATCCTGGGAGCTTGTGTTATTGTATTCATTTGATATTATGTTGCCCTTTTGAATGTCTCCCATTAATGATTTTCACTAGGACAGAGCATCTTTCTTATCTTATTTTCCCAGAAGTTGCCATTCTGATTATCTCATAAAATATATCTGACAAATATTTGTGGAATTAAATTAAAGAGAAATACAGAAATTAATGAGAAGGTTTATTTTTGATCGACTATATGTTTAGCGATTGTGACATGTCAAAATTTGAATGTGAAACATTGGAATGTCTGTTTCTGCCCCTCCTATACAGCTTATGCTTTGGATAATGTGGCACTGCTGAGAAGCAGCCTCTCAAAGACAGAATTCCAAGGCACCTTAGAGTAGTACATCTCAGTGTGTATTTCTCCAAGAACTGTTGCATTTTAATTGGACATTGTCTAACAAAAGAATTACTAGAACAAATAGTGCTAGAGCCTTAGACACCTTGATGGCTGCTGAGGGTTGACAGTGAATCAGGGATGAGATGTCAGGGTCCCTTTCTAAGAACTAAGCTCCAGAAGTTGCTGTCTTGCTTTCTATAATAGACTGTCATGTTTTGACTTATGTGTGACTAAAATAAAGACAGTGAAGTTTAAGGGGACTATAAAATAGTTAAATGTGAACTGCTATAAAATTATCCCTGATGTTTTCACCTTGCATAAAATATTCTTAAGTTATTGAAAACAGAGTCCTTCTATTTTAATCTGGCTCAACTAGGGAGAAGAATAATGGCAGCCAAGAGGTTCCTGCCACACAGGGAATACTATCAGGTGAATATTGTAAGTTTCTCCCTAACATTAGTCCATTACACAGCGGCTTTACTGGCCTCCCAAAGGAGCAGTAAAGCTGAAGGCATGAGTGGAGAATTGCTGGTATTTATCATGAAAGAGCCAGTTCACATAGAAACAAGGCCAAGTAAAAGTAGGACAGGCAGAAATTTCACCTGACATTCACTTTCAGGGAATGAGACACATATTGCACTTTAAAAGTTGTCACTTGTGCTCAACCATATGGGATGTGTGTGTAAACTCTTGTGGATTAAAATAGATTTCTTTCAGAATATATTTGTGAGATTATTAACAAATTAATATTGTAGACTGGATTGTTTGGTATTTAAGCTTGCAAAATAGCATTGGCTGAGACAAGCTGAGAGAAGTCTAGAACATGCACAGATGGAGCAATTAGCGCAATGAAGAGCACAGATTCCCTTGCTGTGTTTCGTGGATTGCTCGATAAGATGAAGGCCTGTAATCTGTTCTCAGCTGTTAATTCCTAAACACTTTCTGGTTTCCTCATCAGGTTTTTTTCTTTGTGTTTTTTATGTATATGAAAAATTTTTATAGGCTATTACTCTAAACAATCTGTGATTACATAAAAAAAAACCTAGGGTTCTCATTTTGAAGGATCAAATCTTCACATCAATTGGTGAAGGCCCTTTAAAAACATGTGCAATGTCTTTCTGCTATCAATGGTGACTTAAGCAAACATGGGAACACTTTAAGGATACCCCATGTGTTACCTGGGAGTAGTGGGAAGGTAGAAGTCTGCTAGGACATAATAGAGCAATTATACCAAGATTTCAGAAGACAGAGTAGACTCTCTAGAGACCATATGGCAGTGGGCAGCTCCTCAGTGAGAATTGGTCCACCTGCTGAAAATAAATTAAACAACATGGAAAGCCACTGAGATTTCTAAGCCATAATGTCTGTACTACATGAAGCACATTTGTATTGTCACTGACTGATCTGTATGTAGACCTCAGAACTCTTGGCTTTCTGATGCATTTGTAGCCAAATCTTGAATAGAAATAGCATGCCTACAAGTTGATTAATAATACAGGTGGATACTCCATTTAAAGAATAATAAAATTAATCAGAATAAAAATAGGAGACAATTACTTAAATTTTTGAAAAGAAAAAGAGAAAATTAACAATGACTACCCCATTGTATAACTGCATACTCAAGTAGTTGCATCTGTGTACATGAGTCAAGTGTTACTTTGCACTGGTCCCTCAGGAAATATTTAGATAGCTGGTTTTGCTGCAAGGGTTATGATCAGTGATTGTTTCATGTGAAAGAGGAAGTAAAACTTTTCTAAACTTAGTCAAGGATGCTCCCGGTGTTCTCTGAGACTTCCTGTTGAGGATCGTTCATCACATTCATGCTGATAACTAGGATTTCTGAATTTTTGCCCTTGGTACATCACAACCTACAGTTAGGAAGGGAACATCTTTCAGAGTTATTTGAATAATAGTTCAAAATGTTTGAAATAGCAACTTTGAAAAAATGTTTTCTAAGCTACTGGAATTATCTAGGCATATAATTTTAAAGGAATACACCAATTCTTCTTTTAAAGGAAAAAATAGTTTATACATTAAAAGTGCCACCGCCCACTCCTTTGATGTCATCTGAATTTTTGTCTATTGCCTTGCTTAGCATCTACCTAAAAGCACTGAATTATATAAATGGGAAGAACATATGAATTTGTTGTCCACTAAATCTCAATAAGACTGACGGAGGGATATTTTTAACACTTGCATTCGGATAATGTACATGTCTATGAATGGAAAGTCAATAAGGAAAACAAAATAAACAACCCACCCCAAACCAAAACCAACCAAACAAAAAATAACAAGAAAAGCAATTGATACTGCTACAAATGATATAAAGTCTTTATAAATAGTTTTCTTGTATAACAAGATGTGTGGTAGAAAGTACCTCTAGGTCATGAACTAATATCTTCATAATTTTTTTAGTGTTTCCCTAATGGGTTTCCATATTCTAGGTATCTACTATCCATTTAAGGAAGAAGGAAATAGAATGATGGAGCAAATGAAGTTGTTACTTTTATGACAAAACTAAAATGTCCTTGGTAGTCCTATAATAAATTTATGCTCCTTCTTATTCTCTAAAATTTGGTTGTTTAGACACTCTACCTACAAGACAGGATGGATCATTTTTATTTTTTTAACCTTTCCATTATATAAACAAAATTTTAGTTGCCTTTCAAATTAGTAGTCAAGTTAATAGAGGCCATTAACTCTCTTGTTAAGCAATGCTGACCTAAGCGGGCCAAAGACAATCTAATGTATTTGCCTGAACTGATTGTAAGTAGGAGATGGAGAAAGGAAGGAGAAAGAAAAATATCCCTAGACAACAAATTGTATAAAGTGTCATAATGATAAGGCATAGTCTTAGAGATGCAAATGAGACAATTCAAATTGAAGGAAGAAAATATTTAAAATCAGATGTAATATTATTGAGATTATACTCAACAGAAATGAGGCCTTTACTGAATATAGCCAGTAGTACCTATTAGCAGAGCAAAATAATTTTTATTTTCTTTAAATCAATACATTCAGACTTCTTGCTGGATTAAAATTAAATGAACCATTCACTAAATAGAAAATCTCAGTGGAGAGAAGTTAGGAACACCTTTGTCACTACAGTATTCTAGAGGACTTTGGGTATATGTGTGGAATGTTGTGATAGGCTGCTAAATAATATTACATTTCAGAAAGATATTTCAGAAGGTGATCTGGCTCCATTTGGTAACAATATATATTTTATACATGACTAATTAAACGTTATTACCAATTCACCTGTTGTACCTAACTAATTTGGTGAATTTATTCTCACCTACTCATGTTCCACCCAAAGTCTCCGATCTCATTTTATTATACTACTTCGTTCCATACATAACCCTAATTTATCTTCTGCAAGGAGATGGATTCCTTCTAGTCTAAGTCACTCAGTGCAAGTGGTTTTACATTTGTTTGTTTTGTTTTAAATGTTTAGATCTGTTTCAATTAGTGGCATCCATTAGCATGCTGTGTTTGTCATGCAGCCTGCAGAAATTCCAGAAGATTCTGATGGTTTAAAAGACAAATAAATTAAATTGAATTAGAGTCGATAAGATTACTCACTGTCAACTATGCCAAGATTTATAAAGCTTCAGCCTTATGTAAAATCTTCAGCAGACCCTAAACTAGGAAGCTATATACTCTCAGGAGAGATTAAAATTTACCTGTAGAGATATTAGCTACAGTAAGTACTAATGCTCACAACACAGCATAGTAATAATTGTTATGAGAGAATGTTTATTATAGGCTGTGAATATTTACAAAATAAATATACCCATGAACAGCTGTTGTTTATTTATGAAGTCAAAAAATGAGGTAAGTCCAGCAAAGTTTTAAAGTTAGTGAAGTTCTCCCCTGGGCTGGGAAGATCAAGAGAAAAAGGCCATTTCTCACAATCTCAAAGAAAAATTCACAACCTAAGTGCTGGCTGCCTCTGCAGAAACCTGTGGGGACTTTTTCTTATACTGCATCAGGTGGAACAGAAGGAAACAGCTGGACATAGAGGGGCAAATATCAACAGCTCCCCATGATTGCAAAGAGCTGCCAAGTACGGAAGGACATTTCCCCCCTCTCAGCATGTCATGCTCATGTGATGCTCTGTCTTAACACATATGAGTTTTAGAATGTCTACATGAAATTTACATAATGCTGGTACTGTAAAGTAGACATTATTTATACATTTTATAACAATTCCATTATAAAATATGTGTTTCCCCCCTGTTTTACAGATAAAGTCATGGAAAAAAGCAAAAATTTCTGTGCTAGGTTAGAAAGACACTTGGTAATACCTCTACAGAGTGTGAAAAGACAAACTTCTCTGGCTTCTTTCTCCATCAGAAATTCATCACCAGAAATTCAAACAGCATGGATTTGCCTGCTATGCTGTATGTATTTATATGCTTAGGACAATAGATGATCAGTAATATAATTTATAAAATCAGTAACTTTTTATTATTCACTTTCTGCTAATTGATTTTTCCCACTCTCAAATATTACTTTGATTTTTTTTCTGGTATTTCTTCTATCTCTAACCTTGTATGAAACAGATAACTTGGGCTATCAGAGACTTAAAAAGACTTTTGAAAAATTTAAACTATATGAGAACAAACAGAATGAAAATGGAAAAGACTGTTAAATATGAGAGATAACCTTAAAACAGAGGTTATAGTTTGTTTGCATGTAAATATACTATTTGACCCTTTTAATTCCTCCCTTCTTCCCAAATAATTACATGGAAACCTGTTATTTATTAATTACCTTCTAGAAGTATATCCGGGCACATTCGGATCTATTTTAACCTGACTGTGCTCGCTACTTTTCAGCCATGTGCCCTATTACATTACTTGCTATCGTAATCTTACCTTAGCTGCTCCTGGTTGATTTCTATTCTCATAGTGACTGTTTCATGATGACTCTTCTCATGAGACTTTCCACCTGGGACCCTGCACTGGGAGTGTAAGTCATGCTGTAACTCTCACGCCCTGTTATAAGATGATCATCTCTTTATTAACTAATCAGAGGTGAAGGAGGCCAAATTTTATACAACATTGGAACAGGAGATGTTATATAAAAATGACAATGCCAGGTCCAGATTGCAGCCAGATCTCTGTGGTATAGAACTCAGCAACTGAATACACAGTGAACAAAACTATCCCTCAATGCTTGCTCTTTTGGGAAGCTAATGAGAATTTTAAAAGAGTTAACATTTTAGTGTGATTTTTTTTGCAATATTAGTAGAAATGCCTCAAGATCAGCAAATACTCTTTTCTAGTACAGAAGGAGTCTACAGGTCCCTACATCACTCAGCGGTCCTCAGGTATGTCTGGTTCTTTCTTTGCAGATGCATAGTGAGAATGGAAAATGCTAGCTAGACTAAGTCATCTGAGTTCTGGGTGTAGCACTCTTTATCCTGATAAATCACAGGACTGCTAATTATAGGAATTCTTCTGCCTTTTAATCCATGCCTTTTTTAGAATGAAGCAGAACTAAAAAAGAAATTCTGCTAAAATCAGGAACAAGACAAGATTGTCTACTTCCTCTATACCTATTCAATAAAGTACATGAAGTTTTATTTATTATTTTTTAGGCCACAATTTTTATAGTTTCAAAATGCATTACAGATTAAGATAAATGTAGAGATCAATTATTTTTAATATTTTTTATTGAATATTGTCTTCATTTACATTGCCAATGGTAAAACCTTTCCCGATATTCCCCCTCCTCTAAGACTCCCAACCCCTCCCCTTTTTCCTTCCCCCTGCCTCCATGTATATGTTTTCCACCCAACACACTCCCTCCTCCCTACCCCTTGGTTTCCCTTTGTTCAGGCCTCTGTTGAGCCTTTACCTGACCAAGGACCATTCCTCCCACTAATGCCCAACAAGGCCTTCCTCTGACACATTTTTGGCTGGAACCATGTGTGCCCCTTGGTTGATGGTTCAGTCCCTGGGAGTTTTGGGGTGCCTGGGGAGCCGAAATCATTGTTTTTCTGGTGGGGCTGTAAACCCCTTCAGCTCCTCTGTACCATCTTCCAGATCCTCCATTGGGGACCCCATGCCCAGTCAAATAGTTGGTTGTTAGCATCTGCCTCTGTATTTGTAAGGCTCTGGCAGGGCCTCTCTGGAGACAACCATGGCATGCTCCTTTTGGTATACACTTCTTGTGTAGAGACCAATTTTTAAATAGTCCTGATCACTTAACTGTGTAAGATAAATACTGTCATTTGTCTCCATCCTAGAAGTGCATTCTTCCCATGATTACATGGCTAAGGTGGCTTGTTGAGAAATAGAGAGAAATGGAGAGAAATAGAAACAATTCCTCTAAAGTCAGGGACATATATCTATTCAATATAGTACTTGAAGTTCTAGCTAGAGAAATAAGACAACTGAAAATGATCAAGGAGATACAAAATGGAAAGGAAGAAATCAAAATTTTGCTATTTTCAGATGATATGATAGTATATCTAAGCAACCCCAAAAATTCTTCCAGGAATGCCTACAACTGATAAACATCTTGAGGAAAGTGGCTGGATAAAAAATTAACTCAAAAACATCAGTTGTACTTTATACAAATGAACAAATGATAAACAGGCCAAAAAAAAAAAAAAGAAATTAGGGAAACACCTTCTACAATAGCAACAAAAAATATAAAATATCTTGATGCAACTCTAACTAAGCAGGTGAAAGGCCTATATAACAAGAACTTCACGTTACTGGAAAAAAGAAATTGATGAAAATATAAGAAGATAAAACAAACAAACGAACACATAAACAAAAAATAACAAACCTCCCATGCTCATAGACTGACGGGATTAACAGTAAAAATGGCCGACCTACCCAAAACAATTTATAGATTCAATGAATTTCCCATCAAAATTACAACACATTTTTTACAGACCTTGACAGAGCACTTCTCAACTTTATATGGAAATAAAAAAACATCCAGGAAATCTAAAGCAAACCAGAACAATAAAAGAACTTCAGAAGATATCACCATCCCTGACTTCAAGCTATATTACTGAGCGATAGTAATAAAAACTGCATGCTGTTGGTATAGTAACACACACATTGATTAATGGAATTATATTGATGACCAAGAAATAAGCCTCAAAGGATGCCCACTCTCCCCATATCTATTCAATATAATCTCAAAGTGCTAGTTAAAACAATAAGACAGCAAAAATATTTCAATGGGATACAAATTGGCAAAGAAGAAATAAAGGTATCACTGTTTGCAGATGATGTGATAGTATACATAAGCAGCACTAAAAATTCTACCAAAGAATTTCTCAAGCTGATAGACAACTTCAGCAAAGTGGCTGGATATAAAATTAACTAAAAAAATCAGTAGCCTTCCTTTATACAAATGATAAACATGCTGAGAAAGAACTTTGGGAAATAACTCCCTTCACAATAGCCATAAATAATATAAAATATCTTGGGGTAGCTCTAACAAAGCAATTGAAAGATCTATATAACTTCAAGCCTCTCAAGAAAGAAATAGAAGATCTCAGAAAATGGAGAGATCTCCATGCTCAGGGATTGACAGAATTAGTAAAAATGGCCATCCTACCAAAAGCAGTCTATAGATTTAATGCAATCCCCATCAAAATCCCAACTCAACTCTTCAAAGACATGGAAAGAGTAATTCTCAAATTTATCTTGCAAGGCAAAAAATCCACAGTAGTGAAAACAATTTTTAACAGTAAAAGAAAGGCTAGGGGAATCAACATACCTGACCTCAAGTTTTACTATAGAGAAATAGTGATTAAAACTTCATGGTATTGGTACAGAGACAGGCACACTGATCAGTGGAAAAGAATTGATGACCCAGAAATAAAACCACCCACTTATGGACACTTGATCTTTAACAAAGAACCCAAAAATATACAATGGAAAAAGAAAGCATCTTCAATAAATGGTGCTGGTCTAACTGGTTGTCTGTATGCAGAAAAATGAAATAGTCCCATATTTGTCACCTTGCAGAAAGCTCAAGTCCACATTGCTCAAGGACCTCAACATAAAACCATATACACTGAATCTAATAGAAGAGAAAGTAGGAAAGAGCCTTGAAATCATTGGTACAGGGGGAAATTTCTTACACAGAACTCCAATGGCTCACACAGTAAGATCAAGAATTTGTAAATGGGACCTCATGAAACTGAAAATATTCTGTAAGGCAAAGTCGTAGTCAGTAAGACAAATCTGCAAGCCAAGTATTGGCAAAAATTATTCACTAACCCCACATCCTATAGAGGGCTAATATCCAAAATACATAAAGAACATAAGAATCTATTCACTGAAAAACCCAAACAACCCTATAAAAAAATGGGGTATAGATCTAAACCAAGATTTTTACAACTGAGGAATCTTGAATGGCTGAGAAGCACATAATGAAATGTTCAAAGTCCTTAGTGATCAGAGAAATGCAAACCAAAATGACCGTGAGATTCTACCTTATACCAATCAGAATGGTAAAGATCAAAAGCACAAGTTGCAACACATGTTGGAGAGGATGTAGAGAAAGAGGAACAATCCCCCATTTCTGGTGGGCTTGCAAACTGGTACAACCACTCTGAAAATCAGAGTTTTCCCACCTTGCCACAGGGGCACTTGTTCGACTGTGTTCATAGTGGCCTTATTTGTGATAACCAGAAGCTGGAAACAAAGCCAGATCTCCCAAAATGGAAGAATGGATAGAGAAAATGTGGTTCATTTACACAATGGAATACTACTCAGCTATTAACAATGAGGACATCCTGAGAGTTACAGGCAATTGGATAGAACTAGAAAATATCATGCTTAGTGATGTAACTCAGACCCAAAAGGAAATGTATGGTATGTACTCACTAATAAGTGGATATTAGCATAAAGTACAGATACAGTCCACAGAACTCAAAAAGTCAACAGCTGAAGTGCCCAAGTTAGGATGCCTCTGTCCCACTTGGGGGGAAGAAGAAAGCAATCACAAGTTGGGAGGTAGAGAAGGACCTGCAAAGGAAAGTGTACAGGCAGGGTATTAGGGGATAGAGGGAAATCTGAATTGGAATTGGGTTAGAGAAAATGACAGAAGCCCTGAGGGTCAGCAGAAAGAATGGAAACAGGCAACCTCTGGAGATAGGAGGTTGGGGAGATCCTCCAGAGTACATCAGAGACTGGGGAGGTAAAAGACTCCTAGGACTCAAGGGTAGATATTTGTGATAGTGTTACTAGGAAAAGAGGAATGGAGGAGGATGCTGTGATTGGGATGTAAAGGGATTGGGGTGGAGGTGGGGGTGAAGTCATCCTCATGGAGACAGGAGTGGGGGGAAGCAGGAAGGAGATATGGGATGCAGAACAGAGAGTGGACCAGGAGGGGAATAAAATCTAGAGTATTAAAAAAAGATTAAATAAAAGAAAAGAAAAAAGAAAAAAATCTGGAGTTACTTCTGAAGGTTAAAAACTTTTAAATAATATAAAAATAAAATAACTTTCTCCCTACTATGCCATTGTTACAGTATGATTTCAAAGGTTCAGATTTTTTTTCTTTTTTTTATTTTCTATATTCTATGTTTACATTCCAAAGACTTTCCCCTTTCCCAGTTCCCACCCACCATACTTCCCATAGTTCCTCTCCCCCCCCAACTATTCCCCAATCATTCCCCCTCCCCCCTCGGTTTCTTTACTAAACTGGATGCAATCTTTACAGGCCCATGGTCCTCTCCTTTCTTCTTCTTGGGAATCATTTGACATGCTATTTGTGTCTTGAGTATTTAGGGCTTCTGGGCTCATTAATATCCACTTATCAGTGATTGCATTTCATGTGCATTCTTTTGTGATTGGGTTAATTCACTCAGGATGATATTTTCCAGGTCTAACCATTTACCTACAAATTGCATGAATTCATTATTTTTAATTGCTGAGTAGTATTCCATTGTATAAATATACCACATTTTCTGTATCAATTCCTCCTTTGAGGGATATTTGGGCTCCTTCCAATTTCTGGCTATTATAAACAAGGCTGCTATAAACATAGTGGAGCATGTGTCTTTATTGCATGCAGGGGAATCCTCTGGGTATATGCCCAGGAGTGGTATGCCAGGGTCCTCTGGAAGTGCCATGCCCAATTTTCTGAGGAACCGCCAAACTGATTTCCAGAGCGGTTTTACCATTTTGCAATCCCACCAAAAGTGGAGGAGTGTTCCTCTTTCTCCACATCCTCGCCAGCACTTGTTGTCTCTTGAGTTTTTAATCATAGGCATTCGAACTGGTGTGAGGTGGAATATCAGGGTTGTTTTGATTTGCATTTCCCTGATGACTAATGATGTTGAACATCTTTTAAGGTGTTTCTAGGCCATCCGAATTTCTTCTGGTGAAAATTCTTTGTTTAGCTCTGTGCCCCATTTTTTGATAGGGTTATTTGGTTCTTTGCGGTCTAACTTCTTGAGTTCTTTGTATATATTGGATATTAGCCCTCTGTTGGATGTGGGGTTGGTGAAGATCTTTTCCCACTTTGTTGGTTGCCGTTTTATCCTTCTGACAGTGTCCTTTGCTTTGCAGAAACTTTGTAATTTTATGAGGTCCCATTTGTCGATTCTTGATCTTAGAGCATAAGCTATTGGTGTTCTGTTCAGGAACTTTTCCCCTGTGCCCAAGTCCTCCAGGGTCTTCCCAAGTTTCTTTTCTAATAGTTTCAGTGTGTCTGGTTTTATGTGGAGGTCCTTGATCCACTTGGAGTTGATCTTAGTGCAAAGAGATAAGAGTGGGTCAATTCGCATTCTTCTGCATGTTGACATCCAGTTGAACCAGCACCATTTGTTGAAAAGGCTATCTTTATTCCACCGGATGGTTGTGGCTCCTTTATCAAAGATCAAGTGACCATAAGTCTGTGGGTTAATTTCTGGGTCTTCAATCCTGTTCCATTGATCTGCTTGCCTGTTGCTATACCAATACCATGCAGTTTTTAACACAATTGCTCTGTAGTACTGCTTGAGGTCAGGGATATTGATTCCCCCAGAAGTCCTTTTATTGTTGAGAATAGTTTTAGCTATCCTGGGTTTTTTGTTGCTCCAGATGAATTTGAGAATTGCTCTTTCTAGATTTATGAAGAATTGAGTTGGGATTTTGATGGGGATCACATTGAATCTGTATATTGCTTTTGGCAAGATGGCCATTTTTACTATATTGATCCTGCCAATCCAGGAGCAAGAAATATTTTTCCACCTTCTGAGGTCTTCTTCGATTTCTTTCTTCAAGGACTTAAAGTTCCTGTCATACAGATCTTTCGCTTGTTTGGTTAGAGTTACGCCAAGATACTTTATGTTGTTTGTGGCTATTGTGAAGGGTGTTATTTCCCTAATTTCTTTCTCAGCCTGCTTGTCCTTTGAGTACAAGAAGGCCACTGACTTGCTTGAGTTAATTTTATAACCTGCCACTTTGCTGAAGTTGTTTATCAGCTGCAGAAGTTCTCTGGTGCAGTTTTTTGGGTCGCTTAGGTAAACTATGGTATTGTCTGCAAATAATGATAGTTTGACTTCTTCCTTTCCAATTTGTATCCCTTTGACTACCTTATGTTGTCTAATTGCTCTCGCTAGAATTTCAAGTACTATATTGAAAAGATATGGAGAGAGAGGGCAGTCTTGTCTAGTCCCTGATTTTAGTGGGAATGCTTCAAGTTTCTCTCCATTTATTTTGATGTTGGCTACTGGTTTGCTGTAGATTGCTTTTACTATGTTTAGATATGGGCCTTGAATTCCTGCTCTTTCCAAGACTTTTAGCATGAAAGGATGCTGAATTTTGTTGAATGCTTTTTCAGCATCTAATGAGATGACCATGTGGTTTTTTTCTTTAAGTTTGTTTATGTAGTGGATTACATTGATGGATTTCCATATATTGAACCATCCCTGCATCCGTGGGATGAAGCCTACTTGATCATGGTGGATGATTGTTTTGATGTGCTCTTGGATTCAGTTAGCAAGAATTTTATTTAGTATTTTTGCATCTATATTCATCAGAGAAATTGGCCTGTAGTTCTCTTTCTTTGTTGGATCTTTTTGTGGTTTAGGTATTAGTGTAATTGTGGCTTCAAAGAATGAGTTGGGCAGTGTCCCTTCTGTCTCTATTTTGTGGAATAGTTTGAAAAGTATTGGGGTTAAGTCTTCTTTGAAGGTCCGGTAGAATTCTGCACTAAAACCATCTGGTCCAGTACTTTTTTTGGTTGGGAGGCTTTCTATAACCCCTTGTATTTCTTTAGGGGTTATGGGACTATTTAGCTGATCTACTTGATGTTGGTTTAATTTTGGTATTTGATATCTGTCTAGGAAATTGTCCATTTCCTCCAGATTATCCAGTTGTTTTGAGTATAGACCTTTGTAGTAGGATCTGATGATCTTTTGAATTTCCTCGGTTTCTGTTGTTATGTCTCCCTTTTCATTTTTAATTTTGTTAATTTGTATACTGTCTCTGTGTCCTTTGGTTAGTCTGGCTAAGGGTTTATCTATCTTGTTGATTTTCTCGAGGAACCAGCTCCTAGTCTTGTTGATTCTTTGTATGGTTCTCTTTGTTTCTACTTGATTGATTTCAGCCCTGAGTTTGGTGATTTCTTGTCTTCTACTCCTCCTGGGTGAATTAACTTCTTTTTCTTCCAGGGCTTTTAGGTGTGCCATTAAGTTTCTAGTGTATGCTCTCTCCATTTTCTTTTTGGATGCACTTAGGGCTATGAGTTTTCCTCTTAGCACTGCTTTCATTGTGTCCCTAGATTTGGGTAGGTTGTACCTTCATTTTCATTGAATTCTAAAAAGTCTTTGATTTCTTTTTTTATTTCTTCCTTGACCAAGGTGTCATTGAGTAGAGTATTGTTCAATTTCCATGTGTATGTGGGCTTTCTGTTGTTTTTGTTGTTATTGAAGACCACTCTTACTCCACGGTGGTCTAATAGGAAGCATGGGATTAGCTTGATCTTCTTGTATTTGTTGACATCTGTCTTGTGACCAATTATATGATCAATTTTGTAGAAGGTACCATGAGGTGCTGAGAAAAAGGTATATTCTTTAGCTTTAGGATGAAATGTTCTATATATATCTGTTAAATCCAATTGGTCCAAAGTTTCAATTAGTTTCACTGTGTCCCTGTTTAGTTTCTGCTTTCCTGATTGGTCCATTGAGGAGAGTGGAGTGTTGAGGTCCCCCACAATTATTGTGTTAGGTGTAATGTGTGCTTTTAGCTTTAGTAAGGTATCTTTTACGAAGGAGGGTGCCCTTGTATTTGGAGCATAAATGTTCAGTATTGAGAGCTCTTCTTGGTGGATTTTCCCTTTGACAAGCAAGAAGTGACCTTCTGAGTCTCTTTTGATGACTTTAGGTGGAAGTCTATTTTATCTGATATTAGAATGGCTACCCCCACTTGTTTCCTGAGACCATTTGCTTGTAAAATTGTCTTCCATCCTTTTACTCTAAGGCAGTGTTTGTCTTTAACACTGAGATGTGTTTCCTGTATGCAGCAAAATGTAGGGTCCTGTTTCCGTATCAAGTCTGTTAAACTATGTCCTTTTATTGGGGAATTGAGTCCATTGATGTTAAGAGATATTAAGGAATGGTAATTATTTCCTCCAGACATTTTTGAAATTATATTTTTTTATTTTTTTATTTATTTATTTATTTATTTTTTATATTTGAGAGTTTATCCTCTTTGGGGTTTGATGAGAGGATGTTTCTATCTTGCTTCTTCCCGGGTGTAGTTTCCATCCTTGTCTTGGTGTTTTCCCCCTATTATCCTTTGTTGGGCTGGATTTGTGGAAAGATATCTTGCAAATTTGGTTTTGTCATGGAATACCTTGATGTCTCCATCAATGGCGATTAAGAGTTTTGCTGGGTAAAGTAGTTTTGGCTGAAGTTTGTGTTCTCTTAGAGTTTGCATGATATCTGCCCAGGATCTTCTAGCTTTCATGGTCTCAGGTGAGAAGTCTGGTGTTATTCTGATAGGTCTTCCTTTATATGTTACTTTGCCTTTTTCTCTTGCTGCCTTTAGTATTCTTTCTTTGTTTATTACATTTGGAGTTTTGATTATTATGTGACGGGATGTATTTCTGTTCTGGTCCAGTCTGTTTGAGGTTCTATAGGCTTCTTCTATATTCATGGGCATCTCTCTCCTTAGGTTGGGGAAGTTTTCTTCCATAATTTTATAGAAGATATTAGCTGGCCCTTTAACTTGTAAATCTTCACTCTCGTCTATACCTATAATCCTTAGGTTTGGTCTTCTCATAGTGTCTTGGATTTCCTGGATGTTTTTGGTTACCACCATTTTGCATGTAGTATTTTCTTTGACTGTTGAATCAATGGTTCCTATGGTATCTTTCGGCTTCTGAGATTCTGTCTTCTACCTCTTGTATTCTATTGTTGATACTCGCATCTATGGCCCCTGATTTCTTCCGAAGGTTTTCTATCCCCAATGTTGTCTCCCTCTGTGATTTCTTAGTTGTTTCTACTTCTGTTTTTAGTATCTGGATGGATGTGCTCAGATCTTTCGCTTGCTTGATTGTGTTTTCATGTATTTCTTTAATAGATTTTTGTGCTTCCTCTTTCATAGCTTCTACTTGTTGGCCCACGTTCTTCTGTAGTTCTTTAAGTGACTTTTGTCTTTCTTCCTTATTGTCTTCTTCTCTTTGATCCATCTTCTCCTGAATTTCTTGAAGTGATTTTTGTATTTGCCTCGTAAAGGCTTCTAACTTTTGATCCATTTTCTCCTCTATTTCTTTACGAGATTTTTCTATGTGTTCAGCTACCAACATCCTGACCAGTGATTTTATATCCAAGTCTTGTTTTTCTGGTGTTTTGGGGTATCCAGGGATTCCTGTTGTTGGAGAACTGGGTTCAGATGCTGTCACATTGCCTTGATTTTTGTTAGTAATGTTCCTTTGTTTTCCTTTTGCCATCTGGTTATTTCTGGTGTTAGTTGGCCTTGTTGTCAGTGGCTGGTGTTTGAATCTCCTGTGAGGCTGGGCTCACCTGTTGTTTCTCTACTGTTGAATATGTGTGACTGCTGCTTTAAGGGATCATAAGCTGGCTGCCACCCATGTGATTGTAGCCCCTGATGGAGTCTGTCTACCTGGGCTTCTCCAGCTGTGTCCTGGTTGCAATATGGAGGCCTGCCGCTATTGCTGGTACAGGAGCTGGCGAGCTGGATGCTGCCCACTGCCTCGGTGCATGGCCAGAGGGCACGGGGAAGTCCCACAGAGCCTGGGCCTTTCCAGCTGTGTCCTGGTTGCAATATGGAGGCCCGCCGCTATCGCTGGTCCAGTGGCAGGAGAGCTGGTTGCAGACCCCAGCCTTGGTGCACGGCCAGAGGGCGCGGGGAAGACCCACAGAGCCTAGGCGGAACTCGGCCTGCTTGGCTCCGAGAGCCTAGCAGATCCCCCCGTGAGGGTAGCCCTGGAAGGGGTGTTTACCTGGGCCTTTCCAGCTGTGTCCTGGTTGCAATATGGAGGCCCACCGCTATCGCTGGTCCAGGGACCGGCGAGCTGGTTGCAGACCGCAGCCTCGGTGCACGGCCAGAGGGCGCAGGGAAGACCCACACCAATGGTTCAGATTTTTAACATTGATCAATAGCTTTCTGATAGGCTGTAGAGTACTATTTTTAATTCAGTCACAAATTCAGATTTAAATTTCATTTGGTTTTCTTCTAAGTATAGTCTTAAAGATGTGTTTTATCAGGCTAAAAACATCTCTCCAATCTTTATATATACAGCTCTCTAAACAAAGGAAAAAAAATCATGCTTTTTAACCCAAAGCTATAGTTTTTTTTTTTGTTTTTTTGTTTTGTTTTGTTTTGTTTTGCCAAGACTTAAAGGCATGCGTCTATTCCAGCTGTTTCACAATATAACTTTCAGTAAAATGATGTTAATATGCCAACATTTTTATCTCATTTTGTAAACTAAAATTTATGTAAGCTTCAGGAAGTCAAAAAGATCATAAAACTTAGATCCCCACCAGCCCCAGGTCAGAATCCAGATAAGTAAAACCTAAGTTTTTGCATGTCTTTTCCTGAGAATGGGATTTTTCCCTGGTTTTGGGATTCCTCCCCTCCCCAATTAGTGGGATTATAGGCCCAATGTGCTTTGTTTGTTTCTTTTTGTTTGGTTTTGTTCCTCAACTTTGACTTCTGTCCCTAGTCTGTATTTTTTTCAGCAGATTTTTGCTTGGCTATCAGACACCATCCAGAGATCATCAGTGAACTAAAAACTGCTGAACTCTGGACTTCTGAATAGGTGATGTAAACCATTCTAGTCAAAGTCATTGCCCCCTGTCTCTTCAGCTATATCAACTAATCTGATGTTTCTGATAAATGTCCCATTGCACAACTTTTGACTAGCTTGTTAGCCTTTATGGGCCCTGACAATGATTCCCTAGTGTGACCTGGAAGTACTAAAGAAGAGAGTACATCATTCCTTGCCCCTGCTACAGAAAGCTGAAATGCTAAGTTGAAAGGAAGCTCCCTGGCATAGGGGACTAAATGGATACCTATAATGCTGATTAACATACCAGGAATGAGGGCCAAGTTTTTCTACTGATACATTCATTAACTAAAATAGTTCCACAATATGATACGGCACTTGGGCATGTTTTATGAAAAGGAAAAACAAAACAAATACAGAAAACAGTGTTACATGGTTTTAGCAAATGTGCAGCTTGGTCTTCCATGCTCTCCCTCCCTGACTTCAAAATATATTACATAGCAATAATAATAAAAACATCATGACAATGGTATAGAAACAGACACATCGATCAATGGATCAAATTGATGACTGAGAAATAAATCCACACCCCAGTCGACATTTAATTTTTGACAAAGTCAAGACCATACCATAGACAAAAGAAATCATCTTTAACAAATGGCGCTGGTTCAACCAAAGATTTTGGTGGGATTGTTCAAGTCAGTCTGCATTCAATTTGATATTAGTTGGTTTGCTGTACACTGCTTTTATTATGTTTACGTATCTGCCTAGAATTCCTGATCTCTCCAATAATTTTAACATGAAGAGATGTATTTTGTCAAATGTTTTTTCAGAATCTAATGAGATGATCA
This sequence comes from Apodemus agrarius, assembly GCA_964023405.1. Classification (NCBI taxonomy): domain Eukaryota; kingdom Metazoa; phylum Chordata; class Mammalia; order Rodentia; family Muridae; genus Apodemus; species Apodemus agrarius. The sequence goes on from OZ030009.1 coordinate 79,252,224, forward strand.
TGTGATGGTTTTCTTTGAGTTTGTTTATGTAGTGGATTTCATTACTGGATTCTCATATATTAAATCAACTTGCATCCCTGTGATGAAGCCTACTTGTGATCATTCATTTTGATGCGTTGTTGGATTCCATTTGCAAAAATTTTATTGAGTATTTTTGCATCTATATTCATAAGTGAAATTAGACCAAAGTTCTCTCTCTCTCTTTTTTTTTTTTTTGGTTGGGTCTATTGTGTGCTATAGGTATCAGCGTAATTGTGGCTTGAAAGAGTGAATTAGGTAGTGAATTAGTTATGCTTCAATTTTATGGAATAGTTTGAGGAATGTTGGTATTAGATCTTTTTTGAAGGACAGGTAGACTACTGCATTAAAGCCATCTGGCCCTTGACTTATTTTGATTGAGAGGTTTTTAGTGATTTCTCCTATTCCTTCCTGTATATGGGACTATTAGATAGTTTATCTGCACTTAATTTAACTTTGATATGTGATATCTGTCTAGAAAATCATCCATTTCATCCAGATTTTCCTGTTTTGTTGAGTATAGGCCTTTGTAGCAGGATCTGATGATTTTTTTAATTTCCTCAGTTTCTGTTCTTATGTCTCCCTTCTCATTTCTGATTTTGTTAATTTGGATACCATCTCTGTGCCCTTTAGTTTGTTTGGTATTGTTGTGCAATGGATAATTTATTGTTTTTTTCTTTGGTGTAGGTACCCACCTTGTGTTGGAGTTTTACTTCTAGAATCCTCTGCAGGGCTGGATTAGTAGATAGATATTGTTTACATTTGGTTTTGTCATGTAATATTTGGTTTCTCCATCTATGATGATTGAGAGTTCTGCTGGGTATAGTATCTTAGGCTGTCATTTCTCTTCTCTTAGGGTCCACATGAAAATCCAGGACACAGTGAAAAGAACAAACCTAAGAATATTTGGAATTTATGAGAGGCAAGATTCCCAGCTCCAGAGACCAGAAAACATTTTCACCAAACCAAAATCATAGAAAACTTATCCAACTTAAAGAAAGAGATGGCCATAAATGTACAAGAATACTACAGAACAATGAATAGATTGGACCAGAAAAGATAATCTTCTAGTCACCTAATATTCAAAACACTAAATGTACAGAGAAAAAATATTAAAAGCCATAAGGGAAAAAGGCCAAGTAAAATATAAAGGCAGACCTATCAGAATTACACTAAACTTCTCAATAGAGACCTTAAAATCCAGAAGAGATGGACAGAGATCATTTAGACCCTAGACAAAATATAATTTTTAAAAATAAAAATACTCATTTTAAAGGATTAATTTTAGCATCACAAAAGGATATATAGAAAGGACATGCATGATATGTACTCACTGATAAGTGAGTAAATATTAGACATATATTAAACATATATTAGACAAAAAGTTCAGAATACCCAAGACACAACTCACGGGCCATATGAAGCTTCACAAGAAGGAAGGGCCAAGTGTGGATTCTTCAATCCCACTTAGAAGGGGAACATCAAATAATCACCAGACATAGAGGGAGAGAGGGATCTGAGTGACAAAGGGAGGGGAAAGGGTAAAGTTGGGGGGGGAGGCAGTAAGGTATGGGAAGTGTCAGGAGAGAATCCACGAGGGCCAGAGGAATCGGTGGAAATATTCAGCTGTGGGGTATTTTGGGTGGAGTGGGGAATCTCTAGAAAGTTTCAGAACCCTGGGATATGAGAGGCTCCTAGGACTCAATGGGGATGACCTTAGCCAAAATACCCAACAGTGGGGAGTGGAAACTGAAGAGACTACCTACACAGCTACTAGTTGAGGTACTCAGTCACCCACCCATCTTCCAAATTTTTGACACAGAATTGTTCCTATCTAAAGGAAATGCAGGAACAAAAGTGGAACAGAGACTAAAGGAAAGACCATCCAGTGACAGGCCCAATTTGGGATCGATCTCCTGCACAGCCACCAAATCTCAACACTATTACTGATATCATGTTATGCTTGCAGACAGGAGCCTAGCAAAGCTGTCTTCTAAGAGGCTTTACCAGCAGCTGAGATAGTTGCAGATAGTTATGAGAAACCATTGGACTGAGGTTAGGGACCCTTATGGAAAAGTTAAGGGAAGAACTGAAGGAATTGAATCAGATTGCAACCCCACAGGTAGAATAACTAACCTGGACCCCTTGGAATTCCCAGAGACTAAACCACCAACCAAAGAGCATATATGGACTAGTTCATGGCCAGAGGCACATATATAGTGGAGGAATGCCTTTTCTGGACTCAGTGGGTGAGGATGTGCCTAATTCTGTTGAAACTTGATGTCCCCAGGAAGGGAGATGGCGATAGCGTGAGATAGGGGTAGGTGGGTGGATGGGGGAGCACCCTCTCAGAAGCAAATGGTAGGGGAGATGGGATAAAGATCTTGAGACAGAAGGCCAGAAAGGGGGCTAATATTTAGAATGTAAATAAAATAATTTAATAAAAGTAAATAGAAAAAGGCAACCCATAGATTCTTGTATCTTTCATCCTAGTTTTTCCATTGCCAGCATCATATACTATCACTCCATTATGTATATATATGCTATTCACAAAATTTCTCTTCATGGTTGCCAATTCAGGTCATGTTTGCACAGGAAAAGAGATGCTTAAAGTCTAACCCTGTGAAAGTTTTTCCTTACTTCTTCAGTAAATTTATTGTTTTCAGGCTCAGATGCAAAATATACGTTATGAAGCACAGTATTACCAGGAAATGGTCTTTCACCTTAGGATAGTACATATCTACCTGAGGTGATAATCTGAGGTTTATCACTTCTAATAGAACAATTTGAAGGTAGCACAGCACTGTGATTTTAAACCTTAGATCTGGAAAGAAAAGTGTTAATTGTTTCCATTTATTTAACTTGAAAAAAGAATCAGAACAAGAGTTCTTTTAAAATGGAGGTCCTAGCAGAACACATTTTGAAATCTCCAGAATCCAGATAATTAGTAGCAACATTATAAACAGAAAGTTCAGTTGAGCAACCATTTATTATGACACAAATTTTACTTCATTTTAGATGGTTCTTACCAAATTAATTTATTGGTTCTAAGAGGTGATAATGAGGAAGAAGAGGACGAGGAAGGAAGAAAGAGGAAGAGGAGGATTTTCTCCTCTCTTTGTGGTAAACTGAATATCAATCATAGTTGTTGTTTGGAGATTTGATTTATTTGTGTCATCTTTTGATTGAACTCTATAGGAAGAGTTTGGGAACTGAGCATGTAAAAGTATTCAGTGACTTGTATTCAGTGGGACAAGAGATAGGGAGGGCATGCAATTTTCAAAGTATGAAAAGTTATAAAGAGTCCAAAGAGTTTTGTGTTCTTCCTCTCAGCTTTCTGGATGAACACATGTGATGAATACCTGCTTTGTGTAGGTATTAATCAAACAATGAAGGATATTTCTAAGAAAGAATTGTGTTTGAGGGGTATTTCCACATGAATTTCCCACACAGTCTTTGGTTTTCATGGGAGTATTCTTACCAATGCAATTCTGTTGACTCTTCAGAATAGAGAAAGAAAGGGGGTAAACTGGGACAAAAGATAATGACAACACAGGCAGGAATAGGCTTGAGTACAAGAGTATAGCTCATAAATGAGGTCCTGGTTTCCACATGTGCTTATATGCATGTGGGTATGTGGATATGTGTGGGGGAATGTTAGCACTGTAGCAGAAATAATCAAACTCTGTTGTTTGCCCAGTTTCTTAATGCATTGGCTGTTGTAAGCCACTTTCTTAAAGTAATTGAATTCTGAGAAGTAAACATCACTAAGTAGCATGAAATGGTTCTCATTATGCTGCATATTATTTTTCTCTCCATTTCTGTCTCAAAAGGCTCTGAAATGTTTCACCAGGGGCAGGAGTTCAATGCTTTAGCACATGTGCTTTTTTAAATGTTGAAAATCATTAATTAATTTGATCACTAAACTATGAAATCGGATCTCAGTTTATTCTTCCAGAGCACAATTAATAGATGGCTTTTATCTTTTTTATTTATTTATTTATTTATTTATTTATTTATTTATTTATTATTTGGAACAAGAGCTACCTTAATTCCAGGGAGATATTTTCCAATAATAAAGGATGGGTAAGTCCAGAATTTGGCCTCATTTTTTAGGCCATGTTTGGAGGTGTTATGACAAGGCAGAAGAGGTCTTTAAAGTATAAATCAAAATTCTACTTCCTTTTCTATTGTAGGTTTTATAAATACCATTCCTCCAGCAGTTCCTAAGCAATCTAGTCATTTATGTTTCATCCAGCATGCCACTGAAACTTTTTTTATTGTTTCCATTTTTATTTGATGTTTCCAAATGTAAAAAGAAAGTCAAGATTCTTACAATTCTTACAACAGTTCGAATGCAACCATCTCAGATGAGACCATGCAAAGCAATGCTTGTCCACACAGCCATTTCTCTCCACCTTTGCTGTCTCATACTGTATGTGACAAAGCTGGATGGCTTGTATGCAGTGGAAAATGACATTTTCTTCACTACCACACAGCAGTTTCTACTTTTCTGCAAGTCAATTTCTAACAAGTTACTTTGCTTTTTTCTTTTAAACTTAGGAGGCACATGGAACTGTAGAATTTAGCTGCCCATTTTATTCAGGACTGCACAAATAAGCACAAACAGTAGTCTCCGCCCTGCAGGCAGCTCGGCTGGTAGACATCTCTAGTAGATTCAATTTCCTTTATATCTTGCAAGTCAGGTGAAATCTAACAGCGAAGCTGCAATCAGTTACTCTTAATCTTGGTTCCTTTTACCTGTCAAATATTAATAGAATTGATTTTGGATTACATTATTATTAGCTTTGATGTAGTATGCATTTTGTAATCCAGATGTAGTTCCATGTCCTCTGCTTCCTCCCTCTCAGAGTGTCAGACACTGCTGCACACCAGTCTGGCTGGAATAATGAAGCATGCAGGGTTCTGGTCTGGCTGGGAGCAAAAGAGACTACATGCCAGACTGGGCATAGCTTGAGCACAGGGGACCTGAACTCCTGCCTCCACTGTCACACACTTTCTTTATCAAAGCTATTACTACTTCAAACTACACACCTACTAATAGTGCCTTTTCCTATGAAGCAAGCATTTAAAAATGAGTCTATGGGGACTATTCCGTTTAAACCACCATAAATGGGATGTGTTCACTGGAATGATCTTCTTCTTAGTAGTAGTTCTGCCCTCTGTGTAGTGTTTCCCAATTAAGGCTCTAGTCATTCTACTCATTTCTGGGGAAATGACACGGTTTTGTTGATGAAGAATAGTAGATATTTTGTCCAGAAAGTCTTTCATAAAGATATGTATGTATATGTTAACATAGAAAAGATACTAGTTGTCAAAGGGAAAGGCTGAGAAGCACTCCCTGAAGCTCCTTCTACCATACCTGAGACTCCATATTGCCTTGGGGTGACCTATAACTGATAATATTGAAACATGTAGCCCAGGCTGGAGATTTATAGTGCTAAACTCACCATGGCATGACATGGTTCCCACTCCTGGAACAAAGCCAGCAGAGCGTGGGCCTCCAAAACTGTCAGTGGTTGTTGTGGGTGTAGGTCTTGCTTGTGTTAATGTTAATGTGTATGTATGTGTATATTAATATTAATATTATAGTAATATTATATACATATAAATATTATTTACATATAAAACTTCATTTTACCCCTTCAGGAAATGTCCTCCCTGCTAAGGGTAATAACCCCACGATAATTAGAAGCAGCATGAGTCTGGTAGGCAAGGGCATGTCTATGTCACAGCAAAATGATAAATGATAATACCTTCAGGACAGGTTTTAAGGCTGTGGGAAAGAGCACTGAGAACACGAGTTCAAAAATATATAATTTTTCAACTACGCAAAATATAGAAATGCAATATAAATTATATAAGGAGCTCCTCAGACCTCAAGGAACAGAGACAGCTGCACTGTGAGCCAGTCTGTGAGAAAAATATAAATGCAGGAAGATACAATGCAGGAATATTCCTGAGTTTAAGGTCAGTCTGTGACAGAGAGACAGAACTAGTTTAGGCCAGGTCATGGTCCTAAAATCAAGGGGCTGGGGTCATGGGATGCTAATTCATGGCTTAATCAAAACAGAAGCTGGGGTAAGGACTATAAATAAAAGACTAGGCTTTTGGCCAGCAAGAGATGGGTTATCTAGAGAGTTTTTAGAGCTGCATGACAGAGCTACATCAAGAAAGCTATTTGGAAAGCTGTCTTAAGCAGAATATAGGCTTTTAGGTTGTATTACAGGCTGTAACTTTGAGACATTTGTTTCACTACTCCCGACACCTCTTTCTCTCAAGAACCCATCTCCAAGGTGAGGTTGGTCCTTGGCAATACAATCTAAAAGTCAGGACTCTCTATATAAGATCATCTAAGCAGATCAACTTTTGCTCTTTGGCATTTTCCTTTTTTGAAAATGTATTCTTTCTTAATAAATTCTCTCACTTTACTTTGTTATTATCTTTTTTATCTGTCCAGTTCTTTTTTCATAGACAGAATAACCTGGAACCTTTCTAGAATCTCCATCAAACCCAATATATTTTGAAATAATAATCTCACATAGTCTGGGAATAGATCACCCAGGAATACTGTATAATCAGTATTTCTTTTGATCAGAATGGTTTCTCAAATTACATCCTTCATGTGTTCCTTTAACAGCATCCTTATGTTAGATCCAAATCTTGTTTTTCTGGTGTGTTGGGGTATCCAGGACTTCCTGTTGTCTGCTAACTGGGTTCAGATGCTGCCATGTTGCCTTGATTTCTGTTAGTAACGTTCCTACGTTTGCCTTTTTCCATCTGGTTGTATCTGGTGTTAGTTGACCTTGTCACTGGCTGGTGTTTGAGCCTCCTGTGAGCCTGGTCCCGCCCGATGGATCTCTACTGGTGACCTGGCTGCAAGATGAAGGCCGTAGCTATGAGTGCTGGCCGGACCGCAGGGCAGGTGGTTCTCAACCGAAATAGTGCACAGCCTGGTGGGCATAGAGAGATGGCCCGCTGAGCCTCTGGGGCTCTGGCTACAGGCGAAAACAAAAGCCTAGCAGGTTTCAACCCGAGCAATGGTGGTCTCAGATTAAGTCTGGGTACCTGGGCCCACCGATGGATGGATCTCTACTGGTGACCTGGCTGCAAGATGGAGACCACTGCTGGGAGTGCTGGCAGGACTGCAGGGCAGGCGGCTCTCAACTGAGTTGGTGCACAGCCCGGTGGGTGTAGGGAGATGGCCTGCTGAGCCTCTCCGGCCCTGGGTACAGGTGAAAAGGAAAGCCTGGCAGGTTTCCACCTGAGAGATGGTGGTCTCGGTTTCTGCAATTAATATTTAAATTTCTGAGCTCATTTTTCAGATTTGTTTGTCTTAATTTGATAACATACTATTGGAGTAAATGACCAAAAATAATGTTGTAAATAAAAAATATATATTGAACATAACTATTTTTTGTTTTCTGTTTTTTTTTTCTTTTTAATTATGTGCACTTTAGTATATGTACCTTAATAGCCCAGAAAAGGGCATCAGGTCCACTGGAGCTGGAGTTACTGGTAGTGGTGAGCCATCCCATGGGTGAGCTAGGAACAAAACATAGGTCCTTTGCAAGAATTCTATGTGTCTTTAGCCATATTCCACCCTCCCTTGTTAAATGTAAACCTAATACTTCCTCTTTCCTGTGGGACATCAACATTGATGTTAATTCACATCACTGGCTATCTTCAGACATCATTATTATCTCATTCTCTATAGAGTTCATTTTATAAATTTATGAACATTTATAAATTCCCTACGACTGCAAATTAAAAGGGCTTGAGTTCTCTGTACCCACACTGTGTGCAGTATCCCGCACTCGATGGGCTGCTGAAGATGACAGTTCCGATGCTGCTCTTTTGGGCTGCTTCACACTGAAATGTTTTGAAATCTGAAGCTCCACTTTGCCATTTTTCATGAGTTATTTAAAGTACTCCTTCTGTGCACTTGAGAACGATGAGGATTCAAGGGTGCCAAAAACTTGCTTGAATTAACTGGAACTGAATTCGTTTTAGATTCCTTGCTTCTTCCTATCAACATCACACTCTCTTCAGGAATGCTGAAAGATTATGTGTATTTTGTAGACTGTTTTTCTCTGCCTTTTTATTTTATTAAAGATCTTAGTTTGTTGCAGTTGAAACATAATGACATTTTTTAAAGCTCTTGCTTTTCTGTTCCTTAAAATTTGATGAAAGATATTTTCTGACCCCTTAGTTCTTTGTCCTTCTCATCTTCCCCACTCTGTCTAGTTGCGATGAACAGTTGTAATGGAAAGAAAGAATCAGAAAGCAGAGAAAAGCTATGAATACTTGAAAGGATCAAGAATGTGTAGTCAAACATCTGAAAATACTTCCAGCTAGCTATATTCCTCCATGAAGTCTCATCTTACACTGTTTCTCTCATGTTACTAGCAGGGTCTCTTCATCCATGTATTAAAACAAACAAACAATGTATCCCTGTGGCTTTGCTTCCATTTATACATTATTTTGTATTGTTCACCTAACCTACTGCACCTGGCAAATAGCAGATATTAACGTTTTTGTAGGTGTGTCTCTAAAAATGTCTTTGTTGGTACTCTGTTCAAGCTCCACCCCACAGCTACCTGGCAATAGCCAGGTATGCCCCGCCCCACATGCCTGTTCCACTATAAAAGGGGCTGCCTGCCCCCTCCTCTCTCTCTTTCCCCGCTCCTTCCTCTCTCTTCTCATCCTCTCACCTCTCTGCCCCTCTTGGGCTCCCCTCCCCCCTCTCTCCACATGGTCATGACCGGCCTCCACTCTCTATTCCCTCTATTCCCTCTATTCTCTCTCTATTCTCTCTCTACTCTCTCTCTCTCTCTCTCCCTCTCTCTCTACTACTACTCTCATCTTATTCTCTAAATAAACTCTATTCTATGCCATGTTGGTGTGTGTGTGGTCCTTCAGGGGGAGGTGATGCCTGAGCATGGGCCCGCTCAGGCACTCCCTTCCCCCACATCGCCATGCCATATTCACTAACACCCTTCCTCTCTTTTAAGTCCCATTAATGGTGCCGAAACCCGGGAACATCAACAACCCAATTAATAAAGAAATCATCAGTCTTGTCATGAAGCCCTTTCCTGCTTTGGGGAGGAATTATTTTGACATATTTAAACTCAGAAAATATTTAGCTCTGAGTTTATATTTTCCTCTCTGCTTCTGTGTCTGCCTCTGTCTCTGCGACTTTCTGTGTGTATCTATCTGACTCTCTTCTCTCTCTCAGCCCTCCCTCCTCATATATATGCTTCACATACATTTTAATTATCTTCAAACAGCATTTAAAAGCATTTATATGTCACCAATATTTTGATAAGGGTTGCTCTTTTCCAGTTGAATAATAAACCTGCATGTATCTTTCAATATGTATAGAGAATATTGCTGTAATTATTGTAAACAGTACATTTGCTAAGTATAAATCTGAGATATGGTAAGTTTTGTTGACTGAAGTGTTTGTTTTCCTTTTGTTCTTGTACTATCTCTGAAACATCAATTGTCATCCTGTGGATGTTTTTTTGAAACACAGCCGTGAGAGCAATTGTGAAAATGATAATTTGTGTTTGAATTTTTTTAATCTTGTGTTGACTTCCACATCAAAACAGTTAAGTTAGGAAGACAAAGGAAACTTGCTCAACTGCTGGCAGCACAAACATCCTTTGTACTCTGAATCTTCTTTACAGCAACATGAATAGGAATTTCATGGGAACCACTGAGATGTCACTCTTTCCACAGAGCAATCAGGGCCCGTTTGTTCTTTGCCCTGTGATTAAAGCCTAGTTCTGGGAGGATGAGGAAGCAATACCCCTACAGGTGAAGACAACGCATCAGGCTGCTTCTTATCTATGGCTACCCTTTCAACAGTATAAACCTTTAAAACTTGCTCCAGTTTTGCTTTCTTAAAGCTATAGACAAAGAATCATGGAATACAATAGTGGGTCTTTGATTAGTATTAAAGCTGTGTGTCACCATTGAAGAACTTATTATTTTTAAACAATTAGCACTACAAACGAGTTGCATGAAAATTTGTGATTTGATGAATGTGCTATAGGCCCTTAGGAAGTATAGCTCCACCCCACACTGCCAATACCTGACTATGCTTTAGACTTTGGCAGGAAGGGAAAAGAGGTTAACAATAGACCTTAAACAACTCTTCTCCCTGTGGAAGAACCTAGTCTGTTTCTTAGCTTCTGACTTTAATGTTACTCTTGTGAACAAAGTTTCAGTAAAGAATCAGTACCTTCCATGGAACATTCTGTACCTTTTGTTAACTTACTAGAAATCAAATGACTTTGGAAAGGTTAGATGTTGCAGGTGAACAGTTTAGTTACAATTTATCTTGGGCTATGACTTAGCCTGCTAAACCACAATTCCTAGCCCATCTTTGTGTCTAAACAAACATTCTGTGATTGAAAGATAAAACCTTGTGTAATGTCTAATTTAATAAAATTCTAGTTTCTACAAAACAAAAGGCTAAGGATGTCATCAGACAGTATCTTAATCCTATAATATTTTACATTTTTCTTTTAGCTTATCTATTAATGTTCCTACTAATATATTTGGAAAGTATCTGAATGTATGATTTTTCTTGACCTGCTTCTATTAAAACATTATGAACATAGTGGAGCATGTATCCTTATTGCATGCTGGTGATTCTTCTGGGTATATTCCCAGGAGTGGTATGGCTGGGTCCTCCGGAAATATCACGCCCAGTTTTCTGAGGAACCGCCATACTGATTTCCAGAGTGGTTGTACCAGCTTGCATTCCCACCAGCAGTGGAGGAGTGTTCCTCTTTCTCCACATCCTTGCCAACACCTGATGTCTTCTGAGTTTTTAATCTTAGCCATTCTGACTGGTGTGAGGTGAAATCTCAGGGTTGTTTTAATTTGCATTTCCCTAATGACTAGTGATGTTGAACATTTTTTAAGGATACATGCTCCACTATGTTCATAGCAGCCTTATATATAATAGCCAGAAGCTGGAAAGAACCCAGATGTCCCTCAACAGAGGAATGGATACAAAAAATGTGGTATATATACACAATGGAGTACTATTCAGCCATTAGAAACAATGAATTCATGAAATTCTTAGAGAAATGGATGGAGCTGGAGAATGTCATACTAAGTGAGGTGACCCAGTCTCAAAAGAATACCCATGGTATACAGTCACTGATAAGTGGATATTAGCCTAGAAGCTTGGAACACCAAAGACACAAATCACATATCAAGTGATGTCTCACAAGAAGAAAGGAGTGGACACTGGTGCTAGAATGGACCAAAACATCATTGTGGGAGAGTACAAGAACAGTAAAGTGGGAGGGGGTGGATGCGGGAGCAGGGGGAGGGAAAAGGACATGTGGGACCTTTGGGGGTGGGGAACCAGAAAAAGGGAAATGAATTGTAAATATAGAATATATACAATAAAAAAATCAAAAAAAAGTTATAAAAAAAAACATTATGAAACTGTCACTATTTGAAAAAGGATTTGATGATAAAATAAATCAGTGCTTCCAGACCATACTCACTTAAACTGTCCTCAAAAATATTTTTTCTTATTTCCTATAAGATAAAAAGTACAGTTTTGGTCAACACCCTTTCCTCAAGATTTAAGCACTATACTTGGCTTCCCTTCCCCTCATCTCTGAATCTCAGACTTTAGATGGCTTCTAGCTCTAGCTTCCATGGTATGTAAGAAGAAAAATATTAACATCACAAATCTTATTTGCCCATGAAACAATCATTTCTAGTACAAAATGTGATTTCTCTATTCAATCTGTCCTATTACTTGATTATACACAGAATTAAGAGATGTATTAAAAGAATTTTCTAATCTATAAATGTACTTCAAAATCATTTAAACAGGACATTATTATTTAATAATAGCCATATAATGAAAAGGTATGTCTGTTCTGGTAATCTACTGGGTTCTGAAAAATGCCTTCTCAATAGGACCTTCCCTAATTAAGAAAGATGTTTATATATTAAAGAATTTATACAGGATTTATCAGGATTATCCACTCTTATACATAAGACTTAAAATTTATTTTCTAGAGTTCTCAAATTGGGATATAACACAAACCACAAATGCTGCTCACATATAAATTTAAATTTTCTCATTGTCATATTAAAGAAAGTTAAAAAATACTCTTTCACATCTAATGTAGCCTGAGTATATCCTAGGTGGTGTTCTTAATGTTAAAATACTATTAATGGGCTCTTTTCATTGTTATCAGAAAGTTTTGAAATTCCTGCATATTAGACATGTGTACATCACTTAGCTGTATTTCAGATGCTTAGTAGCATATAAGGTGAGTTTACTGGGCAATGTAGTTTTGCATTCCTGACAGACATTCCAGTCTTTCCTCTTCACAGAATGAGGAGTAAGCATAGAAATGAACAATGATGTTCATAGCAGTCTTATTTGTAATAGCCAGAAGCTGGAAAGAACCCAGACGTCCTTCAATGGAGGAATGGATACAGAAAATGTGGTATATTTTCACAATGGAATACTACTCAGCAATTAAAATCAATGAATTCATGAAGTTCTTAGGCAAGTGGTTGGAACTGGATAATATCATCCTAAGTGAGGTAACCCAATCACAAAAGAACACACATGGAATGCAGCCACTGATAAGTGGATATTAGCCGAGAAGCTCTGAATAACCAAGACACAATTCGCATATCAACTGATTCCCAAGAAAATGGAAGGAGAGGTCCCTGGTCCTGGAAAGGCTTGATCCAGCATTGTAGGTGAGTACCAGGACAGAGAAGGAGGGGGTTGATTGGAGAACCGACGTAGGGACGAGAGTCTATGGGACTTATGGGGAGGGGGGAACCTGGAAAGGGAAAATCATTTGGAATGTAAACAAAGAATATAGAAAATTTAAAAAATGAAAAAAAAAAAGAAGTCAAAAGAAAGGAAGGAAGGAAGGAAGGAAGGAAGGAAGGAAGGAAGAAAGAACGAAAGAAAGAAAGACACAATGAGATCATTTGTATTAGAAGCCCAGGAGGCTAGCTCTCATGTTCCTGCTGAAATTGTCCAGAATATACAGCCGTGACCATCTTTTTGCAACACTTATGAGACTAAAATGGGTAGCCAAGGATGTTACCCAGGTAATCATATGAGCTGCCTTGATTCCACATACCTGCTTCCAACTTCCTAATTCAATAACCTACAAAGAGTCCATAGCTAGAGCCTTCCCACTTCCCTGCCTGAATTTCAATCTTTGCTACATACAAGGGACAAGTTGACCACATTAGTTAAATGAACTGCCTTTGTTTATAATCACTTAGTAGTCTTGGGCTACATTTTCAATACTTAAGATACACTGTTACAGCTAAAATTTCACAGGCATGTGCTCCATCAGGAGAGCACTTGGAAATGTTAAGGGTGTGGTCACCTTTGTTTACTAGGAGCAGTCCTGGAGCCCTTCTGCATCAGTCTTCCAAAGACAGGCACATTGACCAGGAGAAAGAAACGGTACTCAATGCTATCAGGTTTTCACATTACCTTTCTTACTCTGTATCCTGTGCCTGGAGATATATTTCTAAACTCTGATAAAGCTGCCTGACACTTGATGGTTTTAGAAATAGGCCAGAAGTATGCTCAAACTGAGTATTAGTACTTTTCTTTTGGCCACAATTAAAGTACTAAGAAGCTCAAAGGAACAGACACTTCTGTGACTCCACAAACTACATAGTAGTTTGTACAAATGTTACTAAGAAAATGGAGAATGTGTTTATGCATCTAGCAGTGTAAATGTTAATTTTAAACTTTAATTAAAGGAAAAAATAATTATGGCAATTAGAAGAAGATTTTTTATTTCAAGTCCATTTTTTGTTAAAGAAAGTTAAGGAAAAAATTCCTAAATATTGTCTCTTTGCTTAAAATTCTGACCTATTAAAATGATTTAAATGACAGTGAAATGATCTTAATAAATACCTTTGACTTTTTAAACTGCCATCACATGAAAAAAATTATTTTAGGAAAAATAGAAGTCTGTTTTTATGCTAGACTAAGGAAATCACAGCTCATTATTTTTAAGGCACTTATGATCTGAGAGTCTATGGTGTCCTATTACTATGTTTACCACATTTTAGCTACATCTAGACATAAAGAATCTCAGGAATTTGAAAAGACCTATATCCTTCCCACAGTTTATTAGTTCCAGCAGTAACTATGTATCCAGCAAGCTCCCAGGCAATCTGATCCATTGCATGAACTGTAGTATTTCTCATTTTATTAAAAATCTTCCCCCTTTCCATAGGCTCATTTTGAGATATTACATGATGGAATCATGCCATTTCTGCCCTAGGAAAGATTTCCAATGCAAATATCATGCATAGAGGAAAATCATATCACCACATTATGATGATGATCCCTAGTTCCTCATTTGCTAATTGAGAAACTTCACAAAATATTAATTCAAATGTCGTATCTCTGTTGGACAGGACAGAGAGTTGTGATTTTGATTTGGTTGTAAATTATATCATCAGTGAGCCTTAAAGTCTGCTATCTTACTTTTGCAGCTAGGGTCTTATCTAGAATGTGGATTTCACTGGGAGGCTGGCTGTCTTGAAAAGGAAAGTGAGAATGAGAAGAAAAATGAGACTTGGGAACTTAACAACATTTTCTCTACTCATCAACAACATGAACATTTTCATGATCAGGGGATGGCACTACCTTCTGTCAATGTTTCTCATCCTTTGTTGTAGCCTGCCCATCCTGGGTCACTTCTTGCCACAGAAGTGTACACACCCATGCTGGCACAAGGGCCCAGTGAAAAAACTTGGAGAATTATGAGGATCTGGGGAAAGAAAGGGGTTTCTCCTGCTTCAGTCTCACAATTTGGTTAAAGCCTCTTACCACTAGACAAGAAAGAATTCCCATGTAATTAATAAGTCCTGCAGTGGAGGCTGCTGACAGAAGTTAATACCCCTTTCATATTTGTGTATTGTATGTGAAAGCAGTGACTCAGGCATGAAACCGGAATCTTAGAATTTCTTCTTTCTCTGGGAATCTCAAACAAGACCATCAGCTTTGTTGATTGTAAAAGATGCTCAGTCTTCATTTATCTGTGAGCTCTACAGCTTTAATCTTATTTAGCACCCCCCAGGAACCACCTGATGGTCTCATTTATGTTCTTTAACATCAAGCCCCTCAAAACCTCCATCTGGCTCTTGTAAGAACAGTAAACTAGGGCTCTCTCTTAAAGAAGCCTGCACCTGTGCTTTCTACTGCCCTTTCCTTAATGTTTGTTAACCGTCATGCTTTAGCCTGTTTGTTCTAAAGCGTCATTATTAAACACAGTGGTACTGCACACTGACCAAGTTCGAAATTCTTTTCAGAATTAAAGCCACCTGCTCCAGCTTGTCTGAGTCAATGTCTCTAAAAGTTTAAGGGAACTCACCAGTAATATGTTATAGAGTAGAACTGAGTTTTCTGCCACAGCCCACCCTTTGTCTTCCTTGGCAACTTTACAGTATAGTCCTTGTCCCAGTTCATCCGTGTATGGTGCTATCTACTAGTGAGCCATGAAAACATCATTGAGTATATCTATTTACTTTTCTATTTTAAACTTTAGTATCTGTTGTTTTTCTGGAAATTGGAAGCAATCATAAATACTTACATGGCTCGGGAGAATGCATGATCATGGAGAGGGTAGGGAGACACTGTGATCATGGAGGAGGCATTCCCAGGGTGAGACTCACCCATTAAGCTCTGGTTGTGCAGTAACATGGACTAACTGTCCTGTATGGATCTGAGACCAGATGGTACAGGAGGCAGGCTTCTCCACATTCATCCTTTGCACCTGCCTATCTTCACTTTCACCAAAATGGTCCTTTGGGAAAATTGGTTTTAGCTATTAAAGTGACATTGTCTATTATCCAGTGGGATAGTTGGTTTTAACTGCCAAGTTGACACAGTCTAGAATCACCTTGGAAGAGAGTATCAGTGTGTCATTTTCTAGATCAGGTTGGTCTGGGAGTAGATTTGTACATGTGGGTTGGTGTCTTACTTATGTGAGTTTATATAGAGATCAATATAAAAGTAGATGCTATCATGCTCTGCTTTGTGTCCTAAAGAAGAAAAAGAAAGTTGAATACAGTTATGCATGCATTTATTTTTCTCTGTTCCTGATGGTGAATGTGATGTTACTAGCTCTTTTACATTTCTGTTGCATAGAATTCCCTGCTATGATAAATTATAACATGGATTCATGAGTTGAAATAAATCTGTTTTTCCTCGAGTCACTTTTTGTCAGAGTATTTTATCTTTGTAACAGGAGTGAAACTAGGGTACTCTGGAAAGATATACAGGCTAGTTTTGTGGGCTTAATATTGGAAGCTTATAGAAATTAAATCTGTGAAGATAAAGTTACTTAGCCATATTTTCATGTGAGCTACATGCATTTCTGTCTACTTTAGTTTATTCTTCAGTTTGCCATAGTGATAAATCTCTCTAAACTTTACAGATTTCATTAGATGCCTTCACATGAAATTATTTTAATATCAGGTCCAGTTTCTTTAGTAGATTTGAGGTAGCTGACAGGTTTTAATGTCATTAGTATTAAAGTTGCTCCATGTATGAACTCAAGTTAATCTTCATAAAATATTATTTGCTTATAATCATTACATTAATAATAGACCATAAAGATGGATGGAGAGTGTATTACTTTTATTATCAAGACACCTTCTTAAGGTGTCACTTTAGAGAAATAACTTATAAAGAGGAAAGATTTTCTTAGTTCACAGTTTCAAAGGTTTCTATTAGTGGTTTAGTGGAACCAGAATATCGTGGCATCCATAGAGTATAGTAGAGGCTGCTCACTTCAGGGCACTTAGGGAGCAGAAAGGGGGGGGCATGTCATAACAAGATACAGATCTTGAAAACAGGTCTCCTTCAGTGTGACCTACCACTTAAAGTTCTCATGACTTCCACGAAGAAAGACATCAGCTAAATAAGGGCCAAATCTTCAAGTATGAGCCTCTGAGGAACATTTCAAATTCAAAGTATAAAGGTGAATGTTGGGCATGGGACAGCTAAGTAGTTTGTCAAAGGATTTCCCCCTTCTCCTTTTAGGTAATTAAAAAAAATAAAAGTTTAGCTTATTAATTTTACATCCAGTTCACTACCCCCTCCTGGTAAACCTCTCCCACAATCCTTTCCCATCCTCTCTCTCTACTCCTCTGAGCAGGTGTCCCCTCACACTTATCCTCCCAGCCTTTGCCAATAATTTTTTAGTAAGCCAAACGCAATAGTCCAGAAGTTTTAGTATAAAGGAAAAGGGATCTTTGAATGCTACAGAGGCTGTTCTGTGTATAATGTAGAAAGTTAAAGTGACAGATGACATGAATGACCATCAAAGCTATCTCAAGCCAGTGGCTTCATGGTTCATTGTATTATCAATTCAAACAATAATATTGATAAAGACCATGACCTAAAGCTATTTGGAGACAAGGAAGTTTATTTCAAATTATAGTTTATCATTTCATTATGAATAAACAAAATGCACCACAGACCTGGCTACAAACTATTTCATGGAGACATATTCTCAGTTCATATTCCTTGATCCTAAATGACTCTAGCATGTGTATAATTGATAAGAACAACCCAAACTCCAAACTATCACTACGAACAACAATGACCAAAAAACTAATTATCATACTTATGGACATCACTATAGGAATTCCTAACCTAGTCTTCCTCTGGCCTACATGAACACTTGGCACACAATGTGATAAACAGACATACAAAAAAAACAAAACATCTATACACATAAAATATATAAAGTGTTAAAAATCAAAGGAGAAATTTAAAAATAACGAAATTGTAAGGATGCTGTCATGTGAACCTAGACAATTCTCTCTAGAGAATAGAGAGAAACCCAGTTTCCTTGCCTTCAAACACTCTTAACTCATCCAGGCAACTAAACTGTTTTCTATTTTACTTAGTGGAGTCATCTTGGATGCTAATGAAAGGCTTCTTTCGTCTTGGGGAGGGATGAGTCTTACTACTTACGACGGCTGGTGTTTATGCAAAACAAAGCCATCACTTCAAAGAGAATAAGAAATACTTTGTTTTGAGATAAATATGAGTGAACCTGGCATGCAAACAGAGATTCAGGTTGCCCAAATGATATGTTTCTTAGGGGCGTGGTTACATGAAGTTTTATAGTCACATAACAAAACAAACAATAAGTCAAGCCTTTTGCCAATTATGTTGATGAGAAATCCAGCCAGTTGGATTATAGCAAAGCAGAGACAAAATTTAGATATTATCTTATAACAGTCTTAATTTTGGGATATTGCAGCTAATGTTATGTTAAGATGGTTTGACTCTTTTATTTGATAGGATGCCAGCTCAGCCATAGAGGGGGATGTACTATATCTTAGCTTAGCTCTGGATTTATAACAACTTGGTACTTTACAGTCACAGTCACAGTGTTGTAATTATTCAATCACTTTTAAAATCTTCCAGATAATTGTGGCTTTGTGGGAACTTTAAAATTCTTCCTGTTGGTCAAATATCATAAGGATCAGATAAGGATAAGGTTGGGCAGACAGGAAATCATTCTTTAAGAGAGGAAACTAGTTGTTATTGCCATTAAGGAAATAACCCTTGGTCCATACTTATATCATCCATCACAATCTAGGTGTGATAAATTTTCCCCTCTGTATATAACATAACGTTTACATGGGCATATAAGGAGGGAAATCTACAATGTTAAAACAATCAAGAAAGCCATCTGTCTGTGTCAGTAGACTCTTTAAATACACTAATTAAATAGAACTTTTCATTTATATATGCAGTTATTGTTTTATATATTATGATGTATTTAGTTTGATGTTTGAGTATTTTAAGTAATTTATTATCTTTTCAACTTTGAATTTTTTTCCTTAGTTGGTTTAGTTTTCTAGTAAAATTTTCAAGTAGAGAGGGTAGATCCAATTTTAAGAAAGCTTAATCTTCAGTCCAAAGGAAATATGGAGACAAATTATGGAGCAGAGACTGAAGGAAAGGCCATCCAAAGTCTGCCCCACCTAGGGATTCATCCCATATACGGTCACCAGACCCAGGCACTATAGAGGATGCTGAGAAATGCTTGCTGACAGGATTCTGAAATAGCTGTCTCCTGAGATTCTTTGCCAGAGCCTGACAAATACAGAAGTGGATGCTCACAGCCAACCATTGTACTGAGCACAGGTCCCCAATGGAGGATTTAGAGAAAGGACTAAAGGAGCTGAACAGGTTTGCAACCACACAGGAAGAACAACAATATGAACCAACCAGACCCCCCCCCCAGAGATCCCAGGAACTAAACAACCAACAAAATGGCCTTGTTGGGCATGAAAGGGAAGGGAGGCACTTGGTCCTATGAAGGCTCAATACCCAAGGGTAGGGGAATGCCAGAGCAGGGAGGTGGGAATGGGTGGGTGAGTGGGGGAGCACCCTCATAGAAGCAGGGGAGGGGAGATAGGATAGGGAGATTTTGAAGGAGAAACCTGAAAAGAGGATACCTTTTGAAATGTAAATCAATAAAATATCCAATAAAAATAATGGAAGCTTAATCTTTACTATCAAAATTGTTATAACTGTTAGTTGTGACTGATAATTTTATTCATTCTGTTAACTCTATATTAAATCAGATATATGTTTAGAGGTGTAAATGTATAGTTATATTGCAGAAAAACAATAACAATACAGTATCACTTTAAACTACTTCTGAGCAAAATAATTATTTTCCCATGTGTCAAATATTTTTAGTGAGAGGTAGGTAGATAGATACATAGATAGGTAGATAGGTAGGTAGATAAAGATGACAGACTTGATAGAAATCAAGATAGTATAGATTTTGTGGGTATAAATAAAATAGTTTCATATTTTACAGTCAGAATAGAAAATTAGATTCTCATAATATTATCAATCTATAATAGTCACTGAATAAAAATAGGAGTATATTTTAATATTTTTAAGTCCAGATAACTGAAATAGAAGATATCTTGAAACAGCTAATCAAGAAAGATATGGTTTTGAGGCATAATTTCTTAGGTTAAAAGTCATTTCCTTTAAAAAATAATATTTTTATATAGTGGTTTCCTGTTTTTTTATACATCCTTCTTTCTAAAAGATGTTTTAACTATGTAGCCCAAGCTAACCTCAATAGTCCAGGCTAGTCTCAACCTTACAGCAACCCTTTTGCTTCAGGCTTGTGAATATATATATATATATATAATCTATTCTATCATGCCTGACTAATCATTTTTAAATTATATTTTTCTTGGTAGGGAAAAATTTAATCTATCCAAGTCTGCTTAGCACAGACTATAAACCTCTGGCTCCAGCGTTGGCTGATTGTCATGAACATACACTGGATATTGTTGGCACTGAAGACTATTTGTATTTAACTTAAATAACAAAACTCATTCAAAAGTTTTGGGTATCCTTGATGAGATCAGTAGAATACGTGTTGATCTAAAAGGATGCAGAATCCTGTGCATGGCCCTGTATTTCCCAGAATGTTCCAGACCTTGGTCTGGAATGCCAACAATCTGCTCAGCATTCTTCAAATGTGACCAGGGCTGAATACTTGAGCCCAAACAACCTTTTATGGAGCTGCCCATGGAGGAAACTGATTCTCCTCCTCTCAGCAGCCATTGACCATCTGCAGCTCTTCATACAGTGGTAAGGCTATATAGCATTTTCCTGTCCATACTGGCTTTTGAACTAGTGTTGTCATTAAGCCAGTCTTATTCAGGCAAACCCATTGTTAAAATTTAACGAGTTCATTTTCTCTTTCATGTCTTACAGACACCATCTAGCAATAGATATGCTGGGCTTCTGGCTCATACAGTCTTTCTATTCTCCCATTATTTCTTCTGATCCTTAGATCAGGGATTGTGATAGGGATGTTTCTGTAGGAATTGGATACCTCACAGTCCCTTATTTTATATAACATCAATTGTGTCTATTTGTAATGCTCTCCATCTCATGTACAACAAAGATTACTTGATGAAGAGTGTAACTAACTCTAGTTACATATGGGTATAAATATAAAAATTTTGAGTTATAATGGTTAGAAATTATAATGGTTCAGGAAAATTGCAGTAGTAAGTTTCCCTTTCAGGTCTATGACCTCTCTAGCCATGGGTAATAGGAAATCAAAAAGTAAACTATTCTATTCTATGTACATTAAGTCCAATTAGAGAGCTATATAATAAGCTCACTAAGATAAAAGTTTCAGTATTGCTCCACTCGTAACGAGTTGTCTATCCAGTCGTTGTAGGGGTTTGTAGGCCTTATATCTGGGAAATCTTCTAGCTGTAGGAATTCCAGCTTCATTCCTTTAAATGCTGTGTCCAAAGCATGTCCTTTACTCAGCAACAGGATCTAAACTTCAAGTTCAGAAAGGCAATGACAATAGTTTACATTGCTTTGGGAGTCTCACATCTATTCAAACAACTAGATAATTAAGAAAGGATCAAGGGAAAAATGTTACACAAATAAGCAAACACATTACTGGCTATATTGTCTTCAGAGTCCTCTGCAAAATGTAAAAGCTTAGTTCATAAATAATTCCATATTTCAAAATGAGTTAAACCAAGATGAGTACTTCTGGCTACTATTCATGTGCCCAAATCTGTACATAAAGGAAAGTAGTTGGATCATGGTACGGAATACTGGAAGCTTTAGAAGAAGCAGCATTATTGTGGATTTTATAGGATGATTAAGGGTTTTGTTATGTATGATATTACTCATGGACAAAAGGTTCCAGGTTCTTAGTCTCTTATTCAGGGAATTGAATTTAAGACCCATACAGATAAGGTATCATAGAAACTTTATTCAACAGCAAAGCTAAGTGCAGCTCAGAGAGAAAGATGCTGTTAAGAATGACAGTGGCAGTCAATTTTATCTGATATTAGAATGGCTACTCCAGCTTGTTTCCTGGGACCATTTGCTTGTAAAATAGTCTTCCAGCCTTTTACTCTAAGGCAGTGTTTGTCTTTAACACTGAGATGGGTTTCCTGTATGCAGCAAAATGTAGGGTCCTGTTTCCGTATCCAGTCTGTTAATCTATGTCTTTTTATTGGGGAATTGAGTCCATTGATGTTAAGAGATATTAAGGAATAGTAATTATTTCCTCCAGACATTTTTGAAATTATATTTATTTATTTTATTTATTTTTTTAATATTCGAGAGGTTACCTTCTTTTAGGTTTGATGAGAGGAGGTTTCTATCTTGTTTCTTCCCTCTCCTCAATGGACAGATCAGGAAAGCAGAAACTAAACAGGGACACAGTGAAACTAATTGAAACTCTGGACCAACTGGATTTAACAGATATATATAGAACATTTCATCCTAAAGCTAAAGAATATACCTTTTTCTCAGCTCCACATGGTACCTTCTCCAAAATAGACCATATAATTGGTCACAAGACAGATGTCAACAAATACAAGAAGATCGAGCTAATCCCATGCCTCCTATCAGATCACCAGGGAGTAAGAGTGGTCTTCAATAACAACAAAAACAACAGAAAGCCCACATACACATGGAAATTGAACAATACTCTACTCAATGACACCTCGGTCAAGGAAGAAATAAAAAAAGAAATCAAAGACTTTTTAGAATTCAATGAAAATGAAGGTACAACCTACCCAAATCTATGGGACACAATGAAAGCAGTGCTAAGAGGAAAACTCATAGCTCTAAGTGCATCCAAAAAGAAACTGGAGAGAGCATACACTAGCAACTTAATGGCACACCTTAAGGCCCTGGAAGAAAAACAAGTTAATTCACCCAGGAGGAGTAGAAGACAAGAAATCATCAAACTCAGGGCTGAAATCAATCAAATAGAAACAAAGAGAACCATACAAAGAATCAACAAGACCAGGAGCTGGTTCTTTGAGAAAATCAACAAGATAGATAAACCCTTAGCCAGACTAACCAAAGGACACAGAGACAGTATACAAATTAACAAAATTAGAAATGAAAAGGGAGACATAACAACAGAAACTGAGGAAATTCAAAAGATCATCAGATCCTACTACAAAGGTCTATACTCAAAACAACTGGAGAATCTGGAGGAAATGGACAATTTCCTAGACAGATATCAAATACCAAAACTAAATCAGCATCAAGTAGATCAGCTAAATAGTCCCATAACCCCTAAAGAAATAGAAGGGGTTATAGAAAGCCTCCCAACCAAAAAAAGTACGGGACCAGATGGTTTTAGTGCAGAATTCTACCAGACCTTCAAAGAAGACTTAACACCAATACTTTTCAAACTGTTCCACAAAATAGAGACAGAAGGGACACTGCCCAACTCATTCTTCGAAGCCACAATTACGCTAATACCTAAACCACAAAAAGATCCAACAAAGAAAGAGAACTACAGGCCAATTTCTCTTATGAATATAGATGCAAAAATACTAAATAAAATTCTTGCTAACCGAATCCAAGAGCACATTAAAACGATCATCCACCATGATCAAGTAGGCTTCATCCCAGGGATGCAGGGATGGTTCAATATACGGAAATCCATCAATGTAATCCACTACATAAACAAACTGAAAGAAAAAAACCACATGGTCATCTCATTAGATGCTGAAAAAGCATTTGACAAAATTCAGCATCCTTTCATGCTAAAAGTCTTGGAAAGAGCAGGAATTCAAGGCCCATACCTAAACATAGTAAAAGCAATCTACAGCAAACCAGTAGCCAACATCAAAATAAATGGAGAGAAACTTGAAGCATTCCCACTAAAATCAGGGACTAGACAAGGCTGCCCTCTCTCTCCATATCTTTTCAATATAGTACTTGAAGTTCTAGCAAGAGCAATTAGACAACATAAGGAAGTCAAAGGGATACAAATTGGAAAGGAAGAAGTGAAACTATCATTATTTGCAGATGATATGATAGTTTACCTAAGCGACCCAAAAAACTCCACCAGAGAACTTCTACAGCTGATAAACAGCTTCAGCAAAGTGGCAGGTTATAAAATTAACTCAAGCAAGTCAGTGGCCTTCCTGTACTCAAAGGACAAGCAGGCTGAGAAAGAAATTAGGGAAATAACACCCTTCACAATAGCCACAAACAACATAAAGTACCTTGGCATAACTCTAACCAAACAAGCGAAAGATCTGTACAACAGGAACTTCAAGTCCTTGAAGAAAGAAATTGAAGAAGACCTCAGAAGATGGAAAAATATCTCTTGCTCCTGGATTGGCAGAATCAATATAGTAAAAATGGCCATCTTGCCAAAAGTAATATACAGATTCAACGCGATCCCCATCAAAATCCCAACTCAATTCTTCATAGATCTAGAAAGAGCGATTCTCAAATTCATCTGGAGCAACAAAAAACCCAGGATAGCAAAAACTATTCTCAACAATAAAAGGACTTCTGGGGGAATCAATATCCCTGACCTCAAGCAGTACTACAGAGCAATTGTGTTAAAAACTGCATGGTATTGGTATAGCAACAGGCAAGCAGATCAATGGAACAGGATTGAAGACCCAGAAATTAACCCACAGACTTATGGTCACTTGATCTTTGATAAAGGAGCCACAACCATCCGGTGGAATAAAGATAGCCTTTTCAACAAATGGTGCTGGTTCAACTGGAGGTCAACATGCAGAAGAATGCGAATTGACCCACTCTTATCTCTTTGCACTAAGATCAACTCCAAGTGGATCAAGGACCTCCACATAAAACCAGACACACTGAAACTACTAGAAAAGAAACTTGGGAAGACCCTGGAGGACTTGGGCACAGGGGAAAAGTTCCTGAACAGAACACCAACAGCTTATGCTCTAAGATCAAGAATCGACAAATGGGACCTCATAAAATTACAAAGTTTCTGCAAAGCAAAGGACACTGTCAGAAGGACAAAACGGCAACCAACAAAGTGGGAAAAGATCCTCACCAACTCCACATCCGACAGAGGGCTAATATCCAATATATACAAAGAACTCAAGAAGTTAGACCGCAAAGAACCAAATAACCCTATCAAAAAATGGGGCACAGAGCTAAACAAAGAATTTTCACCAGAAGAAATTCGGATGGCCGAGAAACACCTTAAAAGATGTTCAACATCATTAGTCATCAGGGAAATGCAAATCAAAACAACCCTGAGATTCCACCTCACACCAGTCAGAATGGCTAAGATTAAAAACTCAAGAGACAACAAGTGCTGGCGAGGATGTGGAGAAAGAGGAACACTCCTCCACTGTTGGTGGGATTGCAAAATGGTAAAACCACTCTGGAAATCAGTTTGGCGGTTCCTCAGAAAATTGGGCATGTCACTTCCAGAGGACCCTGGCATACCACTCCTGGGCATATACCCAGAGGATTCCCCTGCATGCAATAAGGACACATGCTCCACTATGTTTATAGCAGCCTTGTTTATAATAGCCAGAAATTGGAAGGAGCCCAAATATCCCTCAAAGGAGGAATGGATACAGAAAATGTGGTATATCTATACAATGGAATACTACTCAGCAATTAAAAATAATGAATTCATGCAATTTGTAGGTAAATGGTTAGACCTGGAAAATATCATCCTGAGTGAATTAACCCAATCACAAAAGAATGCACATGAAATGCAATCACTGATAAGTGGATATTAATGAGCCCAGAAGCACTAAATACTCAAGACACAAATAGCAAGTCAAATGATTCCCAAGAAGAAGAAAGGAGAGGACCCTGGGCCTGTAAAGATTGCATCCAGTTTAGTAAAGAAACCGAGGGGGGAGGGGGAATGATTGGGGAACAGTTGGGGGGGAGAGGAACTATGGGAACTATGGTGGGTGGGAACTGGGAAAGGGGAAAGCCTTTTGAATGTAAACATAGAACATAGAAAATAAAAATAAAAAAAAAAAAGATTTGAAATGTAAATAAAGCAAATATCTAATAAAAAGCTAAAAAAAAAAAAAAAAAAGAATGACAGTGGCCACAAGACCAGAACAATGAGGGTGCACAAGGTTTCTGATCATTCTTGGAGCTTTCTTCTCGGTTATCCAAGAGAAGAAGAGGTTTGTTTATTAAATTAAGTGGTTTTCTATTTCAACTGACACATTTTTTAGGTTATATTACCCCCCTTTCCTGTTTTTTTTTTTCCTTTTAACATATCTGATTTTAATCCTATAGATGCTGTAATACTTTGAAGGAGATTTTATCCATATCTCACTCATTTGGATATTTGGTCTCCATCTGGGGCTGTTGTTTCCGAAGGTTTTGGAGGTGAGAGCTTGCTTGAGGAGGTATGCATCTCTAAAGGTGGGCTTCAAGGTTTCAAAAACCATGCTCACTTCCACGTTTGCTCTGTCTGCTTCCTGTTTGTGGTTGAAGATGTAAGTGCTCAGTTCTCAGCTCTCTGTTGCTAGTGCCAGGCACCATGCTGACAGCTTGTGGCCATACTTTCTTGATGTGATGATGATCCATAGGAAGCAATAATCCCTAAATGAACCCTTCCATCTACAAGATACCTTTGTCATGGTGTAGAAAAAGCAACTAAGACACATGCCTAATTATACTCATGCATAGGAATGTAAATTAGCAATTCTCCAGAAAACTTCATTTAGAGGACATTTTGTCTTAGTTTGTATAAACCCAGACTAGTTCAGAATGGATCGATCCTCTAATACATGCACGTAGATATATTTGGGATAGGCTTAATAGATGCTGTCTGTGTTTGATGTTCATTAAGTGTAGGGGAAACTTATTTCATTTATTAGAGTAGAGGTTGAGGTATTTCGATGAAGATGGAAGTTTAAGGCTCCTAACAGGTTGCTGGGTACATGATTTAGATAGGAGTGTTTGTGTGCCAAGTTCATGCAAGTAAAAGGTTGCTGTATGCATTATTAGAAGTGTGTGTATAGTCTAAGCTAATTGAAGTCTCATCTTAGCAATTTTTCAATGCTTTCCTGTTTCAGTCTGACAAGAAAGGGAAGACTGTCCCAAGTTACAAAAAGACCTTAACAAAATAACATAAAATCTTTTATGAAAACATATTTCTAGTCTGTTGGGAAGATAACAGCTCTATGGGTGTGGTATAGAGATAAGAGGTAAGGAATGGTAAGGCTGTAGGGATCAGGGAATTATTGAGAAGCAGCTCTGAAGGAAAAAAGTGAATGATCATTTAATGCTAATGTTGCAAACTAGCACCCGAGACTTTCAGTATTTGAAGTTCCTTAGGTTCAATAATTTTCATCTGAATATTAAAATGTTCAACTTTGGGCTTGACCGCTAATTATCTGTGAGCCCTGAAGAAAGTCACCTTCTTCCTCTGAACTTGAGAGACTTGTATTCAAATGAAAGACTAGGTTTAAAATGACTTTTAAACACTTCTGAAGATGGCAAGGCTGAGGATAGGGATATGCCCAGCACCCACCAAGCTACAGCGCTTCATGTTTATGCATTGTTGGTTAGCAAAGATGAATGTTCATATATATACATGCCTGAATAAGCATGCAGTGAATACTATGGATATTGTAACGTGTTCTATGTATGTCATGTTGCATAAGAAATTTGTTACACTTTGAGATAGCCAGTGAAGTGCCTCAGTCTTCCCACCTGTAAAATACAGGTACTAATAATTCTTGACTTGCAGGTTCTGAGTCATGAACTCGGTTCTTATTTCAAAGAGGGTAGAAGTTCATTTTTTTCCTGGGAGCAAGTATGAGTTACAACAGCCTGGGACATCAATTTTGGTTAAACTAAATTACATGTTTTACATGTGTGAAAAAATTTCGTGTAATAGAACCAAGCAAGTCATACATTGAGATGCTTTTCACATGCATTTCTGGAAACATTAGGTAGGTGTGCTGAATTAAAGTGGTAAACCTTTGCTATAGGCCTCAGATGTTAGCTGATGACTCAGACTTTAGTCTGTGAAGACTAAGATTTTCTTTTTTTTTTTTTCACTTGGGAAAATTAACATTTTATTATATACCTAGAAAAATTTCACTTGCAATGAATTTAATTTTGGCACAAAGTTCTTTGATTTTTTTAATTGGATACTTTATTTATTTACACTTCAAATATTATCCCCTTTCCTGGTTTTCCCTATCCCATCCCACCTTACCCTGCTTTACTCAGGTTTTCTTAAATTAATACTTTGCAAAATGGTTGATCTGCCTGTCTCAGTCCTGGGATTGGGCATATGCCATAAAGGAGAACAAGGAATGGCTTTTTAAGGGTTAAAGGTAGTTGAAAATAAATTATAATTAGGCTCTGGACATACAACATCCCATCCTGTCTACAGTCATTGCAGCTCTAATCAGTTATTTAGGCATTTGTGAAGTTCAGATGAAGGTATGGTTCTTCCTGGCATCCTTTTTGTTCAGTGGTTATGATGAAGATTAAATGTTTAAGATATGTGTACAATTCTTTTAAAATGCCAGGTACAAGTATTGCTTTCTAAGCTCTTAGTATATGAATTCTAAACTAACCCTAAGGATGTAGAAGATTGTGGGATTTTTCTTCAGTATCGTTTTTTTTCCAGATCTGCCAACTGTGTTATCTACGCAGATGCTCAGTGTGCTTCCTGAATTTGTGAATGGGCCACTCTGCAATATTCATAGGATAGTGTACGTGATAGGAAAATAACAACAAAGCTTCGGCCTGGCTCTTCTGGGTATTACCTATTTAAACAATCTATTAAAAGTCATTGGATCATTGCTAAGTACACTTTTCCTTCCTCTCTCCCTTCTACCATTTTCATTCCTCCTTCTTCTCCTCTTCCTCTTTCTTCATTCTCTATGTTTTTCTTTTGGTTACAGATAAGATTAAATTTGAAGAAATAATTTCCTCTTTTCTAATAAAGAGTCCTTCAGAAATTATTAGTCATCAACATCTTCAAATTGGAAAATTATTTTTCTAATACCATAAACCATGAAGAGATCTACACTGAAAGCAACCTCATCAGGTAGGCTATGAAGGAACCTGGAAATAGAAAGAGAGCTTCTGACTTATGAAAATGTCTTTCTTTCAAAGACCACTGTCTATAAATAAACCTTCTTTTTTCATCCTGGGTAGTAAAGGAAATGACATCCTTATTGAAAGTACCTTACAACAGACTGGAACAGGCAGGGTCAGGACACATGAGGAGAAAAACAGCTGTGTCTTTCCTCCACCCTGCTGTTATTTACTCAGACATTCCCAGGGGAGCATTTGAACATGGATAGGACTTGCTATAGGAAAGCTTAAGAAAGACAAATTTAAAATATAAAGTAGAGATTAGGGTTATAGTGACAAGCCTTGCATTCTTAGGTAATGGTACCAGGTATAGGATATTAGAAACCAGCTATTGAGGGCAACTGAATTATTTGACAAATTCACCAAGGATTGCATCCTGCTAATCAGAGGCACATTTTCATGCTATAATCACAACATTTCTCTGAACATGTAGAGTGACACAACTGCCCATTTGTCAAAATCAATGCTGCAGTAATGTTTTAAGCACCAAGGGCAGAAGGAGCCAAGCTTAAACCCTGCTAGTGTCATTTCCCAGCATTGCTCATAGTATCCATTTCTGTCTAAAATGATTGCTTATTTTACAGTGTGTGCAATGCAGCAGAGTTTTTATAGAATATGTTTAAATTATTCCTAATTCAAACTGTGTCATATAACAGTCTTTTTCCCCAGATGAAGATGTTACTCAGTGGCACAGCCTGTGTCATTAAGTCTTAAATTAAACAATGTGAAATAATTAACGTTATCATTTCTTCTGGTTCTATTCTACTGTGCCTTCATTGGGGGAAGGGGTACTTAATGTTCTCAGGAAATCATCTGAGTAACATTATCATTCTAACAAACTGAAAATCTTATTTTCTTTAAACCATGTGATCGCGTACTAAACAAGAGTGGAAGAAATCCTTTTCAGTCTTTTTCTCCCCCAGCGCAGAGGCTGATATGAAATTGAGATAGTAGAGATTCTTGTCTGCAGGCTGGTACTCATTTACATTTATTTGTTCTGTAAGACTGAGATCAGATCATAAAGGCTCCCTTCCTAAAAATAAATGTGCTATTTGTTATCCAAGTAGGTTTCAGATATGGGTAAGATTCTTCCAACATCACTGTGTTAGGATGATCCATCAGGGCTTGGCTTTTGGAGCAGAATCAAAGCTGTTCCTTTTTGTTTAGGTATTGGTGGGGTTTAGCCAGGAAATTTTGTCCTGTAATTTCTCAGCTAGTTACAACACAAAGATTGTAACAAACAGAGATGTACTTTATGTATGCTCAATAGAGAAATCCTTTTCTTGATAAGGAATTATGAAAGTGCACAGAATTCATAAACATTGCAGGGGATTGTTTATACTATACAAAACTCAAACAGCAAAATATCAAATTGGAGAGTATTTATATTTTCATTCTTCTCTCTGAGACCTGTTGTCAGTTTATGAGTAATCATAGCTTTTGGCTAACAGGTGTAGGGCACACAGCTTTTTTGTGATACAGCTTCATAAACAGTATTTGCCTAAGCATTGGGAACAGGAATATATGTATCTACCAATTGTTGTGCTAACACAAAACCCTTGCTTGCAAGACTACAGTTAGATTTATTACCTCAAACAAAACAAGAGTGCTTTCTTAAAAGGATCATTGCAGACACAATGGCTTTTTCTTTGCCAAGAACAGTGAAGACACTCCCAGGAAAGGCTGTTAAATATTTTTAAATCTACAATGAGTAAATCCTTCTCCTCTCACTAAGGAAATCCAAATCCAAGGTAGAAAGGTCCACCTGGCAGAAATCAGATCTTTGATGGTGCGCCAGTGAGAGGCAGTGGGAAGAAAGATGATTATCTCTGTTTAGAGCCGATAAGAAGAATTACTATGTTGTTACAGCACTGTTCTAATGGGTATTATTCCTCAAACAAGAAGGCTGTCTGGGTTTTGTAGAATTCTCAAATTCTCACTGTTCCCTCTATTTTTGATTCAAAACATAAATATGAACATCTCTGTTCTTATTATGCATCTCTGTAACTTCATATTTCTCTATTTAATAAACAATAAAATTGATAATATTTTCATCTTAACTACTATGTCAATTGCTTAAGAATCTCTGGACTTGCATGTCTAACAGTCTAACAGTTCTACTCTTATTCCATGTTCAATGCATATTCTGTTTCTTTGAAAATAGATGAGTGTATCTCAGATTCTGAGAACACAGACTTTGTATTATATATATATATATATATATATATATATATATACATATATATTCACAGCTGAGGATAATTAATTATAAGCAATGATGGTGTAATGCTAAAATATAATCTATAATATAATCTATGTTCTGCCTCCCATACACTATAAATCATCTCTGGAGTATTTATATACATAATATAATTTAAATGCTAAGAAATTATTTCTGTACTGTATAGTTTGTAGAAGAATGACAAGAAAATTCTCTATAGATACTCAGTGCTTATTCTTTGTCTTTTATTTTGAACTGTAGCTGGTGGGAACTGGAATAGAAATGGAGTCATGGATACCAAAATCTGTCTAACCAGTTGAGTGCTGGAGGAAGCTACTGTAGGTTTCCTAAAGGCCATTATCAGACTCCTTCCTCCATGAACACTTTTATATAGAGCTGGAAATATATATCCTTCTTAGAATGTTTTGCAGATAGGATTTTATGTAGCCAGGTTCAAGTTCAAAATACATATTCAAAATCCATTGCCAAGCTTTGGGAAAATCTCTGTTTCCAAATCATAAAATAGAGACGAAGTAGAAGCAGATGCATCTTGCCTTCCTTTATCCTGAGCATTGAAGCAGCTCCTAGGGCTAAAGTGAAAAGCTACCCTTAGAAGAAAGTCCAAGTCATGAGTTCTATTCATCCTCAAATCTTAGTCTAGCAATGTTGAGGCTAGACAGTTTCCATCTAGACTAAGCCTTCTTGCAATAGAGTAAAACCACTTCTTTATGTCTTTGAGTCCTATGTTAGTCAAATATGCTTTCATTTAGACCTCGGAGTCTTTCCAACTGATATGATGATTTCAATCATTTCTATCATTTACCTTTGCAACTTTCACATAACAGTGGCCCCAGCAGTCTTGACTGTGGACTTTGACCTTGTCCCATGAAAGCAAGGTACAACCCATGCTTTTGAAGGGAAAAATCTTGGGCAGAGTATACAAACACTGGCTTTCTTAGTTTTTTTTTATTGCTCTGACAAGACATCAAGAACAAGACAACTCATAAAACAAAGCATTTTGGGGGGGGGCAGTTTCATGGCTCCAGACAGTTAGAAGTCATGATCATTATGGTGGGGATCATTGAAGTAGACAGACAGGAACATCACTGGAGCAGAGGTAAAAGCTTACATTCCAGTTCACAAATTGGAAGGGGAGACAGAGACAGAGACAGAGAGACAGAGACAGAGAGACAGAGAGGAGAGGAGAGGAGAGGAGAGGAGAGGAGAGGAGAGGAGAGGAGAGGAGAGGAGAGGAGAGGAAGAGAAAGGCAAGGGAGATTGGGCTTAGGCTTTTGAAATGTAAAGCCCATCCTCTCAGTGAAACACCTCTTCCACCAAGGCCACACCTCCTCCAACAAAGCCACACCTTCTCATCCTTTCCAAACAGTCTACCAACTGGGAAACAAACATTCAAATATATCAACCTACAGGGGCCATTGTTAGTCAACACACCAGAGTGGTGTTTCACAGAAAATAGAATTATGTTCACAAAACTCAGAAAACATAAAATTAAATATAATTAACTTCATTAATTAAACTAGATTATATTTAGCAAAATGAAACAATCCAGTGAAATTTAAGTGGTGATTTATAATAAACAACACAATGAGAATGATGTTTATTATATAGGGCTCACTATATAATAGCATCATTTCAAAACTGGTGTGAAGTGGCCATGTGTGTGTCCATGTCTGTGTATGTCCATGTCTGTGTCCGTGTCCGTGTGTGTGTGTGTGTGTGTGTGTGTGTGTGTGTGTGTGTATTCTATGCACTTTGGAGGACTAAAGTTAATATTTATAATTCAGGCTTTCATAATACTGGCAATGTTACATTTTGTTCCGTGATTCTTTATTCTAGAGGGCTTCCCCCCATAGAACATTTAGAAATAATTTTTGACTCCCCTCACCAGTAAAGATTATGTTTCTAGCAACAACACTTTGAAATATGAGGCCCCAAAGTTTCTGTGAATGAGTGAGCTAAAAACTCTCCCACTTGAAAATCGCTGGCCAAGAAGACCTGTAAAATTTATTCAAGAAGCATGACAAAATTAAAACCACAGTCTCTACCATTTGCTGCCCTCTTGTTTGTTTTTGTTTTGTTTACTCCCTTAGGGAATTTGAACTTGTAAAGCTAAATTTCCTAGTTACCAATCCATTTAACTCAGATAGAGAAGATTTAAAACATGCTTTTTCCAATGATAAAATCAAATCACCCTCCCTATAAATAATGTCTGAGAAAAGCTGGAGTGAAGTGCTATTTCTTCAGACTCTTTTTCTTTCTGATGCTGTCTGTAGTTAGAACACCTGCCCGAGGTTCTGGGGTTCAGTTTCTTCTAAATGAGAAGAATTTAAACAACTTTATACAGCAGACTACAGCTCTTACGATTAACTTAGTTTCGGCTTGGCTTTTATTATATTCTAATTCAAGGACAAAAATTTTTTGTAAAGGGCAAAACAAATATTTCAGGTTTTGTAGACATATGGTTTCTATCACACTCGTCAGCTTCCCTGCAGCTGGCAGGCAACCTTCAGTAATGCACAAATGAATGGGTGCATCCTTGATTCAATCAAATCTTGTTTACAAAACCAAGTTAGACTTAGCCCATGGGCCATGGTTGCCAATGCCTGCTCTAGCTTATTTATTTAACTCTCTTTATTTACCAAATTTTTCTCCTACCTTTCCTAGAATTCGAATTGAAGCTCACAATCTCAGGACAGGATATACAACATTCTTCTCTTTAATTTAAACTAATGTCTAAATTCTGATGAGTCACAGAAACTAAAGTTCAGCCAACTCAGATAAGGTTTATAATCATAATCAGTTTAACATTATGCTATCAATCTTAAGGCTCTATTGACTCAGGTGGTTTGCTAAAGATAAGGAAAAATATATCAGCCCAACATTATGTGACTTTTTTTAACCCTTGGCTGTATTCAAACTTTCAGTCTTTATTTTCAGCCTTTAAAGTCCTAGGACTACAAAAGTCCTGCTCAAGATGTAGCACTTATGTGTATGTGTGATGTGTGTATGTCCACTTGTATTCATTTCTGTGAGTGTATGTACATACACATTCACCTGTGGTGCTGAACTTCAGAATTTATTTACACATGCTAGGCACATGTTATATATTGGGATACACCACCAACCACTTTCAAATAGAAACCAGTCAGTAGGTATATGATCTAACACAGTCATGGCCAGGCATCTTATAACTAAAGACAGCTCCTACGTATG
This sequence comes from Apodemus agrarius, assembly GCA_964023405.1. Taxonomy (NCBI): domain Eukaryota; kingdom Metazoa; phylum Chordata; class Mammalia; order Rodentia; family Muridae; genus Apodemus; species Apodemus agrarius. The sequence continues at coordinate 79,286,705 of OZ030009.1, forward strand.
AGAGACCACAGAAATTTTTAAACTATCCTGACCTAAAGCTTTCTGTTTCTTTCCATGTGAAGTACCTGCCTGAAGGTCTTTTTTATCGTGAGCAACATTGGTGCTCCCCAAACATAGGCTATGCTTGGGTTGCTTGAGAGTTGCAATAATAATGAGCTACCCTTCCTGTTTCCTGATCTGTTGACCTTATCCTACCAAAATAAGAAAGATAATATGAATTTAACCAAACCTGTATTAAAACATGGAGTACTCTGTAGACTAACAAGCAAAAAACATAATGATTATCTGTGTGAAGATGAAAGCATAGAACCAGGTAGCTGCATCTTCACTCTGATGCCTGGTACCCAGGTTCATCTAAAACACACACACACACAAACACACACAAACACATACACACACACACACACACACACACACACACAGCTACTTCTGGAGGAATGCTTCCAGAGCCCTGGTAATTAAGTGGCTAGGGCAAAAGGATTAGAAGTTTGGAGCTAGTCTGCCTTTTCTGTAGTTTTTTGGTTTTTTGGGTTTTTTTTTGTTTGTTTTGTTTTTTTTTTGTGGGGGGGGGAGTGTGGCAGTTATTGTTTGTTTTCTGTTTTGAGGTTTGTTACTATTGCTTATTTCACTTTTATTCATTTTATTTGTTTTTATATAATTTTTGTTTGGTTTTGTTTTTTTAAAGCCACATAATATTGAGTTGATATATTTTTTCATCTATAGCAACCAGTGTGTCCAGTTTGGTGTAGCCCTCACAAAGTCATTAAAACATGGTTATTAGACTTATTGTTCTTCAAGTTCTCACAAACCCTGCTTTCCAGCTTTAGTATATGGTCAACATTGCAACATTGTTATACTGTTCTGAAGATGCACAAGTTTCCTAAGGTTGTGTTATACTGAGTTGATTTTTATAGAAGTTCCATCTTCTGTATTTGACACAAAACAGGCAGCCAAGGCTGACTGCCCTTTCAAAGCCCAACTATAAAGCAAGGTACAAATGATTGCCACCATCAGAAATTCCAAATTATCTTGAGATTCTGAAGTTCCAGATCTTCTTCTCCACTCGAGGGAGTAGCACACACACAAGGCCCTTTTCTGAACATTCTATCTTCTTACAATCTTGTTTTCTTCTGACTTACGTCTCTCTTTCAGCCTGCAGAAACAACCTCCCAAGTCAAGGGTAAGGTGGGTTGGGAAAGCCAATCAATCCTCCACCCATTCAGCTTGTCATTACTTCCTGTCTATTGTTCAGTTTGTGAACTTTGTGCCTTACATCCCCTGGGACTGCACATTGAGTTATTCAAAAACTAGGCTTTAAAAATTATTTACTTCCTTTATGCTCATGCCACTGTCTTGGCCACAATACCCAAAAGTTTACTTTAAAGCTCATAGTTGAGCTTCTAGTCTTTTTTATTTATTTTTTGTTTGTTTCTTTTGTAATATCTCAGAGGAAAAGTGCTGGGAAGGAGAAGCACATTGGCTGTGCAAATTGACTATTAGCATAACCCAGGTTATGTTGTTATCTGTAGCTTTATCTTCTTGATTAAGACTAATGTACCGTGTGGAAATGTTGGTCCTTCATTCTGGATTTTATTGCAGAATAAAATGTATTTGTTCCTGTTTCTTAAATCATTCCAGGTCTCTCTCTCTAGCCCACCCGAGCTGCATGTTGGGGAATTCTAAGCTTGCAGATGTAAAAACTGACTTACCACCCCTAAAAATTCTATTGATTATAGACCCTGAAACTTTTATATAATAGCAATTCTCTGTTTTAATTTTTCTATTACAAACATGGATCAAGAGAGATTCCTTTTATCTTTCCCCCGTGGACTAAGATAACTGAAGACCACAAAAATGTCCATCCTTTAACATGTATAAGTAAAATGGCTTCTATAGTAAAGATATGACATAAGAATCTAACAATTCCACTGTCTTTGTATGTAGTGAAATATGGCTTAACTAAGACTGGAGGCCTGCACATGAAAGGACAACTTATCTCCCAGGCATTTGTTCTTCATTCATTCATAAGTTCAACAAATATTTATTGCTCATTTCCTATGTGCCAAGAACAAATCTATTCATTGGGATACATTAGTGAACAAAAGAGACAAAATCAACTACAATCCTTACAAAATAATGGCAGGAAATAAGTACTTAGCAGCTAACAATTTAATAGTCCTTATTGTGTGCCAAACGTCAATCAACTTGCTACAATATCCCAATGAGAAACTTTCTATTGTTCCAATCCCTATTTTGTAGATAATGTTTAGCAATTTACCCTAGATTTGGTGAGCTTGCACAAGACCAAGCCAAAACTTGAACCAGGCAGATGGACTCCAGAGTCTATCTATCAGCAGCTTAGTTCTGTTTCAGGTTATGGAGTAAGTTACAGAGGATGTTAAAAGGCATTGAACTAAAACATGACCTCCTGAGTTTGAGTCCCAGAATGCACATAAAGGAAGGAGAGAATGGACTCCATAATGTTTTTCTCTTATCTTTCCCCTCATCCCATGCACAAAACATCAATACTATTAATAGTAACAACCAAATTAAAGATAATATTTAAAATCATTTGTTTGTTGACATAGCATCTTAGTATTGCATCCCAACCTGGTCTTTACATGTAAATTCACATAATTAAGTTCCTGAGTGCTGTGATTTTAGGTATGTGCCAGTGTAGCTAGAATAAAAGCAAAACTTCTTATGGGTAAAATAAGTAGAAAAAAATGGACTAGAACATAGAAGAGATTTCACACATGGAAGAATGATCAGAAAAGACTTGATTAATATTATTTATTAGAGTAAAGATAGAAAAGAAGAGAGATAAAATGATAAAATTATCTGGGAAGGAATTTATGCAGAAGGAAGGGCAATTGCATTGTCCTAAGACAGGATTCTTTCTAGCATTCCCAGGAATCATTTTTCATATTTACCTCATCAAAGAATACATGTATTCATCAAAAGCACTCCATTTAAGAAAATACAAAGTTTCAAAAATGGTTGATAATGCCTACTTTCTTTGAATTGTATTTAAATTTTACTTATATTCCTAATGTTGTCACCCTTTCCAGTCTTTCCTCCTTAAGTTCTTCACCTCATTCCTCCTCCCTTTTGCTTCTGAGAGAGTGCTCCCCCACTCACCCAATCCTACCTTCCCCACACCAGCCTCTCCCTTCCCTGGGGCATCAATTTGCTACAGGATTAGGCATACCCTCTACCACTGAGGCCAGGCAAGACATTCCTTTGCTACTTATATGCCTGGTTTAGGGCATGGACCAGTCTTTTTATGCCTTTGCTGGTGACTTAGTCTTCAGGAGCTCTGAGAGTTCTGGGTTAGTCGATATTGTTGTTCTTCATGTGGGGTTGTAATCCCCCTCTGCTCCTTCAGTCCTTCCTCTAACTCTTCTTTAGGGGGTCCCAGACATCAGTCCAATGTTTGATGTAAGTATGTGTTATCTTTCTCAGTCAGCTACTGGTAGGGCCTCTCCGAGGACAGCCATGCTAAGTAAGCTCTTGTCTGCCAGCTCGACATGGCATTAGCAATAGTGTCAGGGTTTGGTGATTGTGCGTTGGATGAATCCCAAGTTGGGCCAGTCACTAGATAGCCTTTCCTTCAGTCTTTGCTCCCTTTTTGTCCCTGCTCTTTTAGGCAGGAACAATTCTGGGTCAATAATTTTGAAGATGGGTAGATGGCCCCATGCCTCAACTGGGGCCATGGAGGTGGTCTCTTCAGGAGTTCCATCTCCCCACTATTGGACATTTTGGCTAAGGTCATCCCCATTGAGTTCTGGAAGCCTCTCATATCCCAGGGTTCTAGGACTTTCTAGAGGTTCTTCCCACACCACATGCCCCACAGATGCATATTTCCAAGGATTCTCCTGACCCTCTGGGCTTTTCTCTTGTTTTTCCCCATACCTGATTCTGCCCCCCCCTTTTTACCCTCTCCCTTCTTTCTCCTACCCAGGTCCCTCTGCTTCTCTGCCTCTAGTGATTATTTCGTTCCCACTCTAAGTGGGATTGAAGTATCCACACTTGGGCCTTCATTCTTGTTAAGGTTCCTAAAATCTATGCATTATATCATGGGTATTCTGTAATTTTTTCAGCTAATATCCAGTTATCAGTGAGTACAAACCATGCATGTCCTTTTGGATCTGGGTTACCCCATTCCGGCTGATATTTTCTAGTTCTATCCATTCGCTGCCAAATTCATGATGTCCTCATTTTTAATAGCTGAATAGTATTCCATTCCAATGACTCACATTTTCTGTATCCATTCTTTGGTTGATGGACATCTGGGTTGTTTATAGTTTCTGGTTATTACAAATAAGGCTTCTATGAACACAGTGGAGCACATGTCCTTGTATTATGGTAGAGCATCTTTTTGGTATATGCCCAGGAGTGGTATAGCTGGGTCTTCAGATAGCACTCTAAGACTCTAATGAACTCCAGTAAGTTAAGACTTACTGGAGACCCCCTGAGTGAACAACACTGATCCAGAGACTGATGAAAAAGCAAGAGTTATTTTATTGTTCCAGCATGCTGAGGTTGCCCTGCATGGGAAGGGAAGAAAGAATGACCCTACTCAGCCCATTCAGGGAGTTTTATAGAGTTTTCAGAGCAGCAGCCATTAGGCACATTGTGATTGGCAGAAAGTGTGACTTTTTAAAAAATTTTTATTATATATTTGCTTTATTTACATTACAAATGTATCCACTTTCCTTGTTTCCTCTCCAAAAACACCCATCCCATCCCCCTTCCCCTCTCACCAACATCCCCCATACCACTTTCCTAACCTGGCATTACCCTACCCTCAGGCATTGAGCCTTCACAGGACTATGGCCTTTCCTCTCATTGATGTCTGAAAAGGCCATCCTCTGCTACATTTGTAGCTGGAGCCATGGGTCCTTCCATGTATGCTGTTTGGTTGGTGGTTTAGTACCTGGGAACTCTGGGGGTTCTAGTTGATACATATTATTGTTCCTCCTATGGATCAAAATACCCATGGCTCACAGGCAACCAATGGACTGAGCACAGGGTCCCCAATGGAGGAGCTAGAGAAAGGACCCAATGAGCTGAAGAAGTTTTCAGCTCCATAGGAGGAACAGTGTGACTTTTTTTTCCTTTTTCGCCTTTTTTTAATTTTTATTTTCTATATTCAATGTGTACATTCCAAAGGCTTTCCCCTTTCCCAGTTCCCCCCCTCCCTATGTCCCATAGGTCCATTCCCCCCAACTACTCCCCAATCATTCCCCCTCCCCCCAAAGTTTCTCTACAAAACTGGATCCAATCTTTCCAGGCCCAGGGTCCTCTCCTTTCTTCTTGGGAATCATTTGACTTGCTAATTGTGCTTTGAGTATTTAGGGCTTCTGGGCTCATTAATATCCATCTGTATATAATATAAATCTGTATATTGCTTTTGGTAAGATGGCCATTTTTACGATATTTATCCTGCCAATCCAGGAGCAAGAAATATACTATGGGACACAATGAAAGCAGTGCTAAGAGGAAAACTCATAGCTCTAAGTGCATCCAAAAAGAAACTGGAGAGAGCATACACTAGCAGCTTAACGGCACACCTTAAAGCCCTGGAAGAAAAACAATTTAATTCACCCAGGAGGAGTAGAAGACAAGAAATCATCAAACTCACGGCTGAAATCAACCAAATAGAAACAAAGAAAACCATACAAAGAATCAACAAGACCAGGAGCTGGTTCTTTGAGAAAATCAACAAGATAGATAAACCCCTAACCAGACTAACCAAAGGACACAGAGACAGTATCCAAATTAACAAAATTAGAAATGAAAAGGGAGACATAACAACAGAAACTGAGAAAATTCAAAAGATCATCAGATCCTACTACAAAGGTCTATACTCAAAACAACTGGAGAATCTAGAGGAAATGGACAATTTCCTAGACAGATACCAAATACCAAAATTAAATCAGCATCAAATAGATCAGCTAAATAGTCCCATAACCCCTAAAGAAATAGAAGGGTTTATAGAAAGCCTCCCAACCAAGAAAAGTACGGGACCAGATGGTTTTAGTGCAGAATTCTACCAGACCTTCAAAGAAGACTTAACACCAATACTTTTCAAACTATTCCACAAAATAGAGACAGAAGGGATACTGCCCAACTCATTCCTTGAAGCCACAATCACGCTAATACCTAAACCACAAAAAGATCCAACAAAGAAAGAGAACTACAGGCCAATTTCTCTTATGAATATCGATGCAAAAATACTAAATAAAATTCTTGCCAACCGTATCCAAGAGCACATCAGAATGATCATTCACCATGATCAAGTAGGCTTCATCCCAGGGATGCAGGGATGGTTCAACATATGGAAATCCATCAATGTAATCCACTACATAAACAAACTAAAAGAAAAAAACCACATGGTCATCTCATTAGATGCTGAAAAATCATTTGACAAAATTCAGCATCCTTTCATGCTAAAAGTCTTGGAAAGAGCAGGAATTCAAGGCCCATACCTAAACATAGTAAAAGCAATCTACAGCAAACCAGTAGCCAACATCAAAATAAATGGAGAGAAACTTGAAGCATTCCCACTAAAATCAGGGACTAGACAAGGCTGCCCTCTCTCTCCATATCTTTTCAATATAGTACTTGAAGTTCTAGCAAGAGCAATTAGACAACATAAGGAAGTCAAAGGGATGCAAATTGGAAAGGAAGAAGTCAAACTATCATTATTTGCAGACGATATGATAGTTTACTTAAATGACCCAAAAAACTCCACCAGAGAACCTCTACAGCTGATAAACAACTTCAGCAAAGTGGCTGGTTATAAAATTAACTCAAGCAAATCAGTAGCCTTCTTGTACTCAAAGGACAAGCAGGCTGAGAAAGAAGTTAGGGAAATAACACCCTTCACAATAGCCACAAACAACATAAAGTACCTTGGCGTAACTTTAACCAAACAAGCGAAAGATCTGTAAGACAGGAACTCCAAGTCCTTGAAGAAAGAAATCGAAGAAGACCTCAGAAGATGGAACAGTGTGACTTTTAAACTGACTGGCCTTTAGGGAATGATGTGGCAAGGACTTCCCTTGTCTGTGTATGGCCATTAGTTGGTCTGCAATGTGCTCTGGGGCTCCCCCATTGGCAGGTGGTGATGGTCAGTCCCTCTCAACCTGTTTTCTGAGGAATGTAATTAAGCCTCTCCCTTCTAGTGGGAAGGGGTGACCTTTCTCTCCAGGAGGGGAGAGGTCTGGTAGAATTTTCCAAATGCCATGAGCTGACTTCTTAAGTACTATTTCCAATTTTCTGAAGAACTACTAGATTAATTTCCAGAGTTGGACCAGCTTACAATCCCAACAATAATTTCAAATTTTTTTATCTTTTTTCTTTAACAAACAAAGGGAAAAGGGGGTGTGGTAGTTCACACCTTTAACTCTAGGACACTTGAGGAAGGAAGTTTTGTTTGTTTGTTTGTTTGTTTGTTTGGTTGGTTGGTTGGTTGGGTTTTTTGGTTTTTTTGAGACAGGGTTTCTCTGTGTAGCTCTGGCTGTCCTGGAACTCACCCTGTAGACCAGACTGGCCTCAAACTCAGAAATCTGCCTGCCTCTGCATCCCAAGTGCTGGGATTATAGGCATGCACCACCACACCCATCGAGGAAGAAAGTTTTTAAGTTTGAGAATAGCGTGGGGTGTATAGTAAAGCCCCATCTCATAAAAACAAATAAAATGAAAACAGTAAATGGATATGACAAGCTGAAGTTCAAAAGAGAGAGAGACAGCAATAGACCTTCTGCTTGCTCTTTTATATCACTTATACCACAAGACATTGATAAAATGGTATGTATACAGAGAACCTTAGGATATCATTTGCCAAGAGAAGAATGAGTACCTTTGTTAGTCTTTCTAAAAAAAATAGTCTAAAACTTGTGACATAACAGCATATCCCTCTTGGGAACATAGGCACCTGGTAAGTGGTCAACATAAAGGTTCCCCACTTCCCCCAGGCAAAGAAAAATGTGACAGATCTCAGCTTAGGAGAACTAAGTGGTATTTGTTGTGTCACTTGTTTTCTACTTGCACCTCCTAGCTTGTCACTAACCACATGATATTGTTCCAGTTTTACAGGAATTAGCATTTAAAGAACTTGCAGCAGAGTCTCCCCAGCCAGGCCCTGGCAGCACTGCCAGGGTATGTGCATGCCTGGCTTCTTTGCTCTGCTCTCTAACAGATGGCTTGTTTCTAAGGACCACATCCTTTGTTTTCTTTCAAGTTTTCTTTGGGTTGTAAATAGAATAGGGGGTCCTGCCCATGCTGAATCCAGCTTCTTATGTTCTAGAGGACATTCATCAGGGTCTAATGAGGAGATGTCTTTGACTCAGAACTAAAAGAACCTGGATTCTAGCCTTTACACTCAAGCAGGGATGCAATTTATAAAAGCGAGCTCTATATCTGCTTTAAAACTTATTTTAAATAGGAAAAAGAAATTCTGTTCACAGAAATTTTATATGCCATTGTTAGAATAAAGTCAAGCTGAAGTGTATTAAAAAATTACGGTCTTCAGTAATAAAAGACTTTGCTGTTGTCCTGCCACTTTTCATGCCTTTTTATTCAAGAATAATTCGTAATGTTTTTTTTTCTCTTGTCTAACTGCCTGAAATCCCTTAACCTTTTATTTCCTTATCCATTAACTATTTTAACTATAGTCCTTCAAAAATGACACGTCAAAAAATTGTATTCTTTTGAATTAATGCATTTACCTAAATAGTCCTTCATAGTAAGGCTTAAGTTCTCTCCCTGTGGTTACCTCATTTATATGTACTCTTAGGTTACACTGGCCTGGCTCACTTTCACAAAGTACAGGGATGCCAGCAGTCAGCTGGATTTCATCCAAGTCTCTGACTATACTTGTTTGGTCACACTGATCCCATCTGCCAGTACCAAACAGATGAATCACAAGCAGCTGGTTCAGCTGAACAGAAGGGATGTGGACGAATTTGTGGGGAGCATGGAATCTGTGAATCCATGCTGAGGATGGCTACAGAAAGTTAGAGTAGCACAACAAAGAAGCAGTAACCAAGGAGACACAAAAATGACCTACTCTGAGTTAGATGGAAATTACAGTAAAAGTTACTGTGGAGTCAGAGTTCTCTTTGTCTTGTTGGATTCATTTCATAAGTAGGTAATGCATAATGACATATATATAATGTTATATATTATGTATATTATTATATAATTATTATAATATATATAATATATATTGGCTTGGGAGAGAATTCAGTGGGTATTCAGAGCCTACACAAAGCTAAAATTTGAAAGCAAATATTTGTAACCCCAGCAAAATGAGAATAGAGGCAGAAGAATACCCAGAACCTTGGGGCAAAAAATGGGCATATATAGCAGCAAACAACAAAAAGTAATGATCGCAAACGGTGGAAAACAAACTTTCTAAACTTTATCCTGTCCTGTTTCAAATACCTTATTTTTGTTCAATATAACATTGGTATATATTTTCCAAGATACTCCGTAGTCTTTTTCCCTTCTTGTAGAGAGCAATTTTCCTGAGGCCAGAGGTTTCAGAACTTACAGAGCATTTCTATTCCCAGCTCTACATTATAACTTAAGTAAGTCCTTGATGCTGCTTTTACATCTGAACATCACTTTAGTGATTTAAAACTATCCAAATGGGAGCATTGTGTTTCCTGAGATGTGGGAAAGAGAAAAAATGCCAAGCACATTAAATTGATAAGCTATGGTCAAATCTACTTGCACAATGGGGCTATTAGAGGCAAATGCTTAGAGGAGGTTTGGGGGCAAAATATTTATTTATTGGGGATCAATAATCATGGAAGGTAGTAGAAAGAAAGTTGGTAGTGTGAAGTGTGTTAGACTATAGTTCAGAGTGATGGCAGCAGAAGGCTATCAAAAGGAAGTATTATCAGGTATGTCATAAGATGGGCCCAAATTCTAGGCCTGGGACAGAGGTGTCAGCTGTGATCCTGAGTGAGAGTAACAGTTAGTATATGCAGTCTTGTCTAGAAATTACCTACAGCTCAATACTATGAAAAGATGATACTTTCTATCCCTGAGAAACAAATATATTTGTGAAGAAAATTTTGTATAGAATGTTTCCTCACTGACAAATAGACTTTTCAGAAATATAAATTGTATTAATGCATTTAACAGTGTATCCTGGTAGATTTGCTTCAGGACTTTATTTCCTTTTGATGTTGGTAGTATTACCTCTTCTGTGGAATTTCCTTGAACATCTCTAGGGCTCTTGCTTGCCTCCTCTCCATCTCTCATTGTCAGACTCTCACTATATAACCCTGGCTGCCTGTGAACTCACAGATATCTGCCTGCCTGTGTCTCCCACATAATGGGATTACAAGGGTGCCCAACCATGCCGAACTAGAGGCCATATCCGTCAAAGCTAAAGCTTCCTCTTTGTGTACAGGTCAGTTATCCCTCTCTTAGTGTATGTTATAAACAAGTACTGAACTGGAAACCCTTGGCCTTAGCTACTTGCTCACAGGAACTAGTTCAATTCTTGTAACCACAGTTGCAGAAAAGGTTGCTTTTATTTCAGATGATAAAATTTCTAGCCAAGCATCTCCTTTACTCTGTGTGACTGCCCTCATATATCCAATACTAACAAAAGAGAAGGGACTCATATGCTAGCCTGATAGAGGCTTCATGGAACATCTTCAGTTAGCAGCGTAATGAGAAACGGATGAGTACTATAAACATTAGTCAGACACTGCCCTTCCTGATACATTTAGGAGAAAGTGGTGGCTATCAAGTGTCTACTTTCCTCCCCTCCCTCCTAGCTCTCTATACTCCAGTCCCTCTTTCCAATTTCTATTCAATGCCTTTCCTTTCTTGATTTCCTTTCATTGATTTCTTTTATAAGTTTATTTCCCTCTAGGCAATGAAGAAGGTAGCCACATTGGTTGGATTGATTACATGAAGTACAACTGAGGTCATTCTTCTGAAGAGTCCTGAAAGTCTTAGTGCATCCAGTGATCCATTGAGGATTGCTGGCTTCCTTGAATGGTTTTATGGAATATTCAGTATTGCCTGATGATTGCTTCCCCCTGCGACTTCATGTATGTGCTGACAAAATTCATTTTAGCTTGAGCAGAATTCTCACCAAATAGAAATGAAAACCTAAATGCCTTTCCAGAGCATCTGAACGAACAAAGTCATCAAGACTGGGAGATTTTTTTTTCTATTTCTGACTTGTGATTACTGTCCGTTTGTGATTTCACATATCCATTTCAGGAGTTCAAGTGGCATGTACATTAGTGTCTATTTTGACAGTAAGCTGCAAGAGTGTGAGACAAACTGAGAGCAGAACTGGGTGACTTCTTTAGGCTTAGCAGCAGGATCAGAGAGCTCATATAAGCCCTTATTTATTACTGTAGATTGGAAGTATACCCTGGTCTGACTTCACTCTACAATCAACCATAGCCTGGTACCTCCAAATATCATCAATGTTTTTGAATGCTTACATTGGTGCACTGAGGTATCACATGTCATCCAGTATAGTAACTAAATCATACTCAGCATATGTGCTCTGCTAATTCAGATTTCCCCTAACCTTGTATAGATAATAAAGCCCATAAAATGAGTATTAATCATTGATATCATTATTTACCATATGTCAGCCTCAGTCCTGAAAGCTCTGTAAGTAGACACATATTAATCATTTGATTGCTACAGTTACATTATGTACTATTATCACCAGTTTATTGTCAACGAGATTGATTCAGAAGTTTAAGCAACTTTTTAAGTAGCATTAGGTAAAAAGGGTAGAGCTAGATGTAAAATCTGTTATTTGTAGCACCGAAACTCATGCTCATCCAGCTAGGAAATGGCAGAGCTTGAAAGTAAAGCCAGGCCTTTGAGCTTCTAGCAAGCTCTACAGTACTGGGATTTAGATAAACTCCAAATAAATCCCAAAGAGATGATGTATAGAAGCTGAACCCAAGACCAGATACACACAAAACTGCAAGAGAAATGCGAAGGCACCAAACCAATTCTCTGAAGTAGTTATGTAACCTTGTTGGAATTTATGTTTGCTCACAAGGAAAGAAATATCTATTCTCCAAAGGTAGAACAGTCTTTCTTCTCCCGCTTGTCCTTCACTCTTCCCTCTCCTCCTCCTCCTTCTGTCCTCATTAAAGCCTTTATGAATAAGCACCTTCTACCCATTTGCCTCAGTATCTTGGTCCTAGCATTCTCTTGAGATTTAGCTCTTGGATTTGGTTCTAAGGCAACCAACAAGTCTCATTATTTTTCATCTTCACAGCTTCTGCCTTCATGTTAAAAATGTTGTGCAGTTTGCAGAAGAGTGGAAGAGAGGGAGGGCTTGCCTTGTCCCCTCCGCAAGAGATATAACAATAAAAACAAAGCAAACAAATATAACTACTATTTATGAAAATTCCCAAGAAATTCCTTTTTAATTTTTCTCATTCATATTTGGAATACATTCCTATTAACAGATTAGTGACTGGGAACAAATCATTTTTGCTGTAGTCACCCAAGGTGAATTTTGAAGAACCTTGATCTCTACCATTAACAGCATGTGTTTTTCTGGCCAAGCACACTGTATGCTAATACTCAGAGACAGGCTCTAGCAGGAATGTATAAGTCAATCTGGAAATCAACCATACACTCTACTTCTTAAGATCCTACCTTTTGTTATTAGCAGTGTGTCCATGAGGGTTATGAGTAACATTGAACAGCTAGCTACAGATGAAAAGAAAAGATTTGTCATTGTTACTTTTCTTCACAATGACCCTTCACTCTCAAAGCACATTGTACTGTGATCTCTGGCCACTCTACCTTTATGTCTTCTGTATTGCACTGCCACTATGACAGATTGATGTGTACTTCACCTGCCCCTGGAGAGATACCCACTAATTCTTCATTTTCTGTTCCAGTACAATTGCACAGAAGCAGTAGCAGGAATAGTTAGAGTCCATGTAATTGTTTTTAATCTATTCATCATTAAAATAAAGCCTAGGACTTCAGGAGTTCAAAATGAAACAAAACATACAAACAAAACTCCCAGGCCAGATCAAAGGGAATCAACAGATACGTGTATCTTTTAAGTTAAAGAAATTCATGATACAATTTGGCATGTTCCTTTAGTTTAGTTTCTTAGTGTTCAGAACATAAAGTTTGGTGTTCATCTGTGAGCATTTAACTGCCAACCATTTTGGTTTGCATTCATAAAAATATAGCTTCTTCAGACCATGATTTTAGATTCCAGCATTAATGGTTCTGTTTGGAGCACAATGGAATTGTAAATGAAACACATTGAAATATACAATTTTAATGTTTTTGAAATTATAATAATATCATTCCTCCAACCCCTAACATACTCACTTCCTTTGCTCTCTCAAATCACAACCTCTATTTCTTCAGTTATTATTTTATATGTGCATTCCTATGTATTTAAATATGACCTGCTATTTCTGCACAGTCTTACATGTCCTTATATGTTTGCAAGGATCATCATTTGTTATTATATAAGCAATTCATATGTTCTTCCTCGGGGAAGAATATTTCTTCTGGTCTGAGCATTCCCTAGGAGGCTATTGTACATTTTTCCTTAATAAATCATTTTTAAAATGTGTTTTTTCTACATTCTAGTCATTATCCCCTTCCGGGTCTACCCTCTGGATGTTCCTCATCTGATGCTTCCACATGCATTCCACCAGACCTCCCAGCTCCCTGAGGCCTCAAGTTTCTTAAGGGTTAGGTTCATCTTCTCTCATTGAGGCCAGAACAGGAAGTCTTCTGGTGAATATGTGTTGGGGCCTCATATCAGTAGTGTATACTGCCTGGTTGGATGACTCCCAATCAATCCATTCGATGCGCTATCTTTCTACTGGAGGTGGACTCTACAATTTCTCTCCACCCACTGTAAAGCATTTCATCTAAGGTTCTTCTGTTTGAGTCCTGAGAATCTCTCAACTTCCAGGTTTCTAGTACATTCTATGCCCAGACTCCTATTTCCTGAGGTTACCTGCTTCCATTCTTTCTGCTGGCCCTCAGGGCTTCAGTTCTGTTCACCCCCAATATCTGAACATATTGCTCTTTTCTCCTCTCTATTCCCTCTCTCTCCCTGGTCCCTCACTCCCTCTGCCTCCCCTGCCCCCTGTGGCCTGTGATTGCTTTCTTCTCCCTCTCAATTGTTATTACACTCAAGCAGATGAACAAGCTGAAGGGCCCAAGTGATGATGACTACAGTTCTTTGAATTAGGTTGAGGCCCATTGAATCTTCCCCTTTCCATTTTAGCATGCCTATTGGGGCTGTTTTTATCTGGGTCATGTCTAAGTAGTCATGATGGTGAGGGTGAGTCTTCATAAACACAACCTCTCCAAAATTTCTAGAACATGTAACTCACACAAAACATCCTTTTTATATTGCTCTTACAATCTTTTCCCCCTTCTTTTGTTGTTAGAGTTTTGATATAGTTGTAGCAGTTAAGATGAAGCTGTGTAACTCTGCATTTTGATCAGTTGTACTTTTCTGTAAAGTCTGATATCTGTTGCAAATAGAAGATTCATTGATGAGAAATTTACCCTACATTTACAAATGAGTAAAAAGATAGATATTAGAGTGTGGTTGGTGATTGTGCTGGTTTAGTAAATGAGTTGTTGCAGGTCCTCTTCCAGCATCTATGATTTCACTAGCCCTGGGTAGTTCCCTAGATTTTGAGGTATGATTTTTTTCTCTGTTGAGTAAGTCTTAAATCCAACTAGAGAGCTGTTGGTTTTCATGAAGGAATTTCTGCCATTAATGTAATATTAGGTTTGTTGTGCCATTCTGACTTCTGTTACAGTTCATGGGCATTATAGACATGAAAAACTCTTGCCTGTTTTTCTCTTTTGGAAGCTTGCATGGTAACTTCTGGTAGCATGAAAGCCAGGCAAGGCATTCAGAATGTAAACAAAGAATATAGAAAAAAAAAAAAAAGAAAGAAAGAAAGCCAGTCCTTAGAAAGAAAGGTTTCAGGTCAGATTCAGCATAGGTCATCTAGTTTCTATGTTTAAAATACATGGTGTCTTCAGCAATAGGGACTTCTCTTCCACCCATGAGACAACCAAAGGTGAAGTAATAGCCTAAAATATTTCAGAAGTCTCTCGGAGAACTCAGAACTCAAAAGAGAGATTTTTATATTGCCTTGGTGTTTTTATTCAATAATCTATGGCTGTGGTGTAGAGTATTGCCAGCACAGATGGGAAATTTTCATTTAAACTATTTATGTTGGCAACTATTATATGCTTTTTCTGATAGATAGTTAATAGTATGACTTCGTAGGGCTCTTCAGATATTGTTACTATTGGCTTAGCCTCTTATTTCCCTTTTCTGTTTTTAATCTCTCTCCACTTTCCCTAATTAAAGCTTCCTACTTTTCCTGGTTTCCTTTCTGATCAATTGTACTCTGATATTCTCCTTTCCACTACTCACTTCTCAACAGTGATTGTTGTTCTTCTTCTTCTTTGCTTTTTAGGTTTTGTTTTGTTGTTTTGTGTTTTCTTGGTTTTATTTTTTCTTTATTTTTTTTTCTTCTAGACAGGGATTTTCTGTGTAGTCCAGGCTTACCTGGAACTTGTTTCCTACAACAAGCTGGCCTTGAACTCACAGAGATCTGTCTGCCTCTGGCCCGCTGAGTGCAGGAATTTAAGGCATGTACTACCTAGTCCTGAGTAAATGGACCGTTTGTTATTCTCTGGTTTCTGTAGTCAATCCAGAGTAAATAATCTAATCTGAAGTTTGTAGCTATCAATTTCAGATGATAGCTAGCAATGTCAGATGTATGACATTGGTCTCTGTGTTTGTGTTATCATACCAACATGATGATCTTCCAAGCTCTATCTATTCAGCTCCAAAATGATTTCATACAACTGCACAATAGCATTCCATAGACGATATATACAATATTTTCATTATTTACCCATCAATTGAATGACATTTCGGATGCTTCCATTTCTTTTTTTTTAATTTTTTAAAATTTATTTATTATATATAAGTACACTGTCACTATCTTAAGACACACCAGAAGAGGGTATCAGATCTCATTACAGATGGTTCTGAGCCACTGTGTGATTGCTGGGATTTGAACTAAGGACCCCTAGAAGAGCAGTCAGTGCTCTTCACCACGGAGCCACCTCTCCAGCCCCGAAACTTTGAAATTTTATGAGGTCCCATTTGTCAATTCTTGATCTTAGAGCATAGGCTATTGGTGTTCTGTTCAGTAAATTTTCCCCTGTTCACCTGTGTTCAAGACTCTTCCCCAGTTTTTTTTTCTTTTCTTTTCTTTTTTTTTTAAATTTTTATTTTCTATATTCTATGTTTACATTCCAAAGACTTTCCATTTTCCCAGTTACCCCCCACCATATGTCCCATAATTCCTCTCCCCCCCTGCTATTCCCCACTCATTCCCCCCCCCACGATTTCTGTGTTCTGGGTCTACAATACTGAATCCAATCTTTACAGGCCAGGGTCGTCTCCTTTCTTCTTCTTGGGAGTCATTTGACTTGCTAACTGTGCCTTGAGAATTTAGGGCTTCTGAGCTCATTAATATCCACTTATCAGTGATTGCATTTCATGTGTATTCTTTTGTGATTGGGTTAGCTCACTTAGGATGATATTTCCCAGATCTAACCATTTACCTACAAATTGCATGAGTTCATTATTTTTAATTGCTGAGTAGTACTCCATTGTATAAATATACCACATTTTCTGTATCCATTCCTCTTCTGAGGGATATCTGGGCTCCTTCCAATTTCTGACTATTATAAACAAGGCTGCTATAAACATAGTGGATCATGTGTCTTTATTGTATGCAGGGGAATCCTCTGGGTATATGCCCAGGAGTGGTATGCCAGGGTCCTCTGGAGGTGACATGCCCAATTTTCTGAGGAACTGCCACACTAATTTCCAGAGAGGTTTTACCATTTTGCAATCCCACCAACAGTGGAGGAGTATTCCTCTTTCTCCACATCCTCGCCAGCACCTGTTGTCTCTTGAGTTTTTAATCTTAGCCATTCTGACTGGTTTGAGGTGGAATCTCAGGGTTGTTTTGATTTGCATTTCCCTGATGACTAATAATGTTGAACATCTCTTAAGTTGTTTCTTGGCCATCCACATTTCTTCTGGTGAAAATTCTTTGTTTAGCTCTGTACCCCATTTTTTGATAGGGTTATTTGGTTCTTTGGGGTCTAACTTCTTGAGTTCTTTGTATATATTGGATATTAGCCCTCTGTCGGATGTGGGGTTGGTGAAGATCATTTCCCACTTTGTTGGTTGCCATTTTGTCCTTCTGACAGTGTCCTTTGCCTTACAGAAATTTTGTAATTTTATGAGGTCCCATTTGTCAATTCTTGATCTTAGAGCATAAGCTATTGGTGTTCTGTTCAGGAACTTTCCCCCTGTGCCCATGTCCTCCAGGGTCTTCCCAAGTTTCTTTTCTAATAGTTTCAGTGTTGTCTGGTTTTATGTGGAGGTCCTTGATCCACTTGGAGTTGATCTTAGTACAAGGAGATAAGAGTGGGTCAATTCGCATTCTTCTGCATGTTGACCTCCAGTTGAACCAGCACCATTTGTTGAAAAGGCTATCTTTTTTCCACTGGATGGTTGTGGCTCCTTTATCAAAGATCAAGTGACCATAAGTCTGTGGGTTAATTTCTGGGTCTTCAATCCTATTCCATTGATCTACCTGCCTGTTGCTGTACCAATATCATGCAGTTTTTAACACAATTGCTCTGTAGTACAGCTTGAGGTCAGGGATAGTGATTCCCCCAGAAGTCCTTTTATTGTTGAGAATAGTTTTAGCTATCCTGGGTTTTTTGTTGCTCCAGATGAATTTGAGAATTGCTCTTTCTAGATCTATGAAGAATTGATTTGGGATTTTGATGGGGATTGCATTGAATCTGTAGATTTCTTTTGGCAAGATGGCCATTTTTACTATATTGATCCTGCCAATCCAGGAGCAAGAAATATTTTTCCATCTTCTGAGGTCTTCTTTGATTTCTTTCTTCAAGGTCTTAAAGTTCCTGTCATACAGATCTTTTGCTTGTTTGGTTAGAGTTACGCCAAGGTACTTTATGTTGTTTGTGGCTATTATGAAGGGTGTTATTTCCCTAACTTCTTTCTCAGCCTGCTGGTCCTTTGAGGACAAGAAGGCTACTGATTTGCTTGAGTTAATTTTATAACCAGCCACTTTGCTGAAGTTGTTTTTCAGCTGTAGAAGTTCTCTGGTGGAGTTTTTTGGATCGCTTAAGTAGACTATCATATCGTCTGCAAATAATGATACTTTGACTTCTTCCTTTCCAATTTGTATCCCTTTGACTTCCTTATGTTGTCTAATTGCTCTCGCTAGAACTTCAAGTACTATATTGAAAAGATATGGAGAGAGAGGGCAGCCTTGTCTAGTCCCTGATTTTAGTGGGATTGCTTCAAGTTTCTCTCCATTTATTTTGATGTTGGCTACTGGTTTGCTGTAGATTGCTTTTACTATGTTTAGGTATGGACCTTGAAATCCAGCTCTTTCCAAGACTTTTAGCATGAAAGGATGTTGAATTTTGTCGAATGCTTTTTCAGCATCTAATGAGATGACCATGTGGTTTATTTCTTTTAGTTTGTTTATGTAGTGGATTACATTGATGGATTTCTGTATATTGAACCATCCCTGCATCCCTGGAATGAAGCCTACTTGATCATGGTGAATGATCGCTTTGATATGCTCTTGGATTCGGTTGGCAAGAATTTTATTTAGTATTTTTGCATCAATATTCATAAGAGAAATTGGCCTGTAGTTCTCTTTCGTTTTTGGATCTTTTTGTGGTTTAGGTATCAGTGTAATTGTGGTTTCGAAGAACGCATTGGGCAGTGTCCCTTCTGTCTCTATTTTGTGGAATAGTTTGAAGAGTATTGGTGTTATGTCTTCTTTGAAGGTCTGGTAGAATTCTGCACTAAAATCATCTGGTCCCGTACTTTTCTTGGTTGGGAGGCTTTCTATAACCCCTTCTATTTCTTTAGGGGTTATGGGACGGTTTAGCTGATCTACTTGATGCTGATTTAATTTTGGTATTTGGTATCTGTCTAGGAAATTGTCCATTTCCTCCAGATTATCCAGTTGTTTTGAGTATAGACCTTTGCAGCAGGATCTGATGATCTTTGAATTTCCTCAGTTTCTGTTGTTATATCCCCCTTTGCATTTCTAATTTTGTTAATTTGGATACTGTCTCTGTGTCCTTTGGTTAGTCTAGCTAAGGGTTTAACTATCTTGTTGATTTTCTCGAAGAACCAGCTCTTGGTTTTGTTGATTCTTTGTATGGTTCTCTTTGTTTCTACTTGATTGATTTCATCCCTTAGTTTGATGATTTCCTCACTTCTACTCCTCCTGGTTGAGTTAGCTTCTTTTTGTTCCAGGGACTTCAGGTGTGCTGTTAAGTTGCTAGTGTATCCTCTCTCCAGTTTCTTTTTGGAGGCCCTCAAGGCTATGAGTTTTCCTCTTAGCACTGCTTTCATTGTGTCCCAAAGATTTGGTTGGTCATACCTTCATTTTCATTGAAGTCTAAAAAGTCTTTGATTTCTTTCTTTATTTCTTCCTTGACCAAGGTGTCATTGAGTAGAGTATTGTTCAGTTTCCATGTGTATGTGGGCTTTCTGTTGTTCTTCTTGCTATTGAAGACCACTTTTACTCCATAGTGATCCGATAGGAGACATGGGATTAGTTCGGTCTTCTTGTATTTGTTGAGGTCTGTCTTGTGACCAATTATATGATCAATTTTTGAGAAGGTACCTTGTGGTGATGAGAAAAAGGTATACTCTTTTGCTTTAGGATGGAATGTTCTATATATATCTGTTAAATCCAATTGGTCCAAAGCTTGAATTAGTTTTACTATGTCCCTGTTTCTGCTTTCCTGATTGGTCCATTGAGGAAAGTGGAGTGTTGAAGTCACCTACAATTATTGTGTTAGGTGCGATTTGTGCTTTAAGCTTTAGTAAAGTTTCTTTTACGAATGAGGGTGCCCTTACATTTGGCGCATAGATGTTCAGTATTGAGAATTCTTCTTGGTGGATTTTCCCTTTGACAAGCAGGAAGTGACCTTCTGTGTCTCTTTTGATGACTTTAGGTTGAAAGTCAATTTTATCTGATATTAGAATGGCTACTCAGGCTTGTTTCCTGGGACCATTTGCTTGTAAAACTGTCTTCCAGCCTTTTACTCTAAGGTGGTGTTTGTCTTTGACACTGAGATGTGTTTCCTGTATGCAGCAAAATGTAGGGTCTTGTTTCTGTATCCAATCTGTTAGTCTGTGTCTTTTTATTGGGGAATTGAGTCCATTGATATTAAGAGACATTAAGGAATAATAATTATTACTTCCTGACATTTTTTTTTTTTTTTTTTTTTTGTATTTGAGTGGTTCTCTTCTTTTGGGTTGGATGAGATGGAGTTACTATCTTGTTTCTTCTGGGGTGTAGTTTCCCCCCTTGTGTTGGTATTTTTCTCCTATTATCCTTTGTAGGGCTGAATTTGTAGATAAGTATCGTGCAAATTTGGTTTTGTCGTGGAATACCTTGGTTTCCCCATCTATGGCAATTGAGAGTTTTGCTGGGTATAGTAGTTTTGGCTGAAGTTTGTGTTCTCTTAGGGTCTGCATGAGGTCTGCCCAGGATCTTCTAGCTTTCATGGTCTCAGGTGAGAAGTCTGGTGTAATTTTGATAGGTCTTCCTTTATATGTTACTTGTCCTTTTTCTCTTACTGCCTTTAATATTCTTTCTTTGTTTAGTACATTTGGGGTTTTGATTATTATGTGACCGGAAGTATTTCTGTTTTGGTCCAATCTATTTGGGGTTCTATAGGCTTCTTGTATATTCATGGGCATCTCTCTCTTTAGGTTGGGGAAGTTTTCTTCCATAATATTGTAGAAGATATTTGCTGGCCCTTTAAGTTGTAGATCTTCATTTTCATCTATCCCTATAATCCTTAGGTTTGGTCTTCTCATTGTGTCCTGGATTTCCTGAATGTTTTGGGTTACCAGCTTTTTGCATTTTGCATTTTGCATTTTCTTTAATTGTTGAATCCATGGTTCCTATGGTATCTTCAGCATCTGAGATTCTGTCTTCGATCTCTTGTATTCTATTGTTGATATTTGCCTCTATGACTCCTGATTTCTTCCCAAGGTTTTCTATCTCCAATGTTGTCTCCCTTTGCGATTGCTTAGTTGTTTCTACTTCTGTTTTTAGATTCTGTATGGTTTTGCTCAGATCTTTCAGTTGCTTGTTTGTGTTTTCCTGTACTTCTTTAAGGGATTTTTGTGTTTCCTCTTTTATGACTTCTACTTGTTGACCCATGTTCTCTTGGATTTCTTTAAGTGATTTTTGTTTCTCCCCCTTATTGGGATTCATTTTTTGCTCTATATTCTCCTGGATTTCTTTAAGTGATTTTTGTGTCTGCCTTGTATGGGCTTCTAGCTTTTGATCTATTTTCTCCTCTATTGCTTTAAGAAATTTATCTAAGTGATCCTCAATCTGCATCTTTACCAGTGATTTTAGATCTGAGTCTTGTTTTTCTTGTGTGTTGAGATATCCGAGATTTAATTGTGTTTGCCTTGTAAGGGCTTCTAGCTTTTGATCTATTTTCTCATGTATTACTTTAAGAGATTCATCTAAGTGTTCCTCTATCAGCATCCTGACCAGTGATTTTAGATCTGAGTCTTGTTTTTCTGGTGTTTCGGGGTATCCAAGATTTATTGCTGTCGGGGAACTGGGTTCGGATGCCGTCATACTGCCTTGATTTCTGTTAGTACTGATCTTATGTTTGCCTTTTGCCATCTTGTTAACTCTTGCGTTAGTTGGTCCTGTAGTTACTAGCTGGTGCTTGACCCTCCTGTGGGCTTGTAAGGCTATTTCCCAGGGACTGGGACACCTGAACCACTGCCCTGCAGGGCTCCTGCTCACAGGTTGCTGACAGGTGGCCTAAGTCCCCCGAGGTCTTAAACTCAGGATATCCCAGGTACTTGGTTCTGCCTGTTGGGCAGCTGCTCTGCACTGCTCCTGCTCAGGGTTTGCTGTCTGTTATCCTGTTTCCCCAGGGGTCTTAAGGTTGGGATATCTCAGTTATCTGGTTCCGCCTGCTGGTCCAAAGCTGCTGGGAAGCTGGCTGAGGCTGGCTCCCCCGCTGCCGGCTTGATGGGAAGCAGCTGGCAAGATGGCGCTGTCTGCAGGGAGTTTGGGGTCCACCCTGCGAGTGCAGAGCGCAGGCTCGGCTGCTGTGCCCCAAACCGCTACTCTGTGTGCAGATCCCGCTCCAGGCCTGAGTCCACGAAGGTCTTAAACTCGGCCTATCTCGGGTACCTGGTTCTGCTGGCTGGGTCTGAGCACCTGGGAAGCTGGCTGGGTCTGGCTTCCCCACCACTGGCTGGATGGGAAGCTGCAGGCCAATGCTTCCATTTCTTAACTATTATAAATAGAGCACCAATATACATGGCTAAATATCTGTAGAGTCAGGTATTCAGTCTTTGGGCTTATGTCAAGTTATGGTATAATTTAACTGTATGCTATATTTATTTTAAGCTTTTTGAGAATTTTCCATACTGCCTTCCAAAGTGGCTGTAGTGGTTTCTAATTCCACTTGAGTGAATGAGGATACCTTTGCCACCACATCCTCTCTAACAAATGTTTTTGGTTGTTTTATTGATCCTTACCATTATGATTGGAGTGCTATAAAAAAACTCAAAGGTTTTCTCATTTGCATTTCCTTTATTTCCAGGATTAATGAACATTTTTCAAGATCTTTCTCAGCTATTTTGATTTCTTCTATTCAAAACTCTGTTCAGAACCCAAACCTATTATTTGAGTATGTTATTTTTGTTTTGTTTTTGATTTTTCTGTCCTCTGAGATTTTTTTATATATCCTGCATATTAATTCTCTGCCAGATGTTCTAAGGATTCTTCTCAATTCAATGAGTTTCTTCTTCATTCAATTGACTGTTTCTTACAAACAGAACTTTTTTTTGTTATAAAAGGTACCACTTAAAAATAGCTTACCTTAGATCCTGAGCAAATATGGTCTTATTCAGAAAGTCCTTTCCTACACTGCTGTAGGGTACTGTCTTTGTTTTCTTGTAACCATTTCTGTGTTTCAAGGGTCAGTTTATATTTTGATCCAGTTGGGGTGTGTTTTGTATTTGATAAATACAAATAGTATTTCACTTTTCTATGTGTGAACACTGCAGCTTCTACCCACAGCACTTTCTTTCTTTTTCTATTTTAAGATCCAGTATTTGCTAAACGCTTTAGCATGTTTTTGCCATCTTTCACAATTATATATATATATATATATATATATATATATATATATATATACTATTAGGTCTGTAATTTTTTTGATCCTTTGGTCCATTGGTTAATATGTCTGTTTTTGTAGTGGTAACATATTTTTTTTATTAATATGGCTCTTTAATATATCTTGAAATCTGGATTGATGATTTTCCTAGCACTGTTATTTTTGTTTAGGTTTATTTAGCTGTCCAGGGTCTCTTGTAGATACAAATTGATTTTTAACCCATTTTTACTATTTTTGTGAAGAATGAGAGATTGATAAGATTGAACTGAATCTTAATGGTATTTAGAAAGGTAGTCATTTTCACAATATTAATTTTATCACCTTGCAAGTATGGTTTCTTTCCATTTTCTGACATTTTTTCATCATTTTGTACAGATGATTGCATTTCTTTTTTTATTGTCTTCATTTACAATGCCAATCATAAAACCATTCCCGATTTCCCTCCTCCCCGAAGAGCCCCAACTCCTCCTCCCACCCCCTGCCTCCTCTTATATGCCCTTCCACCTCGACCCTTGGTTTCCCTTTGTTGGGGCTCCTGTTGAGCCTTGACCTGACCAAAGACCACTCCTCCCACTGATTCCCAACCAAGCATTCCTCTGCCACATCTTTGGCTGGAACCTTGTGTACCCCTTGGTTGATGGTTTAGTCCCTGGGAGTCCTGGGGCGTCCTGGTGGCCAAATTCATTGTTCTTCCCATGGGGCTATAAACCCCTTCATCTCTTCCAGACCACCCTCCAGGTCCTCCATTGGGGACCCACGCCCAGTCCAATAGTTGGTTGCTAGCATCTGCCTTCCTATTTGTAAGGCTCTGGCAGGGCCCCTCCGGAGACAAACATGGCATGCTCCTTTCGGTACATACTTCTTGTTGTCCATAGTAGTGTCAGAGTTTGTTGACTGTTTATAGGATGAATCTGTAGGGCAGTCTCTGGGTGGCCTTTACTTCAGTTTCTGCTCCACACATTGAATCCCTTATTGCTCCTGTGAGTATTTTGTTCCCTTTATTAGAGGAACCAAAGCACCCTCACTTAAGTCCTCCTTCTTCTTGAGCTTCCTGTGCTGGGTGAATTTTAACTTGTTTATTTTGAGCTTTTGGGCTAACATCCATTTATCAGTGAGTGCATACCATGTGTGTTTTTATGTGATTGGGTTGCCTGGCTCAGGATGACACTTTCTAGTTCCACCCATTTGCCTGAGAATTTCATGAATTCATTGTTTTTAATAGTTGAATCGTGCTCCATTGTGTATATATGCAACAGTTTCTATATCCATTCCTCTGTTGAAGGACATCTGGGTTCTTTCCAGCTTCTGCCTATTATAAATAAGACAGCTATGAACATAGTGGATCATGGGTCCTTACTACATATAGGAACATTTTCCGGGTTTATGCCCAGGAGTGGTATAGCTGGGTCTTCAGGTAGTATTATATCTAAATTTCTGAGGAATTGCCAAACTGATTTCCAGAGTGGTTTTACCAACTTGCAATCCCAGCAACAATGGAGAAGTGTTCCTTTTTCCCCACATCCTCAGCATCTGCTGTTCCCTGAGTTTTTCATCTTAGCCATTCTGACTGGTGTGAGGTGGAATCTCAGTGTTGTTTTGATTTGCATTTCCCTGATAACTAAGGATGCTGAACATTTCTTTAGGTGCTTTAGAGCCATTCTAGTTTCCTGAGTTGCGAATGCCCTGTTTAGCTCTGTAGCCCATATTTTAATAGGGTTATTTGACTCTCTGGAGACTAGTTTCTTAAGTTCTTTTTATTTATTGGATATCAGCCCGCTGTAGGATTGGTAAAGACCTCTTCCCAATTTGTTGGCTGTTGTTTTGTCCTATTGACAGTGTCCTTTGCCTTATAGATGTTGGCAGTTTTATGAGGTCCCATTTGTTGATTGTTGTATTTAGAACATAAGCCATTTGTGTTCTATTCAGGAACTTTTCATCTGTGCCCAAGTGTTCAATATTCTTCCCAACTTTCTCCTCTATAAGCTTCAGTCTGGTTTTATGTGTAGGTCCTTGAACCACTTGAACTTGAGCTATGTATAAGGAGATAAGAATGGGTCAATTTCCTCCACGGTCTTCCCAAGTTTCTTTCCTAATAGTTTCAGTGTGTCTGGTTTTATGTGGAGGTCCTTGATCCACTTGGAGTTGATCTGAGTGCAAGGAGATAAGAGTGGGTCAATTCGCATTCTTCTGCATGTTGACCTCCAGTTGAACCAGCACCATTTGTTGAAAAGACTATCTTTTTTCCACTGGATGGTTGTGGCTCCTTTATCAAAGATCGATTGACCATAAGTCTGTGGGTTAATTTCTGGGTCTTCAATCCTATTCCATTGATCCACTTGCCTGTTGCTGTACCAATACCATGCAGTTTTTAACACAATTGCTCTGTAGTACTGTTTAAGGTCAGGGATATTGATTCCCCCAGAAGTCCTTTTATTTTTGAGAATAGTTTTAGCTATTCTGGGATTTTGTTGCTCCAGATGAATTTGAGAATTGCTCTTTCTAGATCTATAAAGAATTGAGTTGGGATTTTGATGGGGATCGCATTGAATCTGTATATTGCTTTTGGTAAGATGGCCATTTTTACTATATTGATCCTGCCAATCCAGGAGCAAGAAATATTTTTTCATCTTCTGAGGTCTTCTTCGATTTCTTTCTTCAAGGACTTGAAGTTCCTGTCATACAGATCTTTCGCTTGTTTGGTTAGAGTTACGCCAAGGTACTTTATGTTGTTTGTGGCTATTGTGAAGGGTGTTATTTCCCTAACTTCTTTCTTAGCCTGCTTGTCCTTTGAGTACAAGAAGGCTACTGATTTGCTTGAGTTAATTTTATAACCAGCCACTTTGCTGAAGTTGTTTATCAGCTGTAGAAGTTCTCTGGTGGAGTTTTTTGGGTCACTTAAGTAAACTATCATATCATCTGCAAATAATGATAGTTTGATTTCTTCCTTTCCAATTTGTATCCCTGTGACTTCCTTATGTTGTCTAATTGCTCTTGCTAGAACTTCAAGTACTATATTGAAAAGATGTGGAGAGAGAGGGCAGCCTTGTCTAGTCCCTGAATTTAGTGGGATTGCTTCAAGTTTCTCTCCATTTATTTTGATGTTGGCTACTGGTTTGCTGTAGATTGCTTTTACTATGTTTAGGTATGGGCCTTGAATTCCTGCTTTTTCCATGACTTTTAGCGTGAAAGGATGCTGAATTTTGTCAAATGATTTTTCAGCATCTAATGAGATGACCATGTGGTTTTTTTTTTCTTTTAGTTTGTTTATGTAGTGGATTACATTGATGGATTTCCATATGTTGAACCATCCCTGCATCCCTGGGATGAACCCTACTTGATCATGGTGAATGATCATTTTGATGTGCTCTTGGATTTGGTTGGCAAGAATTTTATTTAGTATTTTTGCATCGATATTCATAAGAGAAATTGGCCTGTAGTTCTCTTTCGTTTTTGGATCTTTTTGTGGTTTAGGTATCAGTGTAATTGTGGTTTTGAAGAATGCATTGGGCAGTGTCCCTTCTGTCTCTATTTTGTGGAATAGTTTGAAGAGTATTGGTGTTAAGTCTTCTTTGAAGGTCTGGTAGAATTCTGCACTAAAACCATCTGGTCCCGTACTTTTCTTGGTTGGGAGGCTTTCTATAACCCCTTCTATTTCTTTAGGGGTTATGGGACTATTTAGCTGCTCTATTTGATGCTGATTTAATTTTGGTATTTGGTATCTGTCTAGGAAATTGTCCATTTCCTCTAGATTCTCCAGTTGTTTTGAGTATAGACCTTTGTAGTAGGATCTGATGATCTTTTGAATTTCCTCAGTTTCTGTTGTTATGTCTCCCTTTTCATTTCTAATTTTGTTAATTTGGATCCTGTCTCTGTGTCCTTTGGTTAGTCTGGCTAGGGGTTTATCTATCTTGTTGATTTTCTCAAAGAACCAACTCCTGGTCTTGTTGATTCTTTGTATGGTTTCCTTTGTTTCTATTTGGTTGATTTCAGCCCTGTGTTTGGTGATTTCTTGTCTTCTACTCCTGCTGGGTGAATTAACTTGTTTTTCTTCCAGGGCTTTAAGGTGTGCCATTAAGCTGCTAGTGTATGCTCTCTCCAGTTTCTTTTTTGATGTACTTAGAGCTATGAGTTTTCCTCTTAGCACTGCTTTCATTGTGTCCCATAGATTTGGGTAGGTTGTACCTTCATTTTCATTGAATTCTAAAAAGTCTTTGATTTCTTTTTTTATTTCTTCCTTGACCAAGGTGTCATTGAGTAGAGTATTGTTCAGTTTCCATGTGTATGTGGGCTTTCTGTTGTTTTTGTTGCTATTGAAGACCACTCTTAATCCATGGTGATCTGATAGGAGGCATGGGATTAGCTCGATCTTCTTGTATTTGTTGACATCTGTCTTGTGACCAATTATATGGTCTATTTTGGAGAAGGTACCATGTGGAGCTGAGAAAAAGGTATATTCTTTAGCTTTAGGATGAAATGTTCTATATATATATCTGTTAAATCCAATTGGTCCAGAGTTTCTATATTTTTTGTTTTCATTCCAAATGATTTTCCCTTTCAGGGTTTCCCCATCCCCTAAGTCCCATATGCCCTCTTCCCGCCCCCAGTTCCCCAATCAACCTCCTCCCCCTTCTCTGTTCTGGTAATTCCCTAAAATGCTGCATCAAGCCTTTCAAGGACCAGGGCCCTCTCCTTCCTTCTTCTTGGGAAGCATTTAATATGTGAGTTGTGTCTTGAGTATTCAAAGATTTTGGGCTAATGTCAACTTATCAGTGACTGCATTTTATGTGTGTTCTTTTGTGAATGAGTTACCTCACTTATTTTTTATATTTTTATATTTGCCATTTGCCTAAGAACTTCATGAATTCATTGTTTTTAAGTACTGGGTAGTATTCCATTGTGTAAATATTCCACTTTTTCTGTATCCATAACTCTATTGATGGGCGTCTGGGTTCTTTACAGCTTCTGGTTATTAAGAATAAGGCTGCTATGAACATAGTGGAGCATGTGTCCTTACTGCATGACAGGGAATCTTATGGGTATATGCCTAGGAATGGTATAGCAGGGTCCTCCTGAAGTGTCATGCCAAGTTTTCTGAGGAACCTCCAGACTGATTTCCAGAGTGGTTGTACCAGTTTGCAATCCCACCAGCAGTGGATGATTGTTCTTCTTTCTCCACATCCTTGCCATCACCTGCTGTCTCCTGAGTTTTTAATCTTAGCCATTCTGACTGGTGTGAGGTGAAATCTTAAGGTTGCTATGATTTGCATTTTCCTAATGACTAATGATGCTGAACGTTTCTTAAGGTGCTTCTCAGCCATCTGAAGTTAGTCAGGTAAAAATTCTTTGTTTAGCTCTGTACCCCATTTTTAATAGGATTATTTGGTTATCTGGGCTCTAACTTCTTGGGTTCTTTTTATATATTGAATATTAGCCCTCTCTTGGATATGGGGTTGGTGAAGATATTACCAATTTGTTGGTTGCTGTTTTGTCCATATGACAGTGTCCTTTACCTTGCAGAAACTTTGTAATTTTATAAGGTCCCATGGGTCAATTCTTGATCTTAGAGCATAAGCTATTGGTGTTCTGTTCAGGAAATTTCCCCCTGTACCCATGTCCTCAAGGGTCTTTCCCAGACTCTTTTCTATTAGTTTCAGTGTGTCTGGTTTTATGTGGAGGTCCTTGATCCACTTGGAGTTGAGCTAAGTACAAGGAGATATCAATTTGCATTCTTCTGCATGCTGACATCCAATTGACCAAGCATCATTTGTTGAAAAGGCTATCTTTTTTCCACTGGACGTTCTCAGATACTTTGTAGAAGATAAAGTGACCATACTTGTGTGGGTCCATTTCTTGGTCTTCAATCCTATTCCTTTGAATCTACCTGCCTGTCACTGTACCACTACCATGCAGTTTTTTAACACTACTGCACTGTAGAATTGTTTGAGGTCTGGGATATTGATTCCCCCAGAAGTTCTTTTACTGTAGAGAATAGTTTTAGCTATCCAGGGTTTTT
Organism: Apodemus agrarius; assembly: GCA_964023405.1. Classification (NCBI taxonomy): domain Eukaryota; kingdom Metazoa; phylum Chordata; class Mammalia; order Rodentia; family Muridae; genus Apodemus; species Apodemus agrarius. The sequence goes on from OZ030009.1 coordinate 79,316,070, forward strand.
AGTTATTCCAGATGAATTTGAGAATTGATCTTTCTAACTCTATGGAGAACTGAGTTGAGATTTTGATAGAGATTGTGTTGAATCTGTATATTGCTTTTGACAATATGGCCATCTTAACTATATTAATCCTGCCAATTTATGAGCATGGAAGATTTTTCCATTTTCTGAGGTCTTCTTCAATTTCCTTCTTCAGAGACCCGAAGTTCTTGTCATACAGATATTTCACTTTTTTGGTTAGAGTCACACCAAGATACTTTATATTGTTTGTGGCTATTGTGAAGGATGTCATTTCCCTAATTTCTTTCTCAGCCTGCTTATCCTTTGAGTGTAGGAAGGCTACTGATTTGCTTGAGTTGATTTTATAACCAGCCACTTTGCTGAAGTTGTTTATCAGCTGTAAGAGTTCTCTGGTGGAGTTTTTGGGTCACTTAAGTATACTATGATATCATCTGCAAATAGTGATGGTTTGACTTCTTCCTTTCCAATTTGTATCCCTTTGACCTCCTTATGTTGTCTTATTGTTCTAGCTAGAAGTTCAAGTACTATGATGAAAAGATATGGAAAGAAGGGCAGTCTTGTCTAGTCCCTGATTTTAGTGGGATTGTTTCAAGTTTCTCTCCATTTAGTTTGATGTTGACTACCAGTTTACTGTATTTTGTTTTTATGATGTTTAGGTAAGGGTCTTGAGTTCCTGTTCTTTCCAAGACTTTTAACATGAAAGGATGCTGAATTTTGTCAAATGATTTTTCAGCATCTACTGAAATGACCATGTATTTTTTTCTTTGAGTATTTTTATATAGTGGATTACATTGATGGAATCCCATATATTGAACCATCCCTGCATCCCTGGGATGAATCCTACTTGAGCATGATGAATGATCATTTTGATGTGTTCTTAGATTTGGTTGGCAAGATTTTATTGAGTATTTTTGCATCAATGTTCATAAGGGAAATTGGCATGAAGTTCTTTTTCTTTGTTGGATCTTTGTGTGGTTTTGGTATCAGCATAATTGTGGCTTTGTAGAACAATTTGTGCAGTGTTCCTACTGTTTCTACTTTGTGAAATTGTTTGAAGAGTATTGGTGTTAGACCTTCTTTAAAGGTCTGATAGAATTCTGCACTAAAACCATCTGGTCCTATGCTTTATTTGGTGGGAAGACTTTCTATGAACCCTTCTATTTCTTTAGGGATTGTGGGACTGTTTAGATGATCTATGTGATCCTGATTTAATTTTGGTATTTGGTATCTGTCTAGGAAATTGTTCATTTCCTCCAGATTCTCCAGTTGTATTGAGTATAGTCTTTTGTAGTAGGATCTGATTTTTTTTTAATTTCCTCAGTTTCTGTTTTCTAATTTTGTTAATTTGGATACTGTCTCTGTTCCCTTTGGTTAGTCAGGCTAAGAGTTTATCTATCTTGTTGATTTTCTCAAAGAATCAGCTCCTGGTTTTGTTAATTCTTTGTATGGTTCTTTTTGTTTCTACTTGATTGATTTCAGCCCTGAGTTTGATGATTTCCTGTCTTCTACTCCTCCTGGTTGAGTTAGCTTCTTTTTGTTTCAGGGCTTTCACGTGTGCTGTTAAGCTGCTAGTGTATGCTCTCTCCAGTTTCTTTTTGGAGGCACTCAGGACTATGAGTATTCCTCTTAGCACTGCTTTCATTGTGTCCCATAAATTTGGGTACGTTGTGCTTTCATTTCCATTACATTCTAAAAAGTCTTTGATTTCTTTCTTTATTTCTTCCTTTACCAAGTTATCATTTAATATCGTTCAGTTTCCATGTGTATGTGGGCTTTCTGTTGTTTTTGTTGCTATTGAGGACCACTCTTACTCCATAGTGATCTGATAGGAGGCATGGGATTAGTTCGATCTTCTTATATTTGTTGAGGCCTGTCTTGTGACCAATTATATGATCAATTTTGTAGAAGGTACCATGAGGTGCTAAGAAAAAGTTATATTCTTTTGCTTTAGAATGAAATGTTCTCTCTCTCTCTCTCTCTCTCTCTCTCTCTCTCTATATATATATATATATATATATATATATATATATATATATATATATCTGTTAATTCCAATTGGTCCATAGCTTCAATAAGTTTCATTGTGTCCCTGTTTAGTTTCTGTTTTCCTGATCGGTACATTGAGGATAGTGAGTGTTGAAGTCACCCACAATTATTGTGTTAGGTGCAATGTGTGCTTTGAGCTTTAGTAAAGTTTTTTTTTTACAAATGAGGGTACCCTTACATTTGGAGCATAGATGTTCAAAATTGAGAGTTCTTCTTGGTGAATTTTTCCTTTGACCAGCAAGAAGTGTCCTTTCTTATCTCTTTTGATGACTTTAGGTTGAAAGTCTATTTTATCTTATATTATAATGGCTACTCTGGCTTGTTTCCTGAGACTATTTGCTTGTAAAATTGTCTTCCAGCATTTTACTCTAAGGTAGTGTTTGTCTTTGGCACTGAGGTGTGTTTCCTGTATGCAGCAAAATGTAAGGTCCTGTTTCCGTATCCAGTCTGTTAGTCTATGTCTTTTTACTGGGGAATTGAGTCCATTGATGTTAAGAGATATTAAGGAATAGTGATTATTACTTCCTGTCATTTTTATGTTATTTTTATATTTGAGTGGTTATCTTCTTGTGGGTTTGATGAAAGAAGGTTACTATCTTTCTTTTTCTAAGGTGTAGTTTCCCTCCTTGTATTGGCGTTTTCCACCTATTATCCTTTGTGGGACTGGGTTTGTGGAAAGATATTGTGTAAATTTGGTTTTGTCATGGAATATCTTAATTTCTCCATCTATGGTGATTGAGAGTTTTGCTGGGTATAGTAGTCTTGGTTGACATTTGTGTTCTCTTAGAGTCTGCATGTGGTCTGCCTAGGATCTTCTAGCTTTCATGGTCTCTTGTGAGAATTCTGGTGTGATTCTGATAGTTACTTTATACGTTACTTGGCCTTTTTCTCTTACTGCCTTTAATATTATTTCTTTGTTTAGTACATTTGGGGTTTTGATTATTATGTGAGGAGGTATTTCTCTTCTGGTCCAGTCTGTTTGGAGTTCTGTAGACTTCTTGTATATTCATGGGCATCTCTCTCTTTAGGTTAGGGAAGTTTTCTTCCATAATTTTGTTGAAGATATTTGCTGGCTCTTTATGTTCTAAATCTTCACTCTCATCTATACTTATAATCCTTAGGTTTTGTCTTCTCATTATGTCCTGGATTTTCTGCATGTTTTGTGTTACAAGCTTTTTGCATTTTGCATTTTCTTTGACTGTTGAGTCAATGCTTGTATGTTATCTTCGGCATCTGAGATTCTTTCTTCTATCTCTTGTATGCTGTTGTTGATATTTGCATCTATGGTCCCTATTTCCTTCCCAAGGTTTTCTATCTCCAAAGTTGTATCCCTCTGTGACTTCTTAGTTGTTTCTATTTTGTTTTAAGATCCTGGATGGTTTTGCTCAGTTCCTTCACTTTTTTGTTTTTGTTTTCCTGTAATTCTTTAAGAGATTTTTGTCTTTCTTCTTTCATGACTTCTGCCTGTTGACCCAAGTTCTCCTGTATTTCTTTCAGTGATTTTTGCTTTTCCTCTTTATTGGCTTCTATCTTTTGTCTAATATTCTCCTTAATTTCTTTAAATGATTTTTGTGTTCCCCTTTTAAGGGCTTCAATCTTTTGATCCATTCTCTCCTTTAAGACATTTATTTATGTCCTTCTTGTGTTCTTCTAACCATATCATGACCATTGATTTTAAATCCAAATCTTGTTTTTCTGATGTTTTGGCATTTCTAGGACTTGCTGTTATTGGAGAATTGGGTTCAGATGCTGCCATATTGCCTTGTTCTGTTAGTAACATTCCTACATTTGCCTTTTGCCATCTGGTTATCTCTGGAGTTAGTTGGTCCTGATATGTCTGGCTGGTGCTTGAACCTCCTGTGAGCCTGTAAGGCTATTTCTACTGCACTGGATGACTGAGTTTCCCCTGGCACAGATTGCTGATGTGCTGCCATCCTCTTGGGTGCCTTTGGAACCCTGGTGTGTCTTGCCCCAAGCAATGTTATACTCAGGTTGTGTCTGCGAACCTGTTGCTGCCTGTCTGGTCTGTCAGTGAGAGAAGATGGCGGATGCTGTGGGGACCTTTTCCAAGTGCTGATAACTCTGCAGGGCAAATGTCCTCAGACACGACTGGAACACAGATAGCACACAAAACTGCCCAGGCCCTGGGTGCAGGCAGAACCCTGACAGGATGAGACCCAAGTGATGTTAGACTGGTGCTATGACAGTGTACCTGGCTCTGCCTATCATATTTGTCTGGCGTCCAGGAGCCAAAATGGTGAAGAGCCCCTCTAAGTGCTGATCAGTATGCAGGGCAAAAAACCCTGATGATTTTTTTGAATTTTCACAGTTGCTGTTGTTTTGTTTCCCTTTTCATTTCTGAATTTATTAATTTCAGTAGTGCCTCTGTGCCCTCTGGTTAGTCTGGCTAAGGGTTTATCTATCTTGTTGATTTTCTCAAACAACCAGCTCCCGGTTTTGTTGATCGTTTGTATAGTTCTTTTTGTTTCTATTTGGTTGAATTCAGTCCTGAGTTTGATTATTTCCTGCCATGTACTCCTCTTGGGTGTATGTGCTTCTTTTTGTTCTATTGCTTTCAAGTACACTGTCAAGTTGTTAGTGTAAGCTTTCTCTATTTTCTTTTTTGGAAGCACTCATAGCTATTAGTTTTCCTCTTAGCACTGCTTTCACTGTGTCCTATAAGTTTTGGTACTGTGTGTCTTCATTTTGAATAGATCTGGAGAGAGTGGACAACCTTGTCTGGTCCCCAATTTTAGTGGAATTGCTTCAAGTTTCTCTCTGTTTAACTTGATGTTGATTACCAGTTTGCCGTATATTGCTTTCACTATGTTGAGGGCCTTGCATTCTGGATCTCTCCAGGACTTTTATCATGAAGGGATGCTGGATTTTGTCAAAAGTCTTTTCAGCATCTAATGAAATGACCATGTATTTTCTTTCCCTTTAGTCTGTTCCTTTCTGAATTTATTAATTTGGATACTGTTTCTGTGCCCTCTGGTTAGTTTGGCTAATGGTTTATCTATCTTGTTGAATTTTTCAAAGAACCAGCTCCTTGTTTTGTTGATTCTTTGTATAGTTCTTTTTGTTTCTGTTTGGTTGATTTCAGCCCTGAGTTTGATTATTTCCTGCCATCTACTCCTCTTGAGGATATTTGCTTCCTTTTGTTCTAGAGCTTTTAAGTACACTGTCAAGCTGTTAGTGTAATCTCTCTCCATTCTCTTTTTGGAGGCACTCAGAGCTATGAGTTTTCCATCTATGGTAACTGAAAGTTTGGCTGGGTATAGTTGTGTGGGCTGACCTTTATGTTCTCTTAGGGTCTGGATGACATCTTCCCAGGATCTTCTGGCTTTTATAGTCTCTGGTGAGAAGTCTGGTATAATTCTGATAGGTCTGCCTTTATATGTTATTTGGCCTTTTTCTCTTACTGCTTCTAATATTCTTTCTTTGTGCAGTGAATTTGGTGTTTTGAGTATTATGTAACAGGAGGAATTTCTGCTCTGGTCCAATCTATTTGGAGTTCTGTAGGCTTCTTGTATGTTCATGGGCATCTTTTTCTTTAGTTTAGGGTAGTTTTCATCTATAATTTTGTTGAAGATATTTACTGGACATTTAAGATGTAATTCATGGCTTTCTTCTATACCTATAATCCTTAGGTATGGTCTTCTCATTGTGTTCTGTATTTCCTGGATGTTTTGGGTTACACGCTTTTTGCATTTTGTATTTTCTGACTGTTGAGTCAATGTTTTCTATGGAATCTTCAGCATTTGAGATTCTTTATTCTGTCTCATGTATTCTGTTGTTGACTATGACTCCTGAATTCTTCCCAAGGTTTTCTATCTTCAGAGATGTCTCACTGTGCGATTTCTTTATTGTTTCTATTTCCATTTTTAGATCCTGGATAGTTTTGTTGAGGTCCTTCACTTGTTTGTTTTTTCCTGAAATTCTTTAAGTAATTTTCGTTTTTCCTCTTTAAGGGCTTCTATCAGTTGACACATGTTTTCCTGTGTTTCTTTTAGGGATTTTTGTGATTTCTCTTTAAGGGCTTCTGCATGTTGACCCATGTTCTCCCATAATTGCCTGTGGGATTTTTATATTGCCTCTTTAAGGGCTTCTACTTGTTGACCCATGTTCTCCCATATTTCTTTAAAGGAGTTTTGTGTTTCCCCTTAAGTGCTTCTACCTTTTGATCCATATTCTCTTGTATCTCTTTAAGGGATTTTTGTGCTTCTACCTGTTGACCCATGTTCTCCTGTATTTCTTTAAAGGAGTTATTTATGTCCTTCTTGAAGTCCTCCATCAGCAATATGAGATGTGATTTTAAATCTAGCTCTTGCTTTTTCTGATGTGATGGAGTATGCGGGATTTGCTGTTGTAGGAGAACTGGGTTCTGATGCTGCCATGTTGCCTTGTTGGTAATAATTTTGCGTTTACCTTTGGCCATGTCATTATCTCTGGTGTTAGCTGGTCTTATTATCTCTATCTTCTCTGTCCTGCGGGCCTGTGTTTCTGTACTCCTGGGATTCCCTTTCTCTCCAATGTCCGGCAAACAACTGATTCTCCAGGAATGATCAGGTAATGGGGTCTCCCCTATGGCAGACTTGGCAAGGGTCAAATGCCCTGCAGGCTTCTATTTCTCAAATGTTCTGCTGCTGCCGGATCTCAAATGTCCTTCTGATGCTCATTCTCGAATGCCCCACTTCTACCAGTGTGAATGCCCTACTGGTGCCAGTTCTCCAATGACCTAGTGGTCTGGAGGTTGCAACGTAGTCAGTCCCTGAGTGGTTTTGGGCCTCTAAGTGTTGGGTGATTCTTACTGGATGCCCTGCTCCTGCCTGTTCTCCAGAGAGTATCAGGCAGTAGGATGCTCTGCATGTCCGAAGTGGTGCAGGTCTACCACATCAGATGGATCAGGGTGGTGACAGGGGAGGAGGGAGGGATGGGTAGAAAGGACAGAAGGGGAGTGGTGATCTGTAGGTTGCTGGATAGTGGGTCCCAGAGAAGCTCTGGGCCTTTAGGATTGTGGGGTGGGGTGATGCCCTGCTCCTGTCCATTCTCCAGACAGTATCAGGAAGAGGGATTCTCCATTTGTCAGAAGTAGCACTGGTCTATGATGATTGCATTTCTTTGTAGAACTCTGTCACTTTTTTGGCTAGTTTTATTCCTAGATTTTTTTTTGAAGTGACTGTGAACATGTACCCACAATCTCTTTCTCAGCATGTTTCTTGTTGTTATATAAAGATGGTATTAGTTTTTGAAAATTGATTCTGTATTCTACCATTTTGCTAATATTAATGGTTATTTTTGGTAGACAATTTGATACCTTAAATATATAACATCATGTATTCTGTCTAGGGTTAGTTTGATTTCTTCTCATCATATTTGTATTTCTTTAATTTTCTTGTCTTGACTTATTGCTTCAGCTAGGACTTGAAGCAGAAAAGTAAATAATAAAGATGATATAGACAGCCATGTATCATACTTGACTCCTCTTGTACTGCTTCAAGGTTTTGTCCTTTTAGGATTATGCTAGCCGTGAGGTTTTCATAGGTAGCTTTTATTTAGTTGGGGTATGTACCTTCTAGTCCTTCTTTCTCCAGGACTTTTATCAGGAAAGCAATTAGGATTACTGTATTAATTGGGGTTTATTTGTATGAAGAGACATTATGACCAAGACACATTTTATAAAGGTAAACAATTAATTGGAACTGTCTTACAGTCTTAGAGGTTCAATTCACTATCAAGCATGGCATTGTGTAGACAGACTTAGTGCTAGAGGAGCCAAGAGTTCTACATGTTTATCCACAGGTAGCCAGGAGGCTGTCATCTACACTGAGTGGAGCCTAAGCACAGTAGGAGACCTCAAAGCCCACCCTTACTGTGACATACTTCCTCCATTAAGACCTCCTAATACTATCATTCCCCACAGACTAAGCATTCAAACACATGAGTCTACGGGGCCAAACCTATTCAAACCACCACAATTACATTAAGGAATTTTCTGTATCTATTGAGTTGATGTGATTTCTGCCTTTAAGTCTAGTTAGTGGGTTTATTAGTATTACAAATTTGCACAATTTAAATGATTTTTGCAAATCTTAAGTAAACCAAATTAATCATAGTGAATGTTTTTCATATATGTCTATATCCAACTTGCAATTAATATTATTTGGGGGGCATTTTTGATTTTATGTTCATCAGGGATATTGGTCTATACTTTTCTGGTTTTGTTGTTTATCTGGTGTTTGTAGTAGTTTCTGACTTCACAAAATGAGTTTGAGAGTGTTCCTTGTGTGTCTATTTTTGAATAGTTTAATAATAATAGGGTATAGATCTTTAAAATTCTAACAGAATTCTCTTATAAACCTCCCTGATCCTGGAAAATTTTAGTTGGAAAGGTTTTCTTTTTACTATTTATCTTCCTGCATTCGTTATTGATATGTTTAAGTTGTTGACTTCTTATTAACTTTGGTGGTTTGGACGAATCTATAAATTCTTCCTTTTTAAGTATTTCCAGATTAGTAAAATACTGTCCTTTTAAAATATTCCCTTACAGTATTTTGAATTTCTTTGATGTCTTTTATAATGTTTTCATATTCAATTCTGATACTGTCACTTGTGGACCCCTCTTTCTTTCTTTTCATTAGTTGAGTCAGGGTTTGGACAATCTTGTATATCTTTGCAAAGAACCTGCTCTACGATTTGTTTATTCTTCATAATGCTTTCTTTTCTTTTATTTATTTTACTTTCTTTCTGATTTTTATTATCTCTGGCCTTTCCCTGGGTTTGGATTTCATTTTTATGCATTTTTTTCAAAATTTATAGTTGCATCATTAAGTATTTTTGGTGTTCTTTCTGAGTTTTTAATGAGGCATTTAGAGCTTTAAATGTGTTTCAGAGGTTTTATTGTATTGTTTTCACTTTAATTTAGCTCTAGAACTTTTGTTCCTCAAGTCCTTCTTTGAACAAGTGTGTATTAATTGGGATATCTGGTGTCATTTCAAAATTTTACAATAGTGTCTTGGCTATGCTCATTCCTCTTTTCAGGACAAAATAGTGTTTCTTCCATTTTCTTTCTTGCTTCTTCCATTTTCTTCAGCTTTAGTCTGTTACATATAATTTTCATGGCTGTTTATATAATGGAAGTCTCCTCTCTCCCTCTTCTCTCTCTCCCTCTCTCCTTCTCCCCTCTCTCTTTCTCTCCCTCTCTCCCTCTTGCTCTCCCTCTCTCTCTTCTTCTCCCTCTCCCTCTTTCTCTCTCTTCCAGTTGTGAACAGTAGTTTTGCTTGGTTAACTATCATGGTATTTTAGGACTTGAAAATTAGTAATCAAATTTTTTCTGTCTTTCAGAGTTCTTCCTGTAAATTTAGCTTCTTTTCTGATGTGTTTTCTATTACACACACTTATATCATCTTTCAATTTGTTTATATTTTGTATACTTAGTGTTTTAACAATGAGGATTTTGTCCTCTGGGCTTTTCTATTTACTGATCTGTGTCCTTATATCTCTGTGTGTATAACATTTCTTAGATTGGGGAAGTTCTTTCCTGTGATCTTATTAAAGATCTGGCCTATACTATTCATCTATATTCTTCTTTCTCTTCCATTTCTAGATTTCAAAGGCTTTGTCTTTCCAAGACGTCTCACTTTTTCTGTATGTTTCTCTCCGATGTTTTAAAAACACATTATTTGCTTATTTTTTAGATTCTTTACTACTGAGTCCTATTTTTTCATCTAATGTTTGATTCATTCCACTTGTAAGGCTTTTCTTTGAGCATCATAGTTGGTTAATGATTTTTATCATCTTCAGTTCATTTAAGTTTGGATATTATCAAGACACACACACACACACACACACACACACACACACATGGTTACTTCCATCCTCTTTCATTCTCATATTTGTGTTTTTCTTATAGGCACCACTCTGGCAATAAATGAAACATTCTGTTAAAATTAATTGAAACTGTGTGTACATTCTTTAAATGTACTCCTTGAATTCTTTGATGAAGTTTATGATTGTTCATTTAAATTCTGTATCTTGTGGTTCATTTAGTTAATCCTCATTGATGAATCTTTCTTAGCACTGATGGATTTTGAGGGAAGACATTGCCTTAAACTTTTGTATTGCTTGTATTTTTGTAATGATACCTGGCCATCTGGACTTTTTTGTTAGTTCTGCATCTGATACAGAGTAGTTTGGGGGCAGAAAAGAGAATGATCCAGTTGGATTGAGCATAGAAGATCTGTATGGTTTAGGTGGAATAGGGACTGGACTTGTTAGCAGGATATATGTCCTGGTACAAACTTGAGTTTGGGAGATTTGAGTCTGCAGATTTGAGTAGGTTTAAAAAGGAGAGAAACAAGTAGATTAGAACAGAGTCTACATCATGCTAAACATTAGTCTAGATCAGGATAGATCCTAGAGAGGGGTGTGAAAATGTGGTTGTATAGAGAGTCTGAATAAAAGGAAAGAGGGGTTCTTTAATTGGTGATACACAGGGTAGATCTTGGAGGAAATCTAGAGGATCTGGGGAAAAGACAAGTAGACATGGACAGACTAGACCAAGGTACTATACATGGGATCTGGCTTAGATCTTGGTGATTTAAGAGAGCTTCATGGATAGAATTATCAGGGATAGACTTATTTGGCTAGTCCCTGGGGAAGGATGTTGAGGATTTGGATATGTGGAATGTTGCATGTCTATTATTTTTTAAATAAAAAGTTTTAACAATTGAACTATCATTCCAGTCCTTTGAAATAACTTTTGGTGCAGAATAACCAATATATTTTAGTTCTATTTCCAATTGCTTCTAAAGAACAGAAACTATAGAGATACTATCTTCAGGTAGCTTACAATCATAGAGGAATATGGAAAATTTAAGTATATAATAAAAAAGTAAAAAGGGCTCTAAAGTAGATTTCAGAATTTAGTAACTGAAGTATGTCACTATCTATGGCAAGTGAATCAAACTCAACATTTCTAAATCCCATGGATACTTCATGAGTGAAACTGAAAACTCAATAAACCTTGGAATTATAAAGAAGGATGGAGGTCCTGGGAGATGATTCAGTGGGTTCAAGCACCGGCTGATCTCCCAGAGGACCTGTACTATATTCCCAGCACTTAGATGGCAGATCACAACCATCTAATTTTAAAGAATATAATGCCCTTTTTTTACTACAACAGTACCAGTCATATATGTGGTACACAGACACACATGCAGACAAATACTCATCCACTGTATAGATGTATAACAGAAAAAGAGTACAATGAAATGAAGGACATGGAAGACAAAAAGAACAAGAAGTGTCAAAGAGGTTACTAGTCCCTGTAAGACACTGATATCACATTCCTGAACTTTAGGTGTGTGGCTGTTTTGAAAATTGCATATTGTTCACCATAAACTAAGAGAAGCAATGCAAAAGAAAGAGACTATTTGTAAACAAATATAGAATGTAGACATGTGTATACATTATTTTCTCATTATTCTGAGGAACATGTCTTTGAGATCACAATGTGATTTTAACTTTTGAAGGTAAAAAATTTATGTATATATACTGTCTTAATTTGTATTGCTGTGAAGAGACACCATGACCAAGGCAACTCTTAAAAGGACAACATTTAACTGGGGTGACTTATAAGTTCCAAGCATCAATCCATTATCATTAAGGCAGGAGCATGGCAGCATCCAGATAGGCATGGTACAGGAGGAGCTGAAAGTTCTACATTTTCATCTGAAAGCCACTGGGTGTAGACTGGTTTCTAGGTAGCTAACACAAAGATCTTAAAGCCCATGTCCACAATGATACACTTCCTCCACCAAGGCCATAACTCATAATGGTGCCACTCCCTGGACCAAGCATATTCAAACCACCACACATACTGTGAAGCTTGTGTTATTAAAATTAACAACAACAACTAGCAAACCAATTGATAGCATATGTATAGTAAGAATGCCAGATGCATAACCACAATTGAGGTTTGATATATTTACTTAGCTCAAACAATAGTGTCCTCTTAAGCAAAATTGGCTCTACTTTGATAGTAATTACTAAAAGCTAATGTTTTGAAATCCTGCAAGAAAAATTGTTGGCAACTTAAGATTTTGTTTTGCCAAGTTTTAGTCCAAAATAATTTTCTTCCTCAAAGTTTGTACTTTGAATAAGGAGGGGTGTATCTAACTTGCATATATGGCAGTTACACAACTAAGAGAAGTAGCATGCTAGAAGTGGGAAAAATATACTTTTTGACAGTGAAAACAGCTTAGAATTCTCAGTGATAAAGACTCAGAGATCCAAAGCCATATATGATACAATCAATATTAAATAACAAAGAATTACTGTTTGATTTCATTGAAAAATATTCTTTTCTTTTAAAATAGAACTGAGAGGGGATTCTGGCAAAGTTGCTTTAGATATTTCATATTCTTCAGCTCAGGACTCTCTGGCTTCAAATAACACATTTGGTGGGATAATAAGCAAACTCTGTTTTTATATTTCTTCCATTGTTTCAAATTTTATAGCTCAACACAAGACCCTAGGACAAAGATCTTGAGACAATCAGCGGATTATAGATCTTCTGAGCGTCATGTATTTTTAAATTTCAGGATCTTCTTGATCATAAATGTAAGGAAAAGAATAACAGTTGTGCTTTTCCTGTTCTACTTCCTAGTTTTAGAGAGCATAAGAGATTAGAACTTGAAACACTCAAGATACTAGAGCTACAAGTTGCTCTGTGAGCCAGAGAAGTGACATTTTGTTCCAAGGGCTTCTACTGAAAAATAAGACTTCATAGAAAATTCTGAAGAGGCCACTAAAGAAATACATACAGGTGCTATGAAAATGAGTCTTTAAAGAAATATAAGATTAAGTTAGGAGTTGAAAATAAGAGATTCATCACAGATTTTTAGAACTAAATTACATCATCATCATCATTTAGAAAGTGAAGGGGTTACATAAAACTGAGGAGTAGTATTATTAGTGTTTTGATGATTAATAAAATAATTATTAAGGGATGTTAGAGAAATATGTACATTTTGAAGCACAGATTTGTGAAAAAATAGAAGTTCTAAATTAAGATAAAAGCAGATTAAGGAGAAGCAGTTTCCTAAATAATGAAAGAAAGATTGCCTGAGTTGAAGAACACTTGAATCAGTACATTATCAGAATCTAGAGAATGACATGTCTGTCAAGAAAGGTCTCCAAAAATTCTTCAACTCATTGATAAAGAGCAATAAATGAATTCTGAACATGTCTACACAGAAGCTAGTACTTGACAAAATACAGAGATTAAGATGTTGGACTGGTAACAAAACTTTTCCGTTCTAAAGCCATATGATAGGGAGAAAGTGTTTACAGATATTAGGAAATAATGAAACTGAGGGAAGATTCTGTTCACTGACAACGTCTAGGAACAGTGAGTACTGCACTCACACATACTGTCACAGGAAAGAATGAACACTCAAGGAACAACTGCTTTACAGTTCCTAATAGATCAAACACAAGCTGAGAACTTGGTACTGCATTTATAGTGAAAGGTAATTGAGTCAGATTATCTGATGATGTATGAGTGAAGAGGTAGATAAGACTTCTTAATATAGTAATGCTGCAAGGGAAATTCTAATAAGTGCCTGAATATAAAGTATTAAATTATTCAAGACCAAGTTTTGATAGGAGAAGGAAGAATAAATTAATTGGCTTTCAGAGGTCTCATAAGGAGTGCAAGTGGGGTTCAAGGAATCTCTAGGAAAGGGAATATATTACCTTATCAAAGAAAAAGAAAGCAATACTGAATTATGGGCCTGTAGGAGACAAAGAGATATAGTCTTCTTTCCATAAAATATTAAGTAAAGATGCATATAATTATGGATATAAAGAAAAAATAAATAACAAATAAGTTTTGGTAGAAGTTTGCAGTTATCAAATGGACACAAAGGAAAATTACTCAAGTTCATAACAGCATAATTATACAATTGGATAAAAGAAAAAAGGAAAAAAGCAATAAAATAAACATAATGTAGAGAATAATGTTGTGATGTGTGTGCATGTGTGTGTGTGTGTGTGTGTGTGTGTGTGTGTGTGTGTGTATTTCTAGAAAGGCAAAGGCCAGCAGATGAGTTCAGACCAGCCATGGCCATAGAGTGAGACCCTGTCTCAAAAATAAAAATAAATAAAATAGGATACAATATAAAGAAGAGGAAAACAAGTGAAAAGGGTGTAATTGTTACAGGTACAAGAGGTTAACTTCTTCCAATAAACATGGAGAGTATTACATTGAGCAATAGAGAACTTTTGAATCAACTGTCTACTTTTTACAAAGACAGCTGAAAGTGAAGTGCTAAAATCTGAAAATGAAGGGATTGGAAAATGCAAATTTATATCCATGGAAGATAATACTGTTATAAACTAGGTAGAAGTGAAAGATAAAGATTCCTAAATAAGAAGGAATTACATGCTAAGTAAATGTGAAGCAAACAATATTAATTACAAGATTAATCTGTAGATACCAAACAAAGCAAAGAATAAACAAAGAAAAACCATTAGGAATTCAAGGATGACTTTATATAACCTATATGATGTGGCCACATTTCAGCTCTAATTTTTTTTTACATCAGGAGGAGCTAGATGATAATAAAATGCAAGAACATTATAATAGACTAAATTGTCATTTCAATGGGCATTAAGACTTAAACTTTAGGATTCTACAGGATTAGGGTCACTCAATAGAAAGTTATAAAAATCAATTGCATATCTGGGGACAAGTAAACCTTGAATAAGAATTATTATCATAAAACTACACTCTCAAAATAATACAACAGGTGAAAAATATGATTAATAATATCTCTGTTAGAAAGCTAATCTTTGACCTAATAGATAAATGAAATGAAAATTATCTTAATTCTGGAAAACATGAAGGAAAAAAGTCAGTTTACAATGTATAAAAATGGCAACAGTAGTGTTTATGGGAAAAGTTGTAATTAAATTCATTTATATTTAACAATATCAAGAATAACAGATATATATAGAACATTCCATCCTAAAACAAAAGAGTATACCTTTTTCTCAGCACCGCACGGTACCTTCTCAAAAATTGATCATATAATTGGTCACAAGACAGACCTCAACAAATACAAGAAGACCGAACTAATCCCATGTCTCCTATCGGATCACTATGGAGTAAAAGTGGTCTTCAATAGCAAGAAGAACTACAGAAAGCCCACATACACATGGAAACTGAACAATACTCTACTCAATGACACCCTGGTCAAGGAAGAAATAAAGAAAGAAATCAAAGACTTTTTAGACTTCAATGAAAATGAAGGTACGACCTACCCAAATCTCTGGGATACAATGAAAGCAGTGCTAAGAGGAAAACTCATAGCCCTGAGTGCCTCCAAAAAGAAACTGGAAAGAGCATACACTAGCAACTTAACAGCACACCTGAAGGCGCTGGAACAAAAAGAAGCTAACTCACCCAGGAGGAGTAGAAGAGAGGAAATCATCAAACTAAGGGCTGAAATCAATCAAGCAGAAACAAAGAGAACCATACAAAGAATCAACAAAACCAAGAGCTGGTTCTTCGAGAAAATCAACAAGATAGATAAACCCTTAGCTAGACTAACCAAAGGGCACAGAGATAGTATCCAAATTAACAAAATTAAAAATGAAAAGGGGGATATAACAACAGAAACAGAGGAAATTCAAAAGATCATCAGATCCTACTACAAAGGCCTATACTCAAAACAACTGGAGAATCTGGAGGAAATGGACAATTTCCTAGACAGATACCAAATACCAAAATTAAATCAGCATCAAGTAGACCAGCTAAACAGTCCCATAACCCTTAAAGAAATAGAAGGGGTTATAGAAAGCCTCCCAACCAAAAAAAGTACGGGACCAGATGGTTTTAGTGCAGAATTCTACCAGACCTTCAAAGAAGACTTAACACCAATACTCTTCAAACTATTCCACAAAATAGAGACAGAAGGGACACTGCCCAACTCGTTCTTCGAAACCACAATTACGCTGATACCTAAACCACAAAAAGATCCAACAAAGAAAGAGAACTACAGGCCAATTTCTCTTATGAATATAGATGCAAAAATACTAAATAAAATTCTTGCCAACCGAATCCAAGAGCACATCAAAACGATCATTCACCATGATCAAGTAGGCTTCATTCCAGGAATGCAGGGATGGTTCAATATACGGAAATCCATCAATGTAATCCACTACATAAACAAACTAAAAGAAAAAAACCACATGGTCATCTCATTAGATGCTGAAAAAGCATTTGACAAAATTCAGCATCCTTTCATGCTAAAAGTCTTGGAAAGAGCAGGAATTCAAGGCCCATACCTAAACATAGTAAAAGCAATCTACAGCAAACCAGTAGCCAACATCAAAATAAATGGAGAGAAACTTGAAGCAATTCCACTAAAATCAGGGACTAGACAAGGCTGTCCTCTCTCTCCATATCTTTTCAATATAGTACTTGAAGTTCTAGCGAGAGCAATCAGACAACATAAGGAAGTCACAGGGATACAAATTGGAAAGGAAGAAGTCAAAGTATCATTATTTGCAGATGATATGATAGTCTACTTAAGCGATCCAAAAAACTCCACCAGAGAACTTCTACAGCTGATAAACAACTTCAGCAACGTGGCTGGTTATAAAATTAACTCAAGCAAATCAGTAGCCTTCTTGTACTCAAAGGACAAGCAGGCTGAGAAAGAAGTTAGGGAAATAACACCCTTCACAATAGCCACAAACAACATAAAGTACCTTGGCGTAACTCTAACCAAACAAGTGAAAGATCTGTATGACAGGAACTTCAAGTCCCTGAAGAAAGAAATCGAAGAAGACCTCAGGAGATGGAAAAATATTTCTTGCTCCTGGATTGGCAGGATCAATATAGTAAAAATGGCTATCTTGCCAAAAGCAATCTACAGATTCAATGCAATCCCCATCAAAATCCCAAATCAATTCTTCATAGATCTAGAAAGAGCAATTCTCAAATTCATCTGGAGCAACAAAAAACCCAGGATAGCTAAAACTATTCTCAACAATAAAAGGACTTCTGGGGGAATCAATATCCCTGACCTCAAGCAGTACTACAGAGCAATTGTGTTAAAAACTGCATGGTATTGGTACAGCAACAGGCAGGTAGATCAATGGAATAGGATTGAAGACCCAGAAATTAACCCACAGACTTATGGTCACTTGATCTTTGATAAAGGAGCCACAACCATCCGGTGAAAAAAAGATAGCCTTTTCAACAAATGGTGCTGGTTCAACTGGAGGTCAACATGCAGAAGAATGCGAATTGACCCACTCTTATCTCCTTGTACTAAGATCAACTCCAAGTGGATCAAGGACCTCCACATAAAACCAGACACACTGAAACTATTAGAAAAGAAACTTGGGAAGACCCTGGAGGACATGGGCACAGGGGTAAAGTTCCTGAACAGAACACCAATAGCTTATGCTCTAAGATCAAGAATTGACAAATGGGACCTCATAAAATTACAAAGTTTCTGTAAGGCAAAGGACACTGTCAGAAAGACAAAACGGCAACCAACAACATGGGATATGATCTTCACCAACCCCACATCCGACAGAGGGCTAATATCCAATATATACAAAGAACTCAAGAAGTTAGACCCCAAAGAACCAAATAACCCTATCAAAAAATGGGGCACAGAGCTAAACAAAGAATTTTCACCAGAAGAAATTCGGATGGCCGAGAAACACCTTAAGAGATGTTCAACATCATTAGTCATCAGGGAAATGCAAATCAAAACAACCCTGAGATTCCACCTCACTCCAGTCAGAATGGCTAAGATTAAAAACTCGAGAGACAACAAGTGCTGGCGAGGATGTGGAGAAAGAGGAACACTCCTCCACTGTTGGTGGGATTGCAAAATGGTAAAACCACTCTGGAAATCAGTGTGGCGGTTCCTCAGAAAATTGGGCATGCCACTCCCAGAGGACCCTGGCATACCACTCCTGGGCATATACCCAGAGGATTCCCCTGCATACAACAAAGACACATGCTCCACTATGTTTATAGCAGCCTTGTTTATAATAGCCAGAAATTGGAAGGAGCCCAGATATCCCTCAAAGGAGGAATGGATACAGAAAATGTGGTATATTTATACAATGGAGTACTACTCAGCAATTAAAAATAATGAATTCATGCAATTTGTAGGTAAATGGTTAGATCTGGAAACTATCATCCTAAGTGAGCTAACCCAATCACAAAAGAATACACACGAAATGCAATCACTGATAAGTGGATATTAATGAGCCCAGAAGCCCTAAATACTCAAGGCACAATTAGCAAGTCAAATGACTCTCAAGAAGAAAAAAAGGAGAGGACCCTGGGCCTGTAAAGATTGGATCCAGTATTGTAGACCCAGAACAGAGAAATCGTGGGGGGGGGGGGAAAGAGTGGGGAATAGCATGGGGGGGGAGAGGAATTATGGGACATATGGTGGGGGGTACCTGGGAAAGGGGAAAGCCTTTGGAATGTAAACAAAGAATATAGAAAATAAAAAAAAATGATAAAAAAAAAGAAGTTTAAGACTATTAAGGCTCTGCAATAAAAAAAAAAAAGAATAACAAGTAACAGCCATTAACATTCATTTTAAAGGGTGTTCAAAATTGTACACAGAAAAGGACTCTTTTCTGCCATGAAAGCTAGCACCTGTTACTGTTACAGGCAACTTTCTCCAAACTTTGAGAAAATGACACAAAATAATCAATAACAACAAACAAAAAAAAGAGATTTTCTTCTCTCCTGGTTTTTCCTTCCTCTCTCCTTTCCAGATGCACTGTTATTCTCACCTTACCATTTGTAGGTTCTGGCAAAGTGGTTAATACACCATGGTTCTTGAAACAAAACCTCTGTTCTCAGAGGGCCCTATGTTTTTTAAAGTGTTAAAGAAAGGTGACAGACTGATGGACTATGTTCAGGATTTATTATGTTATAATAGGCCTGCCAACTCTAGCTAAGATTCAAATACAACAGTTTCTGATACAGAACACATATGACAAAGTGGACAGTGGGTACTGTCAAATATAGATGTTTGCTTTGGGATTTCTATTATGGTTCTAAATCAAGATCTATTAGTGAGACAGAAGAAACAACAGAATAGCTCAAAACTATAGCTTAAGTGTCCCCACAATCATTCTGAAATGTGGCATCATTGAAAAGAAGGACTATACAAAGCATTTGGAACATACATTCTCTGCCCTGGTCAACGAAGAAAATATACTTTTTTCTCTGCCTGTGTATGTGTATGTATGTTTGTGTGTTCATGCTCACATATACACCCACATAGACATACAACTAGAAAAATTAGCTATCTTTCAATATTTTTTGCAAAAACATATTTCTTTCTTTGTGTAGGGTAAGGTATGGTATATATGATATATTTGGATTGTGTATATGCACATCTGTGTTTGCAGGTATGCTATGCTAATGTAGAGGCCAGAGGAGGATGCCTTGAGCTTTTGCTTGAACTCTCTTTCCTTCTTTCCCTTCCTGCATGCTTGTTTCTTGAGACATGGTCTCTCACTGGAGTTATGCTGGTGACCAGAAAAACCTCAGGAATCCTGACTCTGCTCCATATACTGTTAAATTTGCATGCACACAGAGATACTTCTGTCTTTTTATAATGAGTGTTAGGAATTTGAACTCAGCTCCTTAGGCTTGCCTAGAGAACACTTTTAATCACTAAGCCCTCCTTACTCTCATCTATAATTTCTTAATAGCAGAAAACAGACCCATGTGTACAGTATCAGAGAAATTCTATGAGTTAAGAGTCAACAATTGGTAAAATGGAATTCAAAATAGGAATAAAATAAAAGCATTATTCATGTAACAATAAAGTATTGGTTCTGTTATTATTTAAATTGTTCCTACAAAAACAATTTTGTTTCAATTGCAGAATCACCATAGAATTAAAAATAGTTATTTTTACTTTCTTCTTCTTCTCCTTCTCCTTCTCCTTCTCCTTCTCCTCCTTCTCCTCCTTCTCCTCCTTCTCCTCCTCCTCCTCCTCCTCCTCCTCCTCCTTCTTCTTCTTCTTCTTCTTCACCTCCTCCTCCCCTCCTCCCCTCCTCCCCTCCTCCTCCCCTCCTCCTCTTCCTCCTCTTCCTCTTCCTCTCCTTCTCCTCCTCTTCCTCCTCCTCCTCCTTCCTCTTCTATTCTAATTATTCTTTTCTCCTCTTCCTCCCCTCCTCCTCCCCTCCTCCTCCTCTTCCTCCTCCTCCTCTTTCTTCCTCTTTTTTCTTCTTCCTCTTCTTGTTCCCCTCCTCTCCCTCCTCCTCTTCTTCCTTCTCCTTTTTCTTTTTAATTGTTTTTTACATAGAGTGAGAATAATCATGTCCTTCCAATGACAAAGCAAGTCAAGATTTGGTCTAGCAGTTTTCACCTTGTGGGTTATAATACCTTTGGGGGTTGGATCAAGCAGATGGTTCAGGAGAATTGTGTAAGACTATCAGAAAGCACAAACATTTACATTACAGTTCATAACTGGATCAAAATTGCAGTTATAAAGTAGCAAAAAACCCGACAGTTAAACAATTTTGTAGTTTGGGTGTCACCAAACATGAAAAATCATATTAAAGGACCAAAAATTACAAAGGTAGAAAAACGTTGCTTTAGTCAGAGTCAGCACCTGGGTACAGGGAGATCTTTCTTTTCCTTTCCTTTTATTTTTCAGATATATTCTTTATTTACATTTCAAGTGTTGTCACCTTCCCTGATTCTCCCGTCCTCTGAAAATCCCATAAGCGATCTCCCTTTTCCCAGTCAATGGTCCCCCGTTTCCCTGTCCTGGTATTTCTCTACACTACTGTATCAAGTCTTTCCAGGACCAAGGCCCTCTCCTCCCTTTGTTGTTGAACAAGACCATCCTCTGCTGCCTATGTGTCCGGAGCCATGGGTGACTTCATGTGTACTCTTTGGTTGATATTTTTGTCCCTGGGATCTTTGTGAGTACTGGGTGACTCATATTGTTGTTCCTCCTGTGGCACTTCAAACCCCTTCAACTCTTTGGGTCCTTTCTCCAGCTCCATCATTAAAGAATGTGATCAGTTCAATGGCTGGCTGAGAGGGTCCCCCTATGTATTTGTCATACAGTAGGAGAGCCTTCCAGGTGATAACTGTATCCGACTCTGGTCAGCCAGCACTTGTGGGCATCCACAATAGTGTCGGGAACTGGTAGTAAACATTAATCAAAATGGAGAGAAACTTGAAGCAATACCACTAAAATCAGTGACTAGACAAGGCTGCCCTCTCTCTCCATATCTATTCAATATAGTACTTGAAGTTCTAGCTAGAGCAATTAGACAACAAAAGGAGGTCAAAGGGATACAAATTGAAAAGGAAGAAGCCAAATTATTGCTATTTGCAGATGATATGATAGTATACTTAAGCAACCCAAAAAACTCTACCAGAGAATTCCTACAGATGATAAACAACTTCAGCAAAGTGGCTGGATATAAAATTAACTCAAACAAATCAGTTGCCTTCCTATACTCAAAAGATAAACAGGCTGAGAAAGAAATTAGGGAAATGACACCTTTCTTTTTTTTAATTTTATTTTCTATATTCTTTGTTTACATTCCAAAGGCTTTCCTCTTTCCCAGTTCCCCCCTCATCATGTGTCCCATAAGTCCTCCCCCACCCCACACATTCCCCAATCACCCCCAACCCTTTCTCTGTTCTGGTACTCTCCTGCAAAACTGGAACCAGTCTTTTCTGGACCAGTGTCCTCTCATTCCTTCTTCTTGGGAATATTTTGATTTGCTGAGTATACCTTGAGTATTCAGGGCTTCTGTGCTCATTAATATCCACTTATCAGTGATTTCATTTCATGTGTATTCTTTTGTGATTGGGTTAACTTACTTAGGATGATATTTTCCAGATCCAACCATTTGCCTACAAATTGCATAAATTCATTATTTTTAATTGCTGAGTAGTATTCCATTGTATAAATATACCACATATTTTTGTATCCAATCCTCTTTTGAGGGACATCTGGGCTCCTTCCAGCTTCTGGCTTTCAAAATAGCCACAAACAATATAAAATATCTTGGTATGACTCTAACCAAACAAGTGAAAGATCTGTATGACAACAACTTCAAGTTTCTGAAGAAAGAAATCAAAGAAGACCTCAGAAGATTGAAAGATTTCCCATGCTTGTGGATTGGCAGGTTAAATAAAGTAAAAATGGCCATCTTGCCAATAGCAATATACAAATTCAATGCAATCCCCAACAAAATCCCAATTCAATTCTTCATAGAGTTAGAAAGAGCAATTCGCAAATTCATCTAAAAAAAAAACAGAATAGGAAAAAACTATTCTCAATAGTAAAAGAACTTCTGGGAGAATCAGTATCCCACACTTCAAGCAGTACTACAAAGCAATAGTGTTTAAAACTTCATGATATTGGTACAGTGTCAGACAGGTAGATCAATGGAATAGAATTGAAGACCCAGAAAAGAATCCACAAACCTTTGGTCACTTCATTTTTGACAAAGGAGCTAAATCCATCCAGAGGAAAAAAATGATAGCCTTTTCAACAAATGGTTCTGGTTCAACTGATAGCTATCATGCAGAAGAGTCCAAATCAATCCATTCTTATCTCCTTGTACTAAGCTCAAGTCCAAGTGGATCAAGGACTTCCACATAAAACTAGACACACTGAAACCAATAGAAAAGAACCTGGGGAAGCGCCTAGAGCACATAGGCACAGGGGAAATTTTCCTAAACAAAACACCAATACCCTGTGCCCAAAGATAAAGAATTTACCAATGGAACCTCATAAAATTACAAAGTTTCTGTAAGGCAAAGGACACTGTCAATAGGACAAAATGGCAACCAACAAATTGGGAAAAGATCTTTACCAACCTGAAATCAGACAGAGGGCTAATATCCAATATATACAAAGAACTCAAGAAGTTGGACCCCAGAGAATCAAATAACCCTATTAAAAATGGGATACAGAGCTAAACAAAGAATTTTCACTCGAGGAATATTGAATGGCTGAGAAGCATGTAAAGAAATGTTCAAGGTCCTTAGTTGTCGGGAAATACAAATCAAACAACCCTGATATTTCACATCACACTGGTCAGAATGGTTAAGATAAAAGAACTCAGGAGATAGCAGGTGCTGAAGAGCTTGTGGAGAAAAAGGAACACTGATTCACTGCTGTTGGGATTGCAAGCTGCTACAACCACTCTGGAAATCAGTTTGGTGGTTCCTCAGAAAACTGGTCATAATACTACCAGAGGACCCTGCTATACCACTCCTGGGCATATACCCAGAGGATTCTCCAGCATGTAATAAAGACACATGCTCCACTATGTTCATAGCAGCCCTATTTATAATTGCCAGAAGCTGGAAAGAAACCAGATTCTGTCAGAGGAATAGATACAGAAAATATGGTATATTTATACAATGGAATACTATTCAGCCATTAAAAACAATGAATTCATGAAATTCTTAGACAAGTGGATGGAACTGGAAAATATTATCCTGAGTGAGGTAACCCAATCACAAAAGGACACTATGGTGTGCACTCACTGATAAGTGGATATTATCCCTGAAGATTCAAATATCCAAGACACATTTCACATATCAAATGATGCCCAAGAAGGAGCAAGAGCAAGTATGGGTCCTTGGGTCCTTTGTAGAAAGGGGAAAATATATCCAAAGAAGTAGATACAGAGTCTAAGGGAAAGACCATCCAGGGACTACACCACCCAAGGATCCACCCATATGCAGTTACAGGGTAATCTTCCTATGAAACTTGTATTCTCTTGATTCTTGCATGTGTAAGGAACTTAAATGGTATTTGTTCACTACAAACAAGGCATTTGCTTCAAAAACAGCAGTTTTCTCATAAAAGATTAGGAAGCCACTCTTTCTTGTTATGCATGTATAGTTGTTTTCCAAAATGCAAAATAATTATTTTTCAGCTTTACCTTTTTAATTTAGATGAAAATGTACTTACATTTAAAATGAATTAGGAAGACAAATGCTGGGTTTCCCAGTGGTGTGTGAATTATAGTATATGAGGTATTCTCAGTTCTCCAGTTACTGATCATGATATTTTATTCAGTAAAAATGTGTCTTTCACATAATGTTGCAGACACATACACTCTATCAATTTTGGACCCTCCTCCCTTATCCTCATGCATTTCCACCTGTTCCTACTAGCCCTTTATACACTATTTCCCCTTTGGTTTTTCTTTTTGTCCCAAGCATATTCCATGCCCTTGACTGCTATAAGAAACTATCATTCACTGTGTGGCTTAAATCCAAATATTGGCAGTTGGGCTAGTAGAAGATAAACTATGACAAGTTCTCTCTCCTGACTCATTTTCCATGCCTGGAGTTCATTGACATATATTATATCAATATATCAATATATCTATATCTGTATCTATACCTACATCTATCTATCTATCTATCTATCTATCTATCCTCTATCTATCTATGGAACATGGGGAGTGGATGAAATTAGAACGGAAGAGTCACAAAAGAAACAGGGGAGGAGGGACAGAAAGAAGGAGAGGGCAAATAATATGAGAATACACAATCATGCACATATGAAAATACCACAGTGAAACTTATTTTCTATGCTTACTTGAGGTAAAATAAAACACTAATCACAACTTTATATCCCTCTAATTTAAGTAACAGCTTAAATACTCTATAACAAAAATGTGAAAATTTAGGACCTGATGCAGAGAGTACTGTGCTTCAGTCTGCTCACATCCATCTTCATCCATAGCTTTGATTACATTTCCATTCTTGCGTTTTCTCACTATATCATCTATATCTAATCCAGAATCAGTTATATAACAGACTAGAGTGATTTCTATCATAGCATTCTCATGCTTAAAAATTAAAAATGCTTTTCTTTTTAAAACTACATTTTAAAATTTATTCTTTAGCAGTCATGATAATTGTTCCTAGAACGTCCTCCCATCTCAGCCATAGCCCCTCACAACTCATCTCTGTTTTTTTTAAACTAATGCAGAAGTACAATTAATGCTATCCATGTCTAAGGCAAGTGGGCTGTGCCACCAAACAGATGACCTGGCTTGGATGAGTGAATTTAAACCCCTGGAATCTCAGAGCTTTGAGATCATCAGGAAGTGAGCCACTCCTTACCAGTTTCTTTATCTGCTCTGGTACAGAGCACACAATACGCCACTGAGAAGACCACTTATGGTCACACCTGGAGTCCTTTCCCATGCAAATCGAGCATTACTAACAACCAGACTGAGCCTATAAGAAATACCTACCCCCTAAATCCCACTCAATGTTAAGCTATTTCACCAAGGATCATCTAAGAGTGCCTATTTTTACTATGCTGTAACACTATGGGAAGAGTTCTCTCTCCTGAAGCATTAACCACTGGACCTTGTACCTACCTGGCTGGCCAGACTCATACCTCCTTTCCAGCCAGCCCTTCTGCTTCTGGCAGTAGTAGCTGACAAGAGACTCGGGACCTTGACAACCTGCCCTGTTCAGGCTGCCCAAGCAGGCTGCCCAAACCTCCTCACTTCTCTTCTAATAGGTATAACACCAGAGCCCTGTGGAATCTATTCATCCCACTTCAGCTTCCTAGTTCATCCCAGTTCACCATCTTGGTGGATAATGGACCACATCCATTTGTGCAGGGGTGGAGGTCCATGCACTGCAGTCTACTAAAAGTTATACTTCTGATGAAGAGTAAGAGTAACTGCTTAACCTTGAAGCTATCAAGGTTCAATTAGTCCTTAGTTAAACATGAGGCCTAATAAAAGGCTCCCCCATGCAGGCTTAATGTGGATTGGCTTGATCTTAGGCATATCTTATACAGGTAGCCACAGTTGCTGTGGGCTAACAAGTAAAACAGCACTTTCATGTCCAAAAGAGAGTTTCACTGCAGTCTCCTTCCAAATTTAGGTTTTTACAGTCTTTCTGATTCCACTTTTATGAGGACCCTGGAACATTGAGGGGAGAAAGTGATATAGATTCTTCACTGTGGCTGAGCACTAGATAGTAACTTATTTTTTACACGTTTACCAGTTGGAAGTCTGAATTAACCACTGTCTGTTGCAAAAAGTAACTTCTCTGATCAGGACTAAGAGTTACTAATCAGTGGATATAAACATAATATTTAAAGAAAAGTTTGATACAAACTTGATTTTGCAAAATAAGAATAGCATGATTTCCTCTAGGGTCTATGGCCTCAAAATCCAAGATTTCTTGACTGTGTTTACAGTATGAGACATCAGTTTTGCCCTGTGGGGTGGACCTTGAATATAATCAGAGAGCAGTTATTTATAACTATAATATTAGTGCCACTATTGCTCAAAATGGTTGTATCTTACAAGACGGGTTGATTTTGTGGATTGTGTAGTTTGCAGTTGGGTAACACTAGATGACATTTGCCCTCAGTAGCCAGTGTTGTATCTTCTGACCTTCTGAAAGCTAAAACATTTTGACAGTAGCATTCCCAGAGGTAAGTACATCTTTCATATTTCCTTCTAGAACTAGGTATTACACTGTACTTAAGAACTAGCCACTCCCAAAGTATTATCCTGTCAGAATGTTTTATTTTCTCAAATAATAAAACCTGTTTTCTCAATGTAGAAAAGCCATGGCTTTAGTGTCAACTTCATGTTCTGAACTGCAGCAGGCACATTTATCTCCATTTTCTTTCTTTTTCTTACAAGCTTAAGGATGACTTTTTATCTTGTTGACCATTCTATGTCAGTATGAAAGAGAAAGAATGAGTTGAAAAGAAGAAGGAAGCATTCAAGGTTCTAGTCCCCTCAGTGATGTGCTTTCCTGACCCAAAGACACCCACTAGACATTTTCTTTTATAGGTCCCACTGCCTCCCAGTAGTGATAGCTGGGTAGTAGGACTTACCATATGGTCTTTCGGGCGAGTATGGAAGGTCCAAACCATAGCAAAACCTAAGTGAATTGCCCGATTAGTTCATGTGTCCTGGGTGTGAATCTGATAGCTGTGCTTATAAAGCTTAAGAACAACACCTAAAACAAACTTGGAGCAGACAGTTAATCTGCGGATTGTTATATCAAGTTTTTATTAAGCATCAACTATCTATTCCTCAAATTCCAATAGCAACCCAACAGATTTTCCTGCACTGAGCTAGAGGCTTACTTACTGTGCTCTAGCTTTATATTAGACACTCTTCCACTTTTTGTACAATATTACCATGTGCTGTACAGTCTAACAATAAGGTTGCATTCTCAGAATTATATTAATGTTATAAAGAGCGTATGCGTGTAACTAAGTTCACTGGGGCCTTTCTAGTTGATATAGTCCTATAAAATCATAGTTTAATATATATAATCCATTGTGGACAGAAATGCTGTTGTATGTCTTATATCTATAAACAAGATGGGGTATTCATTTTAGCTTGGAGCTGATGGCTACCTGGTTAATAATGCACACTAGTTTTCTAAAACTCTTTTGTACACACTCACATACTGGCCTGTTTTATCATAGATTAGCAACATCACAGAAAACACTGGACATTGACTCAAGACATATCCACACATCTGTGAGCAGACACTGAGAATAGCACACCTTGTTTCATCTTACTGAGTTCTAATTTTACTTTTTATTATTTATATTTTCATTCAGCTATTGATATATATTAACTTGCATCTCACTGAAAAAGGCTTTTATGAAAATCCTTTCTTTCTCTACACCTTCTCTATAACTTTCTCAAACACTTAATCCTCTAGCATTTTCCTTCTCACTCTGACTTTCCTCCTTGCCACTTTCATTTCTTCGCCATATTTGTCTTGGACTTGCAGTAGAGATGTGAAACTACTACATTCGCTTACTGTCTATTCTCACTGACCTTCTGACATCTCACAGAGTGATAAACTAATCCAACAGAGAAATGTAAGCAAGTCATTGTTTCCTTTATCTACAGAAAATTTTGGCCCTGTTTTTTTCTATGGAGTTTTCGGACCCCCCCCCCCATCTCTATAACCTAAGAATAAAAATGCAAAATTGAGAGAGGTATATGTGCATAAATTATAGAACATTGATTCACACATTATACTTTCTAAACTATTATAGTCCAAGATAATTAGACTCTGAACCTGTACCATTACAAACTTCCCACAACCATTTACATTCTAATCAGTCTTACAGAAGGCTCAGCATATGATGCCACTTCTCTTCAGGAATGCCTGTTCTCACTTCGCATAGTCTTTGCAGGACAACTACTTGCAGAAGATGAACAGCTGTAGGCTAGGTAATCACCAGATGGTAAGGTGAAGGGTGGTAGTTAGGAGGAGGAAAAATTAATTACATGAATATATAAGCATAGAATTTCTAGGCTCAGGGCAGAAAATGACCAAGGTTCGTAGGGCAATGACTTTGGGTTACCAATTTTCTAGAAAATTAGTCAGCAGAATGTGGAAAAATTTATTCATATTTGTTCCTATTGTAACTTTTAGGCAAAGTAATTGGTGGTAATATTTTTTACAATATATTTTATTAGAATGAGAAAGATAAAGGGTTTGTAAAGATATGAAGATATTAGAGATCAAAGCAGTTTTATTTTAAAGTGGGTTTACATTGTCTTTGATAGTTTGGTTGGTTGTGTTTCTCATCTCTCTGTAAAAGACACTGAAATAATAATACAGGCATTATAATGAAAATGTTGCTGTTAATACACATTAGGTTGGTTCAAACCTATTTCCTACTAGTAACCTTAAAAGTTCATATATATGTACGCTTATACATGTATAATGATATATTTTCATGCATATATCTGTCTTTGTGAACTACTACTGATTGTGGTAATGATTAAATCTGGTATGTTATTTCTTAAATAATTAAAAAGATTATTTTATTTATTTATATGTTTTGTATTTCCATATTTTTCTTTTATTGAGAATAGATTTTGTTTATATATATTTTCATATAGGTATATATTTGTGTAAGTGTGTTTGTATGTATGTATGTATCCTCTCTCTCCATCCTATCCCTTTGTCTCAGCAATCAACTTCGACAGGTACTCTGGAAACTGGTGACAACACATACAAGAGAAGCAGCTTACGACTTATAGGAATGCTCTAAGAACCCTCTTGCATTGATAAAGAAGGAAGCAGATAGTCCCTGAAAGCAGATAAGCAATCTTCAGATCTTTAGAGAAAGAAAGCTCTTCTCTCCTCTAAACCAAATCTCATCCCCAGCTCTGTAGCAAACTACCAAGGTGGCCTTTTTTCCCTCTCTGTGCCCACTATGAGGGTACTGAGGCAATCAAGGTGCTAAAACCAGCTTTCTTCCCTCCTGTCAACTTCCTTAGCTCCTTCTCCACTGTAACATATCTCCATTCCTAAATATCAGTTTCCAATACCAAGAAACATATTCTAATGGGAATTTCCAGTGGTAAAACAAGCCAGGATCTCAAAAGCTTTCCCCACTAGGGAGCCATTGTTACCACACTTTCCTAAGAACCATAAAGACCAGCAGCAAAAAATGAACAGAATACCCACCCCAAAAAATTTCAAGACCATATATCAGCAGCTAGAATTCAACCTTCCAAAACTTAATTTCATAGTCACCAGCATAAATACACAATTAATAATAGCCAGGACAATATATCTTCACTAGTTCTCAGAACCTACAGTCCATGAGGTAATTAAAAACTCAATATAGCTAATATAAATGACCAGGACTTCAAAATAGCCTTCATGAATATGTATGAGGTCCTTTTAAAAATGAATGAACAAATCCATTAAAATTTTTTGAAAACACAATCAAACAATAGAATGAAATGAAAGAAAGAAGTTAAGACTTGTAACTAAACAGAATCAATAAAGAAAAATCCAAACTGAGAGAAAAGTGGAAGTGAAAAAATTTGGGAATTCGATCAGAAAACTCAAAGGCAAGCACCATCAACAGAATATAAGAGATGGAAGAGAAAATCTAAGTCATTGAAGACAAGACAGAAGAACTGAAAACCTCAGTCAAAGAAAACATTAAACCTAAAAAAAAATCCAGAACAGAACACAAAAGAAATATGAGGCACTCTGGAAAAGACAAATCTACAAACAATAGGAATATAGGAAGAAGAAACAAATCAAAGATACAGAAAATATTTTCAACAAAATTGCACAAGAAAATTTCCCCAACCTAAAATGAGGACACTCAGAAAACTGGGCGTGATACTTCCGGAGGACCCAGCCATACCACTCCTGGGAATATACCCAGAAGATTCACCAGCATGCAATAAGGATACATGCTCCACTATGTTCATAGCAGCCTTATATATAATAGCCAGAAGCTGGAAAGAACCCAGATGTCCCTCAACAGAGGAATGGATACAAAAAATGTGGTATATATACACAATGGAGTACTATTCAGCCATTAGAAACAATGAATTCATGAAATTCTTAGAGAAATGGATGGAGCTGGAGAACGTCATACTAAGTGAGGTGACCCAGTCTCAAAAGAATACCCATGGTATACAGTCACTGATAAGTGGATATTAGCCTAGAAGCTTGGAACACCAAAGACACAAATCACATATCAAGTGATGTCTCACAAGAAGAAAGGAGTGGACACTGGTGCTAGAATGGACCAAAACATCATTATGGGAGAGTACAAGAACAGTAAAGTGGGAGGGGGTGGATGCGGGAGCAGGGGGAGGGAAAAGGACATGTGGGACCTTTGGGGGTGGGGAACAAAAAAAAAGATACAAAAAATATGCAGAACACCAAATAAGATTGGATCATAAAATAAATTGTACTGGCACATATTAATCAAAATAAATATACAGAACATTCCAATCAAATGGACCCAAGAAGCTAGGTAGTACAGCCACTTTACTACCTGACAAAGTAAACTTCAAAGGAAAGTAATCAGGAGAGATAGGGAAGGACACTATATACTCAACAACAACAAAAATTTCACCAAGATATGTTGTAATTATGTAACAACGCCTATGTAACTCAGACAAAAGAACCTGAATGTCAACATCTAGTGTGTTGGGGTCCCAAGGGTAGAGCCACATTAATCAGGACATAGGGGGTACACAGCTAAGTAGGCCAATGAACAGTTTATTCAAAGTTTCAGCTTCTTTTAAAGGCAAAGAAGAATAAAGATTTCCCACAGTTTCTAGTTCTCACCAGGTACTGTTTCCCTAGCAATAGTTTATCTTGGTTCAAAGTGACACAAACCTCCTTGCAGACTGAGAAATCTGTCAGCAGTCCAATGCTTAGACATGTTGCTTCTTATAATTAAAAGCAAAGTTACTTTCTCATGAGAAAAGGACTGTGAAGGCTACTGAGTCAGGTTTGTAGCTAACTTGGTAGAATACCAGGAGTCTCTGTTTGAGAAAGAATGCCCCTTACTTAACTCAGTGTGCTGAAATTGGCAGAAACTCCCAGCTAGCTAGGCTCCTTATGGCATTTCTCTATACCCAAGTTCATAAAATAAACACTACTACTGTAGAAAATATCTGCATGATTTTTCTTTATTTATAATGCCCTTTCCCATTTAGAAGGTACATACACACAGGTGAACAAACTTATCATTTATGTACCCAAGCAAAAGGACTATTTAGGTGAGTACGATGTTTTTTTTACATTTTGGATGAAGTTCAGCCACATCAACAAAATATATGGAACTTCAGAATGCACAATCATTTCTGCAGAGCTTCCTAAACCACCACCATTTCTACATCACTGCCTAAGAAAGACATTTCTGCAGAGCCTTACCACAAACCATGATGTTTTTCTCCATTTTCCCTGCTGCATACCCCATCTGTCATAGAGGACTTAAGCAAAGTGGTTAAAGAAAGACTGGTTACTGACTCACATACACAAAATCTTTAATGTTCACAATAAAGAAAAGAAAAAAGGAAATGAAAGGAGAGAAAAACCACCAGCACCCATCCACAAAAGTGTTTGAGCCGTGCACATACCAATGAGAGAGATTCGCAGCCATCAGAATCACAGGCACTTTAAACACTGAACATCTGGATTGTTAGGACCATTTATTTAGCTACTTTACCCAGGTAATCTGGCAGCCCCATTCTGTGAATCCCAGGCATAGCTCCCCTCTTTGCATTCTGGGCCTCTGTGAATTGCTTTCTGCCTCTTTTCTATTAAATTCCCATTTATATTCCATGAAGAATATTCAGCCCGCTTTTTTTTTCCAATCACTTATTTTCTGAAAACACATCTCTCATTTTCTGTCTCTGCACCTGATGCAGCTATTTCCTAAACAAAGGCAGTGTTTTCCCAAGGGGAACAGGCAGCAGCTTCAGTTGAGTGTCCAGGACATTTTTCCCATTCATTCTTACACTGCTCCGCTGTTCAGTAATCTGCCTTAAACCCAGCCATGGCGAATGCCTTAAACATATGTGTTTTAACTATGAGCAGATAGTCAAAGTTAAACCTGCAGAACTAAGTTTTTAAAAAGTGTATTCCATAGGATATTTTGTTCTTTCACCTACTAAGAAAGTACATTAACCAGCTGCTACTAATCATAGTATGAAGGGGGAAAATCTTTGGCGGCCACAGAAGAGTCCCATTTTGTTTTCTGCTGATACTTTTTGTGTACACTCAGACACATTTTTCTATCCTGTCTGACTAATATCCTGTTCTTTACAAATATGTAATGATAACAATACATTGCTTTATAGCAGGAGTTATACCTGTTCTTACAAATGCACTCAGCTGTCTCTCTTATCTTTCCAATATAGTACTTTATTTTCCTACAAGTGGTAGTAGATTTTGAAATTGATATGATATTTACCATCTTTTAACCATTTCAATTTGTAAAGTTCCGTATATTTTAAGGATATGTACAATTATGTATTGTCTCTCTCTACTGCCTGATCTGAATATCTTATATAAGTGGGATCATCAATATGTTAATTATAGTTATAAAATGTGAATATCCATATATAATTATTGTGTGATCTTATGCTTTATTTTCTCTTGGATACATACCTTGTGTGGAATTACTTGACAAATGGTGACTATTTAATCTGTTTCAAAAACTGCCATTTTATAGTACCAAAGCAAAATAAGAGGAATATGGTACTTTTGCATGGTGAATAATACTTGGTAACTTCTAACCTCTTGGATTTTACTTCCAGCTATCAGTGACTATGATAGAGTTTTATTTGTATTTCCTGAGTGACTAATGTCATGAATCTATCAGTGTCTATCTTAGATGTTTGTGTTTTTTCTTTAGAGAAATGTTTTCCAAGTCCTTTCATGGTGCTTTTAGTTTCCTGGCTTTCTCCATTTTAAATTCTGAGAGGTGTTAAGGCCTGATTCTTTTCTGACCTGATAAAGAAATACTTTCTCCCATCCAGTAAGAGGCTTTATCAGTGTCCTTAAGTACACAAGACTTTTACTTTGATGAAGCTCAGTTACTTATTATTATTCTTTTTCTGCCTATTCTTTTGTTGTCATTTAGGAAACTATTAGCCATTCAGGGAACATGAAGGTTTTGACCTGAGCTTTTTCCTAAAACTTTTAGTTATTTAGATCTGGATCTTACATTTAGATCTATGTTGGTAACATTACAATTGTAACAATGTTTATTACAATTGCTGAACAGACAGAGACTTTAGTTTATTTAACATTCAAACATATTTCAGCATTGGCTTTCTAACGTTTTAAGAGTAAAAATGCTGCATTTTCTGTTTTAAATTTAATATTAAATATTTCATTCCTTGATGCAGCCATAAATATAAACCATAGAAACAGCTAATTTTTATGTTGTCTACGTTAAATAACTTTTAACCATACATAATAGTATTCTGAGATAAGTATGGGCAACAGAAAATCTCGTGATCTGCCAGAAAAAAAAGATGTTAGCACTGATAAGGACACTTCTATTCTCTTTTGTTTCTCAGTTTTAGTTCTGTTTATTTACTTACCATGTTAGCAATATAATCATTTTAAAGATCCTATAAACATTTGATTAATCTACATAGGCATCATGTTTTCTTTATTATCATTTTAATTTCCTCAAGGTCAGTAGCAGTTTGATTTTGGCAAGAGAGTTCATCTGTAGCTGGAAGGTCCCAAGTCTATCCCCTGTGGGTCAGAGCTGTCATCTGAGGATTGTTGTCATTCTTTGTCCCAGGCAGGTCCAAGGAGATGGTGGTTCGTCTCAGTGTGGATCTGTGGCAACAGCACTGTCCTTTTCTTTTGTAGAGATAAACCTGTAGAGTAATCACAAAAGAGGAGGGAACACCAGCAGGGGTATGTCTGCATATGGTGGGTACCTCCTTAAGCCTGTAATAGTTTGCTTGGGACCATACCATGGTCTGTTGTTATGATCCTAGAAAAGCAAGGGTATTTGAGGGAAAGTCTTCGAAGACATCCTTTAAATTTGCTTTGGATGGCTGAGGAAGAAAGTATCAAGTTAATTATGTATCTAGGATAGGTAGTAACAGCTTGTTTGTAAAAGAAAACTGGTGGCTAATTAAGGATTAAATAACGGTTATCAGCATGGTTGGTTTGACCTGTGGGAGTAGATTCATGACTTTTGAACCTTAAAAAATTTTTTTTAACAAATAGAAAAATTTTAGGACAATTTAGGTTACAAGTTTAGAAAAATAAACATTTAAATAAAGAAGCATGAAAATTTGGGGAATAAAAGGCACAAACTGTTTTAGGTACTCCTGTTAGGGAGAACAAGCATTTAAACAAAGAAGCCTGATAACTTTTGGGGTAAGGGTTTCAGGTGCGTTTTTTCTCTTGAATTCTCAGCAGCAAGATTATATCCATTGTTTTTGCCTGGCAGGCCTAGGTGCAGGCTGGGAAAGGCATGTTCTGTGTGCCTACCGAGTTTCCTGGTCTCCACCTTCTCTAACTTACCAACTTCTGGCGTGGTTTTACATCCTATATTTTTTAAAGCTACGTAACAGAAATCTTACTTACTGATCACACCACAGTTGTAATAACCTCAGATATAATGTTGTACACAGTCATCACAAGTCAGTCCCCATGAAATATTATGTAAATTCAAAATAACATATTAAAAGATGAGCAGGTGGGCAGGTGGACATATCAGGAGGAAGGAAGGATGTCTATAAAATTTTGACTCTGAGCTGGCCATGTTGCTTTATCTCTAGGAGGGCAGACAGTTCTCACCTAGGCTCTTAGACTGCAAGAATGTGTAACTACCTATAGCATGGACAGTCTGAGGATTACAGGTTATCACATGCTGGACATAATAAGCAGTCCCTTGCTAGCTGGACCTAGGCATGAATGTCTGTCAAGAGCATATGTCTCCTGCTGTGGTTTTCTACATAGTTGACACCCACAGCAGTGGGAGAAACCCTACAGCTATCTGAACAAATCACCCCTACATATGGGATAACCTTGTAATGACAGTTAGACACCAACATGAACAAATGTATTTATAGCTCTAAGCCAAGTGGCAGAGGGCATATATTCAGTGCTCTGGTTACCATTTTGACATTTTCACAGCATCCTAAGGCTAGGACTGCACATTTGCTTGCTTAGAATAGGCGAGGTTTAGACTAGAAGAAAAGCAAATTTTCAGCCTCTTAAGAATCTGTAGGAGAAAAGAAATATGTTTTTTTAAGGTTGGAATTTGCAGCTGAGCTATGCTGCACACCAGAGGATAACTGTATATAGACTACAAAGCAAGTTTTTTGTTGTTTTTTTTTGTTTTGTTTTTTGGGTTTTTTTTGTTTTTGTTTTTTGGTTTGTTTGTTTGTTTGTTTGTTTTGTATTCCTGAGGGTAGACCTGAAGTGATGAAGCTATTTTTCAGGAGGTTATGCAGGGGCCTCAAAGCCACTTCCTATATATCTGACCCTGTTTTGTGCCAAATCAGAGTCACTTGGAGGCTGTGCTAGACAGCCTGTTCCAAGAGACCACTTAGAGAAACTTCTCTAGAGGGTGGAAGCCATTTTTGAGAAGACAGCACATCCCATCTATGGACTGTGTCTGACATCCTGGTGATACTCTCTTTATTAGAATTGTGTAGAAAAAAAACCCAAAACCTCTAAGGTCTGATTCACTGGTAATTACACATGGAAAGTATTTCATTATTTTAAATTACTAAGATAACTTAGGTGAAATAAAAGCTGAATGTCCACTAAAGGACTGACATACAAATAAAATTTAGTATTCTATGCTCTCATCTGTGAGTTGATGAGCTGACCAATACAGGTGCTAATGCTTTCCTCTGTTTTAACCTTCATAAGGGTTTGGAATATTTGACATTGTTGTAGTCTTATGAAGCCATTTTCACTTTAAATGTCTCCTGGGAGGACCCATCACATACATACTGGAACTTGTTCTTATCCTTGTTATACACCTTGGAGAGGGATGCGTAGACCCACGTAACACAACATTGTGTCAGTTCACCATGAGGAAAAAATCTGTGTTGAGATGTAGTGCCTTCTAATTATCTTCTTTTTCATTTTTTATTAAAAATGAACTTTTCATACAATACAATTTGATTATGTTTTTCCAACATAATCCTCCCTAGCCATATAACTTTATGTTCCCTCTCCCTCTCTCTAAAAAGAAAGCAATTCAAAAGAAACAAACAAACAAAAAATAATACAAAACAAGACACAAATGAATAGATAGATAGATAGATAGATAGATAGATAGATGATAGATAGATTGATAGATCAATAGATAATTTATAAAGTAACATACAGCATAGAGCACTATTGTGTTGGACAACTGTTC
The DNA here is from genome assembly GCA_964023405.1 of Apodemus agrarius. Classification (NCBI taxonomy): domain Eukaryota; kingdom Metazoa; phylum Chordata; class Mammalia; order Rodentia; family Muridae; genus Apodemus; species Apodemus agrarius. Next base: position 79,352,897 of record OZ030009.1, read on the forward strand.
CTGGGATGAGGCCTTCCCTAGAGTGTAGTTAATTAAAATTGATGATACTCCATTGGAGAAAATTGATTTTTCCTTTTGCCAGCAGTTATCAATTCTAAATGACTTCTTTCTTAGAGTTGGGTGAGTACCAAAGTAAAATAAAATATATGTGTATAATATGTAAAAATACATAATATGGATATATAATTTTATAATACTATACATTTATATAATATATATTAATATGTAGAATAATATCTATTAGTGATCTGCCTGTTAAACTAGAAACAGACCAGTAAAATAACTCTTAATGACATTGTGCCTTTCTGCTGTGGGAGACTGCTAGCTGGTCTGCTCCCATGAAGACACCATATCCTGAGCCATGCTAGAGGATCCGCTGTACTCAGAGCAGTTAGTATGAAACCCTTTCTTCCTCAAAGTCCTAGAGCTACTACTGGCAGCCTGGTGAACTAGGGACCCACTACCCACCAAAAACCCAGCCCCCCAATACCATTCCCCTTCTGCCCCTTTCATATGATCCTTTCTGCTGGAACAGACTCTTAGCTGGTCTGCTCCCTTGAAGACACCATCCTAGAAGATCCTCTGCACTCAGAGCAGTAAGGCAGCTGACATCATAACCTGAGGAATCCCAGGAGATCTGCACAGGACAATTGAGTACCTGGTCACCAGCTTGTCTGATACTCTGAAGACACCACAGCTTGAAGGCATCAGAGTAGTGTCTCTGTACACAGGGCAATGGGACAACAAACACCACAATCTGAAGACTTTTTTGGGGTTCTGTGGCATGTAAGGCAACTGACCTGAGCAACTGAAAGCTGCCAGGGAGTTCTGCTGAACACAGGAAAACAGAAACTACAATCAGTAGAAACCCCTGGAGAACATCTTCATACAGGACAACAGTCTGACTGCTCCTCTGAAGACCCAAAAGTCTGTAGACCTCCCAGGAGATTTACTACAGCCAGGACAATAGATAAGCAGCTTTTCTACCCTTCTAAAGGATCCCCAGTTGGAAGGCCCCACAGATAATCTGCTACAGCCAGGGCCACAGACCTACAGGGAGACCAGCAGCAACACAGACAGAGTCTGCCAGACCAGCAAACATCAGGGATAACCAGAGGGCAAGAGGAAAGCACAAGACTATAAACAACAGAAGCAATATACTTGGGCATCATCAGAGTCCAGTTCTCCCACCACAGCAAGCCCTGAATACACTAACACACCTGAAAAATCAGGAACCGACCTAAAATCCTATCTCATAAAAATAATAGAGTACTTTAAGGTACTTTCAGTGAGATATAAATAACTCATTGAAAGAAAAATCACTATTTGCAGATGCTATGATAATATACTTAAGTATACCAGAGAACTCCTACAGCTGATAAACAACTTCACCAAAGGGGCCAGATATAAAATTAACTCAAACAAATCAGTAGTCTTACTATACTCAAAGGATAAATGGGCTGAGAAAGAAATTAAGGAAGTGGAACATTTCACAGTAGTCACAAACAATATAAAATATCTTGCTTTGACTCTAAACAAACAAGTGAAAGATCTGTAAACAAAAACTTCAAGTCTCTGAAGAAAAAAATTAAAGATCACAGAAGATGGAAAGATCTACCATGCTTATGGATTGGCATGACCAATATAGTAAAAATGGCCACCTTTCAGAAAGCAAACTACAGATTCAATTCAATCCCAATCAAAATTGCAACCCAATTCTTCATAAAGTTAGAAAGGACAATTTGAATTTTCATTTGAAATAAAAGAAAAACCCAGGATAGCAAAAACTATTCTTAACAATAAAAGAACTTCTGGAGCAATCACCATCCCTGACCTCAAGCTGTACTACAGAGCAATAGTGTTAAAAAACATACGGTTTTGGTATAGTGACAGGCAGGTAGATGAATGGAATGAAATTGATGACCCAGACATAAACCCAGACACCAATGAACACTTGACCTTTTACAAAGGAGCTAAAACTACCCAGTGTAAAAAAGACAGCATTTTAAACAAATGGTGCTGGTTCACCTTGTGATCAACATGTAGAAGAATGCAATTTGATCCATTCCTATTTCCTTGTACAAAGCTCAAGTAGAAGTGGATCAAGGACCTCCACATAAAACTAGACACACTGAATTTAATAGAAGAGGAAGTGGGGAAAAACCTGGAACATGTGGGCACAGGGGGGATTTCCCTGAACAGAACACCAATGGCTTATGCTCAAAGATCAAGAATTGATGAATGGGACCTTAGAAAATAACAAAGCTTCTGTAAAGACAAGGACACTGCCAATAGGACAAAATGGCAACCAACACATTGGGAAAAGATCTTTAAGAACCCTACATCTGATAGAGGATTAATATCCAACATATACAAAGAACTCAAGAAGTTTGACCCCAGAAAACTAAGTAACCCTGTTAAAAATGAGGAACAGTGCTAAACAGAATTCTCAACTGAAGAAACTCAAATGGCCAAGAAGCACCTAATAAAATGTTCAACATATTTAGTCATCAGGGAAATGAAAATCAAAACAACCCTGAGATTCCACCTTACTTCATTAATCATGTCTAAGATAAAAACTCAGGTGATGCTAGTAAGGATTTTGAGAAAGTACAACACTCTTTCATTGATGGTGGGATTGCAAACTGGTACAAACATTCTGGAAATCAGTCTGGAGGTTCCTCAGAAAATTGGACATATTACTACCTGAGGACCCTGCTATACCCCCTCTGGGCATATATTCAGAAGATGTAATATATTCAACATGTAATAAGGACACATGCTCCACTATGTTCATAGCAGCCATATTTATAATAGCCAGAAGCTGGAAACAACACAAATGTTGCTCAGCAGGGGAATGGATACAGAAAATGTGGTACATTTACACAATGGAATACTACTCATCTATTAAAAATAATGACTTCATGAAATCAAAGATAGATGGATGGGACTTGAAAATATACTCCTGAATGAGGTAACCCTGTCACAAAAGAAAACACATGGTATACACTCACTAATAAGTGGATATTTGCCCAAAAGTTTAGAATACACAAGATTCTATTTACAGACCTTATGAGGCCCCAAAACAAGGAAGATCAAAGTGTGGTTGCTTCCATGCTTCTTAGAAGGGGGAACAAAATACTCATAGGAGGAAATATAGAGACAAAGTGTGGAGCAGAGACTGAAGGAAAGGCCATCCAGAGACTTCCTCACCTGGGGATCCTTCCCATATACAGTCACCAAACCAGTACATTATTGTGGATGATGGAAAGTGCTTGCTGACAGGAGCCTGCTATGGCGGTCTTTTGAGAGGCTTTGCCAGAGCCTCACAAATACAGAGGCAGATGCTTGCAGCCAACCATTGGACTTAGTGTAGAATCTCTGATGGAAGAGTTAGAGAAGGGACTCAAGGCACAGTGGTAGTTTGCAGCCCCTTGTGGGGAGCAAAAGTGTCAACTGGCCAGACCCCCCAGAGTACAAGGGGACTGAGCCACCAACCAAAGAGTACAAATGGAGAGACCCATGGCTACAGCAGCAGATGTGGTAGAAGATGGCCCTGCTGAACATCAGTGAGAAGAGTGGCCCTTAGACCTGAGGGTGTTTGATGCCCCAGTGTAGAGGATTATCAGAGCAGGAAGACAGTGGGTAGGGAGGTGGAGGAGCACCCTCATAGAGGCAGAAAGAAAGGTAAGGACATAGGGGTTTCCAAAGGAATCCTAGAAAGGGAGACCTAGAAATCAGAAAACAATTGAAATGTAAATAAATAAATACTCAATTAAAAAATACAAAAAAGGGGGGAAGGAAAAAAGAAATACAGGAGAGCACAGGTAAACATATAGAAGCCCTTAAAGTGGAAACAAATGCCTTAAAGAAATATAGTAAAACACAATCAAACAGACAAAGGAAATGAATAAAGCAATCCCAGACCTAAAAGTGGAAATTGAAACAATAAAGTAAACACAAATGGAGGCAAACCTGGAAATGAAAAACCTAGGAAAGAGGTCAGGAATTACAGATATATCACCAATACAATACAAGAAAGAGAAGAGAGAAACTCAGACGTAGAAAATACCATAGAAGAGATTGACACAACTGTCAAAGAAAACTCAAAATATAAAAAAAATTCCTAACCTAAGCATCCAGGAAATTCAGGACATAATGAAAAGACCAAATCTACAAATAAGCACAATAGAGGAGAACCCACATTCCCACCTCAAAGAACCTGAAAATGTCTTCAACAAAATCATAGAAAACTTCCCCAACCTAAAGAAAGAGATGGCCATAAAGGTACAAGAAGTCTATAAAACACCAAATAAATGGGACCAGAAAAGAAAATCCTCTCATCACATACTAATCAAAACACTAAAGACACAGAACAAAGAAAGAAAATTGAAAGCTGCAAGGGAAGAGGACCAATTAAAATAAAAAGGTAGACTTTTGGTAGATCAGAATTACACCAAACTTCTCAACAAAGACTATGAAAGAGAGAAGAGCCTGGTCAAGGTGGCACAGATTCTAATAGAACACAAATGTCAGCCTAGTCTACTATACCCAGCAAAACTGTCAATCAACATAGATGGAAAAAACAAATATTCAAGGACAAAACTAAATTCAAACAGTATCTATCTACCAGTCTAGCCCTACAGAGAATCCTAGAAGGAAAACTGCAACACAAGGAAGATATATGCACCAAAGAAAAGACTAGATATTAAGCATCTCACAACAAAGCCAAAATGAGAGAACCACAAGCACATAAAGCTACCTACAAAAACAAACATATCAGGAACCAACAGCCATCTATCTTTAATATCTCTCAATATAAATGGACTCAACTCACCTATAAAAAGACATAAGCTAACAGACTAGATATGCAAACAAGATACAGAATTTTGCTGTATACAAGAAACACACCTCAGTAAGAAACACAAACATTACCTCAGAGTAAAAGGATGGAAAAGTCTTCCAAGTAAATGGTCCTAGGAAACAAGCTGGAGTTGCCATCATAATATCCAATAAAAGACTTTCAACCAAAAGTTATCAAACATGATGATCAAGAACACTTCATATTCATCAGAGGGAAAATCCACCAAGAGAAAGTCTTAATTCTGAACATCTATACCCCAAATACAAGAGCACCCACATTCATAAAAGAAACTTTACTAAAGCTCAAAACACACACTGAAACCCACATAATAATAGTGGAAGATATCAAAACCCCACCCTCACCAATAGACACGTCATTAAAACAGAAAGCAATTTTGTTTTAATGTTTAAAAGTTTGTTAGCAATTAAACAAAGACACAGTGAAATTAATTGAGATTATGAAGCAAATGGATTTAGCAGATATCTACAGAAAATTTCACACTAAAACATAAGAAGATACGATCTTCTCAGAGCCTCATGGTACCTTCTCCAAAATTGACCATATAATTGGTCACAGAACAATCCTTGACCAATAAAAAGAAGATTGAAGATTCAAAAGATTGAAATAAATCCATGCATCCTATCAGATCACCATAGCCTAAAGCTGGTCTTCAATAAAAGAAAAAAAAGTAACAGAAAGCCCACATATAGCTGGGTGTTGATGGCACACACCTTTAATCCCAGCACGTGGGAGGCAGAGGCAGGTGGATTTCTGAGTTCAAGCCAGCCTGGACTACAGAGGGAGTTCCAGGACAGCCAGGGCTACACAGAGAAACCCTGTCTCGGAAAAACCAAAAATAAATAAGTAAACAAACAAACAAACAAACAAACAAATAAGAAAGCCCACATATACTTGGAACTGAACAACTCTCTACTCAATGATAATGTGGTCAGAGAAGAAATAAAGAAAGAAATTAAAGACTTCCTGCAATTTAATAAAAATGCTGACACACCATATCCAAACTTATGGGACATAATGAAGGCAGTGCTAAGAGGAAAATTCCTAGCACTAAGTGCCCTGGTAAAGAAGCTGGAGAGATCTTACACTAATAACTTAACAGCATACCTGACAGCTCTGGAACAAAAAGAAGCAAACTCACCCAGGAAGAGTAGACAGTAGGAAATAGCCAAATACAGGGATGAAGTCTACGAAATAGAAACAAAGAGACCAATACAAAGAATCAACAAAACCAAAAGTTGGTACTTTGAGAGAATCAATGAAATAGATAAACCTTTAGATAAAGGGCCCAGAGTCAGTATACAAAGAAACAAAATCAGAAATGAAAATGGAGACAACAGAAATGGAGAAAATTTGAAACATCACCAGATCCTACTATAAAAGCCTGTACTTAGCAAAACTGAAAAATCTAGATGAAATGAATGGCTTTCTAGACAGGTACCATATACCAAAGTTAAAACTAGAGTAGTAAACTTCTAGACAGGCTTATATTAAAGAAAAAGTCCAGGACCAGATTGATTTTCAGATCTCTTTAGATGCAGAAAAATCATTTGACAAAATACAACATTTTAAAAGTCTTGGATTGATTAGGAATTCAGGCCCATACCTATACATAATAAGAGCAATTTACTGCAAACTAACCAATATCAAATTAAATGGAGACATACTTGAAGCCATCCCAATGAAATCAGGGACAAGAAAAGGATGTCCACTCTCCCTATATCTATTCAATATAGTACTCAAAGTGCTATCTAGAATAATAAGAGAACAAAAAGAGACCAAGTGATGCAAATTGGCAAAGAAGAAATATTTGCAGATATGATAGTATATATAACAACCCCAAAAATTCTACCAGAGAACTTCAGCTGATAAACAACTTTAGCAAAGTGGCAGGATATAAAATTAACTCAAATAAACCAGCATCCTTCCTCTATACAAACGATAAATATGCTGAGAAAGAAATTAGGAAAACAACTCCCTTCACAATAGCCATAAACAACATAAAATATCTCTGGGTAACTCTAAACAAACAAGTGAAAGACCTGTATGAAGATAACTTCAATTCTCTCGAGCAAGAAATCAACGGAGATTTAAGAAAATGCTCATTGACTAGAAGAATTAACATAGTAAAATGGCCATCCTACCATAGGCAATCTAGAGATTCAATATAGTCTCCATCAAAATCCCAACACATTTCTTCAAAGACATGGAAAGAGCAATTCTCAAATTCATCTGAAATGGCAAAACACCCAGAATAGCCAAAACAATTCTTAACAATAATATAAGGGCTGGGGGAATCACCATCTCTTGAGTACTACAGAGCAATTTACTTCAGAGTTTTACAACAGAACAATAGTGATAAAAACTTCATGGTACTCATACAGAGACAGACATACTGATCAATGGAATAGAATTGAAGATCCAGAAATAAAACTACACACTTATGCACACTTGATCTTTGATAAAGACACCAAAAATATACAATGGAAAAGGAAAGCATCTTCAGTAAATGGTGCTGGTCTTGTTGGCTTTCTGTATGTATGAAAATGAAAATAGACCCTTATTTTTCACCATGCACAAATTTCAAGTCCAAGTGGATCAAGGACATCAACATAAAACCCAATACACCAAATCTAATAGAAGAGAAAGGCAGAAAGAGCCTTGAACTCATTGACACATGGGGAAATTTCCTAAACAGGACTCTAATGGCTTATGCTTTTAGATCAAGAATTGATAAATGGGACTGCATGAAACCGAAAAGCTTCTGTAAGGCAAAGGACATAGTTAATAAGACAAATCTGCAACCTACAGATTGGGAAAATATCTTCACTAATCTCACATCCGCTAGAGGGTTAATATCCAAAATATATAAAGAACTCAACAACCACAAAAACTAAGCAACGCAATCATAAAGTGGGGTGTAAAAAACTAAACAGAATTCACAACTGAGGAATCTTGAATGGCTGAGAAGCACCTCAATAAATGTTCAAAGTCCTTAGTGATCAGAGAATACAAATCAAAATGACTGTGAGATTCCTTCTTACACCAATCAGAATGGCTAAGATCAAAACCTCTGCTGACAACACATGTTGTCAAGGTTGTGGAAAAAGAATAACACTCCTCCATTGCTGGTGGGTTAGCAAACTGGTACAACCATTCTGGAAATCAATTTGGAGGTTTCTCTGAAAATTGGAAATAAATCTACCTGAAGACAATACCACTCTTGGGAATATCCCAAAAGATACTCCCCCCCCCTTGCCACAGGGGCCCGTGTTCCAGTATGCTCATAGTGGCTTTATTTGTGATAGCCAGAAGCTGGAAACAACCCAGACATCCCACAACAGAAGACTGGATACATAAAATATGGTTCATTTACACAATAAACTACTAATCAGCTATTAAGACCTAGGACATCCTGAGTTTTGCAGGCAAATGGATAGAACTAGAAAATATCATCCTGAGTGAAGAAACTCATACCCAAAAAGGTATGCATAGAATGTACTCACTAATAAGTGGATATTAGCCAAAAACCAAAAACTATAAAAACAAAACAAAAAGTACAGAATACCCAAGATACTATCCACAGAACTCAAAAAGTTCAGCAAGATGAAGGGCCCAAATGAAGATGCCTCAGTTCTACTTGAGAGGTAAAAGAAAGCAATCACAAGTGGGGAGGGAGGGAGGGACCTGGGAGGGAAAATAAACAGGGGGTCAGGGGAGAGGGGAACTTGATCTGCTATTGGGTGAGGGAAAAGGATTGAAGCCTTCATGTCATACAGAAAGAATGGGGAAATAGACAATCTCTGCTGGTAGGAGGTTGGGGGAATACTCCAGAATGCACGAGAGAGCTGGGAGGTGAGAGACTCTCAGGACTCAAAGAGAGGGACTTTGGATAAAATGCCCTACAGTGAGGAGAGGTAATTTGTGGAATCCATCTCCAGTAGGAAGACAGGGCATCAAGTGCGGGGATGGGGTTGCCATTCCACAGTCACAACTCTGACCCATAACTGTTTCTGTCTGAAAGAACTACAGGGATGGAAATGGAGAGGAACCTGAGGTAAAGAATATCCATTGACAGACCCAAAGTGGGGTCCAGCTCAAAGGGAGTTCCCAAGGCTGACAGTATTACTGAAGCAATGAAGAGTGCACAAAAAGGGACCTATCATGACCGCACTCCAGAAGACCCAACAAGCAGCTGAAAGAGTCAGATGCAGATATTTGCATCCAACCAATGGACAGAAGCTGCTGACCTCTGTGGTTGAATTAAGGAAAGGCTGAAAGAAGCTGAGGAGGAGAGCGGTCCTGTAGGAGGACCAGCAGTCTCAACTAACCTGGACTCCCTAGATCTCTCAAACAGTGGACCACCAACCAAGCAGCTTACACTAGATGATATGAGGCCTCCAACACATATGCAGCAGAGGATTCTGGGTTTGGGTTCAGTCAGAGAAGATTCACCTAACCCTCAAGAGACTAGGGGTTCCAGGATGTTTAGAGGTCTGGTTGGTTGAGGTGTGGGTAGTGGAAACATGCTCATGGAGACAGGGGGTGGGGAAGTGGTATGGGATATGGAACAGTTGGAGGGTAGATGGCATATGGAGGGAATACAATCTGGAGTGTAAAAATGTAAATAAATAAAAGACAAAAAATGACACATTGCTATACACGTAGATCAATTCCTCACTCAACTTTCATCAAACAAAGTTTGTCTTGCAGTACACGGAAATTAACACAGAGATTAATAAATGGACAGTGTCCATAGTGAGAGGCACTGAATCTCTCAGTCTTAGAGAGGATATCTTCATCAAACCATTCCTGTCTGCAACTATGGCTTTAGTAATGGAGATAGCCTCTGTGTTCTTTCAGTTTACAGCATATTAGGTCTGCGTTACTAAGTTATTGCCTCTCAGCTTCAAAATCAAGTTTCTGTATGAAACTTCAGTTCTCTCCAAACATTTTTTCCCATTACCATCTGCTTTCTTTCTCATCTGCCATTTGATTGGAAAACATCTGCCATACCATGGGAAAAACAAGTGAGCTGGAAAGGTTCCGGGGGTGTTGGGGGATTTTTTTTGGTGTTTTCCTCTATAACCTGATCTGGCACAGTTTCCCTTCAACAGTCAACCAACAACTTTTGGAGGGTTGCTTTGTTTTGGGTTTTATTGTTTTTCTGTTTTCTTTCTTTTTTTTAAATATTTACCTTTATTTTTTAAAGATTTATTTATTTTATGTACTTATTTTATGTACAATGTCGTTGCCTTCAGACACACCAGAAGAGGTGTCAGATCCCATTACAGATGGTTGTGGGCCACCATGTGGTTGCTGAGAATTGAACTCAAGATCTTTGGAAGAGCAGTCAGTGCTCTCAACTGCTGAGCCATCTCTCCAGTCCGTTGTTCTGTTTTCTATTGCTATAAACCATTGCATTCTGTAGCGTTTTTGCCATTGCTCACAGGACGCACCACTTCCAACAGAGGGAAATCTAGAATTTCTTTCTTTCTTTCTTTCTTTCTTTCTTTCTTTCTTTCTTTCTTCCTTCCTTCCTTCCTTCCTTCCTTCCTTTCTCTTTCTCTCTCTCTCTCTCTCTCTCTCTCTCTCTCTCTCTCCCTCCCTCCCTCCCTCCCTCCCTCCCTCCCCCTTCCTTCCTTCCTTCCTTTCTTTCTTTTTTCTTTTTTTTCTTTTTTTATTTCTTTCTGATTTTTCGAGACAGGGTTTCTCTGTGTAGTCCTGGCTGTCCTGGAACTCACTCTGTAGACCAGGCTGGGCTCGAACTCAGAAATCCGCCTGCCTCTGCCTCTGCCTCCCAAGTGCTGGGATTACAGGCGTGTGCCACCACACCAGCTTCTTTCTTTTTCTTGATACATGGGTTCTCTGTGTAGCCCTGGATGTCCTGGAACTCACTCTGTAGACCAATCTGGCCTCGAATTTAGAAATACACCTGCGTCTGCCTCCCAAGGACTGCAAGTACAGGCATGCACCACCACTGACACGCTAGATGTACTTTATAAGATCACAGTCTAGTGTCTAGTAAAACTTTCAATCCTAGGGAGAAAATTTTCATGCTGTCTCCATGTTACATTAATGATGGAAATTAACAACTTCTTTTTTACATATCAGCAATTCTTTATATTAAACTCTTTGCTCCAATATCAAGTGTGAATCTAGGCAACAGACATCTGTACTCTGCTGGTTGAGTATTCACTGTGCATCAAGTACTCAGAAATATAGTTCATAATTTCTCAGGTAACTGAGGAATTATGTTTAATGGTTAGTCATCATAAACAGCAAGCTCTGAAGTCTAAAAGGACTATTTTCCCCTTGATATATTAATCTCCAAGATAAACTGACTGCAGAGGACTCTGAAACTCAGAAAAAGATTCACCACTACTGAATCCTGGACTAATATTAAAAAGATAAAGTTTCACAGAGGGAGAAATTTTCTGTTTATATTATGTAACATTATGACCATTTATCACATAAACTTGAGCACTTGAAGGTAACCTATGTAATGGAGAAACTTGGTTTTATTTTAGAGAAAGGATATTTTGCTTTGGGACAGTGTCTGTCCTGTAGGTCAAAAGGTATCGGAATAAGTATGTTGCTCAGATTACATTCAAATTCACAGAAACCTTTTGTCTAAGACCTGCAGGTGGTGTAATTATTAGTATGAGCTACCATGTTTGACTAGGATCTGCTTTTTAAAAAATATTTATATATTTTTGTATGTGTCAGGTTGTATGTTAGTTGCATGTATATTTCTGGGTGTTTTACTTGCACGTAGAGATCAGACAGAGGATTTGGATATTCTGGTACAGCAGTTAGATAGTTGTGAGTCACCAAGTGCGGGGAATTGAACCCGAGTTCTCTAGATGGGCAGCCATTCTGACTGCTGAGTCATCTCTCCAACCCCTGGAATTGGTTTTTAAATTTTGATAAATTTTAAGGAAGACACTCATATGTAGTCAATGATGCTATATCATTGTAAGATTGTAAGAACTTCACTTATAGACCAGGCATTGCCGAAGTAGCACTCTCTGGTCTTCTGGATCTGTAATTGCATAGCAGATTCAAACGTGAGGATTGTTGGTCTGTGTGACTATGTGACTTGAGAGTGAGCTTGCACGTATGAAAAGACTGCCAGCAGCATAGCATTCATGCTGGGGCTCACCTCCACAGGTGCTAGGGAGCATCTTGCCTTGGGGAAGAAAGCAAATCTATATACTGTGTGATTAGTGTGTGATTATGTTTTACGGATAGGCATCAATGCCTGGTGATTTGATGTGCGTGGCTTTTATCTTGTGAGGTTATTTAAAGAAGCACACACATGCTCAAAGCTTCAGGGAATGATGACATGAAATAGGAAAGTGTAAGAGAAAGAAAAGGAAGCTGCTGCTTCTCTAAAGGCTCTCTCTCCTTTCAGGTACCTCCAGATCTACCACCTGCATCTCTTCTTTTTCTAAGCTCCTTGTCTAGCTAAACTCTTATAGAATGCTTTCAGTACTGACACACTGGATAAACTTCACCCTGCACTGCACCATACACAAGATTTTAGTAAAAGATGAAAAAATGGAGGGATGTTGACTGGAAGATGGAGGTTAAGATGACAGAATCAGGATGGGATTGTGTTTATAGTGGTTTTGTTCATTATTTTTATTTTCATATACACATTTGCAAACATACAATTATGTGTCCATATTTGTACTTTTCTGATATTTATATCCAAGTGCCCTCCATCATTGTTCCTTTTTACATCAGTTACTGATCCTTTTCCTTTCTCAGATAGTCCCCATCACACATATGCACACACATGATGTTCTTAGTGGCTGTACTTGTTGAGAAATCTTCCTCATTTCTTGTACTCTTTACATACTTGGATTTTGTTTGTTTGTTTTATTTGTTTCCAAGGAGATAGCTATTCTAACTGTGGTGACACAAAATTGAAATGTACTTTTAAATTGAAATTTTCTAAAAGATATGACTGGTAAACTTTGTACTGATGTATGTTTTTTAATACTTTTATTTGTTCTGAGTGCTGTCTGTTTAATTATCTTTTCCATGTAATGCTTACATAATATTTGATGTGTAAATTTTTAAGATTTTTTACAGGTTCTATGTATCACTCCTAAGTTACATGTGTAGGTGACAAAAATTTCTCCTCCTCTATAAGCTCTTTCTATACTCTGTTGAATGTTTACTGTATTTTTTAGAACCTTTTATATATTTTTTTAATTTTAACACTTTTTTATTGGATATTCTCTTTTTTTACATTTCAAATGTTTTCCCCTTTTCCAGGTGTCCCGTTCAGAAAGCCCCATCCCATTCCCCCTCCCCCTGCCTCTATGAGGGTACTCCCCCACTGCCCCCCTACCCACTTCTGTCTTCTTGCTCTGGCATTCCCCTACACTGGGGCATGGAGCACCCACAGGCCCAAGGGCTGCTCTTCCCACTAATGTCCAACAAAGTACTCCTGTGACACATATGCAGCTGGAACCATGGTTGTTTAGAATCTTTTAACAAATCATTTAAAACCTTTTATCAGTTCTTGAAATCAGACATTCTTTGGCTATGTCTTTATCTTCAAGTGTTATACCTGGTTCCCTCTAGAATGTTTAGAATTTACAAGGTCCTATATTAAGGCATTTAATTCATTTTGAGAGATATGAATTAAAATTTATTCCTCTATATATGGATATCCAGTTTTCTCACCTCCATTGATCATAAACAGTTTACAAATTATATTTTTGGAAGCTTTATAAAAAGATAAATTACTGAAAGTTATAGATATATTTTCAAATATTGTATTTAATTTTATTGGTCTATGTATCTCTCTTTGCTAGTAGAATGTGTAAAAATATTTACATTATGATTCATAACAGGGGAAAAACTACAGTTATGAAGTAACAACAAAAATAATTTTATGGTTAGGGGTCACCATAACATAAACAATTTTATTAACTATTGAATTTGAGACTTCTGGAGGAATAATATTTTTCTTTTCATGTTTGCTATATTTTAGTGTTTCAATTTGTTTGTCTTTTGGCTCATATAACTTTTCTAGTGCTCTTTGTGGGTCTTTCTGTGTAGGGTGTTGACTGAGATCTCATTCTCAGATTTAGGCAGAGAAGAAAAACAAATTCTTATAGCAGCAATAACACTAAACCAAACAAAATACAAAATTGTGCTTAAAATGAGCTTTAATCTTACTAGTATATCACCAATGACAATAAAAAAAGATCACAAAATTAAGTAATGAATTATTTAGCTATGATTACTTAGAGAATTATATGTAGAATATATAGCAGATGTAGAAGTACAGAAATGTAGAAATAGCAATAGAATAAAATAAAGAAGAAATAGAAGGTAAGAGTAAAGACACAAGGTTGAGTAAAAGAAACAAGTGCAGAAATTTGTATGAAAGAACTAGAAAGATGAAGAGATATGAAGACTTTCAGTAAAGAAAAACCATTTAAACAAAATAGATGAGTAAAAGAATGAGAAACACATGAAGGGCTTTATAAAATATGACAAAGTCAAAACAGTATGAAGTTACAGTAAAAGGATAACACAAGGCATAAAATTTAAGAAGTATAAAGAGGGGAGAAAATAGATTGTTGGAATAAAAAATATAAAGTAAACAAAACATAAATGCATAAAGAACATAAAAGGATAAATATTATATAAGGTTAAATTCACAATACCACTAAAACTAAAGATACAGAGGGAAATCAATGGTAATAAATAAGTAAAGGAGGAATATTTTTAAAGTGTTGAGGCTGCTTGGTCACGTCTACATTTGTATTCTGCAGGTTATAAAAGTTTTCATACCCTTTTGAGAGTGTTTGGTACACATACTCTGGGATGGGTTATCCTTCATTCCAAGTAAGTGGAAGCAGTGTAAATACAGAACACTGACATTACCCATGTCCAAGCTCTCATAATCCAGAAGCATCAACCCCTTTCTGCTACCCTGTAGAGCTCTGGTCATCAAAGAGTCCACATGAGCTTTGGAGTTTCTAATCCCAACAATAGGAATCTCCCATCACAGATGTGGCTCCAGAGAATAATCCACTACAGACCTCAGATTTGGGCTATCATATTCCAAAGTTATTCTGAGAGATGGAGAGATGTGGTTGTCTCCTAGGTACTGAGTACTCTAAAGGACTTTTTGAGCTGAACTTTAGTTGCCTGAATCTTGTGAAGTATGTACATCACCCCTGCTCTCTATTGCTCTTTCTTGTAACCTTCTCTCACCTGGAGCAGTAGCAGGATTATTTTAAGCTCCTTGTCTGATGACCATTCATTGGTCTCAGACTTCCAGGGCACCTCAGTCTTAAAGAATACATTTTCTGTCCAGATGGTGCAGAGCCACAACTTTCAGAGTCAAGACGAGTGACAAAATGGAATTGGTCTCCACTGCTCTTCCTTCCTGCTGCCAGAAAATGCAGTACCCCAGTAAAATCTCCAACTGGATTTGAGACCTGTGGATACTTGGGGGTAGTGCTGTGGGAGGGCTGTCTATGATTTTCTCCCAATTTGCTTAGCTTAAAATTTGAGGATTCTGCTGTCCCTGCTTTGCCTAGGGCTCCAGGAGGCTGGAGTCAGATCCTGATTACTTTTTTTTTTTGCATGCATTCTGATTTTTGTTTGTTTTTGTTTTATTCTCAATACTCTTTTTTTTTTCTATGTGACTTTCCAGTGGTATTCCATTTTTTTTCTTTAAAATCAGTGCATTCTGTGTCATTATACTTCTCCTTCTCCTTCCATACATTATATGCAGGCTCTTTCTAATCTACGTCTTTCTCAAATTACAAAAACTCGCCTTGATTCTAGATGTGTAATAACTATTTTTCCACTGTGGTCTCATTGTGTCCTTTTTGCTGACCTGGAGCTCATTATGTAGATCAGGATGGTATCAAGTTCATAGTGAACCCCTTCCTCTGTACGCTCTGTTAGGATTAAAAACATGACTGATGTATCCAGATGATGTGTATTTTTTCTTATTTGTGACATTATGATAAAAATTACATTATGTCCCTGCTCTGTTTCATCTCTCTAAACCCTTCTTCTTTCAAATTCATTGTTCAATGCTTCACTAATTGCCACTTGCCTGTGTGTTTATATATGAATATCTATTCCTAAATACATAAACATCACCTATCCATTCTATATAATGTTACTTATATATGTTTTCATGGTTCATATTTGGTATTGGGTAACAAAGTGATGTGTCCTTCCCTGAAAAGACTATTTCTACCGCTCTCAGCATTTCTTAATTGACTACTATTTGTCTAAGGCTGAGACCTCACTACCTTTCCTTCATTGACTTTGACACATCTGTTGCTGTCCCTGTTCTCCTTCTTATTTGCAGTCATGTGTGTAATAATTTACGGATGTACCTTCTGACATTACTAGAAAACACAGTCTCACAGCAAACTTCTGATATTCTGACTTTTGCAATCCTTACAAATCATCTTCTAAAATGTTCCATGTGTCTTAGGTGTGGGAGTAGTTTTGTAGATGTATCCATTGGAACCGACCTCCATAACTCTGTATTTTGATCAGTTCTGTTTTTCTGTCATGGTCTCTGTTTCAAAGAAAATTTTACTTGATGAGGAGTAAGTAAAAGTATAAATATTTGGAGTGTGTTCAGGGATTATGTTCATTAAGTTAAGTGGTGGCTATATGTTCTCCTTTGTGCATGTCTATTTGTATGTCTATTGTTATTTTTAAAAATTCCCACAATGTTTATTTTTTCAATAATATATAGAAATAAAGATACTATAATCTTCCATAGCTTTCTTATGGCAGCTTTTTCAATTATTACTCCTCGATGGCTGAAGGATCCTAATGGCACCATTATGTTATGTTAATATTTTCCAGTGACCATTTATATATGACATTATTTCACATTTATTTGGTATTCATTTGTAAATGCAGCATTTGGTGGCCCTTAGGACATATTGCAGAATTGCCCTCTGTTTAACCCTTTGCATGTATACATTACCTTATATGAGTTTGCCTAGCACTTTAGCAACTGTAAAATATAAAATACTTCATTAAAGTTCTCAACATTTAACTTATGGACAGCAAATAGGTTAAAAGTTCAGAACTAAAGCTGTTGCCTGTCTGTGGAATCTGTTTCCCAACATGACCCTCTTGTCTGGCCTCAGTGGGAGAGGATGTGCCTAGAGACTTGATGCTCCAGGGTGGGATGGAAACATGGGGGGGGGACCCTTTCAAAGAAGGGAAGGAGATGGGAGCAGGGCACTGTGATGTAGGTACTGGGAAGGGAGCAGTGATTGGGATAAAAATAAATAAATAGATTAATTAAATTAAAAGAAAGAAAAAGAAACAATAGATCAAAGCTGGTTTTAAAAGGTTATGATTTAATATGGTATACAGTCATCTCAGGTAAAACAAATTCTAAATAACTAGGCTACTGAAAATAGAATCATTTCATAAGATTGGGAAACAATAATGTAAAACTTTTGCTTTTCTAAGACAGTTGATGTTGATAGGGTAAGACTGAAAATCATCTATGACATTTTTATGATTGAGATCAGTATCCATGAGAGAAGATTTTCTGCAGGATCAAACCACAGAATTTCTGATTCAAAGGAAATCAAGGCTTCATATTATTCTGACAACTCAACTTCTTTTTTTTAAATTTTTTAATTGGATATATTCTATATTTACATTTCATTTCCCTTTTCCTGGTTCCCCATCCCCCAAAGAACCCACATGCCCTTTTCCCTCCCCCTCTTCCCCCATCCACCCCTTCCCACTTCCCTGTTCTGGTATTCCCCTACACTGATATTTTGATCCTTTCCAGCACCAGTGTCCACTCCTTCCTTCTTGTCAGATATCATTTGATATATGGTTTGTGTCTTTGGTGTCCCAAGAGTCTAGGCTACTATCCACTTATCAGTGAGTGCATACCATGGGTATTCTTTTGAGACTGGGTTTCCTCACTTAGTGTGATGTTCTCCAGCTCTATCCATTTCTCTAAGATTTCATGAACTCATTGTTTCTAATGGCTGAATAGTACTCCATCATGTATATATACCATATTTTTTGTATCCATTCCTCTGTTGAGGGACATCTGGGTTCTTTCCAGCTTCTGGCTATTATAAATAAGGCTGTTATAAACATAGTGGAGCATGTATTCTTATTGCATGCTGGAGAATCTTCTCCGTATATGCCCAGGAGTGGTATGGCTGGGTCCTCCAGAAGTATGTCCAGTTTTCTGAGGAACCGCCATACTGATTTCCAGAGTGGTTGTACCAGTTTGCAGTTCCACCAGCAGCAACTCAACTTCTTAAACTTTTTGTGTTCATGTGGTTTTGAAGGCACACAGAGAAGCTGGAACTTGCATCCATGAGAAGCAGATAGTGAAGGTGCAGCATATACTGTGAAAAAAATCCCAAAGTTGAACTGATTGTGGAGAAAGTTAAATTTGAAATTTACCCTTGAATGGCAGGATTGAAGTCAAGAAAGATAGTCTTGGAGAGGCCATTATTAAGAGTATAGCACAGTTTCAGTGGAGATATCAGCATATCAGTAGGCCAGAATCATGGGCCAGTCACAGTATACAGCAGCAAGTGTGGAATGAAGCTATAACAAGCCTTTTCCACAAGCTATTTTTTTTTTGTCCATGGAAGATCCTGAAAGATGAAGTAGCCATAGCCTTTTGGAACTCTGAAGATAGTGACTGAGTCTCAGATGAGGAACACTGAATGTCTTACTTAATGTTTCATTACAGTGAAAGCCACATTGACCACATTGATGAAGGCCAACCTTTATTTGGGGCTGTCTAACAGTTTCAGAGGTTCAGTCCATAATCATCATGGCTAGAAGCATGGCATTATGTAGATACTGAGCTGGAGGAGCTGAGAGTCCTATACTTTGATCTGAAAGAATCTAGAAGGAAAATCTCTTTTGTAGGCAGCTAGGATGGAACTCTGTTCTGCATTGGGTGGAGCATCAAATCCCACCCCTATAGTGATGCACGTCATCCAGCAAGGCAGCACCCACTCCAACAAGGCCATGCCTACTAATAGTGCCACATCCCATGGTACAAGCATACTCAAACCATAACACTGAATTACAGTATTTAATTAATATGGGTGAAGTTTGGTTTGATTATACCTGGGCCCAGGTTCTTCCCTCTTAGAAAAGGTAGTATGTAACATATTTTATTTTAAAGAATTTTATAGTTGAGAAACTATTTGTGTACAGAGCCATATTGGGGTGTCTGGTCACATGGCAGGAACTTGACATTGGTCAAGGTGAACTCCTCTCCCAGCCTTTGAGCAGGGATTCCTGTGCTATTCACAATCCTGTCCCACCTAGAGAGAAGTGCTCAGCTTGAAGGTGAAGTTCCTACAGACGTACAAATTCCTGATTTAAGCAGGTGACCCGCCCAGCTTCCTGAGCAGTGGAACCAACACCCAAAGAAGCCATGCAGGACTCTGGAAGGAGGGGCTCCCCCAAAACTTTTAAATTGTCTGAGCTCCATTAAACTCCAGCCTTGATCAGTAAACTATCATCTTGGCCCTCCTTCTTTTCGTCCTTCCCCATCCATCCCTCAGCTTCCGTTTCCAGGAATCCAGTTCGCAGTAGCTGCAGGCAGCAACATATTTGCTTTTTAGAGAGACCTTGATATTTTAGAGACAGAACTCTGGAAGTCTGTGTGACTTTTAAATCTTAGAATGTGTTTTATTTTGTGATATTTATATTAACATGAGATTCTAAGGATAAATGCAAAAACTGTTGATTAAATGGTGATGTCAAGGTGACAAGGGGTCAGCTGTGCTGATTAGTTCTTTGTCAAGTCTTTAACCTATGCTAGTGTTATCTAAAAAGAGGGAATGTAATTAAGAGAATTCCTTCATCATATTACCTGTAAATAAGTATGGGAAAGTTTTCTGATTAATGAATGTTGATGGAATCCTCAGCCCCTGGAGATAGTACCATCTTTAAGTAAATGGTTCACAATTTATAAGAAAGGTTGAACAGGCCTCCCTGTCTGGGCCAGTGCCCTGAGCAGAACTGTGGGTGCAAATTTCACAGCCACTCCCACAACAGCCAGAGGAAACTCCACTCCAGGTGCTCTAACACACCGAGGATCATAGTATCAGAGGTGAGGACGACGCAATATCGGTCCCAACACTGGCGATAACTGGGACCAGTGGGACCCAGGCATCCAGGCACCCCGGCTGACTAGTAACACGGGTTTCTTACTAGCTGAGCAGGTACCTTGAGCAGACCTTCTTCGGCAAGAACTTGACATCCAATCCCAAATGTCCAGAGGGACCTCCTCTCCTAGGTCCCATGCCCAGATACCAGGATTACAGGATCCCTGGATCTCAGGAGCTTGCTCACACCATGATCTCAGGGTCCCAGACTCAGCTTGACTCCCAAGGGCTATGACACACCCAGGATCTCAGCATCACAGGATCACAGAATCATGGAATCACATAGACACAGCTGGATTCTGAGGAGTTCTGACACAACCAGGATCACAAGAAGGACAGGTTCCAGATATAGCAAGGGCAGGTAGCACTAGAGAAAACCAGATGGTAGAAGAACATCCTCATAGAAGCCGGGGGAGGGGAGATTGGATATGGTGTTTCTGGGAAGGGGGAAAATTGGAAAAGGGGAAAACATTTAAAATGTAAATAAAGAAAATATCCAATTAAAAAAGAAAGAAAGAAAGAAATGCTGAGGAGGACATGGGGAGCAAGTCAGTAAGCAGCATTACTCCTTGGCCTCTTTTCAGTTTTGCTTTTAAGTTCATGCCTTAAGTTCCCACCCTAATTGACTGTGATCAGAAAGTGAAAGCCACATAAACCCCTTCCTCCTCCAGTTGTTTTTGATCATAGGGTTTTGTCACTGTAGTGGAAGTCTAGCTGAGACAATCTCTGAGCAGGTGATCTCTTGAACATTTAGCTAATCACTCATGGGGTAATCCTTGTCTACATTTCACTGCTAACATGCAGATTTCTAAAATGTCAATATGTCATTATATGCAGATAAAAATATTTCTTGTCTAAGTACTAAGAATTTGTATTATTATTGTTGCATACTCATTGCACATGCAATTGTCTGCATGTGTGTTGTATTGCCAAGAAAAAATAATATTTAACTATATTGGATACAAATTCTACTGGTAACCTGCATCCCCATTTGTTTTTCTTCTTTTCCCCTTCCTCCTTGTTCTTTATTTATGTTTTTAATTTTTGACAGTGTCCCTAATTAGCTCAAGCTAGCCTTTACTTATACTAGCTATATAGTCCAGGCTGGTCATAAATTCATACTTCTGCATCTTAAGTATTAGAATTGTAGGTGTGGTCCATCTTGTCCAGATCATTCTATATTTTGTATTAATATCCTTTCAAAAGTTTTGTTTCTTAAAAAGATATGGATGAAAATCAATATTTCTTACTTTCACACATACATGGCATAATAACATTGGATTAGAAATGGCCAAACTACCTGCCAAATTTGGGATATATCTCATGGGGGTCACCAAAGCCTGACACTATTATTGATGCTATGCTGTGGTTACAGACAGAAGCCTAGCATGGTTGTACTCTGAGAGGCCCTACCCCTAGATGACTGAAAAAAGATGCATATACTAACAATCAACCATCAGATTAAGGTCAGGCTCCCCTATGGAAGAGTTAATGGAAGGAATAAAGGAGCGGAAGGGGATGACAACCCCATAGGAACACCAACAGTCTCACTATGCCAGACCCGTGGGAGCTTCCAGAGACTGAGCCACCACCAATGAGTATAAGTGGGCTAGTCCAAAGCCCCACCCTGACACATATTTAGCAGAGAACTGCCTTGTCTGGCCTCAGTTGAAGAGGATATGCCTAATTCTGTGGACACTTGAATCCCCTGAGAAGGGAGATTCCCCAGGGAAGAGGGAGTACCCTCTCAGGGCCAAAGGAGAGGGGAAACGGGATGAAGAATTATGGGAGGGGGTACTGGGAGGGGGCAACATGAGGAATGTAAATAAATAAAACAATGAATTAAAAATACAAATAAAAATAAAATAAATTTATCCATAAAAAAGATATGGTCAAACTATAATAAGTGATAAAATAATTAACTTGAATATTATTAATTTTTCTTATAAGAAGTTGCATAGTTAATTTTATTAACTTTGCAATAGTAAATGAAAATGTTTCTTCCTGTACTAAATTGTCACGAGATGTTTAGAAAAATCTGCACATTTCAGTACTTTTGCCATCATGTTATATCGTAACCTTTGCAAAATTAGAAATACGTCTGGATAATGCTATACTTCTAAATTGTATATGTTACATTGTTTTACTGTTCTTTTGTGAACCCAGTGCTCTAGTGCAGAAATATAATCTGATAGACCTCATCCAACTAAACAACATTTTGTAGTCTATGATGAATTACCTCATTTTATAAAATTATTTAGACAAGATGATATTTTCCAAGAATTTCCATAAAATGATAGTCATGTGAAATGGACTGTAAAGGATTGTTTTCTCTCATAAAGTATGCTTGAAAATATAAATAAAATTCTTATAAAGAACCCAGGTATGGTGGCTCCTGCTTGTAATATCAAAGCTTAAAATCTAAGGCAGGAAGATTGCCATGAATTTGAGACGAATTTACCTTTCATAGTTCTAAACCAGACTAGATTACATAGCAATATCCTGTCTCAAAATAAAATAAAATAAACAAGTAACTCAGAAAACGTCAAGTTTGATAAAGTGTTTGCTGTACAATAGGGTCTAAGTTCACCCTGGGCCACCTAGAGAGAAAGGAGTTTGGTGATATATACTTCTCATTCCAGGGCTGAGAAAGCAGACATTTTTGGTCCCAGGGGCTTGCTGGACATCCAGCATAGATTAATCATTAAGCCACAGGGCCCAGATCATGTTTTATGAAACAAGATAGTCAGGACTTAAGAGTGCACACACATGTACACATGCTCCCACATACATGGACGTTAAACACACACACACACACACACACACACACACACACTCATTAATAAATTTAGAGAACAGAGAAGATCTTTAAATAAACACTAGTGAAATGCAGAGGATATTGGAAATACTTTGGAAATTTATGTTTAAACTCAATCACAGAGCACACTAGAATTCCGAGAAGAAACACATATATTCTTGAAGATATATGACTGAAAATTAAAATGAGCATATTTACACAGATAAGCATAGACTCTGTCTTTGCCTCTGTGTATCTTTTACTCATATATACAACTAAAACTCCTTCATATTAACAGCTCATTAACTTGATTAATTCCTTTTGAAATGCTATCTGTTAGTATAATGAAATAGTTATGATGAAACAGCAAATATAATGTGACACAGAAATATTTTGAAAAGTAGAATGTTTTATTAAGACTCAAAGAAGAATTGCAAATCATTCTAGAAGTAGAATAAGAGAAAGAAAAGACAAGAACAGAAAAAAGAAATTTAAGAATAAGATAAGTAAGATAATTTAAGATTTAAGCTAACTTTAAAGAGCCAAGTTGGAGGTGTTTTTCAGGCAGATATCAACAATGGCCGTAAAGCTCAAATGATAAAAAGAGTGTGGGACATATGTGCACCTGAGCAGAGAATGAACAGACAGACAGACAGAGCCCCTATCTGGATAAAGTCCCACTGACAGATCAGAAAACCTGACGTAAGTATGCCCCCACCCCCACCCCGAATCTATAAAACATGACAGCAGACAACATCAGACAGCAGGACCAACCATGCAACTGCCTGCAGTCTGGAAAAAGTAGAGTAAGATCTTACAGCTGTTTCACATCATACAGAGATTCCAGCTGCATGGAAATGCTAAATATCAACAAGAGTGACCTTGAGTCCCAGGTAGTTAGGAGGCTGAGGCAGGAGAATTTCACTAGTTCAGCAATTTGAAAGCCTTAGCAGGACACCTTCTCAATGGCAAAATTCAATAAATATAGGAAACCCACATTCTAATAGGTCACAAAACACTTCCCCAAATAAAATTCCACTATTATTTTTCTGGTTTCCACATGGAGAAAACAAATTCTTAAAAGGGTAATTAAAGAAAAAGGAGTAATTAAAATTTAATTTTTATCTTTTAAAGACAAAATTGTAAACATCAGAATTTCTCTTGAAAGTCTTTAAGATTTTATAAGGAGCAGAACAAAATATTGGAATTCTCATAAACTAATAAAGATTAATATTCAGACTTAAGGACTGCACAGTTGCTAAAACATCAGACACCCTGAAGAAAGACAAGGATATGAAGAAGGACTGTGTAGAGGGAGCAGCAGAGCTGCCGATGATCTGGGAATACACCTTCCTTACGTTACCACCAAGCTTGCCTTTGCAATGCTTGTGACAATGATTGAGAGAGAGAGAGAGAGAGAGAGAGAGAGAGAGAGAGAGAGAGAGGGGAGGAGAGGGGAGGGGAGGGGAGGGGAGGGGAGGGGAGGAGAGGAGAGAAGAGAGAAGAGAAGAGAAGAGAAGAGAAGAGAAGAGAAGAGAAGAGAAGAGAAGAGAAGAGAAGAGAAGAGAAGAGAAGGGAAGAAATTCAAAGGGGTCATCTGTCATTAGCAAGTAATTGCTTCAACATATCAGTATCCTCAAACAGACACATGCTCGCCATACCATTTGACACACAATAAAAACCTAAAACCATCCCATTACTAGTTTCATACCCATAAAGCCAGCATGTGAGAGATGGGAAGAACATCAGGATTTCAAAGGCTAAAATAGACTGTTCTTAAACCAAAACACATGAAAACATCCCTAAGAGTTCATAAAAAGAACTCACGGTAGAGTGGTTAGTCACACAATACAATAAGTAATAGTTACAATGATTGAATCATAGTCATGTGGTCACATAGCAAAACAGAGTATAGGGTAAAGCAAGCAGTTTCCAGAAGGACACATGGTATGCTTTATTTATATGCAATGCACTTGAAAATGGACATGCTAGATTCTGTAAATACGAGTAAGCTGATGTCAAAGTGGGAAGGAGCAAGATGCAGTTTTCCATGTCACTAGGATGCCTGAATGCTTACTAATAGCTGAAGCAAGTGCAGAAAATACTGATTTGCTCAGCCTGCCTAAAGCATCCATGGAGACTTGCTACACTACTCATTAGAGCTATAGATTTTTAAATATTTAACAAATACTTTGGAGGAAAAGGTGAAGTGAGCTTCATGGGAATCAAATACTAGTAAATAAGCGTGTAGCGTAATTCAAGATTGGCCTAGACTTCAAGGTTAAGACACCACCATTTGTAGTTTTCTTCCAGCTTTCAGGACTCTCTCAACATTGTTCCTGTTTTCAAGCCAATCCATCTTTGGCTCCAGCCTCATATATCACACGTCAATATGGGTGATGTACTTACTACCGGGTTCTTTATTTCTTTCTTCAAGCCTTGAAAGCTTTACAAAAACAAAAAAGAAAAATACAAAACCAAAAACCCCCAGTGATTTCAGCAGCTGTCTTTATCCAACACAGCATTCATATTTATTCCTTCCCAGACAGTTTCCTGGTCTCCATGCTCAGGAATATCCCTGGTTCTTAAGTAGTTGTGGATCATTCATACTCTAGAATACTTTATGGCTGTTATATGAATCCCAGCCATATTATTTTAACATGGAAATACCAGACATAACAAGGAGCAAAAGAAACAAGCCCCTTTCCCAATATCTGTTCCCAGGGCAGTCCTGGTGCATCATAGCTGCTGACGACCCTACCCTAATGGGAAGTGTGGACCGCTGGCTTCAAGATGGGGCAGCAGGAGTTGCAACAATGGCATGGGCAAGGCTTCCATTCTTGTGTTTAATGAAAGCACACATAGAACACAAAATATCGCTGATAGATTTTTAACATTGAAAAACTTACATGGAGAGAACAAAACTAGAAGAGAATGAAAATAGATTTCAAAAAAAAGTCACAATTGTGGGTAAATTTCTCTCCTTACTTTTGTATCCCATCAATACTGCTATGTGTTTGTGTAACAAGTTATTTCATGATGTTAAAAAAAATGTAGGTCTGCAGACAGATAAACTCAATCTGCAATTTTTCTTGTAATGAACAGTGAGTTTTCTCTGAGTTGGTAATGGGCTTCGATTCTATTGTCAGAATGGCAGTTCCCTATAATTCCAAGACAGCCATTTTCCAGTGCCCAGAGATCATGTGTTTTGGAATGAGTAAGACAGAGAGGAATGCTATATTAGTGATTTGTCTGAAAATAATTTTCATGTCTTGCTTTTCAAGATCTTTTAAATTTAATTATTTAATTTGTATTATGAGAATAATGATCACAGGTTAGTAGTATTTTAAAAAGTTTGATTGGTATGAGAAACCACTTGTTCAAATATTTATTTATTTATTTATTTATTTATTTATAATCAGACATATTCTTTATTTACATTTCAAATGATTTCCTCTTTCCTGGGTACCCCTTCCCTGAAAGTCCCATAAGCCTTCTTCCCTCCTCCTGTTCCCCAATCAATCCCTTCCTGCTTCCCTGTCCTGGTATTTCCCTTCACTACTGTACTGAGCCTTCCAGGACCAGCCAAATATTTAAATATATAGGCTCCCTTGAACCAGCACAGGATAGTAAAACCTGCAACAGGAAAATAACAAAGCACTTGTAAGGCTAGAAGTGTGACAACTGATGGTGGTTTGAATAGGAGTGGTCCTTATATACTTAAACCATTTGAATACTTGGCTATCAGGGAGTGGCACTATAAGGAGGTGATGCCTTCTTGGGGTAGGTGTAGTCTTGATGGAGGAATTAAGTCACTGCAGGTGGGCTTTTTCGTTTTAAAAGCTCAAGCCAGGCCCAGTGTCTCCCTCTTCCTGCCACCTGCCAATCCAGATATAGAACTCTCAGCTACCTCTGTAATACCATGTCTGCCTGTCTGCTGCCATGTTGCCCACCATGATGATAGACTAAATATCTGAACTGTAAGCCAGTCCCAAATAAATGTTTTCCATTATAAGAGTTGCTGTAGTCATGAGATCTCTTCACAGCAACAGTAACCCTAAATAAGACAACTGATCCAAAGGATAGAATTTGGTGGTCACAAGTTCTGGGTTCCAGGCCTAGTGAAACTGAGCTTATTAGTTGTTCTAAATTTACTTTCCGTCTGAGGATGGTGAAGAGGGATGACCAGTGTTCATTGAATGGAATAAATGTGTGAATTGAGACAGTGTATATAACAAGCAACTGACACCTGGCCAGAAGTAGAGGCTCAGAAAATAGTGGAATTTATTACTACCTGGTTTGTTTACCCTAAGCTCTATTAAACGTGATCACTTAGTAAATGTGTGGTCCAATTCCAAGCAGAGTATCAGGTAGAGTAGTAATTGTCGTGAAATGTAATGCTCAAGGATGTAGCAAATACCGTGAATGTCATTATTTGTACAGGAACCATAACTGTGAATTTATAGTAGGATCCAATTCTCACTTGAAATGTTTTTTCTACCTAGGACAAATCTTTACATATGACCAGTATACCACAGTAGCTTGAGCTTATCATAGCCTATAATTATCTCAGACACACTTATGAATGGCTAATACTTCAATAACCCACATGATACAAGAAAATAATCCCAATGGGTAAATAGTCCTAATAGTTTCCCAGCATAATTATGAGTATGAGCATATAGTTGGTATTAGTTATTTTTTTCTATTATTATAATAAAATACCTTGACAAAATTAGCTTAAGGCAGGAAAGTTTTCCCGGGATTTACAGTTTGAGGGGATACAGTTCATCATGATAGAGAAACCACAGCAATAGGAACTTGACACAACTGATCACCCTGCATTTTCAGTAAGGAAACAAAGAGTAAGAATGGCTGTGATCAGCTTGCTTTCTCCTTTTTGATTCAGTCCAGATTCCACATGCCTCTCAGTGTTAAGGAGATTTACTTTTCACGGGTATGATCAGAAGTTAATGTAATCTAAATAATCCTTCCCAGTGTACCTAAAGCCTTGTCTCCCACCTGAGTGTGTATCCTGTCATGCTGGCAATCAATATTAACCATTACAGTAACCAGCTCTGGCCCATTGCTATTTAGCAGAATCCTCTGGGTTGTAATGAAGGCTTCCTGAAATGTAGATGCTAGAAGAAACCTGTTGCCAATGCCACTTGAGCCACAGAACCATGAGGTTATTATGTTTTTGTATAGCTATTATTGTATATTGTATATTTTGTATAGCTATTGTTGAGATACCAGGGAGAACAATACAGAGAAAGGAAGATTTATTTTAGTTAATGTTTAATATCTGTCCATGGTTGCCTGGCCCAAGCAATTTCACAGAACATCATGATGGTAGAAGGGTATGCCAAGGGGCTTCTTCAACCCTGACAGTCAAGAAGCTAAGAGAGCACCAAACAGGTCTTCAGAACCATAGACCACTTCTTCTGTCTTCTCAAAGTTTTCATCACTCATCAAAATATCATCACCATCTAGTGACCAGCAGCCAATGCAGTTCCCTATCGAGGAAATTTTATTTAAGTAATAACACTTCTCTTTTTAAATAATGTATAAGTGTTTATTCACAAATGCTGTTTTCTGATCAAGGAAGTAAAAACAAAAAGAATGGACTGATAACCTTGATAAGAACTTAGAAAAACCTGGTTTTATATTCGACATTCCTCTAAGATAACAAAGACTGAACCAACAACATTGTAACATCCCTTTCTGATTGGGGAATCCTTGCTCAGAGTAAGTGTTGGGGGAAACCTTTCTCTCTCATTGTCAGTGCTTACTATGCTTGTTCTGCCTGAACTTTATTTTCTTAAAAAAACAAAAGTAAAAAACAATAGCTCTCACAGTAAAGTTTTTATTTTCCTTCAGGGTATTTTCCCCCATTTGCATGGGTAATCGTGCCCAGAAAACCACTAGCAATTAAACTATAATGCAAGTATCAGAAACACCTCAATTTTTGGAGCATGGTTTCATATTGCCCATCTTAACTAACCCATGGCATCTAGGATTACCATAAATATGTGTGCTATTGCATCATTGTGAGACATCTAAAAAGTACTCTACTGGTGGCTTGTAATGGAATGAGAATTATAGAGTGGAAGGCATGGGAAATATTCAGTGTATATGGTTAGCACTCCAGCAATCCAGTGCCTCAAAGTCCTACACCACCATCCACATCCTAAGACATTTTATGCTTTTCGTATGGGAGTAGGTAATAATGTTTTTCAATTTAACTTTTTATACTTTTTCTGAATATTTTAATTTATGTTATTTTATTTATTAATTAATATTTTATACATGAATGCGGTGTATTCATATCCAACCTGTTTCCCCCAAATGAGAACTTCCATTTCCCTCATCTCAAACCTCCTGTATTCCTACATACATCCCTTTGTTTCCTCTTCTTCCTTCTCTCCCCTTCTCATTTCCTCCTTTCCTCTTTCCCTTCCCCTCCTGACTCCCCAGTTCCTAAATCCAGTATCAGTCTTTTTAGCTGTCATTTCTCATTTACCTCTGTAAACCCCAAATTTGCAAAACAGTGAATTTTGTCTCCCCAGGGTTCTACTTTTGTGACTTCTTTCAATCTTAATTACTTCCTGATTTCAAAATACAAATTGTAAAGGTTAAATCTTCACCATATGCAATTTATGGAGACATGTTATTCAACAATACCTGCTGACAAAATATTCAGACACAAATATTAAACCCAACCAATTTTCCAAGATTTTTTTAAGTTGCTGGAAAAGGTAATAGGTGCTGCTGTGACTGAGAGTTGATGTGATGCTATGGAGGATGTGGGTGAAGTTCAAACCTCTCCTTGTATTTCTGTTTATAAACATGTAGACTTTGTTTCCCTTTATTTAACCATGATTCAGACTCAGTTAAACTAATCCAAGATTTGATATAACAGTCACCCATTTTGTTATTCTTTTACTTATTGTTGGCATAGCTTGTTAGCAATGGTATTTAAATATAAAACAAAACAGATAAACAAATGAAATCGCTCTAAACTTAACTTTTAATTTTCTGCTTGGAATGGTACATGGTGACATTAGTCCCCAGCCTGCTCTGCACGTTTTTCCAGAGTGTAGTAACCTCCCATTCTATTTTCTCTATGTCTCTGGCCACAGAACTATCCTCAACTCAGCATGACTAGGGGATCCTCAGATGGCAGAAGGACACACTTTTTTTTTTTTTTTTGTACGCACAGAAAGGTTTCTTTGTCACTTTCCAGCAGTGCCAGCAGAAATTGCCAATGTCTTCCCGGCAGAAGTGGAGCACAGGCAGAGTGTGAGGCACTGTGCCTTTACTAGCGGGAGCCAGAAAATAACTGTTTCGCCATAAATATAGAATCTAGTAGGCCTAGTGTGAGTTCTAGGTACCTGGGGCCTCACCAAATGGTAGTCCTATTTTCCCTCTGACTTCTGTGCCTGGTCCACATGGCCTGGCTTTCTGCCTCTGCTTCCTGCTGAGACTTGAGCTGTTCACTGAGTTCCAGCACTGTGGACACAAGCCTTTCACGTTGCTCCTCTCCTCAAAGACCTTTCCCCTGGGGAGAAGAAAAATGCTCCAAGTTCTTGCTCTCCCTCCTTCCTTGCTGCTGACATTTGCTGACTTCCCCACAACTGGCTCCACTCCTGTCTGAACACAGACTCCCAGAGGAGTGTCAAGCATGCAGCCTTAAATACATCCCGGTGGGAGAAAGTGGCCAAGACAATGTGTTCCTTCTCATCTGTCAGCATGCAGGAAGGGAGCAGAGAGTGTTCTTATCCCCTTCAAGTATTGTGTAACCACAATCTGTGACAAATTCCACACAGACAAGGAATCTGAAACTCATGGGAAAGGCTGAAGGAGAACTCAATGGGATAATTATACATCCCTTAATTCTATACTACTTACCATATTCCCGATGTACAGGATGCAAATTGTTATGATACAGTCTCATTTCAAACATTTTTCCACTTCAACATAAGTCTCACCTATCAAACTAACATATCAGCTACTCACTATAGTGAACCTGTGTGCCGAGGCTGAGAAGGGAGCGCCACGTGACTAGGTTTAACTTTCCTATTGCCATAAGCCACTTTGTATGTCTTATTGCAGACCCAAGGCCTTTACCAGTCTTTTTCAAATAGTTCTTAATATTTGAAGTCCCTTAAGCTACATTCTGTGGTTTTCTTTCTTTGTTGTTATTGTTAAACCTAACATTTTTATGGAAATAAATGGTTTTCATAGCATTTATTCTTTTCCTGACTCCCAAATGTTGCCAGATTCTCCCCACGTTTCCAACCACCCAACTACCCACACCATTGGCTTCTATCTTTTTAAAGAAGACAAACTAACAAACCACAAGGAACACACATCATGCACAGATACGCACCACGACACGACAATATAAGAAACCAACTTTTACAAGCAAATGCATAAGAACAACACTCAAAACAAGGCATATGAGACATAAAGTCCATAAAAATATCATTGAATTCATTTTGTGTTAGTCACCTACTCCTGAGGATGGGACCTACCTTGAAGTGTAGTTAATATAGCCTGTGAGACTCCGTTAGAGAAGACTAATGTTCCCTTTGCATGAAGGTATCAATTGCATAGAACTTTTTAGGTTAGGGGTGGGAACCTACATCTGCTTCTCCTTTGCAGGACTTGAACCCTGTATAGTTTGAATCTGTGTATGCTGCCAAGGTCCCTGTAAGATCACAGGGATATTAGATCTTTTGTGGCTGGAAGTGTCCCTAGTATAATCCATCCTTGTTTGGTTTTATGCCTAAGAGTAACCTTATATGCCTGCTGTTCCACTTAAGTCCCGAGCCTTGAGGGGAGGGTTTGATGAGGACATCCCATTTATGAAAGTGCACCAATATCTCTCATTCTGCATATTTGTCTATTTGTTGGTTTCAGTTTTAGTTTCTGTGGATTTTCAATGGAATAAGTAAGTGTGGGAGCACAAACCCACGGCTATAACATGGAATAGAGATACAGAGATGGGTATGAGAGGAGATTGATGAGAAATGAAGCTTTAGATAAAAGCTCTTTGAACTATAGCTAGTGAAATCTTAGATGGCAATATTTAGCATCTTCTGATGTGATCCGGACTCCTAGTGAATGGCCTTGAATTTTCTAAATGTGGGTTTTCTATGTGCTACACCAACACAATATTCCAGAAAGGATTATACCAAGAATCCTACAACATGCTGTGGAAATTGCACAGTGGTAAGAAAATAGAATCTGGTGAAGTAGGTGTGACCAAAACAGGTTTACTTTTCAACAGTTGCACTCCTGCATGCATTCTTGTTCAATTTTCATCCTGAAATCTCAAGAGGTTCCTTTGACTTGTGAATCCAAAATGGGGGCGTTCCGTGTCCTCTGGAGTCAGAATTGTTTTCTTATCTGTCTCTTGCCCCTATTCAGGCATGCATGAGTTACTGCCAAACTGTGCTAATTTTATTGTAACTATCAGTTAACAGAAGCAACAGTAAAAAATTGTTTTTTTTAAAACTCATTGGTCACATGTGTGTATGTACATATATGTATTATAAGAATGTGTAATGGATCCATGTATTTACTATTCATATATCCACTAGTTTTACTGTAATTTATTCTCAAACTATAAATATCAAAAAATAACAAAAGCATACTATGTCTTAACTGTTCAGTCGTAATCATGCTCTAATATAGGTACTGCTTATATTCCTATTTTATGTTTGTCACATTAATGTTTAGGAATGTAAATTGACAATGCATTCAGTAAATGATAGAGCGATCCTCAAATTACGTTAATATTTGAGAAATTTATCTATCTTATTTAAATGAAGGTAACATACTCTGATATTAAATTTTGATTTACAGTGAAAACTGGGGATGAAATTTTATACTTGCTTTTAAGCAGTACATGCATTATTAGATAAACGTTAACATATCTTTAGTATACTCATAATGAATGTTTCATGACAGAGAGGGGTCTATTTTATTTCTTTGTTGAAGGTTCATTTAATGTATTCCAGACTATCACGGAATGGGAATGGTCTGAATATACCGATAGAGAAATCCAGAGCCTGTCATCCCTAAATAGTAGTTATACTTTCTTTAAACTTTACTTGTTAATTGACTTATGAAATATTATTTGGCCTTATAACTTTTAAATGTACAAATAGTTTAGGTTAATCTTCCCATATTCACTCTTCTTCCCAATCTCTATGCCCATCCTTCTCACTTGAAACTTCCACCTCCAGTACCTACCCTTCCATTTCCATGTGTTTAATATCCGTAATCACTTTAGTTAACGTCTCTTTTTCATTCTCAGTGCCCACTTTATAGTTTTCTTGACTCTTTATATACTTACAGACACATAAATATACATATATAAAAATTAGAAGCTATAATTTATATGTAATAGAACTGGTGGTTTTCTTTATTGTGCCTGTATTGAATTTTTTAATATATTTTCCAGTTCCATCTTTTTTTGTAAATTTTATAATTTAGTTTTTCTTTCTGGCTGAATAAATTTCACTTTATAAATGAAACATCTTTTCATCATCCTTTCATCTGTTGAAGGGCATCTAGGTTCTTTCCATTTCTTTGAAATGTCAATAAAAACAACAATGACCATCTATGTGCGGGTATCTGTGTGGTAGTTTGAGCTCCTTTGGGTACATGTGAAGGACTGATAGAGCTTGGCCATGTGGAAATGTTGCTTTAGCTCTTGTGTTTTGAAAATGAATTTTTTTATTTGAGAATTTCATACATGAGTAAACTGTATTTACATCATTCTCACATCTGCTTCCTCCCTCAAACAGCTCCTATATATCTTCATGAGTCACTTGAAATTCATAACTCTTTCTTCTGTATTTAGTTGAGTGTATGTGTGTGTGTATTTGTGTGGTATGTGTGTTTGTGTATGTGTGTGTGCCCATTTAAGACTGAGGCCTTGTCCTTGATAAAAATAACAAAATAATGAGAAACTGGTTTTCCTTCTCTCAGAAGCCACTGGTTGTTTGTAGTATTTTTATTTAGGGGTGGGGCCTTGTGAAAATTTTCTGCAGTAAACCATAAAGTTGAAAGTTGCTGAGAGCACTATACCTATATTTTCCAGATGAAACTACCACACAGCACTTGTTCTGCTCCTTGGGCTCATAAATAGTTTCATCTCATTGACCATGATGTTTTCTGAGTGCTGGGTGTAGGGGCTGTATTATAGATACTCTATTTGTGTCTGGGAATTTCACAGTCATTTATTCTCTTCATTTTGGCTAGATACGGATCTCTTATCTAGTCTCTGCTTATTTTTTTTAAATGCAAGCTTTCTTGATGAGAGTTGAGAGCCATATTTACCTATAAATATAAAGAAAAATACTGAGACAGTAGCTGAAACAACTTATGATCCTTCCAGTCATGTGGTCTTGGCTAGGTTTACAATTGTAGGCAATAGTTCCTATCATTTTTTTAGCCTTTATTTCCAATTAGACCGATATTGGTTACTCCCAAGATAGGAGTGCCATGGCTGAATCAATGGGGATATCTTGACTGTTATTGAAATGTAGACATCGGCTTCATAGTTAAGGATAAAAGAAACCCAAAGAAAAGCAACCAGTTTTTTGATTAAGAGCTAGAAATATCATTGGCACTCCTAGTAGTTTCATTTTTTATATTTGCCAAAGATCTAAAGGTGCTTTGGAGCTGTGATTTCCACTCTGGCTTTAAGATGTTCTACAATCTTTAGGGAAGCAGAATTTAGCTATGAAGACCTCTTAAAAGAAAACTTCTGGTCAAACTAATCAAATTTTTGGCCTGGGTAACAACCCAATATTCCAGTGGGTCCGAATCAGTCTGCTCTATTTTAGGAATTTGATTACCTGGGACAATGACCTATCTTGCCTTTCTCCTTCATTACTTGTGTAACATTTCATATTAGCAAATTGAATAATATTGTGACATTGATTATAACAAAAATGTAAAAAGACATAGCCACCACCAGAGGTAGGATAAAAAGAAATACCCTTCCTGTCTTTTTGAGTGTTCTTCTGAACATACCCACTTGACAAAAGAAAATATTACCTTGTCCAGAAATACAATTTTGAATTTTCCAACTCCACTTTTCACAGAAATATTTGTGAAGACACAATCAATAACTGCAAAGTACTTTGAATAAGCAAAGACTCACTGTTGTCTCTTCCTGCCAGTATATGAAATGGCTGGAAGTGTTACCATACCTGAGGTTTTTGAAAACACTAAAACAGGCAGCATGATACTTCTTGGGTAATAGCCTCAAGTCATGAAAAATGTTGTTGTTTTTAAAACACACATTCCCAATCATTAAATGTTCTATTTACCAGGGAAGACTAAGGAACCACAAGGTGGGATAAAAGCCTGGTAACTCAGAGAGGGAGAGAAGGCACTCAGCTGACCTTCCTACTCCACTGCTGCTGTCCCAGAAAAAAAAAAGTCCTTTCTCCTTCTCCATACCCTTTAACTCGAAGTTCCTCCTTTATTTTCTCTGGGCTTTCTTATGATCACTTTCTATCAACTGGTTGCTTGCTTAGCCTTTTGACCTATGGTTGACTTTATTTAATCCTTTGATTAAAGATGATGCTAGAGGTGAACCACACCAAAACAAGAAACAGGTTGTTTAGCACACAATTTCATAATGTTATCAACCATCCTGCAACACCCTTGAATTAAAGGTATATGCAAAGACTGAGTCATGCATGCCACAACCAGAGGCAGATTTTTTTTCAGTATACAATCTCAATGTTCACATTATGATCAAATATATCCTGCAACAGATTTAAGGACTGGTCAATATACCTGAGCCATGAAGTACTGCTTAGTTCTAGTCTGACCATTCTGCTCCACCTGCAGACACAATATGTTCGGGTATCAAAGATAACCCACACTTCTTCCATTCAACCTCCCTCATACACACATAGCTGTAAGTTGCTAATAGCTAGTAGTCATCTACATATACATGTGTCCTAGCCCCTGCAAATGTGCTCAACCTTTATCCCCCAAAAAGGTTGTGGCCCCCTCACTCTTTGAATAAAGCAGGTTTAGCCTCCTGAAGTTGAGTCTTCCTGCTTTTTTTGCCCCATTTTTGTCATAGTCCCAAAACTAAAATACACACACATTAATTAATGGAATAAAGTGGAGGAATTGCATCTAAATCCACTCATCTATTTCTACAGGATATTTGATTTTTGAGACAGATTCCCAAAATATTTATTGGAGGAAAGACAAACTGTTTAACAATCGATCCTTGTAAAACTTAATATCTACCAGTAGCAAAAGAAAACTAGATTCTTTTCATTTACCAAGTAGAAAATAAGATTCAAAGTTCTGAAATTGTTGTAGCAAATGAAAAAAATAAAAACACTTCAAATTATAGTCATAAGTACGAACTTTTGCAAGACATTTCAGTTTTCAGAAAATAAAGTATACAATCAATATAATTGGGACCTTGTAAAATTAAATAGCTTCTGTAAGCAAAGAAACCAATTACTTGAATGAAAATACAGACTATAGAGTGGGATTAAATGTTTGCCAATTATATGTCTGGTAGAGGATTCATATCTAGTTTACAAACAAAACTTAAAGAGACAGAGATAGATAGATAGATAGATAGATAGATAGATAGATAGGTAGATAAAAATAATACAATCAAAACTCTAAAATGAAATGTTCAGAGAGATCTCAAAAGAAGACAAAAGTGGTGAATATATAATTTTAAAAGTTCCACACCATTTTTAACCATCAGAGAAATGCAAATTAAAATGACTTTATGATTCTGTCTCACTCAAGCAAGTCATCAAGATAGCGAAAGACAACAAAAACTGGCCTGGAGAAAGGGCAATCCTCATCCATTGTTGGTGGGAGTATAAACTGGTTCAGTTGTCATGTAATCAGTGAAGAAGTTTCTCAGAAATCTAAAATTAAGTGTGTCATGTTTTCTCTTATGTGTGAATACTAGATCAGGCTTTTTCTTGTTGCTGGAAGCAACCGTCAAAGCAAGGGATGGATACAGGGAAGGTAAAAAGAATCCACTGCAGAGGGCCTGGGAGTAGGTAAAGGAACAGGACACATATGCTGTTACTGTGTTTCCTTTGAGAGCCCAGAAGAGAAACCAAGATCCAGCTCTAATGCCATCACATTAGGGTCTCTTTACTACAAACTCAAGCTTGGGCTTACTCACTGCCAACCCACAGGATGGTTTGGTGAAGCAGCCCCAAACTCTCTTCCAGACAAGGTTTTATAGAAAATGGAAGCAAGTTGTGGGAGTCCATTCTGGCAAGCATTTAATAGAATGACTATTGTAAGCCAACAGGTGGGTGCTCTGAAGCAAGACCATGAACAATCACAAAGGGTCTGAAAGTACATCTGAAACAATCAGACTCATCTTGGATTAACTGTTGCTAGGAAGTAGCTAGGGAGTACCTGGGGTATGGATCAAGGACAAGCTGTGGGATCCTTACGGGTACTTGGGTGAAGCTCTGGTTCAGATGCAGGTCAAATTCTCAGGCTTTTTTCTTTTTCTTTTAAGATGAAGTCTGGTCCCAAGATGGAGTAGGATTGGCTTTTCACTGTAAAGGAAAAGATGGGGATGCCTCATTGGTCCCACAAGTATCAGGAAAAGCCATAGGGATGCCTCTTATTTTATAAATCTACATATATACACATGCTCACAGACAGAAAAGTGTATGGATAGAGATCAGAGGACAATTTTGAAGAGTTAGTCCTCTCCTTCTACGATGTAGGTTCCAATAATTGAATGCAAGTCTTATAATCAGGCTTATGCAATCAGTGGTTTTCCTGCTGAGCCATTGCACCAGGCCCACAGTATTCATTCTTGGCTCTTGTTAAGCTGCCTTTTACTCCTCCCTGTGATTGTCAGTCAGAATAGTTTGTGTGTGTGTGTGTGTGTGTGTGTGTGTGTGTGTGCACGCGCGTGCGCACATGTGTATCGTCTTCATCTTTAAAAACTACTTGGAATATGTATTCAGGGCTGCTCTGTAGGAAGTGTTTTCTTTAGGCTGTCACAAGCTTTGAGCTTCCTGAATACAGATTCTCAATTCAAATTTTGGTCATTCTCAGTAGGCTCTAGGTTTTACTACATAACAATAATATGATGAGACATTTTTTTCTTTAAGTTTGTCTAATTTTTCTTTATTTTTTTTTAAATTTGCCAAATGCAGCTGTTTCAGGGGTGGCATATCTTTTCCCAACTTTGTGAAAAAATTTCTGATGATTTCATTGAAAATGAAATTATTTTCCTATGTCCATAATACTCAGATTTTTGTCTTTTAAATTTGTATTTTCATATAAAGTACCGTAAAATACCAACCCACACTTCTAATTATATAGTATGTGTTCTTGTTGGAAATTTTCAGACAATTCACCTTGTCCTCAGGTTCAGTTATTCTGTCCTTTCGTTGATCAATTCTATTGATTGGGCTTTCCTTGGAGGATTTTGATTGAATTTTTTAATTTAAGCATTTCTTATATCTTGTGTTGAGTTCCTTATTTTATTTAGCTTTTTGTGTCTTGTTAGAATTCTTGTAAAAATTATTTTCCTCTTTGATTTTTTTGAATATATTCTTGTTTAATTTGACTTCCCTGGATTTTTTTTTAAATCTAGCTCACTTTCATTAGAGACCACTCTGAGATCAACACTTTTGAAGGAGTTATGTTTTTTGTTGATTTTATTCTTTGTTCATTTCTCTGCTTGGCTGGTTGAGGTTTTGTTTCTTTGCTTGTTTGTTTTTGTTGTTGTTGTTCATATATTTTTGGGGTTTCTACAGTTGGGCTTACTTTATCACTTAGATTTATTTTAATAATATAGGTTCAGTATTTTTAAAATGTAAGAAAAACATATATTTATTTATTTTGCTTTTTGGAGGATACATGTTAGTCATAGTATCTGTATAGAAGTCAAATAAAAAAAAAGCCAGGCGGTGGTTGCTCTCACCTTTAATCCCAGCACTTGAGAGGCAGAGTCAGGCAGATTTCTGAGTTCAAGTCTACAGAGTTCCAGGACAGCCAGGGCTACACAGAGAAACCCTGTCTCTATAAAACAGAAGAAGAAAAAGATGGAGAAGGAGAAGGAGGAGGAGGAGGAGGAGGAGGAGGAGGAGGAGGAGGAGGAGGAGGAGAAGAAGAGAAGGAGAAGGAGAAGGAGAAGGAGAAGGAGAAGGAGAAGGAGAAGGAGAAGGAGAAGGAGAAGGAGAAGGAGAAGGAGAAGGAGAAGGAGAAGGAGAAGGAGAAGGAGAAGGAGAAGGAGAAGGAGAAGAAGAAGAAGAAGAAGAAGAAGAAGAAGAAGAAGAAGAAGAAGAAGAAGAAGAAGAAGAAGAAGAAGAAGAAGTCAAAAATGTTGACAGCATATGTTCTCTTTTTTTCATAATGCAGGCTCCTGGGAATGAATTCCGGTTGTTTAACTTTGCTGCAAATATCTTTACAACTGAGCCATCTTACTATGCAAGCATCGTACTAAACAATTAATATTGGTCCCTTTCATGTCAATAATTTTTGTAGTGTGTTTCATATAAAGTCATTTTAAATCAGTAACATGGCTGTTCTGATACCATCCAAAGACCTTCTAAGTCTATGTGATCTGGTTGGAGTGCAGACACTCCAGTATACAAGTATATAACTTTAATCCTCTGTCTGTAATTCTTTAGTAAATACTTCTAATAAAAAAACAGTGACATCTATTTCAGAGGCAGAAAAACTGACAAATCAGACAAAAAGATAGACAATGAGTTAGATAGAATGCACCCAACTCTCTTGAGAACAGCATAGGAGAGATACAGGCTATTAAAGAGCAGAATAGGGAGAAAAAATTGGAAGAGAGTAAGGTAGGTGCAGTTCAGTGGAGTTGAGTTTGTGCATTCATGCAGTTCAATGGAGGTCATCAGAGACAGTTGAAGTTATAGAATAAGAAGAAGCCAGAAGATTAGAAAAAATTGTTAGAGGTAGTTTTAGGTGAAGCGGAGCAATTTATTGAGAAGCTGAGTGAAGCCACGTTGAATCAGGCAGTTTGGAGAGAAGTTTCAGCCATAACAGCTGAGTTAAACCAGCCAGCTAGAGTTCACAAAAATTAGAAAGAGTGAGCTTATTCAGCAGTAAGCCTCCATGATGACATTTTCTCCAGATGAATAAAAGTTACTTTTACATAAAAGTATTTTTACAGTTTCTGGAAAATTTTTGTTGACTAGTGGTATATTTCTTGGCTTTCTCCTCCGTAATCTCGGTAGCTCAGCTCTAGCCATTTTCAAAGTAATGTTAAGAACAAAAACAAGAGCTAGGAGTTGTCATTTGCAAAATATCAGTATTGTAACTTTAGTAATTTTACATTCTAGCTACAACTGAATAAGTGAATAGAAGAAATGAGAAAACTCTCCACCATCATATGATTTTTCTTGCTATCACATTGGTCCTAATCTATGTAATGCTCCATGTGTCCTCTTTTTTTTTTCTTGTTGGAACCAACAATATTCCTACCCTTTGCTTATTTTGCATAATTTTAGCAATGTTGGTTAACAGAAGAACCTGTATGTCTGCAAATTTCTCTTGCCTATGGAATATTCAAGTAAAACACACTGGAATCATCAATGAAGTTCAGAATTAAAATTAAAAAGATATATGTATGGGAATTCTCCTGATGTAGAATTTAAGCCTACAGTTGGATTGTGAGCCCTTTAGGGGAGTCACATATCAGATATTCTGCATATCAGATATTTACATTAAAATTCATAACAGTAGCAAAATTAAATTTATGAGGTAGCAAAAAATAATTTTATGGTTGGGTAGTCACCAAAACATGAGGAACTGTACTAAAGGGTTGTAGCATTATGAAACCTAAGAGGCACTGATTTAAATAAAGATGCACAAATGCAATTTAGAAAGACCAGGATAAACAACCATCTTTTATTGAGTGTTCTTGTTATATACACTTTGCTGAAATAAGTTTTGTCTTTTAAAGCACAAGAAATCTCAGGGTTCCAATGGTTTTTAAACATCTACTCCTACATATCATCTCTGGGATAAAGGGAATTTTGGAAGGTATAAAAAGCATCTTATCATCTTTTCTCCAATGAGAATTTTCCCCTGGATATTTTTTACATCATATTTCAGGAAGATAAAAAAAAATGTAACTTTAAGCAAGAAAAGTTGGATTCTGAGATTGAGTCAATTGTCCACAATTATTCATAGATAGTTTCTTTCAAGGTTGATAAACAGTGTTTTCTTCTTTGCATCAAGAGGTTTGGGCAAGAGGTTTGTTGGTGGTGGTGGTGGCGTGGTGATGTTTTTTTTTTCACTTTTTTTTTCTTTTTGAAAAAGTAAACTGAGTTAATGGAAATCATAAACCTAATCCTAGATGAGTTGAATTAGGATTCAGTTCTACTAACTCTGGCATTTTTGTATTTTCATGGAGTTTCAGTCTAAAAGTGACAAAGTGGATTCTTTCATTATTTCATTTCATTTCATTTTTTTTAAAAAAAAATGTAATCATTAGTTTTATTTTATGAAACTTGTCTTTTCTCCCAGTAAGACAGACACAAGGTAGGTTGGTATGATAGATCCTTCATCCTTAGGTGATAGGTGTTCATTGTGGGTGCCTGTCTTACAGAACAAGCTCCTGTAGATCAATGGATATGGACCTTTGTTTCACACCCTACCTAGTCCAGTATACCAGAAGAAGTGCATCTTTGTGAGCCTGACTTATGGGCCCCTCTGCAGATATATCTTTAAAAGTGGCATTGCATCTGGTCTCATCCTTGATACTCAGGACAGGAATAGTAGAGCAGTGGTTTTATAAATATTGGTAGAACAGACAGTGCTAGGTCACCTCTGAAAATTTAACTCTTACACATAGTTGTGACTATACTTAGTGGGAATAGACTCAATCAGGAGATTGGAGAGATGGCTCAGCGGTTAAGAAAACAGGACCCAGTTTCAACTCCTAACACCCACCTGGCCACTCCTAACCATCTAGAACACCAGTTCTAGGGTATCTGACACCCTCACAAAACACCGATGCACATTTTTTTGCTCCCCTTTCCACTGAACTTCAGGAGCATCACCCCTGCAGGCAATACCACTGAATTTAAAAGCCCTATACCTTCTTCAATATCAGGTAGGTGACAAGAAGACTGAGCTGGCCTCCTCCTACAGGGAAAAACCCAGTTCTCAGAGCCTGAATCTGGCTGGAATCCCTGTCCTGCCATCTTCTGTGGTGGCCCAGGGTTGAGTTTTCCTGAAGATCCTGAAGTTGAAGCCAGCCTGGTCTACAGAGGGAATCCAGGACAGCTATACCCGCCCTACCTGAACACCTAAGCAGCTACACCAACCCTACCTGAACACCTAAGCAGTTAGCTTTGATTGTGTTGTCTGCCTGAAGGGAAACGTTGGCCTTCAGCCCTCTGCAGCACACACAGTAAAGACAGGGGTAAGGTTCCAAGGCCTTGGCACCAGGAACTGTCTTCACTCCTCCCACCCCTTCCAGACAGTCCAAGCTCCTGCACTCAGTCCCTCAGTCACGGGACAAAACCTTCTTCCCTTCAGGAGTTACCTTTAGGCAGGGTTGAGCTGTAGAGCCTGGCAGGAGAAGCAAGATGGGATCTCAGCAGGAGAAGCAAGATGGGGTCTGCCTCCCCTCTAGCTCTAGGGGATTCCTGGAGAGGAATATGGAAGGAGGTGTTCCTTGGCCTCACTCCACACAAGTCTAACTACGACTGCTTCTCCTGTCTTTCTCCTCACCTTACCCTTCTCCTAGAAAGCAGTTTTCTGGCTTGTACTCCCTAAGAGTCCCATGCTTAATCAAGTTCTGGTCTGTGAAAGCAGCTCACAGGACTAGAATAGGATTGTAAGAACTTTCCAGTTGATTTCTTTAGTGCCCCCCTGCCCCCCCCCCAGGTCCCAGGAAGCTGAAGGTCTAAGCATTCATTCACATCTTGGTTGCTTAATCCTCCCAGCAGGTGGTCAATGCAGTGACTGTTACTACTTAGCAGCCCGCCATGGAAACTCAGTTCTTGTGATGTTGTACGGCAAGATCCTCTCTGCTCAAGTGTGGTTGGAAAATGGCTCAGAGTCCATGCAGTTCACTCTTCAATCTCTTCCAGGTACAGAAGTGCTTCTGTAGGTTGCCAGAGTGAGCCATCCAGTCAAGATTGTCTCTCTACTTCCACTAGAGGTACCTCCAATGCTTAATGATGTCAACAGCCTTTAGTGTGGGACAGAAATTATGGATACAGCTTAGCTCTTATGACAAAAGGGGAGGTGGCGCAGTATATAAAAACAGTAAATCA
Organism: Apodemus agrarius; assembly: GCA_964023405.1. Taxonomy (NCBI): domain Eukaryota; kingdom Metazoa; phylum Chordata; class Mammalia; order Rodentia; family Muridae; genus Apodemus; species Apodemus agrarius. The sequence goes on from OZ030009.1 coordinate 79,396,091, forward strand.
AAGGACAAGAGACATGATTGGATATGCAGGCATTCCAGGGTCCTGGGCTTAATCCAAGAGGTTAGTGACAGGAGGGGATAGCTCAAGGGATTGTCTAGCCAGTCCCTTTCATCTGGTCATCAGGGCCCTCAGGCATGAGGCTGTAGGGAGGAGGTGGTTCTGTAAGAGTTGGCTTCAGAACAACCTGACTGTAGGGTGGTGGGGGATCCAAAGAGGTGACCCAAATACTCTCTAGGGGAGCAATGGTGGGCAGTTCTGGAGGTGTCTGATGCTCCGCTGTTCTGACATCATGCTGTAGTTCTCTGCAGTTGTGACAAAAGTGCCTCACTAGGCCACAGATGAACAAAGGGGTACAGTGACCCATATGATGATGAACACGATCCTGAAGAGGTTATTTCCAGGATCTCAGACCTTTCTTTTCCAGGCAGCATTCATTGTCACAGCATCTGAATCCTGTGGGGCAGTTTAAGACCACATGTATTTACCGCCTCATTGGCACTTACTCATTGAAGTGTTGAAGCAGGCCAAAGATCAAGGTGACTGCACCTGGGACCCAGGCATCCTGCATCCTGGCAACCGGGCCACTGAGCTTCAGTGTGTAAGGACAGAGTGACAGGGCAACACCTTTCCAACTTCTCTCCACCTATGGGTCCCAGACTCAGGATAGGGGTGGAGTTAACACACCAGAGTTGGGCCTGACCAGGGCTTCCAGGATGGGATAGGAGGTTTCTGGGAGGGAGGGGCAGAAAAGGGGATAACATTTGAAATGTAAATAAAGAAAATATGCAATTAAAAGAAAGAACTTGGGCTTTTAAATTGCAAGAAGTTTTAAAGGCTGTGGAACTTTTTAAAAGTTGGATTGTGTCATACTGTGATATTAATAATTACATGGTATTTTGAGGACAAACAAGAAAGGAAAGGTTATGGTTTTAATAGTATTTGTTCTTCATGTTGGCAAGGGGCCAATTGTGCTGGTTTTCATCAACTTTACATAAACCTACATATCTAAGAAGAATCTACACTGAGGAAGTACCTCCATCATATTAGCCCATAGGTGAATCTGGGGGCATTTTCTTAATTAAGGGATGATGTGAGAAGGCCCAGACTATGGTGGGCAGTACCACTGTTATATGCTATTCCCTCAGAACTGCAATATTCCTCCCAAATTGAAATGTTCAGTGTAGGAAGGAAAAGGAGGAACAAAAAGGAACATGTCAGGGAGAACAGGAACTTAAATGATCCAGGGTCCCTACCCAGCAGTGAACAAGGTATCAAAGAATTATTGGGGGCAGACAGGAGACACTGGGCAGCTAACCTGCCTTAAAAAGACATTTGGACTGTCAAGCTATCTGTCAGCTGCATGGAGAACGTCAAGTTGTTTTGCCAGTTGCTACCCATGCTGCGGTAGACGTTCTGGTCTTTAACATTATCTTTGTAGCTTCTTAAGTAACCTTTCGCTGATAGCTTTGCTAGTGACACCAACAAAAACCTCACTGGCTCAAAAAAAAAAGAAAGAAAGAAAGAAAGAAAGAAAGAAAGAAAGAAAAGAAAAGAAAAAGAAAAGAAAAAAGAAAAAGATCAAGGGAAAAGAAGTGGAAAGGAGCTGGCCTTGGAATTGGAGGTTAGAAGAGATTGATTTGCCAACTTTGGAAGCAGAGCAATGTAGGAAGTGAATTCTTTATCTGTAAAACATTTCTAATTGTCTTAACAAACATTTTAAAACATTTATTTTCAGCATATTTATCTATACATATGTGTGCCCCTGTGAATGAATGTCACATGTATGCATATGTGTCCTGTAGAGGCCTGAAGAGAGTGTCAGATCTCTTGCTACTGGATATAAATAGTATTTTACTGATGCAACTGGATTAAATGGTTATTAATGCTAATGGATTTAAAGGGTGCTGGGAATATGATCTTGGCTCTTCTGGAAAAACAGAAAGTGCTGTTAACCCAAGCACTCTGGAATTTGAGGCCTGTTGGAGTTACACAGGGAAATCTTGTTATCCAAAGAAACTACCAAACTCTAAACATTGAGTATTGAATTGTTTTTCTTTATGTTCAGTGCCAGGAAGGTTTTCAAAACAATAATAAGCCCAAAATGCTACCAAAAGACAAAAACAAAAACAAAAACAAATCAAAAACCAAAATGTGCTCAATCAGTGCTTCTTTTCGTTCTTTTCTGTAATACACATGAAAATATTAGACATTCTATCAGAATAATGTAAAACATGTTCAAAATTCTGTTTCTAAAAAGTTCCTTCTCTTCACATTTTTTCTATTTTTTAAAGTGTTAGTTTCATTTGCTAGTTTTCTATGTTTCTCTTAATAATGGCCTTGGGTAATGAAGGAAGCTCCTCAACTGTGTTCTCATCATTTATGAGGAAAGAAGCTGCCCAGCGAGGCCCAGGTTTTGTGTGTTAAGCATTATGTTCCTCTAATTCTGTGATGTGGGCTTTTCTGATAGTGTAGCCCAACTCAAGCCAATAATTCAAAAGGTACAGCAACAGAACAAAAACTGAAACAAGTGATCAAATCAAATCATCGACTGCTGGAACCAGAGCAGATCTGCAGGGAGCAGAGGCTTAATCAAAGAGCTCCAAGCCACACTCTCAGCATTGCTTAAACAAGCAATATATTTTATGCACATTTCTGTTCAAAATTTTTTTTCTGAGGAAGAGAATACTGTCTACATTTCCATATTTTATCTTAAAACATGGTTATGCTCATCAGATTTAAATTTCAGCTCCTATAGGTAGATCAGCAACGTTCTTCTGTTTTTTGTTTTGTTTTTGTTGTTGTTTTGTATTTCATAGTCAAAGCTGTGGATTCTGGAGGCACCTCATTCATTCTCTTCCATTCCTTGTACTTGCTATACTTGTCCTCACACATTCTTAGTATTTTTGTTAAAATATAAAATAATAAGCATTATGAAAGTTTCATACGCAGAGATATTGTCATTTGCTCAGCTTCTTCTCTTTTTAACAATATGTTTATTTGTCTGCTTGTTTTCCCTAGACACTATAGCTCATAGCTCTATGATTTCAGGAAGGTAGAGCCCTACTTAGTCAATGAGAGAGGCTATACCTAGTCACAACAATTGACATATAATGGTAGTAAAGGGCCAAAGTTCTTCTCTATCATACACACACACACACACACACACACACACACACACACACACACATGCTTGTGCATAATTTCTCTTTCTTTCTCTTTCCTCAGACCCCAGGCTTCTATATGTCATCTTCCCACTCGTTAGGCTGAAGCATGGGAACTGTAAATTTGAGGAAGCTAATGTGGGATAGATTCTAAGGCTTTCCCTCAAAATAAAAAAAATGAAATAAAACAAAACAGAAATAAGTAAAATAAATAAAAGAAACCACCTCCTAGTTTCATACTAGTTCATAAGACCTAACTTTAAAAATTCACAAATATTGGAAGCTGATTAATAAATTATCAGTAGCCTGAAGTAAGTCTTGCTGAATATGCAAAAAAGCAGTGAATATAAAAGATGTGCTGAAAAATTGTTTTATTTCAAAACAATTATACCAGTGAACATGCCAAATTGGAAGGAGAAAATCCCACCAAATCTCAACTCTACACAAAGAACTGTAGGTGACTGAGAAAAGCTAAGAACTGAAGACATGGCCTTCCATAGAGAAGAGCACACCAGAGAGTTGTCCAGAGCCAAAAGGTTAGCACTAAAAACGTGCATATAAGTAACATTATATGGACAAAATATGATATTATATTTAGGAATATATTTGCCTGCAGTAGCTATTAGCAAGAAAGAGTCCATGAATTTGAAGAAGAGTTCGGGATGATACATGCGAGAGTTTGAGGGGAGGAAAGGAAGGGACAAAATATTGTGTTGAAATTATAATCTCAAAAATAAAGTAGTTTCTAACAAAAAGTTATAGAACTTGTTTGAAAAGTTTTTATTTGCTTAGTTAAAACTAAGAAAGGGACAAAAATCTTTTCTCATCTTTGTTCTTAGAGTATTATCTTAGTTACCATTTTATTGTTCTGAAGACACACTATGACAAAGGCAACATATAAAAGAAATCTTTTCATTGATGGTTTGCTTACAGTTTGAAAGGTCGAATCATGGCAATCATGGGAGAAACATGGCATCAGGCAAGCAGGCATCACCTAGCAGAGAGACAGAGATGGTGACCTGGCCTTGCCACACACAGTATATAAGTGCATGTGCACCTGCACTCATGTATGCAACAGAGACAGACAGACAGACAGAGACACAGACAGAGGGACACACACACACACACACACACACACACACACACAGAGAGAGAGAGAGAGAGAGAGAGAGAGAGAGAGAGAGAGAGAGAGAGAGCAACAGAGACTAACAGAGACAGGGAAAGAGAGAGACAGAGACAGAGATGAAATAGATCTGATCTAAGTACTCTTTTCTGTGATATAGCACTGAAGACTTAAGTTTTGGAATTACAAATCTTGAGTTCTCTCTAATCTGGTTTTGACAGTCTAAGTAGAGTGATAACCTAGTTGTTTATTTACACAATGGAGTATTACTCAGTGGTTAAAATAATGACATCTTGGAATTTGCAGGCAAAAGAATGAGACCAGAAAAAAAAATAATCCAGAGTGAGGCAACCCACACTCAGAAAGACAAACTTGATTTGTACTCACTTATAAATGGATATTAGTTATTAAATAAAGGATAACCATGCAACAATCTACAGATCACAGAGGCTGGATGCATAGATCTCCCTGAGAAAAGGATAGAGAACATATTATAAGGGTGGTGGGGCTGGGAACAGGAAAGATCGGGTCAAGTAGGAAGGGACAGCCTGGGTGGCATTTGGGGGCAATGTGGAAACCTAGTCCAGTGAAAATGTCCTGGAACCTATGAGGGCTACTCCTATGAGGGCAAAGACTCCTAGTAATGTTTGATACAGAGCCTGAATCAACCACCTCCTGTAACTTGACAAGGCTTCTCATGGTAGGACTGGGCAAACAATTCAACTATAATGCCATTAACATACAATCTATCTGGCCTGCAAGATGTAGTGGATCAGTGGTGGCTCAGAGCTTGTGGGAGTGGCCAATGTCAAGAAAGGAAGTCCCTGACTGACACTGCCTGGATGCCCTACAATCAGATTTTGGTTGGCCAGGAGACCTAGGGTAGAACCATACACATCTGACCAAACAAAAAAAAAAAAAATCCCAAGAAGATTCCTATCAATATTGGCTATACTCATAGACTAGTGCCTAGCCCCATCACAAGAGTGGCTTCCTCCAGCATCCCATGGAAGTAGATGCACATATATTGTGGTTGTTTAGGTTGGGGTTTTTTGAGCTCCCTATCAGTGGGAGTCACGGTGTTTCTGACTCATTTGTCTGCTCTTGGGACTCTTTTCCTCTACTGGGTTGCTTCTTTCCAGCCTTGATAAGAGGATCTGTGCATAGTGTTAATGCATCTTGTTATATAATGTTTGGTGGATATCAATGGGAGACCTGCTTTTTTCTGAAGAGAAACAGGAGCAGTCAATCTGAGGGAGAGGGCAAATGGGAAGCTGGGATAGTGGAAGGTGGTGAAACTGAAGTCAGGATGTATTTGCATGAGAAAAAAACAAAAATAAAAGTTAAGCTTAGAGTTTCCATCAAAAGAAATTTTATCTCTTTCTTCTTCCATGTCCGTCTGAGAAGCCATGGAAAATTTTATATAAACATAAAATTTTAACTCTATAATTCTTGCCAATTATTTGTAGACTACACTGTGCCTGTTACGGACTATTTACATAGTATTTTAAAAAAACTATTTTCATACTCATTGTATTTAGTGAGATCCTGGAAAGTCTAGGACTTGAGATATTATTCATCTTGGATTGGTGATTTATTGGTAAAATGTGAACCGTTGTATCAATTCTTTCTAGCTTTATTTATAAGGAAAGTTATAACCTCTCTTGCCTTATTGACTCATCAAATCACATGTGATATAAAATATATATTTAATATAATGTCATATTATAGAAAATATATTGTATATAAATAAAAATGTTAAAAAATATAATATGGTATAATAAATTATAATAATTATGGTTAAAAAGACTCTGAGTGTAAATATTAGATGTTAACTCAATTGGTTTTAGGAACACACGGATAACTGGTAAAAGATTAGGTCTGAGAGTATTTGTTTCTGAAAGAGAATAGTATTTGAGTTATGGACCAGGTAAGGATCCCATAGTTTGAGGTGATAAAGTCCTGACAGCAGGGGGCCTGGCTGCAAGAATGTGAAGTGACTAGTCACACTGTATCTGTACTGAGGAGCCAGAGAGCGATACTTTCTGGTATTATTCTTACTATCTCTCATTTTACTTTTTTTTCAGTTTAGAACATATCCCTCAAGATAGGATGTCTCATATGTGTGGCTGATTTTCCCTCCTCAATTAAACTTCTCAGAAATTACCTTTACAGACACATAGATATTGTCTTAGTAAGCGATTCATTGCTGTGAAAGCACAGCATGACCAACACAACTCTCATAATAGAAAACATCAGGGTTAGGGTTAGGGTTAGGGTTAGGGTTAGGGTTAGGGTTAGGGTTAGGGTTAGGGTTAGGGTTAGGGTTAGGGTTAGGGTTAGGGTTAGGGTTAAGGTTAGGTTTAGGGTTAGGGTTTGGGTTAGGGCTAGGAGGTGGAAAGTGGATATATATGTATATATATATAGACATATATATCCTATGCTCCTATGCTCCTATGCTCAAGCTTTGCCCAATGTGGAATGAGACCTTCCTTCTGACTGAGTTCAGAAGACAGTATTTTTCTGGATGCCTTTGTATCAAGACAGAATTTGTATCTCCTCCTCTAGCACCATGATTATTAGGCTGCTGCCATGATTCTCATCATAATGGAATATACTGAACCTCTGAAACTCTAAGACAGTCCTAATTTAATGTTGTCCTTTGTAAAAGTTGCCTTGGTAATGCTGTCTCTTTTTGATAGTAAAACCCTAACTTAGACTGTAAATAATTCATTATGAAGACAGGAATATCATTAAGGATTCGTGGCTTTTTTGGAAGTGGTAAAACATTAGTAGTTAGGTCCTAGTTGGCAGAAGCATGTCTGTGTAAATGCCTCAGACCAACGTCTTTGAAGAGTATATATCATACCCCTTCATCTGCTTTTTATCCATCTCTGTTTCGTGGCCTCCATGGTGTGAGCAGTTTTAGTTCACCACAAGCTTCCTATCATAGATTTTAAGTGGCCCATGTGATAAAACTTCAGAAGTTGTGAGCTGAAATAATCCTTCCTTTTCTGAATTTATTCCTCCCAGGTACTTAGTTGAAACAATAGAAAGTTGACAGTTATTTAACAGTTTCTTCAATATATCATTGTTACAGTAACAACGTCTAAACCTGATTGTGATGATTAAATGAGAGGGTATGTGTTTACTACTTAGTATGATACTTCATATAGTATCTGACATGTGTCTTTGTCACTGTACTGCTGCTGTAGAGACACCACAACCAAGGTAACTCATATAAGAGAACACATTTTTTTTTCCGAGACAGGGTTTCTCTGTGTAGCCCTGGCTGTCCTGGAATTCACTCTGTAGACCAGGCTGGCCTCGAACTCAGAAATCTGCCTGCCTCTGCCTTCCAAGTGCTGGGATTAAAGGCATGTGCCACCACAGCCAGGCAAGAGAACACATTTTATTGGTAGCTTGTTCACAGGTTAGTCCATAATGGTCGGGAGGTCATCTTTGCACAGGCAGCCTGGTTTCAGGAAGAGCAAGGACTCTGGATCCTGGAGACCCGGTGTGCTTCCATCTATGATCTTGTGGGTGGAGCTGCCACCCGCATGGGACAGGAGGAGTTCAATTACTGCCCCCTGGACCACAGCTCCTCAGTTGCAGCCCCCCACAACCCTCCCCCACCCAGGGGAGACGTGTGGCTGTTAGTCATGTCTAACACCAAGATTTACCCACATGTAAATAAGGTTTCCCCAAGTTCTCAATCCAAGCCAATGAGAAGTACCTGCTGCCAAACCCCGGAGCACTCCCAAATTGTATATAAGTCCTATCCTAAATCCTACAGTTTAATAAAATGGTGTTCGAGGATCACTCTGTCGCCTGGGAGTTTGTCTGGAGAGCTGTAACACTTGGGAAGAGGTCCTCTCTCCTGAAATACCAGCTGCTCGGCCGCAATCCTCCCTGGCTAGGCAGCCCCCCCAGACCTGACTGGGCTTGGAGCAGTGCCAGTAACCAAGATAGTAGCAACAAGAGGTGCAGAGAAGCAGAAGCGGCTCCCCTGCCCTCCCCCTCCTCCAGAACCCTCACATGCACATGCTGCAGGGCCTCCAAATGAGGGCCCACACAAAATTATCAAGAAAGAGAACAGCATGTTAGCAGTTAGGCATTTTGGGAAAGAAGCTGAGAGCTAGAGAGAGAGAGAGAGAGAGAGAGAGAGAGAGAGAGAGAGAGAGAGAGAGAGAGGTGAGAGAGAGACAGGTGAGAGAGAGAGACAGAGACAGAGACAGAAAGAGAGAGAGAGACTGAGAGACTGAGAGACAGAGAGGACCTGGGAACCTGGCAGGACTTTTGAAATTTCAAAGCCCACCTGCAGTGACCCACTTCTTTCAACAAAACCCCACATACTCCAAGAAGGCCCAACCTCCTAATCCTTTTAATCCTTTCAAAGAAATCTCCTCACAGAGGACTAAGCATTCAAATGTATGAATTTATGCAAACATTCTTATCCAAACCACCATATTAGAAAATATTTCTTTGGCTATAATTACATAGACTGAGTTCTTGTTTTCACTTAATGTTGTTTTTCTCAAGTCCATCCTAGAGTCACAGATGATTGATTGTAGGATATAAGGACACACATACACACACACACACAGACACACACGCAAGTACATGTAACAATAAAAATTAAGAGATTAAGAATTTGAGGAGTGGGCAGACTAGGAGTTGGAAGAGTATAGAGGAGTACAGAAATAACTTGTATAAAGTGCTTATTTGAGACCATGAAAAAGAATTCAAATTCAGATCGAAAATAAAAATAAAATGAATAGGAATCCTTTTATGGGCTAATATCCACTTATCAGTGAGTGCATAACATGTGTGTTCTTTTGTGAGTGGGTTACCCCACTCAGGATTATACTTTCTAGTTCTATCCATTTGCCTAAGAATTTCATGGTCATTAAAACAAATTTTAATAACAAATAGTTGAACAGTATTCCATTGTATAAATGTACCACATTTTCTGTATTCCTTCCACTGTTGAAGGACATCTCGGTTCTTTTCTGCTTCTGGCTATTATAAATAAGGGTGGCATGAACATAGTGGAGCATGTGTCCTTGCTATATGTTAGATCATCTTTGGGGTATAGCTATACCCAGGAGTGGTATAGCTGGGTCCTCAGGTAATACTATGTCCAATTTTCTGAGGAACTGTCAGACTGATTTCTAGAGTGATGTACCAGCTTGTAATCCCACCAGCAATGGAGGAGTGTTTCTCTTTCTTCACATCCTCACCAGCATCTGCTGTCATTTGAGTTTTTGATCTTAGCCATTCTGACTTGTGTGAGGTGGAATCTCAGGATTGTTTTGGTTTTCATTTCCCTGATTACTAAGACTGTTGAACATTTCTTTAGGTGCTTCAGAGCTATTTGAGTTTCCTCAGTTAAGAATTCTTTGTTTAGCTCTGCCCCCCATTTTTTAATAGGGTTATTTGGTTCTCTGCAGTCTAACTTCTTGAGTTCTTTGTAAATATTGGATATCAGCCCTCTATCAAATGTAAGATTGGTAAAGATCTTTTTCTAATCTGCAGGTTACTCTTTTGTCCTATTGACAGGTTCCTTTGCCTTACAGAAGCTTTGTAGTTTTATGAGATCCCATTTGTCAATTGTTGATCTTAGAGCATAAGCCATTGGTGTTCTGTTCAGTCAATTTTTCCCCTGTGCCCATGTGTTCAAGACTCTTCCTCACTTTCTTTTCTATTAGTTTCAGAGTTTCTGTTTTTTTCTATATTTGCTGTTTACATTCCAAATGCTTTCCCCTTTCCTGGTCCCCCCTCCCCATAGGTCCCATAAGCCCTCTTCCCTCTGCCCATTCTCCAATCACCCCCTCCCATTTCTCTGTCCTGTTACTCCCCTACAGGCTGGATCAAGACCAGGGCCCTCTCCTTCCTTCTTCTTGGGAATCATTTGATATGCTAATTGTGTCTTGAGTATTCAGAGCTTCTGGGCTAATTAATATCCACTTATCAGTGATTGCATTCCATGTGTATTCTTTTGTGATTGGGTTACCTCACTTAGGATGACATTTTCCAGTTCCAACCATTTGACTGAAAAATTTCATGAATTCATTGTTTTTAATTGCTGAGTAGTATTCCATTGTGTAAATATACCACATTTTCGGTATGCATTCCTCCACTGAGGGACATCTGGGTTCTTTCCAGCTTCTGGCTATTATAAATAAGGCTGATATGAACATAGTGGAGCATGTGTCCTTGTTTCATGCTGGGGAATCCTCTGAGTATATGCCCAGGAATGGTATAGCAGGATCCTCCAGAAGTGTCATGCCCCATTTTCGGAGGAACCACCAGACTGATTTCCAGAGTGGTTGTACCAACTTGTATTCCTACTAGCAATGGAGGAGTGTTCCTCTTTCTCTACATCCTCACCAACATCTGCTGTCTCCTGAGTTTTTAATCTTAGCCATTCTGACTGGTGTGAGGTGAAATCTCAGGGTTGTATTGATTTGCTTTTCCCTAATGACTAATGATGCTGAACATTTCTTAAGGTGCTTCTCAACCATTTGAAGTTCTTCAGGTGAAAATTCTTTGTTTAGCTCTGTACCCCATTTTTAATAGGGTTATTTGGCTCTCTGGAGTCTAACTTCTTGAGTTCTTTCTATATTTTGGATATCAGCCCTCTGTCGGATGAAGGGTTGGTGAAGATCTTTTCCCAGTTCGTTGGCTGCCATTTTGTCTGCTTGACAGTGTCCTTTGCCTTACAGAAACCTTGTAGTTTTATGAGGTCCCATTTGTCAATTCTTTATCTTAGAGCATAAGCTATTGGTGTTCTTTTCAGGAACTTTCCCACTGTGCCCATGTCCTCAAGGTTCTGCCCCAGTTATGTTCCTCTTAGTTTCAGTGTTTCTGGTTTTATCTGGAGGTCCTTGATCCATTTGGACTTGAGCTTTGTACAAGGAGATAGGAATAGATCCATTTCCATTCTTCTACATGCTGACCCCCAGTTGAACAAGCACCATTTGTGGAAAATGCTATCATTTTTTTTCCACTGAATGGTTTTACCTCCTTTGTCAAAGATCAAGTGACTATGGGTGTGCTGGTTCATTTCTGGGTCTTCAGTTCTATTTCATTGATCTTCCTTCCTGTCTTTCTACCAATATACAATTTATTTTATCACTATTGCTCTGTAATACAGCTTGGGGGTCAGGGATGGTGATTCACCTAGAAGTTCTTTTATTGCTGAGAATACTTTTCACTATCCTGGGTTTTTTGTAATTCCAAATGAATTTGCAAATTGCCCTTTCTAACTCTAGGAAGAATTGAGTTGGAATTTTTTTTTTGGTAGATTGCTTTTGGCAAGATGGCCAAAAGCCAGGATTAACCAAGGTATAATTCACAGACCACATGAAACTCTAGAAGGAAGGTCACAGTATGGATACTTCAGCCCTTCTTAGAATGGGGAACAAAATACTCATGGAAGGAGATACTGAGAAAAAATGTGGAACAGAGACCATCCAGAGACTGCACCACCTGAAGAACCCATCCCATATAGACAGAAAATCCAAATACTATTGTGGATGCTAAGAAGTATGCTGACAGGAGCCTGCTTGATATAGCTGTTTCCTGAGCGGCTCTGCCAGAGCTTGACAAATACAGAGGCAGATGCTTGCAGCCAAGCATTGGACTGAGTATGGGTCCCCAGTGGAGGAGTTAGCAAAAAACTGAATGAACTGAAGGGGTTTGCAACCCATAGGTAGAACAATAATATCAACCAAACAGAACTCCAGAGCTCCCAGAAACCAATTCACCAGAGTACACATGGAGAGACCCATGGCTCCATCTGCATATGTAGCAGAGGATGGCCTTGTTATGCATCAAGGGAGAAGAGACCCTTGGTCCTGTGAAGGATTGATGCTTCAGCATTGGGGAATGCCAGCTTGGGGAGCTGGGAGTGGGTGGGTGGGTGAGTACCCTCATAGAAGCAGGGGAGGGCCATGAGAAAGGGTGTTTCCCAAGGGTAAACCTGGAAAGGGGATGACATTTGAAATGTAAATAAATTAAATATCAAATAAAAAAAGAATACTTTTATGTTCCCAGTTTGCCTTATGATTAGGATAGTATAACTCATGGTTATTATTTCCTTTTACTTATAGTTTTTCATTTTCTTATTTCTTATTTTTTCATCCCTCATTTATTGTCTTGTAAAAGTATATCAGAATAAGCACAAAATTTATACATCAACCTGAGAAAGGACAGCAGGTATTCAATAAAGAAATATTTATAGTTTATGTCATTGTAAGGAAGATCTATTTTCCATTGTTTACAAATGTGTACCTATTAGTACATAGTGTGCATGTATGTTATTATATAGCTTACATCTTAAAGGCTTAAGTTAAAGAATGGAATTATCATTTTCAATTCCAGATGCTTAATCAAAACAACTTAGAATAAGTCTGATTAAAGCAATTCTTGCTGGGCGGTGGTAGCACACACCTTTAATCCCAGCATTCAGGAGGCATAGGCAGGTGGATTTCTGAGTTCGAGGCCAGCATGGTCTAAAGAGTGAGTTCCAGGACAGCCAGGGCTACACAGAGAAATCCTGTCTAGAAAAAAACAAAAAACAAACAAACAAAAAAAACAAAAACAAAAAACAAAACAGCAATTCTTGTGGTAGTAATAACAAAGAAATAATTCTTCTAAGCAAAAATAAAGAAAATACAGGTTATTATGTGATTCAGACAAAAGACCTGTCAGGGTACCCAGTTTGATATTTTAATTTTGTTTCCTTCACCAGCATTGCCAATTCTTAGCTTTCTTTCAATTGTATTCCTAATTATCTTGATATTCCATTCTCATCATGTGGCTAATTTTCCTGATTCTAATTCTATTTTTCTCTTGTGTTCCTTTTGATTCTTGCTAACTTGCTTTATCCTTCTTGCTCAGTATCAGTTTCTAACCTTTTCCCTTATTTTTGTCTGACTTCGCATCTCCCCCAGCTAATCTGTTGACCTTTCTCTAATCTCTTTTCTTTGCACATTATCTTGTTTGGAGAATTGTCCTTATCTTCATAGCCCATAGTCAAGTTCAGAGGAACATTCAGTCTGAAAAGTCTGCATTCTGTAAATGGATTACCAGTTGTCTCAAAGGCTTGGCTCGTCTGAAAGAACCATTCTGTCTGCTTGCTCTCACAAAGCCAGAACTTTTGCAGGCATTTTGTTCTCTTTTCTGTCTCCCCATATTCTGAACTCCTCAGGCAGGAATCTAGAAAAAAAATGCACATGGGAAATACCTTTTCTGCCTAATTATTTATCTTCTATTTCCCCTCTTCCCTCTGTTTCAGGGCTTTTTGAGAGTAGGAGCAACATGGCACAGGCCTCCCTGCGTCTTTCAGGTTTAAACTGATACTAAAAAGAGGCTGGCCACCTCCAAGGTAAATGTTTCCCAACTTTCAATTTACTTTTCATTAGGAATTGGACAGCCCCATGCCAGCCTGTCTGTCCATTTAAACAAGGCCTCTCTCAAGGGAATACGCAGTTGCAAGCTGAAACATCTATATGCAAATGAGCCTTTCAGTATTTGCTATCAGCCAACACAGAAATTTTCCATCTCTTCAAAGCTATTTTTAAAATCTAGAAAAAAAGGAAAGAAAAAAATTATTTAGCACAGATACAGAAACCCTGAAGAAAAATGTAAAGCTCTCACCATACACACCACACTCCTACTCCTGATATCCCTTCAAACAGCTACAGGAAATATAGCTTCCCCCCTTCTCCCTAGAAACATAAATATGTAGCCTAAGGCAATGTTATATTATTATTATAATTTTCCCAAAGTAAATAGCGGAGGCATAATAGAAGGAAGAGTTTCTTGAATTGAAATACATAAAGATATCTATCTAGATTTAAAGTTAATGAGTCAAATGTTTTCTTAAAATACCAAGTTTGATCTTATTTTCACAAATAGAAATTACTTTGCAAATATGATGATTTATGTGTCATATCTAAGTATTTTCTTTTGATCTGTAAGGCCTATGGTATGGCTGTTAGATATAAGGCCCAGGTACCCGTGGTTATTTCTGTTTAAGTTCTTTTGGTGTTTATTTCCCCATATGTACATGACATAAGCTGAGTGGATGGTAAATTTTGAGCCTGTCTTATTTGGTTTGTTGTGTTTACAAATGAGTTAAAACCTAAGAAAAGGGATAAGAATTTTATGGAAAATACTCAATATATTCTCAGGTTCACCTATAGCTGCCATTTAAAGAAATCTTATAGTCTTATTATTTGTATTACTATGTGTTAATTATACTTAATGCATTTTATAATCACATTTTCATAAACATATATAGTAATATGTAATAATAAATTCATAGGTCATGTTTAAGGGTTATTATCCATTCCTGCCACCATTCTACCCTCTTTGATAACTTCCTCTTCCAAGTATTTCCTTTTATCAATTCATGTAAGTTTGTGGTTATGTGACTCAGTGATTTTAATTAGTGTTCCTTATAGGATATCTGTGAGGGAATATTTTAGAATCATGAGCTTCTTACCAGTGACTGCACCACTGAAGAAAATGTTTCTTCCCCTCTTACAGCCATTACATATCTATAAATCATCAGGGAGCAGTGATGCCTCATGAACCGCTCACCTCCTCCATAATAGAAAGCTGGCTTGCCAGTCTCATGGAGATCATGCACAGGGAGCTTTAGCTGACTTGGGCTCCTGAATGCAACAGTCATGTAATGGACAGAAAAGAGCATTCCACAACACTCCATCTCTTTCTTTTTCTCTTATAGTGTTTCTGCATCTTTTTCCTCCTTGTTTCCTGAGTTTTGGAGGAAGTCATAGACTCTAGATGTCCCGTTTATGAACAATAGTCCCTTACTCTTAGCACCTGGACCAACTATAATTCTAGTAACCACAGAATTTTTTTTCCTTTTTATTTGAAAAGAGTCTATGTCTTTAAAGCAAAGAATAGATATAGAAAATGTGGTTTATTTATACACTAGAATGCCATTTAGCTATTAAAAATAAGGGCATCATGAACATTGCAGGCAAATGGATGGAACTAGAAAATGTCATGCTGAGTGAGGTAACCCAGACTCAGAAGGACATGCATAGTATGTATTCACATGTACTCACACATGAAGGATATTAGCCAAAAAAATACAGAATACCAATGGTACATCCCCACAGACCCTGATAAGGTAAACAAGAAAGATCCAAATGCGGGAGTTTCAGTCTCACTTAGAAGGGGGGAACAAATTAATCCTGAGAGGCAGAGGGAAGATGGGATCTGGTAGGAGAGGGGAGAGGGAAGGGAAATGAGGGGGCAGGATCACTCATGGGGGTGGGGAAAGACAGGAGAGAAACCCAGAGGGCCAGGAGACTGAATATAAATATGTAGCTGCCAGGGTTGTGTGGTGAGGGAACCTCCAGAAAGTCTCAGAGACCTGGGATGGGGGAGGCTCACAGACTAAGTGTGGATGACCTTAGCCAAAATGCTCAACAGCTAGGAAGTGGAACCTGAAGAAAATAGCTCCAGTAGTTAGTGTTCCCAATGGATGAATAGGAACACCAACACACCTTCAAATATTTTAACCCCAAATTGTTCTTGTCTAAATGAAATTCAGGGACAATTATGGAGCAGAGACTGAATGAAGAGTCAAACAGTGACTGGCCCAACTTAGGAACCATCCCATGGACTGATACCAAACTGACACTATTACTGATGCTATGTTGATGATCTTAGACAAGATCCTAGCATGAATATCTTTTGAGAAACTCTACAAACAGCTGACTAAGAAAGATATAAATTCTCATAGCCAAGCACTGGACTAAGGTCACAGACAACTATGGAAGAGTTAGGGAAATCATTAAGGAACTGAAGAGCATGGCAAACCCATAGGAAGTGTCAACTAACCTGGACCACTGTGAGGCAAAGTCACCAATCAAAGGGTGTTCATGGACTGTTCAGAGGTCACAGGCACATATGTAGTGGAAGACTTCTTTTTTTCTGGTGTCAGTAGGAAATAATGACCTAATCCCATAGAGACTTGATGCCTCAGGGAGGGGTTGTGCCAGGAGACCACTCACTCAGAACCAAAGGTGAGGGGAGAATGGGGCAAAGAACTTTATGAAGGAGGACTGAGTGGTGATCAACATTTAGAATATAAACAAAATAATTAAATAATGAGAATTAATAATAATAATAATAATAATAATAATAACAATAGAGACTCTAATCTTTATTTCTAAGAAAAGGGGGAACTTTCTACTGATCTTGAAAAAAACTGATTGTGTATTGTAATTTGTCTCAGTTCTTATACTTTCTCAGAATACATGATTGCAAGGTATTCTAAGCATCCTTTTTCAGAAGTTCACACCAAGTTCAAACATAAATTCAAATCACAAATTGAATAAAAGTTTACAACACAGATGTTCCCATTAAGACTAATTATCTAATTAAACATTGATTATCTGCCACTCACTTCACAGGTTCATTAAGAGTTTAAAACAATAATTCTTATGTCTAAGTTAGCAATGTTTTGTCTTCTGGACTTGCACATACAATCAATGTACAACAAAAACAAAAATTAAATAAAATAAAATATTTCCATTTTCAGTTTATGAACTTTATTTATCAGATACTGGTTTCAAGCTAGTCTGAAGAGAATATTTTTCCTGATCATAAATCAGTTTCAAACTTGTTTTCTAATCTAGTACAAGTATCTTGTGATACATGAAGGTATAGATGCCCAATTTATGGATAATCATTCAATAGTCACTTATTTTCAACACCTGGACCAACTACAAGTATTTATTGTAACCATAGAATATTTTCAAAAGAAGTTTCTTGGAGTAAGGCTGGTAGCAGCCATAATCCTTTGGAATGAGTCTCTGGGACAGTTGACCTGAATGAAATTGTAATTCTTGGACTTTCCTTTCTTTACTTAGTTAATCTTGTCTCCTCAAGTTAGTGTTGTATGGGAATGGAGCAACTTGGATCCCTGAGCTTCAGCAGATCTCTAGGGATAAAGGTGGAGGTGGGAGTTAGGAGTAGGGTGCACGGTGATGGAGGTTTTAAGTCTGCCTGGTGGTGCCTCTAGTCTACATTCCTACTTCAGTTTTTGTAAGATATTGTTGGTAAGAAAACTGTAAAAGGCACTTTCCACTGCTTTTGCCTGGGCAACTTCTCTCTATTCATGACTACTTGATACAGTAGATCCTATCAACTTTGGTTCAGGTATGTAAAAAGCCATTAAGGTCTGCCTTCATTTTAATTCACTGCAGGGCAGTGTCATTTTAGACATAAGATATATTTTAGGATTGGAAAACTACCTTAAAGAAATCATTTTATTTAGTAAAGTTTGCTTTTAAATCATTAAAACCGATACGATAACCAGCATGTTCTGTCAGGCGTTTCATTAATTTGTACTGTCTATGACGTCCCCTCTCTCCTTCTGCACTTCCTCTTATTTATCCACTGGCCAGAGGAAGCAAGCCAGTAAGCAGCGCTCCATGCTTCTGTTTCAATTCCTGACTCTAGGTTCCTGTTCTAACTTCCTTCGATAATAAACTCTGACATAGAAGTGTAAACCGGAATAAATTTTCCCTATACCCTCCTAAAAGCTGCTCTTACAGACAGCATTTTATCACAGCAACAAACAAGTAAAACAGAAGCAAACAGTTTTTTTTTAAAAGAAAAACTAATCCTGTATTTTATGATGCCTTCTTTTGCTGTAATAAAGTAAACTGAGAAAGAAAGAATTTACTTATCTTACAGATTACAGTTAAACATTGAAGAAAGCCAAGTTAGAAATTCAAAATAGGACCCTGGAGGTAGGAATTGAAGCAGAGGAATGCTTTTTACTAGATTGCTTAGCTACCTTACATATAACCCAGGCACCCTTGCTAGGGATGACTCAGCACACAGTGGACTGGGCACTTTTATATCAGTTAATGATTTAGACAATACCTGATAGATATGACCATTGATGTGCTCAGTCTGAATGAGGTAATTCTTCAAGTCGTGCGGGGGGGGGTGATTGGGGAATGGTTCGGGGGTAGAGGAATTATGGGACGTATGGTGGGGGGGAACTGGGAAAGGGGAAAGCCTTTGGAATGTAAACATAGAATATAGAAAATAAAAATTAAAAAAGAAAAAAAAGATTTCTTCTTCCCAAATGTGTCAAGTTGATGAGTAAGATTAGCCATCACGTCCTCTAAAATATCAACAAAGAAAATGCCATTTTCTGGTAACCAATAACTTGAATCTAGTTTTCTTGTCTTTATTTTCTCATTAAATAAGTATAATGGTGAATATCATTTTATACTTGCTAATTTTGTGCAAGGAATATATGAAGGGAAGTTTTGTTAGTGGCACAATAGAGTTCAAGTTTGACATAATTAAATATATATATATGTATATACAATAAATAGGATGAGTAACTTAAAGAAATGAGAGTGAACATCACTTCAAATAGGACCTTCTGAAAAAGGTCTACAAAAAAGTTAAAAATGAGATGTAGGTTGCTGGCTATCCACAATGTAGAAAAGAAATCTCTATTACCATAACTACTTTATAAGTTAGGAATTAACTGCAGTAGCTGGAAATAATTTTAAAAGTACAAAGTAATTTGCAGTTCTTTTTTCAGTTTGGAGCTACTGCAATGACTATAAAATCATTGGAGACTCAGTCAAACCTGAAATTAGCATTATGTCACTGATGACTGCTGGAGCTCCAGCCTTTAGATTCCTATGTCTGTAGGAAGTATTATAAAAGATTCTCCATAAAGAACTCCTGTCAGTAGGTTTTTATCTATCTTTTTCCCAAAACATTTTTGTTTCTTCTCCTTAGCCAGGATAAACTAGGATATATCTAACCAGAAAGAAATCAGAATTTGTTTGAAAGAAAAAGGGAGAATTACTATTGGATGAAAAATTAAAATGCTTTGATTCGGACATGCAAAACCTTTTGTTAATTTTAATTCATCACCAAACAGGACTAGCTAACCTAGCTGGTTTGAGTAGTGACTTAGGAAGCCGATAAGTGAGGGGAAGAAGGGGATCCAAATGCCAGATTATCGAAAACCAAAAACAAAATAAAAATTTAAAGTTCAAGAAAACAACTAATATGTTAGCATAAATCAAAACTTGTGTAGAAAGTACGTCTACTAAAGAAATCATTCCCTCTTTGTATTTAATTGTGTTATTGTCAAAAGGAGAAAGGTTGAGAAAGGGTATAATAGTGGCCAGGTCATTACCATAGGTGATTGATGCTCTACCTTGCTACGCATCTTCTGAGACATTGTGTGCAGTGACCATAGCAGGGATGGTACAAGGAAAGGGAGCTTAGGCCTTTTCATCTCAGACACCCATGTTGCCCCTTCTGAAGACTTCCCCTTGGACGATATAATTCCTTGATATTTCTGAATCATTTGGGCTTGTGGCTAAGACAGATCCCGTGTGATCAGAATTCCCTCAAGAAGAGAGGCAGAAAGGTTTAGGTATTTACTGTGAAAACTTGTACATAAAGTCTCTGAAACTGCCTGCCATAGATCAGAAAGTTTCCAAGGAAAGACACTATTAATAAAAACAAAGGAGTAGCAGGGGTTTCCTTTATTAGTTCTTTTCCTTTCATTCTGTGTTCCTCTTAGTGGTTGTCACATGGCTTCTTAATGACACCATACTGAAATCTACATTGTTTTCCTTTCCTAGATGATTTTAAATATATAGATATCACAAGAATGCTGCCCATCTTCATTGAGAAAGCTTTGCTGAGGTGATGGCTTTTGAGGTGTGTACTCACTTGCATGGCACTATCAATTAATGTGTCTGGGTCAGTAGAACTGTAAAACTGTCCAAGGCACTGTTATAAAGGATAGTATGCAGTGAATCCTCCAGTGAGATAACTTATAAAGGACTACTTCCAGTTAAGTCCTCTACCAAGATGGCTGGCTCTCTGCAGTCCATAACCATAACCATGTATAATATTTCACTAACTGACCACATTTACTCTCTACTCAGAAACTTTACATAAATCCCCACTTTCTATGTTGACAAATTGAATTTTGTTTCTGACACCATTCCTCCTGTGATTAAAAACAGCCTATTTTATGTGAATGGTTTAGCTTTAAAAATAATCATTCTTAGCATAACTAAAGTACCTGGCTATTACTGACTCATATTTACAATATGAGTCTTGGAGAAAGCATGAAAACTCTCATATTTCCAAGTATAGTTTATCTATCAGCAAGGGAAATGTAAGGTTTCTTTATTTCTGTCAAGCTTATGACCAACTCTTACAGGGCCAAAACACTCAGGGTAATGAGTGAAGTAAAAACTCTGGGTATTATTTTTGAAGGAATAGTTGGAAATTGCTAAATACCATTGCTTTTAAACATAGATACTTTTGAGCTTGAATTTCAGTCTTGATTAAAATCTGTGGCAGCCTCATTATTGGAAGCAAAGCTGGTTCTCCTGGGTTTCAAGCTTAGCTTCCTTTACCCCATTGTAGGTTTTATCCAAGAATTCTCTGGACTAATCTCTTAATGTCTCAGGATCTACTTTCACAAGTGTAACTACAGATATGCATAGAAACAGTTGAGCCTTGGAGATCTCAGAATAATGCATGTTAGGAACAAGATTAGACCGAAACACAAAAAGCATTATTTAAAAGAAATAATGTGTGTGTGTGTGTGTGTGTGTGTGTGTGTGTGTATGTGTATGTGTGTTGGTGTGTGGTTCCTGTCATTTAAATAATGAAAGCTCTTAGTGTCAGTTTCTTAAACATTCACTAGATCTAAAGTTTAATACTAAGATCAAAACTGAATAAAGGATTAACATATGTACTTCTCAGATGTAGCAACTTTGAAATAAGCATCTCAGACACCATGTCATTGCTGATACAAAGACCTTCCTGGGTAATTTTAATTAGAATCTTGGATTTTTGTAGCTGAAGCAAACTTTAGGTATCATCTATCCCAACTCTCTTGGGTCATAAAAATAAGGAAACCAAGAAAATACAATTATTACCCAGGATCAGTCAACTACCACATGGCAGAACCTGGATGAAATATATCTTTATGCACAGAACCAGTGCTGTTTCCACTGAACTACATTATCTGTGCTTTACAGAACCCAAAATATTTACAAATGGAAAACAAAAGAATGCAGTCATTATCTATTCAGTCTCATCATTGAGATGTAACATTAGAATTTGCTTTGTTTGGTAATGAGTGTGTAATACTGAATTATAAAATTAACCTTTTTTTCATCCTCTAACTGTATAAGCTGTACTCAATTACTTCAAATTATAATGAACATGTAACTGTCCATCAGAGAGATGAGCTCAGCAGACCTTCTGAATATTCTATTATTTCATTCATGTTTGAATTCATGTAGGCTAGACTAAATTAACATTTAAATAATACTTACATTGACAGTGCATGGAAAATGTTGTGGACAGATGCAGTGCTATACCCCACATACATAAACATGTATATAATACCACACACACACACACACACACAAAATCATCCCTCATGAGAGGTGAAATTTGTACAATAAAAGAAATCTTGAAGTTCTCAGTCATTTCCAAGAGTTCAAAAAGAGCCACTGTTTTCATTAATTATACTTATCTGGGCAAGCTGACCTTTATTGCTTCCAGTAAAAGACCTTATTGGCTTCCAGGAAAAACAACATCTACTGGATTAAAAAGATCAGGTACATAAAAGTCAAGGGTCATTTGCTTCCTACTGAATTTCTTTGTCACTGCCACAGAAATAAGAGATCTTAAGTGAATGTTTCAGTAATAATTTGGATATTGGGAGCTCACATGAGGTTTCCCTCTGGACTGAGCAGGTCCACACAGAAGGAGAGGATATATTATCGTCAGATGTCTAGGACCAACAGTATCCTAATCTCTTTCCTACTTAGTGCTAAACATTTCTCGTTATAGAAAGTCTTAAAAAACCAATACTTTACTTACTTCCACTGAGAAAATGGGTTGTAAAAACCATTTTCAGTGCTTGATACAATGCTACCAACAGATTCACTTTGTTCTGATTATGCTGATGTGCATAATCCTCTGCTGAAAACTTCCAGCTCTACAGAGAACAAAGGTGGTTTGCTAGTATATTCAGATGCATAATTTTCTTATAATCAGATCACATGAAAGGGTGGTGGTGATTCACTGAACTTCAAGGGCCAGATTCATATAGATCAAGACAAATCATGGCAAATTCACAAATTTACAATGACGATCTAATTCATGGTCATCATTTTACACATATACACAGACACACACACAAACACACACAAAACACAAAAGTAAAAACCTATGAGTTGACTTTTTATTGTACAAATATTTATGAGAATCTTAGCCTATTTCTTATATTATAATTTTAATATGCATGTATTTATATTTTCATTAAAATGAAAAACCATTGGAAATATAAGTTTTCAATTTTAACAGTTGTTGATAATGTTTGAAGCAACAGATTCTCATACACTATGTACAATCTGCACTACTAAGCTGGCCCAACCCACTTTGGTCGATTTTGAAATCTGTCATGTCAATGAATAGACCATACAAGTACATGTGTTTATTTTCTTTTTTACATTTTATTGATATGTTTTATTTTGACAGTTAATTAATACATGTTAGTTAATATCAATAAAGTTATTATTTTAAGTACAAAGTGACATATTAGTTAAAGGTATATTTTCTTCTTGTATCTTCTAATTTGTTATCTTCCAAAGGCAAGTATTTATACAACACATTCAACATTGCAAAAACATTCTATTCTCAAAGTTAAACAAAAGAAAGTACAAATATATCCAGCATTCTAAATCTTTCCTTTAAGTACCTCATGTATATGTGTGTGGAAGGCAGCCTTACCTGTATGCCTACATTGATTCCACTGGAAGACAATACTATAGTTTATTTAGTGTGTGGCTATTTGTCATTTGTATTCGGTGTGCTTTTAAGTGTATGTGATCAGAAGAGGATGAATGTAGATGATTTGTGAGAAAAACAATAGCATCTGTGTTGCCTTATGCATATTTAAATGGGATTCTTTCTTTAAGAATTTATCAATGTCTGTAATATATTTAATCTCTCAAACACATTTGGCACATTTGGGAAAATTGTTCCAAAATGATTTGTGTGGTAAACACAGTTTAGGAGACACTCTTTTTAAGGAAAACTTTCACTTTAATTGTGATTACCATTTTGCAACAAGCTTTGACTTTTATTAGTAGCAAAATTTCTTATGCTATTATTCCCGAAACTTAAAAAATGCATTCTGGCAATAAATGGATACACAGTTACATAAGATATTTTTTGTGTTTCTAATATAGTTCCCCAGACACTATAATTTAAGCACTGAGGCAATTGCATCTAGAGATAACCCTTTTGACCAAGCATTTGGAAATGGACTCCATAATCACAGGTGGGACTGTTGTATATCAAAAGAGTATAGAAAACAAGATGTTCTAATTTTTGCTTTTTTTTTTCATTGAAGAACAGAGCATTTGGCCTTTCTAAAATGAGAGCATATAGTAGCATCATCTTTGACCAGCTACAGAAGACATTGAATCCACTAGCACTTGAATCTTGGCATTCTCAGCTTCTGGAAATACAAACAATACACAGCTGTTATTTCTTATTTTTTCAGTCTATGAAATTTTATTATAGATGCCAAAATATACTGAGACAAGTTGATTTTCTAATTGGTCTCCCATAACACAAATTCTGAATTGTTATTTCACATATATAATCATATTCATTGGTATTTTGTCCTCTAAAACATATGAATGCATTGACTGTTTCCTAAGTCCAAACTGATGGAAATCTCATGAATTTCAAAAAATTATACAGACAAACACAAATTCTAAAGGGATATCTCACATAAATTGTTTACCATCTTATGTTAACAAAAGCAATCTTTTTGGATTCCTTTCATAAACTGTTCATATTTTACAATGTTAGCTGAAATATGGGAAAAAAGAATGAAAACACACTGAAGAAACAGGCAATAAAGACAGTAAGTCAAAGAATTCTTAGTTGGTGAACAGAGGCATTCTAGTGGGCCTGGGAAAAGCAACTGGCCAAACATTGCTGTAGTTGGATCTGACATCATTGGAGGAGAGTAGAGGAGTGTCAGTCATCACTGGCTTGGACTGTAGCCTGAGAATATCTGCCAATATGTTCTACAGTACAGAATGATTTGATTGGCTGATGTTCTTTGGATTCCAAGTTCTCTCCAGATAAAAATTACACTTCAGGTCATGGGAGAAATTTTCAAAATAAAAAAAAATCAAGTTCAAACACAAAAACAATCAAAGGTGTTTCTCTCCTTCTTTACCTGGTGCAGTGAATTAATATCAACATATATATATGTATGTATATATACATACATACATATATATATGAAAATGCTTCTGGAAATTTTTGTTAGCAAAATAAAAGATACTAAGTGCTCCATGTTTTATGATGACACTAACAATTCTTTGTTCAGATATATTTTATCTACCTTAGAGTGTTGCAAGGAAGATCATGACAAAAATAACTGGTGTGGTTTTTCAAATGAAGTTTGTTATGTAATGCCATAGGACACAGAATGTAGACAAATTCATCAAATATTATTTACCAAGTTTTGGTATCGCTTACATAAACTCTTGACCTTAGCTTTCTTGTTTATAAATTATTGTTTCTATGAGCTTCTTAACACAAGGGTTTATGTAAGTTTTCACTATGGAACTACATTGTTGGAATGAAAGAAAATACTGTGTGTATTGTAGATTTAACTGCAGAGAGTAATTGTGAGGCGCACGAGAACAAAGTAGATGGAAGTTTCAGAGGGCAACAAAGGACCGCCATAGAAACAAGAGTGAGGAAAAAGCATGGTCCTCTTACCTTCCATACTCCACTCTACCTGGCCCTTACAGTCTTTGGTTTTGATTCATTGGAAATTGAAATGAAGTAGGAGTAACATATGAAGGAAAGGAGATGTTTTAACTAGACTTCTATTATTGTGATAAAATGTCATGGTCAAAAGCAACTTGGGAAGGAAAGAGTTTAATTCACCATATCATATAGCTTACATATAGTCCACCATAACAAATGTCTGTATGGGAATAGAAGGCAGAAACCTTCAGGCAAGAACTTAAACAGAGGACACAGCACAGTGCTGCTTGCTGGATTGACTTAATTGCTTTTATATATACCCCAGGACCACTTACCCAGCACTGCTCACAGTGGGTTGGAGGCTCCTGCAAATCAATCATCAATTACAAAAATGGCCCATAGGCTTGTGCTAAATAAATATTAATATTCCATTGAGGTTCCCTCTTATCAGATGATTTCATCTTGTGTGAAGTATATAAAACAAAACAGACAAACAAACAAACAAATGCCTCTAACCAGCACAGGAAAGCAGCAGCTATTTCAGACTTGTTTTAATAACATGTTCATGACACTGTCATTAATGGTAGTTTCTTGACACTGAGAAACTCTTGACACTATTCTCATATAAAATTGTCATTTGAACTAAGATTTTCACTCTCAATTTTCAGTTCACAAGATTGTACAGTTCCTTATCTGATACTCAAAGGACACCATTCTACCCTTCTTTCTTCTGCTCTCAAATGAAAATTAAAAAATATATTAGCTAAAGTATAAAAAAGAAATAATCACAGCAGCCATAATTGCTGTTGCAATATTCAGTTTTAGCTATATATTTGTGTTTCGCCATTTCTAAAGACCATTTACTTAACAGTACTTATTTTTTTCTGTATTAATGGCTCATATGAACAAAGAATAAAAATGCTGTCAAATATAAGCCACTTCACGTATTATTATAAACAATTATAAGCTATGTGTGCACATTGACAATGAAAAGAGTAATGTCTTCTTAAGAACCAAATGTGTTAATGTGACATGAAATTTCCTGAATAGCAAATGCTTGTAGACACTCCCATAATTTCTCCATAAATTAAACAAAACAAACAAAATCTAAATTCTAACACACACATACACACACACACTCGTTTTATAATCACAATCTCTCTTAATTTCTCATCTCAGAATCTCAGGTGTGGTGCATTGAAACCTCAGAATAATTATGAAATATCCAGAAAGAAAGAGAATAGCTAGTTGCTATACTGTAAATTCCACCTAATTAGGTGACAAAACATCATACTATATACTAGCATTGAAGTCTCATTTTTGTTGAGTTATGGCTTGAGTGTGAAAAGTCTCCCACAGGTTTAATCCCTGATCCCCAGAAGGAGTTACTCTTTGGGGAGTTTGTGAACTTTTAAAGAGCTGGAACAGAGATAAAATGGATTTCTGGGGACAAGACACATAATTTATAGCCTAGCATTGTTTCTAAACTGATCTCTCTCCTTACTTGTCCACAAATACAAGTCTCATTTTGCAGATGTTGGGAACACCACCTTGCCTTTTCCACCGTGAAACAGTGATCCAAAAGAAGTACTAAGCTACCCCCCTGATACTTCTGTCAGATATTTTGTCACTAAAACAAGAAATGTGTTTGTTGGTTTCTGTAGTTATGCTGGGAACCCAGAAGTATCAGCCTCCTCCTTTACCCACCCCCTTCCAACTCCAAGGAAAAAGAGAAGAAATCAATTAAGAACAAAGCTACCTTGGCTGCTAGAGATCTGGTGATCAGCTGGCTTTTGAATGGACTGTATGGAATTCTGTCATGGCCACAATAATCATGAAGGACTCTCTCCAGTATCTTAGGACATATCAACAATGTGGGTGGGGGGCTGTTCTACAATCTAATTCTGAGAGAAATATTTTTGAAAATAATACTTTCCTAACCAATCTGGGCAAATGGAAACTGATGATTTACAATAACAAAGACTAGCATTGTGGAGCAAAATACTTATCTTCATGTTGGTCTCAAGGATAGAAATATAGAAATGGGAATTTGCAACATGTTGCCTAGGCTTTGACCTAATTAACCCAGACCTTATTTGTAAGAAACAGTCACCAGCCGTCAGATTTACTTTCAGAGGGGTAGACTGATGAGATAACAGCAACTCATCCTGTATTACCAAAGGTGGTGCGCTCTAGCCTCCTCTTAGCATTCTATAACTATAATTAATGGACTTTGATACATTACATATGGCAGAACAATGTGAAAGTTATCACTGTGGATCACACATCTGAGTTGATTGAACCTGAAGTTTGGCTAGATATTGACAGTGCTTACATTCCCAAGGCAAGTATATAAGGAAGTTATGCCACTGTTTCTGGACAGGGCTTCCTCTATGGATGCTGCAGAAATTATCCAAGATTAAAGTAGCCCATGTTACCCTATCCTTACTAAACATAAAATACTTTTTAAAAAAATCTTCCTGTCCTAGAGAAAATCTGAATGATGCCATATGAAACTACTGTTTGTTATAAAAGAGTCTGTAAGCTCTGGAGCCTTACATCCCAGAATACAATGCATCTCAAAACTTTAGGAGCAAATGTATGTGAATTTTGTAAGAGATTTTATAAATGGATAAGCAAGAAAAATGTGGATTTTTTGGCTTCAACTGCATTTATTATGATAAGCCCCCAACAACCAGCAGATGTCAGCTATATGCTGTCTCCGCTCACCCACCAGCTCCATCGCTTTTCCTCCTGAGGAGGCCTGCCAGGCCCCAGGAACATCCAAGTTAGGCACAACCCCAGCAATCTTCTGACTTCTTGGTTCATCTAGGGCAAGGCCAATTGAACTGATTGTCCTTTTTCTTCCTAAGCTCCATCTTCAGACCCACAGTTCTGCCTGCCTTCCAAGGAAGGACTGCAGGACACTAGGAACATTCAGTTCCTACCTAGGACCCAGCCAGCAGAAGAGGGAGCAGCCTGTTCTTTCCTGAGTTCCATTGTCAGACCCAAGAGTCTGCTGACTCTCAAAGATCCTGCTGAAGATGCAAGAAGGAAAACTCCAATGCAAGGAGGCTAGCTACAGCCAAGAAATCACAGGAAATAAATAAGACCACAGCAGCAAAGCCAAAAGAAGGGAAGCATGAGTACACACACACACACACACACACACACACACATACACACAAACTACCACTGCCAACAACAACATCAAAATAACAGGAATTAGCAATCCTTGGTCAGAAATATCTCTTAACATTAATGGGCATAATTTAGCAATAAAAAGATAGGCTAAGAGAATGGATATATAAACAGGATCTATCATTCCACTACATATAAGAAACCTACCTCAGCAACAAAGATAGAAACTACCATAAAGGATGGAAAAAGCTTCCAAGAAAAGGGATCTCAGAAGCAAGCTAGAATAGCAATTATAAATAGAGTTTTACTCAGAAGTACTCAAAAGAGTTAGCAATGGACACATCTTCATCAAAAGAAAATCCATCAAATAGTGTTTTAATTTTGAACATCTATGCTCCAAATGCAATGAACCCACATTTGTGTTTGCTTGTTTGTTTGTTTGTTTTTTGAGACAGGGTTTCTCTAAGTAGCCTTGGCTGTCCTGGAACTCACTTTGTAGACCAGGCTGGCCTTGAACTCAGAAATCCACCTGCCTCTGCCTCCCAAGTGCTTGGATTAAAGGCGTGCGCCACTACCGCCTGGCGGGAACCCACATTTTTTTTTTTTAGTTATTTTTATTTTCTATATTCTATGTTTACATTTCAAAGGCTTTCCCCTTTCCCAGTTCCCACCCACCATAGTTCCCATAGTTCTTCTCCCCCCCCAACTATTCCCCAATCATTCCCCCTCCCCCCTCAGTTTCTTTACTAAACTGGATGCAATCTTTACATGCCCAGGGTCCTCTCCTTTCTTCTTCTTGGGAATCATTTGACTTGCTATTTGTGTCTTGAGTATTTAGTGCTTCTGGGCTCATTAATATCCACTTATCAGTGATTGCATTTCATGTGCATTCTTTTGTGATTGGGTTAGCTCACTCAGGATGATAGTTTCCAGGTCTAACCATTTACCTACAAATTGCATGAATTCATTATTTTTAATTGCTGAGTAGTATTCCATTGTATAAATATACCACATTTTCTGTATCCATTCCTCCTTTGAGGGATATTTGGGCTCCTTCCAATTTCTGCCTATTATAAACAAGGCTGCTATAAACATAGTGGAGCATGTGTCTTTATTGCATGTAGGGGAATCCTCTGGGTATATGCCCAGGAGTGGTATGCCAGGGTCCTCTGGAAGTGACATGCCCAATTTTCTGAGGAAATGCCAAACTGATTTCCAGAGTGGTTTTACCATTTTGCAATCCCACCAACAGTGGAGGAGTGTTCCTCTTTCTCCACATCCTCGCCAGCACTTGTTGTCTCTTGAGTTTTTAATCGTAGGCATTCTGACTGGTGTGAGGTGGAATCTCAGGGTTGTTTTGATTTGCATTTCCCTGATGACTAATGATGTTGAACATCTCTTAAGGTGTTTCTCGGCCATCCGAATTTCTTCTGGTGAAAATTCTTTTTTTAGCTCTGTGCCCCATTTTTTGATAGGGTTATTTGGTTCTTTGCGGTCTAACTTCTTGAGTTCTTTGTATATATTGGATATTAGCCCTCTGTCGGATGTGGGGTTGGTAAAGATCTTTTCCCACTTTGTTGGTTGCCGTTTTGTCCTTCGGACAGTGTCCTTTGCTTTGCAGAAACTTTGTAATTTTATGAGGTCCCATTTGTCGATTCTTGATCTTAGTGCGTACGCTATTGGTGTTCTGTTCAGGAACTTTTCCCCTGTGCTCAAGTCCTCCAGGGTCTTCCCAAGTTTCTTTTCTAATAGTTTCAGTGTGTCTGGTTTTATGTGGAGGTCCTTGATCCACTTGGAGTTGATCTTAGAGCAAAGAGATAAGAGTGGGTCAATTCGCATTCTTCTGCATGTTGACCTCCAGTTGAACCAGCACCATTTGTTGAAAAGGCTATCTTTATTCCATCGGATGGTTGTGGCTCCTTTATCAAAGATCAAGTGACCATAAGTCTGTGGGTTAATTTCAGGGTCTTCAATCCTGTTCCATTGATCTGTTTGCCTGTTGCTATACCAATACCATGCAGTTTTTAACACAATTGCTCTGTAGTACTGCTTGAAGTCAGGGAAATTGATTCCCCCAGAAGTCCTTTTATTGTTGAGAATAGTTTTAGCTATCCTGGGTTTTTTGTTGCTCCAGATGAATTTGAGAATTGCTCTTTCTAGATCTATGAAGAATTGAGTTGGGATTTTGATGGGGATTGCATTGAATCTGTATATTGCTTTTGGCAAGATGGCCATTTTTACTATATTGATCCTGCCAATCCAGGAGCAAGAAATATTTTTCCATCTTCTGAGGTCTTCTTCGATTTCTTTCTTCAAGGACTTGAAATTCCTGTTGTACAGATCTTTCGCTTGTTTGGTTAGAGTTACGCCAAGATACTTTATGTTGTTTGTGGCTATTGTGAAGGGTGTTATTTCCCTAATTTCTTTCTCAGCCTGCTTGTCCTTTGAGTACAAGAAGGCCACTGACTTGTTTGAGTTAATTTTATAACCTGCCACTTTGCTGAAGTTGTTTATCAGCTGTAGAAGTTCTCTGGTGGAGTTTTTTGGGTCGCTTAGGTAAACTATCATATCGTCTGCAAATAATGATAGTTTCACTTCTTCCTTTCCAATTTGTATCCCTTTGACTTCCTTATGTTGTCTAATTGCTCTTGCTAGAACTTCAAGTACTATATTGAAAAGATATGGAGAGAGAGGGCAGCCTTGTCTAGTCCCTGATTTTAGTGGGAATGCTTCAAGTTTCTCTCCATTTATTTTGATGTTGGCTACTGGTTTGCTGTAGATTGCTTTTACTATGTTTAGGTATGGGCCTTGAATTCCTGCTCTTTCCAAGACTTTTAGCATGAAAGGATGCTGAATTTTGTCGATTGCTTTTTCAGCATCTAATGAGATGACCATGTGGTTTTTTTCTTTCAGTTTGTTTATGTAGTGGATTACATTGATGGATTTCCGTATATTGAACCATCCCTGCATCCCTGGGATGAAGCCTACTTGATCATGGTGGATGATCGTTTTGATGTGCTCTTGGATTCGGTTACCAAGAATTTTATTTAGTATTTTTGCATCTATATTCATCAGAGAAATTGGCCTGAAGTTCTCTTTCTTTGTTGGATCTTTTTGTGGTTTAGGTATTAGCGTAATTGTGGCTTCGAAGAATGAGTTGGGCAGTGTCCCTTCTGTCTCTATTTTGTGGAATAGTTTGGAGAGTATTGGTGTTAAGTCTTCTTTGAAGGTCTGGTAGAATTCTGCACTAAAACCATCTGGTCCCATACTTTTTTTGGTTGGGAGGCTTTCTATAACCCCTTCTATTTCTTTAGGGGTTATGGGACTATTTAGCTGGTCTACTTGATGCTGATTTAATTTTGGTATTTGATATCTGTCTAGGAAATTGTCCATTTCCTCCAGATTCTCCAGTTGTTTTGAGTATAGACCTTTGTAGTAGGATCTGATGATCTTTTGAATTTCCTCAGTTTCTGTTGTTATGTCTCCCTTTTCATTTCTAATTTTGTTAATTTGGATACTATCTCTGTGTCCTTTGGTTAGTCTGGCTAAGGGTTTATCTATCTTGTTGATTTTCTCAAAGAACCAGCTCCTGGTCTTGTTGATTCTTTGTATGGTTCTCTTTGTTTCTATTTGATTGATTTCAGCCCTGAGTTTGATGATTTCTTGTCTTCTACTCCTCCTGGGTGAATTAACTTGTTTTTCTTCCAGGGCTTTAAGGTGTGCAGTTAAGCTGCTAGTGTATGCTCTCTCCAGTTTCTTTTTGGATGCACTTAGAGCTATGAGTTTTCCTCTTAGCACTGCTTTCATTGTGTCCCATAGATTTGGGTAGGTTGTACCTTCATTTTCATTGAATTCTAAAAAGTCTTTGATTTCTTTTTTTATTTCTTCCTTGACCAAGGTGTCATTGAGTAGAGTATTGTTCAGTTTCCATGTGTATGTGGGCTTTCTGTTGTTTTTGTTGCTATTGAAGACCACTCTTACTCCATGGTGATCTGATAAGAGGCATGGGATTAACTCGATCTTCTTGTATTTGTTGACATCTGTCTTGTGACCGATTATATTGTCTATTTTGGAGAAGGTACCATGCGGTGCTGAGAAAAAGGTATATTCTTTAGCTTTAGGATGAAATGTTCTATATATATCTGTTAAATCCAATTGGTCCAGAGTTTCAATTAGTTTCACTGTGTCCCTGTTTAGTTTCTGCTTTCCTGATCGGTCCATTGAGGAGAGTGGGGTGTTGAAGTCACCCACAATTATTGTGTTAGGTGTAATGTGTGCTTTAAGCTTTAGTAAGGTTTCTTTTACGAAGGAGGGTGCCCTTGCATTTGGAGCATAGATGTTCAGTATTGAGAGCTCTTCCTGGTGGATTTTCCCTTTGGACAGCAAAAAGTGACCTTCTGAGTCTCTTTGGATGATTTTAGGTTGAAAGTCAATTTTATCTGATATTAGAATGGCTACTCCAGCTTGTTTCCTGAGACCATTTGCTTGTAAAATTGTCCTCCAGCCTTTTACTCTAAGGTAGTGTTTGTCTTTAACACTGAGATGTGTTTCCTGTATGCAGCAAAATGTAGGGTCCTGTTTCCTTATCCAGTCTGTTAATCTATGTCTTTTTATTGGGGAATTGAGTCCATTGACGTTAAGAGATATTAAGGAATAGTAATTATTACCTCCAGACATTTTTGAAATTATATTTATTTATCTTATTTATTTTTTATATTCGAGAGGTTATCTTCTTTTGGGTTTGATGAGAGGAGGTTTCTATCTTGCTTCTTCCCGGGTGTAGTTTCCGTCCTTGTCTTGGTGTTTTCCCCCTATTATCCTTTGTAGGGCTGGATTTGTGGAGAGATATCTTGCAAATTTGGTTTTGTCATGGAATACCTTGATGTCTCCATCAATGGCAATTGAGAGTTTTGCTGGGTAAAGTAGTTTTGGCTGAAGTTTGTGTTCTCTTAGAGTTTGCATGATATCTGCCCAGGATCTTCTAGCTTTCATGGTCTCAGGTGAGAAGTCTGGTGTTATTCTGATAGGTTTTCCTTTATATGTTACTTGGCCTTTTTCTCTTGCTGCCTTTAGTATTCTTTCTTTGTTTATTACATTTGGAGTTTTGATTATTATGTGACGGGATGTATTTCTGTTCTGGTCCAGTCTGTTTGGGGTTCTATAGGCTTCTTGTATATTCATGGGCATCTCTCTCCTTAGGTTGGGGAAGTTTTCTTCCATAATTTTATAGAAGATATTAGCTGGCCCTTTAACTTGTAAATCTTCACTCTCGTCTATACCTATAATCCTTAGGTTTGGTCTTCTCATAGTGTCTTGGATTTCCTGGATGTTTTGGGTTACCACCTTTTTGCATTTAGTATTTTCTTTGACTGTTGAATCGATGGTTCCTATGGTATCTTCGGCTTCTGAGATTCTGTCTTCTATCTCTTGTATTCTATTGTTGATACTTGCGTCTATGGCCCCTGATTTCTTCCCCAGGTTTTCTATCTCCAATGTTGTCTCCCTCTGTGATTTCTTAGTTGTTTCTACTTCTGTTTTTAGTATCTGGATGGATGTGCTCAGATCTTTCGCTTGCTTGATTGTGTTTTCATGAATTTCTTTAATAGATTTTTGTGCTTCCTCTTTCATAGCTTCTACTTGTTGGCCCACGTTCTTCTGTAGTTCTTTAAGTGACTTTTGTCTTTCTTCCTTATTGTCTTCTTCTCTTTGATCCATCTTCTCCTGCATTTCTTGAAGTGATTTTTGTATTTGCCTCGTAAAGGCTTCTAACTTTTGATCC
The DNA here is from genome assembly GCA_964023405.1 of Apodemus agrarius. Classification (NCBI taxonomy): domain Eukaryota; kingdom Metazoa; phylum Chordata; class Mammalia; order Rodentia; family Muridae; genus Apodemus; species Apodemus agrarius. The sequence goes on from OZ030009.1 coordinate 79,430,175, forward strand.
ATTTTCTCCTCTATTTCTTTACGAGATTTTTCTATGTGTTCAGCTACCAGCATCCTGACCAGTGATTTTATATCCAAGTCTTGTTTTTCTGGTGTTTTAGGGTATCCAGGGATTCCTGTTGTTGGAGAACTGGGTTCAGATGCTGTCATGTTGCCTTGATTTTTGTTAGTAACGTTCCTTCGTTTTCCTTTTGCCATCTGGTTATTTCTGGTTTTAGTTGGCCTTGTTGTCAGTGGCTGGTGTTTGAATCTCCTGTGAGGCTGGGCTCACCTGTTGTTTCTCTATTGGTGAATATGTGTGACTGCTGCTTTAAGGGATCATAAGCTGGCTGCCACCCATGCGATTGTGGCCCCTGTTGGAGTCTGTCTACCTGGGCTTCTCCAGCTGTGTCCTGGTTGCAAGGAACTCCGAGTGCCTAGCAGATCCCCCGTGAGGGTAGCCCTGGAAGGGGTGTTTACCTGGGCCTTTCCAGCTATGTCCTGGTTGCAATATGGAGGCCCGTTGCTACCACTGGTCCAGGGGCCGGCGAGCTGGTTGCAGAATGCAGCCTCGGTGCTCACCCGAGGGCGGGGATGTCCCACAGAGCCTGGGCCTTTCCAGCTGTGTCCTGGTTGCAATATGGAGGCCTGCCGCTACACTGCTGGTCTAGGGGCCGGTGAGCTGGTTGCAGAACGCAGCCTTGGTGCTCACCAGAGGGCTCGGGGATGTCCCACAGAGCCTAGGCAGGACTCCGCCTGCTTGGCTCCGAGACCCTAGCAGATACCCCCGTGAGTGTAGCCCTGGAAGGGGTGTTTACCTGGGCCTTTCCAGCTGTTTCCTGGTTGCAATATGGAGGCCCGCCGCTACACCGCTGGTCTAGGGGCCAGCGAGCTGGTTGCAGAACGCAGCTTAGGTGCTCACCCGAGGGCGGGGATGTCCCACAGAGCCTGGGCCTTTCCAGCTGTGTCCTGGTTGCGATATGGAGGCCCGCCGCTACACCGCTGGTCTAGGGGCCTGCGAGCTGGTTGCAGAACGCAGCTTAGGTGCTCACCCGAGGGCGGGGATGTCCCACAGAGCCTGGGCCTTTCCAGCTGTGTCCTGGTTGCAATATGGAGGCCCGCCGCTACACAGCTGGTCTAGGGGCCAGCGATCTGGTTGCAGAATGCAGCCTTGGTGCTCACCAGAGGGCTCGGGGATGTCCCACAGAGCCTAGGCGGGACTCCGCCTGCTTGGCTCGGAGACCCTAGCAGATACCCCCGTGAGTGTAGCCCTGGAAGGGGTGTTTACCTGGGCCTTTCCAGCTGTGTCCTGGTTGCAATATGGAGGCCCGCCGCTACACCGCTGGTCTAGGGGCCGGCCGGGAACCCACATTTTTAAAAGAAACATTACTAAAGCTTAAACAACACATTGAATCCCATATATTATTTGTGGGAAACTTCAACTCAAACACCCTACTCTTAATTGACAGGCCATCAAAACAGAAATTAAAAACAGAAATAATGAAACTAACAAATATTATGAATCAAAGGAACCTATCAGATGTCTACAAAACATTTTACCCAAACACAAATGAATATATCTTCTTCTCAGCACCTCACAGAACCTTCTACAAAAGATACAAGAAAATCAAAATAACCACTTGTATCTTTCATAACTGCTATGAATTAAACAAGGAATTTGATGATAACAGAAAGCTTACAAACTCATGGAAACTGAACATTTCTATAATTAATGACTACTGGGTCAGGGAAGAAATAAAGAAGGAAATTAAAGACTTTCTAGAATTCAGTAGAAATGTAGGTACAATACACCCAAACTCACGGACCACAATGAAAGTAGTGCTAAGGAAGTTTGTAGCACTAAATGTCTTCATAATGATATCGGAGAGCTCTTGCCTCTTAGTCTCTTATTCTCTTACCTATATCTCTTGCCTCTTGCCCTCTTGGGCTCTTCCCTTCCACCTTCTCTTCCCCCCTCTCTCCACATAGTCATGGCCAGCCTCTACTTCTCTACTCTCTCCTTCTCTCTGTCTTTCTCTGCTTCTACTACCCCCTTAACTCCCTTCCCCATGCCCTAAATAAACTCTCTCTCTCTCTCTCTCTCTCTCTCTATATATATATATATATATATATATATATATATATATACACATATATATATATATGTGTGTGTGTGTGTGTGTGTGTGTGTGTGTGTGTGTGTATATTATATACAATATATATTATATATGTGTGTGTGTGTGTGTGTGTGTGTTTAAAGATATTGGAGAGATCTCATGCTAGCAATTTAAAAGCACACCTAAAAGCTCTAGAACAAAAATAAGGAAATATACCCAAGAAGAGAAGAGAAGATGTCAGGAAATAAACTCAAGGCTGAAATAAATAAATTAGAAACAACGAGAAAAATATAAAGAATCAGTGAAACTAAGGGCTGGTTCTTTGAGAAAAATTTCAAAATAAACAAAACCTCAGCCAAACTAACCAAAAAGCTGAGAGACAATATTCCAATTAACAAAATCAGAAATGAACAGGAGACACAGCAGAAAATGAAGAAATTCAAAGAATCATTTGGTCTTACTTCAAAAGCATGTATTCCACAAAGTTAGAAAATCTAAAAGAAATACATCATTTGCTCAATGATCAATATAAATAATCAAATACATCATTTGATTCCATTTGCCAAAGTTAACTCAAGATCATGTAAACAATTTCAATAGATCTATAACCGCAAAAGAAATAGAAGCAGTCATCAAAATTCTCCCAACCACAAAAATGAAACCATACCAAACCAAAACAAAAACAAACTCCTCAGATCCTGATTGTTTTAGTGTACAATTCTGCCAAACTTTTAAAGAAGAGCTAATACTACTACTGCTCAAAGTATTCCACAACTTAGAAACAGAAATCATATTGTTAAACTCATTGTATGAGATCACAGTCACCATGTTACCTACCTTAAAAAGAATTTCATACCAATTTCCCTTATGAATATTGATGTAAATGTACTCAATAAAATACTCTCAAACTAAATCCAAGAACACATCAAAGTCATCACCTACCATGATCACATCAGCTTAATCCCTAGGATGCAGTGATGGTTCAAAAAATGAACATCCACCTGGCGGTGGTGGTGCACGCCTGTAATCCCAGCACTCTGGGAGGCAGAGGCAGGCGGATTTCTGAGTTCGAGGCCAGCCTGGTCTACAAATTGAGTTCCAGGACAGCCAGGGCTATATAGAGAAACCCTGTCTCGAAAAAACCAAATCCAAAAAAAAAAAAAAAAGAACATCCATCAACATAATCCATCATATAACCAAAGTGAGGGAAAAAACATATGGTCATCTCATTAGATGGTGGATAAGCATTTAACAAATTCCAATCCCCATTCATGATAAAAGTCTTGGAGAGACTAGGGATATAAGGACAATATCTAAGCATAACACAGGTAATATACAGCAAGCAGATATCCAGTGTCAAATTAAATGGAGAAAGTTTAAGGCAATTCCACTAAAAGTAGAGACAAGGAAAGATCATTCACTCTCTCCAAATCTAGTCAATATAGTACTTGAAGTTCAGGCTAGATCAAATAAGACTACTAAAGGATATTTGAGGGGATACAAATTAGAAAGGAAGAAGTTAAAAGATCTCTATTCACAGATGATAGGTAGTGTGAATAAAATAATCCCAAAAATTCTACCAGAGAATTACTCCAACTGAAAAATACCTTCAGCAAAGTGACTAAATACAAAATTACCTAAAAAACAAAACAAACAAACAAACAAGCAGCCTTTCTTTATACAAATGACAATGGGCTAAAAAAGAAAATAGGGAAACAACACCCTTTATAATAGCTACAAATAATATAAAAATATTTTGGTGTAACTCTGTGCCCCATTCCCCCAGCCTTTTTTGAGTGGGAGTTTCAAAACTCTCCTAGCCACTGCTTCCCACCTAGGATAGAGAGCTCAGACCAAGGTAAAGCCCATTGTACTCCAAAGATACTAGCCACCTCCTGATGGCAGCCTCCAGTGGAGCATGCAGAACCAGTTCTACAGACTGGTTTCTAGCCTTTGTGGAAAGCCCTCTTGCCCCACCTAGATATATTTGGAGACCTTCATTAAACTTTGAGTCTTGAGCAGGAAACCTTGTCTTGACTCCATGTTTCTCTTGTCACCCTGTTCCCTATCCCCAGCTTTCCTTCCAGGGAACCCAGTAAACTGTTTCTACCTTCATCTTTAGGTTCTGGATGGCTTTGCTCAATTCCTTCACCTGTTTTGTTGTGTTTTCTCTTAGGTCTTCAAGGGTAGCTCCCTGTTTACTCGAGTTCTCCTGTATTTCTTTAAGGGAGTTATTTATGACCTTCTTGAAGGCCTCCATCAGCATCGTGAGCTGTGATTTTAAATCCAAATCTTGCTTTTCTGGTGTGTTGGAATATCCAGGACTTGCTGTTGTAGGATTGGGTTCAGATGGTGCCATATTGCCTTGATTTCTGTTAGTAATGTTCCTTTGTTTGCCTTTTGCTATCTGGTTATCTCTGGTGTTAGTTGGTCCTGCTGTTACTGGCTGGTGCTTGTCCCTCCTGTGTGTCTGCAAGCCTATTTCAGCACCCCTGGATGATCAGCTTTCCCCTGGCATAGATTGGTGTGGGGATGCCCAGCTCCTGGGTACAGGTCTGGCCCTGGCAGACTGAGTACCAAGTGATCCTTCACTTGGGTGTTCTCTGCATTCCTGGCTACAACAACCTGCTCAGTAGCAGGGAAGAAGATGTTGGCTTCACCTATAATTGCAGGACTCAATGTAGAGCAGATATCCCCTAGCAGAGTAGGTACACAGACTGCTGAGGTGGCACTGCCCAGCTCCTGGGTGAAGGTGGGAACCTGGAGAGCTGTGTCCCAAGCGATCTTCTACTCTGGTGATCCCTGTGTACATGTCTGCACCTCTACAAAGTACAAATTGATCAATTCATACTTCTCTGTACAAAGCTCAAGTCCAAGTGGATCAAGGACCTCCACATAAAACCAGATACCCCGAATCAAATAGAAGAGAAAGTGGGGAAGATCCTGGGCACATGGGAACAGGGGAAGATTTCCTGAACAGAACACCAATAGCTTATGCACTAAGATCAAGACCTGACAAATGGGATCTTATAAAATTGCAAAGTTTCTGTAAGGCAAAGGACACTGTCAATAGGACAAAATGGCAACCAACAGATTGGGCAAAGATCTTTACCAATCCTACACCTATTAGAAGGCTGATATCTAATATACACAAAGAACTCAAGCAATTAGACTCCAGAGAAACAACTAACCCTATTTAAAAAAATGTACAGAGCTAAACGAAGAATTCTCAACTGAGGAATACCATGTGGCTTAGAAACACCTTAGCAAATGTTCAGCATCCTTAATAATCAGAGAATTGCAAATCAAAGCAACCCTGAGATTCCACCTCACACCAGTCACAATGGTTAAGATCAGAAACTCAGGTGACAGCTGGTGCTGGTGAGGATGTGGAGAAAGAGGAAAACTCCTCCATTGCTGGTGGGATTGCAAGCTGTTAAAACCACTCTGGAAATCAGTTTGGTGGTTCCTCAGACAATTAGATACTGTACTGCTTGGAGACCCAACTATAACTCTCCTGGGCATATACCCAGAAGATGCTCCAACATGTAATAAGGACACTATGTTCCACTATGTTCATAGCATCCTTATTTATAGTAGCCAGAAGTTGGAAAGAACCCAGATGTCCCTCAACAGAGGAATGGATACAGAAAATGTGGTGCTTTTACACAATGGAGTACTATTCAGCTAATAAAAATTATGAATCCATAAAATTCTAAGGCAAATGGATGGAGCTCGAAAATATCATCCTGAGTGAGGTAACCCAATCACAAGAGAACACACACAGTGTGCACTTGCTGATAAGTTGATATTAGGCCAAAATCATGGAATACTGAAGATATAATTCACAAACTACATGAAGCTCAAAAAGAAGGAAGACCAAAGTGTGGATTCTTTGGTCCTTAGAAGGGGAATTAAAATACACATGGGTCACAGACAACCAATGGTCCAAGCATAGGGTCCCCAATGGAAGAGCTAGAGAAAGGACCCAAGGAGCTGAAGAGGTTTAGAGCCCCATAGGAGGAGCAAAATTATGAACCAACTAGTACACCCCAGAGCTCCCAGGGACTAAACCACTAATCAAAGAGTACACATACACATGAAATGACCCATGGCTCCATCTACATATATAGCAGAGGATGGCCTTTTCACACATCAATGAGTGGGGAGGCCATTGGTCCAGTGAATGTTCAATGCCCCAGTATAGGGGAATGCCAGGTCAGGAAAGTGGGTAAGCAGGAAAGGGTGGATGGCATAGGGTTTTTTTTGGAAGGGTAGGGAGGAAAGGGGATAACATTTGACATGTAAACAAACCAAATATCTAATAAATATTTTTTTAAAAGTTTAACTAGAGCAGCTATGCAACTTAAGGAGAACAAGGGTTTACAAATTGAAAAGTAAGAAGTCACATTATCAGAATTTGCAGATGATATGGTAGCATACATAAGTGACTCTAAATTGTTTACCAGGGAACTCCAACAGCTGATAAATACTACTGCAAAGTAATTGGATACCACATTAACTAAACAAAGAAACAGCAAAAAAATCAGTAACACTTCTGTATACAAATGACAAATAAACTAAAAAAGAAATTTGAGAAACAATAACTTTTATAGTAGCCTAAGATAATATAAAATATCTTTGGGTAACTCTAACCAACCAAGTTAAGAACCTGTAGATAAAAATTTCAAGTCATTGAAAATAGAAACAAATGAAGATTTACATAGCTAGAAAGAGCTCTCAAGCTCAGGGATCAGAAGGATTAGCAAAGTAAAGGTGGCCATCCTACCAAAAGCAATCTAGAGATTCAATGTAAATGTTTTACAGACTTTTGAAAATTCAACTCTCAATTGCATATATAAAAAAACAAATAAATGAATAAACACTGAGAATAGGTCAAGCAATTGTGAACAATAAAAGACCTTCTAGAGGTCTGAACATTCCAGATTTTAAGTTGTAATACAGTATAATAACAAAAAATAATGGATGGTATCAGCAGAAAAACAGACACTTTAATCAATGGAATCAAACTGAATATCCACAGATAAATCCACACATATATGGATACCTTATTTTGATTTAAAAAAATAAAAGATACACACTGAAAAAGAAGACAGCATATTCAACAAATACTGCTGGTCAAACTGAGGACAGGAGACTTTCTCAAGATGGCCCACTGTTTTTGGATGGACTATGATGAGAAAGCTCTTAGAGGTAAGGTCCCAAGAGACTTCATCTCAGGATTGCTTCTTGCAGTTGATATAACTTTCTTATCACTGGTTCATACCAATATTACTGATTGCTGGCCTACCTTATAGGGAAGATTTCCTGAAGATCAACATAAAGATGAACTTTCATGAATTAGTGTTGTTTAGATGAATTAATGATTTTATAGAATCCCTAATTTGATTCAAATAATATTAGCAAGAACATTTTAGGAGATGATTTTATGTGCTTTGCCAAAAAGATACAATAAAGTTAGAATCATGGATAAAATGTACCCATTCCTCACAGAATGATAAATAAAGGCTACATAATAAGGAATATAATGAGCTTTCACAATTACACTGAAGAGAGAAATAGTCTTGGGACATACTTGTGATCAAGGGAAAACATTCATTGTAGGTTAAATTCAAGGGAAAGCCACAGATGTGCACTACAGTAAAGCCAGGGAATGCAACTGTTGCTTTGAAATTATAAAGAGCTTATAGAAGGACACAGGTTTTGAACATAATGTCTTTGAACTTAATCTTCTCCACATTCTATTTTGTGTAACATTTAATCTATCAGGTAATTTTCTGAAGAACTTTTGTCTTAGAAGGTATCAGAAGGCCAGAGAGAAGGATGGTATCTGGTGTTCTGCTTCATTCTCTCACCAAATGTGTGTGTGTGTGTGTGTGTGTGTGTGGCTTGGAGGTTCTGCCTGATACACCAAATGCATCTAGGTATATATCTGTTTGTCTATAGATGTATATGTAAGTATATGTGTGTAAGTATGCATGAGTATGTATGTATGAGTGGGTAGAAGTCTGTGCATATTGCCTATTTAAAAGATTTTCATTCTTTTCCTTTCCTTTCACCATGACTCATGAAGAACTAATGAGTTCTAAGCCTACCACATGGTCAGGGAGAGGTCCTTGAGCTAGAGAGAAAAGAAATCAATGCTCACTAAAGAAGAGATAATAATAAACCAACATTTTTAAAAGCACAAATAATAAGATTATAAGGCCAGAAATCATCAGTATTTAGCCTTCAACCAATGCTGTGTGCTGCCTAGTACCATTCCCCTAAAGGCTGGAGCAGGACCTGAGCAGCTATGTAAATCAATATAGTATTTACTCAGAAAGTTAGACAACAACCCACCTCAAGACACAACTACATCACTCTTGGACATATAACCAAAAGATGCTCCATTCTACCAAAAGGACACTTGATTAATTATGTTCATTGAGAATTTATTCATAACAGCCAGAAACTCAAAACAATTTAGTTGTTCCTCAACAGTAGAATAGATTTAAAAAAATCTTATACATCCACACAATGGAGTTTTACTCAACTGTTAAAAAGGTGATATCATACACGTATAAGCCAATGGATGGGAAAATATCACCTCAAATAATGTAACCCATACCAAGAGAAGTAAATATGGTATCTATTAACTTATAAGTGGATATTAGCCATTAAGTTAATGACAAGCAAGCTACAATCTCTAGACACTGAGGGGTTAGGGGAAGAGAAGGGATTGTAGAGGTGTGACAGATGGATCTTCCTGGGAGAGAGAAATTAAATATAGTTTAAGGGCAGAGTAAGAGTAGGTGGGGAAGGGAGCAGGTTGAAACACATAGAGGGGAGAGATGAGGTGGAGGAAGAAAGTGCAGGAAGAGAAGGCTGAAGTTTTTGCAGTGTATTTAATCATATTATGAACCCCAGGATTTTGTTATTTACTGAAAAAAAATCTGTTTGTAGTTATGGTTGTGGCTCAGCCCTTAACGCACGCCTTTAATCTGTCAGGTTGGAATACTGACAAGCTCTTAGTGCATACCTCTAATCCCAAATAATGAAGGTAAAGTTATTTTGTAGAAGGAAGCACCCATGTTTGAAACTGTTATCTAATTAAGTGGCAGACAATGTGATGAATCAGAGAAAGATTTGACAGAATAGGATAAACCAAACTCTCATGAGAAGAGAGAGGAAAAAGAGGCAAGATAAGAGGGAGCAGCACAGAGGGGAAAAAAGGAGAGGAGACAGTTTTACTGGGACAGTTGTATAGAGACAGGCTGCAGAGAAAGACAACAAGCTAGACACATGAGAAGACAGACCAAGCATCAGACTGAGGAGCCAGAAGACTAGTAAGATTGGCAAAATTAGTAAGAGGACAGACAGAGTAATTCAGGAGAAACCAATAGAAGCCAGAATGAATGTCAGTCTGGAAAGGAGTTTGAGCCAGAAAAAAATGACTTAAAACAGCCAGCCAGAGCTCAGAAAGAACTAGAAATGTTAAACGTATCCAACAATAATTCTCAGAGGTTGAAAACAGTTTAGTCCTAGATAAGATTGTACTGAAGCTAGAAGCTTCCGGGAGTATGCCTAGCTTAGCAGATGGAGGTTGTAAGCCTTAGAGAAGATACTTATTTAAGGAGAATAAAAGTTACAATTACATGGAATTGGGGAGATTTTTGGTGGAATGGTGTGGAATCCTAGTGCAGAGGAAACTTTCTGGAATTTTTAAAGTTAATACTAATGGGGACTCCTAGTCAGGGACTGGCTTGTATTCAATTATATTGTTAGCCACAGGGGTCCTATAGAAATCCTCAATTAATCTGAGCTATTGCTAAGACAAAGAGTTGCCCCCCACAAACTGAGACCTAAACTGTTGGGCCTTATTTCCAAGAACAACACACACATACACACTTACACACAAACACACATACAATTCATTGAGCATAAAGAAGTCAAGCTGATTCATATATCAAACATTTTTCCCTACTGTGGTGTATGAAGGTATTCTGCAAGTAAAATAAAATCAATGAATCATAAATGTGAACTAGGTGTTTTAAATAGGTGTGGTCCCCACAGACTCAGGTGTTTGAATGCTTGGCTCATAGGGAGTCACAGTATTAGGAGGCAAGGCCTTGTTGAAGAGAGTGTGTCACTGTAGGGCAGGCTTTGAAGTTTCCTATGCTCAAGCAGTTGCCTTTGCTGCCTGCAAATGAAAATGTAAAATTCTCAGCTCCATCTCCATCACAATGTCTGCTGCCATGCTGCCATGCATCCTACCATGATGATAATGGATCAAACCTCTGAAACTGTAAGCCAACTCCAACAAAATATTTTCCTCTAAAAGAGTTGCCATATTCATGGTATCTCTTTACCATAAGAGAAACTCTAAAAAAGACACCAGCCAGCCATAAAAATCTTTCAACCTACATTTTGTTCTGTCCATAAAATATGCTAGAACAATTTTGGCACCTAACTTGTGAGTGTACCAAATTAAACTCTAATTCAATTTAAGGCCCACTCCATAGAAGGAACCCACACAGGACACTGCTAGGTTAAACAAGAATCAGACACTAGACAACCCAGAGACCTAGGGTGAAACCAAACACTACTGCTCAATATATATAAATAAAATTTACTCAGTGTCTTATCAAGTCATCATCATAGAATGTTATTCCAGCAGCAGATAGGGACAGTTACAGAGAACCACAGGCAGACATTATGTGTAGAAAGGTGAAAGAGAGAGAGGAATCCTGAAGAATTTGTAAAAGCCAGAAGAGAAGGAGTACACCAAGAAGACAAGACCTTCAGTTAAGCAAGGCACATGTGAGCTCATAGTCACAGAAGCACAGTGCCTATGTGGGAGTCTGACTAGTATAGTATTGCTGTGGGACTCCTGACTGTGAGAATGAGTAGGTCTCTGACTCTTGTACTGCTCTGGAGACTTTTTCTTTTGTTGGGTTACCACATCTAACTTTAATGTGACAGTTCTTTGCTTCATGCTATTATATTTTATTTTGTTATGTTTGGTTGTTATCTCTTAGAAGCCTATTCCTTTTAATGAATGAGATAAAAGGAGTGGATCTAGAGGAGAAGACAGATGAAGAGAAACTTGGATGAGTATATGGAGAGGAAACTATAATCAGGATATAGGTGTGAGAAAAGAATCTACATTAAATAGAAGAAAAATAAAAAATAAAAATCACGTAATTATTTATGTACAGTGAATTGCACAAATCAAAAACATAGAGATCAATGGTTCTCTTAAAGGATCTGGATAATTAATTTTCAAAAAATACATGTAATATTTTCATAACTCCAGAAAATTAACTTTTTGTCACTTTTAGTAAATAACACTTTAGAAGAAGATTCTACACATATATTTATCATTATATGATTGAAATAACAAACTCTGCAATGTGTCTGGATTTTTAATGTGATATAAAATTCTTGAGAGCCCTCCACAATGTTGCATATACGAGTAATTCATTCCCTTCCAATGCTGGAAATATGCTATTATAAAATAGTAAATTCTTTTGATTATTGATATTTTAGTGTTTTTTATTTTCATAGTTGCAGACTCAAATGATTCTAGTCACCAATCATTTTTAATTAGTAGAGGTATTTATTAAATTGGCATGTTATTTACAAGTATAACATAACAAAAATAAATATTCTATAGATGGGTGGTTAGGAATTTTATACTTTAAAGTGTTTTTTTCAAGTATTTTACATTCTCTACTTGTTGGAGTCTATTAGAGTACCTCTCAAAGGAACAAGGTTCTACAAGGGTGGCAAATGAAGCACTATTCCATCACTAACACATCCATATCTTAGTTTTATTTTCAGGGATATTTCTACTTTGCCGACCATCCCTTCCCATCATCGAATCCTAACATAATATAGGATACTTTTAGCACTCAGAATTTCTTGAAAAGGTAGCTATTCCCTTTGTATCCTTAAGGTGTTAAAAATAATTCGGGGTCGTCCTGCTGCCATTGGCACCAGTGAGCCAGAAGACTCCATAACCTTCTGTGCCCATCCTGCCAGGGGAGAGTGATCTCCCAGCAGTGCTTTCACTTCTGATGCAGAGGTGAGATCTCCACCTTCTCTCTGGAGGGGAACAGCTAGGAGCACACAGGGCCTAAGATCAGTGGAGCAGCTGAGACAGAAATCTTCCTGCCACTATTTGAACCAGGGAAGTAGGAAACTCCACAGCATTCTGTGCACAGCCCTCCAGGAGAGAGTGATCTCCCAGCAGTGCTTTCACTTCTGAGATCAGAGGAGTAAGGACACAAGCTTACAGGCCCACAGGAGGAACAAAATCCAGCCAGAGACAACAATACCAACTAGCACCAGAGATAACCGGGTGACGAAAGGCAAGCACAAGAACCCTACCAACAGAAACCAAGGCCATATAGCAACATCAGAACCCAGTTCTCCCACCACAGCAAGTCCTGGATACCCTAATACACCAGAAAAGCAAGAGTTGGATTTAAAATTGTATCTCATGGTGCAGATAGAGGGCTTCAAGAAAGACTTAAATAGCTCCCTTAGAGAAATACAGGAGAACATCAGTCAACAGGTAAAAGCCCTTAAAGAGAAACACAAAAATACCTTAAAGAAATACAGGAGATCATGGGTCAAGAGGCAGAAGCCCTTAAAGAAGAAATACAAAAATTCTTTAAATCTTAAAGAATTACAGGAAAGCACAAACAATCAAGTGAAGGAACTGAACAAAACCATCGAGGATCTAAAAATGGAAGTAGAAACAATAAAGAAATCACAAAGGTGAGACATCTCTGGAGATAGAAAACCTTGGAAGTAATTCAGGAGTCATAGATGCAAGTATAAACAACAGAACATTAGAGATAGAAGAAAGAATCTCAGGTGCTGAAGATACCATAGAAAACATTGGCAAAACAGTCAAGGAAAATGCAAAATGCATAAAGCTGGTAACCCAAAACATCCAGGAACTTCAGGACACAATGAGAAGACCAAATCTAAGGATTATAGATATACATGAGAGTGAAGATTTCCAAGATTCAGGGCCAGTGAATACCTTCAACAAACTTATAGAAGAAAACTTCCCTAACCTAGAGAAAGAGATGCCCATGAACATACAAGAAGCCTTCAGAACTACAAACAGACTGGACCAGAACAGAAATTCCTCCCGGCACATATTAATCAAAACACCAAATTCACTAAACAAAGAAAGTATTAAAAGCAGTAAGGGAAAAAAGGGCAATTAACTTCTAAAGGCAGAACTATCAGAATTATACCAGACTTCTCACCAGAGACAATGAAAGCTAGAAAATCCTGGGCAGACCTCATACAGATACTAACAGAACACAAATGCCAACCGAGGCTACTATACCCAGCAAAACTCTAAATCATCATAGAAGGAGAAACAAAGATATTCCATGGTAAAACCAAATTTACACAATATCTGTCCACAAATCCAGCCTACAAAGGATAATAGATGGAAAATGCCAATGCAAGGAGGGAAACTACACTGTAGAAAAAGCAAGAAAGTAATCTTCTTCAAACAAACCCAAAAGAAGAGGCCCACACAAACATATAAATAATGTCAAAAATAACAGGAAACAACAATCACTATTACTTAATATCTTTTAACAACAATGGACTCAACTCCCCAATAAAAAGACATAGACTAACAGAAATATTTCTCTTCATTTGTATCAGAAAGTGGTTGTAATTCCCCTTTAATTAATTTAGTAATTTTTTTATGTCTACCATTTTTCTGCATTATTTTTCATGATAATCTTCCATTTTAACGTCTTTCTATATATTTCCTCTATTTTATCAGAAATGTTTTCAATGTAAGTCTTTGATTTTATTACAAATGTTTCTAATTCCACATTCAATTAATGTAGAAAGAGGTTTATATCTACCATTTTATATGTAAAAATTGCCATGAAATAGTCAAGTTTAACATGTTTTTCTATATATTTCTTGAATTTTTCCAGAAATATTTTCTAGGTAAATCTTCAGTTTTATCTGAAAATGTTTATAATTCCCCTTCAATCAACTTAGAATTATCTTTATGCCTGTCACTTTATCTGTATAATTTCCATAATAATCTTTAATTTAACATGTTTTTCTATATATTTCTTCTATTTTATCAGAAATATTTTCCATGTAAATCTTCAAGTTTATCAGAAAATGTTTATACTTCCACTTTCAATCAACTTAAGAATACTTTTATGCCTATCATTATTACATCTATATAAAATTTTCCATGATAATCTTCAATTTTAACATGTTTAAAATTTTTAACACCTAAAACTTTTCTACAATTTTATAAGAAATATTTTCCATGTAAGCCTTCAATTCTATCATAAAATGTTTCTATTTCATATTTCAATTAATTTAGCAATGTTTTACTTGTCTGCCACTTTACTCTTTAATTTTCCATGAAAATTGTCAATTTTAACATGTTTTTTTATGTATCTATTTTATCTGAAATATTTTCCAAGGAAATCTTTAATTTTATCATAAAGTATTTTACTTTCCTTTTCAATAAAAAAGCGAAAACAATGATTTCATCTACAAAAATAAATTTCAAATCAATTTCTTTACAAAAACCTCCCTATCATCACTGATCGCATGTGAGATGAGTGACCTTTTTTTACTTTTTCTTTCAAAAAAATTTTTTTATTGGATATATTCTATATTTACATTTCATTTCCCTTTTTTTGGTTCCCCACCCCCCCTAAGGTCTCACATGCCCTTTTCCCTCCCCCTGCTCCCTCATCCATCCCTTCCCACTTCCCTGTTCTGGTATTACCCTACACTGATGCTTTGATCCTTTCCAGCACCAGTGTCCATTCCTTTCTTCTTATCAGACATCATTTGGTATGTGAATTGTGTCTTTGGTGTCCCAAGATTCTAGGCTAATATCCACTTATCATGACTGCATACCATGGGTATTCTTTTGAGACTGGGTTACCTCACTTAGTATGATGTTCTCCAGCTCCATCCATTTCTCTAAGAATTTCATGAATTCATTGTTTCTAATGGCTGAATAGTATTCCATTGTGTATATATACCACATTTTTTGTATCCATTCCTCCATTGAGGGACATCTGGGTTCTTTCCAGCTTCTGGCTATTATAAATAAGGCTGCTATGAACATAGTGGAACATGTATCCTTATTGCATGCTGGGGACTCTTCTGGGTATATTCCCAGGAGTGGTATGGCTGGGTCCTCCAGAAGTATTATGTCCAGTTTTCTGAGGAACCGCCAGACTGATTTCCAGAGTGGTTGTACCAGCTTGCAGTCCCACCAGCAGTGGAGGAGATGAGTGACCTTAAACAACACTTTTACCAAGCATGGTGACAAGGTATGTGAGGTTTAGCAAGCATCTCAGATTATTTTCTCTCAGTTACTAATGAGACCTGGCCCTAAGCTGCAAGTTTGTTTCATTGATAAAGTAATTAATTATAAGATTTTCAAATGTCCTAATTTTATGGAAAGAATTTATACTCAGGACTCTACTGGAAAATCTATAAGAGGATTTCTGGCTCCAGCTGGTGATTAATATACATCTAAGTGGCTCCTTCTACCCCTTTGTTACATGTGACTTTGTCTTGTTCTCAGGGGTAATTCCCTTGAGGGACACTAAGGATGTCCAAGTAACTTGAAATATTCATGCACTAGTGGTCAATTTTCAGGAGAGATGAGAATCAATGAGGAACATTTCTCCCTAGGCTTGTTGTGCAAGTAGAGGCTCAGGATGTGGCAGCCCAGTACCAGAAAGATTTGACCTGAAGTTCATTAGAAAGTTTGATCTTTAAAAAAAAATGAAGAAAAACTAATATGTGTGCAGAGAATGTAAAGGTCCCCTGGTTACTGATGACTGTAGAGCCAGTGATGCAAATGAGGCCTGAAATTTAAATTGCTTCAGAAGTAGAAGAAATGGCAGTGTTCAGTGCAGCTTTACAATAAGTGCCACTGTTTAATGCTCCAGATTGGCTTTTCATGTATTTATGTAAGTACACTGGGTGTCCATCTGGATCTTTTAATCTATCCATTTATATGCTTGGGTGTGTTACCTCCTTAATATCCTTCTTCCCAAGCCTCAGTGAAATGCATGAATAAATTAGGGTGGGGTATATTTTGCTAATTAGAAAACAAAGCAAGAATGTTCAGACCAGCAGGAGATCTCTATGCCCATAATGGTAAGGGTTAATGTATGATTTTGGAGCACATAAACCTTAGCTTTTCCTGAACACCCCTGTTAAGACATCACAACACCCTCCAGAGCAAATCATTATTTCCTAAACTCTGAAAACTGCAGTTCTGTTAGATGCAGCATACTACATCTTCAAATGAGGGTTCAACACTCCCAGAAAACTGTGCAGAGGCCTAGGAATCCATCCAAAATTCAAATGTCACCATGCAAGAGAACTGCAGGAAAAGTTTGAAGAAGAGATAACCCAAAACAGTCTCTTGCATCAGTCATTCATTTTCAGTTTCTCATCTCAATTTTCATCCATGAAACTTTTGACGATGAGGGCTATGGAATTAGAAGGTGCTAGAACCAATAGAGAGCATGGGTTTTCTCCCTGCATTCTCCTAGCTATAGCTATAAAACCATGAGCCTTTCATAGGCCCTCAAGTCCCATAATGGCTTAATTTCATTAAAACTAAGTAGACATTTAAACATCCATTGCTGCTATCTATTGTCCCCAGTATTGTGGCTAAAATATGTAAAACACAGCATAAATTCAAGGTGAACACTAGGTATTCTTACCACTCTATGGGATGGATGTATTTATTTTGAAAAATATTTAAATTTTTTCAATATGTCTTTCATAATAGAACCAAAGATGCATGTGAATGAAAGTGAGCTTTGACTCTGGCTAATACTGTGCTCTATGTCCAAGTGAGGTACTTGCCCTGAACAATTATTCATAACTAACACTCTTTCATTTCAGAGGATGTTTTTGAGCAATGAATGTGTTCTTGCTTCTTGTGCGATATCCTGGGATCCTTTTCCTTTAGTGTATGTCACACCTATGGAGGGTGCATCTCACCTTCTTCCTTACTGTTGTTTCAAAAGTAGCATTGCCAAAGAAACTTTCTTACAAATATTTGTTTCATTATTCATGCATACACTCAGCCCATAAGCAGTACAGGCCCATATTTACCTCCTCTTATACTTTCTTTCCTTAAGTATATCTCTTCCTTAATTCTCAAACCCTTAAAATTCTCTTAAAAATACCTTTACTAGATTCTCTCACAGACTTGCCATGTTTCTAAACTCTCATGTGCTTCCTCTGTGCCCTAATCTGTCCATGTTTTCCTGCCTTCAGTACAACTGGAAAAATTATTCATAGTTCATGCTTGACTTATGACATCAGACCTAGATTCTTTTCTCTTATTTTAGAGACTACCATACTCATTAAAAACTAAAGGTTTAAAAAAATATATTTCATTAAAATATACAGTTCTGTGAAGAGAAGTATACACATACATATTAGTCACTAATCTGAACATGTTGATGCTTCTATTAGAATTTGGTTTGTTTCTTCAATATCCAGTTTCTTTATATGGTCAACTGTAAGATCTATTACATTTAAACTCATTCCAAGTAGCACCTTGGGAAACTCCAAACATTTGATCTTATCTAAGTCTTGTTAGTATTTGGTCATTATCAAACTGAGCAGAACATTAAAAGTAATCTGTAAGATGTTTTTCAGGATGTATTTATTGAGGTAGTTAGGCAGTTTTATTCTTTACTGATCATTTTTGATCACTTTCCAAGACCCTACCTATTTCCATGTTGTGAACTTGAGTGGTGACAACAGATAGCTTTCCTTAGGGAATTTTTGGTTTCTTCTTCTTTCCACTTTATATTCTTCCCCCCATAACTCCTTAAAGGAATTGTCTAGTGTATTCTCCAGAACATATGTTATCAGGAATCATTGGAAAGATGAAGGTAAAGTCAGAGAACCTGGGAATTCTCTTTGGGATTCAGGCCACAGTTCATTAGCAGCACCTGTTGGTAATGGAATGGTTCCACGAAATAGCAGATCTCCTTTAATCCTTATTGCAATCATTTGCTTACTAGTATCACTGAGAAAGTAGCTGGTAAATATTTCTTCTTTTAGGAATTAGCTTTGATCAAGTCACTTCCAATTATTGTTGAAAGCAGACAAGGTATAAATTATGAATAAATTGATTAATGAAGTCAGATTAGTTTAGCTGTTATTCATTATAGCTGTGCATTTTAAAAAGTCATTTAAGGAAGTGAAATTATATGAAAGAAATTTTATGATAGAATGTGCTGTATGGGTGCGTGTGTGTGTGTGTGTGTGTGTGTGTGTGTGTGTGAGAGAGAGAGAGGGGGGGGGCGGTGGGGGAAGTTGTGTATGCATCTCTGCAAATGAATGTGGAAGAAGACTCATACATGTCAGAGTGTGCATAGACTAGAAGTAATATCTAGATGACTTTCTTATTCACCTTTCCACCTCATTTGGAGAAAGGATCACTCATTAGACCTGAAGCTTATTATTTTAGCTATATCTGTTAGCCAGAAAACCCATGGGATATGCCTGGCTCTATCCAGAGGACGTGTGGCTTAGAGACAAACATAGCTATTTATTTTTAAAAACCTGGTTTTTGAGGATCTAAGCTCAGGTCCTACAGTCCCTTTTCTCTCTCCTACTGGTTGACTATTTTATTCAAATTGTTCTATTCTTTAGTCTTAGTCCCACAAACTGTAAAATATATAAAGAAAATAGTTATCCTTACAGTATGTGTTCCTGAATACAAACATCCTTTATGTTTGGGAAATGTAAGCAAAATATACTGTCTTTTCCATTCATATATATATAAAGCAAAATAAACTCCATTTAAAAGATGTAAAGAAGCTTTATGGCAGACATTCTAAACACCCCACACTCAGAGATTCTTGAAATCAAAATATATGCCTATTCAGTCCGCCCTAAACACATATTACATATGAACAAGAATAAATAAATTCAGAGGGTTGTATTTATAAATATATATGTTTGTGTGTGGTTGTGTGTGTAACAAAAATAACTAAGAATGTAAGGTTCCATGAATATGAGGTGGAGTACACGAGAGAAATTTGGCGAGAGGGAAAGGAAATATATATATATATATATATATATATAAATATATATATTGAACATATATATATATATATATATATATATATATTGAAGAAAAGAAAAAATATGTGCTGAAGATTGTAGGTTATAGCCTTTGGTCAAAATCACATTCTGCATGTCTGCTGTGTTATTTTAAATCAGTCAGATGCATAAGACTCTGAGGGGTCAAGCTTTAACCACACAAAGGGAAATGGAGGACTGTTTTGTGCTCAGAATAAAAACCCAGTGGTAGCCCTCCTATGTGTGCTTGCTTACTTGATTTGGTACACATAATTTACCCTTCTGCAGAAGGAAAAAATTGTATTGCTGAATTATTTTGGATTGTGTGGTCATTTTCTCTTTGAGGTCCCAGACCCTTTATGACAAGAAGCAGCAGTGAATTCAGAAGGCACAGTGGGGCACTGCTATCATCTTTACAATACCAAAGAAAAATTGGAGCTCAGAAATGGGAGATTGTATGTTCTATAGCTGGTTCATGAATGAGGACAGAATTTGAACCCAGGCTTATTTGATTCCAAACCTCAAACGTTTGTCCTAGTTTGTCAATGAAAATTCCAGCTTCATGAAGTGATTAGTCCTTATTATACAATATAGTGACTTGTATTTTCTCATTTTTAATCACACTGTGGGCTCTGTGTTAATTTCTTTGCACTACTATAACAAGTTACTCCAAATGTCATTTCATCTCATTTTCTCAAATAGATAGATGTCATCTGTACTAAATAAAAACAGAGAAACATCTCAGAGTTACACATCATACATCAATTGGACCTAATGGATATCTTATGAAGATCCCACCTAAACAACAATGAATGTACTTTCCACACAACGGTATCTGTAAGCTTCTCAAAAATTAGATCACATGCTGATCATTATGCAATGGAACATAAAATGGACAGTAAATAAAACTCCAGTGAGTATATATAACATTATGGACATGAATAAAACTTAATACTGAGTGATAAATAAGTCAAGGAAGGAATCAAGAAGAACAAAACTGTTCTTGAAACTGAATAAAAATGAAACTACAACAAAACAAAAAGCTTTCAGGCCTATTAAAGCTCTAAGAAGAAAGTTTATAGACTTAAGCACCCACATAAAAATTAGAAAGACAACAAATAAATGATTTAATTATGTAACTCAAAAATTTGGAAAAAAAGAAGAAATCAAAATCAAAACCTAGTGGATGAAAAGAAATTAACCACAATCAATCAAATTAAGTTTATCCAAGATCAAAAACCTAAGGAAACCCATAGAAAATAAAGAAATTGAAAAATCTGTCTAAGAAAACAGTAGGCCCAAATGGATTCAGAGAACAATTATGTTAGTTTTTCAAAGATGATATACAACCTACACACCTTAAAATATTTTTTAAGAATAGAAATAAAACATCACTACAATACTCACTCATGAAACCTGTATTACTCCAATACCCAAACACATAAAAGACTTAAAAATAAAACTACATACGAATATTTCTTATGAAGATAGATGCAAAAATCTTCAATAAAACACTAGAAAGCTGAATAAAGGCATATATCAAGAAGACCATACATCAAGATCAAGTAGGCCTTATTCTAGTAATGCAGGAATGGTACAACACACAAAGATCAAGAGATGTAATGAATCATATGAATGATTTTAAAGACAAACATCACACAATTTTCCCAAGAGATTCAAACAAATCATTTGACAAAATACAACTTTATTTCATGGCAAAAGTTGTAGAGAGAACAGGACTAAAAGAAACATTCCTCAACATAATAAAAGATATATACTTCAAGCCCACAACTAATATTATACTAAATAGAGAAAAACTCAAATCAATCTTATTAAGATAGGAAATGGTTGTGTTACTATCCACACTACTTTTAATATCATTCTCAAAACACTAGTTGCAGCAATAAGACATTAGAGGGAAATTAAAGGAATTAAACATTGCAAAAAATTCTAATATCCCTCTTTGAAGATAATATGATCGTATACATGACAAATATCAAGAAACTCTACCAGTAAACTCTAGAAATTCTTAACAGGAAAATGGCTGGGTACAAAATCAAATTACAAAAATCAGTAGTACTTCTACACAGAAACAATAAGTACAACAGAAAGGTATCATGGGCACAATGTATCCAGCTTACAATAGTATCAGAAAAATAAAATATAGAGAGAAATAAAATGAACCAAGGAGGACGGACACCTCTACAATGAAAAAGTTAAAATCTCTGAAGAAAAAGATGAACAAATATAATAAAAAATTGAAAAACGGCCACATTGGATCAGTAGAATTAACATTGTGAAAATAACCATACAACCAAAAACTATTAACAAATTGAATGCAATCCCAATAAAAATTGCCATCACTCTTTATAGTAATAGAAATAAATATCCAAAAATTCATATGGGAAAAAGTACCCATATAGCCAAAACAATTTTAGCAAAACAAATATTATTAGAAGAATTATCATCAGATTCCATGGTATAGTTAGCAATAAAAACAATATTATATTTTCAGAACTAGAGATATGTAGATCCATACAATAAATTTTAAGACACAAAAAAGGTACATTAACTATGGGCATCTGATATTTGAAGAAGATGCCAAGAAGATACATTAGAAGAAAAACAGGAACTTCAACAAATGTTTAGAAACTGGTTGTTCACATAAAGTTCGACCCATATTTATTGAGGTACATAAAAATTAGTTATAAGTAGATTTAAGACTTTAGTTTGAAATCCTAAATACTAAAACTGCTAGAAGAAAATATGCAGTACTTTCAAACTACAGGTTTAAAAATCTAGGGCAGTGAAGCAGGAGTGGGTAGGTGGATCAGGAAGCACCCTTATAGAAGCTGGTAAGGGGGGATGGGATAGAGGGTTGCAGAGCAGAAACCAGGAAAGGGGTTAACATTCAAATGTATATAAATAAAATAACCAATTTAAAAAAAGAAACAACTTGAGTGAGGAAGAAAGGGACCCATATAAAAATATGGACCATGAGTAAACAGAATGTTCTTAATGGATGGAATAAAAATTACTAAAGTATACCTCAAAAATTATATATCACCCTTAGCAGTTGTGGAAATGCAAATTAAAACAACATTGAGATTTTTATCCCACTGCAGTCAAGATAAATAAAATCAATAACAAATGCTGGAGAAGATATGGGGAAAGGAAAGCTCTCACTCACTGTTTTGGAGAGTGCAAGCTGGTTTGTCTCTTCTGCATATCACTACACAGAGTTTTCAAAAAACTAAAAATAAATCTACCATATGACCCACTTACACCATTCCTGGGCATATTCCAAAAGGACTTAACATCCTATTCATAAACACTTGCTCAGCAATGTTCTTTCTTGCAATATTCACACTAGTTAGAAATTTGAAACAACCTAAATGTCCTTCAACAAATGAATGGATGTGGAATATGTTATATATAATGCACCATGGTATGCTATCCAGATATAAAGAAAATGAAAACATTAAATTGGCATATCAATTTGAATATGAATTTGGCATATGGGTCTAGAAAAGACTATATTGAGTGAAGAAATCTAGACCAAGAAACACCAACGTCACATGTATCACTCAGCTGTGGTTCCTAACACCACTGTAACTGTAATTCTTTGGGGGTTTCTTCTGCCCTCTTTGTACCCAAATAATTGTAGGATATTTCTGTGCCTGCTCTAGCCCATTCTAGATCTTGAAAAACTGAAACAGACCTGATATTTTCATTAACAAGCTGCAAGCATAGGCTGAGCAGGTTTTGAATTACTCTAAACCTTTAAGGCTACCAATTTCCCATCCACAGGGTCCCTTATCTTTAATTTGAGTCTCTCCCTGGCTTGTCCGTGTGTGTCACCATGACTGCTCTCCATAGTGATCACATGACAAATCCTCCTCGTCTCTCTATGGAGACCTTCTTATCATTGCCTTTCTCTTACTTTCCTCTGTAGCTGGGCCATCTCAACACAAAATGTAATTTCTACCCTGTTTTCTTCTGCCAAGGAATTTATTGGCTGAGTAGCTCTCAGTTGACCAATAAGGAGATGATGGAGAAAGATTTTTACAAATCACTGGGCTAGGTTATGCTTCATAAAAATAACAGTATCAATGCCTAGCCTGTACTCAACTCTCAGCCAGTATATAAAGCATTTGAATAACACTAGGATAATCATTACACAATGCACAAAATCATCATTCCAATACATCATGTTTTCAATTGTGATTATGACATGTAGTAATAAATTATTAATGGACCATGGAGAGGTGTAGAGGGACTTGAAAGGGTAATATATAAAACAGGTTGTTTGATAAAGCCTCAAGGAATCACATTTGTACTGGCTAGTTTTATGTCAACTTGACACACAAAGGAGACCTATCTGAATAGATAAAACCTTGATTGAGAAAATGCTACCATAAGAGCTATCTGTAAAGCATTTTTAAAGAAGTTATCAATAGGGGAGGGCCCAGCTCATGATGGATGGTGTTACTCCTGGGCTGGTGGTCCTGGCTTCTATAAGAAAACAGACTTGGTGGGCAGTGCTGGCAGACACTTTTAATCCCAGCACTTGGGAGGCAGAGGCAGAGGCAGGCAGATTTGGCCAGCCTGGTCTACAGAGTGAGTTCCAAGACAGCCAGGGCTATGCCGAGAAACCCTTCCTTGAACAAAACAAAACAACAAACAAAATCAAAAAAGAAAGAAAGAAAGAAAGAAAGAAAGAAAGAAAGAAAGAAAGAAAGAAAAGAAAGAAAGGAAGGAAGGAAGGAAGGAAGGAAGGAAGGAAAGAAAGAGAAAGAAAGAGAAAAAGAAAGAAAGAAAAGAAAGCAAGAAAAGACAGCAAGAAAGAAAGAAAAAAAAGAAGAGGAAAAGAAAAGAAAGAAAAGGAAAGGAAAGGAAAGGAAAGGAAAAATAAGGAAAGGAAAGGAAAGGAAAGGAAAGGAAAGGAAAGGAAAGGAAAGGAAAGGAAAGGAAAGGAAAGGAAAGGAAAGGAAAGGAAAGGAAAGGAAAGGAAAGGAAAGGAAGCAAGGCTAAGGAAACCATGGGAAGCAAGCCAGTAACAGTAAGCAGCACCTCTCCCTGACCTGTATCAGGCTCTGTGTCCAGATTCCTGCTCTGTTTGAATTCCTGTTCTGATCTCCTTCAATGATGAACAGCAATATGGATGTGTAAGGCAAATAAACCCTTTTCTCCCCAACATGTTTCATAACAACAACTGAAAACTTTACTATGAAAATATTACTTTATATTTACCTAAATTTATTCAAGATTCATATAAACACAGATACAAACATGCACATACATATGTATATATTAGATGCATACATATATCACAGAGTTATGAAGTTATACCAGTAGGGATAACAGTGGTCTCACAGGAACTTCCACTCCTAGACACAAGAAACCACCTTTTGATTGGTTGGTCAGGGCCATCCAAGTGTCTCCCAATAAAATATAGAATGCATTTGTTTCCCTTGTTTGCATCTCAGAGGTTGAAGGTTGTCTTGTCAGGGTTTCTATTCGTGCACAAACATCATGACCAAGAAGCAAGTTGTGGAGGAAAGGGCTTATTCAGCTTACACTTCCACACAGCTGGTCATTACCAAAGGAAGTCAGGCATGGAACTCAAGCAGGTCAGAAAGCAGGAGCTGATGCAGAGGCTATGGAGGGATGTTGCTTACTGGCTTGCTTCCCCTGGCTTGTTCAGCCTGCTCTCTTATAGAACCTAAGAATACCAGCCCAGGGATGGCACCACCCACAAGGGGCCCTCCCCCTTTGATCACTAATTGAGAAAAATGCCCCACAGCTGGTTCTCATGGAGGCACTTCCCCAACTGAAGCTCCTTTTCCTATGATAACTCCAGCCTGTGTCAAGTTGACACACAAAACTAGCCAGTACAGAGGTAAACTGCTATTGTGGAAGACACAGCATACTAAGGAGACAGGTTTTATCTTTAGGTTAGAACTAGACTGAAAGCTTTCTTCCCGTAGTGCCATAAAGTAATGGGAAAATTAAAAGCTGACATGGAAGGGAAGAAATCATGCCTTTTAGAACCAAGCTCACTAGCGAAGCTAGTGCAATCACAGAATTTAGAAGAGACTCGACTACTATCACACAATACCTTGCCTATCTTTTGAGTCTTATCTTTATATTCACTGAAAGTATACTTACTACCCCTCATCAGAGATGCTTCTCTTTGCAACAAATGGAGACCCTTACAGAAAACAACAACTGGGCACAAGAGATCAACGAATTGTCAAGAGCTCAGCCCAAGTTGACTATATCTGCAGTATAGATACTGTATCAGTGGGTCTGACAACACTGCAAAAGAAGAGGCAGAAAGATTTAAGACCAGAATAACAGGACATTGGCTGGGATACTGCCTCTCTTAGAAGTGAATGCAGAACAATCGCAACTTCAATACACATGCTAAGGAAGACGGGAACATCTCAAGGGGGCCAATTGCTAGACAAAGAACTACAGGCAACCCATTATTGCTGAGAGATAGAGTACTAACTTTTCTGAAACATAAGCCTCTTGATTGGTTATTCATTACAAAATTGTAAGCCCAGAAACCATATACACACATAAATCAAAAAAAAAAAAAAGAAAGAAAAAACAGGCTCAGCAAGTTATATTCCTATATTTATGTGTATGTGTATCACTAATAATCAAAGAGCAAAAGAAGTTATCAATTTGAATCTAGAAAGAACATGGGAGAAACTAGAGGGAGGAAAAGGAATGGGAGAATAATATAATCATATTTTAATTTAAAATGTCATTTAATTTTTTTAAAGAGCTGAATATCTTTATAGAACTGATATAGGATAAGATCTCTTGCTTAAAATTATTGTGAACAGAGTGATTTGGGAGAGCTATTTATTTATTTATTTATTTATTTAAATTTGAAATTTTTTTAAAATCAGTAATGCAGAGTATATTTATTTTAAGATGTTTATAATTTCATCACTTTAAATTTGGTATTAATTTCTTAAAAACACCTAAACATTTATGTGTTGATTTTCCATTTATCTACCTTTTTTTCCCTCCTTTACCTTTATTTTTTTTATTTTCTATATTCTATGTTTACATTCCAAAGGCTTTCCCCTTTCCCAGTTCCCCCCCTCCCTATGTCCCATAGTTCCTCTCCCCCCCAACTATTCCCCAATCATTCCCCCTCCCCCCACAGTTTCTCTACAAAACTGGATCCAATCTTTCCAGGCTCAGGGTCCTCTCCTTTCTTCTTGGGAATCATTTGACTTGCTAATTGTGCATTGAGTATTTAGGGCTTCTGGGCTCATTAATATCCACTTATCAGTGATTGCATTTCATGTGCATTCTTTTGTGATTGGGTTAGCTCACTTAGGATGATATTTTCCAGGTCTAACCATTTACCTACAAATTGCATGAATTCATTATTTTTAATTGCTGAGTAGAATTCCATTGTATAAATATACCACATTTTCTGTATCCATTCCTCCTTTGAGGGATATTTGGGCTCCTTCCAATTTCTGGCTACTATAAACAAGGCTGCTATAAACATAGTGGAGCATGTGTCTTTATTGTATGCAGGGGAATCCTCTGGGTATATGCCCAGGAGTGGTATGCCAGGGTCCTCTGGAAGGAACATGCCCAATTTTCTGAGGAACCGCCACACTGATTTCCAGAGCAGTTTTACCATTTTGCAATCCCACCAACAGTGGAGGAGTGTTCCTCTTTCTCCACATCCTCGCCAGCATTTGTCGTCTCTTGAGTTTTTAATCTTAGCCATTCTGATTGGTGTGAGGTGGAATCTCAGGATTGTTTTGATTTGCATTTCTCTGATGACTAATGATGTTGAACATCTCTTAAGGTGTTTCTCGGCCATCCGAATTTCTTCTGGTGAAAATTCTTTGTTTAGCTCTGTACCCCATTTTTTGATAGGGTTATTTGGTTCTTTGCGGTCTAACTTCTTGAGTTCTTTGTATATATTGGATATTAGCCCTCTGTCGGATGTGGGGTTGGTGAAGATCTTTTCCCACTTTGTTGGTTGCCGTTTTGTCCTTCTGACAGTGTCCTTTGCCTTGCAGGAACTTTGTAATTTTATGAGGTCCCATTTGTCAATTCTTGATCTTAGTGCATAAGCTATTGGTGTTCTGTTCAGGAACTTTCCCCCTGTGCCTATGTCCTCCAGGGTCTTCCCAAGTTTCTTTCCTAATAGTTTCAGTGTGTCTGGTTTTATGTGGAGGTCCTTGATCCACTTGGAGTTGATCTTAGTGCAAGGAGATAAGTGTGGGTCAATTCGCATTCTTCTGCATGTTGACCTCCAGTTGAACCAGCACCATTTGTTGAAAAGACTATCTTTTTTCCACTGGATGGTTGTGGCTCCTTTGTCAAAGATCAAGTGACCATAAGTCTGTGGGTTAATTTCTGGGTCTTCAATCCTATTCCATTGATCCACTTGCCTGTTGCTGTACCAATACCATGCAGTTTTTAACACAATTGATCTGTAGTACTGTTTAAGGTCAGGGATATTGATTCCCCTAGAAGTCCTTTTATTGTTGAGAATAGTTTTAGCAATCCTGGGTTTTTTGTTGCTCCAGATGAATTTGAGAATTGCTCTTTCTAGATCTATAAAGAATTGAGTTGGGATTTTGATGGGGATCACATGGAATCTGTATATTGCTTTTGGCAAGATGGCCATTTTTACTATATTGATCCTGCCAATCCAGGAGCAATAAATATTTTTCCATCTTTTGAGGTCTTCTTCGATTTCTTTCTTCAAGGACTTGAAGTTCCTGTCATACAGATCTTTCGCTTGTTTGGTTAGAGTTACGCCAAGGTACTTTATGTTGTTTGTGGCTATTGTGAAGGGTGTTATTTCCCTAACTTCTTTCTCAGCCTGTTTGTCCTTTGAGTACAAGATGGCTACTGATTTGCTTGAGTTAATTTTATAACCAGCCACTTTGCTGAAGTTGTTTATCAGCTGTAGAAGTTCTCTGGTGGAGTTTTTTGGGTCACTTAAGTAAACTATCATATCATCTGCAAATAATGAAACTTTGACTTCTTCCTTTCCAATTTGTATCCCTTTGACTTCCTTATGTTGTCTAATTGCTCTCGCTAGAACTTCAAGTACTATATTGAAAAGATATTGGGAGAGAGGGCAGCCTTGTCTAGTCCCTGATTTTAGTGGGAATGCTTCAAGTTTCTCTCCATTTATTTTGATGTTGGCTACTGGTTTGCTGTAGATTGCTTTTACTATGTTTAGGTATGGGCCTTGAATTCCTGCTCTTTCCAAGACTTTTAGCATGAAAGGATGCTGAATTTTGTCGAATGCTTTTTCAGCATCTAACGAGATGACCATGTGGTTTTTTTTTTCTTTTAGTTTGTTTATGTAGTGGATTACATTGATGGATTTCAGTATGTTGAACCATCCCTGCATCCCTGGGATGAAGCCTACTTGATCATGGTGAATGGTCGTTTTGATGTGCTCTTGGATTCGGTTGGCAAGAATTTTATTTAGTATTTTTGCATCTATATTCATAAGAGAAATTGGCATGTAGTTCTCTTTCTTTGTTGGATCTTTTTGTGGTTTAGGTATTAGCATAATTGTGGCTTCAAAGAATGAGTTGGGCAGTATCCCTTCTGTCTCTATTTTGTGGAATAGTTTGAAAAGTATTGGTGTTAAGTCTTCTTTGAAGATCTGGTAGATTTCTGCACTAAAACCATCTGGTCCCGTACTTTTCTTGGTTGGGAGGCTTTCTATAAACCCTTCTATTTCTTTAGGGGTTATGGGACTATTTAGCTGGTCTATTTGATGCTGATTTAATTTTGGTATTTGGTATCTGTCTAGGAAATTGTCCATTTCCTCTAGATTCTCCAGTTGTTTTGAGTATAGACCTTTGTAGTAGGATCTGATGATCTTTTGAATTTCCTCAGTTTCTGTTGTTATGTCTCCCTTTTCATTTCTAATTTTGTTAATTTGGATACTATCTCTGTGTCCGTTAGTATGGCTAGGGGTTTATCTATCTTGTTGATTTTCTCAAAGAACCAGCTCCTGGTCTTGTTGATACTTTGTATGGTTCTCTTTGTTTCTATTTGATTGATTTCAGCTCTGAGTTTGATGATTTCTTGTCTTCTACTCCTGCTGGGTGAATTAACTTGTTTTTCTTCCAGGGCTTTAAGGTGTGCCTTTAAGCTGCTAGTGTATGCTCTCTCCAGTTTCTTTTTGGATGCACTTAGGGCTATGAGTTTTCCTCTTAGCACTGCTTTCATTGTGTCCCATAGATTTTGGTAGGTTGTACCTTCATTTTCATTGAATTCTAAAAAGTCTTTGATTTCTTTTTTTATTTTTTCCTTGACCAAGGTGTCATTGAGTAGAGTATTGTTCAGTTTCCATGTGTATGTGGGCTTTCTGTTGTTTTTGTTGTTATTGAAGACCACCGTTACTCCATGGTGATCTGATAGGAGGCATGGGTTAGCTCGATCTTCTTGTATTTGTTGACATCTGTCTTGTGACCAATTATATGGTCTATTTTGGAGAAGGTACCATGTGGAGCTGAGAAAAAGGTATATTCTTTAGCTTTAGGATGAAATGTTTTATATATATATATATATATATATATATATATATATATATATATATATATATATCTGTTAAATCCAATTGGTCCAGAGTTTCAATTAGTTTCACTGTGTCCCTGTTTATTTTCTGCTTTCCTGATCGGTCCATTGAGGAGTGTGGTGTGTTCAAGTCACCCACAATTATTGTGTTAGGTGTAATGTGTGCTTTAAGCTTTAGTAAGGTTTCTTTTACAAATGAGGGTGCCCTTGCATTTGGAGCATAGATGTTCAGTATTGAGAGCTCTTCTTGGTGGACTTTCCCTTTGGCCAGCAAGAAATGACCTTCTGAGTCTCTTTTGATGATTTTAGGTTGGAAGTCAATTTTATCTGATATTAGAATGACTACTCCAGCTTGTTTCCTGAGACCATTTGCTTGTAAAATTGTCTTCCAGCCTTTTACTCTAAGGCAGTGTTTGTCTTTAACACTGAGATGTGTTTCCTGTATGCAGCAAAATGTAGGGTCCTGTTTCTGTATCCAGTCTGTTAATCTATGTCTTTTTATTAGGGGATTGAGTCCATTGATGTTAAGATATATTAAGGAATAGTAATTATTACCTCCAGACATTTTTGAAATTATATTTATTTATTTTATTTATTTTTTATATTCGAGAGGTTACCTTCTTTTGGGTTTTATGAGAGGAGGTTTCTATCTTGCTTCTTCCCGGGTGTAGTTTTCCCCCTATTATCCTTTGTAGGGCTGGATTTGTGGAAAGATATAGTGCAAATTTGGTTTTGTCATGGAATACCTTGATGTCTCCATCTATGGCGATTGAGAGCTTTGCTGGGTAAAGTAGTTTTGGCTGAAGTTTGTGTTCTCTTAGAGTTTGCATGATATCTGCCCAGGATCTTCTAGCTTTCATGGTCTCAGGTGAGAAGTCTGGTGTTATTCTGATAGGTCTTCCTTTATAAGTTACTTGGCCTTTTTCTCTTGCTGCCTTTAATATTCTTTCTTTGTTTAGTACATTTGGAGTTTTGATTATTATGTGACGGGATGTATTTCTGTTCTGATCCAGTCTGTTTGGGGTTCTATATGCTTCTTGTATATTCATGGGCATCTCTCTCTTTAGGTTGGGGAAGTTTTCTTCCATAATTTTGTAGAAGATATTTGCTGGCCCTTTAACTTGTAAATCTTCATTCTCGTCTATACCTATAATCCTTAGGTTTGGTCTTCTCATTGTGTCCTGGATTTCCTGGATGTTTTGGGTTACAGCCTTTTTGCATTTAGTATTTTCTTTGACTGTTGAATCAATGGTTCCTATGGTATCTTCGGCTTCTGAGATTCTGTCTTCTATCTCTTGTATTCTATTGTTGATATTTGCATCTATGGCCCCTGATTTCTTCCCAAGGTTTTCTATCTCTAATGTTGTCTCCCTCTGTGATTTCTTAGTTGTTTCTACTTCTCTTTTTAGTACCTGGATGGATATGCTCAGATCTTTTGCTTGCTTGATTGTGTTTTCCTGTATTTCTTTAATAGATTTTTGTGTTTCCTCTTTCATAGCTTCTACTTGTTGGCCCACGTTCTTCTGTAGTTCTTTAAGTGATTTTTGTCTTTCTTCCTTATTGTCTTCTTCTTTTTGATCCATCTTCTCCTGCATTTCTTGAAGTGATTTTTGTATTTGCCTTGTAAAGGCTTCTAACTTTTGATCCATTTTCTCCTCTATTTCTTTACGAGATTTTTCTATGTGTTCAGCTACCAGCATCCTGACCAGTGATTTTATATCCAAGTCTTGTTTTTCTGGTGTTTTGGGGTATCCAGGGCTTCCGGTTGTTGGCGAACTGGGTTCAGATGCTGTCATGTTGCCTTGATTTCTGTTAGTGACATTCCTTCATTTACCTTTTGCCATCTGGTTATTTCTGGTGTTAGTTGACCTTGTTGTCACTGGCTGGTGTTTGAATCTCCTGTGAGGCTGGGCTTACCTGTTGTTTCCCTACTGGTGGTTATGCGTGATTGCTGCTCAACAGGATCCCGAGCTGGCTGCCACCTGCTGACTTTGTGCAAGGCCTGAGGTCTCTGGGAAGTGTGGGGGAGTGCAGCAGAGCCTCGGCAGGCGCTGCTGGGCCTGCCTAGTAGGGAGAGCCTAGCAGATCCCCCCATGTGGTAGCCCCTGATGGAATCTGTCTACCTGTGCCTTTCCAGCTGTGTTCTGGTTGCAATATGGAGGCCTGCAGCTATCGATGATCCGTGGTCCTGGGGAGCTGGGTGGCTCCGGCTGCCTCGGTGCATGGCCTAAGCTCGCAGGGACGTGCAGCAGAGCCTAGGTGCCCACCACTGGGCCCGCCTGGGGGCGAGAGCTTAGCAGATCTCCCTGCTCTAGCCCCAGAACGAGTCTGTGTACCTGCACCTTTCTGGCTGTGTCCTGGTTGCAATATGAAGGCCTGCCGCTATCGCTGGTCCGGGGTCCTCTGAAATATTTTTTTATTTAATTTTTATTTTCTATATTCTATGTTTACATTCCAAAGGCTAATTTGAAATATTTGTATACATATAAAAAGACACTTGTAGGATGAGATTAAAAGCCAACCTATTTTTATTATGCTTTATATACACTTTATATACATAATTTTTGTGCCTGAAACAAAATGTCAAGGTACAGGGCTTTCTACTTGTGTGTCAGTCTTCCCAGTTTTTGTAATGTTGAAATAAGAATTTTCAGCCTGAATTAATTTAATGTTCAGAACATAATAGATATCCATAATTCAAAAGAAACTCCAGAAGTAGTTTCTTTGTTCCTATAATAATAGAACTGAAGAACACAAGACATGAGTGAAACTGAAATGCTCAACTCCACGTAGTCAGTAAAAGCACGACCAGGGCTGTCTCATTTCTACCCCTGATCCCCTGATCCTCGGCAGTCATTGAATATTAAATGCTTTAATGTTTGTTTTTGGTTTTGAATTCTGATTGCAACATTTTAGTTCTTAACTTTTACACAATACTTTGAGAGGCAATATCCGTGTGTGTGTGTGTGTGTATGTGTGTGTGTGTGTGTGTGTGTGTCGGTGTCTGTGTTTGTGTGTGCATGTATGTATGTATGTATGTATTATGTATATGCATGTGCATGTGTGAATGTATGTGTGTAGACTCATGAGTGCATATATGAGCATTTGTAAATGGTTAGACAGTGTTGGCTGGATTCTTTCTGGAATGTGCTCCAATATATTTTTGTCGTTGTTATTATTGAGATCATAATTTAATCACAATATACTGAATAGGAGGAAAGGTGTGGCTGCCTCTGCATAAATGCCAGGGGGGCACACACCAGCAAATGCATCTCCTTTGGAGGGCCTCATTGAGAACTGCCTGAGAGACCAAGGATTGCTGACGAAGACAATGCCAGCCAATGGGGAACTGCTGTTTAGAATAGATGCTTTCATAGGACCCGTGGGGCACAGATGGAGGTAAGTAAAGGAGCTTGCAGCAGCAGCGGCCTTCAGAGGAGCTGGCTTCACCATTTCTCATCTGCTTTGGAGTCTGTGTTTATCCCAGCACCACCGCACCTTCAAGGGCATGTAGGGTCAGCAGTGGGCGTTCCAGGGCAGAGGCAGCAAATTATATACATTACAGATTTTCTTTTTTGTTTTTTTTTCTTTAAGTAGTTAATAGTAAAATTCCCCGTGGCTTGTCCAGACATCCCTAATGTTGTTTTGCCTACCTCCCAGAAGATTCCCCAGCATGTAACAAGGATACATGTTCCACTATGTTCATAGCAGCCCTATTTATAATAGCCAGAAGCTGGCTAGAACCCAGATGTCTCTCAAAGGAGGAATGGATAAAAAAATGTGATAAATATGCATAATGGAGTACTATTCAGCCATTAAAAACAATGAATTCATGAGATTCTTAGACAAATGGATGGAGTTGGAGCACATCATCCTAAGTGAGGTAACCCAGTCTCAAAAGAACACTCACATGGTTTGCACTCACTGATAAGTGGATATTAGCCTAGAAATTCGGAATACCCAAGACACAATCCACATATCAAATGATGTTCAAGAAGAAGGAAGGTGTGGCCCCTGGTTATGGAAAGGCTCAGTGCAGCAGTGTAGGGTAATACCAGAACAGGGAAATGGGAAGGGGTGGATGGGGGAACAGGGGGAGAGACGATGACTTATGGGACTTTTAGGAAGGGAGGAGCCAAGAAAAGAGAAATCATTTGAAATGTAAATAAAGAATATATCGAATAAAAAACAAAAAAAAAGAAAGATAACTGAAATGCAAGAGGAATAGGATAGTAATAGATAAGACATCATATAAGAGAAAAGTGACAGTTGGATTTTACTACTGAGTCAACTGTGACAGAAGTAAGAAAAGTCTTCACAGGAAATATTGTGTTTCAGTGTTCTCAATCATACCTTTCTTCTTCTCATTCCTGTTCGTGGCACTTTAGTAAATTTCAGGTTGTAGTTTCTCAAATTCATTATGTTTGTCCTCTCCTTTTCTGCCCTCCTCTCTTTTTCTCTCCTTCACTGAAATATTCTCCTATGACATGGTGATATATTTCCATCCCCCCCACACCCTAATTACTTACATCAGTGCATGATTTGTAATCAGGAATAGTTTTATAGTATAAAGATATTTGACATTGTCTAGAGATACATTTTTGTCTTCCAACTAAAGTTATGGCATGTGGAATTTGGCTACAGATATAGACTGGATAGAAAAGAGGTATATTTACATAAGCTTCCCAAATACCAACAGAGTCAAGGTAAAAGCAAATTATGTCACAGAAGTTGACATGTCATAAAGTTATCTAAATATAAAAATACTGCAGTAGCTACCTGCAAAAGATAAATTTAAAACTATAAAGAGAAATTCAGATCCTGGGATATAACATACCAAAAATCCATCCTGAAAGAAGGGTATTGGTAGAAAAAAAATCTGCACTGTTGCATTTCTGAATTAAAGGCAAGAACAAGGCCAGCCAGTCAAAAGTATAATTTATTGCCTAAACCATTAGCTGATTAGATTTTCCATCATATGGGTTTGAGGCTCAAATGGAGTACAGTGGTGATCTTTGGGTCCAAACTAGAAAAAACCATCTATCACATATGAGGATGAAGCAGGGAAAGAACATAAAATATTTAAAAGCTTCTGTAACTAACTTAATGAATTACAGCAGTAAGGGCAAGACATAAAACTCCTTAATATAACGGGTTGCCAAGGAAGAATTGGCAGGTAGTTCCCATCTTGTCCTGTTGTGAGAGATTGCAGCCCATATGTTCCTGTACTTAGGGCTCAAGAACAGTGGAAGCTTTTAACACTATACACATAGAGAGCCTGTATCTTGCAGGGAGTGAAAATATATAAAAAAAAAGATTGTCCTTGAATTCTGGACCTTTTTGTGCATTTTCTTTCTGGCTCAATATCAGATTTTTTCCCCCAGATGGTATTTTTAACTTATTGTATTTTATACTTAATGTAATCATCTTGGGGATTTTAATTGCTTATTTCCAATACTAATTTCCATTCCTCTGAATACAGAGGAAGTGGATCTGCTTCCCTCTCAATAATACAAAAACAATTATGAAAACTACCCAGCATGAATAGTATTCAGTTTTCCAATGAAAGGTCTGCTGTGCATCAGCTATATGCACCTGTATGCATATATTTTGTGCTTAATATTCTGCACTTGCATTTCTGGGTGTTGTTGGAAGGAAATGACTGATTGGATGCTCAAATACGACCATTGTTACTTATACAATAGTTTGAGACCTGTATGTCTGGAAAGGATTTTTTTTAACTATTAGGATACACTATTTATACTTTATTTTATACTAAACTGAAAAGTTTAGGTTAGTAAAACCTCAGAGCACTCAGGGAGCAGACCTCTAAGGGGAAGAAACATGCATGCATTTTGGGGACCTTTCTGTAATGCCACAAGAATTACAGGAGCTGTACCCTGGATGTATTTTTTCCCTGTACTTCCAATTGTCTATTTTCACTTCCCTTTCTGTGTGTCAGACCAGCTAGTGAAACATTGCATAATAGTGATCACTAATGTCTTATACATTCAGCATCTCAAACTGGAGTTAGGCTGTTGACAGGTTTTATTTTCTGGGTCCTTCTGTTGTGAGCCACTGCTATCAATCACACCAATTTCTACCCCACTTTCCTACTTAAGATAAAGGTTTCAGATTGTTTCTTTTGAAAAAAATCAGGGTGAACATCTGCGATTTTTCAGTTTTGTACATTTCCAATCCCATGGGCACTTTTGCATCCGCATTCTGTTTCCTTTCAGCTGTCTATGCAAGGCCTTTGCTTTCCTCTGGAACAGTTGTGTCTCTGTGATCTCAAGCTTCAGGTACATGCTTTAGTCCTTAAGCCTTATCCAGCTTCTCTAGCCAAAAAACATGCTCAGGCCCCATACAACGGAACATCTCAATAGGACCTTTACCTTGTGTCTTCCCAATTCTCATCTCAGCAGGGTTGTTTGGGAAGATTCTGTCTCCTCCCACTTACAGTCACTGCAGAGCTTTATCCAGTTTCCTTTGCTGACACTGCACAGGCTCTCTCACAACTGCATAGCCTGGGCCATAGAACAGTGACTAAGATAGAACTAATCTTTTCTGGTTTTGTTTTGATACACTATGTCCATGTCTGTGAACTAGTTGTAAAGTATGGCAGTGGTTATAGGTACATAGCCACTTGAAGTCTGTGTTTAGCATTGTTGATCCCTTATTCTGTACATCAAAAGAAAAATAAAGAAAAGAATACTTCTGTCTTAGTTACTCGTCTACTGCTGTAAAGATATACCAAGGCAACTCTTGTAAAGGAGACTATTCAAGTGGGGTCTTGCTTATAGTTTCAGGGGTGAATAGAGCAGGGTTCTCTTGAGTCACAGAATGTATGGGTAGTTTCTACATAGTAAGAGAATTTGTTGATGACTTACAGTCTGTAGTTCAACTCCCAACAATGGTCATCAGCAGCTGTGAATGGAAGTCCAAGGATCTAGCAGTTGTTCAGTCCCACAAGGCAAGCAGGCAAAGAAAGAGAGTAAATTTTCCTTCTTCCAATGCCCTTATATAGGTCTCTAGGTGTGAGCCACCACACCTTTAGTCCCAGCTGACCTTGAACTCATAGATTCCCCTGTCTTTATCATCTGGATTCATAACCACTATGCCTCAAGCTCTCCATGCCAACATTCAGGTCAGAAACTTGTATCTCTCAGCGTTCAGATTAGGATCACAGGTGAGCCTTCCAAGTCTGGATTGTAGTTCATTCCTGATATAGTCAAGTTGACAACCAGAAATAACCACTACAAGATGGTTAGTCCATGATAATCATGGCAGAAAGCAATCAGGCCTGGGAAGTAGCTGAAAGCATTACATTCTGGTTTGGAGGTAAAAGAAAGACAGAGAGGAAAGAGAGAGGGGGGAGGAGAGGGGGAGGAGAGGGGGAGGGAAGGGAATGGGGGAAGCAGAGGGGAAGAGGGAGAGAAGAAGAGGGAGATAGAAGGGAGGGAGAGGCAGAGAGGGAGAGGGAGAGAGGGAGGGAGGGAGGAAGGGAAAGAGAGGGAGGGAGAGGGAGAGAGGGAGAGGGAGACTGAGAGAGGAAGAGTGGGAGAGGGGGAGGGGGAGGGGAGAAGAAGAGGGAGGGGGAGAGGGAGGAGGGGAGATGGAGGGGGAGGGCAGAGGGAGAGGGAGAGGGAGAGAGAGAGAGAAGGCTGGTCCCAATATGGGCTCTTAAAACCTCAAAGCCTACCCCCAAGTGACAGACCTTCAAGAAGGCCACACTCAATCCAATAAGGCTATTCCTCCTATGTTTTCCCAAACTGGGAACCTAGCATTCAAGTACATGAGTATACAGTGTCATTCTTATTCAAAATGCCTCTTTCTAGAACAAAGAGAAGCTTACCATTAACCTGTTTGAGGGTATAAACCTCAAGGAGCCATTAAGTCTACATCTTACTGACATGATCCTGCAGTTTTAGATTTTTTTTTTATTGGACATATTCTATGTTTACATTTCATTTTCCTTTTTCTGGTTTCCCATCCCACAAAAGTCTCACATGCCCTTTTCCCTCCCCCTGTTCCCCCATCCACCCCTTCCCACTTCCCTGTTCTGGTATTCCTCTACACTGATGTTTTGATCCTTTCCAGCACCAGTGTCCACTTCTTTCTTATTGCCGGACATCATTTGATATGTGGATTGTGTCTTTGGTGTCCCAAGAGTCTAGGCTAATATCTACTTATCAGTGAGTGCATACCATGGGTATTCTTTTGAGACTGGGTTACCTCACTTAGTATGATGTTCTCCAGCTCCATCCATTTCTCTAAGAATTTCATGAATTCATTGTTTCTAATGGCTGAATAGTACTCCATTGTGTATATATACCACAATTTTTTTATCCATTCCTCTGTTGAGGGACATCTGGGTTCTTTCCAGCTTCTGGCTATTATAAATAAGGCTGCTATGAACATAGTGGAGCATGTATCATTATTGCATGCTGGGGAATCTTCTGGGTATATGCCCAGGAGTGGTATGGCTGGGTCCTCTGGAAGTATCATTCCAGTTTTCTGAGGAACCGCCAGACTGATTTCCAGAGTGGTTGTACTAGCTTGCAGTCCCACCAACAGTGGAGGAGTGTTCTTCTTTCTCCACATCCTCGCCAACACCTGATGTCTCCTGAGTTTTTAGTCTAAGCCAGGAGCTGGTTCTTTGAAAAAAATCAACAAGATAGATAAACCCCTAGCCAGACTTACCAAAGGGCACAGAGACAGTACTCAAATCAACAAAATTAGAAATGAAAAGGGAGATATAACAACAGAAACTGAGGAAATTCAAAAAGTCATCAGATCCTACTACAAAAGTCTATATTCAGCTTTAGATTTCTTTAATAATGGAGTGAGTCTTATATACAACACAGTACCCATGATTTGTTTCAGAGAAATCATATATTAGCATAGGCTTCATGTCACAGTCTGAAACTAGACAGTAGTTCTTCCTATTCCTTCATATACCTGAAAAGGTTTCTTTTATATTATATTAGCACTTTTGTTGTTTTCTCATTTAGATGCTTTAGATTTTCTTGTTGATTCAGTTATATATATTTGTATATTTAGTGTGTGTTTGTGTGTGTGTGTGTGTGTGTGTGTGTGTGTCTGAGGAAAATTTGTAGGAGTCCATCTTTTCCTTCAGCAACACAAGTCTCAGAGAATCAAACTCAGGCTGACAAGCTAGGGAATAAGAACCTTTATTCACTAAACTATTGCCACTATCTATCATTTTTATTTTTTTGGTTTTTGAGACAGGACTTCATGTATCTCAGGGCTTACCTTGAACTGGCTATGGAGCTGAGAATGATAGCTTCTGATTCTCCTGCTTCTGCTTCTTGAGAGTTGGGATTAGAGGGTGTTGTTGTTGTTGTTGTTGTTGTTTTTCCACCATAGCCAGCTATATAGTAATAGGAATTGAAACAAATGTTTAATGCATAGAAGGAAAGTACTCTACCAACAGATTTCATTTATGCCTCTATGACTTCACTACTTTACTCTTTAAACTGTTATATTAATATAACTTCACTCTTCTGTTTCCTTTTTGTAAGCCTTTCTATACTCTAACTTCCTATTAAATCCATGACCTCTTTTTCTTCAATGTTTTTTGTTTTACACACACATAAAAACATAGGCACACAAATAAATATACAATAAAGCATCCTGAATCTATTTCTGTTTGGTTTTTTGACTGAACACTTAGTATTATATAATCAGGGAACTTATCCTTAGTAAATACTCACTTTTCCCTCTCAGCAATCATTAACTGCTTGTCAATTTACATCTAGAGAATGGGTCACCTGAGATTTTACCCTGTGCACACTTACATGTCATGTGGGAGCAGAATGGTTCATTTCTTATTAAGGCAGCCTTTGTTGAGATTTAATGGGTGTAGCTATTCCAGTCATATTAAAAGATACAACCTAAAAGCAGACTTTCTGATTCTTTGACTCATAATTCCCTCCTCTTTTGTAAATTCCCTTTGCATTAAATGTAAGATGAATATTATAGACATGTTAGTTGGTATAAATATTCCCTTTATTTCCTCAGATGAAGTGATGACATGAAAGCTTTACCCAAACTGTGCAAATACACAGCTTAGGCTCAACCCAGAGCACTCATATTTGTGTCCTATCTATGCCTAAGCCCAGGTCTGGAAGCTTCTAGCCTCCTTACAATTCAATCTTCCAAGATGACTGATTCAATCTGGATTCTTTCAGCTTCTATCTAAATTGCTCTGCTTAGTCTCATACTAACTTTGGCACTATGTTCTAATACTTTGGCTTATTCTCATTCTCTGGCTAATTCTCTCTGTATTTCAATCTAGCTTGTTCTCTTTGTAACCTGTTTCTGTAAAACTTGCTCAGTAAAACTGCCACACACACACACACACACACACACACACACACACACACACCACCTTTTTTCTCTCTCATTGCTTTTAAATAGCCTTCATTTCCTATGATGTTCCTATGTGAGGTGCATATATCCTATCTCTGACATATTCTTTCAAATATTTCTCTGATTGCCCCTCAGTTACATGTCACTTCCATCTATGACTGCCTCTGGATACAAACTAAACTTATCTTCATTGTTAGGGATATTAAATGTGCTTACTAACGGTATCTGTATTACAGCTAGGTCATACTATAATTTAGGGCATGTCTGCCTTTCATCTGGGTTATCTAGGTCTAGAAGGTCTTTGGATATGATTTCTTGCTGAGAATTCATGTTGCTGGATTGAAATTCTTCTAGAATTGAGCAGTTATAGCATTTTGAAATGGTCTTTGTCTACTGAAAACATTTGGATCATGATGACATGATGGAAGAGTGACAAAATGGGAAACTGGAGGTGTATGGGAGAAATGACTCTGTGTTGGGCCTTTATTACCTTGACAAAATACTCAACATCAATAAATTAACTGAAGAAAATATTTTGGATTATGCTTTCAGAGGTGTCAGCATGTAGTGAGCTGTGGACTAACAGAAAGACATATTTTCAAATCAATAGGAGCCATGCATGGCCAAGGCTGCTCAAGTTGTGATATCTATGAGCAGAAGACGACTTAGGCAAGCTAGTACAAGACATCACCCTGCAATGACATTGCCCTTGTGACTTTCAAGCATGCTCTACCTTCAAAGATTTTCAGAATGTCCCAAAATAGAATAGTTCTATGTATAGTTAGACAGGTGTTGTTTGTGGGGCAGTGGTTATGAGAGGAAGCCTGGTAAAGTTGAGTTAAAATTAGGAGCCTTGGAGACCCTGAAGGGATGGTAGAATCTTTGCCTGCTTCCAGAACAAGGCCCTTGTCATGTAGCCACAGGCCTCCCCCATCACCACCCCCAGTACCCACCTCCAGAGAGGTTTGTGGCCATCAGTCACATAGAGGCAGCACCCCAAGCCCTCTCACATGTAGTTGAAGTATCCCTAACCTCTCAGACCAAGCCAATAGGAAGCACCTACTGTCAGACCCTGTCCCACCCAAAAACTGTGTATAACGAGCCTTTCCAGAAGGAATGAAGGTGTGAGAATTACTCCAACTTCTGAGAGTTGCAACACAGCCTCCAGGAAAGAGACCTGAGCCTTGCAGCTACAGAAGCAACAGCAGCAATGAGGCAGAGTTGGAGGCAGCTGCAGCAGAGGAGGCAGCAGAGGCAACTTTATGTTCTCTCCCCTTCTCCTGAACTCTCCCACCTGGCCGGGCCAGAGGTCTCTGTGGAAAGCCTCTGGAATGCAGGCGGCCCACAGTTGTTTACTGTTAATAAATAAGTATTATTTTGTGATGCCTGTCTTCTTTTGTGGTTCATAGGTATCACACTTTGGTGGAACTGTTCATTCCTTCCCTCTATTGGCAACGTGTATAGCACTTTCTGAAAGTAGAATTTTAGATATAACACATCTTCTAAGTCATGATTTTTAAGTAATTTCTCCAGTAGCAGGGATTCTTTTCAAACTCTGAGAGATCATATAGGGCAGCATGAGTAACCTGTATTGATTTTTTAATTACCTGATAGCTCCCTGATCAAATGCGAATCAAGGAATCTTAAGCCTGATACAGATTCTTCTGTTAGCTGGTCTATGGTTCTTGTGAGAAGCATTTTCAGCCCAAGTAGCATAAGTTCATTTTAGTTATATCAGTTTATATAATATCTATGTGTATATCCTTATCTATATCTGCATCATCTGATTTTATATCCACAAACACATGTATCTATCTAGCCCTCTAATTTAAGTAAAAATTAAATAATATGATTTTTTCAGTCTTGAACAAACAACTTTAGTGTTACATGTCCCTCTTCACCTCTTGCCCTTCTATACTAATCTTTTTCTTTCTCCTCAGTTGGAGGGCCCCTTTCTCTCTCCTCCAAAGTTAGAAGGCCTATTTTGGATTACCTAACAAAATAAAATTGTTTCTATGTCGATCCACTATGTATAAATCTCATGATTTTATAAATAAATGTGGACCTGTGTACCAGAGTGGATATGTTCCATATTTTTACTATCTACTCACCATTTGAAGGACATTTAGATTTCCATTTCCTAGTTATTGTAAATAGGGTGGCAATGAATATGGCTAGCAAGTATTTCTAGAATAGGATTACTTAATTTTTTTGGTGAGAATATTTTTAAGCAGGATGAAGATTATAGAACACTTATATTTCAGAGGCCTAATTCCTGGGGCTGAGTAAATTCTCCAGATTGTCTTTAGAACCTGAGCTATTGGTGAAAAACAGTAACCACCTGAGTTCATGAGAAAGGGCTGTAAGTATAAAATAGAGATTGAATCAGAGGTGAGGAGGGCACAAAATCTGTCCTAACAGTGGGAGTAACTGGAACCAGCGGGACCCAGGCATGCCGGATATCTACCAGACAAGCTACATGGGTTCCTTCCAGTCTGTCTGGGCTGGTGCCCTGAGCAGACCTTGGACACAAATTTTGCAGCCAGTCACACAACACCCAGAGCTCCACTCCCAGGCACTTTTATAAGCCCAGGATCCCAGGATCCCGAGGTCCCAGGAGCTTGGTCACACCAGGATCTTAGGGTCCCAGAGGATGCTTGACTCCCAGGAGTTCAGACACACCCAGAATCTCAGTATCACACTATCATAGAATCACAGGATAAAAAGATAGTTTAACTCTGAGGAGTTCTGACACAAACAGTATAAAAGGAAGGATAGGCTACAGTCAGATATAGTGAGGGCAGGTAGCACTAGAGCTAACCAGATGGTGGGACACAAGTATAAGAACATCAGCAACCGAAACCAAGGCTACTTGGCATCATCAGAATCCAATTCTTCCACCATAGCAAGTCCTGGTTACACCATCATATCAGAAAAGCAAGATTCAGATCTAAAATCACTTCTCATTATGATGAGGGAAGACTTTAAGAAGGACATAAATAACTCCCTTGAAGAAATGCAAGAGAACACAGGTAAACAGCTTGAAGCACTAAAAGATGAAACACAACAATCCCTTAAAGAATTACAGGAAAACTCAATGACACTGATGAAGGAAATGAACAAAACCATTCTGGTTCTAAATATGGAACTAGAAACAATAAAGAAATCACAAAGTGAGACAACCCTGGAGCTAGAAAACATAGGAAAGAGTTCAGGAGTCATAGATACAAGCATCACCAGCAGAATACATGAGATCGAAAAGAGAATCTCAGGTTCAGAAGATACCATAGAAAACATTGACACAATAGTCAAAGAAAACACAAAAAAGCAAAAAACTCCTAACCAAAACATCCAGGAAATCCAGGACAAAATGATAAAACCAAACGTAATGATAATTGGTATAGAAGACAGTGAAGATTTCCAACTTAAAGGGCCAGTAAATATCTTCAACAAAATTATAAAGAAAACTTCCCTATCCTAAAGAAAGAGATGCTCATGATCATACAAGAAGCCTACAGAACTCCAAATAGACAGGACCAAAACAGAAATCCCTCCTGTCAAATCATAATCAAAACACCAAATGCACTAAACAAAGAAAGAATATTAAAAGCAGTATGGGGAAAAGGTCGTGTAACATACATATAAAGGCAGGCCTATCAGAATTACACCAGACTTCTCACCAGAGACTATGAAAGAAAGAAGATCCTGGGCATATCTCATACAGACCTTAATAGAACAAAGATGCCAGCCCAGGCTGCTATACACAGCAAAACTCTCAATTACCACATGGAGAAACCAAGATATTCCATGACAAAACCAAGTTTATACAATATCTTTCCACAAATACAGCCCTACAAAGAATAATAGATAGAAAACAC
This sequence comes from Apodemus agrarius, assembly GCA_964023405.1. NCBI lineage: Eukaryota > Metazoa > Chordata > Mammalia > Rodentia > Muridae > Apodemus > Apodemus agrarius. The sequence goes on from OZ030009.1 coordinate 79,474,308, forward strand.
CAACACAAGGAGGGAAACTACACCCTAGAAAGAGGAACAAAGTAACCTTTCAACAAATCCACACAAACAGAATCCCATTTCTAACAACAAAAGTAACAGGAAGTAACAATCACTTTTCCTTAATATCTCTTAATAGGAAAATTAATATTACTAACAAATCCTAATTGATTGAAATTCAAAAATATGAGAAATTTTTGGCTGCCACTCAGTGGTCTCTCTAATTTTGTAATTAGAGAAATATGTCCAATATTGTACAATCCATATACACTTTCTGCTTGTTTGTACATGACATTTTTTTTGCTGTGTACCACATAATGGTCTTGAAATCATTCTTCTCCTATCTCAGCCTCTCTATTAGTAGGATTGGTTATTTGATGTTCTCACACTATATTATGATTTTCAGAACAGCTTACACATTTAAAAATTGTTTATACAGCCAAAAGTAAGGTAAACAATTAATTTGGGAAGTGGCTTATAATAGAACAACAAAGAGTGAGACTGAATGTTTTGCTTGATATTTATAATTATTGTATCAATTTTGATGACCTTATAAGTTACTCTTTTTCTGAGATGAATGCTTTTCAAAATCAACACAGCCAATGAAACAGAATCTTACCCTCACCTAATGTCTATGTGACACCCTCCAAGCAGAACCATTGTTCATTGAAACAGTTGATGAATGACTTCATGGATAGACCATCTTAAATACTTTCTTAAATGAATGTAACATGTTCCTTATGGGCTGAGAATGATGACAATCACTCAAGTCAAATAGCTTTGGCCATAGCAAGAAATCTGTATCCAAATAATTGTGCCTATAATTCATTCCTTGGCACAGCAGAACTGTCAACTCTTAGCTGCTATGGAGATAAAATCCTTTTGGTGAAATTGCAGTATAGCCTTATAACAATGGATTCCAATGTTTAAAAAATTTCTTATTTTTGGGCTTCTACCACAGTAAGAGCCCAGATCGTAAGCTCTACTGAAAACAAAATGAACAAAAAACCAAAAAGATTTTATCTTTTTATGTTCATTTAATAACATGTCCATTATTTTGTGGTTGGTATAAAAATATACATTGCATTGAATATGATAAAAATAAAAATAAAATTTTAAAAATAAAAGTATAAAATAGAATGAAACAATTGTTTTATCATGAGTAAAGCTGGATTGATAGTGTTATAACAGCCATGCCTCCTTAAGCTTCTGTAGCTCTGACTGGAATGACTGCTTCCTGGCAGTCAAAGAAAAGACAGAAACAATTCTTTCAAGCACCAAAACATCCCCACTATAAAATCAACAAAATTGCTCTACAAAATATATTTTTTTCTTAAAATAAAACCAGTGCTAACATGTCTTAAGATGCTAAGAAGAGACCCACACATTGTGTAACATGATGTTCTCAATATCATATCTTTATAAAATTACATAGAACTGTGTGCTGAGCTGTAAATTCAAATCAAAAACAAAACAAAGCCCCAGAAGGGCTGGCTATTTTCTTTTGCTAAAGTAGCGTCTAGTAAAGTCTATGATACTAGAATCATTGATAAATGGAATTTGAGGTTTATACTTCTTATTTTTTAATAATTTCAGCCAGAGAGAGATAATTTTTGTAAACAATTTAGTAGTCCCTGCCCAGTCTTTTCTTGGACTATTGGAGTTTCCTTCACCAAATGTCGGCAAACGAGACCTTATCCCTCTAACTTGTTCATAACTATTTAAACTAAGGGAAGCCTCCTGACACAAAACTTTGCACTTAACTTTGTAGGATATGTTGAGATATGTAGTTTCTTTCCACTGAAAAACTAAAACAAGGAAAACAAATTTTAATATAATGACCTATTCTAGAAGGATAAGGTACAGAAGTTGAAATGGGTGTTCTAGCCGGCCAACACACACACACACACACACACACACACACACACACACACACGACACTTGGAAACAAGCATGCAGAGGAAGTCGGAGACCATATGTCCTTGCAGCCTTGTCTGCCTGTGTCTTGTCAGAGGTGAGCAAAAGAAAACTTGCCATTTCCTAGGCCTTTCTCTCTTCCCAATATCCAGACTTTCATACCTGCCCCTTTCATACCTTATACAGCCTTCCTAACAAAAGTGACAAGATACATTAGGAATTCTCAAACTGGTGAGGACAAAGTGGCAGGATCTTCGGTGACTGGCTCCGGATCCTATGTGTGGTGACTACTAGTAGATATGATACTTGCTGATAAATGTTTTCACATATGAAAGTGTCGACACACCACTTGGGACTGACATACTTAAAAACTAGCCACTGCACTTTGAGAGACAATGCCTCAAGTTCAAGGAATTAATTGTTACTCTACTCTCCAGGAAACAGGATGTCAAGCATTAGCCTGAGGTTTTGCAGATTAAGTTGGCTGTGTGCTGCAGCAGGAGGCCTGGGAAAATCAATACTGCAACAATTACCTCTGTAGCATGAAAGCAGTGGCCGACATAAGCACCGTGGAGATCCCATTTCATGCTACAGACCAGCAGCTCCATTTCCTAAGGGATGATCATTTCAGCTCCTACTGCTTAGGTTTACAAAACACTAGAATCTTTTCAAGAAAGCCTGCAAGGGCCTCTGTTATCCTCCTAGATAGCTGTGAAGCAGCACATTGTAAGAGAAGTCCCTCACCAGAAAGAGAGCTTGCTCTTTCAGAGAGCAATGTTTTCCTCAGCCACTACACTAAGGAACATTCTGCCAGCTTTTTCGAGTACTATTTGAAAGTTGTGCGACTCCTTGAGTTAGCTAAGGTCCCCCAAATGGGAGCTTTCAGGGCAGCTACAATGCATTAGAAAGTGGCCCCGACTGAGCTGAAAAACACTTCTGACTGAACAGATCCAAACTTATATCTCTGCTGTGTACCTATAATACCTATCTGGTCACATGGTTCACCAAAAAGATTGAATATAAGCTCCCTTTTTATTCCAGGAATTTTGAATCACATGCCTGGAGATTTTGATGGTTTCCCAGAATCTCTCAATTTTTAATTACAGAATCTTATTTAAACTGATAACAAATATCTGTCATGGGAAAGTTGTTCATAGTATTATAAGATACTGCAGAGTGAAAAATGAAAAGGTATGCGATGACTTACCATAGCCATCCCTTAAGGGTAAATGGATATGGATGACTTTGATAGCATTCTAACTGAGCTACCAAAGTACAGGAGACTTATCATCACAATTACCAGTGATCAGAGGCAGTAACTGTATACTTAAGCTGTTATTCAAAGAGGGACCTAGGAGGGAAATGGAACTGGGGAGAGAAGAAGAGAGTGGAACATGATCTGATATTGGGTAGAGGAGAAGGACTGAAGTCTTGAGGGTGAGCACAAAAAATGGAAACAGGCAACCTCAGGAGGTAGGGGCACCCTCCAGAACTCAGGACTCAAAGGGAATGGAATCTAGATGAAATGCCCTACAGCAAGCAGAGGGAACTTGTAAAGCCCACCTCCAGCAGAAAGAGTGAGGGATGGGGTTGCTATCCCACCAGTTAAAACTCTGACTCATAATTGTTCCTGTTGAAAGAACTTCAGGGATGGAAATGGAGAAGAATCTGAGGAAAAGAAGGTCCAGGGACAGGCCCAAAATTGGATCAAGGTCAAGGGGAGGTCCCAAAGCCTGACACTATTACTGAGCCTATGGGGAGCTGACAAAAAGGGACCTATCATGACTGACCTCAGAAAGACCCAACAACCGGCTCAAAGAGTTAACTGTGGATACTTGTACTGAACCAATGGACAGAAACTGCTGGCCCTGTGGTTGAATTAGGGAAAAGCTGGAAGAATCTGAGGAGGGTTACCCTGTAGGAGGACCAGCTGTCTCAATTAACCTGGACCCCTGAGATCTCTGACACTGGACCACCAAACTGGCAGCATGAACCAGTTGATATGAGGTCCCCAACACATATACAGCAGAGGACTGCCGGGTCTGGGTTCAGTCAGAGAAGATGCACCTAACCCTCAAGAGACTGGAGGCCCCAGGTAGTTTAGAGGTCTGGTGGGGTGAGGATATCATTGTAGAGACAGGGGTGCAGGGAGGAGGATGGAATGTGGAACAGTTGAAAGGGGGACTGGGAAGGGAATAAAATCTAGTGTGTAAAAAATAGAAAAAGAAAAAAGAATAAAGAAGAGGCAACAGATTCACACTCTACAAAATTACATTACCTTTACCTCAAGACTGCTGGTAACATAGGAAATAAAACAAACGAAATTAATAATTCCTGAGCTCATTCTTTTTCTTCTGATCAGGATTGACATCATCCTGTATTCATGATATCTATCTAAGTCTATGACTTTGTCATCTCTTGGGATAGGAACTGTTTATACTGAGGATGAGTTCATTTAATATGTTTAGGTTTACTATTCCTCCAAAAACCACTTAGAATAAGGGGTTAATTTATAACAAGTCAACCATTGGCAGTGTATCTTGCTGTGCTATGTACAGTGTGCACTTGCAGATTTTATCAAGAATATGGACTACAAACGTGCCCTTATGATTGAGAGCATGAAAGCAGTACAATGTATTCCTTTAGCTCCCTGACAATTGCAGAATATTGGTGGATGGCAAAGGTGTTTTGATTTCTTTTGTTTGTTAGTTAGTTTGTTTGTTTTGAGGGGGAAAAGTGAGTGAAGGAATGGAAATATAATCAAGACATGTTAGGACCTCTAAAAAATTTAACAAAGCTCTCCTGATGAGTAAATCCAATTTTAGGCTATACTTTACCATGACAAATTCAACAAGTACTTAGAAAAGATTATTCAAAATATTTGGCACTAACTCTGAGTCCTTCACTTGTTGAATATGAAATAGGGCAGTAAAGGAACACTTTTCATTATGCCAGTGTCGTGACTGGGGTTTAAGGATTAAATAACATTAAATTGAAGAGCTGTGGTTTTAATGAAGAGGAGACCTATCAAAGAGAGATCCCTGAATAGGAATTAGGAATGAGAGACATTGTACAGCCCTGGAGAAAAAAACTTCAGGGAAGCAACCTGGAAATCTCTCAGTTCCAGACCCAGGAGGCCTGTTTGGTGTATCCTTGAAATAATACCTCTTCTTATTTAAACTAACTTGACTGGGTTTTATTTTGGTTTTGTTTTGCTTCGGTTTCTTGTACTGAAACCAAAATGCCCTAACTACAGTAGAAGCATTGAAATAGGGAAATATAAGAAAGCCAGAGGGAAACAAGAAAATTTGAATAATCTATCAAGAAGACACTCTGGTTCCACTAATGGAAGACAAAGAAATTGGAACACATTATTTGAATTGACTGAAGTGTTAGCTGCTCTATATACCACATTACTCTTTATAGAAAAGAGGATGTGTCTTGTGCAGAAAGGTAATTTAATTCAAATGATAATGGATGATGGCTCTTAGTAGTCTATCTGCAAACTTAGATTTCAAAGGATTTGTTTGACTTGTGAAAAAAAAATGTTGTAGTGAAATGCCTGGAAAGATGCATCTGTTTTGTAAAATTTGAACTCAAAGAGTTCTAAGTAAAGTTTCTATTCTAACATGTGCCATTTGAGATGTATTTAGCAAAATAGATTTAAAGTATGTAAGGACATCTTTTTGTTTTTTTTTTTTTCCGGTTTTTGGTTTTTGGTTTTTGTGTTTTTTGAGATAGTGATAGCGTTTCTCTGTATGACTCTGACTGTCCTGGAACTCACTCTGTAGACCAGCTGGCCTTAAACTCAGAAATCTGCCTGCCTCTGCCTCCCAAGTTCTGGGATTAAAGGTGTGTGCCACCACTGCCCAGCTAGGACATATTTTCATCTCAAATTTTTCTTGTCTCTGTTCTTTGTTTCCTTCCAAATAAAAGCTCATGTCATTGATTCTAATTTTTTATTTGCATATTTTTATCTCATTAATTAAAGCACTGATTGAAGTGATTATTTCCCATCTAAGGCTTTAGTTTTTTTATTTAATTTTGTTTTGATAAAGTTTTAAGTTATTATTATTAAATTTTTACTTGACTTCTCTCTGAGTTTTCATTTGGACCATCGCACTGTAAACTTTGTTGGACTCTCTTCATTGTGCCCTATAGATTCTGGTATGTTTTATTTTCATTCCACTCTAGCTTTTTATTAAGTTTTTCTTGATTTTTTTTATAGTAAATTATATTTCATTTACTCGTGTGTTTTTTTAGACACCCTGAGTTTTGTGCATGTTCTACAGTTTCAATAGCTAGTGATTTCTAGTTTTTGTAGGGTCTGATATTAAGGTCCTATTCCCCAATTGGTTCTTGATCTGTCATTAAAGGAAGCTAAGGTCCAATTACTGGGCAGAAGGTATATGTGGGACAGCCCGGTCCCTGGAGGAAAAAGAAATGTAAGGGAGGATGGAGTTCACCATACTTTGGAGAGAGAAAAGTCAAACATGTATGTGAGATCTTGAAACAGAGTGGACACACTCCTAAAAGTGGGCCAGGGCCATTTATCAGGGGCTAGATGTGACTGAGCTGCTAAAGTTTAGGGCAGATAAGAGGAGTGGAAATAAGACTATTATTAAGGGCATGCTTTTTCATGTAGGAGTTAATAGGGCCTAGCACTTGTGTTCAAAGGCAAGTTGAAAAGGAACAATTATGTGTGTATCTTTGGACTCAAGGGATGCTGGGTAGGGGCTTGTAGCATGGCCTATTCCCAGAGCTAAGGTGGGTAGCATAAGAATACCCACTGGTTTTTTTCCCCACTGTAATCAGATAGAATAGAGTAAGTTATTTCAATTTTCTTATATTGGCTAAGACTTCCTTTATGTCCTAAAAAGTGATCAGTTTTAAACAAAGTCCCATGGACTGCTAAGAATATGCATTCTATAGTGTTTTGACAGAAAGGTTTCCAAATGCCTTTCAGGCACACATGATTTATGATGACAAGTCATTGCAAATTTTCTGTTTTATTTTTGTTCAGATGACTTTCCATTGGTACTGAAGTCTGCTACCACTACTACTACTACTACTACTACTACTACTACTACTATGCTGGAGTTAATCTGTGATTTTACATTAAGTGCTGTATCTTTTATAAATTTCATAGACTTAATTGGATGTGTACATGTTTAGAACCATCATATCTTCTTGGAAGGTTCTTCATTTAATGAGTATAATGTGACTTTCCTTATCTCTCCTGATTAATTTTATTTTCTATTTATTTATTTATTTATTTATTTAAGTCTATTTTGTCATCCATAATAATTCCTAAATTTGCTTGTTTTCTTATATTTTCATAAAATACACATTTAAATATTTTTAAATTAAGGTAGTTAATATTTTTTATTCATTTTTTTAAAAATTCTGAACCATCCCTCCAACCCAGGCTGTAACAATTAGTGATGGTGAGGTGTGCTTTTTGCAAGCACAAAACAGAAAGATCCTGATCTATAACAGAAACTATTAGACTGTGTCTTTTATTGGATGAATTAGGTAACTAATATTCAGTTATTCTTTTGTTATGGGAAGTTTCTATTTCTTCCATTCTGTATTAATCATTAATTATGAAAAGGGCCCTACAGGCATGTCCATAGGCCTATCTAATGGAGCAAAAGTACTCAGTGGAGGTTCCTTTTCTCTTGACAACTCTAACTTATATCAATACAACAAAAACTGATTCACAACTTTGTTTAATTATGTTCCAATATCTTTCATTACCTTCCTAATTACATTCAGATGTTTATTTTTGTTCTTTAAAGGAATGTGCATGTCTTCTTTGAATTGTGTGAATGTTTATAACCATTATTCAGGATTTTTTGAATGGAAGATTTTGAAGTTCTTTCTCACTGATCATTATGAAATCAAAAAATTTTTTGGAGGACACATGTTGCTTTTGACTTTTTTTTCCTGTTCTGAAACATCTATATTTCAAGTTACTTACATAAAAGCAACTATGTGCCAGGAAATAGAAGGCTAAAACTATCAGTGCCTGGAGTTAAGAAGATGGTAGAAATGTCTCTAAAGATATTTAAAAAGTTCTATTATTAATTAAATCTTTATTTTAATTTGGGCTAAAGGTAGTTGTGACAATGTATAGGTTTAGTTTTAAATGTAGTTCTTATTTCCAAGCAATGGCAACATACACTTCAATTTGTGAATTAAAACATACAATTTTTTAATATTGAAATTATAACAAAACATTTTGATTATCCCTGGTTCTTATTGATATTATTATCCACTGTAATTTAATTTAGAAATTATTCTGATAAAACATGAATGGAGCTATTTTCTAAACAATTAGCATATCTTTTTCAGAACTTTTTTTAAAAAGTTGGCTCTTCACTAGACCTTTTACACTTTTTTATATATATTCTATATTTACATTTCATTTCCCTTTTTCTGGTTCCCTGCCCCCCAAAGGTTCCATATGTCACTCAAAAAAAAAAAAAAAAGGTCAGGCATTTGCATGTACAATTACAAATTATCGATTCTTTAACCTAAAAGTCTTCATCAGCTTTAAAAATAAATGGTTGTGGATCTTGTTGACCTACCCATTTATGCTTTAGTATAAGAACTTACAGCCATCTATATACAGGTAACACTAGATGGTGAAAGCAATGTTTTTCTGCTTGTTTATTTTTTTTTCTTGCAAGCACATGAAATTGGGAAAGAGTAGTGGGGAAGGATAGGAGATAGATTGGAGAGAAAAATGAAAAATAGGGTAGACTTACTCAAAATACTTTATATGCATGTATGAAAATCTCAAACAATAAAAATAATATGTGTATGTATGTTCTTATGTGTGTGTATATATGTATGTATGCATGCATGCATGCATGTATGTATGTATGTATGTATAAAGATATGGAGAGATGGTTCAGCAGGTTAAGAATACAAGCTGTGATTCCAGAGGCCTTGAGTTCCTAGTACCTTCAATGTTCAGCTCACAACTATCTATAATTCTAGCTCTAAGAGATGTGATATTCTTTGATGGCCTTCACAGTATCTGCTCTTATGTGCACAAGCCTACATATAAATCCAGACATATACTATAGTTTTTAAAATAACATGTGTATATAACTTCTAGAGGTATTGGAACAGAGACAGCCCTCATGTATTAACAATGATCTCAGAAAAAAATGGTCATTTGAGAAACAATCATATTGTCAGAAACAGGTTAACTTCTTATATGAGGAAAGCACCCCCAAATATCTGTTATTATTTTTTATTGTTCACCATCACTAGATGAAAATACTCCATTGATAAACACACTGTTCAGCTTGATTTCAAGGATACAGAAAAATCAGTCTTAAACTTTCCAGTAAGCTCTCTCCCTGATGGCTAACTAATGGTGTCTGAAGATTCCATGTTGGTTTCTGAAGCAGAAAATACATCAAAATCTTATTCAGTACTGGACTCTGAATGATACAGTACAGATCTGCCAGGTAAGATTTTCCCACTGGTGCAATAGTGGTAATATTTTTATGGTGGAGGCATGTAATCAATTCTTTTGTGGATTGGATTTGAGGCGGGCAATAGAAAAGGGAGCTCATGTCTGGGGCTGTAAACATGATCAAAACCCATGGACAATAGAATTATTTACCCACAAGATAACCAACCTATCATTGCTGTTTTGCTAAATATTTATATTGTCAAACGGCCTTTTCATTCATTTTATTTATGTGTATTGATTAGTGCAGCTCTTCCTAATCTTTGTCACAGATTGTTCTTACTGCATCGTGTAGTAGTTAATTCAGAGACTTACAATTGTTTAAACTGCTAAGAATATGTCACTTTGAGGACTGAATATTATATGCCACATCTGTATCCACTTCTTCACAGGGCCCTGGGAATATCACAGGCAAAAGGTAGTAAGGATACAAGGGTGGTATAAGTCACTCCTAATATGGCATGGTTTGTATACCCACAAACTACAATATTTGTAGTACCCATATAAAGCCTGCACAAGTTCAAAACAGATAAAAATTCCAGCATGGACTCAGAAGATATGGCCTTATTGGCAATTGATGGCTATTATTAAACAGAAAGTCATGTTTTTCTTCTTTTGGTGGTGGTGGTAGTAGTGGCAGGTGTCCCCATGCTTCAGTGGATCAATTCTCATGCTTGTAAATACTGATAGCACTAACTTCACTCTGTGTAATGGTGAAAGCAAAAAAAAACAAGAAGACATGAATGTAGAGGGAAAATGTATTTGAGAGGCAGAGAGATTTGAAGCAAGACAGTTGGATGTGTGCAATATTAATATACATTTGCTACCATGATATTGGTTTCATAACATTCATGAAAGATGTACGAAATAATAATAATATTATTAATAAGTGGTATATTTATTATAAATATATAATATAAATAAATAAAATATATAAATATATAACAATTATGTTATTACATTTTTAATTTTTATATTATAAAAATAAATGCATAATATTATACCAGCAAAATCAAAAGAAAGGAGATGAGAATGAGCATCTCTGTGCATACACACACATACACACACACACACACACACACACACACACAAACTATCACCAATAACAATAAAATAACATGATTAACAATCATTGGTCATTAATATCTCTCAAAATCAGTGAATTCAATTTCCCAATAAAAAGACACAGGCTAACATAATAGATGCAAAAACAGGATCAATCACTTTGCTGAATAAAAGAAAGAAAATTCAATATCAAAGATAGATGTTAACTCAGAGTAAAATGTTGGAAAAGTATTTTCTAAGCAAATGGACCCATGAAACAAGATGGCATAGACAATTGTAATATCTAACAAAATAGACTTCTAATTAAAATTAATCAAAAGAGATTGGTAAGACACTTCATGCTCATTAAAGAGAAATTTTACCAAGATGAGGTCTAAATTATAACCATCTACAACCCAAACACAGTGACATCCCCATTTGTAAAAGAAACATTACTGAAGCTTAAGTGGCACACTGAACCCCATATATTAAGAGAGGGAGACTTCATTTTCCTACTCTCAACAATGGACAAGTTATCCAGACAAAAACTAAACAGAGAAATAATGGAGCTAACAGATGAATCTATTGATTCCAATAGATAACTACAGTACATTTCACCCAAACACAAAAGCATAACCCTTCTACATTCATCACAGAACTTTCTCCAAAATTGACCACATACTCAGTCACAAGTCAAGTCTCAAGAGACAAGAAAATTAAAATAACTTCTTGTATTCTATCAGATGACCATGGATTAAAGGTAGATTTCGATAACAACAGAAACAAAAGAATGCATATGAACTCATGAAAACTGACTACCTCTCTACTGAGTGACTACTATGTCAAGACAAAAATAAAAAAATTAAAAAATTCATAGAATTCAATAAAAATTAAGGCACAGCATATCCAAAGATAGAAAATAATGAATGTGATCCTAAGAGGAAAGTTCATAGCAGTAAGTGCCATGATAAAGAAATTGGAGAGGTCTGATACAAGTAGCTTAACAGCATACCTAAAAGGCCTAGTGAAAAAGGAAGCAAACATATTCAGGAGGAGTAGATGGAAGAAAATCAAACTTATGGGAGAAATCAACAAAATAAAAGCACAGAACAATACAAAGAATCAATGAAACAAAGGGTTAAATCTTTAAGAAAATCTATAAGATAGATAAAAGCTTACCTAACTTAATTAAAAGAGAATATCCAAATAAGCAAAATCAAAAAAATGAAAAGAGGAGCAAAACAACAGAAAACAATGAAATCTATAGAACCATTAGGTCATAGTTCCAAAACCTTTACTGCACAAAAAAAGAAAAAAAAAAGCTAAATGAAATGGACTATTTTTGATAGATGCTACTTACTAAAGTTAAATCAAGATCATGTAAAACACTTAAATAAATCTATAAACCCTATAAAAACAAAAGAAGTCACCCCGCCTCCACGAAAAAAGCGCAGGGTCAAACAGGTTCAGTGCAAATTTTTACCACACTTACAAATAAGAGCTAATACTAATACTCTCCAAATTATTCCACCAAGTAGAAGCAGATGGGGTTTTACAGCTGTGAAAAGACACTATGACCAAGGCAGCTTTTTATAAAAGACAACATTTATTTGAGGCTGACTTACAGTTTTACAGTTTCAGACCATTATATTCTTGGCAATAAGCATAGCAGACATGGTGCTTTAGAAGGAGCTGAGTGTTCTACATCTTGATCTAAAGACAGGCAGAAGACTGTCTTCTAGGCAGCTGGAAGTAGCCCAGCTCCAAAGTGGCAGACATCCACCAATAAAGCTACACCTACTCCAATAAGACTATACCTCCTAATAATGCTATAAACAGGACCAACCATATTCAAACTACCACAGGATAGAAGACTGTCAAACTCACTTTATGAGGCCACAGTCACCCAGAAACCGGGGCCACAGAAAGACTCAACAAAGAAAGAATTGTAAACTATTTTTCTTCATGAAAATTCACACAAAAATATTCAATAAAATACTTGCAAACTGAATCCAAAAACACATAAAAAAGATCATCCACTATGATCAAATATGTTTTATCCCCATTTGAATGCAGGGATGGTTCAACATAGAAAAATCTGTCAATGTAATTCCACATATAAGCAAACTGAAAGAATATATCACATCCTAAGATGTTTTAAATCCTTTGAGAAAATTCATCATCTCCTATGACAAAGTTCTTGAAGAGATCATGGATGCAGGAACATGCATAAACATAATAAAAATGATTTACAACAAAATGATAGCCAACATCAAATGAATGGAGAAAAACTCAAAGCAATTCCATTAAAATCAGTAACAAGACAAAGTTGTCCACTTTCTTCAGATCTTTTCAGTATAATACTTAAAGTTCTTTTTTGTTGTTGTTTTAAATTAGGTATATTCTTTATTTATATTTCAAATGTTGTCACCTTTCCTAGTTCCTCCCTCCCCTGAAAATCCCTTAAACCATCTCCCCTTCCCCAATCTACCCTCCCCCCTTCTGAGTCCTTGTATTCCTCTACACTATAGCATCAAGTCTTTCCAGGACCAAGGGCCTCTCCTTCCTTTGGTGTCTAACAAGACAGTTCTCTGCTGCCAATGTGTATGGAGCCATGGTTAACTACATGTGTACTCTTTGGTTGATGGTTTTGTCCCTGGGAGCTCTGGGACTACTGGGTGACTCATATTGTTGTTCCTCCTCTGGCACTGCAAACCCCTTCAGCTCATGGGTCCTTTCTCTAGCTTTTCCATTGGGGACCCCGTGCTCAATTCGGGGATGAGAGTGACCCCTATGTATTTGTCATTCATTAGCAAAGCCTCCCAAGTGACAGCTATAGCAGACTGCTGTCAGCAAGCATTTGTGGGCATCCTCTATAGTGTCTGGGTTTTGTAACTGTATATGGGATGGATCCCTAGGTGGGGCAGTCTCTGGATGGTCTTTCCCTCAGTTTCTGCTCTATACTTTGTATCTCCTTCTCTGGGTGTTTTGTTGCCCCTTTTAATAGGGGCCAGAGTATCCATACTTTGTTCTTCCTTATTTTTGAGCTTCATTTGATCTGTGTATTGCATCTTTGGTATTTCAAGCTTCCAGGCTAATATCCACTTATCAGTGAGTGCATACCATGTGTATTCTTTTGTGGTTGGATTACTTCACTCAGGATGATAGTTTCCAGTTCCACTAATTTGTCTAAGAATTTCATGAATTCATTTTTTAATAGCTGAGTAGTATTCCATTGTGTAAATATACCACATTTTCTTTATCCATTCCTCTGTTGAGGGAAACATCTGGGTCCTTTTCAGCTTCTGGCTATTATAAATAAGGCTGTTATGGACATAGTGGAGCATGGGTACTTATTACATGCTAGAGAATCCTCTGGGTATATGCCCAGGAGTGGTATAGCAGGATCCTATGGTAGTTATCATGCCAGATTTTCTGAGAAACCCCCAAACTGATTTCCAGAGTGGTTGTACCAGCTTCCAGTAACACCAGTAATGGAGGAGTATTCCTCTTTCTCCACATTCTCTCCAGCACCTGCTGTCTCCTGAGATTTTGTTGTTGTTGTTGTTGTTGTTGTTGTTGTTTTATCTTAGCCGTACTGACTAGGGTGAGGTGAAATCTCATATTGTTTTGATTTGCATTTCACTAATGATTGAGGATGTTGAATATTTCTTTAGGTGCTTTAAGGATTACAATATTCCTCAGTTGAAAATTCTGTTTGGCTCTGTATCCCATTTGATAATAGAGTTACTTCATCCTCTGGAGTCTATATTCTTGAGTTCTTTGTATATATTATATATTAACCCTCTGTTGGATGTATGGTTGGCAAAGATCTTTTCCCAATTTGTTGGTGACTGTTTTGTCCTATTGAGAGTTTCCTTTGCCTTACAGAAACTTTGCAATTTTGTGAGGTCCCATTTGTCAATTCTTGATCTTAGAGCATAAACATTGGCGTTCCATTCAGGAAATTATTCCTGTGTCCATGTGCTCAAGGTTCTTGCCCAGTTTCTTGTCTACTAGTTTCAGTGTCTCTGATTTTATGTAGAAGTCCTTGATCCTCTTGGCCTTTAGCTTTGTACAAGGAAATAAGAATGGATCAATTTAGGAAAATATCATCCTAAGTGAGCTAACCCAATCACAAAAGAATACACATGAAACGCAATCACTGATAAGTGGATATTAATGAGCCCAGAAGCCCTAAATACTCAAGACACAATTAGCAAGTCAAATGACTCCCAAGAAGAAGAATGGAGAGGACCCTGGGCCTGTAAAGATTGGATCCAGTATTGTAGACCCAGAACAGAGAAATCGTGGGGGGGGGGGGATGAGTGGGGAATAGCAGGGGGGAGAGGAATTATGGGGCATATGGTAGGGGGTAATTGGGAAAGGGGAAAACCTTTGGAATATAAACATAGAACATAGAAAATAAAAAAAATTAAGAAAAAAATAAATTAAAAAATTAAAAATTAAAAATGAAAAAAAAAAAAGAATGGATCAATTTGCATTCTTCTGCATACTAACCATCAGTTGAACAGGCACCATTTGTTGAAAAGGCTATCTTTTTTTCCACTGGATTGTTTTAGCCCCTTTGTCAAAGATCAAGTGACCATAGATGTGTGGGATCATTTCTAGGTTTTCAGCTCTATTCCATTGATTAACCTACCTGTAACCATACCAACATCATGCAGTTTTCAAGACTTTTGTCCTGTGGTACAGCTTTATGTCTGGGATACTGATTCTCTGAGTTCTTTTACTGTTGAGAAGAGTTTTAGCTCGCCTTCGTTTTTTGTTATTCCAGATGAATTTGAGAATTGCTCTTTCTAACTCTATGAAGAATTGAGTTGGAATTTTGATGGGGATTGGATTGAATCTGTAGATTGCTTTTGGCAAGATGGCCATTTTTACTATATTATTTCTGCCCATCCATGGATATGGGAGATCTTTCCATCTTCTGAGGTCTTCTTCGATTTTTTTCTTCAGAGACTTGAAATTCTTGTAATACAGATCTTTCACTTGCTTGTCTCACCAAGATACTTTATATTGTTTGTGACTATTGTGAAGGGTGTTGTTTCTTTAATTAGTTTTTCAGTCTGTTTATCCTTTGAGTATGAGAAGGTTACTGATTTGTTTGAGATAGTTTTATATCTGGCCACTTTGTTGAAGTTGTTTATCAGCTGCAGTTCTCTGGTGGAATTTTTTGGATTGCTTAAGAATAACTATCATATCATCTGCAAATAATGATAATTTGATGTCTTCCTTTCCAATTTGTATCCCTTTGACCTCCATTTGTTGTCTAATTGCTCTAGCTAGAACTTCAAGTACTATATGAAATAGATATGGAGAGAGAGGGCAGCCTTGTCTAGTCCCTGATTAGAGTGTTATTTCTTTATGTTTCTCTCCATTTAGTTTGATATTGGCTACTGGTTTGTTGTATATTGCTTTTACTATGTTTAGGTATGGGCCTTAAATTTCTGATCTTTCCAAGACTTTTAAGATGAAAGAATGCTGAATTGTGTTAAATTCTTTTTCATCATCTAATGAAATGACCATGTGGTTTTTTCATTGAGTTTGTTTATGTAGTTGATTACATTGATGGATTTTCATAAATTGAACCATCCCTGCATCTCTGGGCTGAAGCCTACTTGATTGTGGTGAAAGATCATTTGGATGTGTTCTTGGATTCAGGTGACAAGAATTTTATTGAGTATTTTGGCATTGATATTCATAAGGGATATTGGTCTGAAGTTCTCTTTCTTTGTTGGATCTTTGTGTGGTTTTGGTATCAGCATAATTGACACTTCATAGAATGATTTGGGTATTGTTCCTTCTGTTTATATTTTGTGGAATAATTTGAAGAGTGTTGGTGTTAGGTCTTTTTTGAAGGTCTGATAGAATTCTCCACTGAAACTATCTGGTCCTGTGCTTTTTTTGGTTGGGAGATTTTCAATGGCCGCTTCTATTTCTTTAGGGGTTATGGGACTGTTTTGATGGTCTATCTGATCCTGATTTAATTTTGGTATTTGGTATTTTTCTAGAAAATTGTCCACTTCATCCAAATTTTCCAGTTGTGTTGAGTATAGGCTTTTGTAGTAGGATCTGATAATGTTTTGAATTTCTTCAGTTTCTGTTGTTTTATCTCCCTTTCATTTCTGATTTTGTTAATTTTGATACTGTCTTTGTGACATCTGTTTAGTCTGGCTAAGGGTATATCTATCTTGCTGATTTTCTCAAACAGCTACTGATTTTGTTGATTTTTGGTATGGTTCTTTTTGTTTCTACTTGGTTGAATTCAGCCCAGAGTTTGGTGATTTGCTGTAATATACTCCTCTTGTCTTCTATAACTTTCAGATGTGCTGTTAAGCTGCTAGTGTAGGCTCTCTCCAGTTTCTTTTTGGAGGCACTCAGAGCTGTGAGTTTTCCTCTTAGCACTGCTTTCATTGTGTCCCATAAATTTGGGTATGTTGTGCCTTCATTTTCATTAAATTCTAAAAAAGTCTTTGATTTCTTTCCTTATATCTCCCTTGACCAAGGCATCAGTCAGTAGAGCATTTTTCAGCTTCCACGTTTATGTGTGATTTCTGTTGTTTTTCTTGCTATTGAAGACCACCCTTACTCCATAGTGATCTGAAAGAAGTCATGGTATTATTTCAGCCTTATATCTGTTGAAGTCAGTTTTGTTATGGTCAATTTTGAAGAAGGTACCATGAGGTGCTGAGAAGAAGCTGTATTCTTTACTTTTAGGGTGAAATTCTATTGATAACTGTTAAATCCATTTGGTCCATAACTTCCGTTGGTTTCACTGTGTCTCTGTTTAGATTGTGTTTCCCTTATCTGCCCATTGATGAAAGTGGAGTGTTGAAGGCCCTCCCCAATTATAGTGGGAGGTGTAATGTGTGCTTTGAGCCTAGTTTTTTTTTTAGGTTTTTGTTTTTGTTTTTGCTTTTTAATATAAATTTGGGTGCCCTTGCATTTGGAGCATAGATGTTCAGAATTGTGAGTTTTACTTGATAAATTTTTCCTTTTATGAGTGTTAAGCATACTTCTGTATCTTTTTTAAATGACTTTTGGTTGAAAGTCAATTTTATGTAATATTAGAATGACTACTCCAGGTTATTCCCTGGGACCATTCCTTGGAAAATTGTTTTCCAGCCTTTTTCTCTGAGACAGAGTTTGTCTTTGTGCCTGAGGTGCATTTCCTGTATGCAACAAAATGTTTGGTCCTTCTATACTTATACAGTCTGTTAGTCTATGTCTTTTTATTGGGGAATTGCGTCAACTGATTTTAAGAGATTAAGGAATAGTGATTGTTGCTTTCTGTTATTTTTGATGTTATTTTTATGTTTGTGTGTTTATATTTTTTGGGTTTGTTGAAAGAAGATCATTATCTTGCTTTTTCTAGCATGTAGCTGCCCTCAATATATTGGCCTTCCTTAACTATTATCCTTTGTAGGGTTGGATTTGTGTAAAGATATTGTGTAAATTTGGTTTTATCATGGAATATTTTGGTTTTTCCATCAATGGTGATTGAGAGTTTTGCTGGGTATAGTAGTGTGGGCTGGCATTTGTGTTCTCTTAGGGTCTGTTTGAGATCTGCCCAGGATCTTCTTCTTCATGGTCTCTGGTGAGAATTCTAGTGTAATTCTGATAGGTCTTCCTTTATATATTACTTGGCCTTTTTCCCTTACTGGTCTTAATATTCCTTCTTTGTTTAGTGCATTTGGTGTTTTGATTATCATGTGACAGGAGCAATTTCTGTTCTGGTCCAATCTGTTTGTAGTTTTGTAGGCTTCTTTTATATTCATGGGCATCTCTCTCTTTAGGTTAGGGAAATTTTCTTCTATAATTTTGTTGAAGATATTTACTGGCTCTTTAAATTGTAAATCTTCACTCTTATCTATACCTATCATCCTTATATTTGGTCTTTTCACTGTGTCCTGGATTTCCTGGATTTTGGGGTTACAAACATCTTGAATTTTGTATTGTCTTTGATTGTTGAATCAATGCTTTTTCTGATATCTTCAGCACCTGACATTCTTTCTCCTATTTCTTGTATTCTGTTGTTGATGTTTGCATCTATGACTCCTGATTTCTTTCCAAGAAATTTTTTTATCTCCAGAGTTTTCTCCCTTTGTGATTTCTTTGTTTTTTCTACTTCTGCTTTTAGATCCTGGATGGTTTTGTTCAGTTCCTTCACATGTTTGTGTGTGTTTTCCTGTAATTCTTTGAAGGATTTTGTGTTTCATTTTTAAGGGCTTCTACCTGTTGCCCAATGTTCTCTTGTATTTCTTTAAGGGATGTTTCCTTTTTAAGGGATTCTACCTATTGATTTATGTTCTCCTGCATTTCTTTAAAGGAGTTATTTATGTCCTTCTTGTGTCATGAGATGTAATTTTAAATCCATATCTTGCTTTTTTGGTGTGTTGGTGTATTCAAGATTTGCTGTTGTGGGAGAACTTGGTTCAGATGGTGCCATGACTTGTTTTCTGTTGGTAATGTTCTTGTGTTTGCCATTTGCCATCTGGTTATCTCTGGTCTTAGCTGGTGTTGCTGTCTCTGACTGTGACTTATCAGTCCTGTAAATCTATGTATCTGTGCTCCTTGGAGACCTGTTCTTTTTATGTAATCTCATGTATGTAGGTACACCTGTGAGATCAGCTCTCTTGTTTTATTTGTGCATGTAGCTCTATGGATCCGATCAGTTCTGGGTGGGGATGGAAATTGGAAGACTCCTGTCCCTAGGCTCTTGTGTCCTCAGGGTTTCCAGCTGTTTCCTCTGAGCAGAAGGGGTGATTCTACCTGTGCTGTCTGGCCTCTCTGCATTCCTTGTTTGTTAACTTCCTCCCTGTGCCACTTGGATATTGCATGCTGTGGCAGAGGATGGTCCTAAGCTGGAGACAGAAACTGGAAATCTTCTACCAGAAGGTTCTGGATGTGATCCTCTGAGCAGCAGGGGAGGTCCCACCTGTGCTTACTGTACTCTCTGCACTCCTGCATGACCAGCTATCTCCCTGTGCCACCTGGATATGGTCCTCCATTGTAGAAGAAGATCCAGAGCTGGAGACAAAAAGCAGAAATCTACTGCCTGAGGGTCCTGGCCTTTATCCTCTGAGCAGCAGGGGTGGGTATATCTGTGTTGTCTGGCCTCTCTGCATTCCTTGGTTGTTAACTACCTCTCTGAACAACTTGGATATGGCATGCTGTGGCAGAGGATGGTCCTAAGCTGGAGACAGAAACTGGAAGGCTTCTACCAGAGGGTTTTATATGTGATCCTCTGAGCAGCAGGGGTGGTACTATCTGTTCTGTCAGGCCTCTTCACAATCCTGGGGGGTTAGCTACCTACCTCCCTGTACCACTTGGATATGGCATGCTGTGGCAGAGGATCATGAGTGCCCTTCTATTAAGTGGGCCTTAAGCCCATTGGACAGCCTTTGATACCATCAAATTGCAAGTGCCATGATTGCATCATTGGGGATATCTTGTAATACTATTTGTCATTACTATTTGTAGACTTTGCAGATTGATAGTAATATTGATTGCTTTCCTCTCTCTCAGCTTGCACAGTAGCTTCTGATACTATGATAGTCAACAGAAAGGAGATTCACAGGTCAATTCTTCCTTGATTCCTCCAAGTCCTATGTCCAAAGTATGTGATGCTTTAGCAATTGGCTTTTACCTTCAAAAGTCTACAAAGCAACTAAGGGCAATGACTATAGCCTATATTGTCTTAAGGATTGCTTCACATCCCTTGATCAATAACTTGAAGAAATTTTATACTGATTTGATAGTGGAAAAGCTAATTTGTATATCTCCAAGCAACATATAAAGAAAGATTCCACTTCTCAACATTTTTTGCCAGTATTTTTTCATTTGGTTTCTTTATGAAAGGTATACCCTGTGTAGTTTTTATTTGAAATTCACTGATAAAAAAGGATGATGGGCATTTTTCACTTCCATTGGCCACTGGAAAAACAACTATGAAAACTATGTGTTCACTTAAGTGGCCCACTATTGACTGAGCCTCTAGAGCCCTGGGATTATTTTTAATTTGATAGATTTACATTTGACAGACTACTATCTACTCAATATGACAAGCTCTGAAAATGAAATATCAAATAATCAAAAAACTCAGTCCAAGGTGGTTCAGCTTTGTTTATCCTCTAAACCTTTCCACTCACTAACTTTTTGAGATTGGCTTACTTGAAGAGGATGTTACTCAGCACTGACCCACAAAATTGAAATCTAGACACTGCATAAGGATATACTAACATTAAATCAAAGAACTCAGTAGTAATGAACAGTTTGTCTTTATATAAGCACTTGGCAGAGGGCAGACAGAAAATAATTTTAAATCATCTTTCTATTCTCTGGCCACTTGAGTGTGGATTTCCCATTTTGAACAGAACACTCTTGGATTTTGCTTCTCGGATTTTTTTTCCCAAAGCAGTTGATTCTATTTGTGGACCAAGTAATGGGGATTATTTTTCTAGGTGTGTTTAGGCTCCAGCTACTGTACAGAACTATTGGAAAGCTTTACATTATCAAGCCTTAGACTCCAATGTATTTAATCACTTGCCATAGTTCATCTTTCTTCAAAGGGACTAATGAGTCTATCTGTAGTCTATAGCTTATGAAATATTTCTGCTATGTGCCACATTGCAGTTCTGAGTCAGTTTTTCTTCTCTGTTAAAGAAATTTGTCAGACCAGGTCTCAGATTATAGTGCCCTGACATTTCCCTGTTGTTCCCCACTGTACAATTCAAGGAAGATCCTTTGTACCTTGAGCTGACTAGCCTTGTTCAATGTAAATGGCTTCTTAGACTCATCTCTAAAATTGATATTTGCTATGCATACATAAGAGAGAACATGATTTTCTGGGTCAAGGTTACCACATTCTGTATATTTTTCAATTTCAACAATTCGCTGGAAATTTTTATGGTTTCATTTTACTTTACAGCTTAGTAGTATTCCTTTGCTAATACATAATATATTTTTATTAGCCACACACTAGTGGAAGGACACTTACATGGTTTCTATTTCTTAAATATTATGAATAGAGAAGCAATTTACAATTTTGAACAAGTATCTGTGCAGCAGGATATTGAGCCCTTTGGATAAATATCAATGTGTGGTAGGGTAGTACAGAGGTATAGATTTACTTTTAAAACTCTCCACACAGATTTGCAGAGTGGCTACAACAGTTTGTAATTGCACTAACCGTGACTGAGGGCTCTGCTTTTCTGTTATCCTCATCAAAATTTGATGCTAATTGTATCTTAGTCCTAGCTACTCTGACTGGGATGAGATGAAATCTCAAAGTTCTTTTAATTTGAAATTCCCTAATTTCCTAAGAATGTTAAACACTTTTTAAAAATATCTAAATCATTTTTCATTTTTCTTTTGTGAACTTTCTGTTCAGATCCTTGATCATTTTTTAAATTGAATTATTTGTTTTCTTTTATGCCTTGGGTTTGAAGACGTATATTTTGGATATTATTCCTGCATAAGATGTATAGCTACCACCAATTCTTTTCCATTTGTGAGCCTTCTCATCACTCAGTTGAATGTTTCTTTTGATGTAGATAACTGTTTAGTGTTATGAAATTCCATTTGTATGTCAGAAACCAGGAAATTAAAAAGGAACCATGTGGTAGAGAGAAGAATAAGCTTTAGTGGTAAGAGGTTAGGATATAGGTACTATGAAGAAAGAATGGAGGGAAACTCATTTGGGGAAGAAAGAGAGATGATGATGTAGAGGGTTAATGAAGAAGGAGGAATGAAGCACACTAGAAAAGATTGAAAAAGCCTCTGAGCAACATATATCATAACTAAAAATATATAACTAATACATATGAGGGTATATATATATAATTTAAATGAAGTTGAACAACTTATAGAGATGCTTCCTGACCTTTATAAAATAGTCAATAAAAATACAGTTAAAACTGTGGGAAATTCTCCTTTGAGTTCTTCATAAGAGGGATACAAGAGATTACCAAGACAATATATAATATTACCATTGCCCTTGGTTCCCCTCCTCAGAATTTGAAGGTAACAACCTGTGTCTTCTTATGGCATTTTGCTTCACCATTATTGCCTAGAGTAACATACTTATAAAATGTATCAATTAGTTATTCCACCTCAGAATTAATATACATTTTTTCTTTTTTCATTTCATTCTCAAATTTCTACCACGATGTCCAGTGACTTGTTTCTTCTGTTTTTCTTTCCAAGTTTCCATAGTTTACCCTTTGTAATTCTTTGTAAACATCTTCTCTACCAGTCTTTCTTTTCTTGCCTCAGCTTTGTGATTTGCTTTTAACCAATGAATGCAAGCAAGAATTGGTTGAAAGAACTTCAAACTCCAATATGCTGCTAGAAATATGTCACACTACAGTTATTTGTAAACATATATCTGAATATTACATAAGTCTGTCCTGATAGAATT
The DNA here is from genome assembly GCA_964023405.1 of Apodemus agrarius. NCBI lineage: Eukaryota > Metazoa > Chordata > Mammalia > Rodentia > Muridae > Apodemus > Apodemus agrarius. The sequence continues at coordinate 79,497,203 of OZ030009.1, forward strand.
TTAAGGAAGTAAATCAGAATAAAGACATGCTTCTTTTTTAAAAATTGTATTTATTTATTTATTCATTTATTTACACTCCATATTTTATCCTCTCCCCAGTCCACCCTCTGACTGTTCCACATTCTATACTTCCTCCCCACTGCTCTGTCTCCACATGGATGTCCCCACCACCTACTCCACCTGACCTCTAAATTCCCTGGGGCCTCCAGTCTCTTCAGGGTTAGGTGCATCATCTCTTAATGAACACAGACCCAGCAGTCCTCTACTATATGAGTGTTGGGTACCTCATCAGCTTCTGTATGCTGCCTGTTTGGTGGTCTAGTGTTTGAGCGATCTCAGGGGTCCAAATTAAATGAGACCGCTGGTCCTCCTACAGGGTCTCCATAATCTTCAGCTTCTCTCAACCTGCCCTAGTTGAACAACAGGGGTCATCAGCTTCTGTCCAGTGGTTGGGTGCAAATATCTGCATCTGACTAAGCTGTTTATTGGGTCTTAAGAAGTGTGGTCATGCTAGGCTCCATTTTGTGAGCACTTGGTAGCCTCAGTAATAGTATCAGACCTTAGGACATCCCCTTGAGCTGGATCCCAGTTTGAGCCTGTCGCTGGAATTCTTCTCTTCAGGTTCCTTTCCATTTCCATCCTTGTAATTCTTTCAGACAGGAACAATTATAGGTCAGAGTGACTGTGGTAATGTCTCCCTCTCCCTCATTTGATGCACTGTCTTTCTGCTGGTGGTGGTCTAATTTCTCTCTCCCTACTGTCAGGAATTTCATCTAATGCCCCTCCCTTTGAGTCCTGAGAGTCTCTCACCTCCCAGGTCTCTGGTTCATTCTGGAGGCTCCACCGAACCTCCTGTCTCCTGAGGTTGCCTGTTTCCCTTCTTTCTGCTGGCCCTCAAGGCTTCAGTCCTTTTCCCTCACTCAATACCAGATCAGGTTTTCTTCCCCCCAACTTCCCCTGCCCTTCCCACTTTCCCTCCCAGATCCCTCCCTCCCCACTTGTGATTACTTTCTTCTCCATCCTAAGCGGGACTGAGGCATCCTCACTTGGGCACTTCAGCTTCTTGAACTTTTGGAATTCTGTAGCTAATATCCACTCATTAGTGATTGCATACCATGCATGTCCTTTTAGGTCTGAGTTACCTCACTCAGGATGATATTTTCTAATTCCATCCATTTGCCTGCAAAATTTAGAAACTCCTCATTCTTAATAGCTGAGTAATATTTTATTATGTAAATGTAAATCATATTTTCTGTATCCATTCTTCTGTCCTGGTACATCTAGGTTGTTTCTAGCTTCTGGCTCTCACAAGTAAAGCCAAAATGAACATAGTGGAACACACGCCCGTATGGCAAGGTGGGATATCTTTTGGGTATATTCCCAAGAGTGGTATATCTGGGTGTTCAGGTAGATATATCTCCAGTTTTCTAAGGAACCTCCTGATTGATTTACAGAGTGGTTGTACCAGTTTGCAATTCCACCAGCAATGGAGGACTGTTACTCTTTCTCCACATTTTCTCCAACATGAATTGTCACCTGAGGTTTTGCTATTAGCCATTCTGATTGATGTAAGGTAGAATCTCCAGGTAATTTTGATGTGCATTTCTATGATCACTAAGGATTCTCAACATTTGTTGTGCTTCTCATCTATTTGAGATTACCTAGTTGTGAAATCTCAGTTTAGTTCTATACCCCATTTTTGATTGTTTTTTTTTTCAGTTTTTTGGTGATTAGTTTCTTGAGTTCTTTATATATTTTGGATATATTAGCCATCTATTGGATTAGAGATCTTTGTCAAAGATCAAGTATCTATAAGTGTGTGGTTGTATTTCTTGGTCTTTAATTCTATTCCATTGATTAACATGTCTGTCTCTGTACCAGTATCATGAAGTTTTTATCACTATTGCTCTGTACCCCATTTTTAATAGGGTCATTTGACACTCTGGAATCTAACTTCTTGAATTCTTTGTGTACATTGGATATTAATCCTCTATCTGTTGGTTACCATTTTGTCATACTGAACACCCAGATATACCACTCTTGGGAATATACCCAAAAGATATCCCACTTTGCCCAAAGTGTCCTTTGACTTACAGAAGATTTGCAGTTTTATGAGGTCCCATTAGGCCAAAAGCTCAAAATAAACATGTTACAATTCACAGACCACAGGAAGGTCAAGAAGAAAGAAGACCAATGTAGGAGTGCTTGGCTTTCTTTGAGACAGGGAGCCAAATATTCATAGGAACAACAGTGGAGACAAAGTGTGGAGCAGAGACTGAAGGAAATGCCACTCAAAGACTGTCCTACCTGGGGATTCATCCTGTAAACAGTCACCAAACCCCCGAACTATTATGGATGACAAGAAGTATATACCCAAAGGAGCCTGTTATGGTTGTCTTTTGGAGGAGCCCTGCCAGATCCTTAGAGGTGAATACGAGCAGCCAAGCATTGTAATGAGTGTAAGGTTCATAATGGAGGAGTTGGAGGGCAGACTGGAGGAGTGGAGGGGCAGTTGCACCCTCTTGGGAAGAACAACAATGTCGTCTAACCAGACACCCAAGGGTTCCCAGGGACTAAGCCATGAAACAAGAGGTACACATGGTTCCAGCCAAAGGAGTGGCAGAGGAGTGCTTTGTCAGGCACCATTGGGAGGAGAGGTTCTTGGTCCTGTGAAGGCTCAATAGAGGCCCCAATGTGAGGAAGTTGATTGGAGGTCAAGGTAGTGGGTCGGGTGGAGGAGCATATTTTTGGAGACAGGGTGTGAGAGGATGGGTTGGGGTTTTTGGGGAGGGGGGAAACCTGTAAGGGGGTATAACCTTTGAAATGTAAATGAAGAATAAATTCAATAAAAAAAAGAAATAAAAGAATTGTTTTTGCTATTCTGGGTTTTTCACCATTCCAGATAAATTTGAGAATTGCTCTTTCCATGTCTTTAAAGAATTGTGCTGGGATTTTGATGGGGATTTCACTGAATCTATAGATTGCCTTTGGTAGGATGGCCATTTTTTACTACTTTAATTGTGCCAATTTATGAGCATGGGGGATCTCTCTATTTTCTGAGATCTTCTTTGATTTCTCTCTTGAGAGACTTGCAACTATTGTCATACAAGTCTTTCACTTGATTGGTTAGAGTTACCCCAAGATATTTTATATTATTTGTGGCTATTGTGAAGGGAGTTGTTTCCCTAATTTCTGTCTCAACCATTTTATCATTTGTATAAAGGAAAGCTATTGATTGATTTGAGTTAATTTTATAACCAGCCACTTTGCTGAAGTTGTTTATCAGCTGGAGAAGTTCTCTGGTAGAATTTTTGGGGTCGCTTATGAATACTATTTTATCATCTGCAAATAGTGATTCCTTTATTTATTCTTTGCCAGTTTGTATCCCCTTGATCTCTTTTTTTATCTTACTATTCTAGCTACCACTTTGAGTACTATATTGAATAGATATGGGAGAGTGGACATCCTTGTCTCTTCCTGATATCAGTGGGATTGCTCAAATAGTTCTCCATTTAGTTTGATATTGGCTGTTGTTTGCAGTAAATTCCTTTTATTATGTTTCAGTATTATCCTGAATTCCTGATCCATTTAATACTTTTAAGGTGAAGGGGTTCTGTCAAATGCTCTTTCTGCATCTAAGGAGATGATCATGTGAGTTTTAAATTGAGTTTGTTCATATATTTTATTACGTTAATGGATTTTTGTATAGTAAGCAAATCTTGCAACCCTGAGATGAAGCCTACTTGATGATGATAAATGATGATTTTGATGTGTTCTTGGATTCAGTTAGCAAGAATTTTATTGTGTATTTTTGCATCTATATTCATAAGTGAGATTGGTCTGAAGTTCTCTTTTTTGGTTGGAACCTTGAGTGGTTTAGATATTAGAGTAATTGTCAGTTCATAGAATGAGTTAGGTAGTGTTCCTTCTCTTTCTAGTTTATGAAATAGTTTGAAGAAAATTGGTATCAGGTCTTCTTTGAAAGTCTGGTAGAATTCTGCACTAAATCCATCTGGCCCTGGACTTTTTTGTTTGGGAGGTTTTTAATGACTTCTATTTCCTTGTGCAATATGGGCCTCTTTAGAGAGTTTACCTGCTCTTGATTTAACTTTGGTATTTGGTATCTGTCTAGAAAACCATCCATTTCATCTGTAATTTCCAGTTTTGTGGAGTATAGGTTTTTATAGTAGAATCTGATGATTTCTTCAATTTCCTCCATTTCTGTTTTCTGTCATACCTTTTATTTCTGATTTTGTTAATTTGGATACTGCCACTCACTTAGTTTGGCTAGGGGTTTATTTATCTTGTAGATTCTCTCAAAGAACCAGCTTCTGCTTTTGTTCATTCTCTGAATTGTTTTCTTTGTTTCTATTTGGTTGATTTCAGCTCTGATTTACTCCTGGGTGAGTTTGCTGCTTTTTATTCTAGAGCTCTCAGGTGTACCATTAAGTTGTTAGTGTAAGATCTCTCCAGTTTCTTTACCAGGGCATTTAGTGCTATAAACTTTTCTCTTAAGCACTGCTTTCATTGTGTCCCATAAGTTTGGGTATGATGTGTTAATATTTTCACAAAATTCCAGGAAATCTTTAATTTCTTTCTTTATTTCTTCCCTTACGAAGTTATCACTGATTTAAGAGTTGTTCAGTTTCCACATGTAAGTGGTCTTTATGTAGTTTTTGCTGTTAATGAAGATCAGCCTTAGGCTATTGTGATCTGATAGGATGCATGATATTATTTCAATCTTCTTGTATCAGTTGAGGGATGTTTTGTGAACAAGACATGCCTCTTTTTTTAAGGAACTAATTAAATTCACAGTAGAAAGTAAGAGTGCTACTGCTACTCAGTCAGTTTTACTCAATATAGAATGTCTTGACTCTGGACCTGATTAAATTGATGGAAGCAATCCTACTCTCTAGTCTTTCAACTTTGTTGTGTATATATGACTGAATACTTTGTAATGCTTTGGTGAATTATAGATGTTTTCTTTCATTCGGCTTCAATCTAAAAGCAGCTCTTTAAATCACCTCAGGGTTCTCTTCAAATTCCTGTGGTATCCAGTTAGAATTATGCACATTTGTTTTCTAAATTCTTCATAGAAAATTATTGTATTCCCTGTGACATTTGCCGTAAGACTCGAAATTTATACTGTTCTACCTTCTTTCTCACCTTTATCTCTCTTTTAAAAGCATAATTCTCTTGGCTCCATCTCCTTGAATGTTAAATGCTTTTTGAAATATTCCATTTTTATTACCAGCCATCTTTCTCACTTTTATTGCTCCCAAAATATTCCACACTTTCAGCTGAGTCTTGACTGTAAAAAGAGAATATGATTATTTGAGCCAAGATATCTCACATCTGTTCACTCACTGAAATATAGCTTTGTCTTACATAGATAACATATACATTATAGCCCTATAGTAAAAGAACCCATTTCACAGGGTCTGAACATCTTTCCTCAAGAATATCCTACTTATAATATCTTAAAATTCTTCAGAAAGGTTGCAAACATTGGTTTCCCCATGCCCTACTTTCAGGAAATCCTGGCAGGGGCCCAAGAATTTGATGGACTAAGAAGAGCACCTGATTCGTTGGATTCAGAGATCCAGGATCTCATTTCTTAAAATACTGACCACTACTTGGTAAAAATCTATTGCCCTTAACATTTTATCAGCTAGTTCTCATCCATCTCTCTCATTTTTTCTAATTGTATTACTCTGTTTACCATCAACCTCTACCAATCCTGTATTACTCTAGAATCTGATGTACCTTTATTACTTATTCTTCTTTGAATGTGACAAAACAGCCTTTTATTATCACTGTGTCTAGAAAAACATTCTGCACGGTGTTTCCCATATCTTCTATCCATAACCCAACTAATTTGATTACTTCCCATTTTGTGCATAAAGGAACAATCATTTATTTATTACCTGCAACAGCACTAAATACTTCACTTTACAACATGCCATTTGTTTTCTTCCTACAGCAGTTCTGTCACTTTTAACATTTTACAAACAAGGATCCTGGGCATTATAAATGATGACCATCATTTCTACAAGTATAGCATTCTTAAGTCCTTGAACAGAACATGTTTCTTCCTGCTTTTGTCATACCAATTCACTGAGATTCCTTACCACTTTTGTCATAAGTTATTGTGTCTGTAATGATGTTGCCTTCAAGTTCTTATTCCTTAACAGGCTCCTCTTAAATCTGAGGTGATATCATCTTTACCATAAGGGTCACACCATTTGCCTTGATACATCAAATATACAACTCATTCATCAGATGACAGAATAAGCACTGCACTGGAGACATCTAGTCTTGTGTTTCTGGGCATTTGTACTGTGATGGATGTTGGCTGCTTTGTCACTGTTTAATATGCATCACATTCCTTGTTAGAACAACATCCTGATTACTTTCAGGAACATTATGTCTTCTCCACATATTAATTTTGTAGGATTTTTAATTCTAGACACACAGGGAAAGAAATTCATAAATGAGCAACTTAAGGATTGAGGAAAACATTCAAGTCTATTCCTCTCAGCACTGATGGTAATGAAATCCAGGCCAGACAGTTTAATTTATAAATTAGCTGTAAGCTTCCTTGCCTCCTGTTTTCTACTGCTTTACTAGGTCACATATATTGTTAGTCCCTGGTGCTTTTTCCTAGAATCTGTGAATCCTCAAATCACAAGCAATAAAAATCCTCTTTTATTAAACAAAGATTGTTTCAGTTACTTGCACCCGAGAATTCTACATGAGACTTTTCTTTTATTACATAATACATTTGTTTCAGATGTTATATTTTTTTATATTTATGTGTGTGTAGATTTGGTGTTCATTCATTTATATATGAATGTTTGCATGTATATGGGCACACATATGTATGCAGATGTGGGAACATACGTCTGTGTTTGTGAGGAGGGAAGAGGTCAATATTGGGTGTCTTTCTCAATAACTTTTTTGCTTTATTCATTGAGTCATTGTCTTAGTCAGGGTTTATATTCCTGCACAAACATCATGATCAAGAAGCAAGTTGGGGAGGAAAGGGTTTATTCAGCTTACACATTCACTTTGCTGTTCATCACCAAGGGAAGGCAGGACTAGAACTCAAGCAGGTCAAGAAGCAGGAGCTGATGCAGAGGCCATGGAGAGATGTTATTACCGGCTTGCTTCCCCTGGCTTGCTCATCCTGCTTTCTTATAGAACCCAAGATTACCAGCCCAGGGATGGCTGCACCAACAAGAAGCCCTCCCCCTTGATCACTAATTGGGAAAATGTCTCACAGATGGATCTCATGAAGGCATTTCCTCAAGGAAGGTTCTTTTCTCTGTGATAACTCCAGCTTATGTCATGTAGGCACACAAAACCAGCTGGTACACTCATAGTCTCTTGATGAATCAAGAGGTTGGTGACTCAGCTAGCCGAGCACATCAACCCTTTTTACCTGATGAACAAACTCAGACTAGCACAGTGAATTATAACAAGCAACTGAAACCTGTGAATTACAACTAAACAAGTAAAAGTTGACATTTTCTTTTAAGATTTCAACTGGGGAGGGAGAAGAGACAGAAAAGAAAAGTGGATCTCTTAGGATAAGCAACCTTAACTATGAAAGGCAGTTTAAATGCCCAGATGAAAGTTCAGACATGAAAATGTTCTCAGTGCCTGTACTAATGTAGCACTATTTTCTGAAAAGCTGGTAGCTAATACAAACTCTCAAGAAAGGGAATACCCCCGTCCTTCCTTCAGTTCTCTCTCTCTCTCTCTCTCTTTCTCTCTCTCTCTCTATCTCTCTTTCTTTCTCTCAATCAGCCTTTATTAAATAAATACTACCTTCTGAATTCTGGAAACGTGAAGATAAAACACAGTTCTATAAAGCAATTAAACATAATATGTAAATTTAGATGTCTGAATAGGGACATTATAACTTGGTACAATGGAACTGTTGGTTGCAATATGAAATTAACACTCAACCGATACTTGTTCTTTGAGCCCACTGCAATCATAGATTTTTGTTGCTACTTTTTGTCATATATCACATAGTAGCGGCAATACTGAGATTTTATTAAGCAAAAAAGGAATGATATATAAGCAAGCCCATAGACAGTGATTTAGGCTGCAAATCCTGTAGGAGTTTAGAGATGAGAATTGTTACATGGTACCCAGACTGGAAAGGTAACATGAAAGACAATAATACTCAAGCCTTTCATACTCTTACTTAATTATATAGATCTAGAATCTGAAAGTCATTGAAAGTAGATGATTTATTTATAAAAATAGTCATAGGGCACTTGGGAGACAGAGGTGAGTGGATCACTGAGTTTGAAGCCAGCCTGGTATACAAAGTGAGTTCAAGGACAACCAGAGCTACGCAGAACATCCCTGTCTCGAAAAACCAAAAAAAAATTGTCATAGGGATAGAGAGACATTACAGACATCAAAAATATAAAAAGATTTTGATATGTATATGGGGAAAAGTCATTGTTGAGACTATTTTGGTGCACTGGATTTTTTTTTTTTTGTCAACTTGACACAAGGTGGAATTATCACAGAGAAAAGAGCTTCAGTTGAGGAAATGCCTGCATAAGATCCAGATGTAAGGCATTTTCTCAATTAGTGATCAAGGGTGGAGGGCCCCTTGGGGGTACCATCCCTGGGCTGGTAGTCTTGGGTTCTATAAGAAAGCAAGCTAAGCAAGCCAGGGGAAGCAAGCCAGTAAGTAGCATTCCTCCATGGCTTCTGCATCAGCTCCTGCTTCCTGACCTGCTTGAGTTCCAGTCCTGACTTCCTTTGGGGATCAACAGCAATGTGGAAAGTGTAAACTGAATAAGCTCCTTCCTCCTCAACTAGCTTTATGGTAATGATGTTTGTGTAGGAATAGAAACACTGACTAAGACAGCTGGGAAGTTATTGTAAATAAGAATTAATAGGGGGAGACCCACCACCATTTTGGAGCTGGTAGCCTATCAAGGTATGCAGTGGGCACCAGAGTGAAGGATTTCCCAGGGTGTAGACTGACTGGGTGCCGTCCGCACCAGGGAACTGGGCAGCACTACAGCTGCCTGGGAAGGCGGGGGAGTGTCTGACCTGCAGGAGGTACCGTAGATAGACTGAGACCCACAGACTGAGATCCACACCATCTTGGATCCTGCAGTTCAACCAGGGAAGTTCCCTATCTACAGAGAGCCCATGGTTTTGACAGAGCTCCGTGGTCTGACACTATCTTGGGGAGAGCAGCTCAACTAGACAGAGCCCTGCAGACTGAGAAAGATGCCGTATAGGCTTCAGCAGTCCAGCCAGGGAAGCTACCATCCTGCAGGGAATCCCACAGTTAGACAGAGCCCTGAGACCTGCCACTATCTTGGAGCTGGTAGAGTAACCAGGCAAACCAGGAGAAGACAGAAGGAGGCCAGTTAAGTACCCAGAGGCAAACCAGTAGAGATTTAAGTCCAGCCCAGCAGAGCTGAGGAGGTAATTTGGAGCCCAGTGGTGGAAACTTTCCAGTTTCCTCCTCTGGAGCACGGACTCCCTCTGAGACAGCAGCACCAAACGCCAGGCTCTCAGGAGCTTTAAACACCAACCAGCAGTAACAAGACCAACTAACTCAATAAATAAACAAATGGTAAAAGGCAAACATAGGAACGTTACTAGCAGAAATTAAGGCAATATGGCAGTATCCAAACCCAGTTCCCCCACAGCACTAAGTCCTGGATACCCCAAGACACCAGAAAAGCAAGATTCAGATCTAAAAGCACTGGTCAAGATGCTGTTAGAGGAACACATAGATAAATCTCTTAAAGAAATACAGGAGAAAATGGACCAAAAGTTAAAAGCCAGGAGGAGAATTGAGTCCGGACCGGCAGAGCTGAGGAAGTAATTCGGAGCCCAGTGGTGGAAACTTTATGGTTTCCACCTCTGGAACACGGATGCCCTCTGAGACAGCAGCACCAAACGCCAGGCTCTCAGGAGCTTTAAACAACAACCAGCAATAACAAGACCAACTAACTCCAGAAAAGTTACAATGCAAACACAAAAATCACTTAAAGAAATTCAGGAGAATATGGATCAAAAAATAGAAGTCAATAAGGAAGAAATACAAAAATCACTTAAAGATACAGGAGAATGTGGGTAAACAAGTAGTAGACATGAAAGAAGAAACACAAAAATCTGTTAAAGAATTACATGAAAACACAAACAAGCAAGCGAAAGATCTGAGCAAAACCATCCAGGATCTAAAAACAGAAGTAGAAACAACTAAGAAATCACAAAGGGAGACAAATTTAGAGATAGAAAACCTTGGGAAGAAATCAGGGGCCATAGATGCGAATATCAACAATAGAATAAAACAGATAGAAGAAAGAATCTCAGATGCCGAAGATACCATAGAAACCATGGACTCAACAGTCAAAGAAAATGCAAAATACAAAAAGCTTGTAACCCAAAACATCCAGGAAATACAGGACACAATGAGAAGACCAAACCTAAGGATTATAGGTATAGATGAGAGTGAGGATTTACAAGTTAAAGGGCCAGCAAATATCTTCTACAAAATTATGGAAGAAAACTTCCCCAACCTAAAGAGAGAAATGCCCATGAATATACCAGAAGCCTACAGAACTACAAACAGACTGGACCAGAACAGAAATACCTCCCTTCACATAATAATCAAAACCCCAAATGTAGTAAACAAAGAAGGAATATTAAAGGCAGTAAGAGAAAAAGGCCAAGTAACATATAAAGGAAGACCTATCAGAATTACACCAGAATTCTCACCAGAGACCATGGAAGCTAGAAGATACCCGGCAGATATCATGCAGACTCTAAGAGAACACAAATTTCAGCCAAAACTACTATGCCCAGCAAAACTCTCAATCGCCATAGATGGAGAAACCAAGGTATTCCATGACAAAACCAAATTTGCAGGATATCTTTCCACAAACCCAGCCCTAAAAAGGATAATAGGGGGAAAACATCAATACAAGGAGGGAAACTACACCCCAGAAGAAGCAAGATAGAAACCTCCTCTCATCAAATCCAAAAGATAACCACTCAAATATAAAAAATTAATTTCAAAAATGTCAGGAACTAATAATTACTATTCCTTAATCTCTCTTAACATCAATGGACTCAATTCCCCAATAAAAAGACACAGACTAACAGACTGGATATGGAAACGGACCCTACAATTTGCTGCATACAGGAAACACATCTCAGTGTCAAAGACAAACACTACTTTAGAGTGAAAGGCTAGAAGACAATTTTACAAGCAAATGGTCTCAGGAAACAAGTCAGAGTAGCCAATCCAATATCATATAAAATTGACTTTCAACCTAAAGTCATCAAAAGAGACACAGAAGGTCACTTCTTGCTGGTCTAAGGGAAAATCCACCAAGAAGAACTCTCAATACTGAACATCCATGCTCCAAACGCAAGAGCACCCTCATTCGTGAAAGAAACTTTACTAAAGCTTAAAGCACACGTTGCACCTAACACAATAATTATGGGTGACTTCAACACTCCACTATGCTCAATGGATCTATCAGGAAACCAGAAACTAAACAGAGACACAGTGAAACTAATTGAAGCTTTGGACCAATTGGATTTAACATATATTGTCTTAGTCAGAGTTCTATTCCTGCACAAACATCATGACCAAGAAGCAAGTTGGGGAGGAAAGGGTTTATTGAGCTTACACTTCCACACAGCTGTTCATCACCAAAAGAAGTCAGGACTGGAACTCAAGCAGGTCAGAAGCAGGAGCTGATGCAGAGGCCATGGAGGGATGTTCCTTACTGGCTTGCTTCCCCTGGCTTGCTCAGCCTGCTCTCTTATAGAACCCAAGAATACCAGCCCAGAGATGGCACCACCCACAAGGGGCCCTCCTTCACTTGATCACTAATTGAGAAAATGCCCCACAGCTGGATCTCATAGAGGCACTTCCCCAACTGAAGCTCCTTTTCCTATGATAACTCCAGCCTGTGTCAAGTTGACACACCAAACTAGCCAGTACAATTGACCCCTTGTCAACTTGAAACACCAACATATCACTATTAAGCCTCAACCCTTACTTTCTGATTCATCCCCAAGATCTCAATAATGTAAAAAGTCCCTCAGTCTTTACATATTAAAAGTTCAATCCCTTTAAAATGTCCAATATCTTAAATTTAAAGTCTTTAAAAATTCAAGTCTCTGAACTGTGGGCTCCACTAAAATACCTTCTTTCAAGAGGGAAAAATATCAGGGCACAGTCACAATCAAAAGCAAAAGTCAAACTCCAATGGTTCAATGTCTGGGATCCAACTCTCGATCTTCTGGGGTCCTCCAAGGGTTTGAGTCACTTCTCCAGCTCTGCCCTTTGTAGCACACACCTTGTCTTCTAGGCTCCAGCTGCCTGTACTCCACTGCTGCTGCTGTCCTTGGTGGTCATTGCATAGTACTGGCATCTCCAAGCCTCAACTTTTTGCATGACCCCTTCAGTCTTAGACTGTCAATTACAACTGAGGGTACACTTTCACCAATGGCCTTCCATGGCCTCTCACTGTACCAAGCCTCAGCTGTTCTTCATGATGCCTTCATGCCTTCAAAAGGAGTACCACCTGGGTGACTCTTACACAATACCAAGTCCTGCTACAGCACGAGGCACAAACTTGGCTATCTGGAACACACCCTCTGTGCTCTCAGAAAACACTTTCCAGAAGATTTCACCTCAGTGATGCTGGTTTCTTAATCACTGCTAATTTCTTAACTCCAGCTAACCAGCATCAATAGTCCCAGTAACACAAAGGTTGACTTTAATGGTTTTGGTATCTTGTTACTCACAGCTGATTCTTCAGCTCCAGCTAACCAAAACCACAGAGTCTTCATGGTCCTGATAAGAGTCTTTAATCTTCCCTCTGAAATTTCACAAGCCAGGCCTCCATCTTCTGCACTGTTCTCAACATAATCTTCCAAGATCCTCTACATCTCACAGAGGTCTCATCACTGAATGGACCATCTAGCCCAAAGATCCAAAGTTCTTCCACAGTCCTTCCCAAAACATGGTCAGGTTGTCACAGGAATACCCCACTATGCTGGTACCAATTTGTCTTAGTCAGAGTTCTATTCCTGCACAAACATCATGACCAAGAAGCAAGTTGGGGAGGAAAGGGTTTATTGAACTTACACTTCCACACAGCTGTTCATCACCAAAGGAAGTCAGGACTGCAACTCAAGCAGGTCAGAAGCAGGAGCTGATGCAGAGGCCATGGAGGGATGTTCCTTACTGGCTTGCTTCCCCTGGCTTGCTCAGCCTGCTCTCTTATAGAACCCAAGAATACCAGCCCAGAGATGGCACCACCCACAAGGGGCCCTCCTTCACTTGATCACTAATTGAGAAAATGCCCCACAGCTGGATCTCATAGAGGCACTTCCCCAACTGAAGCTCCTTTTCCTATGATAACTCCAGCCTGTGTCAAGTTGACACACCAAACTAGCCAGTATATATATATATATATATATATATATATATATATAACATTTCAGTCTAAAGCAAAAAGAATATATCTTTTTCTCAGCACCTCATGGCACCTTCTCTGAAATCGATATGATTGGTAACAAGACAGATGTCAACAAATACAAGAAGATCTAACTAATTCCATGTCTCATATCAGATCACTATGGAGTAAGAGTGGTCTTCAATAGCAAGAAAAACAACAGAAAGCCCACATACACATGGAGACTGAACATTACTTTACTCAATGACACCTTGGTCAAGGAAGAAATAAAGAAAGAAATCAAAGACTTTTTAGAATTTAATGAAAATGAAGGTACAACCCCTACCCAAATCTAAGGGGCACAATGAAAGCAGTGGTAGGAGGAAAACTCATAGCCCTGAGTGTCTCCAAAAAGAAAATGGAGAGAGCATACACTAGAAGCTTAATAGCACATTTGAATGCCCTGGAACAAAAAGAAGCTAATTCACCCAGAAGGAGTAGAAGACAGGAAATCATCAAACTCAGAGCTGAAATCAATCAAGTAGAAACAAAGAGAACCATGCAAAGAATCAACAAAACCAGGAGCTGCTTCTTTAAGAAAATTAACAGGATACATAAACCCTTAGTCAGACTAACCAAAGGGCACAAAGATAGTATCCAAATTAACAAAATGGGAAATTAAAAGGGGCATACATCAACAGAAACTGAGGAAATTAAAAAGATCATCAGATCCTACTACAAAAGTCTATACTCAACCCAACTGTAGAATCTGGAAGAAATGGACAATTTCCTAGACAGATACCAAATACCAAAATTAAATCAGGATCAATTAGATCAGCTAAAGAGTCCCATAACCCCCAAAGAAATAGAAGGGGTTATAGAAAGCCTCCCAACCAAAAAAAGTACAGGACCAGATGGTTTTAGTGCAGAATTCTACTATACCTTCAAAGAAGACCTGACACCAATACTCTTCAAATTATTCCACAAAATAGAAACATAAGGGACACTGCCCAACTTGTTCTATGAAGCCACAATTATGCTGATACCAAAACCACACAAAGATCCAACAACGAAAGAGAACTACAGGCCAATTTCCCTTATGAATATCGATGCAAAAATACTAAATAAATTTCTTGCCAACCAAATCCAAGAGCCCATCAAAATGATCATTAACCATGACCAAGTAGGCTTCATCTGAGGGATGCAGGGATGTTTCAATATACGGAAATTCATTAATGTAATCCACTACATAACCAAACTGAAAGAAACAAGCCACATGGTCATCTCATTACATGCTGAAAAAGCATTTGACAAATTCAGCATCCTTTCATGCTAAAAGTCCAGGAATTCAAGGCCCATACATAAACATAGTAAAAGCAATATACAGCAAACCAGTAGCCAACATCAAAATAAATGGAGAGAGACTTGAAGCCATCCCACTAAAATCAGGGACTAGACAAGGCTGCCCTCTCTTTCCATAACTTTTCAATATAGAACTTGACGTTCTAGTGAGAACAATTAGAGAACATAAGAAAATCAAAGGGATACAAACTGGAAAGGGAGAAGTCAAACTATCATTATTTGTAGATGATGTTATAGCATACTTAAGTGACCCAAAAATCTCCACTAGGCAACTCCTACAGCTGATAAACTTCAGCAAAGTGACTGGTTATAAAATCAACTCAAGCAAATCAGTAGCCTTCCTGTACTCAAAGATCAAGCAGGCTGAGAAAGAAGTTAGGGAAATAACACCCTTCACAATAGCCACAAACAATAGAAAGTATCTTGGCATGACTCTAACCAAACAAGTGAAAGATCTGTATGACAGGAACTTCAAGTCCTTGAAGAAAGAAATCGAAGAAGACCTCAGAAAATAGAAAAATATTTCATGCTCTTGGATTGGCAGGATCAATATAGTAAAAATGGCCATCTTGCCAAAAGCAATATACAGATTCAATGCAATCCCCATCAAAATCTCAAATCAATTCTTCATAGATCTATAAAGAGCAATTCTTAAATTCATCTGGAGTAACAAAAAACCCAGGATAGCTAAAACTATTCTCAACAATAAAAGAACTTCTGGGGGATCATTATCCCTGACCTCAAGCAGTCCTACAGAGCAATTGTGTTAAAAACTGCATCATATTGGTACAGGCAAGTATATCAATGGAATAGAATTGAAGACCCAGAAATGAACCAACAGAGATATGGTCACTTGATCTTTGATAAAGGAGCTACAACCATCCAGTGGAAAAAAAGATAGCCTTTTCAACAAGTGGTGCTGGTTCAACAGGAGGTCAACATTCAGAAGAATGTGAATTGACCCACTCTTATCTCCTTATACTAAGATCAAATCCAAGTGGATCAAGGACCTCCACATAAAACCAGACACAATGAAGCTAATAGAAAAGAAACTTGGGAAGACCCTGGAGGACATGGGCACAGGAGGAAAGTTCATGAACAGAACACCAATAGCTTATGCACTAAGATCAAGAATTGACAAATGGGACCTCATAAAATTGCAAAGTTTCTGTAAGGCAAAAGACACTGTCAGAAGGACAAAACGGCAACCAACAAATTGGGAAAAGATCTTCACCAACCCCACAACAGAGAGAGGGCTAATATCCAATATATACAAAGAACTCAAGAAGTTAGACCCCAAAGAACCAAATAAGCCTATCAAAAAATAGGGTACAGAGCTAAATAAAAAATTTTCACCTGAAGATATTCGGATGGCTGAGAAGCACCTTAAGAGATGTTCAACATCATTAGTCATCAGGGAAATCCAAATCAAAACAACCCTGAGATTCCACCTCACACCAGTCAGAATGCCTAAAATTAAAAACTCAAGAGACAACAGGTGCTGGTGAGGATGTTCAGAAAAGGGAACACTCCTCCAGTGTTGGTGGGATTGCAAGATGGTACAACCGCTCTGGAAATCAGTCTGGCGGTTCCTCAGAAAATTGGGCATGACACTTCCATAGGACCATGTCATACCACTACTGGGCATATACCCAGAGGATTCCCCTGCATGCAATAAAGACACATGCTCCACTATATTCATAGCAGCCTTATTTATAATAGCCATAAGCTGGAAGGAGTCCAGATGTCCCTCAAAGGAGGAATGGATACAGAAAATGTGGTATATTTATACAATGGAATACTACTCAGCAATTAAAAATAATGAATTCATGCAATTTGTAGGCAAATGGTTAGATCTGGAAAATATCATCCTAAGTGAGTTAACCCAATCACAAAAGAATGCACATGAATTACAATCACTGATAAGTGTGTATTAATGAGCCCAGAAGCTCTGAATACTCACGGCACAATTAGCAAATCAAAAGATTCCCAAGAAAAAGGAAGGAGAGGACCCTGGTCCTGAAAAGACTATTTCCAGTTTTGTAGGAGAGTACCAGTACAGAGAAATGGTGTGTGGGCAGGGGGGAGGGTGATTGGGGAATGGGCGAGGGAAGATGACTTATGGGACATATGGTGAGGGGGGAACTAGGAAAGGGGAAAGCCTTTGGAATGTAAACTAAGAATATAGAAAATTAAAAAAAAAAACCCACAGCCAATTACAAGTAGCCAGATAGAATGATTTTGGAACTAGGGACCTTTCCAATTAGTTATATATTTTGTCTTATTTATTGTCCTTTCAGCGCTAAACATTAAACCTGTCACTTCCTGTATACTGGAAAAAACAACAACAAAAGAAAGAATTCATAGCGGATATGTCATATGTGATAAAAAAGGATTTTGAAGACAAAGTTATTAGTATGTTTCATTAATTCTAACAATCTTAGTCTGCTATGCTTTAATATTTTTACAATAGGAACAGATATTTTTATCATTAGCATCTTCATACCATGTCATATTTTATTCAGGTTTGATGTTTGAGGGCAATAGAACTAAAAAAATTCTAAGGCCAAAGTTTTCTCAACAATTTGAGGAGTTGTCCTGGAACAAAGAAAAAGTCAGAAAATTAATTTTAAACAAACTTAACTTAAAGTTATGGCAACATTTTAATGCCTCCCTCATCTTTCACAAACAAAACATATAGGGAATGTCTGGAACAACAATGAAAAGAAATCTGGAATGTTTGATGGAAAAATTTGGTAGGAAGTATAAGATTAAATGTGAGTTCCAGTAAGGTGCAAAGTTTAAAGATGGAGAGAATAGAACAGACTACTTTCTACTTTAAAAAGTGCATTGTCTTCAATAATATGTTTCTGCATTATTTACCTGAAGATAGTACTGTGGTGGTTTAATGGAGCATGGCCCCCAATAAACTTATTTGTTTGAATGCTTGGCCCATGAGGAGTCACATTATTATGAGGTATGGCTTTGTTGGAGTAGGAATGCCCTTGTTTGAGGAAATATTTCACTCTTGGGGCAGACTTTGAGATCACAGATGCTCAAGCTAAGCATAGTTTGGTGCTTACTTCTGCTGCCTATGGCTCAAGATGTAGAACTCTCAACTCCATCTCCATCACCATGTCTGCCTCCATTCTTCCCAGGTTCCTACAATGATGATAATGGACTAAACATCTAAAACTAGGCTGCAGGGCAGCCCTAATTAAATGCTGTCATTTATAATAGTGGTTGTGGTCATGATGTCTCTTCATGGCAAGAATACACACATAAAATCAACCACTTAATAAAAGGGCGTGGTCATTTCATTACCTCTAAATAAGAAAAAACACAGGAATCAAATGAAACATATGGAGAAACAATTGGTTGAAATTTTCTTGCTACTTTAGAAATAATAAAATAGATCAGTGAGCATGTTGGAATCAATAAAATATATCTTTCTAGTATTAATTAAATTGCAACTAAATAGTTGGCAGTTTTCTTAGTAATTCCAATATAGTATATAAACAGCATATGATTCAGCCAACACAGATATAAGAATTCTTGATTGTTACATGAAATAGGAGAATGTTGTAACAAGTCATTTGATTCATTTCTCCATAAGAAATACAGCTCCTGAGAACCGCCTACCCATCAAACAGGAATAAGGCATTGAACATAAAATATCTACTGTTGTTCAAATACGTTGTAAGTGATGGAAGAAAACAACTGAATGGGTTAATCTTTCTCAGAGTTTATGGTGTCGAAGAAAAAGATAAAACAAGGAATTAAGAAATGATATGTGCATTACCCTATCTGCCCTGTGCCAATATAGGTTTATTAATAAAAGATAAGATCTCCTGAGACCTGAAGGAACTGTAAGGCAATAGAATCCATATAGCAGTCGTTCCCAAAGGAGTTACATCTCCTTTGGGGGGGATTGCATAGCATGTATTCTTCATATCAGTTATTGACATTATAATTAATAACATTTGTAAAATTAGAGTTATGAAGTAGCAACATAATAATTGTATGGCTGTGAGTTGCCACAACCTGAGGAATTGTATTAAAGGGTCAGTACCTTAGGATGATTGAAAACCATTGCCATATAGGCTTCTCAGAGCTGCATCAAGTGAACAGGTTTCTTTTGGGGAAGTGCTGGCATGAGATGTAGGCCCTCATAGATTCAAGGCAAGCAATTTTTCACTGAACCACTGTCCTGGCTCCTAACTTATCAAACTCAAGGTTTTAGGGACAGTATTCTAATGTTCGGGCTTCTATAAGTAGACACCTCTTTCAGAACACTGAGAATGTATCACCAAATGAATTTTTGCTTTGCTTGAATGTGTCTGCATTCCTTTAAGTAACATCTCATGACTTAATCAAAGGTTATTCAAAATATTATGAATTCTTCTCATAATTTATTTTAATAAAACTTCCCAATGATTTATCTTGTAAAATAATACAGAGAATGAACTTTTAAAATTCATGGGTGTAATGTTTTAAAAAAAGATGGAAGTCAAAGACAAAGATACTTTTCAAAGAAACAAACTAATGCTTGAAAATGCACCCAAATTAATCCAAAGCAATTATTCTTCTTTGAAATGAAACTAGTAATAATCCCTGGGCCCCGTGTCTGTTGAAAGTATTGAAAATTAAGTGAAACAAAACACACAAAGTATAAAAACTATGATTGCACAATACAAGGCTTATGTCATAAACTCAATAGTTAGATAGGAACTCACTTTCCATTTAGTTTTTAATTTCTGAACCCAGAGAATGAACCCAGTATGGGGTCTGTTCACAGTTAGAGGGTTTTCCCTTAGATTCTGTGAGGACTTTTCCAGATGTCAGGTACAAAATAATTAAATGTGCATTTTTCTGTTTCTTGTACTTTGTAGTTATCTGTCCATTATTTGATTATTTTTCTTGATGTCTTTTTGACAGTGTAATTCTCTAATTTACTTATCTGGAGGACGAGGAAGGAAGAAACAATAACCTTGTGGTAAATTCTCATCTGCTTGTGGTTTGGCTTTTCATCCGTGACTGTAAGGACTGGTTACAACTTAGGTTTTTCTGTGATCAGTAAACTTTATGAAAGTGTTATGAATTATTATTTCTTTACATGCACATCTGTGAGATTGTGAAGCCAGAATGCTATGTCAGATCCCTGGAGCTGGAGTTACCTGAGTGCTAGAGACCAATCTCTGGTCCTAAAAGAACAAACAACTCATAAGCACTCTGCCATTTTTTCCCCTTGCCTTATTTTTAAAATATTAATTTTGTTTATATTTTGAGATTATACAGGGACCCCAGTGGATGAGGTAGGGGAAGGAATGAAGGAGATAATGTAAATGCATTATTTCTACCTTCCCTTTGATCCTTCTAAACTCTACCATAATATACCTTTGCTCTTTAAAGCTCTCTTTTTTTCAATATTGCTGTTACACACATATTGACCATCTATCTATCTATCTATCTATCTATCTATCTATCTATCTATGTATCTATCTATCTATCTATCTATCTATCCATGTGTATATGTTTATAATACATACAAACTTTTCAATCTGCATAATGTTACTTTAATTTATGTCCTCAGTCATATTCATTTGGTATTAGATAATCAATTGGTATGCTCTTCTCTTGGAAGACTATTTCTCCAGATTTCAGCACTCCTTTTGTTGTCTGTAGTACTTTCTGTATGATTGAGACTTCAGGAATTTCCTCAGTCTAGTTTAGCATGTCTAGGGGTCTTGTCCGTGTTCAGGTCTCCTTTAGTCAGTCATATTGCTGAAACTTTATGGGTATTGCTTTTGAATTTACTAGGAGATACAATCTCACATCAAACTTCCTTATTCTCTGTCTCTTACAATCTTTCTATTCACTCTTTTCCCATGATCCCTGAGCCTTGGGTGCAAGATTCTTTTTTTGTTTTGTTTTGTTTTGTGTATTTATTTCTTGGGTCTGGGATCGAAAACTGAACTTCCATAGGATGTGTTTTTCTGTAATGGTCTTTATCTATTGTGAAGGGACAATTTCTTGAGGAGAAGTGGGGTCTACACTTATCCTAGGAATTATACTTATTTAGTATTTGTCTGATCAAAGAATTAGGAAAAGTCAGGAGGGGATTTTATTAAGAAGGGAAAGATAAAGAAATACGTAAGGACTGAGATGGAAAAATAACATTAAAGGTGTCTGAATGAAAATTCATATGGAATCATACTACTATCTACCATGAAAATCCTATAATTTAAGATTGTGTGTGTGTGTGTGTGTGCGTATGCGTGTGTGTGTGTGTGTGTGTGTGTGTGTGTGTGTGTGTAATAAGTAAATTTTCTTTTCTGGGATGACAAAACTCCCTCCAAGAGCCAAAATCTAACAAAACAAAAAAAACTAAACCCCAAAACAAACAAACAAAAATCCTAATATCAGGCATGAGAAATCTGTCTTTTGAACTGTTGGTCAGGGTTGTCCCCAGAATTCCTAAAACATTTTAGGCTATTGCTATTATCTTCAGTTAACAACTTATATTTTTAAAGTAATAAAAGTACTATCACTTTATGTAACTATTCTCAAACCTCAATGAAGTTGAGTTTCTCAGAGGAAGCCAAAGGAAATGTCTTGATTGTTTTTATATTCATTTGGAGGTAGGTAGAAGTGGGTAATAATGCTATCTTGATTCAATGTTATATTCCTCTGTGTTCTGACTCCATGAGGGATAACTTACAACTTTCTACTTTTTTTAAAATAAAATCCAAGCTTGAACAAGTGTATTTTAAAGTTAGTTTAATCCCAACCCACCACTTTTGGCTGTCAGTGTTTGCCTCACCTCAGTACCATATTGTCCTGTTCAGGAGGTATTTGCTGTTCGCAACCAGCCTGAGGCAACTTTGCCTTTGGTCTCCACTCTGTCTTATACCTCAGCTTTCTGTGGGCTGAAAGTCACATTGTCCTTCACAACAGAGGCTGAGTTCAGCATTTATACTCATTGCAAGCATCATATTGTTTCCTCAACTTAGATAATGAGCCTCCCTTGTGTCACCTTTTCCTAACAATTTTACCTTGCATTACCTGTGTTTTCTTTTCTGTTTGTTTGGTTGTTGTTATTTTGGGTTTTTTGTTTTGTTTTGTTTTGTTTTCTCTACAAAACAGAAAGGGGAATGAGAGTGGAAAGTTACAATATCCAAGTTGGAAGCTTATTGCAGACAACCCTGAAATGTTACCATTTAGCAAGTGGCAAATTTTATGTTTGCGCTAAAAAGTTAGAAACCTTGTTCTCAAAGACATTTACTGTTCAAGTAGGTACTTAAAGGAAGAAGAAGAATGAGTTTTACTTGAATTTAATTGGGGCTTTGATAACAGTCTCCTAAGAAGTTAAGAGAGGAAAGATCAATCAGTTTGACTATGTAGTTCACAAGCAAACTTTAAAATAAAACATGAGTATTTTAGAAGAGTGCTTCAGCATAAATAAGGGTAAGACCTCCACTGTTCAATAATTTACTATTCATTGCTTCTGAGAGTACAGGCAAGCATGCTGGAAAGTGTTCTTAAGGATGTATGGAGTGACTCTCCTGAAAACTTCAGTGTTCTTCAGGGAACTGAGAACTACCTCATGACACAGCACATAAAGGAACAACACATTACAAACATGTGAGTTGTGAAATGGACATAATCTACGAGGAGGTCTGGGAAAAAAGTATGTGTGTTACCATGACGACTGGTTTCTTTAACACAATTGTTGAGCTTGTTTAGTTACATTTAGTAACCATAAAATGAAATTACAAATAAGTTACTAATGCCACTTTTAGTTTATTTCAAATTATTGAGATTTACACTACAGTTCATAGATCTTAAATCACAATGCAGCCCTTAAAGCAATCAATATTTAATTAAGTTATAGTTACTCATACTAACTGCCTTTTAAATGAAAATTAAATGCTACCATGTGGCATTTTAAAAGATTATCACTTTTCCTATTAGATCACTTTATTACTGTAATTTATCCTTATTGCTGGCAAGAGTATTTATCGTGTCAGAAGATATATTAATTTGTAAAACACTATAAAAATAGCTATATGACAGCTATATTGTTTCATCTTCTAAAACCTGGTTTGCGGGTTTGTTTGGTAAGTATTTTATCTATCAAGCTATCTCCACAGTTCATTTATCACTGATTTAAAAATATGGTCATGATATTCCCTCAGTTGCACATGTGAGTACGTATGTATATGTGTATACATATATGATTGTATACTTCCTTTTGAAGCTTAGGGGAGGGTAGCTAGGTGTTTTAGATCTGTGACTTAGGACTTTACCAACATACCAATGTTATGATTTTGTTAATCCCCTCTTCTATTTTTCCATCTTCTTTTATGTTGGATTGTGGATATTGGGCTCCAGAATGTAGATATATCTGTCTTCCTCATTTTTTTCTCTCCTGGTAATGGGTGCAGGATGAAGTAGAATTGATGTAGGAGTAACTTGAGATTATATCATTGATGCTTTAAAGGGTTTACTAGTAATCTTGCCTAGGAAATATTACATTGCAAAAATTAAAGTTTAGCTAAAGGAGACTGTCTTCAAAAGCCAAGAAGATAAATAGAAGCTTGTTAGAAACTATAGGAACGAAAATTATTTCTCATTATTAAAGCTTGGAGTTGAAGAGAAAATTTATGCTAATGTTTGCACTCCAAGATTGAATTCTAATTAGGCTTTATTCTTATGTGAAAGGAAAGGAAAAAAGAAAGAAAGAAAGAAAGAAAGAAAGAAAGAAAGAAAGAAAGAAAGGAAGGAAGGAAGGAAGGAAGAAAGAAAGAGAAGCAAAAAAAGAAGGGAGGGAGGGAAGGAGGGAGGAAGGGAGGAAGGAAGAAAGGTAGGAAGGAAGGAAGGAAGGAAAGAAGGAAAGAAGAAAACTTTACCAAAATAAAAAGGACAAAAACCATACAAACATACAAACAAATTCAACTATTAGACCTATCCCCATAGTAAAAAACGTTCTTTCAAGGGGCAATACAGTGTCACAACTCACAACCACCCTTAAGTCCTGATGTGCCGTAAAGTCTCCTGTGTTCTTTCTTATCAGAAAAAAAAGCATAATTCTGTTAGCTAGGCAATATGTTTGCTGAATAAAACTTCCATCAGCCAAGTAGCCAGACTTACAGTCTCCTATCCTCATTGAAATTACTCAAAATGTAACCTGACAGAGGACCTGAAAGAGACTTAGGAATAACAGCATACGTAAAATGCATAAGCCTAAGGTATATGAGATTCTCCCTGGAGGTGAGAAGCAAGGTGCATTTCTGTATCAGAACTACATACATAGTCAAGAATGACCTTGAACTTCTTATTCTAATGCTGCTATCTCACAAGTGCAAGGATTATGGAGTACACAATAGTGCTGGGCTTATAATATAGTCACTACTCACAGGAACAAACTGCCTGGTTAGTGCTCACACTTCCATGGATTCAAATCCGTGCCATTTCTCACAAACCACTAAGACACTGGTATTCTGTGGTGAACAGGTAAAGTCCAGATGTGACTGGTTAAAGCAGACCAGGCCAGATGTTGCTCTCTAGTTCAAGTATCCAACCGTAGAAGAGCTATAAAATTTCTTGTACACCTCAGGGTAAGACCACAGAGAAAAGTGTTTCAATGCTGTAAGTGGATATCCTTATTGGCTAGAGAGCATGATCAACCATATACAATGGCAGAACTCACAAGGAAGAGGCAGGCTGGTTTAGAAAATTATAAAAGCATCTTAATGGGATTATAACTTTCTATGAGAGATAGGAGCCACTTTTATGTCTGATATCTTCCATATTGCCTATCTCTGTAACTGGCCAGTGAAATGCAATAAACTATAAATCAGTTAGCCATATTACAATGAATGATAGTAAAAATTTAAAGGAGAGTTGGTTAGATTCAGTATCATGCTATTTTAGTGTTGGATCAAGTTCCTGTTAAGAAAATTCAATTCTTGGGCATGACTAACAGCATTTGTTGCTCTTCCCAAGTACCTGAATTCAGTTTCCAGTATCCACAACTGTGTAGACTCCAACCACTGGTAACTCCAGTTGCAGAGGATTCTATATTCTTTTCTGGCACCAACACAATTAAAATAAACTTATAAAAGATGACTGAACTCAAAGCCACCTATAAAAATGGACTTCAATAACACTGTCCAGTTGTAACTCCAATACAACTTACTGTCTAGGAGTGTGTCCATTTCTGGAGATATCATGGCTGACACAGATGTACAAAAGTACTTATAATACTATGCATACTGCAGTGTTGCAGGAAGAAGAGGTAATGCTGGAGACTTTGGTGACCATGAATGTGCAATTTTTTTTTACTACAGGAAGCAACTACCATTAACTATGCATGACTGTATGTAACAGTTTTCTTATTTTTAACAAAAGCATAGAAATCAGATATATTTCTGAGAAATATAATCAGATGACAAGTAACTGAATTTTTAAAAGCACTTCTATGATCTAACACTGGCAAACAGCGTGAAGTGCAATCCTGTATTTCACTTGCTCTGGGAATAGACAACTCTCAGCTTCCATTCTGTCTTTTCTAATGTATCACCTTTCTTTATCCCCAAAGCCATGCAATAGATCTTCAAGTCCACTACTGGTCTTTATCCATCATTTCTCTGTATTGTTTCTAGGTCAAAAGCTTAAATGCATTTGGTATTCCATTCTTATCCAGAATACCAAAAATCCATGGGGAATTTGATTGAAAACCCATACTTACAACACCAAAGCCTAAAATAACTCTATATGACTCATACTTTCTAAGTATTTTCATACTTGTTGATCACTCATGTTATTCATCTTACATAGAATTTTTTCCTGTTCTTATTTTCATCTGGTAAATTTTTAATTGGTTTCCTGGCATCCCAACCAGTTGCTACTCTTTATAAAGGTTTATATTAAAGATTTCCCCAACATGTTCCATTAGCATGTCCCTTGTCTTTGTTCTCATATTCTTTACTAGTTATTACTACATTATAGTATAAATAAGTATTTGTATGACTTCTATCAGACTGTTGATTCTTTAAGAGTATAGTGTTGGCCGAGAGGTGGTGGCGCACGCCCATAATTCCAGCACTTGGGAGGCAGAGGCAGGTAGATTTCTGAGTTCAAGGCCAGCCTGGACGACAGAGTGAGTTCCAGGACAGCCAGGGCTACACAGAGAAACCCTGTCTCAAAAAAACAAACAAAAAACCCCCAAAACAAACAAACAAACAAAAAAAAAACCCAAGAGTATAGCTTTGTTTTCATCTTTGTATTTTTAGGCCCACAGACTGTATGGAGTTTATTGCTATTATATAAATAAATAGATAAATACAATATTAAGAGCACATATCTTATAAAATATGAACTCTAATTTGGTAATATGCAGGAGATATATTTTTCATATGTGAAATGATCTATGCACTATGAGAAGATTTACATCAGCTAAGAGATAGCGTATGGGCTATAAGAAATGCATGCCAGGAACTGGACATTCCAGACATATGCTGAAACAATTTTGAAGTGGAGCTGAAGAGGAAGGTGAAACAATCTTGGCTTTATGGCAGAAATAAAGGACAAAAGATAAAAGTACATGCAACATTTTAAGAGTTCAAAACAGCTTGTAGAAGAATAAAATAATTGGTGGCTTCCAGATTTTGATTTATGGCAGCATCTACAGCCTATAATGCAGTGGTAGAAATGTCTGTGAATTTTTAAAATGTATTAATATAATTCTAATTAGCCTTCCTATTTGTTCATTTTAATTATAAAATGTATAATATTGATACAGTATTTTGGTGATTCTTATTCTTTGTTTAAGGCATACTGACAGGCTAAATACAAAAGATTATGTAATAGAAGAGAATCACCAACTTTAAAAGGTAAAGGCCACAGCAACAGCAAGATGCCCTAGGATTTTGAGAAAGACAGCAATTTGGATGTTTGGTGAACACTTAAGAACACTAGACTTTGAATGCTTGAACATACCTTTTACAGTGATTTGAATAAGAATGGCACCATAGACTCATGCGTATATACTCTAACTACATACACATGTATGTAGTACATATACATGTATGTTGTCATTCGAGGAATTGGCACTAGTAGGAGGTGTGGCCTTGTTGGAGTGGGTATGTGTAGTGACAATCTTGGCATTTTGGTGTCTCTAAAAACCACAGAAAAATTATAAGAATGTGGATTTGTTTTAATATGGGATGTGGGTTATAGGGCTGCTTCAGATTAATCCTTTTAAAAAATGGGGTACACAGCTAAACAAAGAATTTTCACCTGAAGAATTTCAAATGGCTGAAAAGCACCTTAAGACATGTTCAACATCATTAGTCATTAGGGAAATCCAAATCAAAACAACCCTGAGATTTCACCACACATCAGTCAGAATAGCTAAGATTAAAAACTCAGGAGACAGCAGGTGTTGGCGAGGACGTGGAGAAGGAGGAACACTTCTCCGCTGCTGGTGGGATTGCAAGCTCGTACAATCACTTTGGAAATCAGTTTGGCAGTTCCTCAGAAAACTGGACATAACACTTCTGGAGGACCCTGCTATACCACTCCTGGGCATATACCCAGAGGATTCCCCAGCATGCAATAAGGACACATGTTCCACTATGCTCATAGCAGCCTAATTCTTAATAGCCAGAAGCTGGAAAGAACCCAGATGTCCTTCAATGGAGGAATGGATACAGAAAATGTGGTATATTTACACAACGGAATTCTCAGCAACTAAAAGCAATAAATTCATGAAATTTTTAGGCAAATGGTTGGAACTGGAAAATATCATCCTAAGTGAGGTAACTCATTCACAAAAGAACACACATGGAATGCAATCACTGATAAGTGGATATTAGCCCAGAAGCTCTGAATACCCAAAACACAATTCACATATCAAATCATTCCCACGAAGAAGGAAGGAAAGTGCCCTGGTCCAGGAAAGGCTTAATGCAGCAATGTAGGGGATTACCAGGACAGAGAAGTGGGAGGAGGTTGATTGGGGAATGGGCAGAGGGAAGAGGCTTATGGGACTTATGGGGATGGGGAACCGGGAAAGGGGAAATCATTTGTAATGTTTAACAAAGAATATAGAAAAGGGGGGGGGAAGGACAAAAAAAAATCCAGCATGTGGGTTATAGGCCTGTTTCAGATTGTCCACAGCAGCTGACTATGATATGCCTCCATCTCTAGCAGGGGTGTGATTTTGCTAGTTTCTTCGATTGTGTGGCATTTGGAGTGTCGTGGGCTTTACAGAGAGCATGAAGCCTGCCCCCAGCTGGATTTGATTGGCAATAAAGAATTGTCAGACAGTTAGTGGCTGGATAAACAGAGACAGAGTGGGACGCTTAGAGTTGCAATGACTAATACACAGGAGGAGGAAGGGAGAATCCCCATGGCTGGGGAGAGACAGACAGAACAGATTTAGAGCTATAGAGGAGAGACCATCATCCAAAACATAGGAATGAAGGGAAGGGGCCCCTGGAAAGGCTTCCCAGAAGCATCTTGGGCAGCAAAGACCGAAGGGCTTCAGAGAAGGTAAAAGGGCAGCAAAGTTAAAAGTGGATTTAGAAGGTGTTGAAGCAGGAATCCCAGAGGGAAAGGCATGCTAGCTGCAGGAATGCCCAGCCATTGAGCTCATAAGTCACGTTAAAAATAAGCTAATATATGTGCCTTTCATTTGCAGCTCCTGAGCGGGTGCCCACCTGTGACCAGCTGGAAGCCAAAGTGAGTAGCAAAAAACTGCTACAGTCATGAACAAAGAAGAAACAAATGCAAGAAAAATTAGATATCCTGGTGAAGAAGATAAAACTTGCCAAAGGAACTTAATGACCCTAATCAGCAGGAAGTAGTCTAACAATAACATCATCCTCATGCTCCACTATCCCTTTTTGGTTCTTATCTACTGTTAAAGAGTTGAAATGGTGAAAGCAAAGGTGGGGGTTGGGGGAGAAGGGTAGAAGAAAAGAGAACCCACAAAGGATTAAATTCTGGCTATAGGAATGGCCTTGTTGGAGGAAGTGTGTCACTGTACAGGGTGGGCTTTGATGTCTCCCATGCTCAAGCTATGCTTAGGTTGGTTCACAGTCAGTTGCCTTCTGATGCTTGTGGATTAATATGTAGAACTGTCAGCTGCTTCTTTAGTATCATGTCTGCCTGTGTGCCAGTACATATACTACCATGGAGATATTAACTAAACCTTTGACACTGTAAGTCAGCCCCAATTAAATGTTTTCCTACATTAGAGTTGCTGTGGACATAGTGTCTCTTCATAGGAATAAATCCTATGTAAGATTCCTTACTTCTGGGAGATGCAAACACACCCATCTCCTTCCCATTGCCGAGTATTTGTAATACTGCTATGAGTTGAAGGGACTGAAGTCAAGCTTCACAATCAATTTACAGTCTTTCAAAGACAAAAACAAAGGCTGACTTTATACTTACATTGAAGTAAGGCTTCTCTAGGTAGTCAATATGATAGGTCTGTAATACTTGGCTCTGATTTTTGCCAAACAAGTTAAAACTTATTCCTTTTCATAAGGTCTTCTATCATCATCTTGTCTGAGGGATGGTTACAAAAGACTTTGATAATTCTTTTCACTCAACATGGGTGAAGTGCAATGTTTAGAAATCTGGAAACTAGATGCTGAATGAGAACAGGTTATGTAATGTGTCATGACTCTGCATGAGGACGGAACATGAATTTAGGCAAGGAGGTTATACTACCCTGTATTTAAACAAGAAAATTTTCAAGGAAAGAAATGAGAAGGTTTATCATGCTGCAAAAACAATGGCATCAACAGAGGAATGGATACAAAAAATGTGGTATATATACACAATGGAGTAATGTTCCGCCATTAGAAACAATGAATTCATGATATTCTTAGAGAAATGGATGGAGCTGGAGAACATCATACTAAGTGAGGTAACCCAGTCTCAAAAGAATGCCCATGGTATGCACTCACTGATAAGTGGATATTAGCCTAGACTCTTGGGACACCAAAGACACAATCCACATATCAAATGATATCTGACAATAAGTAAGGAGTGGACACTGGTGCTGGAAAGGATCAAAACATCAGTGTAGGGGAATACCAGAACAGGGAAGTGGGAAGGGGTGGATGTGGGAACAGGGGGAGGGAAAAGGGCATGTGAGACCTTTGGGGGGATGGGGAACCAGAAAAAGTGAAATGAAATGTAAATATATAATATATCCAATAAATAATAAAAAAAGAAAAAATCCTAAAAAAAAAAAAATGGCATCGATATGCTCACCTTGTGCCATCTGTTAATTCTTCTGAGATTTCTACCTTGTGACTCCAGAAAGCAAATGGATTTAATATAAGTTCTGTCATAGGTAAATTTTTTAAGGTTAAAGACCATACCATTTCAATCAATCACTAATTTGTTTTTCATTACCACGTTGACAATTGTGTGTGGCAGGGTATTCCATAGTGTGGAGTTATACTCAGAGTGGGATACTGATCTGAAGTTCAGATACAGTAGCCATGTTCAGAGATTTACCTTGTCCAGTTGTTGCTGAACACATAGCCAACCTTCTTATTCAGTTCATAGGCCTGAATCTCCATCTCCTACGTGACCACAATGCTTTTCACCTTAAATCTAACTGGGTACTTGTCTTGGTAGGTGAGGAAGTACTGGATTTTCAAAGGTCTCAGTAACTGGAAATGACTTTAGAGGGATATGAGTTTCTATGCTGCAGTAGCCACTGTAAACTATGCCTACAGCAAAGACAGCATGTTGTTCTTTTCCACTGTTGAGTACAAACATGCCACTGGCAGGAAAAATCTGGGTATAATTTCCACAGTGAGCATGGTTGCCTGAAGCGGAATATATTTCAGAATAGAAAATTTTTGAAAAAAATCTGAAATATTCTATAAGTTTAAATTAATATCAGAAGTTTTAGAAATTATAAGGCTTGGTAAAAATCACTGAAACAAGATATTTTTCCAAGATTGGTGATGACAGCTTGATATCTACTTAGCCATATTCCATAGTTTCCTTAAGCCTCCATAGCCTTCCAATATCCTGTTCTTTCAAAGTTGATGGTCTCAAGGCTCTCATCCTCATAGAACCTCACAGAGATGGGGATACTGATAACTGATCCATTATTTCTTTGTCATTGTTTCCTGCTTTTTCCCTTTGACAGGATAGTTTCTAGAACTTTTAGAACAATACTTGAGACAGACCACAATAAAAAGAAAATCATAATAGATTATGAAATTATTGAAGGAATAAGAAGATAAATTAGCATGAATATGAGACTAAATAAAAATCAGTGGTCCTGCTGACTCTCATAATAGAGATGCACATTTGAACCTACACCAACTTTTATGGAATTTGGGTATAAAAACTTTTCTTGTCTTTTAGTTATCTATGTGCAAAATAAAGAAAGGTCTTTGATGTAATATTTCTATTTCTTAGGTTCTGATAAATGGGGAGACAGATGACTGCTAGATGATATCTATCTGTCTATTTATTTATCTATCTACCTATCTATCCATCTATCTATCATCTAATTATCTATTGATTTATCTATTTAACTACCTATCTATCTAGAGAAAGACACACAGAGATCATAAGTTAGGTAAGTAGGGATGTAGAGAGGTTCTGGGAGGAGTTGGGGGAATAAACACATGCTCAAAATATTTTGCATGAAAAATTTTAATAAGAAAAACTTGGTTTCATCACAATGGTTCCATTCATAATGTATAACACATCTGTATAAGAAACATCTTTGAACTAGAACCACCTAATCCTAGCCACAAAAGTTACAGATGTGTTGCAGGACAAAAATAAGTAAATTCCAGGAAAGTTGAGAATTTGTTTATTTCTTTTGTTTATTATGTCCAGTCCTTAGTTTGGAATCTTGATGAATTCTGGTTGAGGCTCAGTTAACATGTATGCCCTTTATCACTAACACATTGGGTATGGGAAGGTAGTTGTCCTGTAGTCATGTAACAATCAAAGTACTTATTTCCATTTCCAGATACTTTTTGGCAAAAGCACTTCATGTTCTGCAATAATTCTCCTCAGTCAGTAGACACTGCCACTGCACAACTGCAGCACAAGTGGATGTGCCACCATGCATAGTAAATCCTGTCTTGTCCAAGGTCTATGTTCTAACACCAAACAAGATTAACCTGGAATACTGAAGGTTCCATTAGTGAAACCGATAAACTCAGATAAAAAGCTGGCAGTTCCTTTCCCATTATCAACTGGGGTTTGATTCATTTGTAGTCAGTAGTATTCAAGCTATGTTCTTCAGGGCTTTTAAGCGGATATTGATAGAAGACTGAACAGAGTATTAGATATTAGATATTTTATCTCTTATGTTAAGTGAAGTATCAGGTTTTTTTCACAATATATGGTTTGAGTAAAATCTTTAAAAACTGTAAGTCTAGACCTTGAATTTTCTACTAAACCATCCAACTGTCTACTGTGAATAATAATAACTATAAATAATGGGTCCTTACTCTTTGCTAGACTAGACTGCATTCTAGGGACTTTGCATGTGTTTGTTCACTAAGTTTTCATAATAACCCCATGGTTTATGCAGTATTATTAGTCTCACTGTTCAGAAACAGAGGCACTAAAAGATCAGAAAACTTATAAACACTATTCACTAGTAGTTACTGGCAAAATTAAGATTCAAGGGAGAGCTCATTAGTTCCAGAAACAACACACTTAATCCACTTCATTATAAGACCTGGAAAGCATCAAAGATCAGTACTTTCTTGCTAGTTTTAGAGTAAGTTTGGATCCTGGGCATGTTTCCAGAAACCATTCATGATTTTCCTTGGTGGATAAGACTTTTACCAAAAATGAGAACCATATGTGCTCAGACATGTTAGAACTACATTTTGCTTCATTTCCCTTGGAATGAATCCCATAGAATTCCTGCTTGGTTTAGTATTTGAGTGTAGTTTCCCATACTTTGGACTTAAAAGCTTAATCTACAATTTAATCAAGATGAGGATAGCACTTTCTCTCTATACCTGGCAATGACCTTTTGAATAAATCCAAATATTCATGTTCCTTAGACCTGGTGAATAGTAATGAGCTATATATACCTATGGGGCTTGTGATATTGCTCCCAGGTCCAGACTGGGTGCATCTCACCTGTTAGGTCTTAAAGTCCTGTCTCCGTGCTGCTGTAAACAATTGACTCTAACAATTCTATTCCATTTTGTGTCTGGACTTCTGTTTACATTGCTTTTTGGGTTTCCTAAGCCAGTGGACTCAGATTTGCTGCTCTCAGCCAGGTGTTTTCCTGACAGAATCCAGTTTTAGTCTCTCCACTTTAATACACATGAAGTTTGTTACTCCTTCCTGTGCTCCCATTCTTTATGGTATTTTTTGATCTTCTTATTTCAGTCCTAAGTTAGGAATATGTGAGCTCATAAGAAAAGAGCCTAGCATTCACAAGTCATTTGTAGCATGATTGGAATCTCTCCATAGTGACAGTGAGACCAAGCCTGTGTTTTAGCAACCATAAAAAATTAAAAGAAAAGAACCAAAGGAAAAAAATTGAATTACCTCACTTCTACACTGAGACAACCATAAAGAGGCATTTAAGAAATGTTTAAAAACCAAGAATCACACGGACAGAATTCAAAACTAAATCTATGTAATGAGAAAGTAATCATTTCTTTGCAGGATGGGGTTCAGGAGACAGTACCCCTAAATATTAATAGTTGGTCTTTCTAACTTCATATTGTAGTGATTTCCAAAGTAAATACTCTCTATTGAGAATAGCTCTCTCCAAAACTATCAGAATTTATTTTTAGTACAGTAGTAACTGCTATCCCTAGTGAGTTCATTTAAAGAATAACAAACTATAATTTGCATGTAATCCTTCAATAGCCAATGAATTAGAGTGTAAGCTCTATAAAAGCCTTTCTTAGGAATGATAATTTATTTTTATCTTTCCCTTTCCCCTCCTGTATTCTATGCTATATCAGAGAGGTTGGAAGTTGAATTTTGAAAAAAAAATCCCAAGCCATAAAATCTGTCAATGATGAAAACTTCATTTCAGAAATATGTAGTCTGACTATATTGGTATTCTTTTTATTTGGTAAAATTTCCAGGATCATTTAATGAATTAAAAATATGTTTGCCTGAAGAAGCCAACAAAGAAACTATTATAAAATGATTGTGTATACTATGAAGTAAGAATATATCATGGTATTGATTTTCTGCATTTATTTTTACCATTTTATGATCTATGTATTAGTCTGCATTATCTAGAGAATACGAACTGTCAGTATATAAATAATTAGAGGTTTCACTAAGTTGACTTGCAAGATTGGCATGTAGTTAGTACAATTTTAACACTGTATAGACTGGTGAACCAGAGAACCAGTGGCTTCCTAGTTCATGAACAGGATATCTCAAGAAACAGCATGGTGGTTTTAATAAGAATGGACCCCGTAAATTTAATACATATGAGTGCTTAGTTACTAGGGAGTAAACTGTTTGCAATGATTGAAAGGATTACAAGATGTGGCTTTGTTAGAGTAGGCATGTCTCTCTCTCTCTCTCTCTCTCTCTCTCTCTCTCTCTCTCTCTCTCTCTCTCTTTCTCTCCCCCCCTCTCTTCTCCTATGCATCAGGATGTGTCTCTCAGGTTCTTCTCTAGCGCCATGCCCACCCGACACCATAACCTCTGCTAAGTCTCTGAAACTGGAAGCAAGCCCCCAATTAAATGCTTTCATTTTATAAGTTGCCTTGGTTATCATGTCTCTTCACTATAAAAGATCAGTGCCTAGCACATATCGGATCAATAATTCAATCCCAGTCTAAATCTGAGAGTCTGGATGTCCCCTAGAGTGTCCCTAGAGTAAAATCATGAAGAAACTAGAATCTGCAATGAAAATATAGCCATGGACTGGCTTGCTAATTTTTCTGTTTAACAGTTAAATTTCTCTAGGACTCTCAGATTTTTATATAGCGTTACTTATATTCAGGTCTCTCCTCCACAGTTACTGTTTTACATACCAGTTTTCCCTGGAAATTCCTTCAAAGACACACCACAAAATATCCTGTACTGAGCTTTCATGTACCCTAGTCAAATCATATTGAAAAGAATAACCATCATGGTCTGTGTATTACTTCATGTGAAATATAATTCTATGTAACTTAAACAGTATAGAAACATAGAACAGAAATGAGGCTTTCAGTAAAGAATGTCCATGAAACAGTGTCAAAATCAGAAAAAGGATTCCAAAAATGAGAAACACTATATGAACTGTGTGGTAAATGTATTCTGCAAGAACAATTAATGACTCCCGCCTAAGTAATTATTCATCATTATTCAAATTTTTAAAATATAGTTCTTGATTATTGAAGCTAACCAGCTCTTACAGTATGGCTCTACATTTTGTATATTCTAGCACTACAATATGCTTTTTCATAGACTTTCCTTTTTAGCTCATTTCTTTTGCTTTGTTCCCCTAACTTCTGATTGTCAGAATTACAATTTGCAAGTGTCAATTTTTATCTTCATATCATTGATATGGAGAAATTAAAAAAATTGAATTTTAATTTGCTAAATGTAGTTTCACAAATTTGACTTGAGTAAGGTGTGTCATTCTCATACTGAATTTGTATTTCAGTATTCTATGAACATAAAAATGTTAAGGTAATAAATGACAAGATTTCTTCTTCATAAATCTGCATTTGTGAAAGAAAGTTTCTTTAGGTCTCAGCATTTTTATTTACTGTCTATATGGTAGTTGGATACAACAGCTTTGAATTGAAATCAAAAGTAGTAAAATATTTGTCCCAGTATTTCAATGATGGTCATTATGAAGATCTCCACACAGAGCATGAATAACAGTGATGTGTTGGTGGTTCTCATTATGTGCCCTATTTTATGTGTACTTCAATATTTATAACTATTTTCCCCCTGTGACTATTGTTGATGAGCCTTAGTGTCACCTCTACAAAACATGTGTGCTACACTTGATAATTTTGTATAAAGGTCTAGGAAATCTATTGTGTTGATATTTGTTTATTTTTTGATAAATAAAACTAAACATTTATACAAAAGAAGTCCAACACTAGATCTTTCACATATCACATAAGACGGACTTGATAATTTTGTATAAGGGCCTAGGAAATCTATTGTGTTAATATTTGTTTATTTTTGGATAAATAAAACCAAACACTTATTATACAAAAGAAGTCCAACACTAGATCTTTCACATATCACATAAGATGGACAAAGTACTATATACATATACACAGCAAGAGATGGCAGGGCAAGAACAAGAGAACTGATAGTTTCCCACAGTTACAGGCCGACCATTTCTGGTTCACTGGAGATAGTGGCTCTGCTCCTGCCTCTCAGATATACTTACAACTCTGAGATCAGGGCTCCTCACTAGATGGCATGTGAAGAAAGGGCAGGTTAGGAGGGGGCAAAGTACTTGAAATGAACCCAGTGCAGCCACATCGCCCGTTGGCTTTTAAGAGTGCTAGCATGAGGAGTACAATTGCTGGTGGGATTTCAAGATGGTATAAACCACTCTGGAAATCAGTCTGGCAGTTCCTCAGAAACCTGGACATGACACTTCTAGAGGACCCTGCTATACCATTTCTGGGCATATACCCAGAGGATTCCCTGGCATGCAATAAGGACACATGCTCCACTATGTTCATAGCAGCCTTATTTATAATAGCCAGAAGCTGGAAAGAACCCAGATGTCCTTCAATGGAGGAATGGATACAGAAAATGTGGTATATTTACACAATGGAATACTACTCAGCAATTATAAACAATGAATTCATGGAATTCTTAGGCAAATGGTTGGAACTGGAAAATATCATCCAAAGTAAGGTAAACCATTCACAAAAAAACACACATAGAATGCAGTCATTGATAAGTGGATATTAGCCAAGAAGCTCTGAATACCCAGACACAATTCACATATCAAATCATTCCCAAGAAGAAGGAAGGAGAGGGCCCTGGTCCTGGAAATTCTTGATGCACCAATGTAGCAGATTGCCAGGACAGAGAAGTGGGATGGGCAGAGAGAATAGGGCTTATGGGACTTATGGGGAGGGGGGAACCAGGAAAGGGAAAATCATTTGGAATTTAAACAAAAATATAGAAAATAAAAAAAAAAGAGTGCTAGCACAAAACTTATATGGACAATCTTTCTTTATTAAAAAGCAATAAATTATGCCCACTAATTAACTGACTTCAAAATGGCCAAGTCAAAGAAACTGAAAAAGATTTTTCCTTCCCTGTCCTACCCTGTCCTACAATGCACAGCATGTCTGGGGATGAAAAGGGAAAGAGCAAAGTAGGAGCCCAGAAAGGAAAGTATCACAAATGGAAACAACTAAAATTAAAATCATTTAGGGTTAGGTTATTGAGTCATGATTTGTTCAGAAAACAAATCTTTTGGAACTGACTCCAAGTTAGGTAAACTTTAACATCTCTATGTAAATAAGATAAACCCATCTCCATCAGAGCCGGAATAAGTCCTGGAGAAAAGAGATGAAGTGGTCAGCCAGCAGAACAGTGTTTCAGGATGGACTGGGTCTTCACTACCTTTTCCCTCCTCTCATCCCTTGATGAACTACAGTTTACAATCTCTGGAGAAGAATATGAGATATAAGCCCCAAGCATGTACAATATGAGGAGAGCAACATGGGAAGGGGATGAAATCTCCACCCGAAACGCAGCTGGGTCTGAGGCCAGTTTATCTTTGTTCTTTAGTGGTGATAACCTGAATTTGAAAGGGGAGAAAAATTTTGTCCATGAAATATTCTACCTGCGGGTAATTTTTTTCAGGGAATCCCCTGAGTTATGAAGTCCAAGTTTTTTGTTTGTTTTGTTTTATTTAAAGAAGAAAAAAAAAAAGAAAATCA
Source organism: Apodemus agrarius (assembly GCA_964023405.1). Lineage (NCBI taxonomy): Eukaryota > Metazoa > Chordata > Mammalia > Rodentia > Muridae > Apodemus > Apodemus agrarius. The sequence goes on from OZ030009.1 coordinate 79,534,962, forward strand.
GCCTATAATTTTTTTTATGACTCAGCTACGAAATCCACAAGCAATTGTTTAGACATGGTTGATTCTGAAGTGTTCTCACCCCTCCCAACCAGGCACAACCTGCATCAAGGAGAGGGTGGACTTCCCCACCTCTGCTCATGCATCAAAGATAGATGGAGGTCATTACTGCTGAGCTCCAGCAGCAGCTGGAACAGGTATCCCAAGTGAGTAGGCTGTGGCAGTCACTGGTGAGCCTGCGGGATGTCCAAGGGCTGAAGGGGTTGGCACTGAAGAAATCCCTGAATCATATTGGTGCTTCTGACAGGTGTGCTGTCCCCTGCCATGCTAGTGGAACTCATTTGAGCCTGGTCGTTCACAACAGGGTAGAAGTAAGGGTGATCCATGGCCTCTCTTGCAGTGAGCCATGACTGGTGGTCATATCACAGCAGCTTGTCCAGAAAACCCAAGGACTCAGGGCTGACAAGATGCTGGTTTTCACTGTGGAAAAAGCATTCCCATTGCTTATGGGAGTGTCTGCCCAATATATTGTTGAAATGTGGGTCGAATTCAATGTTGTACTTGTTAGTATAGTCATATAAATTGTTCCCAGAACCTTGTCTATCCTCACCAACTGATCATAATTAACATGTCTATAGAAAATGGCTTCTTCTGGAAGATTATACTTGCCAGTATATAAGCTAGGCTCCCAGATATCCAAACTATAATCTACATCTGATAATCTACAAGTAGCTCTGGACATTTGAGATATCAGGAAGCAACTCAGACATTATACTCTTGGCCAGAATGGTAGAACTCAGATAAACCCTAGTCTATTAGGCAAAGCTTTCTGTGCTCATGATCAATCATGACATTATGGGGTTTCACGTCTCTGTGCACAATCCCCATGTTGTGACAATAATCTAGGACTTTCAGAATTTCATACATGTAATATCAAATGTCATAGTCTTTTATCATCTGGTACAATTGGTTGAAGTCTGTGTTGTTTACATGTTCAAAAACCAAGGCAAAGGTTTGTGACACAGGGTCTTTTACAATGTCTGCAAGTGTGATGATATTGGGCCCACCTCTTAAATTCTCCAAAAATCTTTATTTCATGCTTAATTTTCCTCTATTTTACTGACTTGAGAATTTTAACAACTTTTTCATTATTTATGATGTTGAAGGCTTCAAACACTTCGTTGTATTTGCCCCTGCCCTACTTTCGAACAAGCTGGTGGTCATCTTGATTTCCCCATTACACCACAAGTGATTTATAGTCCCAGTATTCTCAGGATCTGTGCATGTTAACATCTGTGTAAACTCTTGCCCTGCTTGGCACGGTCCCCACATGTCAGACAAGTTGACAGACAAAGCTGGACTTGATGTTTGATGATCTGACAGTCACTGTTCAAAAGCAGAAGCTGGTAAGACTTTGTTTCAGACCCTTTATCTTCATACTGTGATGGAAGCAGCAGCGGCACTAGCTGTGCTCCCTGATCCTCATACAGACAATATGGTGGAGGCAGAGTTGGTGACACATGGCCTGGTCACCAGGCACAGGGACCAGAGTGAGGCTGCAACCTCCACTGCTGAAAGTGGAAGCCGATATTTGTTTCTTAAATTCTTTAATATATGAAAACTGGGCGTGATACTTCCGGAGGACCCAGCCATACCACTCCTGGGAATATACCCAGAAGATTCACCAGCATGCAATAAGGATACATGCTCCACTATGTTCATAGCAGCTTTATATATAATAGCCAGAAGCTGGAAAGAACCCAGATGTCCCTCAACAGAGGAATGGATACAAAAAATGTGGTATATATACACAATGGAGTACTATACAGCCATTAGAAACAATGAATTCATGAAATTCTTAGAGAAATGGATGGAGCTGGAGAATGTCATACTAAGTGAGGTGACCCAGTCTCAAAAGAATACCAATGGTATACAGTCACTGATAAGTGGATATTAGCCTAGAAGCTTGGAACACCAAAGACACAAATCACATATCAAGTGATGTCTCACAAGAAGAAAGGAGTGGACACTGGTGCTAGAATGGACCAAAACATCATTGGGGGAGAGTACAAGAACAGTAAAGTGGGAGGGGGTGGATGCGGGAGCAGGGGGAGGGAAAAGGACATGTGGGACCTTTGGGGGTGGGGAACCAGAAAAAGGGAAATGAATTGTAAATATAGAATATATACAATAAAAAAAATCAAAAAAAAATAAATGAATGAATGAATGAATGAATGAATGAATAAATAAATAAATATATAAATAAATTTACTTCAAGTCATTTTAAAGATCATATTTTCAATATTTATTCTACTTTTTTAGTTTATTTTTATTTATTTATTTTACATCCTGTTCACTCTCCATTTCCCAGTAACCCTCTCCCACAATCCTTCCCCGATACCCCTCCCCTTCTTCTCTGAGCAGGTGGGGATTTTCTGTGTATCCCTTCACCCTGGCACTAAAAGTGTTTGCAGGGCTAGGCACGTCTTCTTCCATTGAAGCCAGACATGGTAACCAAGATAGAAGAACACATCCCACATATAAGCACCAGCTATTGGGATAGCCCCACTTCAGTTGTTTGGGACCCTCACGAAGAACAAGCTGCATATCTGTTACATATGTAAGAGGTGGCCTACGTCGAGCCCATATATGTTCTTTTGTTGGTGGTTCAGACTCTAAGAGCATCAAGGGTTCAGGTTAGTTGACTCTGATGGTCTTCCTGTGGAGTTCCTATTCTTTCCATGGCCTGCTATCCTTCCTCCTGTTCTTTGATAAGAGTCTCTACACCCCATCCACTGTTTGTCTGTGGGTGTATGCATCTGAGTCAGCTGCTAGGTGGAGCCTCATACTTGACAGCCAAGCTAGATTCCTGTCTGTCAGCATAACAGAGTACCATTAATAGTGTCAGCTATTTGGTGCTTGTCTATGGGATGAGTCTCTAAATTGAGCCAGTTATTGGTTGGTCATTGCCTCAGTCTCTTCTCCAAACTCCCTCCCTGAATTTCTTGTAGACAGCACACATTTTGAGTTGAAAATTTTGTGGGTGGATTGGTGACTCTATGGCTCTACTGGTGTTCCTGCCTGGCTACAGGAAATGGCCTCTTCGGGTTTCAGATCTCAAATATTGTGAGTCACAGATAAGGTTATCTTATAGATTCTTGGGTATCTCCCTTATACCAGGTATCTGTCATGTCCTAAAGATGCTCCCCACTCTCTCATCCCCATCAACTGCAGATTTCTATTCTTTTTCATAGACACCCCGCTGTCTCTCCTGTCTGTCCTCACATCTGATCTGAAATGCCCCCCTCATTCTCCTCCCCATCTCCTTTCAATATTTATTCTTACAGATATTTCTCTTTTGAGATGTCAGTGCTTTGAATTACATTTTAGAGAATTATGGCTAACCATTGATAAAAATTCCATGAAATGATTTATTATAAACGACTTATACTATATAAAATAAAACTCATATTTTAAAATAAGAAAGCATGTTCAAGTTGTCAAAATAGATACATTGTTCTTTTTCTTAGCAGTGATGTCCAGAGGTAGATTTTTAAGGATGGCTTTGCCTAAGAATTTATCCAATGTTATCATGACTCAGTTTCTGCCATCTTGTAATCCAAAAGCTTTCTGCTTGTGCTCCATTATTAAACAATAAGTTCTTGTGTTGGATATATATATGTATGTATATATATGTGTATACATACACATATATATACATACATATATATACATACATATACATACATACATATATATATGTATATATACATACATACATATATATACATATATATATCCAACACAAGAACATATATGTGTGTGTATTCATATCTTCATTAATGAGAGCTTCTATCCTCCTTATAACATCAACAACTATGAATATTATTTTCATTGACCCAAGTCAGGTTCACAGTATTGTAAACACTTGTGGCAAGGTGAGTGGGACACAGATTAGCTTAGTGTTATAACATGAACTTCCACAAACAGGATAAGTTCCACATTGCTGTGCACACTAAAACAATCGAAATCTTGTTCTGCTAGTAGTAAAACAGACACTATTCTTAAAATAAGGGAACATTTTATGTACATGTCCTATTGATCACAGTAATAATTACATAATAGAAAATGGAATCCAAGTAATGTTATAGCACTTGCAGAAAGCAATGGTTCTTGAAGTTATGAATAGACAAATATATATCTATATATAATATATGTATATATATATATATATATATATATATATATATATATAGAGAGAGAGAGAGAGAGAGTCAACACAAGAACATAGTGTATAATAATGGAGCACAAGCAGAAAGCTTTTGGATTACAAAATAAGCAGAAACCAAGTCGTGATAACACTGGATAAATTCTTAGGCAAAACCATCCATATCTCATCAAAAATTTATATTTTAGTAAATCTGCAGTGAGAACCCTCCTAGTTAAGGTCAAAGTCTACCATGTCTGGATAGGTACTCCTAGCTTGGTGAAAAATGAAAGACTCCCTTTTGCAGAATGGCTTCCTCTTCTGTGACCTGGTCTGGGTAGTTAGACCCATGACACGCTCTACATGGGGAAGATAGTGCTTCACAAACCTATAAGTTCAACTTCCTCTTTGCCTATAAGAACCCACCCAGCAAGTACCTGGGATTCCTGGAATGCCTCCCCAAACAAATGATGTGTTCACTATATTTTAAACTCCAACAGAAAGAGTTTACATTCACCCTGAAAATTCCTTCCCACTCTCTATGTTTCATATATAGCCCTTGTTCACCCCAAACAGATTGTTTATTTATTCACACCAGCTGTTTCACTGAAGATCATCTAAGAGAGTCATTTCATTGCATATCATCTATAAGAGCTGTAACACTAAAATCGTTGGAAAAAGCTTTCCTTAGGGAAACCCCTCCCAACCAAACTTGCATTCTGCATACACCACTTCTTCCAGACTCCTCTTCATCCTTCCAGCCTGGTATCTCCTGGTGCCTGGACATCGTGAAGGAGAAAAAGGAGGACACAGTATCAGCTGAACCACAGCTGGGCCCCAACATACATGCCACATATTTGAAGTAAACTGAGAATTTACATTTTTAGCAGATTCTTAGGTGATGTTGATGGTCATTTCCTCATGGTCCTGACATTTTGATCACTTATCACACTAAATAATGTGTTAAGTCTTTTAAGCATTTACTAAGTTTCTGATATGGTGCTCTGATTTAAATATATTTTATTTAATCTTCTTAGTAATTTTAGGACTTAATAACTTTTTTGGTGTTCTAAACTTTGGAAAAGCTAACATTTGGGCTACAGAGATGGCTCAGCAGTTAAGAGCACTGACTGCTCTTCCAAAGGTCCTGAATTCAAATCTCAGCAACCACATGGTGACCAACAACCATCCATAATGAGATCTGAATCCCTCTTCTGGAGTGTCTGAAGACAGCTACAGTGTACTCACATATAATAAATAAGTCTTTAAAATATATAAAAAAGAAAAAGCTAACATTTAAGAAAACTGTTTTACCAATGATACAAACATTAAAAAATATTAAAGTTAGAATTGATACTCAGATTTCTCCCAGAGCAAACTTTACTAGACAAAGATCTAAAATGTCAGCATTTGCCTAGATAAAACAAATATCCACAGGCTTGACACTATCAGGTTACCTATGGGCTATCTGATATGATACTTAAAAATTGCCTGTTGTGCATGTGTGAGCACATATACTTGAGAAGCTGAAACAGATTTCCTTAAATGAAAACCTTTCCTATGGCACATAGTAAGATTTATGAACCACTTTGAGCTACATAGAGAGATCCTATCAAATCAGTTATATTTCCCCAAGCTGATCTATGTTAATTATATATCCCAAGTACTTAGAAGCAAATAAAATGGTTATAAAAATTAAATCACTTCATGCTACTTTGTATCCAAGACTGGAATTGAGACAGTAGAAACTGCAAGGAAAGATGAACTCCAGACATTTCTTATCCATTCACTCCTGTTGGAGTATAAATTTCTAATACCCTATCAAGTATATAATAGTCATAAACTTTATTGCCTTTTAAAGCTTGTTTTAATACAAAAAGTACATTCTTAATAAGAACCTAATACACACACATACAGAAATTTTTGTAATATGAAGTAATGCTCAAGAACAATGAACCTTAAATCATTAGTAACACTTTCTGAGTTTGCCTCAACTTTCCTGAGCACTTTTACTATCTCCTTAATTATGGTAAAATAAAAAAAAAACACTGGCATTGCTACTCATAATATAACTTACTCATCTAGCATAGGGGAATCCTAGTTTCCTTAAGGTTTATTGGATTTCAAAAAAAAAGAAATTATAATGTCCTATCATGGCACATTCTTGCTGCAAGCATAACTGTATAATTATAAAAGAGTCATATAAGCTGTAATTCTAGCCTCCACACAGCCTGTAGTTGAAGAAGGATAATGATAAAAGCCAGATATGAGAGAGAGAAAGAAACAAAGTACCAATAGGAACTTCAAATGAACTGTTTCAATTTCAAGAACTCCCATCATTCAACAAAGAACTGTTTCCAAATGTTTAATTCAAAAGGCTATGTGATAAACCATGTAGAGGAGGAAAAGAATTGTGAAGTATAAATATTTTCCTCAAAAGAAGCCTAAGCACTTGTTGTCTCTTGAGTTTTTAATCTTAGCCATTCTGACTGGTGTGAGGTGGAATCTCAGGGTTGTTTTGATTTGCATTTCCCTGATGACTAATGATGTTGAACATCTCTTAAGGTGTTTCTCGGCCATCCGAATTTCTTCTGGTGAAAATTCTTTGTTTAGCTCTGTGCCCCATTTTTTGATAGGGTTATTTGTTTCTTTGCGGTCTAACTTCTTGAGTTCTTTGTATATATTGGATATTAGCCCTCTGTCGGATGTGGGGTTGGTAAAGATCTTTTCCCACTTTGTTGGTTGCCGTTTTGTCCTTCGGACAGTGTCCTTTGCTTTGCAGAAACTTTGTAATTTTATGAGGTCCCATTTGTCGATTCTTGATCTTAGTGCGTACGCTATTGGTGTTCTGTTCAGGAACTTTTCCCCTGTGCCCAAGTCCTCCAGGGTCTTCCCAAGTTTCTTTTCTAATAGTTTCCGTGTGTCTGGTTTTATGTGGAGGTCCTTGATCCACTTGGAGTTGATCTTAGAGCAAAGAGATAAGAGTGGGTCAATTCGCATTCTTCTGCATGTTGACCTCCAGTTCAAGAGACAACAAGTGCTGGCGAGGATGTGGAGAAAGAGGAACACTCCTCCACTGTTGGTGGGATTGCAAAATGGTAAAACCACTCTGGAAATCAGTTTGGCGGTTCCTCAGAAAATTGGGCATGTCACTTCCAGAGGACCCTGCCATACCACTCCTGGGCATATACCCAGAGGATTCCCCTACATGCAATAAAGACACATGCTCCACTATGTTTATAGCAGCCTTGTTTATAATAGCCAGAAATTGGAAGGAGCCCAAATATCCCTCAAAGGAGGAATGGATACAGAAAATGTGGTATATTTATACAATGGAATACTACTCAGCAATTAAAAATAATGAATTCATGCAATTTGTAGGTAAATGGTTAGACCTGGAAAATATCATCCTGAGTGAGCTAACCCAATCACAAATGAATGCACATGAAATGCAATCACTGATAAGTGGATATTAATGAGCCCAGAAGCACTAAATACTCAAGACACAAATAGCAAGTCAAATGATTCCCAAGAAGAAGAAAGGAGAGGACCCTGGGCATGTAAAGATTGCATCCAGTTTAGTAAAGAAACCGAGGGGGGAGGGGGAATGATTGGGGAATAGTTGGGGGGGAGAAGAACTATGGGAACTATGGTGGGTGGGAACTGGGAAAGGGGAAAGCCTTTGAAATGTAAACATAGAATATAGAAAATAAAAATAACTAAAAAAAAAATAAAAAAAAAATAAAAAAAAAAAAGAAGCCTAAGCTAGTGAGAAAATAAATGAATATATTGTACCTGGATTTAAATACACATAGATAGTAGAACCTCACCTTAGCTTTCTATTTAAGTTAATAGCTATAATATTCTCACAATGATATTTAAAAAGAGACAAGTTAAAAGAAAACAAATGTACTCCTTATGCAAATTGTTATGAGGGAGGAAATGAAGGTTCTCATGTGACCTAGGCTACAGAAACATACCTGCCATTTTTAAGGCCTCCAGAAACTCATATTGTAAAAGAGGTGTGGACAAAGCAGAAAGGTATCCTATGTCCATAGTCTACTTAGAAGGAAGACAATGGAAAGTATAATAGTAGCATGTATCTTGTCTTAATTCTAATGGTCAGAAAGGATACATATTACTCCTGTTCATAGTCATTGAAAGCTATTTCATTATGCAGTCTCAACTAGCAAAAATAATATACATAATGGTGTTTTGTAGTGAGCCTAAGAGAAAGTGGAATTGGTATTGGTAAACAGATATCAATGTGTTGATAGTAATAATTTTACATTATTCCTTTCACATGATCACCACCACTACTTAGTGACATAGATATTTTATACCCAGTTTATGTTTTACAGAAGTGGGGGTTAGAGAGGATTAGCAACTTGTCTAAAGTAATTATCTCACTCAATAGCAGAAGTGGACTTCAAAGTTAAATTTTAGTCATATGGTCCCTATTATAGGGCTGTTCAACAATGCATTTTTTTTTACCATTCTAAACATACAAATGGCTATATTATGTAGAATGTCAGATAAATTCTTCTTTTAAAACATATTGTTTTTATTAATTATTTTGTTAATTTACATTCCAAATGTTGCCCCCTTCCTTGTCCCCCATATATTAATTCTTTACCCTTTCCCCTTTTCTTATGAGAGGGTGCTTATCCATCCACCCATCCACCCACTCTCAACTCAAATTGGTAGCATCCCCCTTCCATAGAACATCAACTATCTACAGGATTAAGCACATCCTTTCTCACTGAGGCAAGACAAGGCAGTCCTCTGCTCCATAAGGAGTGGCAGGATGGACGATCCCATGTATGTTCTTTGGTTGGCAGTTTAGCATCTGTGGACTCTAAGGGCACTGGGTTAGGTGATAATGTTGTTCTTCCTATGAGGTTGCAAACCCCTCCAGCTCCTTTAGTCCTTCCCCCAACTCTTCCATAGGGATCCCTGATCTCAGTCCAATGGTTGGTTGCAAGTGTCTGCATCTGTCTCAGTCAGCTGCTGGTAAAGGCTCTCAGAGGACAGACATGTTACACTCCTGTCTACAAGCACAAAACAACACGGCATCAGTAATAGTGTCAGTTTTGGTGTTTGTGCATGGGATGGTTTCCAAGTTGGGTCGGTCTCTGATTGGCTTTTCATTCAGTCGTTGTTCCATTTTTTTGTGCCTGAATTTCCTTTAGACAGGAACAATTCTGGGTCAATAATTTTGAAGATGGGTAGGTGGCCCCATCTCTCAAGTGGGGGCCATGTCTATCTACTGGAAGTGGTCTCTATAGGTTCTAATTCCCCACTGTTGGGCATTGTGGCTAAGGTCATCTCAATTGGGTCCTGGGAGCCATTCCCATCCCTGGTGTCTGGACTGTCTAGAGGTTCCCCTCCCACCCACCCCCACTTCACACTGCTGCATATTTCTTCATTCTCCAGGACTTCTGGGCTTTTCGCCTGTCTCCCTCCCATACCTGATTATACCCTCCTTTCCTCCCTCCCCTCTCTCACCCAGGTCCCTTTCTTTCTATGCCTCTGTGATTATTGTGTTCCCCCTCTCAGTGGGATTGAAACATCCACACATGGGCCTTCTTACATGCTACGCTTTATATGCTCTGTGAGCTGAATCATGGGTATTCTGAACTTTTTGATGAATATGCACTTATCAGTGAGTACATACCATATATGTACTTTGGGGTCTGTGTTATTTCACTCGGGATGATAATTTCTAGTTCCATCTATTTGCCTTCAAAATTCATGATGCATTTTATCATATTATCATGGACTAAGGCTTGTCTTCAGTAACAACAAAAACAACAGAAAGACCACATATTCATGGAAGCCCACATACTTGACCAAAGAAGAAATAAAGAAAGAAATTATAAACTTTCTAGAATTTATAAAAATAAAGGTACAGCATACCAAAACTTATGAGACACAGTAAAAGCAGTGCTAAGAGGAAAACTCATAGCACTAAATGCCTTCATATTTATATTTTAAGGATAAAATTGTGTGCATAAAAGCTGTAAAGAGTTAATTTTATAACCAGCCACTTATCTGTATGACAGGAACTTCAAGTCCTTGAAGAAAGAAATCGAAGAAGACCTCAGAAGATGGAAAAATATTTCTTGCTCCTGGATTGGCAGGATCAATATAGTAAAAATGGCCATCTTACCAAAAGCAATATACAGATTCAATGCAATCCCTATCAAAATCCCAACTCAAATCTTTATAGATCTAGAAAGAGCAATTCTCAAATTCATCTGGAGCAACAAAAAACCCAGGATAGCAAAAACTATTCTCAACAATAAAAGGACTTCTTGGGGAATCAATATCCCTGACCTGAAACAGTACTACAGAGCAATTGTGTTAAAAACTGCATGGTATTGGTACAGCAACAGGCAGGTAGATCAATGGAATAGGATTGAAGACCCAGAAATTAACCCATAGACTTATGGTCACTTGATCTTTGATGAAGGAGCCACAACCATCCAGTGGAAAAAAGATAGTCTTTTCAACAAATGGTGCTGGTTCAACTGGAGGTCAACATGCAGAAGAATGCGAATTGACCCACTCTTATGTCCTTGCACTAAGGTCAACTCCAAGTGGATCAAGGACCTCCACATAAAACCAGACACACTGAAACTCTTAGGAAAGAAACTTGGGAAGACCCTGGAGGACATAGGCACAGGGGGAAAGTTCCTGAACAGAACACCAATAGCTTATGCACTAAGATCAAGAATTGACAAATGGGACCTCATAAAATTACAAAGTTTCTGCAAGGCAAAGGACACTGTCAGAAGGACAAAATGACAACCAACAAAGTGGGAAAAGATCTTCACCAACCCCACATCTGACAGAGGGCTAATATCCAATGTATACAAAGAACTCAAGAAGCTAGACCCCAAAGAACCAAATAACCCTATCAAAAAGTGAGGCACAGAGCTAAAAAAGAATTTTCACCAGAAGAAATTTGGATGGCCGAGAAACACCTTAAGAGATGTTCAACATCGTTAGTCATCAGAAAAATGCAAGTCAAAACAATCCTGAGATTCCACCTCACATCAGTCAGAATGGCTAAGATTAAAAACTCAAGAGACGACAAATGCTGGCAAGGATGTGGAGAAAGAGGAACACTCCTCCGCTGTTGGTGGGATTGCAAAATGGTAAAACTGCTCTGGAAATCAGTGTGGCGGTTCCTCAGAAAATTGGGCATGTTCCTTCCAGAGGACCCTGGCATACCACTCCTGGGCATATACCCAGAGGATTCCCCTGCATACAATAAAGACACATGCTCCACTATGTTTATAGCAGCCTTGTTTATAATAGCCAGATTGGAAGGAGCCCAAATATCCCTCAAAGGAGGAATGGATACAAAAAATGTGGTCTATTTATACAATGGAATACTACTCAGCAATTAAAAATAATGAATTCATGCAATTTGTAGGTAAATGGTTAGACCTGGAAAACATCATCCTGAGTGAGCTAACCCAATCACAAAAGAATACACATGAAATGCAATCACTGATAAGTGGATATTAATGAGCCCAGAAGCCCTAAATACTCAAGGCACAATTAAGTTAGCAAGTCAAATGATTCCCAAAAAGAAAGGAGTGGACCCTGGGCCTGGAAAGATTGGATCCAGTTTTGTAGAGAAAGTGTGGGGGGAGGGGGAATGATTCGGGAATAGTTGGGGGGTAGAGGAACTATGGGACATAGGGAGGGGGGAACTGGGAAAGGGGAAAGCCTTTGGAATGTAAACATAGAATATAGAAAAAAAAGCTGTAAAGAGGCAAAAAGAGTATCTCATGACACTCATAACTTGAACAGAGAATAATTTACTTTATGATATCTTGTTTCCTGCAGTGATTTTTATTTACGTTTTATTATTAAATATATATTTAAAATATAATTGCATTATTTCCCTTTCCACTTACTTTCTCCACTCTTTCATGACTGCCTAGCTCATGCTCCTCCTATTTCTGGCCTTGCTTTCTCTCATATTAATGGCTTCTTTTTTTATTATTATCGCTACACTATACTCATACTACACACATACATACCCACCTACATGAATACATTAATACAACTTGCTGATATCATATAGTGTATTTTTTGTATATGATTTCAAGGCTGTGCACTCTATTGTTTAATGAATTAAGAGATTCATAGGCATTTTTCATGGAGAAGTTAACTCTGCTTCTCTCAGCAGCCATTTACTTTAGATCCTATAGTTCTTAGTCAAGATGTAGGACCCCATGAGATTTCTTTCTTCCACATTAGCATGTCACTGATATTACCATTGTTTTTATTTTGTTGAGGCAGCCATAATCTTAGAGTGCCATAATTGTAACTTCTCTATCATTTCTAGAAGTCATAATTTCATAGCAAATGTCTAGGTACTTTGACTAACTATTTCCGCATCTTTTTCCACTATGTTCTCTGAGTACTAAGTACAGGAGTTGTGAAGTTTATGTATGTTGGGTCTGGGCTACCCATGGTATTTCAATCTCTGCATTATTATAAATGTTCTTCCAAAACCAGAGCAGACCATAAAGACATTTGTGTCTGCCAGTCTGACTATCATGGAACTGAAACAGTTGACCCCAAAGAAATGTGGATATGCCCAGGAATCTCCTGATGGACGAACAGTAAACCAACTGTAGGAAAAGTTTTCTTCAGAAAGGAAGTTTCACGCATTTCTAACAAGTTATGGTTTCAGTTTACATGATAAGACTGAATGTCAGACAGTGATGGGTCAGTTGTGAATGAGAGCATACCTGCACTGGAACTGTTTAGACATACATTTTCTTGCCCTCCCATTTCAATTTTCATCTCATGTCAGAATCAGACAGACTTGAAAGGTTTATTGGATCTCTTTGTCTCACCAACAAATGATAATTCTACTATTTCTGCTTCCCATTATTATTTTTTATTGGATATATTCTATATTTACAATTCATTTCCCTTTTTCTGGTTCCCCACCGCCAAAGGCTCCACATGTCCTTTTCCCTCCCCCTGCTCCCTCATCCACCCCCTCCCACCTCACTGTTCTTGTACTCCCCCGCAGTGATGCTTTGGTCCATTCTAGCACCAGTGTCCACTCCTTTCTTCTTGTGAGACATCACTTGGAATGAGATTTATGTCTTTGGTGTTCCAAGCTTCTAGGCTAATATCCACTTATCAGTGACTGCATACCATGGGTATTCTTTTGAGACTGGGTCACCTCACTTAGTATGACGTTCTACAGCTCCATCCATTTCTCTAAGAATTTCATGAATTCATTGTTTCTAATGGCTGAATAGTACTCCATTGTGTATATATACCACATTTTTTGTATCCATTCCTCTGTTGAGGGACATCTGGGTTCTTTCCAGCTTCTGGCTATTATATATAAGACTGCTATGAACATAGTGGAGCAGGTATCCTTATTGCATGCTGGGAAATCTTCTGGGTATATTCCCAGGAGTGGTATGGCTTGGTCCACCGGAAGTATCACGTCCAGTTTTCTGAGGAACCGCCATACTAATTTCCAGAGTGGTTGTACCAGCTTGCATTCCTACCAGCAGTGGAGGAGTGTTCCTCTTTCTTCACATCCTCGCCAACACCTGATGTCTTCTGAGTTTTTAATCTTAGCCATTCTGACTGGTGTGAGGTGAAATCTCAAGGTTGTTTTGATTTGCATTTCCCTAATGATTAATGATGAACATTTTTTAAGGTGTTTCTCAGCCATCTGAATTTCTTCAGGTGAAAGTCTCTGTTTAGCTCTGTACCCCAGTTTTGGATAGGTTTATTTGGTTTTCTGGGGTCTAACCTCTTGAGTTCTTTGTATACATTGGATATTAGCCCTCTGTCAGATGTGGGGTTGGTGAAGATCTTTTCCCAATTTGTTGGTTGCCGATTTATCCTTTTGACAGTGTCTTTTGCCTTACAGAAACTTTGTAGTTTTATGAGGTCCCATTTGTCTATTCTTGCTCTTAGAGCATAAGCAATTGGTGTTGTGTTCAGGAATTTTTCCCCTGAGCCAATGTCTTCAAGGGTCTTCCCCAGTTTCTTTTCTATTAGTTTTAGTGTGACTGGTTTTATGTGGAGGTCCTTGATCCACTTGGAGTTGAGTTTAGTGCAAGGAGATAAGAGTGGATCAATTCTCATTCTTCTGCATGTCGACCTCCAGTTGAGCCAGCACCATCTGTGGAAAAGGTTATCTTTTTTCCACTGGATGTCTTCAGCTCCTTTGATCGAAGATCAATTGGCCATAGATGTTCGGGTTCAATTCTGAGTCTTCGATCCTGTTCCATTGATCCGCCTCACTGTCACTGAACCAATACCATGCAGTTTTTAATACTACTGCTCTGTAGTATTGCTTGAGGTTCGGGATATTGATTCCCCCAGAAGTTCTTTTGTTGTTGATGATAGTATTAGCTATCCTGGGTTTTTTGTTATTCCAGATGAATTTGAGAATTGCTCTTTCTAACTCTATGAAGAACTGAGTTGGGATTTTGATGGGGATTGCTTTGAATCTGTATATTGCTTTGGGCAAGATTGCCATTTTGACTATATTAGTCCTGCCAACCCACGAGCATGGAAGATTTCCCCATTTTCCGATGTCTTCTTCAATTTCCCTCTTCAGAGACCTGAAGTTTTTGTCATATAAATCTTTCACATGTTTGGTTAGCTTCATTCCAAGATACTTTATATCATTTGTGGCTATTGTGAAGTGTGTCATTTCCCTAATTTCTTTCTCGGCCTGCTTATCCTTTGCATATAGGAAGGCTACTGATTTGCTTGAGTTGATTTTATAGCCAGCCAATTTGCTGAAGTTGTTTCTCAGTTGCAGGAGTTCTCTGGTGGAGGTTTTTGGGTCACTTAAGTATACTATCATATCATCTGCGAATAGTGATAGTTTGACTTCTTCCTTTCCAATTTGTATCCCTTTGGCTTCCCTCTGTTGTCGAATTGCTCTAGTTAGTACCTCAAGTACTATATTGAAGAAATATGGTGAGAGGGGGCAGCCTTGCCTAGTCCCTGATTTTAGTGGGATTGCTTCAAGTTTTTCTCCATTTACCTTGATGTTGGCTACTGGTCTGCTGTATATTGCTTTTACTATGTTTAGATATAGGCCTTGAATTCCTGCTCTTTCTAAGACCTTTAGCATGAAAGGATGCTGAATTTTGTCAAATGCTTTTTCAGCATCCAATGAGATGACCATGAGATTTTCTTCTTTGAGTTTGTTTATGTAGTGGATTACGTTGATGGATTTCTGTATATTGAACCATCCCTGCATCCCTGGGATGAAGCCAACTTGATCATGGTGAAGGATCATTTTGATGTGTTCTTGGATTCGGTTGGCAAGTATTTTGTTTAGTATTTTTGCATCGATATTCATAAGAGAAATTGGCCTGTAGTTCTCTTTCTTAGTTGGATCTTTGTGTGGTTTTGGTATAAGGGTAATTGTGGCTTCATAGAATGAGTTGGGTAGTGTTCCTTCTGTTTCTATTTTGTGGAATAGTTTGAAGAGTATCAGTATCAGGACTTCTTTGAAGGTCTGATAGAATTCTGCACTAAAACTGTCTGGTCCTGTGCTCTTTTTGGTTGGAAGACTGTCTATGACCCCTTCTATTTATTTGGGGGTTATGGGTCTGTTTAGATGATCAATTTGATCCTGGTTTAATTTTGGTATTTGGTAACTATCTAGAAAATTGTCCATTTCCTCCAGATTCTCCAGTTGTTTTGAGTATAGGTTTTGTAGTAGGATCTGATGATTTTTTGAATTTCCTCAGTTTCTGTTGTTATATCTCCCTTTTCATTTCTAATTTTGTTAATTTGAATGCTGTCTCTGTGCCCTTTGGTAAGTCTGGCTAGGGGTTTATCTATCTTGTTGATTTTTCTCAAAGAACCTGCTCCTGGTTTTGTTGATTCTTTGTATGGTTCTCTTTGTTTCAACTTGATTGATTTCAGCCCTGAGTTTGATGATTTCCTGTCTTCTACTCCTCCTGGGTGAAATTGCTTCTTTTTGTTCCAGAGCTTTCAAGTGCGCCATTAAGTTGCTAGTATATGCTCTCTCCTGTTTCTTTTTGGAGACACTCAGGGCTATGAGTTTTCCTCTAAGCACAGCTTTCATTGTGTCCCATAGATTTGGGTATGTTGTACCTTCATTTTCATTAAATTCTAAGAAATCTTTGATTTCTTTCTTTATTTCTTCCTGGACTAAGGTATCATTGAGTAGAATTGTTCAGCCTCCACGTGTATGAGGATTTTCTGTTGTTTTTGTTGCTATTGAAGAACACTCTTATTCCATGGTGATCTGATAAGAGGCATGGGATTAGTTCGATCTTTTTATATTTGTTGAGATCTGTCTTGTGTCCTATTATGTGGTCGATTTTGGAGAAGGTACCATGAGGAGCTGAGAAAAAGTTATAGTCTTTTGCTTTAGGGTCCAATTGGTCCAAAGTTTTGATGAGTTTCTCCGTGTCCCTGTTTAGTTTCTGTTTTCCTGGTTGGTCTACTGTGGATAGTGGAGTATTGAGGTCCCCCACAATCATTGTGTTAGGTGCAATGTGTGCTTTGAGCTTTAGTAAAGTTTCTTTTACAAATGAGGGTACCTTTACATTTGGAGCGTAGATGTTTAGAATTGTGAGTTCTTCTTGGTGGATTCTTCCTTTGACTAGCAGGAAGTGACCTTCTGTGTCTCTTTTGAAGGCTTTGGGTTGAAAGTCAATTTTATCTGATATTAAAATGGCTATTCCAGCTTGCTTCCTGTAAACATTTGCTTGCAAAATTGTCTTCCATCCTTTTACTCTAAGGTAGTGTTTGTCTTTGACTCTGAGGTGTGTTTCCTGTAAGCAGCAAAATGTAGGGTCCTGTTTCTGTATCCAGACTGTTAGTCTATATCTTTTTATTGGGGAGTTGAGTCCATTGATGTTAAGAGATATTAAGGAATAGAGATTATTACTTCCTGACATTTTTTATGTTATTTGTGTTTTTGAGTATTCATCTTCCTTTGAATTTGATGGAAGAAGGTTACTGTCTTGTTTTTTCTTGGGTGCAGTTTCCTTCCTTGTATTGGAGTTTACCTCCTATTATCCTTTGTAGAGCTGGGTTAGTGGAAAGATAGTGTGTAAATTTGGTCCTGTCATGGAATATTTTGATTTCTCCATCTATGTTGATTGAGAGTTTTGCTGGGTATAGTAGTCTTGGCTGACATTTGTGTTCTCTTAGGGTCTGCATGAGGTCTGCCCAGGATCTTCTAGCTATCATGGTTTCTGGAGAGAAATCTGGTGTGATTCTGATAGGTCTTCCTTTATATGTTACTTGGCCTTTTTCTCTTACTGCCTTTAATATTGTTTCTTTGTTTAGTACATTTGGGGTTTTGATTATTATGTGACGGGAGGTGTTTCTGTTCTGGTCCAGTCTGTTTGGAGCTCTGTAGGCTTCTTGTATATTCATGGGCATCTCTCTCTTTAAGTTAGGGAAGTTTTCTTCCATAATTTTGTTAAAGATATTTGCTGGCCCTTTAAGTTGTAGATCTTCACTCTCATATATCCCTATAATCCTTAGGTTTGGTCTTATCATTGTGTCCTGGATTTCCTGGATGTTTTGGGTTACAAGCCTTTTGGATTTTGTGTTTTCTTTGACTGTGGAGTCAATGGTTACTATGTTGTCTTCAGCATCTGAGATTCTTATCTCTATCTCTTATATTCTGTTGTTGATGTTTGCATCTATGACCCCTGATTTCTTCCCAAGCTTTTCTATCTCCAAAGTTGCCTCCTTTTGTGATTTCTTTGTTGTTTCTACCTCTGTGTTCAGATCTTGGATGGTTTTGCTCAGTTCCTTCATTTGTTTGTTTGTGTTTTCATGTAATTCTTTAATATATTTTTGTGCTCCCTCTTTCATGACTTCTGCCTGTTGTTTCAAGTTCTCCTGCATTTCTTTAACTGATTTTCTCATTTCCTCTTTATTGGTTTCTGTCTGTTGGCCCATATTCTCCTGCAGTTCTTTAAGTGTTTTTTGTGTTTGCATTGTAAGAGCTTATACCCTATTGATGTTCCCCTGCATTTCTTTAAGAGATTTGTTTATGTCTTTTTTGTGTTCCTCTAGGAGCATCATGACCTGTGCTTTTATATCTAACTATTGTTTTTCTGGTGTGCTGGGGTATCCAGGACTTGCTGTGGTTGGCGAATTGGGTTCAGATGGTGCCATATTGCCTTGATTTCTGTTAATAAGGTTCCTAAGTTTGCCTTTTGCCATCTGTTTATCTCTGGAGTTAGTTGGTCTTATTGTAGATGGCAGCCCCGCTGAAAGCACAGCGTATCTGTCCCCAGGGGACAGTGACCTTTGCTGAGCTGTTGGTACCCGGATCTGCCTATCTCCCCTGGCTCTGGGTGCGGGCCAGAGCCTGGCCGTGTTGTCTGTGCTAGACTAAGCTAGCTCTCAGTCCAAGCCCCTGACACCAGCTGCCAGAATTCCCTGCTGTGTCCCGAGGCAAGATGGCCCCTTGCTGCCAGCCCGCCCCGAGAGCCGGCCCGCAGCTGATCTGTCTGTCCCCAGATCTCCTGCAGAGCTAAGCTAAGCTATACCTCTGTCCATGCACCTGACTCCAGCTGCTCGCTGTGCCTGCCGTTCACACGGTGTCCCAAGGCAAGATGGTGGCCCTGCTGAAAGCACTCTGCTTCCTATTATTAATTTGACCCTTTCACTATTAGCTGGCTTGTTGAAGCTTGGTGGCCAGACTGGGCCTGGAGCACAAGTTGCAACCCCTTAGGCTAATAGCATGATGGCCAGATATGGTTTTCTGTAATGGTCTCCATTTGTTGTAAAGGGAAGCTTCTTTGATAAGGGTGAGAGCTAAACTTATCTCTGGGTATACTTATATCGTAGAATGCAGTTTGTCATCTAAGATTCAAGACTTCACTTTCATGAATAGTTAACTAAATTTCTCAAACGAAGCATGATTTTCCTCCTATTAAGTAAGCCTTATATTCGATTACCCTGCTGCTGTTTACTGTTAAGATATGAGTGTTACTATTCTACCTTTATGGACATCACACTGTGCTGGTCATTTTTATAGTTTATAGGCATTACAACTATATAGGACTGGACTATTGCTTTCCTCCCTTACCAGATTCCACAGTAATTTCTTTTTCTATGAAAGCTAGAATACAAGCGAGAGGCTTTAAGTTTGTCCTATGCCCAAAGTGTTCGAAATCCAGCAATAGGAATTTGCCTTTAATATCTGAAAGGCATTCAAGAACACCAGCAATATCTATATATTGTTTTTGTGAGTCACATGAACTATAGGATTCTTATAGCTGGTACTGGGATTTTTGTTAGTTTCTTGTTCTTGTGGCAATCACTAAGTCCAAGGACCATAAATACTGTAAGCTATACAATTATTTGTCCCTTTTCTCTATGACTCTATCCATATTGACCTCTCTCTCGATAGAGCAACCTTCCCCATTTTAAAGTTTCATTGAGTGTAAATGAAGTGATACTTATCATAATTAGCAAGTTTCTAAGTTGACAGTTATTTGATCACCACAGAGAGGAAATGCAGTTAAGGAAAAACTAGCTGTCAGCAAGAGTTGAAACTGTAGCTGAGCCTTGGATATTTGCAAAGATTAGGGAGTTGTTTTTATTGTCTTTTTATTTCCCAAGTACAATTTGATTACTACTGTCACTGTATTTTAAATACTTGGCACCATGGATTAAAGCCAACAAATGTATATAGCCCACTAGAGTGTAGGGGAGTGAACCTTGAGAGGAAGCCAGGTAAGGTCGAGCTAAGACTTGAAGCCTCGGAGACCCAGAAGTGATGGTAGGAACTTCACCCCCCCCACTATATATTGGAGCTCCTGACTCTACACACCTGTCAGGTAGCCAAAGACACCCACAAAGAAAATTGTGGCCATCAGTCACATAGGGGAAATGCCCACAAGTCCCTCCTCATGTAGATGAGGCATCTCAGGCCAAGCTAAGAGGAAACACTTGCTGTCAGACCCATCTCACCACAAAACTGTATATAAGAGCCTATCCAGAAGAAATAAAGGTGTATGAGAATTACTCCATAGTCTGAGAGCATCTGTAGTACAAGAACTATAACACTGCCTATGAAGAGATCACTTTCCTGAAGCCTTGGCCATCAGAAACTCCACTTGACGCTATCCTGCTGGCTCAGCTTGGCTTTACTCAGCTCAGTGCAGGCAATGCGATGTTTCAGAGCAGTAGCAGCAGAGGCAGCAGCAGTAGAGGCAGCAAAGGCACTTTCCATTCCTGCATGTGCCTTTTTACCTTCTCATGAATCCTCCCACCAGGCCAGGCTAGAGGTCTCCACAAATAGTCCAATACACAGTCCTATGCAGGAAGACACTTGGGGGGCTGGACAGATGGCTCAGCGGTAAAGAGCACTGACTGTTCTTCAGAAGGACCTGACTTTAAATCCCAGCAACCACATGGTGGCTCACAACCATCTGTAATGGGATCTGATGCCCTCTTCTGGAGTGTCTGAAGACAGCTACAGTGTACTTTCATAAAATAAATAAATGAAGAAGAAGGAGGAGGAGGAGGAGGAGGAGGAGGAGGAGGAGGAGGAGGAGGAGGAGGAGGAGGAGGAAGAGGAAGAGGAAGAAGAAGAAGAAGAAGAAGAAGAAGAAGAAGAAGAAGAAGAAGAAGAAGAAGAAGAAGAAGAAGAAGAAGAAGAAGAAGACACTTGGCTGGCCTTCTACTTAGAGTTTGAAGTCAAGAACCATTTTGAGCCAAAAGGATACTGGACACTTTCTATGGGTTACACATTAAAGTCAAACAAGGGAGAAAAGAAAAAAAATGAATAAGGGCTTATGACATTGCAATAGGTAGAAATACCTAGCACACAATGGGAAGGAATCATTCTCAAAATAGATACTGAAGAGTAGAAAGATTGTTTTATATATGTTAGGTCTTGGGGGAACTTTAAAATGAGACAAAAATGAAAAAAAATGTTTTTCTTTTTCATTTTTTAAACTAGCGAACTCCTGCTTCAACTTGAAAATGCAGCTAAACGGCTTGCATTCAGGACTAGAAGTGATGATTAGTTTGGACTCCTAATGTTCACAGCCTGTCCCTGGCTGGCAAACTACCAATCTATGGAACAGCAGCTGCATATCACTAGCAGCCCTGTCATCACACTGAAGAAGGAGGGGTATCAATGTCTAGCAGGTGACAGGAGGCTTGACACCTGGTCATTTATCATTTGAAAAATTTTAACAAACAAAAGGAACTTCAGTAGATGTTTAATTTTAGAACTAGTTAGCTGATATATACCATCATATGTCTGTCCCCAAAATATGCAAGACTCTTCCAGAGCAGTTGCCAGTGGTTTGGAATAATAGTCCCTGTGTCAATGACACTGTTTTACTATGTCGTAGTAGATAAAGTTTTAACAATAATTTTTACTCTGATCTTCCTCTTACATTTAATGCCCCTTCCCACCTCCAGGGTTTACCTTACCTCCACTCCCAAAGCTACTGCTTGGTCATCCATTATTATCTTCTCCTATGAAAGCTTGTCATTTAGGATGGAGCTTTTAGTTTAAACTGACTGACCTTAAATGGTTCTCCTTAAACAAAAATGGAAAGCACTTGGATTTACATGAAATATCATATCAGAAAGTCATGTTGGAGCCATTGTCAACTTGTGTACCTGTTTGCGACTTGGCCTACATGAGATGTGGGACACATATAATAGAAACACCACTTCCTTTGGTTTTATGATTATCCCACACACACACATACCAGGAATATATGAAAAAAATACCAGGGAGAGAACGAATGGCAAATCAAATTGGTGAAACCAGAGACCAATTTTCAAAATCAATAAGGTTATAGGGGGTATTTATAGGAGTTTATGACAAAGGTTACTTACAAGTATTTGCATAACTCAAAGCTGTTTCACTGACAACCCCAACTCTGAGGTAAAGACTATATAAATAATATCTCACAGGTAGCCTGTGTGCTCTTGTGGCTTATCTTAGCCACTGTAATATTACTGTGAAAAAAATCCCACAGGGAGCATAACAGTAGGCAGGCAAGCATGCCCCTGGAGCAGTAGCTAAGAGATTACATCTTATCAGCAAGTTGAAAGCAGAGAAAGGGAAGGACTGAATCTGGTGCTGGCTTTTGAAATCTAAAAGACTGCATCCCATAGACACATCTCCTCCAACAAGGAGACCCCTCAGAATTCTTCCTAAATAGTCCAATCAGGAGCCAAATATTCAAATACATGAGCCTATGGGGACCATTCTCATTCAAACCACTTATGGGATTACCCTTTTCAAGTGGAAGTAATGTGTTAGTATAATTGCATCTGAAAATACAATAGCTTTTTACTTTGTGTCTATAGAAGACATTCAGGTGAAAGCCTTGCTGGTCTGTCAGGCTGTCTTTAGTTGCCTAGACCATTAGGAGTGGTAGAACTCTAGGGAGAAACAGATATTAAAGAACCGAAAGACTATTCTATATTTGTTATATTTCCGTTCTGTTTAAATCTCTAAAATAAAACTGCATCATCTTCCTCCTTTAGGGATAAGTAAATGTGCTTTTATTACCTTGGGAAGCAAAAGACCCCTCCAGAACTGAATAATTCAATTTGAAACTTCCTTTATAAAGAGGTTTCACCTAAGATGAAACGTTTCAATTCAGAATCTGCTGGGTCTTAATGATCTCCCATCCAGATTTAATGGTTGAAGCCTGTAATTTCACTACTCCTTCCTGCTCTTACATTTTTTCACCCCATTTTCCTCAGTGGTTCGCAAACTTAGAAAGGTGTTATAGATGTCCACTAAGGGCTGATCATTGAGGTACTATGTCCTGAGAGTCTCTTGTTTTCAGGAGCTACACCAGTGAATATCAGTTGCTGTGACGTGACACATTATGTGTTGCAAAAAGGAAATTTCATTCCTTGGCCAATTTCAGCTGACAGCAACAACGATCAGCGGACATACATAAAAATGTTTACAATGCACTTTGACAGGCACAAATAGGATTCTTCAGAAATAGGATCTTGCTATCTCATTCTGGCATTCAGCTAACAGCAGCAGCAGCTTAGCCTTTATGGCTTAAGCAGCCTCAGGGCCCTCCCTGAACAAAAGGCTCTACAGAGGAATCAGAATTTTACTTAATAACCTGTGGTCTTTGGAAATATCCTTTTCCACCAATCTATGATATCTTTTTCAGTTACTGTATTAATAACCTATTCCTTGTTTCAATTATGCCAATCTCAGTAGGGTAGTAGTAAAATACATGGAAGTACCACCCCATCCAATAGTCTTCATACAAATTCTGCAAATAAATGTTCATTAAATGACTACCTCTGTTACTCTTAGTTCTCTAGGGGTTCTAGTTTGGGAACCTTGGTGATGGCTCTATCTGCTGCTGACTTTCATGGAAATGATTGTAAGAGGCCTCTGACAATATTCACACAGGTGAAGGACACACTGTGATAATATTCACACAATGAGGTATCTGACAGGCATAGACCTCATATATTCTATTTTCTAGTATCTATGGCACAAGTTGAATTGTATATATGTTTTGCCATAACACCTTTAATATTTATAACATAACAGCCTCATAACAAATTCCCAAGGCTACAATAAAACACAGACCTGACATGACTGAGGAACATGTAACATATCATAGTACTCTACAGCAATATTGGCAGGATTATGTATTTTCCAACTAATTACCTCTCCTGTGCTTTGAATTTATATGAACTTTTAAGTAAGCAGCCTTTAGGGTAGCTGATGGTCTGTATTATAGCATCTATATAATAAAACCACTTTAAAGAATTCAGGTGGAATAACAAATAAAGGTCCTGGGCCACTATGACAATCAGTGAGACTCTACAAAGATCTTTGGAGGAATACTGTGAATTTCCACTGTTGATCATTCTAAGTGAAAGAAAAATTTTCCTTGAATTTCAGCAGCTAGGCAATCATAAAAACTGCATTAAAAAGTCTAATACAGCTGGGCAGTGGTGGCGCATGCCTTTAATCTCAGCACTTGGGAGGCAGAGGCAGGCAGATTTCTGAGTTCGAAGGCCAGCCTGGTCTACAGAATGAGTTCCAGGACAGCCAGGACCACACAGAGAAACCCTGTCTCAAAAAAACAAAAAAAAGTCTAATACAATATAATATATTTTGAATCATAGCAGCCAAATGGATAGTATTGGGCACAGTGGCATGGATATGGCAACTATATTATTTAGATATTTATAATTCATGGCTACTCTTCAGGAGCCGTCTGGCTTTTTCATATTGGGCTGTTGAAATGCTTTGGGCTAGGCAAACAACCTTTAACTTTTATAACTGCTTGATGGTCTTTTTAATTTTTGCAGAGTTCCTAGCCAATGTATATTGTTTACTATTTGCTGTTTTACTCAGTGTAAGCAACTTCACAAGTTTAAATTTCCCCCCAACTACCCAAGAATGTCTTCAGAGTTTGCACCCTTCGGAACACACTGCATGTGCCAACACAATACCTCCACCCCCAGAATGTTCTCTGAAAATGTAGAATTGCATACTGTTGGGCAGAGATAAACTCTAGATTAATATTTGGTCATTTTTCCTTTCACTATATTATTCTCATACCTATCCATGGCTTCTCATTACCATGATGCTTTTGGGTCTTACACTGGACAAATATACTCAACTCCAGTATCCACTGAAGCCCACATATTTTGTGTATTAATAGCAGAGCATTGAAGCTGAAATTCAGACTTTACCCTTCAGGCCTCATGTCTTACTTGGACTCGATCTTTGACTTTCTGTCCGAGAAGCACCTGGGGTGATTCCCATACAACCATTGTTGTATGTACAGGGGTGACTACCTATACCTACCTCCCTGTCTTCCATTCATTGAAATCCTTTTATGAACTGCTACTCAGGCTCTAAAGTTCTTTCAAAACCTCATAATTATAGGAATTGCCTTTCTTTCTATTTTTCCCCTAGAAACTCCAGTCCAACATAAATTTTGTTGCATTTATTTAGATGTAACTTGAACAGGACTTATTACATTTTCCTTTTTGCTGCTTATTTCTTCCTGAATGATTCTGCAACTTATGAATGTGACTTACATACTAGTCTTCTTTATTCAGTTTTGTCAAAGCCTTTCCCACCTTGTAAGGATCACATGCCAGTATAGGACTCAGCAAAGCTTCAAAACTCACAAACAAGTCCCATGGTCCTGACTGAATCAACTTCTATAACTCTACTGTCAACAGTTCTTGTAGGTTGTTGAACTGTTTATTAAATACTACTTCCATTTCTCCAAGTTCCTCAGTAATTTTTGTCCTTTCTCTATTGCCTTCTATTACCTAATAATGATGGAGAATTCAGCTAGTAATGACTAATGGCGCATGTAAGCTAGTGTATAAGGGGTTGATTTTACTCATTTTGCCTAAAATCATGATGATTTTGTCTTAAGGAAGGAGGGATGAGTAGTTGTTACTTTAGTTTACTGCTTTCCTAGCTCTCAGGATTATGTCATATGTCTACAATTCCCCAGCGTCATCAGCCAAGCTGTGATAGCTCACGTGTTGCTTCTCTAAGTCTTTCATAATCCAAGCAATTTGGGTAGAACGTATTTGTAAATTCTTTTATAAATGGGACATTTATTTTGTTTCAGTAATTTTATGTTTCTTTCTTTGTTTGTGTGTGTGTGTGTGTGTGTGTGTGTGTGTGTGTGTGTGTGTGTCTCACTGTGTAGCTCTGCTGACTCCATAAGCCAAACTGGCCCTAAGTGTATTGAGACCTTCTTGCTTCTACCACCTGACTTCCTGCATTAAAGACGTCTTTTTCCACATCTACATTTTATCATAGTTAAGGACTCTGTCTGCAGGCTGGATAGGGAATTTACCTTTATTCTCCTCTAAAAGTTAAATTTCTCCATTAAAGGCTGAAAAATTGTATGACTTTTACCACATTCTCTTCTTGCTCACTCTCTGATTCTTCTCATGAATTCCAAGTTTGGACTTCCCAGGAAGCAATCTTTAGCACAGATCTACCTAGTACTCTCTTGCCCTTTCAGCTCTTGAATCATAATAAATGGCAAGGAAGCACTCTACCTCATCTTTCCTATGTCCTTTTCCCATTGTAATAACCCATCTATTCAGACAAGCACCTTTTAGATCATAATCTTGACCCCAGGTGAATTTCTTTCTTCACATCAATGTTTTTAGGCAATCTCTACAGCACTTTGCCTTTATGTATTACTATGATACTTTAAATTTTCCTCTAGACATTCAACTCTCCTAATACTATCTCCATAATAGTAAAGTGGATACCGCTCATCAAAGAAGTGTGCTACTTCATATCACACAGAAGACTACACCCAGGAATTACCACCACTCAATGCTCTACTCAATAACTCAGCCTTAGTTGTATTTTCCTACATATATCAAGGGTCATTCAATTGCTGATATATTAAGAGGAAAAATACCAAACACCACATGGAAGAAGGGTGGTCTATTAGGATTTCTCTAATAGATATTTCTTTCTTAGATGGATCAGCCTCAGTTTTATGTCTTAGCATCCACTGCAGAGGCCAACTAATAGTTTTAGATAAATACTACATGAAATAAATAAGAATAAATAAATATTATATGAGATAAATCAGCCTAATGCCTTGAGGGAAGGCTCTATGAGATAAATTAAAAGCATGATTTTTGTGGGTCTCTGCATCAGTTCCCATCATTTGCTGTGTGAAGCCTCTCTCATAACAGTCATGCTAGGTTCATGTCTGCAAGTAGAGCATAATAACACTAATTAGTACCAGAGGTGGGCTCCTTCTCATGTCATGGATCTCTCCCTGGGACAGGTGTTGGTTGGCCCATCCCTCATTCTGCTCCATATTTTACCACTGCACATTCTGTAGGCAGAACAAATTGTGTGTCTAAGGTTTTGGGGTTGGGTTGGTGTCCTAATCCCTTTATTGGGCGACTTTCATAGTTATAGGTGATAACCTGTTAATGGGAGGTCAGGCTCTATAGCTCACATTGCTAGGAGTCATAGCTAGGGTCACCCTCATAGATTCCTGAGTTTTCATTGCCCTAGGTTTGTAGCTCATCCCAGCATTGCTCGCCTTTGGATCCCTTCTCCCCAGCTAGTCTGGCTCTAATTTCAATGGAAAATGTTTCTAGACTTACTACAACTTGATATGCCAAGGCTGGTTGATGTCTGTCGGAGACCTCACCTTTTATAAGGAGAATGGAAAAGGGGCAGTGGGGGGGAACTATGAGAAAGAGGGACTAGGAGGAGAGGAGGGAGAGAAAGCTGTAATGAGGATGTAAAGTAAATAAATAACATAATGAATAAAAAAGTTGGGGCGAAAAGTCATTTTGTCTCATTTTCAGTATGTAAATTTAATCTGAGTATATATCTGATATACATTACATGCATATATTACACATATATGATGTTACATATATATGTATGTGTAATGTGATACGTGTGTGTGTGTGTGTGTGTGTGTGTGTGTGTATACATTGCAGGCCACAGTGATACAAAAGCAATGATTAGGTATTATTGGATGGCAGGTCCCCATGGAGTTCCTTCATTTCTACATGCCATGTAAGGGAAGCCAAAGCAGCTTCCATTCTAAACAAGCCTTCCAAGGGCTATATAACCGAAGCCTTGGAAGGCAGAGCTGATTTATCCTTTTGATGTTAACATGAGGTGTTTCTGATCAAATTTAACACAGATAATGTTGCTGTTGAGCAGAGACTGGGGAAATCTGCCTGTGGCCTATTTATAAAAGCTTCTATCTCACTAAGCCTAGAGTTGCTTACTCTGTACTGATATAACTCACATTGTGTTGCTTCAACCTCTCATAAATGCGACTGTATGACTTGAGGTTGGAGAAGAAAACAAAAGGAATCAGGAAGCACAAGAAAATTGCATATCCATTGTAGTGGGTAATAGGGTTAAGAAAAATTAGCACCCCACCAGGCTTCTGCACCAAATCCCCGCATGTCCCCCTTAGAGTAACTCTCACTGTCACCACTGAGCCAATCTTCTTCAGCTAGCTTTCACAGTAACCCAACTGTGTTTCCTCTCTGCCATAGACTCTGTAAACAGCAGGAATCCCACGCTTCTGCCCAGCACCCACTCTTTCCAAGTATCCAGTAAAGCATGACCCTTAAACTTGAATAGCTAACCAAATATATTTATGTATATAAAACTCCCAATTACATAATGCCAATTTACAATGGTCAAGTGTTATCCGAATATTCTAACCTCTCCAAAACACCAGAAATATGTCTGAAGCTACATGGATATCCACGCCTCCCCTTTCCCTCTGCTCATCTCATCCACCAAGCCTCTCTCTCCTCCCCTCACTTCTCTTAGCTCCTCCTCCTCCTTCTCTCTCCCCTCCAATCACTGGCCTCTCGTTGCCTCAATGTGAATGGATAGGAAATATCTTGCAACATTTCACCCTTTCTGTTTAATTAAAATAAAAAAACCCTTTCTCTCCAAATTTAAATTGAGCACAACTATTACCATTTTGAAAATTATAAAGTACAAGATAGACCTAACACCCAGTCCATCATCTCTGCTAATCAAACAGAACCTTTGTTATCTATTCTATCTTAAAAGACTATAATAATTAACACCTGAATCATGTCTTGGCAATAAATTTTATGTCATCTGAAAACCATCTATTTAAATCTTTACCAGCTTTCTCAATGTAAAACAGCTTAGGCTGGCTATGATACTAACAGTCTTCAATCCTGTCAGAAATCCAAGAGTGACCAATAATAACTATAAATAAACAGGAAGCCTCACACATACTTTGCCAAATGACAGAAACTGTTGAAAACCTGGACAGTCCTTCTCCTTAAACTTTGGAGCATCGGACTTCAGCCTCCTGGCCCAGAGTCATCTGACAGACTTAGAGAACAGGAATCAAGGACGAGCTCCCCCCCCCCCCGCTCTGTCTCAGCAGAAATCAAGCTGTCCCAACCTGTAAAAGTGTCCCTTTTCTGGATAGTATTTTGTCTGTAGATGAAGAGAGGCAATCTTTGCCTCATGGCTGTCTTGCCACAGCTGGAGTGATTCGCAGATGTTTAAATTCTTCTTTGAATCCAAGAGAGGGAAGCTGTGAGGAGCAGACTAGTCTCACCAACAAGTAACATTAAACATCACATTCTGTGTATTTCTGATGTTTTGAAAACCAACTACCTATGTAAAGTAATGTGGACTATTCCCTGCTAACTACTTTTAGCTGTTTTTGATTAAAATCTTGAAAACACTCTAACAATAAACTCAGAGTCTTACATTTCTATTTGGGCCTAAACTCACAGGTTTAAGCATCTCAGATCTGTTATAATAACAGCAAAGAAGAACTGGGTCTAAATGCTGTACTTTCAAAATTTTAGTATCAATAGAAGAAATTTATACCAAAGGAATCCTTGATTTTGTATCAAAATAAATTCCATATTATAAAATAAATTCTAAATAAAAACTTATGACTTGAACTTAATAATAATTATAAAGATTTTTGCCAAATGAAATTGTGTCTATATTGTCAATTCTATTTGCTTCCCTTCCCAAATATGACCATTTCTATATTCCCTAGAAAGAGAATTTAATCATAATAACCCTCTCCAGCCCCAAATTCCAGGGAAGAGGGCCGATGACTCTTCATGGCTTCTTCAAGCTGAATATGGGCATTGAGATATTGTGAAGGGTGATGAAGAAGGGTAGGAAAACAGGACCAATCAATCCCTGATGTCTTTGTCTTAACTGGATCTGGCTGAAGTCCTAGACCTCAGGAGTTCAAGCAGGTCAGTTCAGCATGTTTGATGAAGAGACTCAACCTGACTGTATTTCCTGTAAAATATAAATGCCAAAACAATATCTTAGTACCATAAAGATAGATATTCTGTTTGATATTCTGCAATTTAGTCCTCTGGAGGTCTCCCTCTATTATTTCTGATCCAAAGAGCTCTGGAAGATGCCCAGAACCTAATCACCCTTTCTAAAAACAAAACACAAAGACAAAACCTTTTTTCCAAATCACCATATCCTTAAGCCAGTAACCAGAAAAAAACTTCATTTTGACCTCTCTCCCAGAGGAATAATATAGCCACAAAACTCAACATCACACCCATTATGAAAATCAAATCAATCTAAAACAAGTAAAATAAGCTAAGATACTGTATGAGCCTCTACTTAGGCATTTACTTTATTGTTAAACAGGAAAAGACCCAAAATTCCATGTGTGGGCCATGTTAAAAGGAATATGAGCTTCCTGTGCCTGGTAACCAGGCTATATCAAACTAAAAAACTGTACGGTCCTCTGCTTTGGCTACTCTTATCTAGCCCAAGAGGAAAAGACACCCAAAATTCCACGTGTGGGCCGTGTTAAAAGGAATATGAGCTTCCTCTGGCTAGATAAACAAGCTATATCATCTTTTGTTTGGCTCTCTACCCAGAGCAGCCATTCTGTTATACCTTTATATCATCTATCTGTTAAGCTCTCTACCAAAGCCACAGACTATTAATAATTAATACATGTGCTAAGTGGCAATTGTTGTCACTATACTCTTTACTCTAGAGTCAGTGACTACTTCCCTATCATAGGTCAACTTAAAACAATCTAAAACCAGTGAAATAAACTATCTTTATTCTAACTTAAGACAAATGATTCACAGTTCCATCTGAACCTGCTTATAAGCAGGAAGCTAGTCAAAGCAGGATTTAAACCAAGAATTCCCTTGGTGCCCATGTTAGAATTTGGGTACCCTGTTAAGATCTACTTTCCCCACTAGGGGTCCTCAGTAGTCTCAGTCTTTCCTTTGTTTCAACTTGGCGAGCTTGAGTCATGTGACCCGATTTTGGCACTCTTAGTTACTTACTTAATAACATCAACAACAACAACAAAAACTTAACTTTTAAACTAATAATCTCAGGTTTCTAGTGAAAATATGCCCAGCCATCACATTGATTCACCAACTGTAGTGGGTAATAGGGTTAAGAAAAAGTATCACCACACCACACCAAGTCCTGGCATGTCCTGCTCAGAGCAGCTCTCACTGTCACCATTGAGACAATCTCTTTCAGCTAGCTCTCACAGCAATCCAGCTGTGTTTCCTCTCTGCTATATATCCTGTAAATGGCGGGAGTACCATGCTTCTGCCCAGCACCCACTCCTTCCAAGTATCCGGTAAAGCATGACCCTTTAACTTGAATAGTTAAACAAATATATTTATGTATATAAAACTCCCAATTACATAATGCCAATTTACAATGATAAAGTCTTATCCGAATATTTCTAACTTCTCTAAAACACCAGAAATATGTCTGAAGCCATATGGACATCTGTGTCTTCCCTTCTCTGCTTGTCTCGTTTACTGAGCCTCTCTCTCTCCTCCCCTCACTTCCCTTTGCTCCTCCTCCTCTCTCCCCTCCAATCACTGGCCTCTCACTGCCTCATTGTAAATGCATAGAAAATATCTTGCAACAATCCATAAGTAATGCATTGGTACTAGTATCAGGTCCCAAGATCTCACACTTGTTAGGTTACCTATAAAGTAAAGCCATGCTTGTGTTACTCTGTTCCTGGTGAGATATGAATAAATATCTATTTACCCCAGATAGGACATGAGCAACAGAACAAAACCAGGATACTTATGGAGGATGATTTATGAGCCAATGAATTTTAAAGAGCTTACTGACTTAGGAGGGATTAGTTAGAAGAAAAGAAATGACTCAAAGACAGCTGCATCACCAAAAGTACACCCCAACATGGCAGCAGCCCATGAACCTGGAACACACACTATAGTGTCTGCATGCTGCTTAACAGTATGCAGGCCGTATCTTTCAGGAAGGGAAGTGGTCTTAGCCTCTTCTGGATAGCTTGCTGATCTCTGCTTCTTCCAGGAAACAAACTTTGTCTTTACTCTTTTAAGAAATCTCTGTGGTCAACCCTCTTCTAGGTAGCTCAGCTTATCTGAGAACATCTAGCATAGGTCCTCACTGAGTTCTTATGCTTGGAGAAAAGGACATAGTGCTCAGTTCTGGGCACTTTCTAAAGCCTTTGAACTGTTTAGTTCCATATGTTCCTACAGGGTAGACCATTCAATATTACTTTAGAATACCCTATGACTTAATGAATTTCCTTCCAAGGTAGATGGTTTTATCCTTATGGAAACTACTATACTACAATTGCCTATCATTCACACCCTTAAGAAGTTCTTTGCTATAATTTTCTCTGCTACTTTATACTCATCTTTTCTTCAGAATATTATGATGTATTAGTCAGAGTTCTCCAGAGTCACAGAACTTATGGAATGTCTTTATATAGTAAGGGAATTTATTGTAATGATTTTCTGTCTTCTGACCAAATAATTCAGCAGTGGGCAGCTGTGAACAGGGAATCCAAAAATCTAGTAGTTTCTCAGTCCAACAAGGATAGTTGTTTAAGTTGGTTTTCTATATAAGCTGGAATCCTGAAGAAGAAGGTTCAAACAGATGTGCTCACAAGTAAGGTGAAGAAGGGTAAGTCTTTCTTCTTCAAATTTCCTTATGTAGGCCTCAAGTAGAAGTTGTGACCCAAATCAAAGGTATATGCCACCACACCTGGATTTGGAACTTGCTTCATCTCAGGATGGCCTTGAACTAAGAGAACTGATTGTCTCAGTCTCCTGGGGTTAAAGTTATGTACTAATTTTACTGGGCCTATGCTTTTCGTGGCCACTATGCCTCAAGATTTCCATGTCAAAATCTAGGTCAGAAGCATAAGTATTCCAGCCTCAAGATCTAG
Source organism: Apodemus agrarius (assembly GCA_964023405.1). NCBI lineage: Eukaryota > Metazoa > Chordata > Mammalia > Rodentia > Muridae > Apodemus > Apodemus agrarius. Next base: position 79,567,959 of record OZ030009.1, read on the forward strand.
ATCACAAGTGTGCCCTTAATTTCTGGAATATAGTTCATTACAGATATAGTCAAGTTCGTTCACAACCAGGAATAGGCATTACGTATGCTTCCACTCATTTTTCTGATCTTATAGGAGTACTTTTTACTTCTTACTAAAAAAAAATCATTTTCCAATTGTCTTCTCTAAGCTTTCTACAACTGAAGCAAAGATCTCCTATGTCTTACTAATATTTGAAATATGACCTACTAGCATTAGATACATGATTCATGGACAGAATTTAAGTATTTCACATAGCCAAGCCAAACCCTAGAGGGTGTTGACATTTGTGTACTGCAAATACTCTATCAACTTCTTATCAAGAAGCTGGGTGTTACTGCAAAAATACTTTTGTTAAGCATAGTTTCAGCCATCATGATACTCTTTAGCATAACCTCTTATTTGTGCATTTTCCCCTTGGGTGGCTGCATCATCATAAGGGAGGAACCAAAATTGAGAGGTAGAAAGAGATGAAAGCAATGAGTCTGATTTTTGTCACTTCAGAAAAAAAGGTCCTGCTATATATATATCAAATATCTTTACCTATATTTTAAGAAAAATACAGACCTGAAATTAGCTATTCTTACAAAAAATGCATCATCTTTCTTAAGAGTTACATGTTCCTACCTAGAGAAGATGGGAACATTATAGTTTCTAAGACTAATTATGGTTTTCCTACAACTTTCAAAATAAAACAGTCTTCTTCCCATGATTCTTGGTTCAGTTAGCACCTTCTTCTCATTATGTTAATGGATAGACTTAAATAAAAGATGTTTGATAATCCCTCCAGGTTCTCAAGAGTTAAATGTGCTGTTGTTCTCTAAAAAGGCATCAGGTAAAATAAAATCTCTGCTGAAAGAGATTTAGAGATAGAATGAAATAGCAAACTCTTCCTATTTAATGAAAACCAAAAAAATTCTCTATGCCAGCATAGATTAAACATAACTGCTGTATTTGGCACATATTTAAAAGCCATTTTCCAATCAAAATGAAAATGTATATTTGAAGTGGCTTCCCAATCTCACTCAAATGTTCTTAAGAAAAAAACATACAGGGGTTTGAGAGATGATTCAGCAGTTAAAAACACTGGATGCTTTTCCAAGGGTTATGAGCTCAGTTCACAGTAATCACATGGTGGCTCTCAACCATCTGTAATAGGATCTAATATCCTCTTCTGGTGTGTCAGTGACAACATACTCATATACATAAAATAAATTTATAAAAGAAAGAGAAGGAAAGCATAGGATATGAATTTCTGAAGATTCTATAGTTTCTCACTTTAAATAGATCAGATATAAATATGAAACAGATTTTTGAGCACATGGAAGTAGGTTTTAATGAAATCAGTGTGTTCTCATACAAGCTGACTCCACAGAGTCATCCAGGATAGAAATTATACTTTATGTCTGTTCCTTTGCCTTCTCATAAGGCCCAGTATGGCTGACAATCCTCAATACAGAGAGAGTATAGACAATATGCCATATTGAAGGGACTGAAATGGATGCTAGAGACTAAATGCTTTCTCTGACCTCACATCATAGTCTGGAATTGGGATTGAGTCTCTGCTCTCTCCTGATGTCACATTATGATCTAGGATACAGTCTTGGTGATCTTCTTATATTTTGCTATTATGAGCGATGTGGGCTGGAGTTTCCATGATCGTATTAATCTCACATCATGATCCTACTTGAAGGGTGGAGCTCTTGGTAAGATGAAACTCTAGGATGGGGATGAAGTCTTAGCTAGTGGGTTCACCTACCTCATAAAGTTCAATATTCTAAATTCACTATTGCTGAATAGTATTTTCATTTCTATTTCCTATCAATGGATGACTAAGTTGTGATACTTCATCATATGCCCAATAATAATTTTCATTTGTGAAACTGTAAATTCCTTTACAGTTAATGTCTCATAATTTCATAGTTATCAGTTATTTAGTTACTTTGAAATATAGTCATTGAATAATGGAGGATAAATGATTCTTTTTCCTTAGAAGTTGTAACTATAAAAATTAATTTCTGAAAGTTACCAGTGAGTTACTTTGGGTACATTGAAAGCATAATGCTTATTTTAGGCACATATCTGCACATATTCTTTAGCATATGTTCCTTAGCAGAAATTTAAATTTTGTTTTTCACTGATTTGCTTTAAGACAATTATCTTCTATATTGTTTGCAAATGGCTTCTCTGAGTCTATGCCCTGTCTTTTTATACATATCACACATGCTTGACTGCTCATTATCCCACTAAGTTTTCTTCTAGTTTTTATTGTTTGTTTGTTTTTCATTGCTGTTATTGTTTGCTTCCTTTTCTTTGCTTGGTCCTATTTCATGTATGTTTGTTATGCTTTCCATTTGACTTTATGTCCTTTGCTGATAAATTTTCATGTTGCATTTTTCATTATTCATACATTAAAAAAATAACCCTCTCTAAAATGCAAAATTGTCTTTGAGCATGTAGTTTTGATAACTTCAACTACTAGTTCCCCTAATTTCTTATAGTTTTATAGTTTCATCATAGATACTTGTCTTCTCTGTTCTTCCTTTAGATACTACTTGATTCCCTATCTTACCTCTTTTTATTGGCTTAAACCTATACTTTGAGTAGTAATAGATGACAACTTTGCTTTTTTCCTGAGTTTTAAAAAATTTATTTTATATTTTATGTGTATTCATATATTGCCTGAATGTATGTGTGTTCATTATTTGTGTGCCTGGTGTCTATTAAGACCAGATGAGCCAACTGTATTACTGGAGAAAATGCCATAATCATTTTTGTTATGCTGTTAGTATCATTTTGGCTAAACTATGGTTTAATTTTTGTCATTTGTTTATGAAAAATATTTACTTGAAACTTATACTGCTCTCTGTATTTGGAGTCAAAGAGATAATGGTGCTGGGTATCAAAATGATGGTAAACTTATAGAGTGAGAGGTTCCTCCTCTTCCTAACTTTTCTGTAAAAAGTTGTATGCAAAACCATAATCTGTTCATTACACACTTGGGAAAGTTCTCCACTAAAGTCATCTGAGCTGATGACAGCTCCTATGTTGCTTTTAAAAGTGGATTATCCTTAACAGATTTGTGCTATCCATAATATTTCTGTCTACATGAAAGTATTTTGGTAACTGTCTTTCAGAAAAGTTGTGCTTCAGACTTGTTTTTCCGCATCACTGAAGAAAACCCTCTGAAGATTTGCTTTTGTTCTTTTATGAGGATAGTACTGACACTTCTGAGAATAGGAACTATGCAGTCCCTTTCTGAGCTCTGAGGATTTCTCTCCTTGAGTCTTATTGAAAATATTGTTCAAATGCCTTTTATTAGTTTCTCCATACATATTTGCTGACTGGAATCCAGCTGAAGGCTCTACATCAGCGGATTAAGACTTGCTGCATCTGTAGTTAACAGATCCTTGCTCTCTTTTCAGAAACCTCAGTCTACATAGGGAGACTGAGAAACAGAGGACTTACCTTGTTTCTCATCTCTTAAAGTTATTTCTCCTTGAGATTCAAAGGCTTGAAATTTTTATCTTTGGCACTTTCATTTATTTTCAATTTTTTCACTTGAATGAGTGAATAGGATTCCTTCTGCTTCAGCATGGTTAGCAGAACATGTTCAATGCTGAATATATTTAAGATAGAAGGGTTACTTGTATTTCTTTCAATAGAAAAATTCTCTCACTTAAGTCATGCTGTGTTACTCTGTTCTGAATTGATCAACTTAATAAAACACTTATTTTAGCTCCAGTTTGAGATTTGCCAATCATAGGCCAATCTGTTGCTCTGGGACCTGTTAGAGAAAGAAAGTGGAAGGGGTATGGTTCTTCTAGGCTCTTTAATGGCATAAATCCTACTGACTGAAAGGTCTCCTACTCAACCTGTCCTCTGAAAGTTCCTACCATGTTCCAATTGTGGCCAAAATGCTTTCAGCATATAGACCTTTGGAGAACAGTTAAGAGTCAAGCTACAAGATACATCATTATAAATATACTGTTTTCAGTTATGTACACTTTCATCTTTTGTTACCCATTCTGCACATGTTTACAATTAGCAGCAAAAAAAATCTTGTTGGAATTCATTTATTTCTACTGATGAGTTTTTATGGTAACCCTATATATTATAGGATACTGTGCTAATTCTATTTCAATTTGACACAAGCTATAGTAATCTGAGAAGCAGGAACCACAATTGAAAAATGCATCCCCAAGATTATGCTGCAGGCAAGTATATAGACTATTTTCTTAATTAGTGCTGGATGGAAGAAAGCCCAGTCCACTGCACATGAGGCTACCCTTGGGATGGTGGTCCTGTTTCTATCTGACAGCATATTGAGAAAGCCATAAGAAAGAAGTCATATGCAACTCTCCTCCAGTCTCTGTATCAGCTCCTGCCTCCAAGTTCCTTCCATGTTTGTTTCTTTCCTTACCTCACTCAGGAATGAACAGTGATATGAAATTACAAGCTACCCTTGGGATGGTGGTCCTGTTTCTATCTGACAGCATATTGAGAAAGCCATAAGAAAGAAGTCATATGCAACTCTCCTCCAGTCTCTGTATCAGCTCCTGCCTCCACGTTCCTTCTATTTTTATGTTTCTTTCCTTACCTCACTCAGGAATGAACAGTGATATGAAATTACAAGCTAAGTAAACCCTTTCCTTCCCCCAAGTTGCTTTGCCATGGTGTTTCCTCACAACAATGGTAACCTTAATACAGATACCATCTGCAGTTTAGGTAAGAGGTAGGATAAGAGGAAAAGCAGCTACAAGAATTAGTTCTACATCTTTCTAAACTCACATGCGGTTTAGGTGTCTAGATTTTATATATTTCCAAGGTAGGACACCATCTCCTTTCTTAGCAATCTCTGTGTTGTTACTGCTTAGCCTGTAATCCATCCATTTCTTAGTGTTTCTTTAATGTCTGGCCAAAGGAACAACTCTATGCTTGTTTGAATTGAAAAGTAGAATCTTTGAAATCAGACCCCCAAGGCCTTCTTTTCACTGGATCCCCAACTGATGTTGCTTTTTATTTGACAAAGTTTGAAATGATCATTTAGGGGAAACAATTTATGCTTCTTACAAATACATTGAGAAGGCAGTTCTTTTTATCCTTATGAATATTTTAAAGTACCTTTTTGTATTGTTTATAATACATATTAAATATTACTATCATTATCATCTTTTTCATATGTTAGGTCTACTCACATTTTCATAATCATTATAAACATAGAAGTATATACATATAAACATAGAAGTTTGATAATGAGAACAGATGTATATAATATGAAAGTGAACTTTCCATTTTACTGAGAAATTTTAGAAAGAACTCACTTTTATATTATACATTATATTGATAAAAGTATTTCTATGCACAACTTTTTCAAATGTTAGCCCCTACATCTTTAGGAGATAGGAGTCATTATAATGAGTATGAGACAGCTAACTTGGAATTTAGCTTACAGCATAATTTTTATATGTTCACCATTATTTGAATTATATGAATATTAATACAGATTTACCTTCCATCAGTCCAAATGAGAAATCTTTTAAAATTGGTGGGGTGGGTATTATATGAAGCTTCAACTATGACATGAAGACATTAATTTATATTGGTAATATTAACATTGTCAAAATTTTTCTTTTATTTTGGTATAGAATAGAGTTTATTTAGAGAATAGGATGAGAGTCACTGGTATAGGAGAGAGAGAGAGAGAGAGAGAGAGAGAGAGAGAGAGAGAGAGAGAGAATAGAGAGAGAGTGAAGGCCGGCCATGACCACGTAGAGAGAGGGGGGAGGGGAGCCCAAGAGGGGCAGAGAGGTGAGAGGATGAGAAGAGAGAGGGGAAAGAGCGGGGAAAGAGCAAAATTTTTCTTTATGCTCATTTTAATAATATTTCCAAAGCTAATCTTATGAAACCATAGTATTTGAAAATGTATTGAACATGTTTATTTATAGCTATAGTTAAAAGAAAACTGAAAACTCAATTTTTTTTATCTTACTTGTTCTTTTAAAGACACCATACGAGAAGATGTGCTTTCTAGTAAGGAATTAAGCTATGATGAAAAGTCACCATCTGGTAAATGATGCCTCCTTTATTGCTACTATGTAAGTTCTTACTCTGAGAGTATCTGGCAGGCAATGTGAATCATTTTCTGAAAAGAAAAATCATGTAATTAATGCAGAAACTAAAGTGTATCTGAAATTGAGCAAGAATCCTCATAGTTTTATGAGATGGTCAATGATAACTTAGAAATTAAGGCATAATCAAAGACTTTGGGTTAATGTCCTCATTTTCTAAGAAGTTACCCCTGCATTGTTTAGTTCAAAATGTTTCTTCCATTTATATAGGTTCTTTTAATGTCAGTGACAGCATAAAGTATTTGCTCAAGAACAAATATAATATGACAACATAACTGATCAGGGTGTTTGATATTTCTAATATCATGGGTATTAAATAATACTAACATAGACCAACAACAGGCTAATATCCTAAACATCTTGATACAAAGAGTCAATCACTGATTTATTTATTAAATAATAGGGTTTTCATTTTTTATAACTTTATTGTGTAAGCATGCATTGTGTAAGTTGATTCGTTGAGAGTGTGTTTCATGAAGAAGACAGAGTGCAATTTTTGAGAGTTCTCTCTCCCCTTCCAACTTTATGTGGGTTCCAGAGAGATCCAAGGATCAATCTCACATTATGAAGCTTGTTCAGCAAATACTTTTTCCCATTGAGCCATCTTCCTGGTTCAACAAAAGTGTTTTAAATGACTCATATCCATACACAAGGTATTGGAATTTTCAAATTTATTTCTTATTTGCATTTGAATAGTTTTCTCATACTGTCTCTGAAAGGAGAAAAAAAATAACAGGAATCTTCATTACTTACCTGACATTCAATGAATATATTCTTCACAAAGCAGTCCTTGATGACTTTATTAGAAATAAGAATCTATTTATTCTGTATTTTATTCAATTTACTTTTTATATCATCCTTCTATTTGTTCAAAACCTTCTAAATAAGTGAACCCATTACCCTATTATTTTCAATCAAAAATTAAGAAACTTGGCCAGTCATTATAATAAAAGTAAGACACAACTGCCGTCACCAATTTGATTTTAATGTAATTGCTAAAATATGGCATGTAATTAACTTTAAAGTTATTTATATAGTTTTATACATGGAGAATTCTGTGAACTTGAGCAAAAGGTTTTTCAGGCAGTATAGATAATGCTTCATTAAACCACACATAGTTTATAGCGATGCCAAGAATGATATAGAACTAAATGGATATGTATTGAGTGAAACTTTTCAGATTCCAATGTTGTTTTCCAAAATTGTCTTTCCGCTAGTACCTTAGTTATTTTCTAAATGATATAATAAAATATATTGACAATGTAAGTTTAAGGGAGGAACTGTTTATTTTGACTCACAGGAAAAAAAGGCAGCAGGTAGCAAATATATTTTAAAGAGAAGGGAGTGAGTGGTTATACATCAATGCACACACAGAGTGCAAAACATGCAGAAAATCCTTCTAGTCTATAAAGCCTCAAGGACCATGCTCAAGTGAAGTATTTCCTCCAGCACTTGAAGTCATTTGATAACCTCCGAAGCAAAACTGAAAACATAGCTCAGTCCTAGAGTCATGTCTCACACAGGTGAGGCCCTGGGTTCAATCTTCCACATTGAGGAAAAAGTTACATAAGTTAAACAAACAAACAAACAAACTTTGAAGCCATTAAAAATGATACTGTGAACTCACATGGTTATGAATAAGGTTCCAAGGGGGGTCCAGCACAGGAAGAATGTTCTTTAACTCCTCACCTTGCTAATCTGACAACGTACCCAATTAAAAAATGACAGTTTGCTACCGAAATCTGTACTTTCCTGCCACAACCTGACACGCTATCTTTCTTTCATGTTGAAATCTATGGTGAATTTATCATTTTAGTCTTCAATGGGTATAAAATTTGTCAAAATCTTTTTAATGAAAGCAATATGTTGTTATGCCATTGCCATATGCAGCAGCTCCCAATTATAGGATGATTTCACGGACCTTGTGGTGTGCAATGCATGTTATAGGCATCATATCAACACAGACCATAGCCAGAACTTGCATATAGCAGGCAAAACATGCCACAGTGAGCCGAGCTGTACCACAATGAGGAGACCAAAGAAGATAAGTTCAGAAGTCTGGATTCAAATCAAGCCTTTAACTTCTCATTTAATTTCTTATACCTGAATTCTCATATATTTATGTTTACAAAATGAGGCAACTGTGCTTCTCTGTTTCATAATGTTTTAATGAAGGCTTACTTTGCTAATATGCAAAATCATATTCAGTTTCTGGCTGAATGGTAGATTGGGTTTTGTTTTGTTATATTTTGTTCTGTTTTAGTTTCTCCTTCTGCTAGCAAAAATCATGGGCAAACTACCTAACCATTCTAGACCTTGACCTACTAAGTAAAATGGGGATGATAATATTTATTGCCATTCCACTGTTGTATTAAATCAGATAAAATATAAACTGGAAGACATTACAGACATTTTAATTCATATTACCATTTCATTTTCTTTCACTTTCAGTTTATTTTTCACTCAAATCTAAGTAACTTACCAGGGCATGCTCTGGAAGGAAATTCTGGAATAAATTACAATTCTAGGAAAACTGGGCATTTTTTATCACTAAGCACAGTTATCTCCCTTGGGCTGTTTATGCTTTACATCAGCAGCTTCCCTGGAGTCATCAGACTTGACAGCGTGGTGCTATGTGGATTAGTGTCAGCAATCTTTAAGGTGCAGTGGACTGCAAGCCACCTGGGGCCCATCTTCTCATCCTCTGACTCATGAGACAGCACAGAACAGCATTCCCAGATGTTCAGCCATGAAATACCCACCAGGCCTGAAAAGATTACAAAAGGGATCGATATAAGGTCCTTTCTCATGGCAGTTAATAAGGAGCAAGGGAATAGAGAGGCATATCCTGCTGAAATAAGTGAGCATTATGGGAAAACCTGAAATAATTAAACTATTTTTAGCTGAGAGCTTCTGAAGCCTGTGTTCAGTAATACGTCTTTGAACAGGTTCTCATTCCTTGCCAGTGTATACCTTAGATTTCTTAGATTTAAAAATATTCAAGGAATCATCAAGTTTCTTAAAGATGAGCTTCAACTATGTATTCCACACAATTAAGTTAAATACTCTGACCAAAGGGGATATAAACTTGGTATATACACTTAGTCCCCACAAAATTCCTTAAACATAGTCAGTGCAAGTGTTAGTATTCAGACATAAGGGTACTTGATTTCAAAACATCACATTTTATTCAAAAACACATTAAATGATACTTTTAGTCTTTGGTTCTCAAGGAATTAGTACTACCAACAGTTGAGATTTATGCACCAAAGTATTCTGACTATTCAAAGGTGTCAGCTACATTACATGGCATAAAAATGCCAGACCGATATATATGTCAACCATAAATTGAGTAAGACTCAGTTGGCAATGATTATAAGAATTATCAATATACAAGAATTTTCAAAGTTATGATTGTATAAATCATTAATTTGTTAAAATATTGCCACAATATTAATGCATAGAGAAGCTCCTTTTAATTTCAAAACATTTTACCAGTGTAAATTCCTTATATACCTTAACCTTTCTTAGGGTAAGTGATTCAGTGTCATTTACATGTTGCTCATTGATCCACCCATTACCTTTCTTTTAAAACCCCAAACATTCTTCCCAAATTCAAATCATAAACTTACATTCAACTATGAAACACACACACACACACACACACACACACACACTTCTGAATTTTCTTAAGAATTTTCTTAAAACCTCTGTGCTTATGGATATGCTGAGGTTCCTGGTGAGATGTAGTGAATGAGAATTCTTGGAAAGAATATGTATTTTCAATGACAGTTGTAAGCTATGTGTATAAGCAGTGACTGGATGATTAGACCTTCAATGATATGGAATGGATGGAATGTTGCAGAATGAGAGCCTAATTATAATTTATCTTGGGCTATCTTTAGCCCAGGAGAGATAATCACTCTGGGGCCACTTTTGGGTTGGATCTGAGACTAACAGATAATAAACCTCGAAATGTATTGAAGAGGTGGAGGAAGAGGAAGAGGAGGAAGAGGAAGAAAAAGAGGAGGAAACGGAGGAAGAGGGGGAGAAGGAGGAAAAGGATGAAGAAGAGAAAGAAGAAAAAGAAAAAATAATGTCACTGATAGAAGCACATAAATTAAAAAGATTAAAACACAGAGGCTAGAAATGAAAAAAATAAAAATAAACTGCACCAACCAAAAGGCCATGCATGCTTTCAGATAACATTGGAGACCTACATATGACCTTTCTCTGCCTGGATGTAACTTACTTTTCTAACAAGGTATTTGGAAAGTATCATAGTTTATTATTTCTGTTTTGTTCTGATGCTATAAAAACCTCATGAGACTACTTTTGCGTTTGAACATAGATTTTTGAGGAAGCCTGAATCCATGTTCCTTGGCCATGGCTGTTCATGTCTGGCTCCACAATAAGCTATCATCTATTCTCCCCTTTGAGGTGGGAGCTGTGTTGGGAAATTATAGCCTGGACATTGTGTAATAGCAACCCTATTTCACACCCTCTCCTTCATTAGATACAGGTTTAGATTTTTCTGAATGTACTTTATTTAGGTTCTGAATGTTTCAGCCTTCCTTCCAGCCCACTGACCACAGGCAGGGAGAGAAGAAGGTTGATAGGGAAAGGGGGTTGTGGATCTCTTTAGAAGTAGTTCTTCATTTTTAGGATACCAGCAGTCTAGTCCTATAGAAAACACCAAACAAGAATAAATATCAGTGGCTTGATCCAGCAAAAACAGCAAGGTTTTGCTGAATCTGCATGAGTCAGTGGAAGAGGACAGAATCTGTAGGAATACCATGAAAAACTCTTTGACATATTTCTCTCTACAAAGTGAAGATCAGCAAAGATCTGCACAGCTAGCAAAGATCAGCGAAGCATTGCACTGCTTACCAATGCAAGAGTGACCTTTTACTGCCCGTGGGGTTCTACTTACACTCTTTCCAAACATCACATGCCCTCTCAAGCGTCTGCTCCAGCAAAACATCACAGGTCTTCTCACCTGTCTACCTCAGGAACAGATGCTCTCACAAAACAGCTTCCAGAAAAACAACTGAGTTTCCACAGATACCAGAAATTTACACTTCAATTAGATGTTTGTATTTTAAAACATTTTGTGAATTTCTTTTTCTTTCTTTCTTTCTTTCTTTCTTTCTTTCTTTCTTTCTTTCTTTCTTTTCTTTTCTTTCTTTCTTTCTTTCTTTCTATTTTTCTTTCTTTCTTTCTTTCTACCCTTCTTTCTTGCTGTTGGTTATGTTGGTTTGATTTTCAACTGCACTGTACTGTTTCTTAAAGTAAGATGATTTGTGGTTTCTATGTACAACTTGTATTTTTTTTAAAAAATGTGATTTCCTGTGAAAAGCTGGATTTGTGTCTTTCTGGAAGCTGAACAAGGTATTCCCTCCCGCAGTTTTCAGGGTGATCCTTTTTCTGTTGGCTGTCTGTGGTAAGTGGCATGCAGTGCTTTTCCCTAGTGAGAAGGAAGTCAATAGGCTGTATTTTATTGTGACAGCTCAGCCATTTGACTTGAGCCTTATTACACTTGATGGTTACCTTCAGGAATGCAGTTTTCAATTGTTTATTTTTCAAGCCTCTTGTCAGTTCAAACTACAGAAGGGAAAAGGAGAACCATGACTTTACTAATGTGTATCCAGAACGTGGAAAGCACTATATTAAGTAGAGGTTGAACACTATTTATCAGTAATGAAGTACACGTATATTTACTGAGTGCCAATTAGGTAAAAAGGCATCATGACAAACTGTATGAGCATACTTCAAATATGAATATAAATGAATATACACCAATAGTATGTAAATTATCATTATCCATAGGGACTAAGAAACCCATATGAGTATTCTATGAAATAGTTTTAGAAGAAGACAGTAAAGGATACCCTCATTATAGAGCATTGGCAAGGTTTAAAGATCATCAATCCTTTCAGGAAGACAATTCTGCTACACTTGTGTAGCACTTGTTGACTTTGTCCTCTGGGCTACTTCTAATCCTTTAAGTAAAAAGATGAGTACTGAATAGTAATTTATTGCTGTGCTAAGACACCATGATCGAGGAAAATTTTATAAAAAAAAGTTTAGTGGGGGCTTACAATTTTAAGGATAAGTCCCTGATTACTGTCTCAGGGAAAATGGCAGTAGACAGGCATGCATACCATTAGAGAAATAGCTGAGAGCTCATATCTTGAGACAACAACCATAAGGCTGAGAGAGCATGCTAGAAATAGCATGGGGTTTTAACATCTCAAATCTTACCCACAGTGGCATATATCCTCCAAAAAGGCCACACTTCATAATTGTTCCCAAACAGTTCCACCGACTTTGGGCCAATCCCCCAAATATATGTATATATGGAGTCTATTTTCATGTTAACTACCACATTCTATTCCCTGACACCCATCAGCGTATGACCATCATCTTTCAAAGTTAATTTAGTCCAATTTTAGGTGTCCCCATAATCATTCACAATCACAGTTTCAAAGTCTCTTCTGAGACTAAAACCAAGCTCTTAATTGTATTTCTCTGTGAAATATAAGAACAAATTATATACTTCCAACAGTGGCAGAGAAGATGCATACTACTCCAAAAGGAAGGAATTGGGAAACTGGGAGGAAATACTTAAGCAAAACAAAACTGAAGGCTAGCACAGTGAATCCAAATCCTGTAACTCTGTTACTAGAAACCAAATAAACCCTTTCCTCCCCAACTTGATTTCCTGATTATAAGTTTGCTGGTACCAGCATAGTAGGGTATTTCTGTGACATACTGCTCATGTTTGAGGATGTGATTGTGAAGAACTTTGGATCTACAGGTTATAAAAGCCATTGAGTCTTGATACCTCAGTTGGATGTTCCTTAGAGTCTTGGAAGATAAGGCTGTTGAGTACAGTGAAGGATGGAGGCCTGGCTGGTGAAGTTTCAGAGGAAATATTGAAAGCTCTATTAGGGCTATTTTGTTCCTTATCTTTCTATTTTTAATTGAGATTATCTAATTCTGGTCAGCCCAAGTTGAAGAGTCAGCTATGATTAATAAAAGACCAGCATTAATTGAGCGAAACCTTTACATTGCTGGGACAATTAATGCTGGTTAGATAGTGATGAGAAATTAGCAGTGATTAAGAGGAGATCAGCATCCCTGAGGTAAAGTCTTCTGGAAAGTGTCTCCTGAGAACACAGAGAAGCTGTTTTCCAGAAGCAGCTATTGTTCTACCTTGCGTTGGCAGCAAGTCTCATTAATGTGTGTGTATCACCCAGAGAGTACTGGTTTTAAAGGCATAAAGGAATCATAGAGAGCAGCTGAGGCTTGGCACTGTGAAAGGAAGGTCGGGGAAGGTCATTGGTTAACTTGAGGCAATTGGCAAACAACTTGAGGCTTGAGACTTGGCACCAGGAACAAGGAAGGGGTTTTTGGTGAGAGTGCAACCCAGTTACATCAAGGAGATCCACCATTTTTGGAGAAGCCAGTACCATAGAATGGCCAACATGAATAGCAGCAGCAGAGACATGGAACTAGCTGGAGCCTAGACAACAGTCTTTGTGTGCAGAGAGCAGAGCTGGGGAAGTGACTCAGGGTCCTTGGAGGAGCCCAGAGGATCATGAGTGATTCTTAGATAATTGAACATTGAGTTATTTATACTGTTAGAGTTTGGCTTTGCTTGGTTCAGATTGGAACTGTGCCCCTATTCTTCTGTCCTGAAGAAAGTATTTAACTTAATTTTAATTTTTAAAAGTGCCTGCAGATGAAAGACTTTAAACTTTTAAAAGAGATTTTATATTTTTTACAGAAGTTGGGTATTTTTAAAGGGTCTTAAATTTTAACATTTGAATTAGTAAAGACTGTGGGACTTTTAAAGTTTTTTATGTTTTTAATGTGAGATCTTGGGCATGAATAGGAAAGGAGGGGTTTGTGGCTAGATAGTGATGTGTTTGTATGTTTAGTAGACAAGGGATTAGTTGTAGTGGCTAGTTCTGTATGATGCCTTGACACAATCTATATTTCTCAGTTGATGTAATTCATCCATGAGATACAACTTTACGATATTTTCTCATTTAGTGATCAATGAGGGAGGACTCAGCCTTTTGTGAGTGGTGCCAAGTCTGGGCTGGGAGATCTGAATTTTGTAAGAAAGAACACAGTCTGAGTAAGCCATGCTAAAAAAGCCAGTAACCAAAACCCCTCTGCATCACTCCTGTCCTGTTTGAGTTCCCCTCCTGTCTTTCTTCAATGATGAACACTGGCTATATGGAAGAGAAAGCCAAATAAATCCTTTTCTTCCTAACTTGCATTTCTGGTCATGGTGTTTCCTCACAGCAATAGAAACCCTAATTAAGACAGATAGTGATTGCTTACATGAGTGTGTTCTTCCAACTTTTCTGACTGCAACACATTTCTTTCACATGGGATAACCCCATTTCCTGAATGCAGCTCTCCTTCCAAGGTATCCCATAGTTCTGTCAACTTCAGCATCTTGCGGGTCTCTAATCTAGTGAATGTTGTGCTTTATAGCTTCATGCAGTGGTCTCTTGGGGACAGTCATACATGAGTCATAAAACATGAAAAACATCATTCTCATACTTACTGTTAATCTTTATTTTTAATGTTAGAAGGAGTTGTGCATGTTACCACAAAAGAAATGTAATCATCAATATCACTGATCTATGAATACTGTGAGCTGTAATCCTAACTGGCAATTAATGTGGCATGGCACAAGTATCAGGGCAATAACCACATACTTTCTAATTGAATTTAAAGTCTGATCTACAAATCAAACACATAATTATCATAATTAATGGGCCAAAACATAGCTAGATGGTTTATAGACACTAGGGGAGAACCTAACTATCATTCCACTAAATGGGTATAGTATTGAGCCACTTCCCATTACTTATTTGTATACCCACAGACTAATGCATCTCTAAATCTCCACTAGAGAAGTTTTATTTTTAGTAGTCAATGATGAATATAGACACCCACAATTGACCAATGTGTAGAGAATAAGAAAATGCAGAGCACTTAGCTCTAAATAGAACATATATACTATATTCCTCCTCCAAATTCTTTGAGATATTTGGGAAAGGGGGTAAGAAAGAACATAAGAATTGGATTTCAAGGATGACTACGAGGTATTATGTCTTCTGGATGCAGCAAAGAAGTATATATAAGTTCACAGTGGTTGTGACAACATCCAAAAGATCTGAGCCAGTCCAAGTCAGAATCAATGCCAGCATAGAGGGGAGTTATGCACACAATCTCACTTTTAACTGAAAAGATACTGGCAATTGTTAACTACAGGAAGGAAAGGCAGTTTTCTTTAAGAGTGTAGCTCCTAATAAGTCATCCATGGCCCAGTTGAAGGCCATACAAGTAAAAATATTTGGCCAGTAAAATTGGCCTTGATAAGAAAAAAAGAGAAGGTGTAAAATGTTAGATGAGAAGGAAATGAAGGAAATATAGGTGAATCTTAGAAAATTTGAAAGAGGGAAAATGAATATGATCAGAACATACTGTACAACATTTTCAAAGATATATATATATATACACATAAATGCTCATATATATACACATATAGACATATATATGTGCATGTATACATATGTGTATATATATGCATACATATAAGTATTTGTATATGTACCTATGGTTTCTAAAATCAATAGGAGAAAAATGAAGCCAACACATGTTAAGGACTCATGGAGGTTTATGATGAAAAAAGCATATCCATATATTAATTAAGAAAGAAGTTCCCTTGCCAAATAATAATCAAAGGAGTGTACAGAGCAAAGAAAGAATATTGAGAAAAGAAAAGAAAAAAGAGCAAATACCACAAATACCTATTAGAATTATACCTGAGTTCTTCATGGAGACTCTAAATCTAAAACATACTTTCTATATCTTAGATATTAACACTATATTAGATATGCAATGGGTAAAGATATTTTTGATTGGGTAGGCTGCCAGTTTCTTTGGGTGAAGGTGTGCCCTACAAAAGCTTTCCAGTTTCATGAGCAATTTATCAATTGCTGGTCTTAGTGTTTATGCTAATTGTATCCTGTTCACAGTGTTTTTCCTGTGCCAATGTTTTTTTTTTTATTTTCTATATTCTATGTTTACATTCCAAAGGCTTTCCCCTTTCCCAGTTCCCACCCACCATAGTTCCCATAGTTCCTCTCCCCCCCAACTGTTCCCCAATCATTCCCCCTCCCACCTCGGTTTCTTTACTAAACTGGATGCAATCTTTACAGGCCCAGGGTCCTCTCCTTTCTTCTTCTTGGGAATCATTTGACTTGCTATTTGTGTCTTGAGTATTTAGGGCTTCTGGGCTCATTAATATCCACTTATCAGTGATTGCATTTCATGTGCATTCTTTTGTGATTGGGTTAATTCACTCAGGATGATATTTTCCAGGTCTAACCATTTACCTACAAATTGCATGAATTCATTATTTTTAATTGCTGAGTAGTATTCCATTGTATAAATATACCACATTTTCTGTATCCATTCCTCCTTTGAGGGATATTTGGGCTCCAATGTTTTTAAGGCTATATTACACTGTCTCTTCTCTCAGGTTCAATGTATCTAGCTTAGTGTTGAGGTTCTTGATCTCTTTGGGTCTGTGGATTATCCTGTACATGGCTATCCTGTATTTTATGACTTATAAGTGAATACATATCACACATTTTCATTTAGGTCTGGTTTAACCTCACTCAGGATGATATTTTCTATTTCTATCCATTTTCCTGTGAAATTCATAATGTCCTTGTTTTTAATGGCTGAGAAGTATTCTATTGTATAAATGAACCATATTTTCTTTTTCCAACTTTCAGTTGAGGGACATCTGGGTTGTTTTCAGTTTCTGTCTACTATGAATAAAGCTGCCATGAATATGTCTTTGTGGAATGGTGGAGAAATTTCGCATACATGCCCAGGAGTAGTGTAGCTGGGTCTTGACATAGAACTATTCCCAATCTTCTGAGAAACTGACAGATGGATTTCCAGAGCAGTTGTACATGTTTGCACTGCTACCAGCAGTGGAGGAGTATTCCCCATGTTCTGCAACCTCTCTATCATATACTGCCCTTTGGGTTTTCAATTTTATTTATTCTGATGAATGCAAGGTAGAATCTCAGAGTCCTTTTGATTTGCATTTCTCTGATGACTAATGATGTTGAACATTTCTTTAGGTACTTCTCATGCATTTTCTGAAGGTTTGACTGTGTGCCCCATTTTTAATTGGGTTATTTGAATTGTTGTCTAACTTCTTGAGTTCTCTATATATTTTGGATATTAGCCTTCTGTCAAATGTAAGGTAAGTGAAGATCTTTTCCTAATCTGTAGGCTGTTGTTTTGTCCTAATGACAGTGTCCTTACAGATACTTTTTAGTTTCATGAGGCAACAATTAGTAATCCTTGATCTGAGTGTCTGAGTCACTGGCATTCTGTTCAGGAAATTGTGTCCTGCAGTGACAAGTTCAAAGCTATTCCCCACTTTCCGTTCTAGTAGATTTAGTGTATCTGGTTTTACTTTGAGGTCTTTGATCCACATGTACTTGAATTTTGTGCACAATGATAAATATGGATCTATTTACATTCTTCTTCACCCATCCAATTAGACTAGTACTATTTGATAAAGATATTCTTCCTTTTCCATTGTATGATTTTAGCTTCTTTGTCAAAAATCAAATGTCCATAGGTGTGTGGGTTTATTTCTGTGTGTTCAGTTATATTCCATTGATCTACTTGACTGTTTCTCTACCAATACCATGCAGTTTTTAATCACTATTACTCTATAGTTCAGGAAAAGTGATACCTTCAGAAGTTCTTTTATTTTTCATGATTATTTTAGCTATTCTGTTTTGTTGTTTGTTTGTTTTTTCATATAAAGTTGAGAATTGTACTCTCAGGATGAAGTTGAGAATTGTTCTTTGAAGATCTGTAAAGAGTTGTGTTGTAATTTTGATGGATATTGCATTGAATCTGTAGATTGCTTTTGTTAAGGTGGCCATTTTTGCAGATGATATGGTAGTATATGTAAGTGACCCAAAAATTCTGAGGATTCGTACAACTGATAAGGACATTTCACAAAGTTGCAAGATACAAACTTACCTCAAAGACATCAATAGCCTTTCTCTATACAAGCAATAAACAGACCTTGGTAGAATTTTAACTGAGTAAGTGAAAGACCATATGACAAGCGCTGCAAGTCTCTGAAGAAAGAAATTGAGGAAGATATCAAAAGATGGAAAGGTCTCTCATGCTCCTGGATTGGAAGTTACTAATTTTTTGTGTTAATTTTCTAAAGGATCTATTTTAGCTCCTTTAGAAACATACCTAGAGAACAAGCTATACTATCCTGTATAAAAGAAACATTGAAAAGTCAGTAAAACAGTTATAAATGACAGACATCAAGACTGCATATACACATGGAATTTCAGGAAGCTAAGAGTGAAAGAATAGGGAAAGAAAATAAACAATTAAAGTCTCAGTAGACTAATTTCCCTAAAGCCTGACTATAGAAAAGCAACAGGTAGATACTGATTTTTCAGGAAAAAAAATCTTATGGAACTCAACACCATGCTTATAAATTCCAACAACAACAATCTGGCAAATGTGTTCAGAAAGCACAGGCACAACTTTATTTTCCAATTCTCAAGGTATTTTTTAAGAGAAATCCTTTCTTGAGACCACCCAGGAGTGACACTTGGGTAAAATGGAAGTGCACTCACCACAAGCCACAAAAGCATAGTATAATATAGCTGATGAATAACACATGGGGGAGATAATGGTAGAATAAGAAACTGGATGATTCATGGAATCTAGCATACCTGATTTGTTGGTACAATCTACAAAGCTCAGATTTGGAAGGTATTTTCAGTTACCATGCTACAGAACAAATTAATACTGAAATAGTTATCTACAAATTATTATGTTTTTGAAGGAAATAAATATGCAAAATTATTTTATGTAAATTATATTGCAAAAACCAATTAAAAATTAAATCTTATTATGATACTAAGAGTTTTTGTATTCATTTATAATGGAAATATTATTAATTCCTTTGAGATCTGTATATTCCAATAATATAGAGATCCATTCTAATAATATATAGACCATTCTAATTAAAAATATACATACATATTTTAAACTATTTGAAAGGAGCATATTTTTACCACAACAGAAGTTTGTCTATAATGTGAAAAAATCAAAAGATTATCTTTGATCTGGTTTTCATTATTAGCTTACACAACTTATTAAGGTATTTGTAAATTCATTTTATTTATTGTATATTGAAATACAATACCCAATGAGTTACTTTTGAACATTACAATAATCAATAGGAGGAAAGCATGATACTTTGCTCATGTGGTTGTAATGAAGCAATAAAATGGCTATGCTCTGACTGGATATGATTCAAAGAAGTATTGCTGAAACACCATGTATCAGCTTATGGAGAAAATATATGACTTTTGCTTGATAAAACTAATAAGAACCATTTAAAACAAACATTACAGAACTTTAGTGTATTTATAGAAAAGGAGAATTATTTGGATATTCAAACCCAAAGATTTAATCCTCCACGTTAGAGAATAAATTAGCCAAACCATTGAATATGCCATAACATCATTCTGTCTAAAAAATAAAATCTTTCCATTAATCAATATCTTATAAAATTATAGGTATCACTTATCAAACGAAGAACCTTACTCATGCTAGACAAGTGTACTCCCACTGAGCATTCACTCTTTATGGTCACAGCCTGTGGTTATGAAGTGCAAAGATTGAGACAAAATTTTCATTACATACTTGCAGTTATTGAAAATGCTTTTTATAATGGTTTTCCATAGAAACTAGATTTCCAAATGCAAATTAAGAAAAGTGTCAGAGACTTCCCGCCAAAATACATGTTTGTGATGATTTCATAGGAAATTTCTATGAAAGCTTTTCAACAGCAGGTCATTATGAGGGTATTTAAGGAGTTCCAGGGTTCAGAAAAAAAGAAGAAATGCTATCAATTTATTTCGTGTTGTATGTGGGTATGTTTGTGTGTATGTGTGTGGTTGGCACACTAATGATCTCTCAAATTAACAAAGAGTATCTCGAAAAAGAAAACTACCATATTTTGGAGGCTCAAGTAGAATGTACTGCTAATTTTATATTACAATCTAGGGAAATAGACTTTCATACATAAATCACAATCAAGTAGAATATAGAATACACTTGAAGACAGAGGAGGGAGTACCTCTGTGTGGCCAGTCTGGTCTATAAAGACAAAATAAGTTCTAGACAGCCAATGCTATTTCACAGAGAAATTTGTCTTGAAAAACCAAAAACGAATGTGCAATTGCTGCAAGATGCCTTATTTGAGAATCCTTTCAGTGTCCATTTGCACCTGAAGCTGATCCCGTGACACAGACACCATACCCAAATATCATTGGAGAGAGCTGGTCTCCCAGGAGTGCTGACTCACCTGTGAGTACAGGTAAGATGGCCACTTCTGCTCAAATTCCTGGTGCAAGAAGAACTCACCATGAAACACAGGGGCACAGGAACCAAGGAACACCCAGGGAGACAGGATCCTTCTGGTTTCTGTGTGTACCCTGGGCCTGACCCTGTGCCACTGCTATCCATACCTAAATTCCTCCCAGAGAGAAGTGGTCTCCCAGGAGTTCTGACATAAAGGCTTACAGGAGAGACAAGCCACAGTCAGAGACAGCAACAACAGCTAACACCAGAGATAACCAGAAGGTGAGAGGCAGGGGCAATAACATAAGCAACAGAAACCAAGGCTACATGGCATCATCAGAACCCAGTTCTCCCACCACAATGAGCCCTAGATACCCCAACATACCAGAAAAGTAAGACTAATTAAAAATCACATCTCATGATGATGATAAATGACTTTAAGAAGGACATAAATAACTCCCTTAAAGAAATACAGGGGAACACAGATAAACAACTGAAAACCCTTAAAGAGGAAACACAAAAATCCCTTAAAGAATTATAGGAAAACATAACCAAGTGGGTGAAGAAATTGAATAAAACCTTCCAGGATCTAAAAATGGAAATAGAAATAATAAAGAAATCACAAAGGGAGACAACCCTGGTAATAAGCCCAGGAAAGAGATCAGGCGTTGTAAATGCAAGCATCATGAAAAAAAGACAATAGATAGAAGAGAGAATCTCAGGTATAGAAGATACTATAGAAAACACTGACAAAAGAGTCAAAAAATGCAAAAGGCAAGATCTCCTAACCCACAATATCCAGGAACTCTAGGACATAATGAGAAGAGCAAACCTAAGGATAATGGGTATAGAAGAGAGTGAAGATTCTCAAATTAAAGGAACAATAAACTTGGGGTGATTGGAGAATGGGCAGATGGAAGAGGACTTATGGGACATATGGTGAAGGGGGACCCAGGAAAGGGGAAAGCATTTGGAATGTAAACAAAGAATATAAAAAATAAAAATAAATAAATAAATAAATAAATAAACAACAATAAATATCTTCTACAAAATTATAAAAGAAAATTTCCCTAATCTAAAGAAAGAGATGCCCATAAACATACAAGAGGCCTATGGAACTTCAAATAGATTGGACCAGAAAAGAAATTCATCGTGTTACATAGTAGTCAAAACATTGAATGCACAGAACAAAGAAAGAATATTAAAAGAAGTAAGGGGAAAAGATGAAGTATAACATATAAAGGAAGACCTATCAGAATTACATCAGACTTCTCAACAGAAATTATGAAAGCTAGAAGATCCTAGGAAGATGTTATACATACCCTAAGAGAGCACAAATGCCAGTCCAGACTACTATGCCCAGCAAAACTCTCACTTACCATAGATGGAAAAACCAAGATATTCCATGACAAAACCAAATTTACACAATATCTTACCACAAATCCAGTTCTACAAAAGATAATAGATGGAAAATACCAACTCAAGGAGGGACACTGTACCCTAGAAAAAGCAATAAAGTAATCTTCTTTCAACAAACTGAAAAGAAGATAACCATACAAACATAATAATACCATCAAAAACAACAGGAAGCAACAATCACTATTCCTTAATATCTCTTAACATCAATGGACTCAATTCCCCAATAAAAAGACATAGAATAACAGGCAGAATACATAAACAGGACCCAAAATTTTGCTGCATACACTAACCACACCTCAGTGTCAAAGAAAGTCACTACTACAGAGTAGAGGGCTGGAAAACAATTTTCCAAGCAAATGGTCCCAGGAAACAAGCTGGAGTAGCCATTCTAATATTGAATAAAAGCAACTTTCAACCTAAATTATCAAAAAGGATAAGGAAGGTCACTTCATACACATCAAAGGAAATATGTACCAAGAAGAACTCTCAATTCTGAACATCTATGTTCCAAATGCAAGGACACCCACTTTCATAAAAGAAACTCTACCTCCACTAAAGTTCAAAGCAAACAGTCATAGACTTCAACATCCAACTCTCATCAATGGACAGATCATGGAAACACAAACTAAACAGATACACGTTGAAACTAACAGAAGTTATACACCAAATGGATTTAGCAGATATCTATATATATATGAATATATATATATATATATATATATATATATATATATACCTTCTTCCTCATGGTATTCTCTCCAAAATTGATCATGTAATCAGTCAAAAAACAGACCTCAAGAGATATAAGAAAATTGACATAATCTCGTGCATCCATTCAGATCACCACGGACTAGTGTGGTGAAGATCACCACCAAGGCTGATCTTCAATTGCAAGAAAAATAACAGAAAACCTGCATACACAGGAAAGCTGAACAATGCCCTACTGAAGGAGGAAATAAAGAAACTAAAAACATTTTAGAATTTAATGAAAATGAAGGCACAACACACACACCCAAACTTATGAGACACAAGGAATGCAGAGCTAAGAGGAAAACTCATAGCTTTTATTGCCTCCAAAAAGAATCTGGTGATAACATGCTCTAGCAGGTTAACAGCACAACTGAAAACTCTAGAACAAAAAGAAGCGAATATACCCGAGAGAAGTAAAAAGCAAGAAATAATCAAACTGAGGGCTGAAATCAACCAAGTAGAAACAAAAAGAACTATACAAAGAATCAACCAATCCTGGAGCTGGTTCTTTGAGAAAATAAACAAGATAAATAAACCAGACTAACCAGAGGGCACAGAGACAGTATTTAATTTAACAAAATCAGAAATAAAATGGGAGATATAACAATGGAAATGAGGAAACTGAAAAAAATCACCAGATCTTACTACAAAAGTGTGTATTCAATTGAACTGGAAAATCTTGATGAAATGGACAATTTTCTAGACAGATACCACATACTAAAATTAAATCAAGATCAGATAAATGATCTAAACAGTCCTATAACTTCTAAAGAAATAGAAGCAGTCATTGAAAGTCTCCCAACCAAAAAAAGCTCAGGACAAGATGGTTTTAGTGCAGAATTCTATCAAATATTCAAAGAAGACCTCATACTAATACTCTTCAAACTAGTCTACAAGATAGAAACAGAGGAACACTACCAAATTCATTCTATGAATAAATAGTTACATAGAGTATTCTCCCTTGGAAATGGAATGGTTACTGTCTAATCAGGAACTTTTCACAATTTCCTTTCATAGAGAGCGTCATAACAGGTTTTTTCTACTTCTATCATGTTTAATGTTACAAATATATTTTAAAACTAAAAAACCAAAACAAAACAAAAAACTAAAGTATGTCTTTAGAAACAAAAAGATGCCTCATTTCCAGAAACATCATAATTTTAAAAAATGTCTGAAATAAGTATAAATAAAAGACTACAAAATGCTATGGAAGTATACAAAATAAAGTATATTTGATGTTTTTCAGTGCTATCTCTTTACCACTTTAATAAAGATATCAGTTCTTAAGAAATCAATCTATACATCTAATACAAATCTAGTGGAACTATCAGCAAAATTTCATCAGAATTCTCAAAGTGAATCAAAATCTCTGTTGGAAGAGTAAGATAAACATAGCCCAGAAAGTCGGGAGCATATTAGGAAGAAGCCTTCTTGTATCTGCACATGACAGGAATCCCATAACTTAAAGTATATGGTATGCTTGCACCAACAAGTAGGTGGACAATGAAACAGTGTAAGTTTCAGGAAGGAATATAAATACATGGGGCCTTTTTTATTTTATTAAAAAGAAGTTTATTAAATAAACTGCAAAGAGAGTATCCTACATGGCAGTAACAGAGGAATCAGTAGACCAAAGATATTTCAATAGGCAAGGAAAAACAGGTCATTGAATAACATTTGGAGTACTAATTCCCCTCTGAGGGGAAAAGAAAATCTGCTTCTATTCTAGACAAATGATAACAGGAAAAATTCCAAATGTATTAGAGTTCTGAGTGATTTGTAAACAGTCAAATATGAGAAACAGCCGTAGAAGAAGAAAGGTCTTTTCAATTCACATGACACCCAGAAGCTAATTTATGAAACACCATGGGTATAAAAAGTAGATGTGGTATTGTTGGGATGTAGCTCAGTAGGAGAACTCTTGTCCAGCATGAGTAAGGCCCTGTCTTTGATATGTGATATCTATAAATGCCAAAATAAATAAATTCAGTAAAAATAAGGCCAGCAAAATCAAAAGATAAATACCAAATTGAGAGAAAACTATATGAACTTATGTCATGCAAAAATAGTACATCCATCTAGTAGGAGGACAGAAGAACTGGAAGAGAAAACAGGGAGGGTACATACAATTTACTAAAAAAGGAATATGAACCATGCAAAAATACATGAAGTCATTTAACTACAGAAAGAAAGATTTAATTTAATTTAAATAATTCTGTGTTTTAAGAGCAGATATTCCTGCACTTGTTGCTTAGAATATAAATTGGTTGAAACAGCTTCTATGAGAAGCAGTTTGGTAAAGTTGACATGTACATAAATTCTATACCATAGTGTGCATGTTTGTGATGTGATGCATGTAGTAATTTTTTGAGCACTGGGTAAAACAGTAAAGCCATAGAGGGATACTAAATATGCATTGGTATCTACCATTGTGTGGTGATTTTATTGTAGGAAAACGCATCCACATACTGGAACTGGGAAGACTAATACAAAAGGTGAACTTCATGTACAATGGCTTTTAAAATTACAAGAGAGTCTACACATATAGATCTGAAACATCACTGAAAAGATACACAATACTGACAATCCTACTTCTTAAGGAAAAGAGGAACAACTGGAGAGCAGGTGCACAAGTGTCTGAAGGGATCTGAGGATTATGAACGTCCTAATAAATTGAATGGTGTACATATATTAATAGGAAAAGTTGCATAGCTCTGTGGTCCATAGCAACAAATTAAACACAGTGAACAAGCTTATCAAAAGAAATGAATATGAAAGAAAATCAATGTAAAATTAGCCTTCAATCCCTTTTCTTCTTTCTCAGTAAACATACTCCTCCTTTAGTGACAGCCTCACATCCATCTATCGGTCTCTGGATTGCCTTCAAACCCTCATGTTTTATTTATCTCAAAAGGTATCTCTACCCTGGCAATAATTTCTAGTCAAAAATTATATTGGTCCATCGCAACTCACCAGGTGTTTCTTGCGCAGGGATATAGTGTTAGAACTTGTCAGACAGGCAGATCTCGGAAGTGTGGTCCAGCGCTGTGGAGAGCTGGCAGGGAGGTCCTTTATTAATAATTCCCACTACACTCATGCTGCCCACCTTGATCCCTCCCAAATTAATGTTCTGTATTTATTGTCACATGTATATGCTTATATACACAGATGTATAATGTATACCTATAATATGCCTCCATACACATAAAACCTACTTCATCTGTTTAGTGCTGCTTATATGTATATGTTCTTTGAGCACTTGCTATTAGAGAATCAAGCAGGAGACCCATCCCCAGGAAATACTAATTCTCTTTCTGTCTGAAATCAATTATTATCTGTATCTTTTCCTCTAGGATAGAGATGAGTTTTTTCCCCATGCAATGATACCTGTTGACTGGTGTCATTGTCTAGGTCTGGTTTGGGCAATCATAATGTTGAGGCTTCCTGTCATCTATAGAAAACACAACTTTTCAGCAGAATTTCTTTTCCTCCAGCTCTGTCAATCTTTCTGCCCCATCTTCTTGATGTTCTTTGAGCCCTAAGTATAGAGGATGTGCTTTAGATATATCATTTCAGGCACAACATCCACTCACTCTCTGTATTCTGGTCAGTTGCATCCTTCCGAATGGGTCTTTCTCTGCTACGTAAAAGAAGCCTACTTGATAGTAATATATATTTTCTTAAATTAAAGGTGAACTTAAAATATTAATAAAATAAAAAATTAATAAAATAATTTCAAAGTACACACTATGCAAATCCAATATACTTTAATGATAAGATACTGAAATTTGTTTCTACTATTTGCTTTATCCTTTTAAGTAACACATTTACATATAATTTAAAATAATAATTATGCATAATGCTAGTATGCATATGTGTTTTTACTTAAGAATATATAATTAAAACATTTGTTAGTCTCTGCCATGTAAAAAAGAAAAAATACATGTAGTATAGAAGACACAGTGAAAAGCAACAACACAAGTCATGAATTTCTAAATGAAAATCTGTTGAATCATCTGGTAAGTTATGTAGCAGGATTGAAGAGAGAATCTTAATAGTAAGAATTTTCAGTCAGGAAGGTTAGCACCTGGTTCCAAACTCATTTTTACATATGAGGAATACTGAGAATAAGTGAATATAAGAAATAGTCTCTGTTTCATATCTGGCACATAGTTATATAGCACAAAGATATAGAATAAAAACTTTCTTAACATTGGCTTTTCTGTGATATAATACATGGAGACCTTTGGAAAAATATAAATGTAGATATCTACAGAAAAATTGATCTCTATCCACACACACACACACACACACACACAAACATACACACAAACATACACACACACACACACACACACACATCCCAGATTACCCCAGTTTTCTTACAATTTTGTTTTGACCTATTTATCCATGTCTTTATTTTTTTCAGCCTTTCCAAATATCACACTTTATTTGAGAAAGTTAAATATTAAATTCCTATTTACCACATACATTTTAAATGCTAATCAGAATGAGAGAATCCTTTGAACCCTATTGCTCTCTCTGTATTTGTCCATTTTCTGTAAAAGACCCCCCCCCGAACTCTAAAATACATTTTCTCATATGACATTTAGGCAAGAACAAACACGTCCTCATCCCAGACAGGGTACCGACGGACAAACTGCTAATCCGGAAAGGATTCTAAGCTTAACGCAGCGAACCAGTAAATGTACTGAGTGGTTTCCTGAAACATGGGTGACTGAAGGCAACTGTATTGCAGAAAGGCTCGCCCCGTAGGGGGATTACTGATGAAAGCTGAATCTGGGGCTCTCTGTTAAGTTTGGAGACCAGCTCTGTGGGTCACAGTTCCCTCTGCCTAAGTTTTATTGCCTATATAACCTTAATGTTGAATATTGTTTTAGAAAGTGATGAATTTTTTTATATATTTACACTCCATATTTTATCCCCCCCATCCACCCTCCTACTGTTCCACATTCCATACCTCCTCCCCACACCCCATGTCTCCTGTCTCCACGTGGATGCCCCCCACCCCCACCTGACCTCTAAACTCCCTGAGGCCTCCAGTCTATTGAGGGTTAGGTGCATCCTCTCTGAGTGAACACAGACCCGGCAGGCCTCTGCTCTATGTGTGTTTGGGGCTTTGTATCAGCTGGTGTATGCGGCCTGTTTGGTGGTCCAGTGTTTTGAACATTCTATATTTTGCTTACTTCCTGAGTCTTTCAGGGCCTTCCTTCAGGTTAGAAGGTGTCAGTTTAGAGGGTACTGCTAAGTAAGAATTTACTTTTTACCAATATCCTGAGAACAACCAGCATGAGAAATATAGAGCCAGCGAAGTAAAGCTGAGACAGGAGTTGGTGACAGTCAGAAAGAAGCAGTCATTTGTTCTCCATGTGAGTGTGGCGTGCATGTATATGTGCTTGCATGTGCGGGTACAGATTTGTGTGTGATCCCAGGTCCCCGTGGAGACCAGGGATTACTATCTGTAGAGTCTAGAATGCTTTTCACTTTATATGTAAAGGCAAGCCCTCCACCTGAATCCAGAACTCAGATTGTGGCTAATGTTCATCTCTGTGCTCTGATCGGTAGAACTATAGATGCCCTGCCACACCCACTCAACTCTGAGCATCTGAACGTTAACATTTCCTGCCTGCAAAGCAAGCACTTTACCCACAGAACCATCTCCTCAGCCCTTCAAAGTTCATTCTGACAGGATAAAAAATGCAAAACTGTAAAAGCAAGACATTATCCTGAGTATGCACTGAATTTTCTCTTGATGAGAATGAAAATCATAAATATGACAGAACTGAGAGCACATCCTTAATAAACGGAGAGAAAGTATCCAGGTAATTAAAACACATTTTTTTAATATTTTGATCACATCTGTATGCTTTTTCTAGAATAAGTATGGTGTGAAAACTTTGAGTCTGTACTGATCTAGCTTGTACTAGGAAAATTAGTGTGTTGAGAAAAGGCAGAATAGCAGAACTGCAATAGCTAAGCGCTTGGGTAAGAACGTACAGTTACTTGGAATGTAATCTTTGTTGCTTAGACTCTATGCTGGACCTTAGCTTGTGTTAGTCGGGAAACCTAGAGATCCATATTTTTCTTCTAAGGAGACTGAAATCTATACTTTCAGAAAGTAGTCTAAAACAATTTCTAAAACACAGGACTGAGGCACCCTTGGCTTTTAAACTTCTGGGTTACCCGAGTCTCAGAAACCCTCTGAGCCAGCCACAGCTCCGCCCTGTTCCGCCCGGCTCCTTGGCAGGCCGCGACTACATTTCCCAGAAGCGCGGCGGCTTTTACGTCAGTGTGCTGCTTTCCGGCAGCATTTTGCAGCATTTCCAAGCTCCGGTCGCTGTGCGTTCTTCTGACATGGGGTCCTCCTTGTCGGTGAAAACTGAGCTTCCCTCTCTTGCCTCCACCACTGCTTCCCCAAACCCACCCGCGAAGGCCGCCGTGCCGGCCTCTCTCGCCCAGGACCCCGAGTATAAAAGCTGCTGGAGTTGTCGCGTGCTGTCAGGCTGTACACTCTTTGGGGCGGGCACCTACGTCTACTTGGTGGCCAGGCGGCCCATGAAGCAAGGAATCCCACCTGGCCCGGGCACCATAATGCAGATGGTCATCGGCATCAGTGAGCAGGATGGGGACGGGGTGAGGGGCGAGCGGTGGGGGGTGGGGGGTGGCGGCGCCTTTCCCCTCACTGTCCTGTAAGATTCTTCAGCAATGCGAGGGTTAAATAAAATGCTTTTTGCGGAGCTCTGGATCAACTAAAATGTAATCTACAAAAGGCACCTTTCTTCTTGTTCTTTTTTTTTTTTTCTTTTTTCTTTTCTTTCAGGTATTGCCTGTTGGGGTGTAGTTGTTCTGGTAGACCCCAAAGGGAAGTCCCACCGAGTTGTTTGAAAATACCAGCAGTTCGTTGTTGTCTTCCATCACTGGCTGCGCCGCAGACAGAACAAGCATTGGGTTGGTGGATATTCTTTGCACACACTGCCAAGGATGTACCGAGAAGACTGAAAATATGAGCTGTCATGCTTTGGCCATGGATGCTTACGGTTTACCCCCCTCTCAGGTTATAAAGGGACAAATAAATCCCTTGGAAGCAAACATGGTTCTCTGTCTTGTCCAGGAAGGTTATGTGTAATTCAATTTATACTGAATGATGTTTTGAGAACATACTAAAATGAGATAAATGATAGGCCAATAGCGAAATAAACTATTTTTTTTAAAATAATAAGTAGTTCTTTTAATTTTTATAAACGTTATCAACAGCTATTGGCAACCTCACCCTGAATAGGTACATGAAACTTGCACATGCTTTCCAAAGTATCTTCAGGTGTATCACTGATTGAGCGCTGCTGATTTGTTATTTCATCTGTAAGCTTTGGGCCTGTGATGGACCGAGTTTTTCTTCCTAGTTCTGTCTTTCACAGCTGGGTTAGTTTCAAAGAGGCAGGAGTTCCTTTATACTTTAAATGTCAATATGTAATAAGATGTAAATGACTAAATATTTGAGAAAAATTCCAAAAGAAAAATCTGTTGATGGCTTTTTCCGTAGGTATTTCGGATGGACTCATAAGGGCTTTAAAAAGTTATAAGAGAAACGTGTACTTACGGTCGTTAATACTGAAACTTCTCGGCAATGTGTTTAGGTGGTTCTTCAAAGCAGAAAGGGACTATTAAATTACCAATTAACAATTTTGTGCAAGTGATATTGTTCAGTTGGAACTTCTGTACAAGCTGGGAAACCCCGTCTACCTCCTTTCACCAACCCTGATGCACTGGGAAAACTGACAAAGAATGTCACCCAAAAGCTGTTCTAGTATCTGCGAGCCAATGCAGCCTGCCTTTCTGACATAGACAGCCCACTCAAGTGCCCACCAATGTGCCCAGCTTCTGACCATACCTGGGGCAGCCCAAGCTCCTGGCTGACACATCATCCTGTGAGGTCTATAAAACTTTTCTGCCTTAGCCCTGACTGGAACGTCCTCAGCCCTGCTCTTGGGGACTAAAGAACCCAAAGGGACAGAGAGCCAAATAAATCTGCATTTATTTGCTTTTAATCTGGTCTGACCTGCCTATATTTATATAGGAGAGAAAATACTTAATAATTAATACTCTAATATTTTTGAATTGTGTACATGAATATGACTTATTTTGATCATGGGTCCCCTGTTATTCTTTCGACTCTTAACTACCTCTGAAACACTTCCCTTCAATAAGTTCCCCTCTTGTCTTATTTTGGTTTTATTTTTAATGGTTTGCTGAGATTAATTAGGATTGCCTGCATAAGTATAGGTTGGAGTCTTGAAGTAATGAAGTGAATTTTTTTTTTATTGTTTCTGGGTACATCAAAAAATTATTTATAATGACTAATGGTGCTATTTATTTATTTATTTATTTATTGTGGTTTTTTTTTTTCTTCAACCTGACACTAATGTTTAATAGGAAGATGAACCTCAATTTAAAAACAACAAAATCCCTTTTGGATTGCCTATGGGAAAATCTGGGACATTTTTTTGATCAGTGCTTCTGTGGGAAGGCCCAGCCCACTGTGGATAGTACCACCTCTCACTGGTAGTCCTGGAGAGTATTGAAATGCAAGCTAAGCAAGCTGAGGGAAGCAACCCAGTAAGCAGCACTCCCCGAGGATAAGGTTTCAATTCCTGCTTCCAGGTTCCTGCTCTGAGTTCCTATCTTGGCTTCGCTGATAATAGACAGTAACCTGTTAACCAAATAAACCCTTCTCTCCCCAAGCTACTTGTGGTCATGATATTTTGTCACAGCAATAGAAACCATAATTGAGATAAACAATATATTTGAGAATAACATAAATACTTTAGTCTGCAATGTTACTAATCAAAATAGTTATATTCATCTCAGCCTTTAAGATGTGATTGGGGCTTTCATTATTTATTTATTTATTTATTTATTTATTTATTTATTTATTTTCCTGAGAAGAGTTTTCAGCCCTAGTGCTGATTGCTAGCTGCCTAGAGTGGTTGTTACTGAAAGCTGGGTGACTGTAGCAGTTTATCAAAATGGAAATGAAATTTAGAGAAATCTGGCTGGCTTAATCATCTATCTGGGTGATAAAACATTTTTCACATCAGCAAGAAAGCTGTTTTACTTTGTTAAGTTTGCAGGAGTAACACTTTTTATTCCCGTCAAGAACTTTTCCGTTGCATTTATAATTTTTTGTTGAGTTGATCTAGTCTTCTGGCTAACCTCGTCTTCTACATGCTTACTTCATTAAGATTGGGTATTGCTTATCATTAAAGTACAAGTAGTGTGACTCTTCTTTCACTTGACAGTTAAATATTCTTAGGGTTATTGTAATAATTTCAATATTGTGTTTCAGAATAAACAGGCTAGGGAGTAGGGTGGGATGCGGTAGGAAGAGATGTGCAATGACTGAGCGGAGGAGCAGTCTACACACCTTTCACATTCAAGCTGTCCTCAAACAATACTCGTGATGGGCTACACAGAGAAACCCTGTCTTGAAAAAAAACAAGACAAACAAACAAAACTCACTGTAACAAATGCAGTAATGAAAACCTTAACATCTTTTCTTGTAAGTAGTATTTTTAAATTTATTCTTCTCATACATTACATCCTAATGTTCTCACACACACTCTCCAATCCTCCCTGCTCTGCACTGCCAGTACACTCCTCCTCCATTTCCCTTCAGAAAAGAGCAGACCTCTCCAGTATATCAACCGGACATGACATAGCAAGCTACAGTAAGATTAGGCACTAGGCAACCCAGTAGGAGGAAAGGGAACAAAAGAGTGAGAGACATGCTCTACTCACACTATTAGGAGTCCACAAGAACCCTAAGCTATACAACCATAATGTGCAGAGAACCTAGTTCAGACCTGTACAGGCTACATGATTGTTACTTTAATCTCTGAACTTTATAAAGTATGCTTAGTTGATTCTCTGGGCCATGTTCTGGTGTGCTTTACCTCTCTGGTTCCTGCAATCCTTCCTCTTTGTTTCCCATGGGATTTACTGAGGTCTGCCTAGTGTAGGACTGTTCCCTGCTCCCATCAGTTGCTGGGGATGAAGGTTAGATCATCAAAAAAGTAAGGGAGTCCCTGCCCTGCAGGCAGCCTTGGGTACTGTCACCAGTATTACATAACTGGAATGTAGACACACACACACACACACACACACACACACACACACACACACACATACATACACACACACACACACACACACACACACACACACACACCTAAAACATGTTTTTAAAATGCAGTATCTGCAAAGTACAATGAGGAGAATAAAAGGCAGTAAAGTGGGTCACTGTACATTTAAACACTTTACAGCCTTAGAAGTTTGTATATGTGAATAAGGTTTTATCAGTGAGTTTCACTCTTCAACACCTGTATTTGATTCTTTCCACTTGGAGCAATTTAGGGCTATGAACAAAGAGAGCATTGTCCTTATCAAGTCCCTCAGAATAAGCAAAAAAAAGAAAAAAAAAAAGTGTCCAAATTTGCATTTTAGGAGTTTCTTTACATTTAAAAAGAATACTTCCAAACTTTAAAGTCTGTGAACTTTACAGAAACATTTTAAGAAGACATAAACCCTATAGTTCAATCCCACTCTCCACTCCAGCTCTCTATCTCTTCCCATTCCTCCTTCCCTCTCTCCCTGCTCCGCCTTCCTCCCTTTCTTTGGTTTCTCTGTTCTCCAAGCCCCTTTGGATAATACTCCTTAAGCAAAACAGGCTCAATAATGAATCCACTATTATTTAGTAGTTTGAGAACTCCAACATAATTTTGGTTGGTGGCATTTTGAATCAACATAAAAATTCGAGTTTAGAAAAACTCATAATTACCTTAATAAGGGGAAATGGGAAATACAAAAAATCATCAATTTGAAATATACTCCCTCCTGGAACTTAATAATCAAAATGGAAACACATAGTAACAGGAAATGTTTAGTGAATTGGAGAGATATATGCGTGCGTATATGCAAGAGAACAACCTTAGTCAGGTGTCTTTCTGCAGGCATCATCTAATTTATTTTTTAATTTAATTTACTTTTTGGGCAAAGGGTCTCTCATTGGCCTAGAACTAGCTGGGTAGACTAGATTGTCTGTAGAGCTCATTCTAAGGATCCACTTGTGTCGGCCTGCAAAGAACTTTTGAGCCCCTATGTCTTTTCTTTCTTTCTTTCTTTCTTTCTTTCTTTCTTTCTTTCTTCCTTCCTTCCTTCCTTCCTTCCTTCCTTCCTTCTTTCTTTCTTTCTTTCTTTCTTTCTTTCTTTCTTTTGTTTTCTGTCTTTTTAAGATGGTTTCCAATGTCTAAACTCAGGTCATTATGTCTGTAAGGCATGATCTGGCCCAATGTTGTTTGTTTTAAAATAAAATTTTAAGACTTCTCTTACTGAAACATTGTCACTCTGGGTATAGATTTGGCATTTTGTGACACTATCATCCTTTATTCTGATTATACATTGTGTTAAATTGTGTCAAGTCTTGTGATCAGCTGGTATATAAGCCTGTAAAGGAACCAAGTACAGAGAAACCCTCAAGACTCCTGACAATGTAGAGATGCTGAGGTTTAGTTCTTTTCTCAACCAGTTGCCTCGACAGATGATGATGGCAGGAATACCCAGATCACCTAGAGGAGACTCCTTGTGAAGTCAGCTATTTCTAGTAGCCCTCACTTGAAGCCTGACCATCTCAAGAAGTTTATTCTTCACCTGCTCCTCTACTCCCTTTGATGATATACTTTTTATTATCACTTAAATATAAAGTAGGAACCTCAGGAATACTGCCAGTTGATTTGACAATATAAATAAGCTGCTCTTAAAGGTATTTTCAGGGCAATGCTCTGCACAAGTACC